>CM060989.1:38037500-40537500 GCA_030765065.1 Deroplatys truncata
AGCATTCTGCCTTCAGAAATGTAATAAGTTTAGAAAAAATAACAACTAAAAAACCTCAAGGTTCACCATATGGGTTTTTAAACAGGAACCATCTCCTAAAATTTCTGGAATAATATTTCGGATGCCATAAAATAGTTTGGTAATAGGAATGGGATACATCAGGAATTAGAGGCAACAAATCAACACGATATGTCTTCTTCTCTCGGCCTTATGGGATCATTGTAACTTGGTGGAAGTTTCAGTGATGTTTCCTCATCATTAGTTTTCTTCACCTGCAGGGAGAACTTCAGAAGTCTGAAAAATTGCAAGAAATCCCCCTGGCTCATTTAAAAAATCCTAAATGTTTCCTTTCTTGTTTATCTAACTACCTGAACCCAATTATAAGGTTGAAATTCATAGCTTTTGTTGTTTTCTTGGCATTTTCTATTTCCAACACTTAAAATTTTGGAAATTATAAGTCGAACCCATAAGGTTCGTAGTTTGTGCAAAGCGTACAAGTCGATTTAACTCTCAGTTAAACGGATTAAAGGAATGTGCCATACATATGTCAAGAATATCACATTATGATATATGACATGTAATACATGTCATGAATATGTCATACATATATCCTTCTGCCCAAAATAATTTTACCGTTCCCCTTTTTAACTCCTATTGCACATCAAGTTAAACGTGGAAATATGAAAATTAACTTATAGCCATTTGCCCTGACAAAATCTGAATCATTTCCTTCCAAAGGGAATAGATATCTCATTTTCATCAGACACTTGGCTTATATCTATCGCCTGGTTGCTTTCATTCACTGCAATACTCGCATGTAGAAGTAGTTGCCGAATTTGCAGGGGTAACAGTACTAAGTGTTAACAAGTATCTATCGCCTTTCATTCATTGCAATATACCCCTGTAGAAGTAGTTGCTCGTAGTTGCCGCATTTGCTGGGGTATAACGAATATTTATTAGCTGTAGCAAAATTTATTTTGTACACAACAAACAAACGTAGAGGTGTTCATTGTGTTCCGAAAAATTTGTGATTTTCTGGCAGATGAGCTGTGCACGCTGTTACAGAATAGTATTGTTTTAAAGACGATTTGTAGTGATGTAAACTGTTAACTGCTATAAATAGAATTACTTCAAGTTTAGTTAAGACAGCAACTCGCAACTATGTTAAAACATTAATTACTCAGAACACAAATGTTTGTAACTATTATGACTAGATGTTGAAGCATGTATCATTTCAATTTTCTAAGGGAATTTTTTTTCAAGTTGCTCTAAACCTAGTTTTAGTTTAAATTGGTTTAAAGGAGAGTTTAAACAGTAAATGTCTCACCTCAAATTGGTTTAAACTATTCACGAGGTTTAAACTAAGATCTAAATAAAGCCTTCCTTATGGTAATCAGGTTTGTTAAACATTTTGAAATGATATACACCATAGGTCCACACTTTGGAGTCATAATTTATGAAAATGTGAAATATGAAGGTACATGTACTTTAATAATGAATCAGCATTATTAGTTCTGTATGATAAGGGCTTAGAAATTCAGAATTCTAACCATGGCCTTTTCCATGTATGTACTGCGTTAAACATACAAATAACATTTATATTTCAATACTAAATTCATATAGTCGTTCCTTTTTGGTTAAATTTGTGCAGCGTAAGAGTTGTGATTTTAGTATTTAAAGTGGCTTCATGCTATGTAAAGGCAATGAGTGTTAGTAATTAATTGAGCCGGTAGTGACTGTTTGTTAAAATCGGCATAATAATACTGTGAGAACTTATAATTATTGTAAATACCGGGAATTGCCAATAAAGCATATTTCGATATAATCAGGAATAAAGGTTAACTCAAAGACGATACTACATTCACTATTGTGAATTATATTGCGAGCGGTTGTCTATGACTTGTATATTTGATTCAGTAATTCAGAACAGATATATTACTTTAAATTTTACGATCATTCAAGCGATATAAATATAGAAGTGATAAATATTTTATATATTTCACAGCTTCAGAAGTAAGTTACAATTTTCAATAGATTAAAAAGTTTGTATTTCATAAAATTAAATTTCACAATTCAGATGATTAATACTTTCAAGAATAGTCATGCATGTTACTTAAAATTGTATGGTTTCGAAATAGCCGTTTTTTTGTGCTCCCTTACATCCATGTTGATATAATACCAATAAAATAAAAAATGCATCAATTCCAAATATTATGATTTACTATCAGAACCTGCAGCTATATCGCCATTTTTGAATAAGTGAAATACGTTAAAGGATGCTCAAATGGGTCTACCTCTGTATTTCACCGTATATCTATGTTATATTTATTGTTACAACATTTTATAATGATAATAATAATTCACAGCTGTAGCTAACATATACATTTACCGATATAACCTGACTCTCCACGACCCTTTGGGCCTTATATTATTTAGCACATTCCACAAATTCTAATGCGCCGCCAGCGTCCTTCCCACAAGATTGGGCCCTGCTATGAGAGGGGGGCGGCAAGGGTTAAAGCAATTTTAACATCAGCTCACCTAATTAATAATGAAAGAAATGAAAGGCTGTGTTTCGATCGGAATTTCCAATTCACACTCCTTCCGTTTCAGCATGAATGTCTATACAGATAGGTTGGCACCTTCAACTTCGTTGATTTTCCAGCTGGCTCAGAAACATGCTTCGGCTGTTCCATATTGCATCTCACGCTTAAAAGACAGTACAGGTTAAATGGGAAGCACTGTTGCCCCGTGCACTCTACATACGTTCGCAATTTTGGCACCCAGCTGCGATCGACTATCAATTTAATATTTTCTGGTGAGTTATACATCATTAAATATCTGCGCTGCTGTTTAAGGCGATTGTGAGACATTTAATTTTCACCCGCACTTTATGTCTTCTTTTGTACTTTTAGTATTTCGAAATATGATTTTATAGGCATAAAAATATATATTATCAAAGATCTGTGGAGATATATAATTATAAGCCTTAATTTGGTAGGGTAATAGCACTGTTTACCCTTGACAAAATCATATTCAACGTCGGTGGAATGTTTTCAAATGGCAAATAATGAGCAATGCGCCACACTCCGCTTTGCACTCTTCCATTATATTGCGTTAACATAGTGTATTCTTATTTCCCTCATACTTTTTTGCATTCTTTTTATAGGTCCTAAGAGATCCTTTGATTCGTTCCATTTTATAATATACACTACTGTTTGTGGCACCCGGGTAGCCTTAGCTGTTTCGTTCACTGCCTTACTAACATTTATTTAACTTGAAAAATCATCTAACGCATTCATTATTACTTTATGTTTCGTCTTAGTTTACCAACATTTCGCCTCTTCCTAGCTTCTCCCTTCATAACCATAAATACTAAAGCAATAGCCTACATAACGCTTCACAGTGTTCCACTCGCTATAAACGTAGACATATCCTTACAACTGATGTTAACCTATACTTCATCTGCCTCGCGCCTATTAGCTGAATGGATGTATGACTTTTGTTTGTCATACACGATGAATTCAAGAAGTTACATGATTTGCGGCTTCTTTTAAAACTGTCTCTAAACCTCCCCAACATTTTCTCTCGCTTGGTCTCCGTTGTAAACACAATAACAAAAACGTTTCTCCCGTCTTACTTTTCTACTGCACATGTATAGAGTTTTTAGAAAATATATAGTTTATAAAGTTATAACGCTCATCTTATTAAAGCTAGGGAATTCAAACTGGGCAGCTGTCAGCACAATAGTCTACTCTAGCTAAGAAAAAAGCATCGTTCCTTTCTACCCATTAGTTTATTAGTTATTGTGTAATAAGCGTAGAAACAGCAAATATCCGACTTTTGCTGACTCGTTTTCTTTAGAAATTTATGTCCACAGAAATCTATAAAGACTCTAAAAATTATATAATCTGATAGAGAAATATATTCTGCGTAGGATAATGTGTTAAAAGCTGTAATTTAAAACACTGCATATTTACACCGTGTTATTACTTATTAGCAGCTTGGTGACAGCGCGAGAGTAGAAAAGGATAAAGCTAGTGGCAACATGTATGCATTAGACAGAGACAGAGGTACCCTATTTATCTCAATACTGTCTTTTAAGGTTGAGACAAGCTATATAAACCTCCAATGAATTTGTTCTCGTCTTGATTCCAACACACGTGTTATAAGCCCTGCACATGCTCTATAGTATTTTAATCAGGAGCTATGAAGGGTAATTATTGATTAACCAGCTTTCTGATGAACCAATCTATAGAAGTAGCTTTCATGTCACCTCTAGGAAATTTCATTACTCCATCACTTGTACTTCCACTCTAACGGTCCTAAACGTCTAACAAGAAATGATGGGTATTAAAGATAGTTATCGAAGAACCTCGAAACGCTATCATGAATCCACATGAATATTAATGTAAGCTCTCATATTACCTATAATTCCATCGACTATAAATCTTGGATAACCAAGTGTAAACGAAAGGACATAGGCCACTATCAATAAAATTTGAGTCAGTTGGGGAATTTGATGTGCTGGCATTTTGCCATGGTAGCTCAGTTGGTGAGAGCATCAGCCGAAGTAAGTCGCATTGGTTTTTTTAGTGTAACCCGTTAGGTCATATCGAAGGATGAATACAATGGGTGAAAGTATGCTCAAGTCAGCTCGGAAATCCCCGGAAAAATCTTACCCGTGTAACTCACCCTAAGCAACATTCAAACTCGGACCTCTTCAATGTGTACTACCACCACACAAAGGAAGACGCTTGGGATATGTTATCTCAAAATAAATTATAGAACTCCTCGTGGTTTATTGGAATAAATGAGAGTAATTTGGGGGATTTTAATGTCGTGCCGGCATGGTGCTATGGCAGCTCAGTTGTTTAGAACACCGGCACGATAATCCCAGAATCTGTAGTTCAAATCTCAGCTACAGTATTTAATTTTCTATTGTGATGCTATGTATCCTTCCAAGCTTAGCCTACATACGGTATGTGTGTACATGAATAGGACATTGTCAAAAATATATACATATATTAATTAAGAATAAATTATATCATATAACTAAAATGATTAATTGAATAAACTGGCCAATTAAAAAACTTTCTATTAAAAACACTCATGCTCAGTGATCTAAATTTCGTGTCTAATTTACTATATTTAAAATTCTACACCTTTAAAATAATAAGTCTGCTTGATGAAGGCATCTCTACAAATAGGTGCATTTAGCTTATATTTATTTCTAGTATCTACCCTGTGAATATCATTTTTAAATGTTATTGATATAGATGGGCAGGTACATATATCAAAACATAAAATATAAAGGAATTAAAAAGAGAAAGTATTCTCAATTGGTAAAATGGTGATTTGCAATGTTCGTCTGGTTTCTTTCTTAGCATAATCCCTGATAGCTCTTTTTGGCACAATGATATTTCTTTTGCATGGGAGCATTACTCCGTAAATTAATCCCATATGTAATATGACTCAGAAATAATATGAAATGGTTTCTCAATCCTTCAAGTCATTTACAAGATTTTAATTTTTTATGAGGTAAGTAACTCGTGACAGCTTACAGCATAATTTATAAACATGAACTTTCCACGAAAGCTTTGAATCGAGTTCATATTCTAACAGATTTGCAGTTTTAAATCTCATCACCTGTTATTTTTTAATCCTAGCCTCATTACTTGAGTTTTCTCGAGATTCATTTGCATGGAACTAATCCTTAGCAGTTGTAAAATCAGTTGAATTATTCAATTCAATAACGTTGTGGTTCTCAAAGTAGTGTCATAAGGATTGGTATGTCTGATCAGTTATAAACAATATCGTTAATCATTATTATAAACAAGAATGGGCCTAATGTTGAGCCTTGTTGCACCCGTAAATGATATCAATAAGGTGTGAATTTCTATTATTTACAGAAAGGTATTGCTTTCATCGTGTCAGATAGGCCTGTATTATTTTTAAACTGTTATTACTCAAACCATAGCATCTTAACTTAGAGTTAAGTAATTCTGGATTACGCAATCAAAAGCTTTTGTAAGATCACAGAGAATAAATAACACATATGCTTTGTTCTCTAAAGCCTCTACAATATTATCTACTACATCTTCTAATACTAAAATGGTAGCTTTATTTCTTTCTAAAATCAAATTGTGTAGGAGCAAATAAGTTATTATTTTAAAAAAAATAAAAAAAGATACCAACTGCTTATGCATTATATATTCAAAGTCCTTTGATATTATGGGAGCTAATGACACAGGGCGATAATTTTTCAAATTTGTAATGTCACTTTCTTATTCAGAGGATTAAATTTTGCTGTGTTCAAAGCCTCGGGGACTTAAGTATCAACGTTAGCAGATGTTACGGTGATATCATTGTCGCCGTTGTACCCGAATTGTGTCCCATATAAGTACTTACTGACATGAGATGGTCGCATTTAAGCACATTTAATTTTCATTGCACGTCTGCGGGGTTGAACCTACTAAGGAAGCCAGTGTTCAGCCAACTGCATTAACGACCTAATAAAGAGATAAGGTGGTGTTAACTCACGAGTGAAGAGTTCAGGCTTCAGTGACGAATCGTTTATAATAGAACGGCAAGAAACACTGATGCTATTGAACAGCAATCTGATGTCTGCAATTCACACGAATTTCTATACTGTCTCATTCATACGAAATCCTTTTCTTCTATCCATTTAGAGATAAACTTCCATCACACATTTACAGATTTCGTAAGTATAAGAAGAATATGGTAGGTTACACGGATAGACGGATTTTTAAAAAGAGAATCGCTTCTTACATAAGCACAAAAAATCTGCTGTTATATTCACATAACTTTCTCTACGTAATATCCTTTAATTTTATATAGCTTCTGAAAACTATTCTTACGAAAGCTTATTTCTCTGTCTACTTCATGTTAATCGAGATAAACCTTTGTAGAAATAGCTTCATCACACATGGTGTTATGAGGGATAGAGGAAGCCAAATCGATAGTTATGTTAAAACTGAATAGCTACATGATCATATAAAAATTCCAATACTCTTTCCATGACATCGCGAGAAACACTTGGATAGTGACAGTACTTAAAACCACAAACTGTTCCAAAAATCAGACGAATAATAATAATAATAATAATAATAATAATAATAATAATAATAGATATCTTGGAAATTGCTGTTCCACAAAGTTATTCAAAATAAATTGTGTACTTTAAAAAAAATACATATATTGCTGTGTGGAGGGGTCTCGGTCTGATACTTGGGCACGTGGTTAAGTTTAGTATAGCGTAGGTGCACGCCGTGCTGTTTTGAAGACTCAGGTTTGATGTTCTGCTAATGTCTCTTGCTTGAACATCCTTGAAATCAAACCTATTTCCTGTCTACTCTTTTCTCAGGAGTGAGTACCAACACAACAATATATTTTGTCTTAAGCTGGATCTTATTCCAGCTGCAAGATGAATATTTCCCTTAATTATTGGTTTTGCACCTTTTCTTCGTATTGTGATTCGTTTCTGGTTACCCCGCCACTTGGAAAAAATGTTAGCGGGAAGCTAAAACCATTGTAGTCGCAGGCTATCTTTCCCAACCTTCTTCACAGGAACTGTCGACTGAGCTTATGAAAATGTTAAGAATTCGGAGTGTCTTGCATGGCGAAAGTTCCCCTTTTATGTCTAAATGCAATGGCACACACATTCGCGCCAATACTTTGTAATATCTATGTTTATTGGTGCTTTTTATAGCGTTCTTTCAATCCTTCATTTTCCTGCAGCCACGCTAATACTGACATACCTGTGAATTCCTGTGTAGCTCTGTCTCTTTTTCTAATAGGTCCTCTCCCTCAGACATGGTGTCACTTTTCCCAGCTCCCTGTGCTGGGGGCTATTTAGCTGTCTGCTATAGTCCAACTTATTAATTGCTCCAACTGTCTAGCAAGCTTTCCTGTACAACTTCTTTTTACAAAATATTCCTTCTTGCATACACAAATATGACACTTTATATTACGTGATATTTACAATATTTCTAACTATTTGCATATCTTCCCCTTTCCCACTTATTTCCATTTTAATATTGTGATGGTACGTCAGTTTGCCCAAATCGGCGCCTATACATGTACAGCGACGCCACGACATCTTCACTGGATGGTACGAGGAGCAAAACCCGGCAGAGGGGTGGTCAAGAAGGAGCAGTGGTGAAAGGTGGCAAATTATTTACGTTTAACTCTGGTTCCAAATTTAGTTTTATTGTCTACAATACTATTCTACGCTACAGTAAACTTATTAGCAAGATTTAATTTAGTTGGCTTAAGTTCTACTTTACATTACTACAAACACGTCAACCAATAATAAGCCTGCAAGGGACAAGCTTACCTGGAGTGCGAAGAAGATTGGACTTTCCATGTCCCAACAGTCTTGCGGCATTGCTGAAGAAGAGGCTAAAGGTTAAAAGACTAAACGCCGCGACTTCTTGTTAGCACGTGTCTAGCAGAGCCAGAAACGTCAGAAAACTTTTGAATACCCGAGGAATATGCTGACTAGTGCTTTAGGCAGCACTGATGTAAGCGGGTGTCTGCATGACTTGCATAATCCACCCATGTATCGACCCTCTAACAATCATACCACACAACCGGAAAATGACTCGCAAGAATTCTAAAGATAATTTTGTGGATTTACTTAAATTTTGTCCTGAATATCTCAAACTTCATAAAATTATAATTATCACATTCCTTAAAATAAAACCACAACCATCAGAATATTATATTTTCTCTGTAGTTATTCTCCATATTGTTTATTTACATAGGGAGTATACTCTTTGTTAAAGTATACATATTAGTTGTGGGGTAGATGTTTCCCCTACAGTTGTAGTTGTTGTTTATCTCTTATGGTTTATCATTATACAAAACTATACAAAATTCCTTGCAATTGAAAAGGGTTTCATGGGCTATTCCCAGAAAATTCAGGATATGCATTTTATTTGTAATGAAAATATCTTTAATGTACTGAATTTTAATAATAATCTTTGGAGCCATTTTTTAAAAAAATCCTAAATTTTGAAAAATCTTCATGTAAAGGTTAGTGGAGATGGGGGAATTTTCTTGAAAATGTTCCGATTTGAAGAATATGTTGAACCTAGGACTAATTGCGGATGGGGACTTAGCACCTCCACCTACAAGATTTTTATACCTGAGGCCCCTGACAGGGTGACCCCCGGAGTGAGGGGTGTGGTGAGAGGAAATAGAGAACCAGGAGGCACCACAGGGCAGAAGGCAGGGAGACTGCCTCCATTTCGGGAACAAAGGGTTGCACAGAGCATCCTTTTCCCTTGTCATGCAACGTCGAGACTCCCGCCGACACTTTCAACCCTGAAACAGACCACGCAGATGAAAGGTGAAGTGAAATGATAATTTAGGGGAAATGGAGGAACAGTAAATTCGGCGGGCGTAATGAACCTTCCCAAAATTTTCTTAGCGACCCGGGAAACTCCTGAAAAAGCCCGTGAATTAGGAAGGTCGACCGCGGGAATCGAACCCACGATCTCCTAAATGCGGGCCACAGACGTTATCGCCCGAGGCATCCCGATCGGTTACTGAATCGAAATATCGAGCTTCAGTTTATGGAGCATTTTATTTTATTTTTTTTTTTGGTTGTGCTGTTCAGACACACACAAACACACACGTATCTATTACTAAAATAACTTTTTGGATTCAGGGGGCCGCAAAACATGTACTTCGGTATTATCTCGATATACCATTATTAGTTGAAAAGCAGTACCTTCTCTACCTACTATACATGGTAGAGAAAGTAACAAAGTGAGTTTTAAGCCTACGGTTGTCAGTACTTGCAGCGAGCTACGTCATGCACAGTCTGATGAGAATAAAGCAAACCTGATAGCGGAACAATTACGACCACTAGACGGAACTTGTACGTATGACAATTCCTCCAACACAATTCCACGTTTAACCGCTGGGATCGAAAATGGGTCACGAGGGTGGAAGGGGTACAGACCACTCGGTAACGACGTCACTAGGGAGCTTTCCGACAGTTTCTAATAGCTAAGACATTTCGCAAATAGAAGAAGTGCCTTCTATTTGCACTCTAGTATTTTTCCTCGTCCCTTAATAGTTCCGTACTCTACAGGTAATCTCAAAGGATTTTATATTAAGAAACATGAAACCACTAGAGAATTATGTGTATACACTACTGAAATAAGGATACGCAGCTTTATAAAAAAGTTTATGCAACCCTAACATTATAAACAGTTTGTTACTGTATTCAATATCGTACATAACTGGCTCATTATACCATGCTTCCAATAATAACAATGACGTAATACCAGTATTGCAGGTTACAAAAACTTCTAGAGAGAAGACGAAATCATTTTGAGGTCTTTTTTTCGGAGCAAAAACCTCTGTACATTATTAAATACAAGATAATGAGGATCCAAATTTATAATTGTTAACCATACTGTGCCGATAATAGGCTACATCACAGTCCGTAACACCTGCTCACTTCTCTCCCAGGAAGTGTCTGTCTTGTTTTTGCTTCAACACACCAGTTAATAGCAAATGTTAAAAGGTTTAAGACGTGACAAAGATTTATCAAAATGTCCAATGAATGGAGAGATAAACGTCGATATTCATTGTGTATTATACACAATCAAACAAAGATATGGAGAGAAAGGCATGGCAACAAAAATTGATTAATTCAGATGGGAAAATTTTAATCAGAAAATTTTCCACTCTAAAAGAACAGAAAAAATAAAGAGTGTAGGAAGTTATTTGGATAAATTAAGAGAGAAATGGGCAAGAATGGTAAAGAGGAAGCGTGAAGGTAGAGGAATATTACAAGAATAAAATAGTGCTTAAATATAAATAGGGATGGATATGTAGTATAGTTGTGATGATCGCCAATACATAAAAATAAAAATAAAATATTCATTTGATAGTAAAAAAATCTAATAATGAATAACTTCTAGTTAAAAAAATAAAAGATAATAAAATTAATGCTAATCTTAACTCATAAGAAATTGTTTGAGCAATTGCTCGTAAACTTCCTAATAAAGCATAATTAGAATTAATACATAAATAACCTGGAGCTGTGCGTATTGAGACTAAACACACTGCCGTTTGTGAAAATTGCAACACCAAGAAAGAATTTCCCGAATAACTCCAAACTTGGTGGAAGTGCAGAAAGAGTGTGCAAGCAATAAGTGATTAGGTTTGCAGAGAGATGGGGTACACGTAGGCTGAGCAGAGCCCCCTCGTGTCGGTCCGACAAGGTCAGTGTTGTGCACAGTGTAGTCAGTGCACAGCTGTCAAACAAGGTGGAAACAATAAAGTGAGTGCCAGTATGCCCTGTCGACGTCAAAGGGAGTTATATCGGCATGGGGCAGAATGATCGGTCTACGGGAAGTGGGTATTCCATACCGTGAGATTTCGGCTTGTACAGAGCATGCTGCTACGACAGTGATGTGTGTGTGTGTGTTGAAAGCAGTGGATAGATGAAGGTCGTAGGCAGCGAAGAGCGGGTACTGGATCACGGAACATGACCACAGCACGGGACGACCGTCATCTTGTCCGCATGGTCATAACGGACCGTACAACTTCATCCACAGTGTTGGCTCGACGCTGGAGCACTGCAACAGGTGTGAACTTCTCTGCATCACGGTTCGTCGCCGTTTGCTGCAGGTTGGACTGGTTGCATGCATGCCATTACGTCGAGTTCCATTTTCCAGAAACTACAAGCTCCTCCAACTGCATTGGGCACGTGAACACCGTCACTGGGGTGCTGAGTGGCAAAATGTAGTCTTTTTTGACGAGTCCCGCTTCAACGTGTCCTACAGTGATGGCAGCATACGTGTCCGGCGGTACTGTGGTGAGCGCAACCTGGAGGGCTGCATTGTTGAGCGGCATAGTGGTCGAACACCAGGTGTGATGGTTTCGGGCGCCATTGCTTACAACACCCGATCTCGCCTCCTACAAAGTGAGGGCACTTTGAACAGCAACCGGTACCTAACGGTGGTAGTAGAGCCTGAGATACTCCCCCTGCTTCAGGCACCTCCACAGGCCACATTTCAACAGGACAATGCCCGGCCACATATTGCGAGGAATGTACAAGCCTTCTTCGGAGAGCGGCGGGTACCATTGTTTCCCTGGCCTGCACGTTCGCCTGACATTTCGCCCATCGAACATGTCTGGGAATATGGTTGGTCGCACCCGCTGCGTCACGATCCTCCAGTAACCAGTGTCACGGATTTGTAGGCTCGAATACAAACTGCGTCAAGGGAAATCCCTCAGGAACTTATTCAGAACCTTTTTAATTCAATGCCACGGCGTATAGCAGCTCCAATGTAGCGCATGGAGGCCACACTAAATACTGAAAAGTGGGGATCAAAGGTCATGTAAAGATTTGAAAAGTTTATCATTTGTTACTTTCCACTTGCCACTTAACCTGTGGTATGAAATTCATTGAATTCGTGTGTTTCCTTTTTGGTGTTGCAATTTTCACAAACGGCAGTGTATATTTAGGCAAGCAACTTTAGAAAGGTAATATTGAGAGTAGATACTATTTTATTTTATTTTAGTGGAAATAATAATTTGTATTACAGGTTTAGATTATGCAATCATGGTTATGAGGCTGGATTTATTTGGAAATAAATTAGAAAATAATAAAAAAAATACACAGAGGCTCATGTCTCATTTACAAACATATGAAGACACTCTCGCTTATTTCAGCTATAAATGCCGAAGTATTCATTATTTATTATCCACAATAGATTGCTAAGATGGCATAAAATGTTGTACTTAGTTTGTGGAAAATGTTAATATGGCATTGTGAAAATTGTCGCACAAACGACAGCGAGTGGTAAAAACATACACTTGTGGTATAAATTACTATATTTTAATAAGTATTTCTCTATTTCTTCTTTTTTGAGTGGGTGGACGAATTCGCAACAATGGCTAAGTAAAACAAATTTAAGAATAAATATGGGAGAAAATATTCCGAATATTAATTTAATAGCCTAAGCTTCAAATATCATTATATGAAAAGAAAAGGATACAAACGCTGTATGTTTCTCCTAACATAAGGGTTTGTCTGCCTTATTATTCCCCAGTTATCCAAAAATATAAAAAATGCAATGCGACTTAAGAGACTATTCATATAGAATTCAAGATACATATAAATTTTATCCCTCGTGTAAATACGTAAACATGTATGTTAAACTCTCTGTAGCTGATTTTGGGGAAATATATCCAGCTTTCTTTCTAAGATCTGCTGTTCACAGACACAACATACACATAAGAGTTTTGCGAGCCTAACTTTTGCTAAAAATTGTGCTTTTCGGTTCAGGGGACATCCAAAAGTGTGTTTACGGCGAAAACTCCCTTATTCCCTGTTAAAATATTGCCTAAATAGAATAGATGTGTATGCGTGTGCACTCAGTTTTGTAATGCCTCTAATTCTAAAGCAATTTTTGTAATAAATAAGGCATGTGTTTTCAGTCGCTCATTTTAATTGCTTCTTACTTAAAAGAACCAGGATCACAAACCTCCCTAGCACTTCGTGGATCAAGGACCCGACCCACTATTGGATGACCTGTGCAATCAGGCAGCCCTCTAGTGTCTATGGGACTACTCTTTCCTTGAAGCAAGCATACGCGATATGTGTTCGGCACCGCCTCACGCCACAAAATCTAGAAACACACCTGAAACATGAATGGGAAGGAAACGGAATGAAAGGAAATCGACCAAGATTAAAGAGGGTGATCAACGGGAATCGAACCCGAGACCTCCCAAATGTGAGCCCCACACGTTACCGCAGACTCAACCCCCTTGATAAGCACAAAAGGATAAGCATAAGGATTTTGTTTTCCTTATGCTAATTGAGCTATTTAGATTTTCATGATTTAATTCCTAAGGTACATAGAGAGAAGTCAGGGCTCGTGTAAGGAATATTATGACGGTTATAATTTTATTTTACCAGAATTTGATAAATATAATTTTATAAAGTTGAAGATATTGAGGACAAATGTTTTTCAAATAACTCCATGTAATAGACTTAAGAATTCTTGCGAGTCATTTCCCGGATGCTCATGAAAGCAGCGATTTGGTTCTATGATTTTCAGGGAATGATCACCTTATTTACACATGTGGATGGATTATGCAAATCATGGTGACACCCGTATACGTCAGTGCTGCTAAAGTACTAATCAGCATACTCCTCGGGTATTTAAACTTAGAGCTTTTTTACGGCTAGGGCTCTGCCTATCACGGGCCTAACAGGAGTCTGTGACGGTCGACTCTTTAAATTTATTTTGTGCTAGTTTACAACTTTGACATGGGTCCTAGCCACGTGGCTCCCAGGCAAGATGGAACGCAGACTTCTTCCCGTCAACCAGGCAAATCCAAAAGCTGTCTAATTCTTACTCTTTCCTTCTCAATGTAGTTTAGATGTGTTATTACAAAGATTAAAATCTCTCTTGGAATCGGAATTATATGCCTAATAGTATCATCATTTCACCACCCCTCCAGCTACCCGTAACCTCCCTTTCGATGACATCCCTGAGCTATGTTCCCGTCCACGTCACCTCTGATATAGGCACTGGTTTGAGCAAAGTGACATTACGTCACATCTGTGGAGCCGCCAAGGGTTTCCACCATTTGAGATATTTATGAACAACTCAAATGACTGATTCAGCAATTAAAGTCCCTTAGCACTCGATATTTTACTTAGCAACCACTATTTCGTAAAAAAAAAACTTTAATTAGCCAGTTTGTATGCATTAATATCTTAATCCTGGCCCATGCATTCAAGACAGAACATGTTTGGATACTGCAGCAATTGCTCTTAAGCATTTAAGCATAGTATACCTCGATTGTGATAAGAGTGGGAAATATTGCATAAAATTTGGATATTATGGAGGGCTGTGACTAGAACCACGGATCTTAAGTCTTCATTATAAATACTCCTACCACCGCGCTAAAAGACGTATTCCGCATTATCTTTCGCCATTTAATTTATATAATCTACAAGGCGAAATCCGATATTCCGAAATATAATACCTTTCTAGCATATAGCTGTTATGTTTCTCTTTTCCTAAACGCCAAATGTTTGCTGTAAAAGCAAGACTTGTTCTTTCTTATCAATCCATGTTTGTATTAATGCTACACAACTTGAAAACACAACATACAGGAAACCGGCCACGCCAGTCGCACTCTTGTGGAGTGTAACAAGGTATAACAAAAAGATTAATCAGGTTCCCAAGTACTAATTTCGGCTATTGTACAGGGAGATATAGGAGGACGAAGCGATAGTCAAATGTTTAAAAGCGAGTAAGTGTATGCTGGCGATTACAATCGCCAGAAACAACTGCATAGCGACAACACTTCAAAAATGACGAATATTGAACATTTAAAGCCAATAGCAACGGATATCCTGGAAGTGGGTGATGCGACAAAAAAGTAAGTTGTAATGAATTCTGTGTTTTATAGGTATCTATATATGTTTACTTTCTCTACTACGTACATAGTGGGTAGAGGTGTTGCATCCCACCCAAAAATTCGAACGAGGTTTCACCAGAAATAAATGTTTCGGGTTATCTTGAATAAAACAAAGCATTTTTAGAAAAAGGTAACTGTGTTTGTATGGGTGTGTTTGAGAACAGCATAACTCAAAAATGAAAAGTCAGATAATAACCAAACTTGGTATTTACGTTCAGAACCTTCCATAGATGTGACATAAAGATGTTCAAGAAAATCTTCCCACCCAAGCTACCCTTTTGTAACATTTTTTAGAATTCTTTGATTTTTTAAAAAAAATGGCTGTAATGATTTTGATTACAATACCGTATATTAAAGTATTAAAAATATTTATATGACAAATAAAATGCATATCTTGAATTTTCTTGGAATAGCCTGTGAAGTCCTCTTCATTCGGAAGGAATTTTGTATAATTGCTAAACGCTAAGCAATAGACGAAAACGTACCACACAAAAAAAGTAGATCTCTTTGAAACACACAATTTATTTCAAATAAATTCTTTTGTGGCATCAGTCATTTCCGAGATATCCGTTATTAATAGTTCGAATTGTTCAATACTTTGTAAGAGGGCTTCACTGGCCATCTCCAGAAAAGTTGAGATAATACGTCTTATTAATTGGTAAATAAATTAAATTCTTTTAACTGCCCTTAACGTCTAATTCTATATTGGGTGTGAAGGACGAGTAATTTTGCTCAGAGGCCTCTTTATGAGGCTTGAGGTTCTTTTATGTGCCGTAAATCTACGACACGGGACCACCGGTTTTACTTCACTTCCGATGGAAGCCATGCTAAGGATTTTTACGCCCGAAAACATCCATCGTCCTCCTCCGGGTTTGAACCCGCGACTTCGGGAACTAGAGGCTAGCATGGTAACCACTACACCATTATTAATTGGTATGTAAATATCTCAGAATATGGTATTGTAATCCAAGTTATTAGAGACACTTTTGGGAGAATAAAAAATAGTAAGATATTTCCAAGTAATGTATTTTGGGATAGGGGATTTTCTTGAAAATTTCCATGTAGCATCTTTGGAAGGTACTGAAACTACTGAATCTTTTATCTACTAGGTACATGGTAGAGAAATTAAAAGGGCTTGTCACTTATCTCCACGTTTCACCATCTCCCACTGCTTAATCAGTCGTCTGTTGACCGTTTGCCATGTCTTTAGTGGTCTTCACACAGGATGGTTAATCTGTTTCATTAGTCATCCCTGCTCCCTTAAGCTCTATTCCTAAAGTACCTTCCGACCAAGTGTTGCAGGAAAGCATTAGAGCCGGACAAATGCCCTAGGAACAGAAATTGCATTTCCCTTGGGACAAGTAGAATATCCGATCCAACATAAAGGAACTAAGTGGAATGCTTTGTGCTACGGGAAGGAAAGGATTGGGCTCAGAGACTAGGAAGATTATGAGTAGTGTCACCTGTTATTGATAGTGCTCTCCAACAGCAAATGGATTTACCGTATCCATTTCTCTTACCTAATACTGATCAACAGCCATATTGACACACCTATGTGTCTTCAGAGCTCAGAATACAGGTTTTGGCCTTTAATTTGCAGATGCTCCATAAAGGTTAAAGATTGACGAATAATAATAATAATTATGGTGATTCATTTAGTAGGTACTATCATGGTTTTAGACTTGATTTTCTCTTTTCCTACCACATGAACAGGAATCTATATTGCTAATTAGGCAAGCGAAACCCTAAAATATCTATTAAAGTGTCCTTATAATGTACACAAAATATTCAGAAGGGTGGCCTGACTATCATCTTGTTTCATTTATTTATTTCTTCCTACTTTCTCTACCACGTACAGAGTAGGTAGATAAGATACTGCATTCCATCCAAAAAATCGATACCAAGATTTCACCGGAAATACAGGTTTTGATGCCCTTTGAGTAAAAAAGGTATTAAAATGAAGACCAAATGAACAGGTCATATAGGCCATTTTCCTAGAAAATTCAAGAGATAAATTTTATTTGTTATGTAAATATCTGTAATATGTGATACTTTAAACAAAATCCATGGAGCCATTTTTACTTTCCCTACTACGTATAGTAAGTAGGGGAAGTATTGTATTCCACCCAAAAATTCGATACCGAGATTTCACCGGAAATATATGTTTTGAGACTCCCTGAATCCAAAAAAAGTATTTTTGGAAACATGTCCGTGGGTATGTCTGTGTGTCTGTGAATAGGATAACTCAGAAACTAACAGTCGGATAAACACCAAACTTGGTATTTAGGTTCAGTATCTTCTAGAGAGGCGACACGAAGGTTTTCAAGAAAATACCTCTACCCAGGATTACCCTTTACATAGAAGATTTTTCGAATATTTTAATTTTCTCAAAAATAGCTCTAACGATTTTGATTAAAATATCATACATTTAAGATACTTTCATGACAAATAAAATGTATATCTTGAATTTTCTGGGAATGTCTCCAAAAGTATTCTTCATTGTGAACGACTTTTGCATAACTGGTAAACCATAAGAGATAGACAAAATTTTACTACACAAAAAATGTAGATCGCGTTAAAATACACAATTTATGTCATATACATTTTTTGTTGTTGAGTGAGCCATTTTCAAAATATTGCTTGTTATTCCCTTAAATTTTCCAATACTTATACTTTTTCTCAAATGGGAATTCGTTATTCATTTTTTGTCCTGGTAATGCAAAGAGAATGGAATACTCCACATAGCAAGCAGCTCTTAAAATATTTGACTATCGCTTAAAGCCTACCATATTCCCCTTGCATCTACAAGAAAATTAGCAATCAGATTAACATCTCGATGTCTCAATTAACATGAATCATATGGAGAATAAGCGTTTGTAAAAATAGTTTTACAAGAGTACAGAAAGTCATGTGAGTGTAACCCATCAGATTTTTAGGGAATCAAAACTTTCGAAAAATGTTCCATGTAAAGGGTAGTTAGGGGTATGTGGTTATCTTTAATATTTCCGTGTCGCATCTTTGAAACATATTGAACTTAAATAACAAGTTGGGTGTTGATCCGACTTTTCGTTTTTGAATTATGCTGTTCGCAGATACACACACACGCGAAGTTTTTCTAAAAATGTTATCTCAAAACATTTATTTCCGGTAAAATCTCGATATCGGATCTTTGGGTGAGATGCAATACCTCCTCTACCTGCTAGATATGTGGTAGAGGAAACAAAAAGATTGTCAGCTAACACTTCGCGCTGGTCACAGTTTTATAGTCATCAAATATAGTGTGTTGCGATACAAGTGCGGTTTGAGTTTTTTTTTATCTATGTACGTTAGCATAGCATCGGTCCCCGTATTCCCTATCTTCCCCATATAAACACATTGTCCTCCGCATCCATCCTCGTTTTCCCTATCCTTTCCCTATAAACGCAAAATATTGTGCCAGAATTCCTCTATAGTACCTACTGCCATGCTAAGGACTTTACACCCGAAAAAGTCACTCGCCCTCCGCCGTGTTTGAACCTCAAGTGCGGTAAATTGGAGAACGAGGAGGATTTTGAAAATACGGCAGCAAGTGGAATACTTTTCTACGTCCATATTTTCCAATGCAACTAACACATGTGTATTGCGTACCATTTTATCCACTACAGAAATAATAGAAATAATATTTGACGTGAAAATAAAATTAATTACTATATCTTTTTGGCATTGGTTCCAATAGTAAGGTCACGAACACAACATTTGGTGGGAAATGGCCTTTGATTATCCATTTCTGGTTGTTGAGCCTCATACGTAGCACTGCATGAATTAAATCGTAGGTAAGTATTAATGAATTAAAATGAAGTAAACATCCAGATAAGATTTCTTATTGCTTTCTCTACTACATATAGTAAGTAGGGGAAGTATTGCATTCCACCCAAAAATTCGATACCGAGATTTCATCAGAAATATATGTTTTGAGATCCCCTAAATCCAAAAAAAGCATTTTTGGAAACATGTCTGTGTGTGTGTCTGTCTGTGAACAGCATAACTCAAAAACGAACAGTCAGATAAACACCAAACTTGGTATTTAGGTTCAGTATCTTCCAGAGATGCGACACGAAGGTTTACAAGAAAATCCCCCCACCCCAAATTACCCTTTACATAAAACATTTTTCGAAAATTTTAATTTTCTCAAAAATGGCGCTAACAATTTTGATTAAAATATCATGTTTAAGATATTTTCATGACAAATAAAATGTACATTTGAATTTTCTGGGAATGTCTCCAAAAGTATTCTTCATTGTGAACGACTTTTGCATAACTCGTAAACCATAAGAGATAGACAAAATTCTACTACACAAAAAAAGTAGATCGCGTTAAAATACACAATTTATGTCATATACATTTTTTTTGTTGAGTGAACCATTTTCGAGATATTGCTTGTTATTCCCTTAAATTTTTCAATACTTGTTTTCTCAAATGGGAATTCGTTATTCATTTTTTGTCTTGGATATGCAAAGGGTAATAATCTGTGGCAAAGGGAATGGTGCTGCACCTAGCAACCAGCTATTAAGAGATATGTATGTGCTTAAAGGCTACTGTATTTCTATATTGCCCTTGTAAATATATATTCCCCTTACATCTACAAGAAAATTAGCAATAAGATAGAGTCTGCAAATGTTTATCTTGATTAACATGAAGTAGATGGCGAATAAGCGTTTGTAAAAATAGTTTGTACAAGAGTAGAGAGAGTCATGTGAGTGTAACACATCAGATTTTTTTTCATTAACTGATTACCTCCTCCTTTTAGGAGTTACAAACCCATGGGCTTTTAAGTCAAAACCTTGGATCAGTAGCCTGTCGCGGAGCAAGCAACATTTTGGATCATAACATATCCAGGATGGGTGGTATGGCGGTGAAGAAGGAAGAAATGAAATTTAATGATGAAAGGTATGTTAGTGAAATTCGTGGATAAAATTATCCAATCCAGCATTCACCTATTGATCGAGAAAACCACGAAAAAAACGAATTTTAAGCCCCAAGGGCTTGAACCCGTGATCCCGAAAGCAAGTCGCACACGTTACCGGCGCCAACTTGCTCTGTCCAGATAAGATTTAAATGGTAAATCTGTCATCCTCCGTAGTGTAAGGATACCATTGCTAGTCTCTGGTTCCCGAGGTCGTGAGTTCAAACTCGCGGAGGGCGATGGATTCTTTCGGATGTAAAGTCCGTAGTATGGCTTCCATAGGAAGGGAAGTAAAGTCGGCGATCCCGCGTCATAGATTTACGGCATGTAAAAGAACCTCAAGCCTGATAAAGAGGTCTCTGAGCAAAATTACTGGTCTTTCACGCCCTATATGGAATGGGATGCTAAGAACCATAGTAGTTAAAGAGCGTCCATAAGTATCTATCATCATCATAAACTACACGGTTTGGACCTTAAGATCCGTTCCGGCTACACAGAGTTACAGCTGATAAAAATTTAGCAATAAGATAATATTATTATATTTATGTTTGCAATAATAAATATGTAAAACGTTCTGAGGATTTAATATAGTTCATGCATACACGTGTAGTAGAATATACAAAACACAAAGTAGGCTAGGTTACCAGCACTGAATGCAACAAAAGCAAGTTTCCACCATGGCAGTGTGGGCAGGAAGTGGATGAAAAAACATTGTGGTCGAAAAATGTGTTTTAGATAGTTAAAATAACACAATGAAAGTAGGAACAGTTCTTTTATCTCCGAATGTGTCGACACTCTGCAGATTTCATTTAGGATTCGAACAGGTGGTATCCATTTTACCGTAAATGAACGCTTTATTGGCTCAGGCACACAGCCAACGCGTCCCAGCACTTATTCTTGTGTAGAGGTGCTAAAGTTTTAGCGTTTATCTTGGATGCTGCACAAATTGTTCTCACCATTCCTGTCTGCTAGAGTCTAAGATACCGGCTTGTTTTAGCGGCGCTACATGCGTACGGCATTAAGGATGCCCATAGCTTAACTTTTGTCAACATTTTAAAACATTAAAAAATTAATTTTTATGTCCAAAAAATATTTTGATCATTCAGCTTAAATTGCATATTATGAATTTTGGTCTCAGAGCTCTTCAAGGCTACTTCACGTGACAATTTAAATGTACAATAGCACACGACCTTGAAAAGATGGTTTGTTAGCTCCATGTATGGAAGCCAATTTGAAGTTGTTTATTTATTTAACCCCACGTTGGGCGCCAATTTGAAGAAGATGGTTTGTTAGACCAACGTAGGGCGTCAATTTGAAGAAACGTATTTTGTTACGTTATTTTTATTTGCAACACGCTTTGGGCGTCAATTTGAAGTAGGTTGTATTGAAGGAGTTGTATTATATTTCAACCGTTGGGGAGCCGAACACTTGAAGTAGTTGCAACCGTACGTATGGTAAACAGTTTCCGGTAGGCTTCGCCCCAAATGTGCTTTCAGGTGGCCTTTGCCCCAAATGTACTTTCAGGTGGTCTTTGCCCCAAGTTTAAAAAAATATTAACTTTGTAATTTAACTGCTTCTTTAAATACTATATTTATGTTTACCTCGGCTGCATCAGTATTATTGTTAGAGACACGTTTCTCTTAGTAGGGTTGTGATGCGACAAGAATGTAGGCTTACACAGATTATAATTTTACTTCATTCCTTTTATTAATGCTTGATACGATTTAAATAACACTTCACTGATATAGAGAGCTGTGAGATTCTTCTTATTAATTAATTACGCTTTTTAACACGCAAAGTTATTTTTCGTCTCCCACGAATACATATTATATTTCTTGAGGACACTTTTTGCGTCTGGTTAGTAACGCTGTCTGCAGGCAACCGAACTCTAAATTTGTGAATTTTTTTCCTTTTCAGTTTATGATTGGCTAATCCTAGTCCAATAGAATACCATCATTTAACTAAAGCTTTTTCTGGTTGTTGATTGGCTATTTTTATAAACTGTTCACTAAAATGACATTATTGCTTCCAAGAATCAGAAGTAGTATTGTTAAACTCTCAAACTCATTATTGCCTCAAGGTTACCTCATTGTTAGCAACGTATAACCTATTATTCTCACAGCTCCTACATTATTAAATTACGTAATGCATTCACGTAACATTATTGAAATATTGCTTCAAAGCGGGCTGTTATTGAATTTATGTTATATAATTAGACTTAAATCATTTAAGTGTTAAAAATACTGCCTCAATCTAGTGGCATGTATTTACTTCCTGTCCCGTTAGCTCGACTTTGACTTTTCTTACACTTTTATGCATCAAAATGTTCCATACGACGAATTTTGTAAGTAATTTTTTCCAAATTTTCAGTAGAAACTCTGAGAGAATAAAATCTAAAAATATGATGTGTTACATCATGACTTCCTCTAGCTTCTATAGCTTATTATGGGTATACAAAATATTCTACTTGTAGAATAAATTGTAGAACATTTCTTATCTACTTCATTTTGATCGAGATAAACCTATCCATAAATAGCTGCATTACACATTTCATCAGATATAAAGGGAACAGCAATAGTCAATTTTTTCAGAACTGGGCGCTATATGCTGGCCTTAAAATTTCATACTGTTTCCATGACATCACGGGAAGCAACTGAAAATTGACGGGACTTGGAAAAAATGCTACAAGTATTGAGCAAACGCAATCGTCAATAACGTTATCTCGTAAATTGGCTGATGTCACAAAAAAGTTATTTGAAATAAATTGTGTGTTTTAAAAAGATCTACACTTTTTGTGCAGTACGTTTTCGTCTATCGCTTAACATATACAAGATTATACAAACTTCCTTCCAAATGAAGAGGACATCACAGGTCATTTCAAAGAAATTTCAATATGTGCATTTTATTTCTCATGCAAATATTGTTAATGTATGATATTTTAATCTAAATCGTTAGTGCCATTTTTTACAAAATCAAAAATTTCGAAAAATGTTCCATTTAAAAGGTAGTTTGGGTGGGGAAATTTCTTGAAAATTTTCCTGTGGTATCTTTGGATGTTACTGAACCTAAATACCAAGTTTGATATTTATCCGAATTTTCGTTTTTAAGTTCTGCTTTCACAGGAACGCGTGGTATGTCTTTAAAAGTGCTTCTTTGGATTCAGAGGATCTCAAAACGTGTATTTTCGGTGAAATCCCTGTATAGAATTTTTGGGTGGTAGAGAAAGTAGTAAGCTTTCATAGGTAGTCATGTAGTATGACTATGTAACATATCACATTTTTTTTCCAGTATGAATTAAATTAAATTGAGTTTTATTTATGCACGATCTTTAACTGCTGTGGTACTTAGCGAACCATTGTATATTGGGCGTGAAAGACCGGTAATTTTGCTCAGAGGCCTCTTTATCAGGCTTGAGGTTCTTTTACGTGTCATAAATAAAGGACACGGGACCACCGGCTTTACTTCCGTTCCGAAGGAAGTCATGCTAAGGAATTTTACACACGAAAAAATTCATAGCCCTCCGCCGAGTTTGAACCCGCGACCTCGGGAACTAGATGATTTCATGGTATCATAGGTTTCATATTGAGTTAATATGGTTATATTTTTCAGGAAATAATTGTTATCTCAAGCTGAGGTGTAAAATATATAACGAACAAACCTGTGCGTTTGTGTATTTTATGTTAAACTAAATTCTATAGACAGCCCTCGAATTTCCGCGGAATATGTTGAATAGGAGTTAAATGTTTCACAGAATTTATGTTTTGTATCTTAATCTAGTAGGGCTGTTTTACATAAGAAGTGAATGCATGTAATGCAGCAATATTCCTCTTCTGGAATAAATTGACTTTTCTCACCATCCAGCTCTGCTTCTCTGTAGTCTGCCTGCTCCACAGGAATATATTCCCCTCCGAGTTTTTCCCCCTTGTACCAACATCTAATCTTGTTGGTCGTTTGCTGAGCGGCAAATCCTCTAAACTCAATTTTCGCTAACCAGCAAAATTCAAAGAATTTGGCTTCTCCTACCTTTAAACATGCTCCTCTCGGGTGGAAAATTAAGGAGAAATTGAAAACGTAGCTCCGAATATCTACTGAAATGCTTGTTATGTGATGATGCCCAGATTTTATTGATTGCCGATCTTGCATCTGTAAAATATCTGCCAGAGGGATATATGTAAAGCTGCATAGATACCTGTAGTATGATAGAAATTTTCCTGCAGTGCTTTGTACGTTCTGGTTGTTCTTGTTCAGTGTTAACACTACGTCAATTATTCACTATGCCAAAAGTATACAGGGTGATTTATGAAGAACCGACAAACTTCTTTCTTTAATTATTCTGTTCAAAATTCACCCAATCCCCCAATTTTAGCACCAAATTAAGCAGAATGTTCTGGATTTTCGATTGCCTGTCACTAGATGCGCAAATGTTCATGTTTTATTCGTAATTGTTAGTTTTATTGTCGGCAACTATTTTTGAGATTTTGTTCTAGTCAACGTGAAAATGGAGTACACATTAAATGAACGACTCTTCCTTGTAAAGCAATACTGGATTACGAATTCAATTACAGCTACTCAAAGGGCATGCCAGAGAGAATTTGGTGTTTGGAATCCTCCCCAAAGAAACACAATACTGGGACTGGTGAACAAACTGGAAACAACTTGATCTCTGGTGAGTGAAAAAGGCAAATCTTGTTCATCTAGGCTTCCCATGGTTGTTGTTGACGTAAGAGTAAGACTGGATCAGTCACCCAAAACATCATTAAGACGTTTGTCGCAGGAGACAGGGTACAACTACTCGATGTGTCAGAGAGCTGTGAAAAGTGCAGGTTTAAAGCCGTATAGGATTACGGTTGTCCATAAGTTACAAGAACCAGATAAGGATAGACGACTGAATTATTGTCGTTGGGTTTAGGCGTTCATTGTGCAAAATCCTGCCATATTGTCCATCACATGGTTCACAGATGAAGCATGGTTCCATTTAGCCGGCTATGTGAACTCAAATAACTCACGTTATTGGGCCAGCGAAAATCCACATGTTATTCATGAAGCACCTATACACCCGGTTAAAATCGGAGTTTGGTCCGCACAGAGAATAATGTGACCAATTTGTTTTAAAACAATGTAAACACTGCAGAGTACCGACGGATTTTCATGGAGTTTGCTGAGCAACTAGAAGATGTAGAGCTGAGTCAAGGATATTTTTAGCAGGACTTCGCTACATACCATACATCAAATGAATCCATGGCACTAATTGCAAGTTTCTTTGACGAACGGATAATTTCCAAGAACTTGTGACCACCGAGATCTCCGGATTTGACATCGCCGGACTTCTTTCTATGGGGTTACTTAAAAGACAGGTTTTATGGTACACGTCCCCAGACATTGGACGATTTGAAGCGCAACATTACACAGGAGATTCAAGCTATTGACAACAGAGTCCTCCAACGAGTGGCCAGTAACATGGAACGACGTGTTGAGTTGTGTCTTATGCCGGATGGAGGACATTTTCAACACTTGTTATAGAGGTAAATAATCTCCCAAAATTCCTATACATTTCAGGTACTATTAAGTTGTGAAGGTAGGTATACGTAATTGGAAGATCAAATTAGAAGTTGTAGCATCATCTTAACAGATACAGTTATAACACATAAATAACTACGCGTTAATATGAGAAAAAGAAGGAAAGGAAGAAGGAAAAATCTGATGTGTCACATTCACATGACTTTTATAGCCTTTATCGTTTATTAGTGGGTATACAAACTATTCTTACGAAAGCTTGTTTTTCTGTCCACTACTTTTAACGAGATAAACCTTTGCAGAAATAGCTACATTGCACGTGTAGTAAGTTTTCGTCTCTCGCTTAATATTTAACAGCTATATTGATTATACAGGCTTCCTTCTGAATGAATAGGACTTCATAGGTTATTGTTAGAAAATTTAAGATATACATTTTATTTGTCATGTAATTCTATGAAATATACAGTATTTTAATAAAAATCGTCGGACATTTTTTTGAGAAAATCATAAATTTAGAAAAGTTTTCCAATTAAAGGGCAGTTTGGTTTGGGGTGATTTTCTTGAAAATCTTCTTGTCGGATGTTTGAAAAATACTGAACTCAAATACCAATTTTAGTGTTCATCAGATATTTCGTTTTTGAACTAAGCTGTTCACAGACGTACATCGGGCCTTTTTCTAAAAATGCTTTTTTTCTTATTCAGGTGCCCTCAAAACAGTATTTGCGGTTAAATCTCCTATCAATTTTTTTGGCGGACTGCAATACCTTCTCTACCTAGAATGTACGTGGTAGATAAATAAAGATGGAAAAAAAGTCTGATATATATTGACTTCTTTTACAATTTTTACTTCATCACTATTCTACTAACTATTGATTCAAACACTCTTTTTTACTTTCTCTACTACGTACATAGGTGGAGAAGGTATTGCATTCCACCCAAAAATTCGATATCGAGATTTCACCGGAAATACATGTTTTGAGATCTCCTGAATCACAAAAAAGGCATTTTTTTCAGAAAAAGGTCAGTGTGCGCTTGTGTCTGTCTGTGAACAGCATAACACGAAAACAAAACCACTTAGTATTTAGGTTCAGTATCTTCCAAAGATGTGATGTGAGGATTTTCAAGAAAATCCCCCGCCCCAAAATACCCTTTACGTGGAACATTGTTTGAAATGTTTGACTTTCTAAAAATGGCTGTAACGATTGTGATTAAAGTACCATATACTAGAGATATTTACATTAGAAATAAAATGCATATCTTGAATTTTCTGGGAATAATCTGTGAAGTCGTCTTCATTCGAAAGGAATTTTGTATAATCTTGTATAAGTGGTAAAGGTTAAGCGATAGACGAAAACGTACTGCACAAAAACTGTAGATCTCTTTAAAACATATAACTTATTTCAAATAACTTCTTTTGTGGCATCAGCCATTTCCGAGCTATCCGTTGTTAATGGTTCGAATTGTTTAATACTTAACCATTCTTCGATTTTCAGTTGTTTCTCGGGATGACGTGGAAACTGGATGGAATTTTATGTGCGGTGTATAGCGTCCAGTTCTTAAACATTTGACTATCTCTGTTCCCTTTGTATATATAACGAAATATGTAATGTAGCTATTTTCGGAAAGGTTTATCTCGATTAAAATTAAATAGGAAAATAAGCTTTCGTAAGAATAATAATCAGTAAGCTAGACTTACAGAGAGACATTTAAATCGGTATATGAAATGTTTTAAAACATTTTTATATCCTACAGCTATAAAACCTATACAAACTAATGTAGAAGGTTTGAAGTATTTACTAACACTAAAATTCATTTTTCACAGACGGGTACCCTTAAGAATATAAACACACAATTCCTAGGTTAACGACTTTTAAATTCAGTAGGTGGCAGTGAAACAAGGCACTGGCTTTAACATTTGACCGAAGTGATTCCTGTAACAATATCAAACCGCAAGTAATTTAACATCCTAAACGTCTAACGTATACTTTAAGCCTTAACTTAAATTCCACTAACTTCCTTATAGCGACTGTGAATGTGTAGTAGCTCCGTCCGTATCTAGAATAGTTGCAGACAGTAATTTCTGTGTGGTTCTGGTACATTGCTGAAGGTGATATTGATTGGGTGGAGTGGAAGGCAAAGACTGAATCTCCTGCTACCGCTAGGGAAGGAAGGGGAGACATCAGAAAGCCATTAGTAAGGTAGACATCTTGCAAGGACCCTGCTGTTACAGACACACACTTCTTTTCCACATGCTATGGAACGTGTAAAATTTATTACCTGAGAGATGCTTTGATATAGCAAAGCCAAGAATTTCTGCAGAAAACAGGCGCCTGTATTCTGCAGTTACCTGACATTAGTATCTACAGGGCCAGGTTTTTTGTGTGTTTATTTTTAAAAATTCGTGAAAAACATATAAAGTGTCGTATTTATAGTGTTACAAATTGGGGTGAAGGCCGAAAAGGTTTCTAGAAAATGATTAATTTAGGTCACCCCAATACGCCCATGGGGGTACAATTCACTGGCAGCAAAAATCCGGGACCTTGGTATGTAAATTCAAGGGGAAGGCGTGAGTTTTTATATTACATTGAAAGATTACATAACACGTATTAACTGGGATTTATTCACTAAAACGTTTGGCTTCTCTGCGTAGTTAACAAAGGAAACAGGATGAAGGGAGATGCCACAGACCGTATACCGGCCACACACGACTGATTCCAAAGACCACTTATTCTCGAGAGACGCTAACTTGCCCCTACCAACCGTGTCTAGCCAGAGCCAGACAGGGTTGACGTCATACCAGACAATTTCAAACAGATCCCTCCCTTTGGTGTGATCCGCGCCAAAAGGAAAGACCGTCAAACCGAAACATAACTAAGGAGACCCAATAGGTAGCAACAATACAGCACACCAATGGTCTGGTAATGACAACAATAATATGCCACTATAGTTTAAAATATAGTAGAAATTTTGTGAAAATTTCGAGGTAATTTAGTCAGTGGCATGGCTCTTATTATTGCAACCGCGGCGTGATATTTTTTTAAAATTCGGCTGGAGACAATCTTTCAGTCGTTATCGATTATTGATCACGTGCACTGCTTATGGTCGTATTTCCATTAGTTTATTTCTGCTGTTAATTTCCACGCAATCAATTTTTTTCCGCTGTAGTAATTACTTCAAGAACTTTAATACGAAACTATTCCTAACGAAATGTTCTTAAAGCTCATAAAAACCCTGTTAGCTGTAATGGATGGTCCTGCAGGTCATAAAATAGAATAACAAAGTCTAAATTTTTAAATTAATGTACATTTCTAAATTAATTCTCATTCCTCTGCTGCCGACATCTTCATCTTTTCGTTTTTATTGTAAAAATAAAGATTTCCGCAGAAATCACCAATTTTCGCTAAAATTCGCGACAAAATTATAGCCATAAATCGGTCACATTTGTCATAAATCGTAGTGTACTATTTGCTCCATCTCTCCATTATATTTCGCGTTTATCGATAACAACAAAAAAGCGGCTCTAAATATCCATCTTTTAATAAATGAAGTTTCTAAATCTTGCACTTATTATCTAAATGTTTTCGAAATTTAGCCACTTACTTCTGTACTACAGTTATTATAGCTGTTTTAAATTTCATACAGATATCTTTAATATTTTTATAAAAAATGTGTTTGTCTTTTACAATACTAATCCATCATGTGTTGCATACGATGCAAAAATCCTAATTAAAGCCCTTAACATACACGATCGTGGCATATAGAATTTTTTCACTTTTCTGGTTGTTTCAGAAAAGCTTTATAAATATTTAAATATAACTTTTGTAACAATTTATCCTCGGTGGTCGAATTAATTATGTCATATCTTGAGCAATTTAAAAGATAAGCAAAAACCATATGTGAAGTTTTTTTAAGCTCAGTCTCTCCTAGTTCCTACTGAAAATTTTAATAAGATTGATTACAATTGCATCGTGTGAACATTTTTAATGCACAATAGTGCAAGAAAAATCAAAATCGAGAATCAAAATCGAGAAAAACGAATTGGAAGTAAATACGAGGCTGTTTTTTAAAGTATCGTTTTAATATTTTGCCACTGCAACTTTGCAGTTGCGATTTTGAGCGTTCGTGACCACATCCTTCATTACGAAACCAGACGCGGTTGTGAGCGTCATCACTTTGTGCTTTCCTGTTGTTAGAGCGTTTCTAAAGGATCAAAATAATCGAACGACCAGCCGACTATGAAGTCAGATCAGTGATTTGTTTTTTGAATGCGAGAAATGTTACGCCATCAAACATTTATCGCCAATTGTGAGGTTTATGGGGAAATAATAATGAGGGATAAAATGGTGAGGAAGGATTGGACACACAGCCAAATATACTAAAGATCTGATCGCATCATTTAGTTAGGAACGATTCTACCACCCTCCCTACAGTCAGGATTTGACACCAAGCAAATTTCATCTGTTTCTTGATCTGAAGAAATTTCTTGATGGGAACATTTCAACGGCAATGATGATGTGAAACAAGAAGTGCAGATTTGGCTTTCAACAAAGGCGGCATCATTCTTTGACGAAAGCGTGCAAAAATTGGTTTCCCGTTACAGTAAGTGCCTGACAAACGGTGGTGATTATTATGAGAAGTAGTGTAAGGTGTAAGATAATTGATAATGGAGTTTTTTGAAAATAATGTAGTTACTTTAAAAACACGCCTCTTACAAGATATTAGGCCGTGTGTTCTTGGGCATTTAAATGGTCACGTGCTGTGGCCTTAAAGAACTCTGAGAGCAAAATTTATCTTATGTAATTGAAGATAAATGCTCAAAGTATTTTTCGACATAAAGAACTGATCTCTGAATTTTTTTAAATGTTGTCATGTCAGCTATAGGTAACCTGGAGGTGAATTAAATGGTACGAATTGCCAAAAATGGCATTTTTAGTCTTATAAATTGAAATTTGCTCTTTAATCAGTGTGAGCATAATACTCATATTTTTAATATTTTTTTTTAAATGGCACTGCCTCTGCCATTTTGTACTACACACTCCATACCACTTCACAAAAAAACATTAAACCCCTACACTCTATGAAGTAGAGAGGTAAAGTTTAGCAGAAGACTTGCTCTACAAGCTGGTACTACTATTAAACATAAAAGCTTCTGTAAGTGTCATTGTAGATCTACTTTGGTGTCATAACATGTTCTGTTATTTTGTTAAAAATAATTGCTGGTAAACTTTAATCATAGAATGGTATAATTGGTTAAAACAAGTTCCATCTTTCATAATAAATAAATCATTTGATAAAAGTAGAGTATAGTGCTTAGAAAACACACATCTACAGAAGTGATCAAATTATTAGACTAGCCTGGTAAATTAATACATCTTCCATTATCTAGTGCATTTTAAAATGAAATATATTCATTACGTGTCTTTGACCACTTTGGACAACATAAATGCAGTAGAACTACTTAAATAGTTCTGTATTGAAGACCATAATACCTGTATGGGGATGATTTCTTCAAATGTTTGTATGACTCTTTCATCATAAGACAGCTATTACTATATTTATGTAATTATATTAATACCTCAAGAAATTCGTAAAAAAAAAATCCATTTATTTAATCACTGTGTAGCGGGCGGATGTTACATTATGTAGTGCGTCTTTATCTACTTCTTATGGTTTACTCATTATGAAAAATTCCTTCTGAATGAAGAGTACCTGTAGCCTATTATGTTCTTCATCTTCATTCTTGATTACCCTCCCCATTAGTAGGACTTACACCTTCCAGGACTTACGAGTGGGTGCTTGGAGTCATACGCCTGTCGTGGAGTAGACAAATTATGGATCATAGAGAACAGCCAGGATGGGTGATTAGCCCGAAACCTGGCATAAGAGTGAGGAAGGTGATGATATGAAATGACGGTGAAAGGAATGAAATTAAAGATGATTATGGAGCAGTCGGTGAATATGGCGGGGGAAACCGGAGAACTCGAAAAAATCTGGACCAAGCGCCGCTTTGTCCACCACAAGTCCCACATATGGTTACCTGGGTTCGAACTCGGGCCGCTTTGGTGAGAGACCAGCAGTCTAACCACTCGGCCACGGTGCCAGCTATTGATATTCAAGATATATACTTCAAGGTATACGTTACACCTTTCACGTGAATATCTTAAAAGTATGGTATTTGAATAAAAATCACTAGCCATTTTTAAGAAAACAAAAACAATAACGATTTAAAGGTTAGTTTTGGTTGGGATAATTTTCTTGAGAATCCTCGTGTCGCATCCTTGGAAAATGCTGAACTTGAACACCAAGTTAGATACTTAACCGACATTTCGTTTCCAGTAATGCTGTTCATAGTGGCTTCAAGGCTTCGTTTTTGGCTTCAAGGAGATCAAAACGTGTGTTTCCAGTGAATTCTCTATATCCAACTTTTTTTGTTGAAATACACTCTACTTACTATAGGCAAGGGAAGAGAAACCCACTAACCTGGTTGCATGCACGACATTACGTCGGGTTCCATTGTGCAGAAACCACGAGCTCCTCTGACTGCAATGTGCACGTGAACACCATCACTGGGATGCTGAGTGGCAAAATTTAGTCTTTTTGGACGAGTCCCGCTTCAACGTGTCCTACAGTGATGGCCGCATACGTGTCCGGCGGTACCGTGGTGAGAGCAATGGAATTCGTAGTATATATTCGTTGCTGAGGTTATAAATCGACACAACACGCTCCATTTATCAGCTCGAGCTGGTTAGTGCAATTTTTAAAAGTGCGATACAAATGTTCAAATTATACTTTTCACTCAGACTTCAGGTTGGTTATCTTCTTCAGCCTCATTCAATTACAAAGAATAGAAGAATAAATAGCAGTGGACTTCTTCTTTACCACCTCTGAGAAAGATCCATTTTCTCATACACACTGCCGTTTGTGAAAATTGCAACGCCAAGAAAGAGTTTCCCGAATAACTCCAAACTTCGGTGGAAGCAATAAAGCGAGTGCCAGTATGCCTCGTCGACGTCAAAGGGAGCCATATCGGCATGTGAGTGAGTTCGAACAGGGCAGAATGATCGGTCTCCGGGACATCACCGTGACATTTTGGCTCGTACAGGGCATGCTGCTACGACAGTGATGCGTGTGTGGAAGTAGTGGATAGATGAAGGTCATAGGCAGCGAAGAGCGGGAACTGGACCACGGAACATGACCACAGCACGGGATGACCGTCACGGACGGCCATAACGGACGTACAGCTTTATCCACAGTGTTGGCTCGACGATGGAGCAGGTGTGAACTTGTCTGCATCTACGGTCCGTCAGGTTAGACTGGTTGCATGCACGACATTACGTCGGGTTCCATTGTGCAGAAACCACGAGCTCCTCTGACTGCAATGTGCACGTGAACACCATCACTGAGATGCTGAGTGGCAAAATTTAGTCTTTTTGGACGAGTCCCGCTTCAACGTGTCCTACAGTGATGGCCGCATACGTGTCCGGCGGTACCGTGGTGAGCGCAACCTGGAGGGCTGCATTGTTGAGCGGCTTAGCAGACAAAAACCAGGTGTGATGGTTTGGGGCGCCATTGGTTACAACTACCGATCTCACCTCCTACGAATTGAGGGCGCTTTTAACAGCAACCGGTACCTAACGGCGGTTGTAGAACCTGAGTTACTCCCCTGCTTCAGGCATCTCCACAGGCCACATTTCAACAGGACAATGCCCGGCCACATATTGCGAGGAATGTACAAGACTTCTTCGAAGAGCGACGGGTACCATTGCTTCCCTGGTCTGCACGTTCGCCGGACATGTCGCCCATCGAAAATGTCTGGGATATGGTTCGTCGGCACCTGGTGCGTCATGATCCTCCAGTAAGCAGTATCACGGATTTGTGGGCTCGAATCAAACTGCATAGAGGGAAATCCCTCAGGAACTTATTCAGAACCTTTTTGATTCGATGTCACAGCGTATAGCAGCTCTAATTGCAGCGCATGGAGGCCACACCAAATACTGAATATTAGGGCTCAAACGTCATGTATAAATTTGAAAAGTTTATCATTTGTTACTTGTCATGTACCTAACCTGTAGTATTAAATTCATTGAATTTATGCATTTCCTTCTTGGTGTTGCAATTTTCACAAACGGTAGTGTATAAAACGAACCACCCTATCAAAGACCTGAACCCAATTGTCACTCTAACCATTTCCTGGAAATTAGTTAGTCCATGTCATCTTAACATCCGTCCTATTACCCGCATACCATGTTATGGAACATAATCCTCTAACTTCCCAGTCCGTGAAATGGCTGATTATGCAGCTACATTGCCAGTAGCATAGTTTTGTAATGTGTAACTTGTGTAAATATGCCATTTGCGTAATTGAATTCATTAATCGTACATGCAAATTCTTTTTGAACCAATATTCCCATATATTATTCGGTATTCCATGTATGTTTATCCTTGCGCTCTTATTGTGAATGGCCTTTTACATTTGATAGGGTTGTATCCTGTTGAAAAAGGGAACAAGTGTGGTTGTATCTCAGTGTTTGTTTGGCCCTAAGAAACGCCATAACGTCTTTTTCTTTAAGTATGATTCATTTTGCATAAAGTAAAAACCTCCTCAATCCCATATCGATGTCGTAAGGCGATGTCCCAACATTACTGTCCACATTGAAGATGTCATGAAAGCGCTAAACTATGCTAGTTATTTATGATCGAATGCAGTTGTCAGTCAGACAGTGCCATGCCTAACCATGAAGCCAGAGTAATTTCGATGAAGCTTTCGAGTTATCGACATGGTGTAGTGCTTTCTACCGTTAATGCATTCCTCTCGTTTTCTTGGTTCAAATTTGTTCTTAAATTTTGCTTTGTATTTGTCCACAGTTAACTATAATACACCAGGTGGATCCAACAGCGCCGTATTTCAGTGTGCAGGTAGCCCTTCGGGAGCTAAGAGTTGTAGAACTCAACGGGGCAATTACAAGTAAACACGGGTCAGTGGGAAACTGGCGCATTAGCGTGAGCGATCTTCGTACTACTCCTCTTGCTTAACAGCGAAAGACATGAGAAGTTCGCGATCTTTGAGAGGCCGTTCCCAGGTTTGCACTAGAGTGTACAGTTCGTGATGGTAGACAAGATCCATATCGAAAAGGTCTTAGAATGTTTTCCACTCCGGTTACGTCGTCCTCCATGGTGTAGTGGTTACTATGCTAGCCTCTAGCTCCCGAAGTCACGGAGGGCGATGGATTTTCTCCGGCGTAAAAATCCTTAGTATGGCTTCCTTCGGAAGAGAAGAAAAGCCGATGGTCCCGTGTCGTAGATTTACGGCACGTAAAAGAACCTCAAGCCTGATAGAGGCCTGTGAGCAAAACTACCGGTTTTTCATGCCCAATATAGAATGGGACGCTAAGGACCACAGCAGTTAAAGAGCGTCCATAAATAAAATTCAATTTAATTTTCACTCCAGTTACACAGAATTTATTTTCGAGAAAATAAGCTCATTTTTAGATTGACTAATAATAATAATAATAATAATAATAATAATAGAAGAACAAATGCCAGTGATACACACTAGGTGATCTCAGTTTATGGTGCTTTAATGCTTCGATTTAACTCCTAATGTTTGTTCCATATAACTTTACTCCATATCTCCTCGCTGTCACATGCACTAGTACCTCTCATTGGCTCTTGTTGCGGAATAGCTTGTTGCGTTACAAACTATTACATTATTTGATATGATGATTTATCTCAATATATTCGAAAAGAATTCTCAAAACTATATTCCCGTAACCATATGAATCAAATGTACTATGTAGCAGAGTTAAGGTATCAGGAATGCATGTCAATTCTTATTAACACATAGGTAGGCGGATTCTTCGGTTTAAACCTGCCTCTCAGAAAGTCTAAAGCACGTGCGTCTACCATGACATAGTGTTTATATCGCTTTTATCACCTGATGTGGCATGCATAGGGCTTATATATCAGCATTCAAAGGAGCACACTATCCAATCAGGGGAAAGGGCAAGGAAACTGTGCGCCGATGGATGTTAGTGGAGCAAGGTTATAAAAAGCACGGCTTACAATGCTTGTAGTCCGTAATATTAGACAAGAACAGCGTAAGAACAATTAAAAAATAGCTACGAGGGCATACTTATAGGACCAATAAAGACATCTTAATTATTTGTCAATTTAAAAAGTGGCTTATTCCCTCGTAAATAAACTCTCTGTAACTAAGTGGAAAATATTTAAAACCTTTATGGTATGTTGATACTGTTCTTGTCTACCATCACGTACTGCACACTCTAGTGTAAGCTTGGGAGCTGCCTCTTAATGAGCGCGATCCGCTGGTCGTCTTCGCTGACAAGCAAGAGGAGTAGAACGAAAGTCGCTCACGTTAATGCGCTAGTTCTCCAATGACCTGTTACTTGGAATTGCCCCGTTGAATTCTGCAATTATTTTAACGCGCGAAGGGACATCTGCACACGTGAAATGCGGCGCTGATGGGCCACCTGGTTAACCTAAATAGTCAGTGTTGCCATTACATTTGTCATTGTAGATACCAGTGGGGTAGGATGTTCTGCATGAGAAGCTCTCACATTTACATCATTTATGTATGCTTTAAAGAATTAACGCAATTGGGGTTTCATCAGTTGCGCGCGGTGGTTACTAGTGAGTACACATCAATTGCGCGCGGTCATTATATTCCCGCAGCATTTCCCTTCCCATTTTATAGAGCCTTAGGACTCTGCGCAATAATTCGGTGTTAGTATGTACGGTTAGAAATGATGCTTTTAATCTTACAAGAATTAAAACTTGTCGTACCATGAAGCTGGTACTCGTCAAAGAAATAAAACTGATCTTATATACATGAAATACAGGGTGATTTAAGAAGAACTGACACACTTATTTGTTTAATTATTCTGTTCAAAATTCACTCATTGCCGCAATTTTAGCACCAAATTAAGCAGAATGTTCTGGAGTTTCGATTGCCTGTCACTAGATGCATAGATGTTCACGTTTTTTCATAATTGTTAGTTTTATTATCGGCACCTGTTTTTGAGATTTTGTTCTAGTCAATGTGAAAATGGAGTACACTTCAAATGAACGATTCTTCCTTGTAAAGCAATACTGGATTGCGAATTCAATTACGTTACTAAAACGGCATACCAGAGAGAATTTGGTGTTCGGAATCCTCCCCAAATAAACACAATATTGGAACTGGTAACCAAATTGGAAACACCTGGATCTGTGGTGAGTGAAAAAGGCAAAACTTTTCATCTAGGCTTCCCACGGTCGTTGTTGACGTAAGACAACGACTGGATCAGTCACCCAAAAAATCATTTGTTGCAGCAGACAGGATATAGCTACTCAATGTGTCAGAGAGCTGTGAAAAGTGCAGGCCTAAAGCGTATAGGATTATGGTTGTCCATCAGTTACAGGAACCAGATAAGGATAGACAACTGAATTATTGTCGTTGGTTTCAGGCGTTCATTGTGCAAAATCCTGCCACATTGTCCATCACATGGTTCACATATGAACCATGGTTCCATTTATCCGGCTATGGGAACTCAAATAACTCACGCTAAATCTACATGTTATTCATGAAGCACCTATGCACCCGGTTAGAATCGAGTTTGGTGCGCAAAATCCGCACACAGAATAGTGGGATCATTTTTTTAAACAATGTGAACGCTGCAGAGTACCGACGGATATTCGGGAATTAGTTGAGCTACTAGACCACGTAGAGCTGAGTCAAGGATATTTTCAGCAGGACGGCGCTACATGCCATATATCAAATGAATCCATGGCACTAATTGCAAGTTTCTTTGACGACCGGATAATTTACAAGAACATGTCGCCACCAAGATCTCCGGATTTGACATCGCCGGAACTTCTTTCTATGGTGTTACTTCAAAGACAGGGTTTATGTCACACATCCCCAGACATTGGACGATCTGAAGCACAACATTACACAGGAGATTCAAGCTATTGACAACAGAGTCCTCCAGCGAGTGGCCAGTAACACGGAACGACGTGTTGAGTTGTGCCTTATGCAGGATGGAGGACATTTGCAGCATTTTATATAGAGGTAAATAATCTCCTAAAATTCCTCTGCATTTCAGGTATAACAAGTTGTCGCTAGCATAACTCGTTTTGAAACAATTAAAGAAATAAGTGTGCCAGTTCTTCACAAACTATCCTGTAGTTTATGCCATGAAATTGGTGCTCGTTTTGTATTCACACTTTCTTATAATAGCACGAAACACTCTTTAAAAATTAATTCTACTAATATTCCCAAGTTTGTGTTTATATTTATTAATTATTTCTTCAATAAGGTTTCCATCTTCTATTCGTAAGATTCATCCTCGGAAAATTATTTTTGACATAATTTTAATATACCTACTTATTTGTCTCTGAATGAAAACGCCAACACATTTTTTACGTATGTCGACGTGCTCAATTAAAATTAAGATAAAATGGCTTGTGAAAAGGTTCAGATTTATTTGTGTGTGTTTTTTTAAGAAGTAACTATCGGAAGCCCAAATCTGGCAAGGTAATAATGATTCAGCTGCAATGAAATTATTGTTTTAAAAAGTGAGCAAACTTTACCACATTTTTCCAGTTTGGTCGAATGTTGATAACATCAACAAAAGCACCTTTAATGTTGCTACCCAACGATAACTGATTCAATTTCACAAAAAGGTGGATATTACAGCACTAGTATTATATAATTAGTGAGGTGAACATATTCTATAAAAACTTTCAAGTTATTACCATCCAAGTATAATTGATTCATTAATACGAAAGCTTTCGCATGCACTGATCGTTTACCTCGAGGCAGTTCGTGCGCTTCAGGTATACCTCAATAATATTACATATAAATTATAATTGTTATTATCACTGTTACTTTAAGTGATTACGCTGTTAACCTCACTTATAGGCAGATAAAACCTGCATTTTTAGTTACAAAATGTCATGTCATCTTAAACTCCTGTTGTAGATCTCATTAAAAGCACAAGTGATCTTTATTCAGTATTAAACAATGCAAGAGGTTAAAGTCTCTTGTTACCTGGAATTCTGGGAATAGTTTTACTTTCTCTACGACGTACAGAGTAGGTAGGGAAAGTATTGCACTCCACCCAACAATTCGATATCGAGATTTCACCGGAAATATATGTTTCGAGACCCCCTCAATCCAAAAATTGCATTTTTAGAAAAATATCTGAGTGTGTGATTATGAATAGCATATCTCAAAAACGAAAATTCTGATAAATACAAAATTTGGTATTTTAGTTTAGTATCTTCCTATTATGCCACACGAAGGCTTTCAAACTACCCTTTATATAGAAGATTTTTAGAAATGGTTGAGTTTTTGAAAACTGGCTCTAAAGATTTTGAATTAAAATACCATAAATTAAGTATATTTACATGACAAATAAAACATTTATCTTGAATTTTCTGGAATAGCTTGTGATGTGCTCTTCATTGCAAAGAAATTTTATATCATCTTGTTTAACTGGTAAACTTTGAGAGATATACGAAAACATACTAAACAAAAATATAGATCCCTTTAAAACACACAGTTTATTTCAAATATCTTTTTGTGGCATAAGATATTTTCGAGATATCCGTTACTAATGGTTCGCGTTCATCAATACTTTGTCATTCTTTTAAAGTCCTGTCGAAATTCAGTTGTTTTTCGCAATTACATGGAAATAATATGGAATTTTAAGGCCACTATAATTAGTGTCTTGTTCTTAAACATTTGACTATCGATGTTTGCTTTGCATCTATAACGAAATGTGCAGTTTAACTATTTCTATTATCTGTATGAAAATAAGGTAGATAAAATATAAGCTTTCGTAAGAATAATTTGTATACCTACTAATAAACTATAGAGGGTAGAGAAAGTCATATGAATGTAACGTATTTTTATCTTCAAAGCATGGAATGATCGGGGTAACTCAATCTGCTCGTATACAAGCAGTCCATTGCAATTTCCCATATTCGACCGCTTTTATCGTGGCCTCCGAATTCAAGACCCTGTTATTCCAGAAACCAAAAATGGTTTTTTAAATGACACATGAGGTACCTCTTTTGCTTCAAAAAGTCAGTGTCCTTTGATCGTACATTGCTCCTTAACTAAAGTGCAGTTCGCTTTTCGTTTCCAAATTATTGGAACTCTTTCTAACAAATAGTATTGGCAAATGAACTCCTGTGAAGGTTGCCTACTTTGTAAATATCCCTGAAGTTATCATAGCCATGAGCAGATACTAAACAGCAGCACGCAAAAAGCGTTTACAACCACAGGGCCCAGGTATTGAATCACAAATGCGTCCGTTGAAATGTCAGATGCAAGTGTTTATTTTTTACTTCAAACAAAGCGTCGGCTTTGATGTGCCATTTCAAACTACTCTTAATTTTCCATCATTCAAATGTACCAGTAGAAGCATCAAACACTTTTTCCATGGAACATTTGCGTTTACTAAGCGCCATGCTAGAAGTAGTTACGCCACTTTTATCCGCTACCGCCAAGTAAACTAGTTCTCATGCTGGCTTCCAAGTTGTCGGATATGCTTAACAGGAAGCGGAGGAAGATTTAGCACTTAAGCCTATTATGCTCCCGGAAACCTCCAGGAGGAAGGGGTGAGGCGAAGGAGGGCGAGCAGAATTCAGTGCGGCAGGTTTGGACACAGGTGAGGTCCCTAACATTTCCAGATATTACATCCTGACGCTGGCAGGACACTCTACGGGCCTACCTCTCCTCACACAGGGGTCTCTCTGAGGGTCCGTCTCACACCGAAAGCCAAGGCAGACAGTTCCACAAATCAAGCTCCACCGTCAAAACCCTCGCCCACCGACCACTCTCCTGATACTTCAATTCTAAAACATAAGGAAATTAAATGACAGGAGACTGGGAATAGGGTAATTTGCGGTATTATGCAGAGCGGTCGCTGTATGGTGGGGCCAGGATCACGTATATGCATGCTCCGCCTGCACTCCAGCGATCTCGGTATTTTTCCGCTGCGCATTAGTGTTGAATGACCTGCTCAATGCTACGTTTATCAGCTGTGTTATACTCGTGTTGTGTCAGTTGCTACGTTTTAATCGTGCTGTAGGCACTAGTGTTTGTGCATTGTTCATCTCAAAGTGGAAATTTATTCAAGACATATGTGTTGTCTGTTACTAGCTTAGTGTTCTTATTATTGTTGCTGGTCTTGTTATAAGCCAACTGAAATGCCTACCCACAAATTCACGCTTGAACAACAATTTTTTATGTAGACAATTTCAGGAGAAATTACCTGGTATTCCAGTTCCAGGTAGAGAAACTGTTAGACGTCCTGTTAATAAATCTATGTACTTATTGTTTGCAACTTCTATTTTTGGGGGACCCTAAAAAAATAAAGCTTATAGGAGGAATCCGCACACCATAGACGAACTTGAGGACAATATAAGAACAGAAATTATGAGAATTATGCAAAAAGAAATTAAGCGTGTGAATGGAAATTAAATCCGAATATGTCAGGAATTCTTCAATGCAGATGGACATCATTTTCAACACTCATCATAGTGCATGTTACTACCATCGTGAGTAAGTAACGCGGCACTCCCCTCCCCCCAGTGTAATAGTGCGCGGAGCACGTATAGACACGATCCGCGGCCCCACAATATAGCGAACGCTCTGTATAGTCCACCCCAGCACTCACCTTCCAACCAGGGGAAACCGAAAAAATTCCAAGGTCAGAGTGGCTTGCTCAACGAAAATTTAACCCGGGACCTCCCGAGGCGAGCATCATAGGATACCGCAGAGCCATTTGCTTGGTAAGGTAAGGGATACAATGATTCGGTTCTGAGACTAGTGATATTAATTGTAAAGAAGTAAACTATTCAATGGAATCCCTCAGATTCGGACATTATTTTCTAAAAACTTATAGTTTATGATACATACCTACACCTTGGCTACCAAGATTATGGCACATATCCTGCTTAAGTGGTTGTTCCTTCATTTTAACAAGGAAAATACGGTTTGAGCCTCGCTTGTACGTCATTCGTTTCTACGTTTTTAAAACTGCTTTTAAAGGACTTACTTACAAACTTACAATCTTACAACACTTACAATCACTCACCAATTTTTTTCGAGTCAAGAGTTGAAGCCCATACATATGTGAATACAATTTCGCCCCCTTTTTTTAGAGAATTTGCAGACAGGGAGCCTCTGCAACAAGACTCTGCAACAGCGTATACGGCCAATATTTCGATGAGAAAAATTGAAAGCGTGTTTGAGGACAATTATTAGTGGCCCCCTCGGTCCCTCGACCTAACCCCCTGCGATTTCTATCTCCGGGGTAACTTAAAACAAAGTGTACAAGACAAACCCATACACCCTGAAAGAATTAACACAAAATATCCGCCAGGAAGTTGCCAGTATTTCTCAACGTGAACTAAAGCGAGTGATAGATAGTTTTCTAAAGAGGTGCCACAAATGTATGGACGACAGTGGGAAATTTCAGCATCTTCTTTCATAAAGCTGGTAAGTAAAGCCTTTAAAAGTAGTTTTAAAAATGTTGTATGGTTTCATCCGCGCCTTTCTATGATAGCGGCAGACGGCAACGAGCGCCGAGGACGCGGACAGGAAAAGCACCGCGCAGCCGGTTCATAGTTTTTTGGCTCACCCTGTATTATTCATAGATATCTGTACTAAAGCATGTTTGCTGATCCATCATAATAAATTTAAAAAAAAGTTGTTAAACCTTTGACTATCGCTTTCCCTTTTGCATTTATAAAGACATGTGTAATATACCTATTTCTGCAAAGGTTTATCTCGATTAAAATGAAGTAGATAGAATATAAACTTTCGCAAGAATAATTCATTTACCCGTTAGTAAGCTACAGAGGGTAGAGAAAGTCATGTGAATGTACACGTAAGATCTTTTTTAAATTATGAATAGCGATGCTGGGGTGCATTCAGTGCTTTAAATACTGTATTAAGTTTGTTATTTATATGTTTCATTTATTGCTTTCTTATGTTAAAAATGCATTTTTAGATTGAGCAATAATTTAGTAAAATAGTTGCATTTCCATAAGAAAATTCATACGTTTTCTCATTTATACATTACTTAGCCGTCCCATTGAAAACTTATAACTTATGTTATGCTGTAAAAACTTTATAGTAGGGCTTCAATCTCGTTTCAAAAATAATTTCATTTTTAATGGTAACATTAATGTAATTTTAGTGAACTATTGAAACTTTAACTGGGGTGTTATTATTTAAAATACGTTTTGCCATAAGGTAATGTAATTCTCACGAAGGGAAACTGATGGAATGATGATTCATTAGAAAGCTCGCCTTCAGTCCATTAGATTCTATTCTGAAGGCAAGACAGAATGGTAATGTGAGCCCTACATTTGTATAACACCGAGTAGATTACTGTAATTGGATGCCCCAATCTGTAAATGATAGAATTCCGGGTTCATTATTTACGCTAGCCGGAGATGGCAATTCAGTCTATCCACACTGGCAAATGGACCAAAGAGTATAATAACCACAGAAAGTGGTAGATAATTCAAGATGCTGCAGGAGTAGAAGGCAAAGTTAGTCTTAGTATCTGTCGCAAACACAACTTGGGCATCAAAACAAGATAACATAAACATGGCTAGCACACTGGCTTCCAAAATCAGAGATCTCAGATTCAGTTTCTGGTGGGGAATAGCAATTTCTCTTTAAGACAGAGTATATATGAAAATCCACTAGTTTTGTTCTGATTGCTGTGAGTTTTTTTTACCATATATCTACTCGGAACAAAAATCATATACCGAGCGGGATGGCTCAGGCGGTAAAGTCTGTGGCCCGCATTCGAGAGATGCCGGGTTCAAATCCCATGGGCTGAGGCTTTTTCGTGGTTTTCCTCAGTCGCCAAGGTAAATGCCGAATTGGATATTTAATACTACGACCCAAATTCCACCTTAAGTCTAAAACAATATAAACTGAAAAATAAATGATAATAGCGAATGCTATGCTCTCTATCTCCAGACAATGTAAGCAGTTAGGCTGGACGGCGCCCTAACGCCATCTGCACGGCGAAGCAGAAGATTCGGCTGCCATGCGCTGAGGTCACTGTGGGCACGTGACGAAGCAAGATGGCATTTCCTGGGATGAGACTTAGAAGGCCAACTGTCCGCCTTTCTGTGTGGGGGCGACGGTTGGACTGGACGGCACCCTAATGCCATCTGCACGGCATGAAGCAGGTGGTTACAGGGATGAGACCTAGAAGTCTAACTGTCCGCCTTTCTGTGTGAGGGCGGCGGTTAGACTGGACGGCACCCTAATGCCGTCTGCCCGGCATGAAGCAGGTGGTTACAGGGATGAGACCTAGAAGTCTAACTGTCCGCCTTTCTGTGTGAGGGCGGCGGTTAGACTGGACGGCACCCTAATGCCGTCTGCCCGGCATGAAGCAGGTGGTTACAGGGATGAGACCTAGAAGTCTAACTGTCCGCCTTTCTGTGTGAGGGCGGCGGTTAGACTGGACGGCACCCTAATGCCGTCTGCCCGGCATGAAGCAGGTGGTTACAGGGATGAGACCTAGAAGTCTAACTGTCCGCCTTTCTGTGTGAGGGCGGCGGTTAGACTGGACGGCACCCTAATGCCATCTGCATGGCATGAAGCAGGTGGTTACAGGGATGAGACCTAGAAGTCTAACTGTCCGCCTTTCTGTGTGAGGGCGGCGGTTAGACTGGACGGCACCCTAATGCCGTCTGCCCGGCATGAAGCAGGTGGTTACAGGGATGAGACCTAGAAGTCTAACTGTCCGCCTTTCTGTGTGAGGGCGGCGGTTAGACTGGACGGCACCCTAATGCCATCTGCATGGCATGAAGCAGGTGGTTACAGGGATGAGACCTAGAAGTCTAACTGTCCGCCTTTCTGTGTGAGGGCGGCGGTTAGATTGGACGGCACCCTAATGCCGTCTGCCCGGCATGAAGCAGGTGGTTACAGGGATGAGACCTAGAAGTCTAACTGTCCGCCTTTCTGTGTGAGGGCGGCGGTTAGACTGGACGGCACCCTAATGCCGTCTGCCCGGCATGAAGCAGGTGGTTACAGGGATGAGACCTAGAAGTCTGACTGTCCGCCTTTCTGTGTGAGGGCGGCGGTTAGACTGGACGGCACCCTAATGCCGTCTGCACGGCACGAAGCAGAAGATTCGGTGGCTGTGCGCTAGGGTCTATGTGACACGTGACGGAGCGGGTGGTTACAGCGATGAGACCTAGAAGGCTGTCCATCAAATATCGTTCAAGAGTTGTCCCCAACAGACCCTCGTGATATGACCATGGAGTTAAAGCAACGTAAAGTAAAATAGAGCGAAAAAAATCATATACAGCACAAATAATTTTAATGAACTATGACAAACCACTTTTAAGATATTACGTTTTAGTTTCTTTATTACGTACTTAGAGGAAGTATTGTATTCCACCCACAAATTTGACACCGAGATTTCGCCGATAATGCATGTTTTGAGGCATCCGGAATTCAAAAAAGCATTATTAGTAAAACCCATTTGTGTGTATATACATATATATATGTGTGTGTGTGTGTGTGTGAGTGTATGAACAATATAACTCAAAAACGAGAACTCCGATAAATGACAAACTTGGTATTTAAGATCAGTATCATTCAAGATGCGTCCCCCTTGGACAGTCTTCCAAGGTCTCAAAATGCTGCATAGCCTATACTTGCCCTTTGGCGGTTGTACAGTCATCCGTCATAATAGTAGAGTAATAATTTTTTACATAATTATAGTAGGTTAAAATTTAAATAGTTATGCCTTCTGTTTAGTCGCATGGTTATTTAATAAAATAACCAGAAGTAGGGTCCTGTGCTCGTAACCAGCTGTTCACTTCTGATTGATCTTCGTCACGGTGTTAAAGTGCTTACCTTAATGATGACCTTTGAGTCAGGGGAACATGTAAAACTCATTTGGGAAAAGATCTGGTGAATATGGAGGATGCGAGAAAACTTCCCAGTTAAATCTTCTGAGCTCCGCCTGGGTCAAGATTCAACTTGGAAGTTTTCTCGTATCCTCCGTATTCACCGGAGCTTGCCCCAAGTGATTTTCACATGTTCCTCCAACTCAAACGTAAGCACTTTTAACACCGATGATGAAGTCAAATCAGTGAACAGCTGGTTGCGAGCACAGGACCCGACCTGGTACACACTGGCTTGGAAAAACTTGTGTCACGTCCCCAAAAATGCTTGGAAAAACATGTTCACTAGGTAGAAAAATAACAGAAGGATTGTACAATATAAATAAAATTAATTCAACATGATCAATTGTGTGTAATGTTTTTATAAAATAGGGAAACTTACTTATTGGACGCCCCTCGTATATAGTTTGAAGCGAAATTTCGGCAACAATTGCCTTTTTATACACATTTTCTGAGGAGTAACAACGAGTATTTCCTATTTCATAAGCATCTCAGGAAGTATGTTATTTTATAACTCCAATATGCTCGTATTCCAGCCCATAAGCTTCATAAATCCTTTTTATTCTTTGAGTAATTTATTAATTGAAATTAGGTGCTATATGCCCCAAATGCATCTGAAAGAATAGTGTTTTCCAAAATCAGTTGAGTGGTTTTTAATATTGCATTATATATACATACATAGAATTTTTCTCTTTATATTGTTCCAGATTTACACAAAATGTATAATTTTTTAAGTCTAAATTCTATTAAAATTGCCAAGTGCATTAAGTTCTTATTTCTTACTCTTTGTGCTGGTTTTTCCTCATCCGTAAAGAATAACCTACAGCTTTAGCGCTTTAGATCTTCGAGAAATCTGCGCATTCACTTCATATTTTCACTCAACATATGATATTACGCATTCAATTAAACTGTGTCTTCTTCCAAACCATGACACTGAAAATCGAAGCAAGTTGCCTTCTTCTACGCTTTGTTTCGAACTAGAGTAATGGTTCATTTATTTCCTGTTTGCAGCATACTGCAGAGATTTAGGTATCTTTCAGCCGGTAATTTGAATTCGATTCTCTGGGGACAAGCGGTGCAGAATGTTTTGTAGCTCCGCCATAGAAACCGATATCGGAAATTTCCCCGGAGATGGAAAGGTACCTTCAATCCTTCAGATTGCGTGACACAGTGTGCCCTTTATCCCAGCCTTAGCAACCCGTTTTAAATGCTGCGTTTGACGTCGGCTCCAGCGAATTAGCTCGATTTCTTTACATTCACAAGAGAAAACAAAAGTGTTAAACCTGAGCAGAATGAAAACGTGCTTTTTTCCGGACCACAGCTATTCTTTAGGCAAGATTTCAGGCTCAGTAATTCTCTTTGTTTCCTGGAGTTCCGTTCCTACATTGGGTATATACAGCTCTCGTCGACAGAACTTTAATATTTCGCGGTGTGCTTAATTACATTTGCTATTTTAAATGAGATTATAAACATTCACAAAAATACTTTTCTCATCATGGAACTTTCCAGAGCTAACATCACGTTGTAATCTTTTATTTTTAAATGTATTAATAAGCCATTTATAACCGAGTGAGGTGGAGGCATGGAGGCGTACGACTCGCCCACTCTGACCGATAGGTTTTTTCGGGGTTTCCCGGGTCGTCAGGCCAATGTTGGAGTGGTTTCGGGTTTCCCGAATTTGTTGTCCTTTCATTTCGTTCCATTCCCCATTTAATTCATCCTTCGCCCCGTTAGGTCTGTTTCAGGGTTGGAAGTGTCGGCGGTGGTGTTTCGGTGCGGCGTGGCAGGGAAAAAGATACTCTCTGTGGAACTTTCTCCCTCCCTCTGTCTCCGGCTGGTTGCCGGGGAAAACAGACCGCCCTTCGGAGCGGGGTCCCCGGTCTGTCTGTCCGACTGTCGAAGCGTCTCAGTCTGGAAACTGTAGGGACCCTGGCATTGCTTTGGCATCACTCCTGGTTTCGCCTGGTGCCTCCCGGGGGATTCCCCTTGTGAAGCATACGTACGTTATCCACACTGAAGCAGTGCGTGTGCTCTTCGATCATCGCAGAAAGAAAAAGAAAAAACCATTAGTTACAAAGCACATTATAAGCCTCGCAAATATGAGTGGGGCTTAAATTGTTGAACAAGCCAAGTTTCATTATAGCGTTTAGTTCTTTCTAGAGTACAATTAGAGATAGGCAGAATATCAAATATAATGCTCTAAACCATGCTTGCTATTAATATGAGGAGTAAGTATTTTTGAGTTCTACCGAGCGAGATAGCTTTGCGGTAAAGTGTGAGACCCACATTCGGGAAGTCCAGAGTTAAATTCCGTCAACCACCCACTCTGACTTTGGGTTTTCCGTGGTTTTCCCTTGTCGGTAGTCGAATGTTGGGATGGTTTCTCATCTACAGCGATTTCTTTTCCATAATTATCCTTTTATTTCGTTTTCCTTGTAGGTTTCGTGGCGTATGGCGGCGCTAGAAAGATGGCACGGATGGTTTCTCAAAGGAAAGAATATACTCCCCGCGGAGAGAGCTGTTAGGTCGGCGGGTCCTTAATCACGATCTCTATACAGCTCCAGCAGCGGGGCGGATCTTCGAGTCCGGAATTGTTAGGGACTTCCGCGCGTCTCTGTGGTCTGTGGCCTGTAGCCTCTTTGTAGTTAATTCACTTCATCCCTTCCTCCTGGATGGTGGTAGCCACGAGGTGTCCCTCTCCGTATTTTTACGTTTTCCAGTATGTAGAATTCAATACACATGATAAAAAGTCTCATATTTCCTAATACTAGGTAAAATCTTTATATTTCTTCATATGTTGTACGATTTATGATTTTTCACTTTGAAAAATATAATTTCCATTAGCAATTAACCGTGCTCTCCAGATACTCTATTCGGGCAGTTTTCTCTGAAACAGATTTAGAAAACAAGTCAATCTTTTCAACAGCTCAGGTAGTGTTGAGAAAATGTAACATTTCCTCTATGTGACGTTGTCGTCCTCTGTGGCCTAGGGGGCATGCTAGCCGAGGTGGGCTCAAACCCGGCTGAGGGCAATAGATTTTTTTCCTTCGGGAGGAAAGTAAAGCCAGTGGTCCCGTGTCATAGATTCACTGCACGTAAAAGAACCTCAAGCCTCATAAGAGGTCTCTGAGCAAAATTTCCGGTCCTTCACGCCTTACACAGAATGGGACGCTAAGAAGAGCGTCCATAAATAAAATTCAGTGTTTTTCTCTGCCTTCACATGAAAAATTAAACGGCCTCTGTTCTTGATGAGTTTTTATTTTCGCGAACCGGTGCTTTTAGTAGTATTTTGCAAAGAGTATTACCTAAGCAAGAAGAAAGCAACAAATAACTTCCTTTTTTATAGGATTTAAGGATTTAAGTATGATTTAAATATATTGTCCCCTATGTAGGTATAACAATAACACGGTAAACTAAAGCAATATTGATTTTTTTAAAGTGATCGCTATATAACTTTAAAATTCAATTCTCTTTGCATCAACATAAAAAAACAAATAGCGAATTACAGTTTAGAAACGTATATGTAGTTGATAATTCAAACCAATAACAAAGAATCTCTCGAAAATGGTTAACGCCATAAAAAATTATTTGACATATATTGTGTGCTTTAAGAAAATCTACATTTTTGCTATTCTACTATTTACCAGTTATGCAAAAGTCATTCAAAATTAAGCGGAGTTCACAAGTTATTCCCAGAAAATTCAAGATACACATTTCAATTGCCACGCAAATGTTTTAAACATGTGTTTTAATCAAAACCGTTCGATCCATTTTGAGAAAATAAAAAACAACGAACTTTTATCTATTTAAAGGGCAGTTTGGCATGGAGTAGATTTGTAACAATCTTCGTGTCGCATCATTGGTAGACACTGAATTTAAATACCTACAAAGTTTGATACTTAACCATTTTCATTGTTGAGTTATGCTGTTCATATATTTACACACAGACAAAAACATAAACACATATACATAGACAGAAATTTTTTTCTAATTTTTTTATGTATTCAGAGAGACCAAAAGCAGGTATTTCTGGTTAAATTTTGCAATGAAATTTTTGGGTGGAATATATTTATTTATTAGTCTGGCTCATAAATGGGTTTGCCTAATGAAACAGTATAAACACTTAAATTTAGTGCTTTTAAACAAAACATTTATAAATGAATATTAAAAACAATAGTTTACCTAAATTACAACAGTTACATACATTTTACATGCTGTTTAAACCACACACATGATTCCGAAAGATAGCTTCGGAATATTTTATAATGTTCTGTGTAATTATATCTTCAATATTTTTATTCATTTTATATCTCGCCCTCCATTTCACGAACTACCTCCTCGTGATCCAAAATGTAGGCCTACTACTGTTTTTTTCTTTCTTTTTTGAAGTTTATAATGTTCTTTAAAGTATGATATGGTAGGTTCGTATACTTCGTCTACTTACTACAGGCAAGTAGTAAAGAAAGTAATAATTATTTTGTATGTCAAAAAAAGGGATTGGACTTCAATACCTCGATACTCTCGATACTCGGTGGTATCGATGTATTCTAATACTTTGAGATAAATCTTCGATACTTTTTCCATGCTTTTAAATTTTTAAGTTTTACATTATTGAAAGTTGTTGCACTTCACTTTATGCTAGATAAAAAATTAACGAGACTTCATGTTATTGCCAGAGTTATTGGATTATAGTTCTTGATAGACCTTGACTGCGTTCCCTGTGGGTGAATCAATGCTCCATTCCATACTCTCTGTCTAAATGAAAACATGCAAAACAACGGGGGAAGGAGTAGAAGTACTCATGTAACATGCAGCGTTAACTGAGTTGTGAATGAAGCTGATTTAGCTGATGCACTAAATCACCTATGTGGTGGGTGAATCACCTAAGGCGCGTAATTGGTGGCTCACTCTCAGCCATTACATTTACCTACTCTGTTGACCAGAATCTGTGAATTCAGCAGAAACAAATCAGAGCTTGAGGCGTGAGATAATAAAGCGCATGGAAATATTTGTTCTTTTCTTTCATCTGTTATTTTGTGTTTACGCAAGAAAAATTCGGGTCACGAGCGGAGCTAACAGGTATACTGTACGACTAATTTCCATATTATGGACAGAAAATACATTAAAAGAAGGATGTGTTACACTCACATGACTTTCTCTACTCTTGTACAAACTATTTTTACAAACGCTTATTCTCCATCTACTTCATGTTAATCGAGATAAACATTTGCAGACTCTATCTTATTGCTAATTTTCTTGTAGATGTAAGGGAAATATATACTTACAAGGGCAGTATCGAAATACAGTAGCCTTTAAGCACATACATATCTCTTAATAGCTGGTTGCTAGGTGCAGCACCATTCACTTCCCCACAGATTAATACTCTTTGCATATCCAAGACATAAAAATGAATAACGAATTCCCATTTTAGAAAATAAGTATTGAAAAATTTAAGGGAATAACAAACAATATCTCGATAATGGTTCACTCAACAAAAAAAATGTATATGACATAAATTGTGTATTTTAACGAGATCTACAATTTTTGTGTAGTAAAATTTTGTCTATCTCTTATTGTTTACCAGTTACGCAAAAGTCGTTCACAATGGAGAATACTTTTGGAGACATTCCCAGAAAATTCAAGATATACATTTTTTATTTGTCATGAAAATATCTTAAAACATATGATATTTTAATCAAAATCGTTAGAGCCATATTTGAGAAAATTAAACTTTTCGAAAAATGTTCCATGTAAAGGGTAATCTGGGGTGGGGGGATTTTCTTGAAAACCTTCGTGTCGCATCTCTGGAAGATACTGAACCTAAATACCAAGTTTGGCGTTTATCCGACTGTTCGTTTCTGAGTTATGCTGTTCACAGACAGATACACAGACACACACACGGACATGTTTCCAAAAAATGCTTTTTTTTAATTCAGGGTGTCTCAAAACATGTATTTCCGGTGAAATCTCGGTATCGAATTTTTGGGTGGAATACAATACTTCCCCTACTTACTGTACGTAGTAGAGAAAGTAACAATTACTGCCAATTGGAGAATGTCAAACAGGAAGAATTTCGAAATTAGCATAAAGTTAAATTGAGTTTTATTTATAAACGCTATTTAGCTGCTATGGTCCTAAGCGTCCCATTCTATATCGGGCGTGAATTACGCCCGATATAGAATGCTCAGAGGCCTTTTTATCAGGCTTGAGGTTCTTTTACGTGCCGTAAATCTACGACACGGGACCACCGGCTTTACTTCCCTTCCGAAGGAAGCCATGCTAAGGATTTTTACGCCCAAAAAAAATCCATCGCCCTCCGCCGGGTTTGAACCCGTGACCTCGGGAACTAGAAGCTAATGCGGTAACCACTACACTACGGAGAATGACTCGAAATTAGGATATAATACAAACATGGTTACATACGTTTACACACAAAACTACTAATAAGAACATAATTCAGTGAAAAGCTATTGCTTTTGCAGTTTTTTATTAAGTATTGAGTATCGGTGCTCAAAAATCAGTATCGAGAAATAGTGGTTTCGCCCCATCACTATCAAAAACAGGGACAGCCTTTTTGGGACAGCGAAAGAGTTTAAGTTCGATAAAAATGTAAATAAATTAAAACACAACCAGGGCAACATGGCATATATAGTAAATATGTGTATTTACATGTCAAAGACAAACGTAGTCTAAAATGAAATGTGCTTTTTGAGATGAAGAAGTAGGAGTTTACGGTACTGCGAAAAGCGTTAGCTTCCCCCTACTGCTAACCTACGATACGTTTTCATTAAAAGCTTTATTTGAAAACGCTAGCTCTAGCGCTCATAAAGTCTGTAGCAAGCACAAACATTAGCAAGGCAATATTGCAAGATTAGCATCTACAAGCGGGCGGAGACTCTTTGATGTGCCAGCGTTGAATATCGAGCACGTATTATGATTCCAAATGTAGTGCATTAGCTGTCACATAAGCCCTTGCCGATCATTTTGTCGTTTAGTGCTAGTTTTTACGCCACTCTGACCACAACCTTGCATCTAAAGGCTTCTTTCACCAAAAAATGTTAATTTTGTAGTTTTTACCCATTTATTTATTTCGGTAATTTTTTACTGTGGGAGGTGCCAAGTAGGATGGCTCAAGCGACAAATCTGTGGCCCGCATTCGGAAGGTCCTGGGTTCGATGCCCTGTAGTAAAGGTACGCATCATGTAGGGAACCCCGGAACCAGAGCAGGGCATCGCAAGCAAGCCAGTCCTTCCACCGTGAGCCCTGGTAGGGAAGGATGAGGGAAGAGACCCGAAGGGAGCAAGATGGACGGGTCCCTAACGTTTCCAGGTATAACGCTTCCGATGCTGCACGGTCCCAGCCCACAACCCACCAGCCTCCTGGGACTTCCGGAGCGGAGCACCACGCTGAGGAGAGACGTAACTTAGCGGTACCGCAGCGACGCCAGGTAAGAAACCTTTACAGAGCGCAAGCCACCGCCCAGCCTCTACCCGCCGAACACCGTCACCTGGTCCTTCAACCCTTAAACAGATGACAAGGGAGTTGATGGGTGCAGGAAATGAGAGGAAGGAGAGTCGTAGTAGATGATGAAGATGAACCACTTCAGCATTCGCCTGGAGACTCGGGAAAACCACGGAAAAATCTTGGGCCTAAGTGGGCGGTAGTCGGGGATCGATCCCGGGACCTCCCGAATGTGGGCCACAGATTGGATTCCCTGTGACCACCTACTCTGACCATGGGGTTTCTCGTGGTTTTCCCCTGGTCGCCTAGGCGAATACCATGGTGGTGTATTCTACCACGATTTCTCCTTTCATTATTTCCTCTCAATTCATCTCTCCCTTTCCCGTTTCAGGCGTGTCTTCGGGTCCTGCGATGCTGGCGGTATCAGGCAGATGTTGTAGTTGCTTCCGCATTGGAAAGATTTCTCCCCGTGAACGCCAGGGTGCGTTATTCCCCCGTTAGTCGCCCTCTCTCGAGATTCTTCGCCTTTACTGCGAGCGGGTGTTCAAACAATAACTATTACGGACGTTTTCGCGTCTCTGTGAGCCTGTCTGCCTACGGACCTGTGATCTCCTGCGGCTCCTCCACCGCATCCCTGCCGCTCGGGGGGTGTAGCCACAATATTGGCAAGGTGGCACTCTCCGATAAACACATCCCACTTCCTATTGTGGGAGTCGGAGGTAAAAGTAGAGTGATTCAATAGAGGGGATACCTCGTGCGCTGCAACTTACGCAGATCTACTATCCCACAGGAGAATGGGATGAGGTGGAGGAACCACAGGAGGCGACAACCCATAGACAGACACGCCACAGGGACGCGCGAAAGTCCCCAACATTTCAAAGCTCGCAGACCCCTCCCACTGCTGGAGCCGCCGAGAGAGGGCGATAAACGACCCACCAATCAAATAGCCCTCTTGCGTCCACGGGGAATATTCTTTTCATTGAGCATGCATCCGCGCCATCTGTCCGGCACCGCCATATGCAGCGAAACCTAGAAGCACACCTGAAAAATGAGGAGGAAACGAATGAAAGGGAAATGATGGAAAGGAAATCGTGGTAGAGAAGAATACCCCAGCCTTCGCCTACCGACCCCGGGCAGGAAATCATGTAAAATCCATGGGTCAGAGTGGGCGAGCGCCGGGGATTGAACTCCCTAATGCGAGTCGTACACGTTACCATGGCGCTACCTTACTGTGAGAGGAAGGTAGTTTTGTTACAGCTATACATTTAATAAGATGTGTGGAAAACGTTTTTGTTAATTTCTGATTTTGTAGAAATAACTGATGGTGAACTGCTCTTGTAGCCCAAAATCTAAGCTTAATTTCTTTTTTCTTTCTGCTTACTTTCTCTACTAATTACCTATAGTAGGTAAGTAGAGGAAGTATTGTATTCCACCCAATAATTTAATCCCGAGATTTCACCGGAAACGCACTTTTGAGGCTCCCTAAATACCAAAAAATAGTTCTTAAGGAACAAGTCTCTGTGCCTGTCTCTCTGCAAACAGCACAACACAAAAACGGGAAAGCGGTTAAACACCAAATTTGGTATTTAAGTTGAGCATCTTACTAGGACGCGAATGAACATTTTCAAGAATATACCCCTACCCCAAATTGCCCTTATTTTGGTTATTTTTAATTTATTCAAGAATTCCTCTAAAGCGTTTTATTATAATGCCATACGTTTAAAGGTTTGCATGATAGATAAAATGTATATCGAATTATTTTTGTGGCGTTAACCATTTCTAAGATATTCTTTGTTATTGTTATTAGTTTGAATCTTAAAATAATATACTTTTTATAAGTGCTAAGCCGCTATTCGTTTTTTCTCATGGTCATGCAAAGAGCATGCAATTTGAAAGCCATCACATAGTGATCCGCTTATTAAATATCTATGCTATTCTTCTTATACCTACAATGAAATGTGTAAATACGAGGCGTGTTTTTAAACTAAACACTGATAATGTTTTAAAAAAGTAACAGATTATTATTTTTCAAATACTTCATTATCATTCATTACCTTACACCTAATTACTTCTCCACATTGTCACCGCCGTTATTCAAATGCTTATCATAACAGGAAACCACTTTTTGTATACCTTCGTCAAAGAATGTTGCCGCCTGTGATGAAAACCAAGGCTGCACTTCTTGTGTTACATCGTCTTCTTCGATGAAATGTTTTCCACCAAGGAATTTCTTCAGATGAAGAAATAGATGAAAATTGCTTGGTGCCAAATCCGGACTGTAGGTAGGGTGGTCGAATTGTTCCCAACCAAATGATGCGATCAGATCTTAAGGTTATTTGGCTGTGTGTGGCAGGGCATTGTCACTCATTATTGTTTCTCCATAAACCTCACACCATTGGCGATGAGTGTTTGCTGGCGTCACATTTCGCGCATTCAAAAGCAAATCACTGATCTGACTTCACAGTCGGCGGTTCGTGCTATTGTTTTAAGCATTTCGAAACTCTCTAACAATAGGAAAACACAAAGTGACGATCGCTCCCAGCTCCGTGTTACTTCTTAATGGATGGAGGAAGTTATTTCCCCTGTCAAAATCGCGACTGCAGCGGTGAAATATTAAAACGATACTTACTTTAAAACACGCCTTGTATGTTTGAAAGCTTGTCTGGATTAACAAGAAGTAGATAGAAGAATATGACTTTGTGGGAATAGTTTATAGAAGAGTGAATAGTGAAAGTTATAAGATGTTTTCAAGCCGTGGGTTGCTATTCGATTTTTTTTGTTTTGTTTTGTTGTGTGGCCATGCAAGGAACATGAAATTTCAAAGTCATCTCATAGCGACGCACTTTTTAAAAACCTTATCTATCGCTTTAGTCTATTGTATTCTTCTTATACGTACGACGAAATGTGTAAGTATATAACGAAAATGTATCTGTATTAACAATAAGTAGATAGAAGAATAAGCTTTTGCAAAAACAGTTTTTAGAAGAGCGGAAAAAATATTGTGATTATAAACATATCAGAATTTTTACTTTCTTTACTACGTATAGTAAGTAGGGGGAGTATTGTATTCCAACCAAATATTCGATACCGAGATTTCACCGGAAATACATGTTTTGAGACCCCCTGAATCCAAAAAAAACATTTTTAGAAACATGTCTGTGTGTGTCTGAGTGTCTGTGTGTCTGTGAACAGCATAACTCAGAAACGAACTGTCGGATAAACACCAAACTTGGCATTTATGTTCAGTATCTTCCAGAGATGCGACACGAAGGTTTTCAAGAAAATCCCCCCACCCCAGATTTCCCTTTACATGGAACATTTTTCGAAAATTTTAATTTTCTCAAAAACAACTCCAACGATTTTGATTAAAGTAACATGTTTAAGATATTTTCATGACAAATTAAATGTATATCTCGAATTTTCTGGGAATGTCTCCAAAAGTATTCTTCATTGTAAACGACTTTTGCATAACTGGTAAACCATAAGAGATAGACAACATTTTACTACACAAAAAATGTAAATCGCGTTAAAATACACAATTTATGTCATATACATTTTTTTGTTGAGTGAACCATTTTTGAGATATTGCTTGTTATTCCCTTAAATTTTCCAATATTTATACTTTTTCTCAAATTCGTTATTCATTTTTTTTGTCCTGGTAATGCAAAGAGAATGTAATACTCCACATAGCAACCAGCTCTTAAAATATTTGACTATAGCTTAAAGCCTACCAATTCCCCTTGCATCTACATGAAAATTAGCAATAAGATTAACATCTCGATATCTCGATTAACATGAAGCATATAGGAATAAGCGTTTGTAAAAATAGTTTGTACAAGAGGAGAGAAAGTCATGTGAGTGTAACACATCAGATTTTTTCAAAGTACTTGTACAAATTTGTGATTCAGTATTCGTGTATTACAGATGAATTTATCAGCAGTACTACTACTACTACTACTACTACTACTACTACTACTACTACTACTACTACTACTACTACTACTACTACTACTACTATTACTACCACTACCTTACTACCCTTTTTGTACTTAACCTTCCTAAATTTCTGCCTCCATTCTTCTCTATCTTCTGGTCCCCGTGTCCACATTCGGACTCCCAGTATCTGTAAGGCATCTTATTGCATCTTCCCACCGATTTCTTGATCTGCTTTTTGGTTTTGTTTTATAAAATTTTACATTTAGAATTTTCTTCGGGATCCCTGTATCCTCCATTCTTTGAACATTCTAACCCCTCTTAATCGCCAAATCTTGATTTCATGCACTATGTTGATGTCTTTATATATGTCATTTAACTCTTTTTATATCTATTTCGCCCTATATCGTTCTTTTTGATCGGTCAACATATTCTTCTAAGCGTTTTTATTTCAAACAGCCGTTTTTGCTCTATAGCTTGAGTCATTGTACAGGCCTCGCTGACATATATTAGATGGATAGATGGAAGGACGGGCTGGCGGGCGGGTGGGCGGACGTACGGACGGATGGATGGATAGATAAGATACGTTTATTGGTTTCAAATTATTGAGGTTATTACACACGTATTTAGTGCATGGGTCATTGACCGTACATGCATATTTAAGACACAACGTATGGTGACAAAATAAACAACAGAAAAGAAACAAAACAAGAAAACAACATAAGAAAAATAGAGATAAATTACCTTTGACTAACTGAACAAATATGAGCTAGCTTCGCACACTTTAGCCAAGAAATTGCCCATGTTTTACCAGTTCCTCTGGTCAGCCTGTAGATCCCAACATGACAATCTCTTTCTTTACGGACTTAAGAATTTTTTTTGAGTTTAATTGTTCGCTGATTCTCCCACTGTGCGCATTCCACCAAAATATGTATCCAGTCCTCATCCAAATCACAGAATGGGCAGATTCCCCTGCCAGAATCGTCAGTCACTTTCTGTGCCCTCCAGCCCCCCTGTCTAAATCATGCCATTCCTAATCTTTGCTTTCTTCCTAAGTTAATTATATATGCCTCTTTACTCCAACTCAATTTTATTTAATTTCTTAGACTTAGAGAAGGTTTAATGTTACAATTCGATTGTATTTACTGTTGGATTATGTCTCTTAGTCTTCTTTTGACACCTTTCCATGTGTTTTTGTCATTTGTTTCTGCTCTTTGCCATACTGACCCATTCCTATTCTCCTCATACCCCTTTCGAAATCAGCTACCCAAAACTTAGAAGACAGGTTTTCTCGCTGGAATTTATAACTTTTGGACCGTAGTGTGGAGAATTGGTTTGATAAGTGTTTTATATAATCTTACTTTCATTTTAGGAAATATTATTTTGTTTTTAAGTATTTTCTGTGGAAAGAAATACAGCTTGTTTGCTGCTGTTATTCTGGTTCTAATTTGTTCATTTTTATCTCTCTTATTGTTGATATTCATTCCTAAGTATTTAAAGCTATTAACTATTTCCAGGTGGTGGTAGTTAATAGTAATGTTTCCCCTGTTGTTCTTACTATTTCTCTTTTGTATTATAACTTTTGTTTTCTATTTGTTTATTATAAGCTCTACTGTTTGCATTCTTCTCTAATATTGTATATATCTCCGAAAGATCTCTCTTGGTTCTTCCCACTATATTTGTATCGTCTGCATGTGCTAAAATTTGTACTGATTTGTAATATACGAAGTATGTTCAAAAAAGACCGAACTCTTGTTGTAACACCTTTATTGCTCATTGTACAACACTTTAAGTACTCTCCCCCTCAAAGTAGATCCCTCTACTGACAATACACTGTTCCCAACGTTTCTTCCATTTTTGGAAAGCCTGCTGGAACGCACTTTCTGGGATGGTGCGCAGGTCTCTTGTCGCATTGTCCTGTATGGTTTGGAAACGCTCCTTTAAACGTGGTTTTAAGTTTGGGGAAACAGGAAAAAGTTTGCTGAGGCTAGGTTCAGAGAATACGGTGGATGAGGCCCAATGGAAGTCTGATGTTTTGCCAGATAGCTGCGAACAAGGAGCGACGCGTGAGCCGGCACATTGTCATGATGTAACATCCAAGTCTGGTTCTTCCACAATTCAGGCCTCTTCCTGGGTACAGCATTTCTCAAACGTCCTAAAATTCCCTGGTAGACTTCCTGGTTTACCATCTGACCACGTGGTATAAATTCTTGATACACAATGCCTTTGCAGTCAAAAGATAGAGCCAACATCATCTTGATCTTTGACCGATTCATACAGTCCCCCCCCGCCGTATGCTTGAAAAAACAATTGAAATGCCTGTGTAAATGTTTGCCAAGTTTGTAGCAACGTTCACACACGCGCGCTCGTTGTTCAAGTTCTTTCATTGTTACTTTGTCACTAACGCGACGAACAGCTTGTGCACTGCTCACTTCAGCGGCTGTGGCTCGGCAACTAACGGTCATAGCGAAACGAGGCAAATGGCAAATTGTTGTTTAACAAAACATAGGACTTGGCTGGCCCTTAGCTCAGTCGGTAGAGCACCTGCTTGCTGTGCGAGGGATCCCGGTTTCGATTCTTGGCTGGGGGTGGGAATTTTCATCAAGCCAGGATTAATTCCTATCCTCCCCAGAGTCTGGAAGTATGAATGAGAGTGTGAATGTGTGTATGATCTAATAATTAAAATACCAAAGTGCAAGAAACCCAACGACAAGAGTTACACGAGCTAACACCATTGCCAATGGGCAAACGACAGGCCGCCGATTAGATCAATGTAGTTAAAGGAAGGGGCATAAATGGAACTAAAGAAAAAAAACATAGAACTTTTAATCTCCCCTTAAATTGCGTGTATGTGTCGATTGTTAATTAAACAATGCATTCCTTCAACCGTCATACATTGATAGTAGATTACAAGTTAACTTACGGAAAATGTAATGGCGAAATCAAACATTTATATTAAAAATTTGATGTGTTACATTCATACGACTTTCTTTACCCTTTATCGCTTATTAGTGGGATACAAATTATTCTTACGAAAGTTTATTTTCCAATTTACTTCATTTTAATCCACATAAATCTTTCCGTAAATAGCGCATCGCACACTTTCTTATAGATACAAAGAGAATAGTGATAGTCAAATGTTTAAGAACTGGACGCTATACGCTGCCTTAACATTCCATACTGTTTCCATGACATTACGAGAAACAATTGTAGTATTGAAAAATTCAAACCATTCATGACGAATATCTCGGAAATTGTTGATGCCACGAAAAAGTCATTTGGAATAAATTGTGTCTATTGCTTAACATTTACTGGTTGATTAAGATTCTACAAAATTCCTTCCGAATGAAAAGGACCTCAAAGTATACTCCCATAAAATTCAAGAATTAATTGTTTTGTAAATATCTTTAATATATGATATTTTAATCAAAATCGCTAGAACCATTATTAGAAAATAAAAAGGATCGAAAAATTGTACATGTTAAGGGTAGTTTGAGGTAGACAGATTTTCTTGAAAATCTTCGTGTCGGATATTTTAGAGGTACTAAACTTTAATAACAAGTTTGGTATTTATCCAAATTTTCGTTTTTGAGTTATGCTGTTCCCAGACAGACACACACACGGACCTTTTTCTAAATATGCTTTTTGTGTCCGGGTGGGGGCACAAAACATATATTTCCGGTGAAATCGCGACATCGAATTTTTGGGTGGAATACAATACTTCCACTACATACTATACTAGTAGAGAAGGTAAAAGGTAATTCTTGCCTTGTCATTGTAGTTTAAAATCAGTTAAAGGACTAGGAAACCTACTTAGAAATGTGTGTCATTCTTGGTATGCACTTTGATACTGAGCTTGCTTCAAGTAAACTTCCCCATCCCATCGAGGGTCACGATCGATACATCAGTTCGGGGTCACTTGGTCGGCGGTACCCTGGCTGACACACACACACACATTTTCTGCCATTGTGCTATTTTCAAATTACCCTGCCGTCAGCAACACACTTCTGTATTTTCTGCAACACAATTATGAACGAGGATGTAGATTTTCATAATGCTTGAAAAATTATCCTATGCTCTCGAATGCACGCTCAGCGCGCCATCTGGCAAGTAGTAAATGCGGTTTTACAGCAGAGATAAATGAAATTTTACCAGGTGAGATATTCAATAAAATAATGGCTCTTTTAGCCCATTCAAACTCGATTTACTTCTACCTATATTGGTTTCCGTTCTTCAGAGAATGGCATTACTAATTTCAGTTCTATCAGCATCTGGAATTTTAGCTCATTTGACTAAAGCATTGAACATCAATGGCCAGCAGGTCTGTTATTTTTAAAAACCTCGCTGCTGTTCGTGCAAGTCTGTGGTAAAGGATAGTGTGGGCCCACGTGAAATAATAAGTGCCTGACTTGTATGGTTGTTAATGTCTAATTTCTGCAAGGCATTACATATTTAAACTTCATCCAGCCCAGAAAGGGTTCGGGTGTAAACAAACGCCTATGCTGTAGTACAAATTTCAAGCTAATGAAGATAATGCTTTACATGTATTATCACATGTTTTGTAATTCACATAATAAAGACGAATAATAATGATAGTATTTTATTAATCGTTTCATTTAAGGGGGTTATGGGTAAAATTTAGGCTTCCCAAAGCTTTGATGCTAGAGACATCACTTTTGTACACACAGGAGGGTTATAAAAATATGTTGTTCTGCCAAATTTGATTTCTCTAAGTACAATAGTTTTTGTTTTATTAAAAATGTTGGTTCAAAAAGGTGAATTTTTCAAAGTCTTGTTTTAAGCAAAAAGACCTAACATTTTGGACAATACCATAGAAGCATATAGAAAAGCGTGAAGCATCGAAATTTCAATATCCTTATTACGAAGGTAGGAAAAAATTATATCCACTGTAAAAGCAAAACTTCTAAAATGTTTACTGTTTTGTGCACATTTTATTTTTTAATTTCAAGAATTAATGCTGTGATAAAAAGTTCTATACTTAGTTTTGTTAACAGTTTAGAGAAGTGGCAGTAAAACTTTCGGCTTACAGCATGTATTTTGTGGATTGCTTTAAGTACTTTAATGTGTTTAGTGTTTTTCATGCAAAAAGCCTGTTTTGACTGAAAAGGGCTGAAATTTCGCTCATCCCTGCCCTTAAACATTACTTAAATAACTAGCTCCTATTCAACGTAATTGACATGCAGACATTGGAGTTCCCGCATTGTTTATTGGAGAGAAGCAACGGTCGTGCTAATCAGTTTTGTTTATGTTGTGATCATGGCTGAGCGTGTAGTAGGTCAGAGCAGTGCAGTTAAACAAAGCCCTTGAAAGTGGTGAAAAAACTTGTTTGGCGTCATGATACCCTTGCGGTTACGGATGTCATTAAATTAACATCGGAAGTAGCTACTGTTGTGAAAGCTTTGTGACCAAGTTGCAGACAGGCTATTATGAACCTGTAAGAGATTCAAGCGATAACACCATTTCTGATTCCTAGGTGGGTGTCGCGCTGTTACCCACTGACTCCTATTAACATGTAGGTCTGTACTAATAAAGGATATTTCATAACATTTTTGCCCATTTTTCAATTAGTACGTTAGTTTAACAGGTATAGGGTTATGTATGCTGGTGCAGTTAAAGATAGCACGTGGTTAAGATAGCACTGTTAGGTAACATGGAAACATGCGTTCAGGAACGTCAAGCGTGGAGCAAGGTGAATTGTTTAGGAATCAATCTGTAGCAGGAAGGATTATAGTAGCAAACATGGGTAACTGCCTTATGTTTAATGTTCCGAAACAATAAATTATTGGCTCTGATATCATTTTTCAAAAGCTTCTGAAAGTTTAAAACCAGTATCCCTTGACTTACTTTGCTAGTCCGAAGATTTGATAGTCACAAGTTAGAGTTTAGGGTGCATGGTGCGGCCCTCTCTCAGAAGCACCTCAGCAAATCTTGGTACACCGATGCTATATGCAAATGGGCGTTATCGCGCAACACTTGTTCCCATACATTTCTTTCGTACAATGACAAATATCAGCTCCATTAATACTTCTAATATAAAAAACTTAACATTTGCATGCAGGGAGCATTTTCATATGGGATTAAGCGAATTATGATGCAAATCGGGACTGAAAGGTTAGACTAATTTAAAACTGCATAAAATGCCAGAATTTCTTTCACTTAGAACGTTCTAATCCTTACCCAAAATATCCAGAATACTGTGAGCTGAAATTTTGAATTTAATTAACTGAAACCTTGCTCAGTTTCTCTTAGTAATCAAATGGATATTTGGACCAACTGCGAAGCCATTTGAGTGCGAAGTACCAGCTCCTGCCTTCGGAAACAGTGAATCCCTGAGGGAGTCGACATCCTAATCTCATGCTACCCACACTACAACTTTCACTTTATGTGCAGTGTGGAAGGAGATTGAAGATGTTGTTGTCATGCAGTTAGTCTTCGCCGAACATGGGTAAGAGAGAGGCCAACATTATAATGCAAAATAAGGAGGTAAGGTAACCTCGGGTGAATCGGCAGAGGAGGTAAAAAGAGACAATTTTGAGAAATTGTTTCTCTACTTAACATTAATCGCGCATAAGGAAGCAGTGACATCTTACGGTTAGCATCAGTACTTGATGCATCAGGAGACTACCAAACCAAGGTTCATTTTCTGCAGATCGCAACATAAAGAGCAGCAGCTGATAGCAAGAAGGCGATTTAAATCCTACTTCTGATATTTAATTTAATTGACATTCTCTTGCTCTGATTACGGATAGCTTTTGCTCATTGATAAACCACTCATCTGAAAAGAGGTTAAGACAGTCTTTTGTTTGTCAACAATGGATAAAGCTTTACCAAACAATGAAAAATTAGACACTACATTTCGGGTGTATAGTGAAGTAGGTTGTTTTTTTTAGGAGCTGTATTTTATTTCGACTGTTGGGAAGCCGATCTTGAAGTAGTTGTAACCACGTATGGTACCCGGTGGCCTTCGTCCCAATGTTTAAAAATATTGACTTTATAATTTGACTGTTTCTTTAAATATTATATTTATGTTTGCCTCGGCTGCGTCAGTATTTATTTTTAGAGACAAATCCCTTCGCAAGGTGTGGTGCGGCTAGGAATGTAGGCTTAACAGATTATAATTTTACTTCACTCCATTTATTAATGCTTGACACAATTTAAATAACACTTTACTGATATAGAGAGCCTGACTTTCTTTTGTTAATTACTTGCACTTTTTAACACGTAAACTATTTTCGTCTCACACTGAACACGTATTAAACTTCTCTAGGATGCGTCTCGCGTCCGGTTAGGAACGCTGTCTACAAGCAACTGAATTCTGAATTTGTACAATTTGCCCTATTTCAGTTTCTGATTGGCTAATCCTACTCCAATACAATACTTTCATTTAACTTAAGCTTTTTTTCTGGTTGTTGATTGCCCGTTTATAAACTGTCTCAAAATTTACATTATTCTTGCCCCAATAATTACAAGTAGCATTATTAAACTTTCTTATTCATTAATGCCTCAAGGTTACCTTATTGTTACCTCATTGTTAGGAACTTTTAACCTATTATTCTCACAGCTCCTACATTATTAAATTACGTAATACATTCACATAACATTATTGAACATGTACATAATAATATAAACATTAATACAATTACTGTTACACACATTTTATGTTATTTTATACACATATTGCTTTAAGACGGGCTTTATTGAATTTATATTATATAATTTGACTGAAATAATTAAAACGTTAAAAATGCTGCCTCAATAGGAACACTAAATTATGGCTGAATAGGGACTTCACATTTTCCTAATTTATTTTCTTGTTTTGTTGCATATGGATACTCTAGACCGTAGTTGGACAGAAGATGATAACTGTAGAAGCGTGCGTCATACAGCAGAGCTATTTGGTGCCCCTCTCCATTGTCGTCTACAATGTGATAGTGACGTTTAAGAAAAAGTGTGAGCAAAATACGCATTACAACAATACGTGTAATTATTTCGTACGCAACACAAAAAGCGAGAAGGAAATTAACAAACCCTCATTTGGAAGGATGGATATTCAAAGCAGCTGTGTTTTGTCGTCCTCCGTGGTGTAGTGGTTACCATGCTAGCCTCTAGTTCCCGTGGTCGCGAGTTCAAACCCGGCGGAGGGCGATGGATTTTTTCGGGCGTAAAAATCCTTAGCATGACTTCCTTCGGAAGGGAAGTAAAAGAACCTCAAGCCTGATAAAGAGGCCTCTGAGCAAAATTACCGGAATTTCACGCCCAATATAGATTGGGACGCTAAGGACCATAGTATTTAAAGAGCATCCATAAAAAAGCAGTTGTTTGAAATTAGAGATACCTGCCAATGCTGAGAGTGGGTTTAGATCAACTGGCGTGTATCCATTCAATGAGAGCATGGATGCATGATCTGGAAACGTCAGTGACCCCGTCTACACTTGGATCTGGTCCCCTTCGGGTCTCTTCCCTCTCCTCCCTCCCTCTGAGGAGTCGTGTTCGAAGCACAAAGGGCCATATGGCTTACGTTCGATGCTCTGCGCTGGTTTCGGGGACCCTCGGCAATCAGTACCTTTTACCTCCTTTTCCCCAATCTTATTAATGAGTATCTGTGGGAATTTGAAACCAGGGAAGGTACAAAAGGAAATATTCAAAGAAATGTTCTTCTATAATTATGCCTAATTTTCCTCTCCACAGTTTCCAGTCATCTACATTTCACCAATTAAAAACACAGCTGCACACAAATGACTACAGGATTTTAAGCTTAAATTTCTTTCTCTGTGTTATACAATTTTGAATCATAACTTAAACTGAAGAGTAATTGTGGAAGTTTGAATTCTATATGCGCAGATAGCGAAACAACCAAAACATGACAACTCGCGTGCAACAAGATTTTTGTATCCCGGAGTTCACGAAACATAACTCAATGGTTACAGTTCAGCGGGCTTAGTGAAGAAGATTTGGTCTTGACCCCCCTTCTTGTAATAACATTCATAGATGCCACAATCAGATCCAAACCACGGAGTGCCTCTGTAAAAGAAAGAGCACTGGACGGCCGGGTTTATCAGTCAGAATGGCTTTCGCGCGCAGTTCTAAAATATCTGTGTGGCGGAGAGTCGAGAACTAGCAAATCCAACAACGACAGTATGAAAGGTGTTAAGATAGCATGTAAAAACGCTACCTATTGTCCTAACTGATCCTCCTGGCTTCCCGGAACATATTGAAAATGCGGTGGGTTCCGGGGCATCAGGGCATCTATGATAATGAAACAGCTGATCAAGTAGCTAAAACGGGTACTGAAATATCCTATGAGGCCCTGAATCCGTGGTTGGATTAGGGAAACACCAACTCAGGAAGCAAACCTATCCTGAACAAAGATAAGCCAGGAAACTGGTCATATGTCCATGCAACACCCGTTCCTCATCTCTCTTCTGAAATTGGACATAAGAGGATAAGGAAAGTAGTTGCATTAATTTCTGAATATGGTCACTCCAGGAAACATCTATGTGAAGTAGGACTCTAAAAATGAACCCACATTTAGAATATTCAAAGAGGAAACTGTCTCATATATTCTGTTTAATTTATCTTTCTTGACAAGAAAGATATTTATTCTTCCCATAGCCAGTGAATATCTGGGAAAGGGTGTTGGCGTTGGAACCAAAATACTGCAACTTGTTCAGGGAACACATTGTGGGAAACAATGAAGACATCCTTTCCAATAGGGTTGCACAATAAGTCTACTGAGTTGAGTCAGGATTAATGCAGCAGTGGGACTTTTACACCAGATATGTTAACGTCAATGTGGCGAGAAATGGACTACCACTGGATATATTCCATACCACAAATGGATCCTATATTGAACACTTGTAATTTGTGTTATGGTAACTGCTACAGTTTTTCTTCAATTTTAGTTGTAATTTAAATTTATATTATACACAATAGAGAAAATATACAGCATGATTCAAAAACACTTTTTACAAAGTTTGGAAATGGGTTCTTTACACCAAGACAAGAAAATAAGTTCCCATAATCCTTCGTTTTCGATTTACTAAAGTTCAAAATGTTATTAATGAAACAATTTTAAAGTGACACGTTCTATTTTTGACATTTTTAGGAAATTGTCAATACATAAACTCATATCAGACGCTCGAAATATCCTCTTCTTGCATGGACTGTTGCACCCTGTCAAACACTCGCTGACGGCGTCGAATGGTTTCGCAGGCTGCCACGACACGTCGAAGAAGAGTTCCTTCATCCGGGTTGTCTACTGCATAAACTAATTGCGAACGTACAGACCATGGAACTGGACCTCCTCCACCTATCCATCTAGATACCAGCCACGTGACTATAAACAGCAGCAAAGGTTGGATGACTCAGCTGTCGTCGTTCTGGAAACGACTTCTGATACAGTCGTGCAGCCTCGCGTGTATTACCATTCGAGAGAATATCCTGACGTGTTATAACGGAACATTTTCACTGTAGTATTCATGCAATTGAAACGTTAAAGATAGGCTAATAGGTTCGATTTCACCTAACTCATATACGTACACAAATAACAAATGTAAACAAGTATCCATGGCAATATATCGCCATCTACGTGGGATACAGTGAATGACAGCCTTCTCTGAATGAGGACACATATAAATGAAGTTAATGTGTTGAACCTGGAAAGCCGTTGAAAGTAAACTTTCATTAATAAATTAATAACGCAAAAACGAAACATTTTGGGACATATGTTTATATGACTTTTTTTCTTGTTTTAGTGTAAGGAACCCGTCCCCCAAACTTTGTAAAAGTGTTATTGAATCAGCCTGTATAAGTTTAGAATCGCAATAACGATTGAGCGAGGTGATGCTTCGGTAACGTATGCGACTCGCATTCGGGAGGTCCCGGGTTCATTCCCCAGTAACCGTCCACTCTGACCCATGGGCTTTTCATGGTTTTCCATTGTCGGTTGGGGTGGTTTCTTCTCTACGAAGATTTCTTTTCCCTTTTATTCATTTCTTTCTCAACTTTTACGTGTGCTTCTAGGTTTCGTGGTGTATGGTGGTGTCGGACAGATGGCGTGGATGCATGCTCAATGGAAAGAGTATTTCCCGTGGACATCAGAGGGCTGCTTGATTGGTTGGTCGTTCATCTCTCGGAGGCGCCATAAGTGGGACGGTTCTACGAGCTTGGAAATGTTACGGACTCGCGCGTATCTGTGGACTATCTACCTACGACTTGTAGCCCTCCTGTGGCTCCTTTACCTCATCTCTTCCTCCTGGGGGTGGTAGCCGCAATAGATCTGTGCAGGTCGCAGCACGCGAGGTGTCCTCCATTGAATCACCTATACCAGGGTTGCTCAACCCTGCAGCACGTGCTCGCTTCCCCTACACATGTTATTTCCCTCCCACCAGTGACCAAGGCAACGAGAGACAGACCTAGTAGTCAGAGGCGCGGAGTAGTAGTAGGCGGTCCATGTTAAGATGCTTCTTCCAACAACAGGTGATTGCAGAATTCATGAAAAACAAAGTAAGCGTCCCAATTTAAATTCTAACAATTGTAATGTCCATACAAGTTTGTAGTTTCATTGGACAGTCTTAAATAATAACTGTGTTTTATATTATTGTTTTAAGGAAATGAAGTTCTTGAATTGACACAAGACGAATAGTTGTGTGACCTGGTGTTTTCAACAGATCTTGCGCGCTTGCAGGTACAATCAAAATATAGTGTGTTTAGTTGACGGCGTGAACACATTTATGGCACAATTGCGATTGTGGGAAGGACAACTCTTAGTTGCAGATTTATACCATTTCCCTTGCTTACGTTCCGTGTTCACGATAAACGTTATTCTCCTGGAAAAATATAGCTCTATGACACATTTCTTCACAATTTGAGGACCTAAAACATTTGAGATCAAAATCCAATTATTTTGCACTCCTTTGATGTTTCCTTGTAGTGAGGCTCCACACGAACTACAAATGCAAATGCTTGCATTGCGGAATTCCATGACCGTATGTTCTGAGAAATAAGGGTGGGAATTGTTTAAATCTTTTCCCTGCGTTGAATGTCCGAGATTGCGTCTGTTTGCATCTAGTTTAATGGCAGTCTTTGGCTCCACTTATATCTGGAATAAACATTTTCAAATATGAACTACATTAAAAGAGTATCGCAGCAAAATAAATGACACTCGCCATGCTTATCTTTTGAAACTGTGCGCTACATATTTTGCACCAAACGTTGAAGACGTTGTAAAACGTAAATCGCGCCAAAGTAGTCATCCTCAGAAAGATCATGTGGGTTAATCAGGAGTAAAATATGAATGTGTACGCTCTTGATTTCCTATACGTAAGAATGACACCGCGGTTCCGCCACTGAAACTCAGTAACACGATAAATGTGTCATTGTGTCGCAGCGAATGGAAGTAGGTGATTTCACCCTCCCCTTTCCTGCTTGTACTTGAGCACCGCTGACCTATATCTACATCCCTGTAATCATTTGTGTACACCCTGTAGTATAGTAGAATTCTTTGACCAAAAATTTGATTGGAAATACCGTGTCAGATTGAGTTGTTGGATACACGTAGTATTAACACAATTTACAGTTGTTACATTCGATTCAAGCATGAGATAGAAACCCAGAGAACTTACGTTGTCAGTGATTTATCTCCGTAGTGGCCATCAGACTTGAAACCAATTTTACTGCCCCGCTTTGGAACGAACTGCTTGTTAATGTGAACATATAACCTGCATTAACTCGGCGCTACTGACTGACCTAATGCACCCTGCTATAGATCTGTTCCGCAGAATTACAGAATCCCAGTGAAAATGTGCTAACATGCAGCCTGTGACAAACAATAAACACAGCCTTCACATGTATACAGGCGGAGTCAAAATGACACCTTCAGTCTCAGGCGTATAATATGCTTTAGTATAGGTACAGGATGTATCTTTATTTGTGTCATATATTTGAGGGACGTGTTTCTGACAGTAAAACAGGTTCATATGAACATAGATCTGAAAATAACTTATATCAGAGTTACAATACAAAATCGAAAGTTACAAAAATTGCCGGAAGTGGATTCCTCTTGCTTCGATGCATGCAGTAAGCCTGGTTCCATGATCTGGCGTACTGTATTGAAAATTCCTGGTGTGTTTCGTATTTGGTCAAATCCAGTTTGGATACTTCCTCTCAAAATGTCAACATCAAGTACAGAAGTCGCATAAACCAAGGACTCCAAATGTCCCCAGACGAAGAAATCCATTGGATTCAAATCAGGCGATCGAGCAGGCCATGCAATGCGTCCCCCTCGACCAATCCATCTTTGCGGAAATCGATCATTCAAAAACTTACGAACTATAATACTGAAATGAGCTGGAGCATCATCGTGTAAAAACCACATTCGTTGCTTATTATCAGTTAAATGATGCAACTCATTTCTAAGAAACTGGAGATAGGTTTGCTGGCAGAAGAATCTGCCCATTCTGTGATTTGGAAGAGGACCGGGTACATATTTTGGCGGAATGTGCACAGTAGGAGAACCAGCAAACAATTAAACTCAAAGAAAAATTCTTAAGTCCGTCAAGAAAGAGATTGGCATGTTGGGATCTACTGGTTGACCAGAGAAACTGGCAAAACATGGGCAACTTCTTGGCTAAAGTGCGCGAAGCTAGGTCAAACTTGTTCAGGTAGTCAAAGATAATTTATTTCTTGTTCTTTTTTGTTTTCTTTTCTTTTTCCGTTGTTTAAATTGTCACCATACATTGTATCTTAAATATGCATGAACGGTTAATGACCCATGCACTAAATACTTGTGTAATAACTTCAATAATTTGAAACTAATAAAGATACTTTATCTATCTATAATTTCCTGTTCACTATTTCTGATTATGCAAACTGTAAAAATGGCAAGATTTGGTGATCTGCGAATTCAAAACATAAACGAAGCAGTACGAGATCTAAGACCCCATAGTGCGAGATAAAACAGATAATCCATTTCATTTACTATAAAAAAGCACAACATTAACATCGTTCTCACATTGTAATGACTTCAGTGACTGTACTGATCTACAAATAAATAAATAAATAAAATGGCATCGTTTTAGTATTGTAATTACCTTACCGAATTCCACTCTTGCTTATATTTTTTCTTAGTATATTTAATTGGGCTTTTATAATCCTGTGTTTTTCAATTAATAATTTACATGACAATAAACATTCGTTAACCTCAATTAAATTTTTGAAAAAATATCAGCATTCATGTATTAGGAAGACAGTACACCCACAATCTTCTTATGAGAATAAACACCATCCAGGCAACCCTCCCCAATCGATATTCGTAGCCTCCAGCTAGAAAAGATCGCTACCCCTACACTAAGGAAGGAGGTGGGCAGACCCATAGCAGAGAGAAGCTATAAAAGTGGAGCAATATGCACAACACCGCCCCCATCACTCACTTTCCGATCTCCTCTACATTAATTTGCAATAACGATGTAGGTTATTTATTTACAATGCAACAGACACTTGACTGACTCCCGAGAAAACAAACACTGAAGAAAGATTATAAAACGCAATGTGGCAATGAGACCTAAATTTCACTACAAATAGAAAATGTGTGGGCATATTTCATACAGAGTCTTTCATAACTAACGGATAGTGCAAACAAAACTGACGCATTTTTGTAGAAAATGCTCAAACAATTCAAATTTAATATTTTGAAAAACAAAATACGAAAAAGGAAAACAGTTTTCAGCCATTATTGTACAGGGTGTGACTTCATCGATAAAAATGTTAAACGACAAAATATTTTTACTTTCTCAATCACGCACATTGCAGGTAGAGGTTATATGGCATTCCACCCAAAAATTCTATAGCGAAATTTCACCGAAATTACGTGCTTTGAGGCCCCTCAAATCCAAAAAAAATAACTTTTAGGAAAAGATACTAGTGTGTGTGTGCGCGCGCTTGCGAGCCTATGTGAAACGTGGCATTTAGGTTCAGTATCTTTCAAAGTTGCGACAGGAAGATTTTCAAGAAAATCCCTGTACCTAAAACTACCTTTTACATTGAACATTTTTAGAAAATTCTTACTTTCTAAACATGGCTGTAACGGTTTTAATTAAAATAACATATTTTACAGATATTCACCTGAAAAATAAAAATTTACATCTTGAACTTTCTGGGAATAGCCTTTAAATCCCTCTTCATTGAAGGAATGTTGTACAATCTTATATAATTGGTAGACATTAAACGATAGGCGAAAACGTACATACAAAAAATGTAGAAATCTTTTAAAGACACAATTTATTTAAAATAAGTGGTTTGTGGCTTAAGAAATTTCTGAACTATCCGTTATTAAAGGTTCTAATTGTTTATTTCTTGGTCATTCTCTTAAGTCCCGTCAACATTCAGTTGTTGCTCGTAATGTAATGGAAACTGCATGGAATTTTAAGGTCAGCATGTAGCGTCCAGTTCTTAAACATTTGACTATCCTGTTTTCTTTGTATTTATAACGAAATGTGTAATATAGCTATTTCTGCAAACGTTTACTTGGATTAAAATGTAGATAGGAAATTAAGCTTTAGAAAGTATAGTTTGTATATTCACTAATAAACAATAGAGGTAGAAAAAGTCTAAGAATATATCTCAACAGATTTTTTTTTTATTTAGTTGCATGCACAATTTCATTTTCCTCTCTCCACTTAATTACCTTTTATGGAGATATTTGGAATGTAGAGTCTTTGTTACGACGCCTGGAAGAGTTAAAAATGAGAATGAGGAAAGAATGCAGAGATATATCACCAGCAGTGATTGAAAATGTGCAACAAAAACTCACACCTCGATTTAGTCATTACCACATTGTAAATGGGGTGTATTTTGAATATTATTACATGATTTGGAATTTTATTTATTGCAGTAGTTGTGTAAACTGTGGAGAAAATTCTTAAACAAATCAACAATTAAACTGTCTTCTATCCGCGTCACGTTATTCGTCTTTAAGTGATTTCCAACTAAGCAATAAGTACTTGTATACACACAACATACCGAGCGAGATAACTCCGCACTGATGTGTGAGGCTCGCATTCGGGAGGTCCCGGGTTCGATTCCCGTGGACCGCCCACTCTGACTTTGGGATTTTCGTAGTTTTCCCTGGTTAGTAGGCGAATGATTGAGGGTTTCTCATCAATCACGATTTCCTTTACTTCATTTCCTATTCATTCCGATGTGGCCCGGATCCTTGCTTCAAGGAAGAGGACTGCCTAGTTGAACGGGTCGTTCATCGCCCTCTTTGGGCAGCTCAGTAATGGTACGGGTCTTCCAGACAAGAACTATGACCTGTCTGACTGCAGCTGTAATCTCCTGTGTTTCCTTCACTTCATCCCTTCCCCCTTTCGGTGGTAGCCACAATAGGTCGTAGTGTACGAGGTGTCCCCCCTCCATTGTATAACCTATACCTATGTACAACGTGGTGAAATACTCTTCAAATGTTCAGCTAAAGCATAGAAGAGTAAATTCAGTAACGACCTCTTGAGAGAAAAGTAAAATGAAAATTCGGAAACTTTCACGCATCTTGCCTCAGTTGACGTCCTCACTTTGGAAACGTCCTCAGCACGAAATATTTCGCAAAAGTCTATAAAAATATTTGTCACTTAGTTATGCATGCTGTTATGAGCTCTACATTATTTCTCTTCAAGTTCATCTATTTTTTATGGTTTTCTAGTCACATAAAATTATATACAATTCAATCCGAGTGAACGGGAGTTCACAGGTTATTCACAGAAAATTCATGGAATAGTATGAAAGTAGGTTGAGAGGGTGGAAAGCTCGTAAGATTGTTGAGGATGCTGGCAAGAGGATTTGCCCACTACATGGTGAACAGAAAGACTAGACACGTATTTTGGCGGTATGCGTGCAGACGGAGGGTGCTAAGACAGGAGGTACGAGGGCAATACTGAAATTTTTGGAATGCCATTTTTCTAAATACAAAATATATTTGTTCATATTTGACAGCTACTTTCTAACGTTTTGCGAGTCGATTGGCGTGTAGTTTGTTCGACTTGCTCCAATAGCTTGTTACTTATCATTTACAAATTGTGTGTTCATCCAAAAATAAATTTGGCTAGAGAGCATTTCCGAAGTACGACTTTTTACAATCTTAAATAGTCATTAACACCTAAAGAACATGAAAATCGGCTTAGAAATGCATTTGTTGAAGAAGCCCCATCATTCTTTATAATTGGTACAGCGAATTCAAAAGAGATCGGCTTTTTCTTAATGATGGATTTCTTGAAGAACGCCTTCGAATTGCTGTTACCCATGACAATATTGTCGCTGTTCTAGCAATGCTGAGTAAGATCGACGGACATCTTATGAATTTATTCGGGAGACATTGGGCATTGGTATGAGTCATCCAAAACATTTACATCAACAGTGAGATGTGAGAAAATTTTATTGCCGACGGATTCCACATAAACTGATTCCCGATCCAAAATAACAACGCATTATCACTGCAGAAAAACTCTGGAAAAATTCCAAGGCAACACTTAAAATTTGGTTTGGAATATTGTTACTAATGATGAATTCTGAATTTATTGTTATGATCCTGAAAAGAAAAGTCATTCGTCTCAATGGGTCATTCAAACAGAACCTAAGCCTACAAAAGTTCTACGAATTCGCAGTGCTGGTAAGAAGATGGTTAAAATTACATCTGCGATGTGAGGGGAATTAATACCCAACGACTCACCATAATTTTAGTCAGATAACATCACAATTAACAATACTTCTACCAATTACAACCTACCAGAAGATGCTTGCTAGTTTATCTTAAACTAGCCATATTGCTACTATAGCATTAAAAGATAGACGTACTGTTACTGCCAATTGGTACACAAATGTCTATTTACCGCAATTTTTTTAAATTGCACAAAAAACACCAAAAAAAAATAATGTTACATCATGACAACGCATCGTCGCATACAGCAAAACTAACAACTGAATATCTAATGCCCTAAAGATAAGCACTATGGATTCTCTACTACACAGTCCTGACATAGCAATTTGTGATATTTTTGTTTCCAAAAATTAAAGATAAATGCTTGGAATCATTGTTTCGTCATCAGATAAAGCAGTGGAACATTATAAACACCTGGTTTCTGAAGTACCTCAGAAATAGTGGCATCATTGCTTTAAGGACTGGTTTCACAGAATGCAAAAGTACATTGATGTTAAAGAGGAATATTTTGAAAAACAATAAAATCATTTAATTTTGTTAATACTAATCCTTGTTTGGTTATCTAGAAATGTTCAATGTCGCCTTTGTATTTTTGGCTTCCAACAGGCGGAGGACAGCATGCTGGGACTTGATTCTAAGCAACCAAAACTTTCCAAGCTTGGGCACATACTCAATGGAAATATGTGTACCTACTAAAAGAAGGTGTTTGTGTAAATATTGTCTAAATACATTTGGTACTTGAGCATTTTATCTGTGTGGGTTTATGCGTTGTGTTTCAGAGTATTTTCCTTTTAGGTGTATGTTTACAGTGCTGTGAATATAAAATAGGTCAAATTAAGGTTACCGAATCAAGTATTTTTGTTTCTCTACTACGTTCTAGTAACATTCTATTCCACACAAAAATTCGATCCAAGATTGCGCCGGAAATACACGTTTCTAGTCGCCCCAAAACCAAACAAATTATTCTGTGAACAACATAGCTCAAAAAGAAAAGTCGATAAATACCAAACTTTGTATTTAAGTTCAGTATCTTCCAAAGATACGACACGATGATTTTTCAAGAAAATCTCCCACCCCAAGTACCGTTTACCTAGAACATTTTTCTAAATGTTCGATTTCTCCAGAAATGGTCCTTAAGGATTTTGATTAAAATACCACATATTAAAGATATTTACATTGCAAATAAGATGCATATCTTAAACCTTCTGGGAATAGCCTATGAAGTTCCTTTCATTTGGAAAACATTTTGTATAATCTTGCATAACTGGTAAACATCGAGCAATAGACGAAAGATCTTTTTAAAATACCCAATTTATTTCAAATAGTTTTATTGTGGCATAAGCCATTCCCGAGATACCCGTTATTAATGGTTCGAATTGTTCAATGCTTGGCCATTCTTTAAGTCCTTTAGACTTTTAGTTGTTTCTCGAGATGTCATGGACACAGTGTGGAGTTTAAAGATCTGGGTATAGCGTCTAGTTCTTAAACATTTGTCTATCATTGTTCCCTTTGTATCTGTAATGAAATGTGTAATGTAGCGATTTCCGGAAAGGTATATCTCGATTAAAATGAAGTAGATAGGAAAAATAAACTTTCGTAAGAATAATTTGTATACCCACTAATAAGCGATAGAAGGTAGAAAAGTCATGTGAATGTAACACATCAGATTTTTCTAGGGAGCATGTACGGTCTTTTGGTCCATGCGACTGTGTTATGGAATTAATGTAATATTAGGTACGTAATAATTACTACTACATTCTATGAACTCTGTGTGTACTACTACAGCCTGATATGGTATAGCATACTAAGCAACAGGACTACAATGATAGTAATTAAGAGAGTATGTTTCATAATTTTCATATGAGAGTCTTAATTACCATTATAGTCAAGTTTTGTCGACCACACAATTTTGTCAAAACTTTGAGTTTTTACATAAAGATCTTACCTTGTTGCTTGTGTGTAATTAAATACTGATCGAATGGCAGGACATCATTATTGTTTATTGTTAATTGTATTATTATTGTTTGTGCACTTAGTTTTGTAATATTATTTTGTATAGGGTATTTCAAAAGTTACTTCAAACATTAAACCGCTACAAATAGTAATTTGTAACATCTGAGAGAGGAAAAAAAGCAATAAAGTTTTAAAAATATTGGGAAGATGACCAAAAACATTAGTGTTGGGCAAACAATGGGGTTTACAAAACATTGGGAAGACGTCTGCCTTTCTCTTGTTCAACGTATAGCATTCTGTCTGCGACACCATGCACAGCATTTTGCAGACAAGTCTTGGTATATTGGCAATTTCTTGCGAGATGGCATCCTTCAGTTGCATTGGGATTATTGGATGTGTCAGTGATTATAAGTTGGCCGAATTGAGATCTGAAGATCGCGGAGGCCACATTCTGTCTACTGGTGCCTATTGACAATGCGATCGCCAAACATCTGCGTAATTAATTGTTTGCAGGGGTGATGTGGAGTGGAGCGCCGTCTTGCATGAAAATTATGTTTCCCATATCGTGATTCCTCAGTCTAGAGATGACGAAATTCTGTAACATGATGTAGTAGTCCTCCCCGTTTACTGTAAGACTCTGTCTTATTCCATTATTGTCTTCTTCAAAGAATTATGAGTCAATGATGAATTGTGAAGTTACGCCACACCATACAGTAACTTTTAAATCATGAAGACTAATAAATGAATAATTTTCTGGCCAGAAAACTGTGCTTCGTCTGTCCAGAAAACGTTGTTCAACCAATCCTTATTAATTTCAATCAAGTTTATCAAATAAAACAAAATTATATATTTCCCGATTGCCACTTTCTTTGACTGCAAACGTTGCTTTTAGTTTATATGGGTACAGACAAAGATGTTTTCTTAGAATTCTCCGAATTGTGCTTTTGCTCATCTAAAGTTTCCTGGACATCTGAACAACACTACTAATTCCATAATAATTATTTCTACTTATTTGATTATTTTCATGAAGAACTCAGCAACAGTGACATCACTCCTGAATGAATTCCCATAATTCCAATAGAACATGGGCCTCTTCCATTAAAAGCTCTAAATTTTCTCAGATCTTGAGTAAGACTCCTATTGCTTTCATAATAGCATTGAATCAGCTGTATTCTAATTTTTAGTGATAGAGTCATGGTTTGAAACTTATAAATTCCTGTAGCAGTAGGTAAAATCGCTAATGTTCAAATCAACAAAATGATAGCAACTGTGATGTGCAGAAAGAAACAAATGAAAATCAAGCCCCATTGTTTGCCCAACACTGTGATGTTTCTATTTATTTTTCCTATCCCAAATATATAATATTAGGCTGTCTTATAATTAATGCTGGTTTTTAAGTTTGGAGTTTTATAAAACAGAATTGGTTTTCTTTGGTTCGTGAATGCAGTTTACTGGATGTCATGGCTGGTATTGCGTATATTGCGAGAATGTGTCAGTCGTCAGTTGTCAGTTGTTAATACACAATCATAAAAGGGAAGTTACAAATTCCGAGATTAGAGTCCTTCCAAAGCACTACTGCAAATAAAATTATAAAGCTGCTACCGCGGTTCCAAAAATATTTGAAGCGTGGAAGGAGAAGGTGTCGTTAGTGAGCGTGTGGCCCAACTAAGGTTTCAATGTTTCAACACTGGAGAAGAAAACACTAAAGATTTACCACGTTCTGGATGGCCTAAATTGTGCGATTTGAGAATACACGCAGAGTTTTGGGAGAAAATCCGCAAGAAAGTACTCGTAGACTGTCAGAAGAACTTGATCCATCAAAAGATACTATACATCGCACCAGATTAACAAACGTGGAAAATCAAACAGAAGCTGTAGATATGCACCACATGAATTGACACCTCAACAGGTTCAACGTAGAGTGGATATCTGTCGTCAACTTATCGGTAATCCCATGCATGATAGATTTATCAGGAGAATTGTCACATGTGATGAAATATAGGTCTATTATCGTAACCCTGACGCCCAGAAACAGTGGCTCAGTCCCCGTGAACCTGCCAAAGTCATCGTTAAAAAAATCAGATCGGCTCCAAAGTAATGCTGTGTGTATGGTGGAATTTTGAAGGAGTCATTCACTGGGAATTTGCTCTCCAAACGAGCTTGCAGTCAATGTGTATTTTTATTCTCAACAACTGGATTCATGAGATTTTGAGACGGAGATACCCAGCATTACTTAACCGAAATAGAGTTCTCTTGCAGTAGGGCAATGCTACACCCCTATTGCACGAACAACTGTGACAAGAACTCAGGAATTGCAAGGGATCAAACTGCTACCACACCCAACATACAGTTCTGATCTTGTGCCTTCAGATTACCATCTGTTTCGATCCATGGTCGATTTCTTGCATGAAAGAAATTACGAAAACTTTGAAGTTGTGTAAGGGGTCTCACCGAATACTTCATATCAAAAACCAGAGACTGGTACCGTCGCGGGATAGTAAATCTCGATGAAAGATGGCCAAAGACTATAGAATCTGATGTCTCTTCTTTGAAGAGTGCTTAATTCCTTATCAGAAAACGTTCTAACTAAAGTTTTTCTTAAAAACGACGTTACTTATGAGACACCATCTATATTTATAACGGTTTAATGTTCCAACTTACTTTTGAAAGACTCTATATATTTAACTTTGCCACCGGGTAATACCCATTTGCAATGAATAAATACACTGCCGTTTGTAAAAATTGCAACACCAAAAAGAAAACGCATGAAATCAATGAATTTAGTACAGGTTAGGTACATGACAAGTAACATGATAAACTATTCAAATCTATACATGACTTTTGAGCCCTAATATTCAGTATTTGGTGTGGCCTCCATGTGCTGTAACTAGAGCTGTTATACGCCGTGACATTAAATCAAAAAGGTTCTGAATAAGTTCCTGAGGGATTTCCCTCCACGCTGTTTGTATTCGAGCCCACAAATAACGTGACACTGATTACTGAAGGGCCGTGACCAGGTGCCGAGGAACCATATCCCAGACATATTCGATGGGCGACATGTCAGGCGAACGTGCAGGCCAGGGAAGCAATGGTACCCGTCGCTCTTCGAAACAGGCTTGTACATTGCTCGCAATATGTGGCCGGGCATCGTCCTGTTGAAATGTGGCCTGTGGAGATACCTGAAGCAGGGGAGTACCTCAGGGTCTACAACTACCATTAGGTACCGGTTGCTGCTCAAAGTGTCTTCAATTCGTAGGAGGCGAGATCGGTTGTTGTAACCAATGGCGCCCCAAACCATCACACCTGGTGTTTGTCCGCTATGCCGCTCAACAATGCAGCCCTCCAGTTTGCGCTCACCACGGTACCGCCGGACACGTATGCGGCCATCACTGTAGGACACGTTGAAGCGGGATACGTCCGAAAAGACTACATTTTGCCACTCAGCACCCCAGTGATGGTGTTCACGTGCCCACTGCAGTCGGAGGATCTTGTGGTTTCTGGACTATGGAAACCAATGTAATGGCATGCGTGCAACCAGTCCAACCTGCACCAGACGGCGTTGATCAAACAAGTTCACACCTGTTGCAGTGCTCCAGTGTCGAGCCAACACTGTGGATGAAGCTGGATGTCATGGATGTTATGGCCATGCGGACAAGATGACGTTCATCCCGTGCTGTGGTGATCCGTGGTCCAGTACCCGCTCTTCGCTGCGTACAACCATCTATCCAATTTTTCCACACACGCATTACTGTCATAGCAGCATGCCCTGGCCGAAATGTCACGATATGACAAACCCGCTTCCCGGAGACCGATCATTCTGCCCCATTCGAACTCACTCATATGCCGATATGGCTCCCTTTGTCGTCGACTAGGCATACTGGCACTCCTTTTATTGTTTCCACCTTGTTTGACAGCTCTGCACTGACTACCCTGGGCGCAACATTGTCGGACCGACACGAGAGGGCTCTGCTCGGTCTACGTGTACCCCATCTCTCTGCAAACCTAATTTCTTATTGCTTGCACGCTCTTCTACACTTCCGCCAAGTTTGGAGTTATTCGGGAAATTCCTTCTTGGTGTTGCAATTTTCACAAACGGCAGTGTACGTAATATCTACATACGCACATATCTTATAGCTATTAATACGTTTGTTTTTAATAATTGTTAGCATACCACGGATATTTGTTTTAGAGATAGTGCAAACGCCACTGATAAAAGAGAGGGTATGGTGGATACTTAGGAAAGTAGGAGTTGGTTTGTTTGAAGTTGTCGGATGGCGGTGAATCGATATAAGGAGGGTGGTATTAATACCATGACAACTGAGGCGGAGAGCGGCAATTGCGCATGTGGAAAGAACGGCTGCTGCGTTTCACTTTGTGGGTCTTTGTACTAAAATTGCTGAAAGGAAACCAACTCATTAACGGAGTAGCAGCAGAATTTGAAGCAGTCAAACAGCAATGACAAAAACACAAAAATAATAATAACAATAATTCTATGCAAATTCTACGTCATTCCCCCATTTGAAAATTAGAGACACAGCACAGTCTGCTTCTCTGCTCTCGTTTAGGTCCACAGTAATTGAGGTCATATTCGAAACTCTGCTTTGATGACATCATTATGCATCATTATAACATGTTTAGCGACACATGTTCAACCATTATCCAGAATTCGGAAACAATGTGATCGTAGAGTCCACATGGTGATGTAGGGGTAGCGTTTCTGCCTCTCAAGCCAAAGTCTCGGGTTCGAACCCGGCTGGTCAAAGCAGCATCTCTGAAATTAATAGGAGCATTGGTTACTCAGGGAAACTAATATTTAGATCAATTGTTCGTCTTTTCTGTGCTGAGTTAAGCTTCAGAATTTATTTGCAAATCCTCTTAAATTCGACGATTCAATAATGTGTTAAACCAATAATAATAGTAATAGTAATAATATCGAACTAGATGTCTCCACGGTAACGTGTGGTCTTGGGCGAATGTTGGGGTGGTTTCTGTGATGCTGCGAATGTTCCTTTCATTTAATTTCCTTGTCATATTTTAGGGTCATGATCAGACAAGTGGATGACGTCCAGTGTGTTACGAACCACCAAAGAGTTATCTCCATGAGGAGAGAGGCTTACGTGTTTGGTCCCACCAATGTCGGAATTTCAAACCTGGAAACGTTAGGGACCTCGCTTGCGTCAGAGTCCGTCGCTCTAGATCTGTTCGCCTTCTTTGTTAACTAACGTCACGCGAAAATTTAAATAATTTAAAGAATAAACATGTAAATAATTAACCATAATGTTTTATGACCAGGCTAAGGGTCCGGGACAATTTGACAATCAGTGTATGTGTAACCTTACTATAAGCTCCGTAAACACAGTACTGTTGATGTAAACAAAAACGACATTGTGCTGCCTTATTTGCTACTGTAAACAGTACAGTCTAGTGGTGGTGGAAAATGAAGTAGGACACATACATCGGAATGAGAGGCAGAAGTGTACTGCACCTCTAGTCACGAAGCTGATTCTACACAGTCTCACGGGTAAACAACACCCCAATGCACCACGTCACTCCACCCTACACAGTATACTTCACTTCACGCTTAAGTTGTCCCCGATCCTTAGCCTGTTTATGACTATTAAGTGCGATTATTTGCTAGGCCGCCAAACGTTAAACAGCGTGCATCTCATTAGGAGATCAGGCGAGATGGCTTCGCGGTAATGTGTGAGGCTCGTAATCGAGAGTTTCCGGGTTCGATTCCCGTTGAGACGTCCACTCCTATCTTGGGTTTTCCCTGTTTGGTAGGCGAATGCCAGGGTAGAGTATACAATGCAGCGAATTTTGCTGTCACTGCATTTCCTTATGTGTCAGGGTCGAAGGATGAGCAGAATGGAGGCCAGCTGAGATGTGTGGCGGTGGAGTTTGTTTTGTGGAACTGTCTGACCTGGCTTTCAGTGTGTGAGAGGTCCTAAGAGAGACCCCTCCGCGGGAAAGGGTAGGCCTATAGGTGATTCGGATGTAATATATGAATACGTTAACGACCCCATCTTCTCTGAGCCTGCCGCTCCGGATCTGGTCGCCCTATGTGACTTTCAGTAGGTTTGCAGAACCACAATAGGCCTTCATGTGTGCTTAAGTGCCCAAATCCTCCTCTGATTCCTGATAACCATAAAGATCTCATTAAGTGTATGAGCAACGTTTGTATTATTGTTAACTAACAGAGTTACCAAGCTTTGCAAAGTTAACTTTTAGATTCCCAATAATATTTGTGTCGCTTTCTTCAGTGAATTCTTTGAAAAGTCCACGTTATGCCTGTAACGATTCTATTTAAGGGGAGATAGGCGATTGAAGTCTTAAAAAATCAATTTTTGGAGGACAAGATTATGCAATTCTTGCTGAACAGAATGATATATGGATTTACGTGGTATCGATATTTTTAACGCCTTTAATAGGTATTTAATAGGGTAGTGGGTCCTTTAAAAGTCTGGCACGCCTTCACTTTAAATTGGTTTTTCTCAAAACTACATTTTCTTTCCTTTGTGTATTTTTTCCCTCTAAGTAGTAAGCCAATCATAGTGCAACTATGCAGGAACGTGTAAAAATAATACCATGTTATTCTGAATTACAATCTTCTGTGTATCTTGAATAATACTCGTATAACTGAATATTATAGTAAATAAATGTGCATTTTTTCTGCCAGAATGATTTTATCATTAATTATAATTTTTGTGGAAGATGTAATTAAGCTATTGAATTAATTCTAGTCCTAATTAAAGAAAATATCGTAGAGGATCTCTGTACTAAGTTATAATGTTGTATCATTGATGGTTTCCTCAAAAAAGGAACATGAAGTTCTATTTAAAAAAAATTGATATATTACATTCACATGATTTTCTCTACCGCCTATCACATATTAATGGGTACACAAACTATTCGTAATAAAGCTTACTTTTCTAACTACTTCATTTTAACCCAAATAAAACTTTGCAGAAATAGCTACAGTATAAATTTCGTTATACATACAAAGGGATAAGCGACAGTCAAACGTATTAAGAACTGGACACTATATGCTGGCCGTAAAATTCCATACTGTTTCCATGCAATCGCGAGAAACAACTTTATGTTGAAAGGACTTTAAAGAATGACCAAGTAATGAACGATTCGAAGCGTTAATATCGGATATCTCAGAAATGGCTTGTTCCACAAAAAAGTTATTTTAAATAAATTGTGTGATTCAAACAGATCCACATTTCCTGTGCAGTTTTCGTCTATCGCTTAACGTTTGCTAGTTATACAGGACTATATAAATATTCTTCCGAATGAAAAGGACTTTGTAGGCTATTTCCAGAAAATTCAAGATATACATTTTATGTGTCATCTTTAATTTATGGTATTTTAATCAAAATCGTTAGCCATTTTTAGAAACTCAGAAGTTGCGAAAATGTTCCATGTAACTAGTAGTTTGGAGCGGGGGATTTTCTTGAAAATGTTCGTGTCGCATCTTTGGAAGGTACTTAACTTAAATATAAATTTTGGTGTTTATCACACTTTTTGTTTTTGAATTATGCTGTTCACAGACACACACACCATGCACACACACGTACCTTTTTCTAAAAATACGTTTTTGGATTAAGAGGATTCAAAACATGTATTTCCGCTAAAATTTCGGTATCGAATTTTTGGAAGGAATGCAATACCTCCTCTACCTATATGTGGTAGAGAAAGTAAAAATGTATAACCTCAGGATAAAAACACCTGTTTCATGAAAGATATTTATTAGATATACACAAAATTTATAGATTGTAATGTGGCAGACACTAGTATACATTCATATGAAATTTGGTGAACTTATCTGCAATAAGCTTAAGAGAAATTTTTGTTTTACTTAAGGGATACCCTTTTGCTTATTTGAGTCGCCTGTCTCCCTTTAATGTACATTTCAACTAAAATCTCGGGTTTATTCACATTCTGGGAAGATTTTATATCACAAATATATAGCTTAGTTTCGTTAATCCAGGAGATAAGCTTTTAGAAATCTGGGAAAGAATACTTTATTTACAATTTGCATATACTATTTGTCGTAAAATAAGGCACATGATCACTGGCACATGATCACTGAAACTAATTTTAATTTAAAACTTCAAATACATGAAAACCGTGCTGCTTAAAGCTTTTGTTTTCGGACACTAAAATTAAACACGTGCTCTTATATGCGTATGTGTGTACGTTAACCTGGAAACCACTCAACCAATTCTGATAACTTTTTCAGCATTCAAAAGCACTGTTTTTACAGATGGACACAGGCTATATATTACTTCTATTTTTAAACTGGGGATGAGGGAGGTTTCATATTTATGCCGCGCAATTTCAATCCCGTTTCATTGATACGAATATCAGAGGATGCTTTTGACATTTTTTACAAACATGGCAGAATTTTAATGACTTCCAGCCAAAAGGGCTGAATAGAAAGCTTAAAATATTTTACAATTGAGTTGTTGGAGGGGGAAGTTCATATCTGTTCTGTTCATATCATCACATTTCCTTCCGATTTTACTGAATTTTGTTATCAAGCTTGGTACATTTGGGTTTTGCAATCTCCCAAGAATCATAAGCTATCCTACAGGTTTCAAAAACTTCCGCTGCCCTCATTTTCAAACTCTATTTTCAATCATTAACTCTCAAATCAGCGCTCTGTAATGTTTACTTTCCCTGCCACCTAGCTTAGGTAGGTAAAACTACTGTATTCCACCCAAAACTTTGATGTCAAGATTTCACTGGAAATAATACAAATTTTGAGCGCCCCTGATCCGTGTGTGTCTTTGAACAGCATAAGCCAAACACTAGGGATGGGACCTAGGTACCGTCGATACCTCAATACTCGATGGTATTGAACTATGTCTAATACTTTGAGATAAGTCTTCAATACTTTTTGGGTACTTTTAAAGTTTTAAATTTCGCATTATTGAAAGTTGTTGTTTTTAACTTCTTGCTGGATAAGGGATACGGGACTTCACGTTTTTTGCCTCACACATGTTCCAGGAGTTGCTGGACTATAATTCTTGATAGACTCTTCTTCTTAGCTTAGCTTGTAATTCCCAAAACCTGAGACTGTTTTCAACCCTTTATAGACATATATATGCATACTGTATGGTGAATAAAGCCACAAATTTCTGCACTTGGGCTATATGACTTGGCGAAATTCCTAGCATACCTTACAACTTTAAAAGGCTTCAGTTAGTCATATTTTAAAACCCTTATGCACAAATTTGGACCACTTTACGGAATCCTTTGACAACATCATGGCAGAATACATGTTTGTATCGCCGGATATGACAGCGACTTACTTACAGCGGCTTACTACTTAAACAAGTTCAGACTGTACAATATCTCCAAAACTAAGCGTTGTAGAAAGAAATGACTTCGATAAAAGTTGGTTGATATCAAGGAGGAAAGTAAATGCAATTAGTGGTGTTTTATTTGGAGGACGTTGTGATGGTCATTTAATTGTACGTTCCCATTTGAAAAACAAATTAATTGACCTTAAAATTACCATCATAACGTTCTCCAAACAAAACACGACTAATGGCATTTACTCTCCCCTATAATATCAAGCAACTTTTATTAAAGACATTTATTTCTACAACGCCTAGTTTTGGAGATATTATACAGTCTCAACTTAAATGATCCATCCTGTATAACTCGGGAAATCATAAGGGATCGACAAAAATAAACATAGGAAAATTATAGTGGTCATTCAAAATAGAAAGTTCTTTTGTAGTATTGAACGTTACCCAAAGTTACTGTTGTGTGATTAAACCCCTCTTGATCTATCGTGTTTTTTCTACGTCTTTGGGATAATACTTACACGTTAATTCGTATCCAAGGAAGTCGTGCTCCATGGTCTAGGGGTACCATATTATCTTTTAGTTCCCGAGGTCGTGGGTTCAAACCCGGCAGATGCCAATGAAGTTTTCGAGCGTAAAAATCCTTAGCATGACTTACTTAGGAAGATAAGTAAACACGGTGGTCCAGTGTCGTAGATTTATGGCACGTAAAAGAACCTCAAGCCTGATACAGAGGCCTCTGAGCAAAATTTCCAGTCTTTCATGCCCAATAGAATGGGACGCTAAGGACCATAGTAGTTAAAGAGCGTCCATAAATAAGACTCACTTTAATTAATTTAATTTTTTATCCAAAGAAACTCCTATCTACCAACACAAATTCGGTGGCTGTAATAACATACAATATACACTAGCACAGGAAGTAAAATATACTTGAAGCCTTAACTTAAATCCTTTTAATATTCGGTAATAATACATTACAGTGGATGACATTCTTCGTTATTTTGAATATTATTGAAAACTATTTAACTGTAATTAAAGGTGAATAAACACTCCATACGTATTCTAGATTTTTCAGCAATAACGCGCACCCAATTTCCCAGCCTCTTTAATATCGGTGTTTCATAATCCAATCTCCAGCTTCAAATTCTTCTTGAAATACTGAACCTCCATTGTCGTTCATATTATTATTTTCAAACAACCCGTTTACAGTCACGGCATCAACCATCAAAAGTTTACTGAAAGCCTCCTAAATTACAGTATCTTAATAAGCCATCGTATTAGTTAATTGGCAGTATAGCGTTACCGGGAATCCGAAGCGCCGATGGGTTACCTCATATATTACTTTCTCCACCACCTACATATAGGTAGAGAAGTTATTGCATTCCATCCAACATTTCGATACAGAGATTTTACCGGAAATGTATGCTTCCTCTGAATCCCAAAAAATAAAAAAAAGCATTTTTGGAAAGCATTTTTGTCTGTGTCTGTATGTGTGTCTGTGAACACCATAACTCAAAAACGAAACGTCGAATATATACCAAACTTGGTATTTAAGTTCAGTATCTTCCAAGAGTACGAGACGAAGATTTTCAAGAAAATCCCCTCCAACTACCCTTTACATGGAACATTTTTCGAAAAATTTTATTTTCTAAAAAATGGCTCTTAACGATTTTGATTAAAGTACCATATTATTATACACCTGGATGGGGCCAAAAAGTTTGCAGCTAAAATATTAAATTTAGTTACCCCGGCATAAACATTGGGGAACGTAGCTACAGAGGCAAACCGAAAGATACCAGGAACTTGCTGCACAAATCTAAAGCGGGCGTGGGATATTTATAAATAATACATATAAATTCACATTTAACTCTGGTTTATTATAAAGTTACCTTGGAGCAGCTACATAATTTCCAAAAGGTTACAGACAAACCCTGGGGGAGATGCCCCACACTCACACGGCAACACGCATTCCTACTTACAACCACACACTCTGAATATATACACTCGACTGACGCTACTACTCGACTCACGCTACAGACAAAGAGGCTCGTCCCACAACTTGCCTTCACCCCCCTCGACTAAGAAAGTGGAGGGAATTGCCGCGCCGGACAAGAATTCAGAGTTACAATCGAAATAATTAGTTCAACCATGTCATTCTACACAGCAATAATGTGTCCGACGCGACAATGCACACACATACGCTACATCATTTATATGACAAATAAAATGTATATCTTGAATTTTCTGGGAATAGCTATGAAGTCCTCTTTAGTCGAAAGGAATTTTGTATAATCTTGTATAACTGATAAGCGTTAAGCAATAAACGAAAACGTACTATACAAAAAAATGTAGATATTTTTAAAACACACAATTTATTTCAGATAAGTTTTTTGTGGCATAAGCTGTTTCGGAGATATCCGTTATTAATGATTCAAATTGTTAATTTCTTAGCCATTCTCTTAGTCCTATCAACACTCAATATAATCATATTTTTATAAATATATGTCTGTTCTGAATATTTTAGACAGGAGTACAATAATTTGGGTTCAGTAAAGATCCCTTATGTTATTCACAACCACGTCTGCCTAAAGAAAGTGTTCCTTTTACGCGTAAAGTCCATTATCAGACTAATCTTATCGCTACTCAGAAATGTACAGAATGTATGTAATATAGCCTTTGTTTCATTGAAGAGAAAGCTTCTTTCCTTTCTCGTTAGCGTTTTAGAGTGAGGACTCTGAATGTAATGCTTTCTCCATCTCGTATGAAGTGGAACCAGGTGATGAAAATTATGCAAAGAAACAAAGAACTGCGTTAAAACCTCTCTTTCCGATTTCGCCGCCCGGGCCTCCAAACTTTCCCTTAACTGGAAACACAATGAAACAAAGGCGCTTTGCTGATCCGTGCATTTCCTTTCTTTTCAATTTGGCTCGTTCCATCAGTCCATACGAAACATAACACAGAAACGCATTTAAAAATTAAAATAGTGAAAACAAAAATGTTTGTACATAAACAGCAGTAAGCGACAAATAGTTTGGAATAGGCTGTGCATCTAACTTGAAGTACATCCATTCGTTAAAACTTAATGTACTGTATTTATATTACTTTTTCTACTCACTCTTCTATAAACTAAGCTAAAGAAAGCTTGTTCTTCTGTCCACTTATTACTTTCTTTACCACGTACCTAGTAAGTAGAGAAGGTATTACATTCCACCCAAAAATTAGATACCAAGATTTCAACGGAAATGCATGTTTTGAGGCCCCCTGAAGCAATCAAAATTTAGAAAAAGTTCCATGTAGGTGTGTCTGTGAACAGCATAACTCAAAAACTAAATTTCGGACAAATACCAAACTTGGTATTTAGGTTCAATAACTTTCAAAGATGTGACACGAAGATATTCAAGAAAACTCCCCGCCCCAACTACCCTTTACAATTTTTCAAGATTTTGGTTAAAATATAATATATTAAAGATATTTATATGATAAATAAAACGTAACTCTTTAATTTTCTGGGAATAGCCCATGAAGTCCTCTTCATTCGGAAGGAGTTTTGTATAATCTTGTATAACTGGTAAACGTTAAGCGATAAACGCAAACGTACCATACAAAAAATGTAGATCTATTTAAAAATGCAATTTACTTAAAATAAGTTTTTCTGTGACATAAGCCGTTTTTGAGATATCCGTTATTAAAGGTTCGAATTGTTCAATACTTACTCTCGAGTTTCTTGCCGTTGCATGGAAAGAGTATGGGATTTAAGGCCAGCATATAGCGTCCAGTTCTTAAACATTTGACTATCGCTGTTCTCTTTGTATCTATAACGAAATGTGTAATGCAGCTATTTGGATTAAAATTTAGTATGTAGAAAAATAAGCCTAGCAAGAATAGTTTGTATACCCACGAATAAAGATAAAGGGTAGAGAAAGTCATAAGAACTATCACATCAGATTTTTGTTAATATAGATGAAGTTTTATTATACATTTATACACCATTTACTTTCTCTACCACGTATATAGTAAGTAGGGAGGGTAATGCATTGCATCCCAAAATTTTATATCGAGATTACATCGAAAATAAACATTTAAGGCGTCCTGAATAAACAAAGGTACTTTTAGGAAAAAGGTCCGTGTACTTGTGAAAAACATAAGTGATAAATGAGAACTCAAATAAATACCGAATTTTATATTTAGGTTCAGTACCTTTCAAAGATGCGACACGAAGAAAATATTTCAAGTAAATACCCCCAAACCAAAGTACCCATCACATGGAAGATTTTCGAAATTTCATATTTTCTAAAAATCGGTTCTAACTATAAATACCATATATTACAGATATTTACATAACAAAAACGTGTATCTTGAATTTTCTGGGAATAGCCTGTGAATAGCTCTTCATTACGAAGGAATTTTACATAATCTTGTATAGTTGGTAAACTTTAAGCGATAAATGAAAACGTACTACAGAAAAAAGGTAGATATCTTTAATACACACAATTTATTTCAAATATCTTCTTTGTAGCATCAGCATTTCTGAGTTATCCATTATCAGTGCGTTGGAATTGTTCAATGCTTTGTCATTCTTTTAAAGTCCTGTCGATTTTCAGTTGTTTCTCGCGATGTCATGGAAAGAGTATGCAATTGTAAGGCTAGCACAGTGTAATCAGATATTTCAGCAAAGGTTCATCTCGATTAAAATAAATTAGATAGGAAAGCAAACGTTCGTAAGAATATTTTGTACACTCACTAATAAGCGATAGAGGGTAGAGAAAATCTTGTGAATGTAACACAGAGTTTTAAATGTCTGGCTATCGTCTAAGCCTACTGTATTCTTCATACGCATACAAAAAAAATTCGGATAGAATAACAAGCTTTTAGAAGAATAGTATGCAGAAGAGTGAGTAGAGAAGGTCATGAGAATGCAACATATCAGAATTTATTTTCTTTTAGGTGGTTGCTAGTTTTGAAATCCCTGTTCACAAATCCCTGTTTAAAGCCCGAAATTCATAAGTCCACTTGAAAACATACTTACTTCCCCGTCCTCCCTGGTTCCACAATGGCGTAGAAAAACGAAAATTATACAAGCGAACATTGAAAGACTAATATGCAGTAGGCGGTGAATGGCTCTTTGCAGGCAGGATTAAATGGGACACGCTTTAATTTTCTGGCTTTAAGTTTCATCTCGCTGGCATAAACTACACAGAACTCTCTCACTGCTGTAACTTAACTGTGTGCAGTATGGATGATGAAGCCCTACATAGTTTTGCCATTCAAACCTAGCTTTAAGGTTTTGTGTACTGTATTACAGCATGGAATAACGTGATGCAAGTACGTTTTACAAAAGAGCGCGTACGGGCATCAACATAGCAGTGGATATGAATAAAGAAACTACATGCAATAGTGTATTGTGATATGAGTGTGGAAAGTGTCTTGTTCCAGAACCGAGGAATAGTTTGAAAAAATCTGAATTATTACATTCACATGACTTTCTCTACTCTTGTACAAACTATTTTTACAAACCCTTATTCTCCATCTATTTCATATTAATAGAGATAAACATTTGCAGAAACGATCTTTTGACATGCAAATAGAATTACATTTTACACATAGTAACCAGTTCTAAAAATACTTGACTATCTCTTAAGGCGTACTATGTTCCCCTTGTTTTGTAATTGCAAGGGCAATATAGAAATACAGTGGCCTTTAAGCACATACATATCTCTTAATAGCTGGTTGCGGTGCAGCACCATTCCCTTTGCCACAGATTAATACTCTTTGCATATCCAAGAAAAAAAATGAATAACGAATTCCCATTTGAGAAAATAAGTATTGAAAAATTTAAGGGAATAAATAACCAGCAATATCTCCAAAATGGTTCACTCAACAACAAAAAATATATGACATAAATTGTGTATTTTAATGCGATCTACATTTTTGTGTAGTAAACTTTTGTCTATCTCTTATGGTTTACTAGTTACGCAAAAGTCGTTCACAATGAAGAATACTTTTGGAGACATTCCCAGAAAATTCAAGATATATATTTTATTTGTCATGAAAGTATCTTAAATATATGATATTTTAATCAAAATCGTTACAGCCATTTTTGAGAAAATTAAAATTTTCGAAAAATGTTCCATGCAAAAGGTAATCTGGAGTGGGGGGATTTTCTTCAAAACCTTCGTGTCGCATCTCTGGAAGATACTGAACTTAAATACCTAGTTTGGTGTTTATCCGACTGTTCGTTTCTGAGTTATGCTGTTCACAAACACATACACAGACACACACCCACAGACACACACGCACGCACATGGTTCCAAAAATGCTTTTTTTTGGATTCAGGGGGTCTCAAAACATATATTTCCGGTGAAATCTCAGTATCGGATTTTTGGGTGGAATACAATACTTCCCCTACTTACTATACGTAGTAGAGAAAGTAAAAACAAGACAAAGTCGAGTCTTTCCTATTTCCGAGATTCTGTTATACATTCATACACATGTACTGCACACTATTTTTGTACGATCGTTTGTTTTATTATTTTAATAAATTATTAATTTTAAAAAGTTTGGTGTGTTAAATTCACACAGCTATCACTACCCCTATCGTCTATTAGCGGGTATAAAAATTATCCTACTTCATTGAAATCGAGATAAACCCTATATTCCGTATTCTTTTCATGTAATAGCGAGAAACAATTAAATGTCGACAGAACTTTAAAAGAATGACTCAGGTATTGAACAACTCGAACCATTAATAATTGATTCCTCAGAAATGGCTGATGCCACAAAAGAAACTTATTTGAAATAAATTATGTGTTTTAAAGAAATTAAAACTTTTATACAGCAGTTTTCGTCATAAGAGCAGTGAAGTACTGGCTGAAGATTATGCAGAGAGATAACTCCACACTACGATCCAAATATTATAAATACCAGCGAGAAAACCTGTCTCCTAAGTTTTGGGCAGCTGATTTGGAAAGGGGTTTGAGGAGAATAGGAATGGAGTCAGTATGGTTAAGAGCTGAAACAAATGACAAAAACATATGGAGAGGTGTCAAAAGAAGACTAAGAGACATCAACCAACAATAAATAGAGTCGGATTGTAAAATTAAACTTTCTATAAGTCTAGCAAATAAAATTGAATTGGGGTAAAGAGAGATATATACTTAACTTGCGAAGAAAGGAAAAATCATAAATGGCATAGTTTAGACTGGGGGACTAGAGGACACGGAAAATGACTGACGATTCTGGCAGGGGAATCTGCCCATTCTGTGATTTGGATGAGCACTGGGTACATATTTTGGCGGAATGTGCTCAGTGGGAGAACCAGCGAACAATTAAACTCAAAGAAAAATTCTTAAGTCCGTCAAGAAAGAGATTGGCATGTTGGGATCTACTGGCTGACCAGAGGAACTGGAAAAACATGGGCAATTTCTTGGCTAAAGTGCGCGAAGCTAGGTCAGATTTGTTCAGTTATTCAAAGGAAATTTATCTCTGTTTTTCTTTTTCCTCTTTCTTTGTTTTGTTTTGTTTCTTTTTCTGTTGTTTATTTTGTCACCAAACCTTGTATCTTAAATATGCATGTAGGGTCAATGACCCATGCACTAAATGTTTGTGTAATAACTTCATTAATTTGAAACCAATAAAGATACCTCATCTATCTAGTTTTTGTCTATTGCTTAGCGTTTACCAATTAAGCAAGATGATGCAAGTCCTTCAAATGAAGAGGACTTCACAGGTTTATCCCAGAAAATTCAAGATATACGTTTTATTTTTCATGTAAATATATTTAATATGTGGTTCTTTAATCAAAATCGTTAAAGCCATTTTGCAGAAAATCAAAATTTTCGAAAGATGTTTCATGTAAAGGGTAGGTTGGTGTGGTGGGATTTTCTTGAAAACCTTCGTGTCGCACCTTGGAAGGTAATGAGTTTAAATACCAAGTTTAGTATTATCACAATTTTCCTTTAAGTTAAGCTGTCCACAGACACACACGGACCTTTTTCTAAAATGCCTTACATTTTTATTCAGGGGGCCTTGAAACATATATTTCAAATGAATTCTCCACAATTTTTGGATGAAATACAATACTTCCTGTACTTACTATAAGTAGCCGAGCGGGATGGCTCAGTCGGTAACGTCTGTGACTCACATTCCGGAAGTCGCGGGTTCGATCCCCGGCGACCACGCGCTCTTGAGTATAGATTTTTTCGGAGGTTTTCCCGGCTCATCAGGCGAATGCTGGAGTAGTTTCCTTGTACCCTCGAATTAATTCATTTCATTCATCCTTCATCCCATTGGATCGACGATGCCGTTTCAATACAGCGTAGCAGGGTAAAAGGATGCTCTCTGTGAACTGTTCTCGTCCCTTGGCTTTCGGCTGGCTGCTGGGTTATAGAACCCCATTGAGGGGCGTTGGACCTCCTCATGTAGGAGGGGTCCACAGTTTACGCCCATCTGCCGGGGTATCTATTTCTGGAAACTTAGGAACCCTATTTGCTGTACCGCTCGGTGTCTTCTCTCACCTCATCCTTCCTCCAGGGGTCGTCCCCTCTTGGCATAGGTACAATATCCCCTCTGGATCGGTGCCGAATCCCCTCTGTAACAGAAGATGAGGTACTGTAAGTACGTAGTAGGAAAAGTAAAAAACAATTTCCAATAAACGTGCCCATAGTCGCCTCGGATTTCCGGTGACGCAATGCTGCCAATTCAACAGTTATAACTAATACGATGCCCTACTAAGATACTGTAATTTAGGAGACTTTGAGTCAATTCTTTGATGGTTGATGACCTGACTTCTCAGCGGGTTGTTTCAAAATAATAATATACATGTTAATAGAGATTCAGTATTTCAGGAAGAATTTGAAGTCTCAAACGTCGATTATGAAGACGCAGACGTTGAAGAGGCATGGGAAATTGGGTGCGCGTCATTGACGCCTGAAAAATCTATAATGAGATATGAAATGATTATTCATTCAAATGTTCATATAGTTAATCAGTTATCAATAATATCCGAAGTAGCACACGTTATTATGTTCGAAATATATCATTCACTGTAATGTGTTGCTACTGATTATTAAAAAGATATAAATTAAGACTTCAAGTGTAATGTATTTCCCATCCTGGTGTATTTGTATGCTATTACAGCCAACAAATTTATGTTGGTAGATACGGGTTTCCTTGTAATCGAATTCATTTATTGGAACATATATCATCGGGCCCTTCCGGTTGAAAAATGGCATGGTTTGGAATGATTATCAACTTTGAAATAAAAAAAGAATAGAATGGATTATTCAGCTATCGAAATTAATAAAATGAAGTATTCGAATAGTAAGAAGAATGGATAAAATAATTAAAATCAAAACTAAAATTGTTGTATTAAAACTAACCAAATACACGTTGTCTTTCATAAAACTAGGGATTATTTTCTTCAAGGAGGATTGGATTGGATTAGATTGGCTACGGAGGGGACTCGGCACTGATCCACATTGGGGATATTGTACCTATTCCCCACAAGGAGGCGTCCCTGCGAGGAAGGATGAGGCGAAAGGAGACATCGGGCGGCCGGAACCAGGAGTGACGGCACAGGATAGAGTCTCCCCGTCAGACGGACAGGCAGACCGGAGACCCCACCTCGCACAGAGGGGGCCCAAAGACCCTCAAGGGGGTTCTGATACCCCCGGCAGCCAACCGAAATTCGAGGGACGGAGAGAGTCACAAACAGCATCCTTTTCCCCTGCAACACTGCACCGAAAAACCAATTCCGACACTTCCAACTGAAAAGAGACCAGTGGATGAAAGACGAAGCGAAATGAGAATAGAGATGAAATGGAGGGACAGGAAATTCGGGGGATGTTTTTTCGGGAAAACTCCCGAAAAAACCCATGGGTCAGAATGCTTGGCCACGGGAATCGAACCGACGACCTCCCAAATGTAAGCCATCCCGCTCGGTTGCACCAAGGAGGAAAAGAAAGTCATTTCTGGATTAAAAGCGTGTATTTTAATTTCAGCGAGCGATATTAACAAAAGCAAATATAAATATTTTGAGGTAATATGATTGTTGATAATTGGAACGTTAGTAAAAGTTAAAAGTTTAGTGAAGTAATTTTCCTGTATAGTCAAATGAAACAGAAGGCATCGTTAACAATGGAAGGACAGTGTGTTTACTAGAAGAATATAATCTACATTTATAAGAATATGAAGAATTGGTAAAATAAATGAAGAAGGTAAGATAATTTATGGGATGAAGTGCAATAAAATTGGTAGATAATAAACAAATAACTCAATAAAATAAGGGTATTCTAAATGTGTTGAATAAATAAAATACTTAGACGATAAAGCAATCTCTCTACGCCAGGTTGTGAAAGAAAGAAAAACTGGTTGATAACCAGACGCTAAATGGAATAATGTATTCCAAATGTCCTATAAATAAAGAAAACATCTGATGTGATGCACTCAGATGACTTTCTCTACCCTGTATCGCTTCTTAGTGGGTTTACAAATTATTCTTACTAAGGTTTATTTTCTATCCATTTCATTTTAATCGAGATAAACCTTTCTGGAAATAGATGCATTACACATCTCGTTACAGACACAAAGGAAACAACCATAGGCAAATGTTTTAGAACGGGATGTTACATGCTGGTGTTAAAATGCCATACTCTTTCCATGCCATCCCGAGAAATAATTGAAAATCCTCAGGACTTGAAAACAATGGCTGTTTTGAGCAATGAGAAACATTAGTAACGGATATCCTGAAAATCACTGATGTCACAAAAATTATTGAAATTACTTGTGTGTTTTAAAGAGATATACAATTTTTTGTAGTGCGTTTTCGTCTTTGGTTTAACGTTTGCCAGTTATGTAACATTATGTAAAATTCCTTCCGAATGAGGAGAACTTCATAGGCTATTTCCAGAAATTCAAGATATACATATTATTTATCATTAAATGTATTTAATGGTATTTTAATCAAAATCGTTGAGCCATTTTAGAGAAAATCAAAATTTTCTAGAAACGTTCCGTGTAAAGGGTAGTTGGGGTGGGAGATTTTCTTGAAAATCTTTGTGTTACATCTTTGGAAGATATTGAACTTAAATACAAAGTTTTTGAGTTTTGCTGTTCACAGACACACATGCACACAAAACGAACCTTTTTCTAAAAATGCTTTTTTGGATTCAGGACCCTTAAAACATGTACTTCCGGTAGCATCTCGGTATAGAATTTTTGGAGGAATAAAATACGTTCTCTACATTTTATGTACGTGGTAGAGAAAGCAAAAACAAGAGAAAATATCATCGGAAAGTCATACACATATAACATACGATCGCGCAAAAAATCACTTTTCAGAGAAAGACATAGCGCCATAATCTCGCAGTAAATGCAATGATAAACCTTCTTAATCTGATTTTATAAAGTGAATATGTATTAATATATAAATCTATGGATTAATAAATTCCGATCATTATTTTCGATTCCGAATAAAAATGTGTACGTGTGCGCCCGCGTCGGTAAACGAACGGCCAAAGCAAACAGGATACTAAGTCAAGGAAGAGAAAAGAAAAGTAGATTCAAAATTGTTTTTTTTTAAAAAAAATGAATTATGGGGCAACTTCCCCCCTGCTGTTAGCAACCAATAGAGCAGACTGTGGAGTTTTGACTTCACTATAGCGGTCGCTCCATATATTCTTCTTCCTGCCTGTCACTGCATTCCAAATAGAACCCTGGACTCTTCAATTATTTTCTTCCATACTGCTCCATCCTTATTCTAGGTCTCTAACTTCTTATTTTCGTAGTTTTATTGCATCCTCTCGCACTCTATCTTCTCCTCTATCTCTCGTTCACCCTCTGCTTCTTTTAACCTTTATTTTGGAACCTTTTCTTGATACTCGGTTCGGGTGTTCCTCCATCCTGACAGCTTGTTCTGCTCATTCTAATGTAATGAAGGTAGATAATCTAATATACTGCTGCAGCTCGTATTTCTTTAATGCATTTTATTCTCTGTACTCTTCCTTTGATCCATAAATTCTCCTAAAATTCTTTACATACAAAGGCGTTTAACCTTTCTCCCGATTCTTTTGCGAATATCTAATTATGTCTCTCATGCAAAATAGTCATCAATATTATTTGTTTGCATATTTTTATCCTATAATCTCTATTTAGTTGCCTTAACTTCATTAAATATAACATTAAACTAGGTTCTGTTTGCTTGAAATATTCTTCTGCTAAATGCTACATTATTGGACTTTTTAAATTAATTATTAATCAACCTAGATATATAAAACTATATACTATTTCAATGATAATATAGAGGGTGAGCCATTTAAACTGAGACTGTATAATATCTCCAAAACTAAGCCCTGTAGAAAGAAATGTCTTGAATAAAAGCTGCTTGATATTGTCCAATTATTTAAGTTACCTATCAGCATACATGCTGAGACCGCGAGTAACCCAGACACATTCGAAAGAACTTCAAAGTGTAAATACTGGAAGGGTACGATACAAGTCCCATTTCACTAAGTTGACCTCAAGACTGTTGACAACCACCCACTAATGATAAACTCGCTTCAAAGAATTGACATAATCCTCAACAAACTGACAGCAAGGGCCGAATAAATATATATATATATATATATATATATATATATATATATATATATATCCCCGTGTGAGCGATAGGGTGGTATGTAAGCTGCAACGTAACTTCTTTAAGTCCAGTAACAGTTCCAGTTCATTTCCTTTAATCTAAAAACCATTAATCTTAAAACTTTATCATCTTTGGATTTATTGGCAAATGTTTACTATCTCAGTTAGAGTGGTATACCTTCTATTGTCAGCTATTTGGCAGAAACAAATGAAGCCAACAAAACGAAACTCTTTTATCTTTCGTTTAGTTCAGTTGTTGTCCCCATCATTAGTTAATACACAGAGTCTTCGTTTGGACGTACGGCGGGTTTAACGGGAATTTTCTTGCCAGCGGGAAGCACGTTGCTTGACGGCGGAGTCGGATATTCATAGTTCCTTAAAGGGGAAACGGGTGAAAAATCGGCTATTTTCAGCAAAATTTTATTTTTACTTTTTTGTATAAAATAAATCTGTAATATTTATCTGATAAAATCTCAAAGCGCTGTGTCAAGCTGAAGTGACATTAATTACGTCATATTTAAATGTCTGCGTTCCTCAGATCTAGCCTTGAATGGGCGTGGCTCCTCAAAATTTTATTTCGGGTGCAAAGTTTCTGTAAATAATTATATCTCAACAGAGACACACACACGGACCTTTTTCTAAAAATGTTTTTCTTAGATTCGGGGGCCCCCAAAACATGTATTTCCTGTGAAATCTCGGTATCAAAGTTTTGGGTGTAATGCAATACCCTCTCTACCTACAATGTACGTGGTAGAGAAATAAAAGCTAAACCTCATGGCGCTATAGTCCATGCCGGGCCTTCGCTGTCAACCCGACTACCGGCCTCATATCCACATACCCACGGTAGAGGTGTGCGATTATCCAACCGATATGGGAGGAGATGTGGCCAGCGTCAGGCATCCCCCAGACGGAGTGTTGGCTCTCGAGACCGAGGTCGCTGCCTATCGCAGCTCCTCACGTTCTTCACGATGCTGAGTTGGCAGCAGTCCTATACCCGAGACTTCCAATCTGCACCCCATGAGTGGGATCGAACCCGGGCGCATTCCATGGCTGGGAACAATAGCACCACACGCAACAGCGCAGGACCATTCTAGTACATAGACTGTAAATCTGTTTAATGTGTGCCCACTGGTAACAATAGGATTTTTCAATTGTGAAACAATTATCAGAATTAATTTTGTGGTTTCCGAGATTTTGCTAGAGAACCTACATACACATACAAATATTCTCTCTTTATCACCAACAACTCTTCATGGTTTAGGGCAGATCACTTTTCTTTCCATTCCTTTTCGTCTTCCTATATGTCTGTAGCCTGATTGTTTATATGTATATATTTGAATTAGAATACGGGTATTATCCATTCCTCATAAATCGCTTTTCCATTTTTCTCCGTTTGTTAGTATTTTTTTCATTTAGTGAAAATATAGCTAATTGTTTTCCTATATCTTCATTTGTAGTTCGATCTAATCTTGTTCATTTCTCCAGCTTGTACTTGGTTCCAATTTTTCTTCTTTATAGAACCATATAGTAAAACAGGAACTGTTATTATCTTGAAACATTTTTAATTTCTTTTCTTTCTTTTAATTTTTCCAAGGTGTTGACTATTATTCCTCAGATTTGTTGAAATTTACTTACTTCATTGTTTATTTCTTCAACATTTGTTTTGTGTTACATTACAGCCCATAGAGCTAAAATTTCCAACTTGTTCCTGCACTTTGTTATTTAACTTTGAATTTGTTATTTGTTTTTGCATCTAAATGACATAATTGTTTATTTCTCTACTGAAATGTTTAGGCTATATATTTTGATTAAATTTCTGCAGCTTATAAGTTATTTGGATTAACATAGTGTCATCCACAAAAAGTAGCAAATTTAGATTTTCTCTTCATATTATCAGTACAGGTGGCTCGGCACGTGTGCTCAGGGTTTTGCCAGTGGTAAACCTGAAATCTTATTAATGGGCGAATTGATTTTTAAATAACCCGATAACATACGCTTACCCAAGCACACTCACTCTCCGAGGTCGCGGTTTCAAATCCGGCGGAGGGCGATGGATTTTTTTCGGGCGTAAATATCCTTAGCATGGCTTCCTTCGGAAGGGAAGTAAAGCCGGTGGTCCCGCGTCGTAGATTTACGGCACGTAAAAGAACCTCAAGTCTGATAAAGAGGCCTCTGATAAAAATTTCCGGTCTTTCACGCCCAAAATAGAATGGGACACTGAGAATTACAGCAGTTAAAGAGCGTCCATAAATAACACTCAATTTAAATTTAACACTCACTCTCACACACCAGACTCTGGGCATAAAGAGAAACCTTCTTTTTCAAAGAAAAATTACTCGAAACAGGCGGGTATCGAACCTCGTACCCCTCGCACAGCAATAAAATACTACACAGACTGAGCTACGGGATTAACTGAATCACTTTATTGAATGTAAATGAAATTGCAGCAATAAAGTGGCAATGTCCTCCAGTAATTCTGGTTTGCAGGGCTCAAAAATGGATGATAAAACTGGTGTGGGTGTATATAGGCCCAGTTTTGCACTCTCAGAAGCCCACCATATTTCAAGCAGAAATTCCTGCAATAGAAATCTGTGGCCCGTAAGTGTCAATAAAGCGCTACATGGCACCAGAATTTATATTTTAGCAAGCAACCAAGCAGCAATAAAGGCTCTTAATGCATACACTGTTGAGTCAAAGGTTGTCTAGAACTGCCTACAAACACTAAACCAGCTAGAAAATGGGAGCACAGTTACCTTAATGTGGGTGCCAGGACATGAAGGTATTGAAGGCAATGAAATTGCTGATTGTCTAGCCAAGGAAGGAGCCACTACGCCATTTAATGGCCCAGAACCATTTTGCGGGATGCCAGATTGTTATCTAAATGAAAAAGTAAAAGTCTGGGAACGCAAAAGAGGTAAAAGCTATTGGGATAGGGTTCCAAAGTTAAATCATGCTAAGAAGATTGAAGCAACATACAGTACTAGCCACTGACAAACTAATACGATAACTCATTAATGTATTAAGATATCTAATTCACACCTTCTCAGCAATCAACACATTAATCTTTTTTTCTTTAATATTTTGTTCAAAGTTTTACGTGTTATGTATTTTCCTTGACAATATTATACGTATAATAATTAAGAGGGTGTTAAAAGCACATATATTCATAATGTACACATGGTAGGGAATAAGTATATAATGGGCATTTACGTTATAACATATAAAATATAATATAAGAGGCCATTATTAGCCCTATACAACCATTAACAAAAGTTACTAGAAATGCAATAGCATCTACGTAAACATTTAACGAACCTTGGATTCATAATTAAGATGATGGAAGTCTGCAAACATATATATGTACATAAACTGTTATTGGATAGTAGCACCAATCAGGTACATTGATACATGCCTATAATTCAAATACGTACGTTAAGAAAACGGTTGAAGGGAACGCTAACAGAAGCTTATCAGACTTCGAAAAGGAAGGCCATGTATAAACTCGTCTCTAAATAGACGCTAAAACTACGTATTTAAAGCCTACCAGTTATACATATTTTAGCAGGACAAAGGTAATAATGAATTGTGAATATTATATGTGGTTTGTCTAAACTACAAGTGAAATAATTAACAGAATACGTTTTGCAAAATATCTTAACCTTCTCCATACCCAACCCTGATAAAACACAAGTGCTCTCCGACACCAATACAGCGGCCGTGGCACAATTATAAAATAATAATTGCAACAAACTAACACACACAAGAATACAGATACACGATCATCATATTCCAGTCTACGAGATCCATCATCATCAACGTAGTGGGTCCTACCAAGGAGGAACCGCTACAAGATTATAGAACTCTCAGCTAAAAGATAAAAGGAGAGCCTCACATTCAGCAAACAGGAGTTGAGCATACTGAATGGCCTCCTCCCAAGAAGCATTTCTGTTAAATGGGCAAGAGAAGTGTAAATAAATGTCGTTTCTGTCAAGAAGAAAAGGAAACGACGCAGTAGTTTTACTCTGCGTTCCCTAGCCCGAGACAGATGGCCTCACTACCACCCAGAACATTTTTAAGCTGAATTAAAAGCATTAATTTAAGCTGGGATGTACAGATTAAGGTTTTTCACAGCTGACCTACTCGGGTAGTAGTGAGGAAAAGCTAATAGGGTTAAACGGCCAAGCAATAATCTAATCTCATTCCAGTTTGCAATATTATTTGAAATATGAATTCATTTCCAATAAATTATGAGCTTGCATGCAAACAGTACTCAAGTAATTCAGCTTTCCAAGAAATTATGAATTTAGATATGAACATCATATTGTAACGCAGCGGCTATGGCCCAAGGTTATCAGGAAGTCGGCGCCGAGCGGTCGGTGTATACAAGGATGACTGCACTCGCCAGCGTAAACACCGGGCTCGCTATCGAGAGACAACCAGAACTTTCTAGAAGCTTCTTCTTCCCCGCCACCAGTAAGTGTGTCGAAAGGTTATGAAATGTTCGAGAACATTGTGGAAGGATTCCATTGACTATATAAGCGAGCGTTCTCGTACAATCGAGTTAGTTGCGAGAGAGTTGTTGAGACAGTGTGCCAGCAAGTTAGTGACTGTGTTTCTGGTGCGACATAAAGAGCTATTCTCCGAGCGAGTTGATGACGACTGTTGTGGCGTGCAGCGAGTGCTACTGCGGAGAGACGAGTTGTGGAAGTCTTGTGTTCGACTCTCGAGTAAAGTGGACCGTCCGGCGTGAAGAGGCTACGAATGACGTGAAGTGAAGTTGCAGAAATAGAACTAGCTCACCTTAGTGAAGTGACATTAGTGAAGAGAATTCCCAGTGAAGGCGAGCTACATAAAAGCGAAACAGTGACAGTGAGAAATGAGAAAAGTGACAGCGGGAACTGAAAACAGTGACGGTGGGAAGTGAGAAAAGTGACAGTTTGAAAAACTGGACGAAGTCACAATATTGGGGCGTATTAGTTATGTTATCATACCAGACACATTATTGCGTCGCATTGTCGACAGTATTATTGGGGGACTTTTATTATTTCTTTCGGCTGAACGAGCCTTCTTTGGCGTGGACTACGCCAGAGAGAGTAGGCTTTGTTGGAAGTTCCTCTGGTATGACACCGGCCAGCTCTGTCTAGCGTGCCTAGCCAGGTTGGAGAGGGGGAATAGATAGCGTTAATTCTTTGTGTATTAGCGTCACTTTGTGAGTAAGTGTGTAAGGAGCAGGTCGCGTGTGCGAGGCATCTCCCCTCAATACTTTGTTCCCCTGTGTGTAATATAGGGCCACCAAGAATTTTATCAGTGAATCACAGGTAAGTTGTGTGATGGAAATTTGTGTATTTTGTTAGAAAACCTTACGCCTTCATCTGAATGTAGACAACAAGGTCCTGGGTCTTCTTGAAGTTCTTAAGCTACGCTTCTCCATGTGCGTGTTGGGGTCATCAAAATTTAATAATTTGCTGGAAACCTTTTGGCCCTCACCCCAACATGTAACAATATGAAGCTCCACAATTAAAACAAAGATAAAACGGTAACACACAATAATTAGACTGACTCCTGGTTATAATTCTAAAATTCTAAGAAATTCTTGAAGCACGGCAATACACCATTAAATACCAATAGTTATTAGTTCTCATGTGTAAAACGGCATTAAATTGCAGACAGAGAATACAATTACTCGTAATAAAAACGGCCGAACAGTTACGATGACGTAGGGGAAGAAACAATAGATTTTTTTAATAAAAACGTTTTCACAGCATCGGGGAAATAAGTGATTGACACTTTGCTGGCTATGCACTCCCCATTGTGTCTACTTTAAATATCAAACACTTTTAAAATATATCAAATGCATTAAATATCAAGCTGCCAGTCGCTTGTCACTCTTTTTTAAACCATAATTTTAGAAAGAGTTTTCATTGGATAATAAATATTTTCCAGCGCAGCTGACATTCAGCTATCATTGACAGCTTTAGTTTAAAAAAGTTAATTTTCAACGTTTTGAGGGTGATGGAGTTAAGAGGGCTGGAGAGTGTTATGGGTGACATTTCCCGCATAAATATATCATATCTTCACAGGAGAATATCCCTGCTTGGTTTTAAGCTAGAGTCGCCAAACTTTTACCACACGTGTTACATTTACTTCACTTTCTCTACCTCTATCGCAAATTATTCTTACGGCAGTTTATTTTTCTATCTACTTCCGAATAAAGAGGACTTCACAGGCTATTCCCATAAAATTCAAGATGTGCATTTTATTTGTCATCCAAATGTCTTTAATATATGGTATTTAATCAAAATCATTAAAGCCACTTTTTAGAAGATCAAACATTTCAAAAATATTCCCTGTAAAGGGTAGTTGGGAGGGGGGATTCCTTGAAAATCTTTGTGTCGTATCTTTGAAAGATGCTGGACTTAAATACCAAGTTTGGTATTTATTCGAGTTTTCGTTTTTGAGTTTATGTTCACAGTTACACATACGAAACTTTTTCTAAAATGCTTCTTTGGGGAGTTCAGGAACCTCAAAAAATATATTTCCGGTGAAATTTCGACATAGAATTTTTGGGTGGAATACAATACTTCCCTACTTACTATATATAGTGGAGAAAGTAAAGAGACGTTAAATTTGTCACCTGGACAACATGATGTTCACTACTCACTTCGAGTCAGGATTTTTAAGCTGCTTTTACTCATACTACAGGGTGATTTATGAAGAACTGTCACATTTATTTCTTTGTTTATTCTCTTCGAAATTCACTCAATCAACCAATTTTAGCACCAAAATTGAGCAAAATGTTCTGGAGTTTTGATTACCTGTCACTAGATACGCAAAGTTCATGTTTTATTCGTAATTGTTAGTTTTATTGTCGGCAACTGTTTTTGAGATTTTTTCTAGTCAACGTGAAAATGGAGTACACATTAAATGAACGACTCTTCCTTGTAAAGAAATACTGGATTACGAATTCAATTACAGCTACTCAAAGGGCATACCAGAGAGAATTTGGTGTTCGGAATCCTCCCCAAAGAAACACAATACTGGCACTGGTAGACAAATTGCAAACAACTAGACCTCTGGTGAGTGAAAAAGGCAAAACTCGTTCATCTAGGCTTCCCACGGTTGTTGTTGACGTAAGAAGACAACGACTGGATCAGTCCCTCAAAAAATCATTAAGACGTTTTCGCAGGAGACAGGGTACAGCCACTGAATGTGTCAAGAGAGCTGTGAAAAGTGCAGGCCTAAAGTCGTATAAGATTACGGTTGTCCATCCGTTATAGGAACCAGACAGGGATAGACGATTGAATTATTGTCGTTGGTTTCAGGTGTTCCTTGTGCAAAATCCTGGGATATTATCCATCACGTGGTTCACAGATGAACATGGTTCCACTTATCTGGCTATGTGAACTCAAATAACTCACCTATTGGGCCAGTGAAAATCCACATGTTATTCATGAAGCACCTATGCACCCGGTTAAAATCGGAGTTTGGTGCGTAATATCCGCACAGAGAATAGTGGATCAATTTTTCTTTTGTTAAACACTGTGAACACTGCAGAGTACCGACGGATTTTCACGGAGTTTGCTGAGCAACTAGACAATGTAGAGCTGAGTCCAGGATATTTTCAGCAGGACGGCGCTACATGCCATACATGAAATGAATCCATTGTACTAATTGCAAGTTTCTTTGACGACCGGATAATTTCCAAGAACCTGTGGCCAGCGTGATCTCCGGATTTGACATCGCCGGAATTCTTTCTATGGGGTTACTTAAAAGACAGGGTTTTTGCCACATGTCCCCAGGCATTGGACGATCTAAAGCACAACATCACACAGAAGATCCAAGCTAATGACAACAGAGTCCTCCAACGAGTGGCCAGTAACAGGAACGACGTGTTGAGTTGTGCCTTATGCAGGATGGAGGACATATTCAACATTTGCTATAAAGGTAAATAATCTCCCAAAATTCCTCTGCATTTCAGGTATAATAAGTTGTCGCTAGCATAACTCGTTTAGAAACAATTAAAGAAATAAATGTGTCAGTTCTTCATAAATCACCCTGTATTATAGCTGTTAAGCGTTAAGAGATGAACAAAAACGTACTTCACAGAAAACATAGATCTCTTTAAAACACAACAATTTATTTCCAATAACTTTTTCTGGCATCAAACTTTTCCGAGATATCCGTTAATATTGGTTTGAAATGTTCTATAATTTGTTATCTTTTAAAGTGCTCTCGGTCTTCAGTTGTTTCTCGTGTTGTTATGGAAGCAGTATGGAAATTTAAGGCGACATATTGCACCCCGCCTTTAAACATCTATCAATTGGGCTTGCTATATTTACCTTTTACTTAAAACGAAATGCGCATGGAAATTATTTCTGCAAACGGTAGAGAAACGTATGTGAATGTAGCATATGACGTTTTTTAACATAAGTGTTGTGAATATCTTCTGTACAGATGCAAGTCATTTCTATATCATTAGTGATAATAAATGCTCTATTTTCAGAACATTGAATTCACTCATGTATGTATTCTGCAATCATTGCGTAAGATTTTAGCATAAAAGGAGGGTTAAATTAATTTGTATTACATGCTTAAGTCAGTATATATCGTTCCTTTAATAAGCAACGTAAACAGACCTTGCTGTTCTGAGTGCCTTTTCATTGAAAGCCATGCAAAACCGCGCATCAATAAATTACTGAAGGGAAATTAGAAGCATTTTTTATATTTAAGATCACCAATGCAATATAAAGAGTTGGGAACAAGATTTTTATTGAAGCTAATTAGGAAAGTATTTCCAGTAAAGAGGGGATATTCCAATAGCTCATTTACTCGGAACGAACAAGAGAACCCCTTCAATTTAATTGCATTTCAAGGTTTTGGCGAGACTTTTGTGACAGTTGACTGATTTCTTGCCTTACGAGATACCTCCCTCAGTTTGAAAGACGGATATACGAGGAGGGAGCAGAAGAATGAGGTTTCGTTTTTTTTTTATCTTGTTTGAAACTCAGAGGAAATAAGAAGAGGATGAAAATATATCAATACCTTAAAGCAGAAAACTGCAGATTGTTCTCAGAGACGAAGAATGGCGTTTTTATAACCTATTTAATGAAAAAGGATTCGCCTTCCATTAAGTATAGACGTGAAAGGAAGGAAAAGTTAACCGCCTGGAGAAGTCAGTACTTCTGGTATATAAAACCTATATATTCACTTGTGGACAGCAGATAGCGACTGCAAAGAAATAACTTTTTTCATCAGTGTTCTACGATTTTCCTTTCAGTTTTATAATTAACTTTGTACCCGTGTGTATTTTATGTATAGCTTTTAGAGAGAAACAAAGAGGATAGCATTGATTTTCGATTAAAAATAACTGAGATACGTACCGTGAGGAAAAATCCGATGTATTGCATTCACATTAATTTCTCTATTCACTCTTACAAAATGTTATTCTTCTACATACTTCTTGTTAATACAGATAAACTATCAATATACATTTACAGGTTCAGTTATAGGTAAAAGGATAATCATTTTTAATTTCTCTACCACTTACCTATAGATAGAGAAGGTATTGCATTCCAACCAAAAATTTGATACCGAGATTTCACCTGAAATACATGTTTTGTGGCTACCTAAATAAAAACTAAAGAATTAAGGAAAAGGTCCATGTGTATGCGTGTGTTTCTCTCTGTGAACAACATAACTCAATGTTTTAATAGAGCCAACTGAAAAATTCAATATCACAGCCGGATTTGAACACGGTTCTACCGCCCTCCGTGCGGTGGCTGTAACCACATTCCGGTGAGACATTGAATTTCCCAGTTAACGCAAGTTGTTTCCCAGACAGATCACCAAGTTATCTCTCTCTCTCAGTGGCGACCTGCAATTTGTCGCAGTAATCTCTCGTGTTATCTTATTTGCTGAGCGCCTGTTATTGTTTTACTATTTTGAATTTTGGGTTCTTTGTCCTCCGGCTAGCTATTATTACTCAGTCGAGCAAATATCTCTGAGCAGGATGTGTAAACGAAAAGGAGTTGTTACTAAAAGATAACACTGATAAGAATTTGTTTTTACACTTTTATTGCCGTCACGGTTAATTAATTTCACATCTTTAATCTTGATACACGCCTAACTGAAACTGTTATATTTTCGAATATAATTACTGTCGTACGTGTACTTCACATTTTGTAACTAACTTTATGACGCGAGAGATTCTGTAGAATTGCGTAATGAGTACCTCGCGAGAGATTGCTGAGAACTGCGTGATGCGTAACTCGCGAATGATTCTTTAGAACTGCCTAACGTGTACCTCGCGAGAGAGATTTCTTAGAACTGCGCGATACTTGCTTTTGGCTCAAGAATTTATACTCCCTCACCCCGATATGCCTAAACATTATAATAGAGCTGCTATTGGTTACTAAATCGCACCAACATTAGCGTCTGTTTTGTCAGCCAATCATAATTACTAAAACATATGCTCTAGGGAAGATATTCCCTCCATTTCTAACGAAAGGCACGCTACCCTGACGTCATTTGTTTGTCTCTTGTAAGTGATAAACAACTCACCCCATCGCTTCATTGTTACCCACTCCTATTGTCAGTTTCAGTGAGGCCGTGTAAACTTATTTCCTAACAATACTTATAACTAACAAACATCTAACATCATTGTCATACAATAATGTTAATTTTCACTACAATCACTCTGGTATTCACAGTGTTGTGATATAAAATACTGCCTCAAATTGCAAGTACCTCAGTGCTGGGTGTTTATGGGTTTCTTAAGATTTTACTTTATTATTATTATATATATATATATATAATTAATTGAAATTAATTATACTTTTTACAGACCTTAGCCTGTCTTGGCAAGTTTTCAGTGGGGTCAATTGAAAAATTTAATGTCATTATTAAAATTAAATTAATTATATATATAATAATAATAATAATAATAATAATAATAAAGTAAAACCTTAAGAAACCCATAAACACCCAGCACCGAGGTACTTCGATTGCAGGTCGCCACTGAAATTGTCATCTCGAGCGGGATGCCTTGGTGGTCTGTCTGGGAACCAAACTTGAGTCAGTTGGGGAATTCAATGTCCCACCGGCATGCTATCACAGTAGCTCACGGGGGAGCGGGAGAACCGTATTTAAATCCCAGCTGTGACATTGAATTTTTCAGTTGACTCTATTAAAAACTTATCAAGACCGGCTAAAATCTGTAAAAAGTATAATTAATTTCAATTAATTATATATATATATATATATATATAATAACATAACTCAAATTCGAAAAGTCGGATAAACACCAAAACTTGGTATTTAGGTTCAATACCTACCAATACGACACGAAGATTTTCAAGAAAATCCCCCATTCCAAACTACCCTTTATATGGAACACATTTCAAATTTTTTTATTTTATAAAAACTGGCTCTAACGATTTTGATTAAAGTATTATATATTCAAGATATTTACTTGATAAATAAAATGTATGTCTTGAAAGTTTCTGGAAAAAAAACCTGTGAAGTGCTCTTCATTCGGAAGGAATTTTGTATATTGTTGTATAACTCGTAAACTTGAAGCGATAGACGAAAATGTACAGCACAAAAGAATGTAGGTATCTTTAAAACACATAACTTTTTTGTGGCATCATCCATTTCCGAGGAATTCCGTTACTAATGGTTGGAGTTGTTCAATACTTTGCCAGTATTCTTAAGTTCTTTTGACATTATGTGGTTTCTCACAACTGCACGCAAAATGCTTGGAATTTTAAGGCCAGCGTATAATGTACATTTCTTAAATATTTAACTGTCACTTTTCCCTTTGTATCTATAACAAAATACAGCTATTTCTTAAAAAATCTGATGTGTTACACTCACATGACTTTCTCTACTCTTGTACAAATTATTTTTACAAACGCTTATTCTCCATATGCTTCATGTTAATCGAGATGTCGATATTATTGGTAATTTTCTTGTAGATGCAAGGGAAATATGGTAGCTTTTAAGCGATAGTCAAATATTTTATCGCTGGTTGCTATGTGGCGCATTCCATTCTCTTTGCATGTCCAGAACATAAAAAAATGAATAACGATTTTGAGAAAAAGTATAAGTATTGGAAAATTTAAGGAAATAACAAGCAATATCTCGAAAACGGTTCACTCAACAAAAGAAATGTATATGACATAAGTTGTGTATTTTAACGCGATCTACATTTTTTGTGTAGTAAAATTTTTTCTATCTCTTATGGTTTACCAGTTATGCAAAAGTCGTTCACAATGAAGAATACGTTTGGAGACATTCCCAGAAAATTCGAGATATACATTTCATTTCTCATGACATTGTCTTAAACATATGATATTTTCATCAAAATCGTTAGAGCCATTTTTGAGAAAATTAAAATTTTCGAAAAATCTTCCATGTAAAGGGTAGTCTGGGGTGGGGGGATTTTCTTGAAAACCTTCGTGTCGCATCTCTGGAAGATACTGAACCTAAATACCAAGTTTGGTGCTTATCCGACTGTTCGTTTTTGAGTTATGCTGTTCACAGACACACAGACAGACACACAGACAGACACACACACGGACATGTTTCCAAAAATGCTTTTTTGGATTCAGGAGGTCTCAAAACATGTATTTCCGGTGAAATCTCGGTATCGAATTTTTGGGTGGAATGCAATACTTCCCCTACTTACTATACGTAGTAGAGAAAGTAAAAATTCATCACGGTTAAAATGAAATAGAAAGGAAAATAAGATTTCGTAAGAATAATTTGTTTACCCGCTAATAAGCGATAGAGAGTAGAGAAACTCATATGAATGTAACACATCAGACTATTTTCATAATTTTGTCCTCCAAAGTCAATTTATCACGATTAAAATGAAGTAGATAGGAAAATAAACTTCAGTAAGAATAATTAGTTTACCCACTAATAAGCTATAGAAAGTAGAGAAAGTCATATGAATGTAACATCAGATTTTTTTAATAATTTTGTCAAGTCACTTTAGCACCTGGTCACCCTGGTTTAAGGTTGTATTAAATCCGCACCTTGTATCAAAATTTGCAACAGTGCTAAGTTCTTCGTTCACTTGGACATCACAAATGAAAATGCCCCGCCAGCAGTGAACAGTGCATTGCCGTTAGCTATACTGTAAACAAGCCGAGAGCACTACTGTTGACACGTCTAATCTAATGCATATGTAGCTATTGTGCTTCGCCAGGTTAAGGCAAAAACATGACATAGTGGTACTCTGTACTCCTTGTTTGGAGCGCGTATGACAGTGTCAAGAGAATTCGCGGTAAAGGAATACATGCATGTTGTTGTATGAACAGACATCTTCGAACAGCCCCCATCACTGTCATCTGGAACATGATCTGTTATCCAATGTCATCGCCGGATTTTCTATGCATCCCGATGTAATCAATCGGATTAGGATTTGTCAGAAGGAGGGGGGCGAAACACAGCATATAGGCCATTGTATGCCCTTTTTTGAATTACGTAACCCCTAAAATGAAGGGAAGACACGAAGGACAGCCGGGTCTAGACGATGATGATCGCTAGCAAGGGTACCTAGCGAATCCAGAATGACACTAATCCTGGCGCGGGCGAGTCAGAGAGAAATCTTTACACAGTGCAAACTCCACCGTCACGCCGCAACGCACCAACCACCGTCGCCTGTTCACCGCTCCAGCATTCGTCTACCAACCTGAGAATACCACGTACTAGGGAGAGTGGCCGAACCGAACCGAATCGAATCCAAGACCTTTCGAATCCGGGTCTCACACGTTACCGCAGAACCATTCCTTCAGGTTCTGTAATCACTAAGATATTTCCCTGAGTAAACATCTTATAAGAGGAAAAAGCTTAATATTAAATTTCATCCATTTCGAATTTTCATTATGCTATACCATATACATCCAGGGGACATATATTCACTGCTTTGTCTGGAGTTGCTTTTTAGTAGGGATGGGGCCTCGATACTGTCGATACCTCGATACTCTCGATAGTCGGTGGTATCGAAGTATGTCTAATACTTTGAGATAAACTTTCGATACTTTTAAATGTTTAAGTTTTGCATTACTGAAAGTTGTGTTTAGCTTTATGATAGATAAGAATTAAAGGAGTCTAGACTTCAGATTATTGCCTCGCACGTGTCCTCAAAGAGTTGCTGGACTGTAGTTCTTGATAGATCTTGATTGCGTTTCCTGTTGGTGGATCAATGCAACATTGCATAGACTCTTGTGTCTAAATTTAGACATTCAAAACGATGGGGGAAGGTGTAGAGATTTCGTGTAACATTAACTGAGTTGTGAATGAAGCTGATTTAGCTGACGTATTAAATCACGTTTCTGCTATTGCGTGGCTTGATGACTCTCAAGCATTACTTTTATCTACTCGGTAACCAAAATCTGTGAATCCACCACAAAAAAAATCAGAACTTAAGACGTGAGATAATACAGCGCATGGAAATATTTGTTATTTTTAGTTTTGGGAGGGTTTCATATAAAATATATTTTCAAGATTATAAAATAAAGAAGAATTTCCAATATTTTTTTCTATGCAAAGAAAATCTTTAAGAAAATCCTTCCACACAAAATACAGTTACATAAAATGGGAAGCAAGCTATTGTCTTTACAGTTTTTATTTTCTCTACTACGTATAGCAAGTAGGGGAAGTATTGCATTCCACCCAAAAATTCGATACCGAGATTTCACCAGAAATACATGTTTTGAGACCCCCTGAATCCAAAAAAAACATTTTTGGAAACATGTCCGTGTGTGTGTCTGAGTGTCTGTCTGTGAACAGCACAACTCAGAAACAAACAGTCGGATAAACACCAAACTTGGTATTTAGGTTCAGTATCTTCCAGAGATGCGACAAGAAGGTTTTCAAGAACATCCCCCCACACCAGATTACCCTTTACATGGAACATTTTTCGAAAATTTTAATTTTCTCAAAAATGGCTCTAACGATTTTGATTAAAATATCGTATGTTTAAGATATTTTCATGACAAATAAAATGTATATCTTGAATTTTCTGGGAATGTCTCCAAAAGTATTCTTCATTGTGAACGACTTTTGCATAACCGGTAAACCATAAAAGAGAAAAATTTTACTACACAAAAATGTAGATCGCGTTAAAATACACAATTTATGTCATATACATTTTTTTGTTGAGTGTACCATTTTCGAGATATGGCTTGTTATTTCCTTAAATTTTTCAATACTTTCTCAAATGGGAATTCGTTATTCATTTTTTTGTCTTGGATATGCAAAGAGTATTAATCTGTGGCAAAGGGAATAGTGCTGCACCTAGCAACCAGCTATTAAGAGATATGTATGTGCTTAAAGGCTACTGTATTTCTATATTGCCCTTGTAAATATATATTCCCCTTACATCTACAAGAAAATTAGCAATAAGATAGAGTCTGCAGATGTTTATCTCGATTAACATGAAGTAGATGGAGAATAAGCGTTTGTAAAAATATTTTGTACAAGAGTAGAGATAGTCATGTGAGTGTAACACATCAGATTTTTTACAGTAGTATCGAGTATCAGTGCTCAAAAAGCAGTATCGGTATCGAGTATCGAGAAATAGTAGTAGCTCCTATCACTAATTTTTTAGAAAATGCAGGATGAAAATAAATAAACAAATCAGTCTCTTGGAACATCCAGGGACATCAAAGCAGTTATTTCCCTTACGAGGACATCACATCATTGTCATCCTTCATTGCCTTGAATTTTTCAAACTGTTTACTTTGACCTTAGAAATGCCTACACTGATCTTTACAAAAACGTTACATCGGCTGAACAGTCTAACGCAGTGAACTTCCCTGTTCCTTGAAGCAGAAACACGCGCCTAACAATTATTTATATATAATATATAATATATACAGGGATAATAAATAAAATAAATAGAATAAATATACATAAAATTAATAATACTTGTAGCATAAGGAACGAAATTTCAAACGAGCTAAAGTTTGCAGAAGGGTAGACCGGAACATAGCTGTTAAATGTGCTTGAGGTATAACGGGACACACCGGAAAGGTCTCCTGTCTCTTAAGAATTCTGCCGAACATGTGGCTTTTATGAACAAAGACAGAACATTCCAACGCGACCGATCGTGCTTAATCGGTCTCCAAATTCACCGAAGCAGAAAACCACCGCTAGAAATGAGCGACAGGTCATAAAAATACTCCAGTTCGAAAATAGCAATTCTTGGTAGGAGAACCGCCAATAGAAATTAAGCGTAGTAAAGAAAGCAGCAAATAACCAACGTGATAAGTCACGTGGTAAAGTGACCAGCAACCGATCCTGGACAGAACGACGCGAAGACGAAAATCACTCTCTCTTGGTCTCTCGTACCGACCAGCATCATGTTAAAACGCTAAGTGTTGCAGAGATCGGCTAAAGAACTCAGTCTACATTAACAAAGTTCAAGTATAGCGTCATGCAAGAGAATAAGTGATAATCATAAAAAAATTAGCGTTTTATAGCAAGAAACGACAATCCATCATTCGGATGTAGATTAGGTGACAGCGACTTAACGAATCATCATAACTGTAGCAATTTGCTTACGTCTTGTGTGCGGGACAGAGTGTGTTTATTTAGCGAGAATAAAGTGACCAGCAACTGAAGGTCGTCTACTGGTTACCTGTGTCTTCTTTACTTATATACCTGAGGTAGGAATCCTTCCCTGGTCTAATAGCACATTACCACTGAAAGGGGAACGAACACATGAGGGGCTAAGAACCTGCGAACACAACACACACCCCCGCACCCACAACGAGCCTAGCACTTAACGTGTTATAATCTCACACCATCCTGCAGTTATTCAAGCCACTAGATCCTCTTTTGATAGAATGTTACTGTCAAAACAAGACAACGTATCTCTTCCCATTCAAAAATTCGAGCGGGATCAAATCAACCACATCTAGGTGATGTGGTACAGGTTCATATCTGCCAAGCTACTTTCAAAAATTACATTCAAATTTACAAGTAAGCGATGAGTTAAAACTCTCAAGCATACCAGCCTACATGGTTTAATAGATTTTGATGATTAAATTGGAAATTTGAATCAGACTTGAAAGGAATCGAATCACGAACATTATATTTTGAGAGTCTGATTCAAGTTTCCAGCTTATGGCAATGTTTCCGTAGGCATTAGAATTGAAGAATGTATACGCCATCTAGTGGTTTAAACAAATCTACAAGAAAATTTGACATTAGAAGGATACAATTTGCTTTTTTGTCCTGTGCAATCTCCGATAACTTCTCAATTTATCTTTTTTCTACCTCCCTAAACAAGCTAAACCCAAATTGCAGACTCAAAGAATTTTTAGGCATCGCCGCACATTTTCTTGACGTCCTGCGTGGGTTTTCTCAAGACATAGCGGAAGTGTAGCCTGCTTCATAGGTAGAGTTAACTCAAAAGCACAGCTACTACACCAGTCCGGCGGAGATGAGTTCAAGATGAATGTGAGAAAAATTGCCAGGAATGGTCTTAAATCCCACTAAACTGTGCAATGAAATGCATACGAAGGCTTTCACGGCCGGAGTTAATTGATAAAACAGCAAACCCTTCCGGGCTGGAAATCCGTGGTCTATTGGTAAATTGTTTTACACCCGACGTTTCGGACAACTCTTTGGTTGCCATCTTTAAAGGGTAACCTCAGGTCAAGGTCAGAAGTGGCTCATAATTGAAGCTTCCTCATGCGGTTATGTCCATATTGGAACAACTAAACGCAGCATCAATACTCGAATAACAAGGCATAAGTGACATTGCCGTCTTGCACAAACAGATAAGTTTGTGAACATTTTGTCAACATGAGCCATCATGTTATCTATGAAGACACGGAAGTATTAGCAACAACAATATATCGTCAAGCTAGACTTCATTGAGAAACGATTGAGATATACTTATAAACATTTCAATAACATCAATAACAAATAGGAAAAATTGAAACTCAGCCGCACATCGATACCAGCGATGGCACCCACTGCAGATCCGCCTCTGGCCTGACCTTGGCCTGAGCTATAAGTTTTGAAATGTTTGCTGTTTTGTTGGCAGTCAAACTGCCCGGGGTGTTCCTTTTGAAGATGGCAAGCAAAGAGTTGACCGAAACGTCAGGTTTAAATAATTTTATCCATAGACTACGGCCTTCCAGCCTGGAATATTTTACTGTTTTATGCAATTGAACTTTTCCATTGCCACTATGGTAGATTTGGGCATCGGATTACCAAGCTACACGGCAGGCTAGATAGCTACGCTCGTTATCGATTCTAATGCAACCAACAGCCCCACTCCCACATAAGCTTGGACATAAGGCAACGTGCACTTGTTGCACAAAGAAATTGTTGTACGTGTGGATTTTACTAATACCATGCCCAAAACACGAAAACTCTTATATCAAACACATCAAATGAGAGTATCGTTTTCACATTTACCGACTAGCTGCTTACACTGATTACACTATTTATTGAAGCAGAATTTACTTGGCTTATTAAATCCTGGAGCTCGCTCTGATGCATATCTTGTTAAGCCAATTTACAGGTACAATGGTGGAAAATTGATTGAGCCCTGCATAACTTCAGGTATTGTAGCGGGAAAACGTTGGGCGTCCTTTGTAGGAGGAAATCGTTGGTCCTCTTGGTTGATGCCCTCTGCTGCAGTGTTCTGGTCTCCCGCTACCTCTGCTCAGCGGCTGATGATTTCTCCATTCCTAATAAATTACCTCTCTAACTAATCTCACTGATCTCAAGGTTTTCGTAGGTGAGGCAAATTAAAATACACTGAATTTCCCTTAAAATGTGATTTATTGTCAATAAGTTACTTATGGGCGGCTAGCTTTTCCCATCTTTAACAATTCCCACCATAATAGTAAATTAAGAGCCTAATCTAACTGCACACGCTTCCTCACTCATATGCACATACGTGCATCCGTCGTCCAGAGAGTATAACAAGTGTCGAAGAATTTGTCTAAAAGAGTATGTAGGAGAGAGAAAATCTGGGGCCTGCTTCCCCCTTTTATACCTGAACCTAGTGACGCTTACCTTCGCGCCTTGTAACATTTCTAATTGGTCCTCAGACTGCGTAACCTTATTATGTATGAATATATTCTGCTCCAAAACTTTTCGCACACGCGTCCCAGTGACGCGTCCGGAAGCAAACTCAATGTCTCCGTCTCTTTCCTTTCTATATCTGTCTCTTTCTATTTCTCGTTATTCCTTCAAGTTCCTTGCTCATTAGCTCTACCTAGAATGACCTTTACTTGGAATTAGCTAGCTCGCCCGTCCCTTACTTGTCTAAGTTACGATCTGCGTTGTACATCTCTTGACTTCCAAATATTCTAACGACTTTCTTGCTGAATTATATTATTGTGTACAATGCTTGTTTGACATTAATTTGCACGTCTATATGTATATATATATATGTGTGTGTGTGTGTGTGTGGTATATCCCCTTTTACTATCGCATCTGCAACACTGAAAGTTAGGATGTTCACAGATATTCGTTCACACGTGCAACGCGTTATATTACTTTATAGTATGAAAGTACTGGGAGTAATTTAAAGAACGGTTCTTTGCAAAAATGCACATGTAAATACAGAAAACAACATCAACCTCTGATTTAAATGATTGATTTACATTACTACTTGAGCAGAGAGTGACACACTCAGCGCAGAAACGGCTTCTGTTAACGTTCTAGTTTTGGAGCGCAGTGTGCTGGGGAGAATCCACCAGCTATCTAAAATAATTGGTGCCCTCTGCTAGTGACCCAAGTTTCTCTTAGAGCACAACAGAACTGTGCAGCATTAGTGGACCTCGAAAGAGCCTCTTGTTTATGTTCGCCAAATACGTTCTATTGGATTCAAATCTGCTGAGGCCATGCTTGCTGTTGAAAACTGTCTCTCCTCCGAAAACCTGTTTTAAACCCTGGCCGAACTATGAACCGAATGGTTATCCTACTGTAATGTAGTAATTCCTTCAGGATAACGCTCTCGAACAGATGGAAGGAGTAGGATTTCAATATAGGTTTCGTCAGTCAGTTTCCCATAAATGCACCTCATCATACCTACCTGCTCTATCCGGAGATATCCACGTCAAACAGCAACACTTATTCGAACACTTTCAGCATGAGTGGCCAGATCGCGTCTGTCGTAGTCAGTTGCACTGGGCCTGTAAACAAATAGTATAAGTGACACTTGCGGTACTGAATGTAACTTCATCCGAGAAAATTACTTCTCTTCAGTCGAAGTTCTCAAACAGTTCCGGGTTTGCCAACCTCGGTTCGCTTTTCCTTAATGGCTGCCTCAATACTGCCCCGAATTCTACTATTCATGCAACGGTTGTTAAAAGTCTATACACTACTAGGAAATAAAGACAACATTCTGTGCTTAGCGGTCATTCGAAAGGGTCCTCTTTCGATCTCCGGCACAAAAAAATATCTTCACCCTTTGCAGAGATAGACGGGCGACCTGTACTCTTCTTTGCAGTAATCTGTCACCTTTCTTGATAAAATTTATCCCACCTTCCGGCAGTGGACTGAGGAACACCACAAACATTAGCTTCTCTGGTGGCGCCTCGCCCTGTGAAACAAGCATGAGAACACCAGCTCATTTATTACCCGCCTCTGGCATTGTTAGAAATGAAATGAATGCGCCGTTGTGGAGTAACAAGAGCAATTGTCTACCTCTTACAGTAGTGTATGGAACTAAGAACAAATGTGTGAACATAACAAAACAAAGGAAGCAAAACAATGATAGAGGAATCGGGCCTTATCGCCAGTATTCAGAATTGTAAGCTGAGTTATATAACTAATAACATTTATAACTAATACGCACTTAATTGGAAAATATGTTAGTTTAATGTAGGAATGCGAATCAAGCGTGTCGTGGAAAAGAAACAAGTCTAGGGCCGTCACCGTGATTTACACCTGTGTAGCTAGAGCAGCAAGCACTGAGGATTTCTAAGCCACGTGCTCTTACATTTCAAACGCTCAGTTTTCACGTCCAATTAATAAGCGATACGCTAATTGCAATAGGCAGGGTTGTCTGGATTACGTCACATTTTATCGTTTTATGGGTGTTCGATTTTTTTAGCGGGGGACTGTTGCTGTTTGTATAATAATGCGATCAATCAGAAATATGTTTGTGTTTTGTTGCCACATTGGCTAACGAAGAGTGAAAAGGGGTGAATCAATATACCCCAAAACGCTGCCTTTATTATTATGCAACAATTATATTCTAGAGGAGTGTTTTAAGATGCTGGAAAGACAATGAGGAATACGATGAAGACTTTTAATAAGACTAATAAGCGGAGTCGTTTAAACTCCATTTGAAAATGAAATTACGATGCACTATTTCTTACTCTCAGAATGCTCTCAATAATTTTTTCCACCTTTGAACAAGCAGTTATGATGGCGTGTTTTCTACGTCTTCCCAATGATATTTTCGCAGTTGGAGATTTAGAATTCCAACTTATGAATTTGTTTCCAAGGAAACCCATATCTACCAACATAAATTTGGTGGCTCTAATAACGTAGAATAAACACTAAAACAACAGAATTTGCTTGAATCTTTTATTTACATAAATAACAACACATTACAGTGAATGACACACCTCAAACAGAATAACTTGAGTTATTTCAAACACGATTGAAAACCAATTAACTGTAATCAAAGTTTAACGAACATTTCATGCCTCATTCTAAAGCTTTCAGGAATCAACGAGGCGCACCTAATTTTCCACGCCTCTTCAATATCTGTGTCTTCATAATCCACGTCTCCTGCTTCAAATTCTTCTTGAAATACTCAATCTGTGTTATTGTTCATATCATTATTCTCAAACAAATCCCTTTAAGTCACGGTATGAACCATCAAACAATTGACTCAAAGCGTTCTAAATTATTTATCTTACTAAGGCACTGTATTGGTTATAGCTGTTGAACTGAAAGCATTGCATTGAATTTCGAGGTGGTGATGAATTAGCTCATTATAAATAATTCAATGATAAAACTCACGATCGTGCAAAAAATAGTGTGCAATACATGTGTGTGAAATGCATACTATAATCTCTGACTATTTCTCGATTTGTAGTTATGCACTTCCCACACTCATACCGCAATATTGTTACATGCTGGGTAGAGGCCTAAAAGTTCACATGAAAAATTAAATTAGTTTCTAGTACCCAGCACGTACATTGAGGGGACGTATACTCACTTGGCTGCAGAGGACCGAAACGTAGTGTGGAGGTTAATAGGAAAGCGTGGGTTTTTCACTGTACAAAATCCATAACACAGATCTACTTACACCTTCCTAGATTTATTTCCCAACAGTTTGGGGTTCCTACATTATTAAATATGAAAGATGAGAGGAGATGTCCACCGATCCAAAGGCCGGCGTGCACGCTCGATCCGCTTCTCTGGGAATACTCAGCAAGGCAGATGCTATATTCCCACCACTTGCGGCTAGCAGAAACTCCCACCCAGGAGTGACGTCATCCCAATCAACATGAAAGGAAAACAACAATGTCTGGTAATGAAAATGCAGAACAACAATATATCTGGTAATGACAATGAAACCCTCCAAATTATTAATACCCACATCATACAGGGCTAGAACAGATGCTTTACCCGATTCCGTAACCGTGTAGTATGAATAATGATATTTACAATACTGAATCATATACCAAATGAATATAAAACTCACCAAGTTCCGTTTAAAATTTTGCGGGAGTATCTAGTACATCGGTGTGACCGCTAGGTCACAGAGCAGCCACAGGAAGCCTCAGCCCGAAGAAATATGCTGGACGCCCATATGTCTCCAAGGAAACAGTTGGGTGCTTAAGAGAGCTTATGTGTGAAGACCGAGAAATCCATTGTGCAGGCAAGAAGAGAGCTTGTGTACCACAGCGACTGTATGGAAGGTGCTGCGTAAACGTCTTAAAATGAAACCATTCCGTTACAACTGCATCAAGCCCCTCGAAAAATGATAGCAATCGACGCCATGAGTGTTTTAATGAACTCCAGCAATTGTTAGAGGACAAAGATATAATAAACTGATCATCAGTGACGAGGCTACTTTTCATTTGAGTGGTTGAACAGATAATATTCGAGTGTTGGGGGACGCAAAATCTCGTGTAATTTTAGAACATGTACGGGATTCACTAAAAATCAATGTATTTTGTGCAGTGCGTAAGGGGACATTACATAATAGTGTAGAATATTAAAATAGTAGGAATAGCCAATAATATACAATACTATTGAGAAATATCTTTACTGTAAAATAACTTGTACCTCAGAATGTATTTAATGTGAAAGCAATCATGTAGGAAAAGGGTAATTAGTAATTACCAGACGAGCGAGCAACAGGTGTAAAGTCCACATAACACACACGCTAATGCACACAGGGTTTAGTCAAGGTCACAGAAAATAGAGAGGTCCGAGATTAAAGTGAGATAGAGATAGTCGTCCAATTCCTGGAAGACAATGGATTTGGAAAAACAGAAAGAGAAACCAGAGTTGTAAAGTGAGACGGAGATAGTGGGTTTCACCAGAGAAGTCAGAGGGGAGCGTGACTGCTAAAATTGGAACATTTTATTTGTATAGCATTCAGTAGATAACCAATGAGAATAGTTGTTATATATAAAGGCGCGAATCCTAGAGTTTCAGTAGGAAAATATAAAAAGGGAGAGGATCTCTGATATTACTCCCACGCTGTAACAATGTGACTCAGGCGAAAGATTTTGGCGTGTATGTGGTTGAGAAAATATTGTGTGACGGAATTAGATAGGTCCACGTAAAGAACTCACGATAGCGAGAAGATTACATGTACAGTTTTTGTATCTTTTGTATTAAGCAAGGGAAAGTTGCTAGCCGCCTCAATGGTTATTATATTTTAAATAATTTAAGCTTTTTAAGGGAAATTCAGTTTATTATTTGCCCCCACCTACATAAAATCCTGAGAAATATCAAGTTAGCCAGCTAGGATAAGAATTTCTCCTCAGCTCTACGACAATAGCACGTGATACTCACGTGTGAGTACATCACCCGCTACAAGTGCCTTCTGATTATACCGTACGGACCATTCTTTTTTGCTGAAAGCACTGTTACTGGTCTGTCTTATTTGGACATGCTGACGCGGTGTTTGATGCCTCATTTACTTAAGGTAAACCAGGATTTGTATTCCAATATGATGGGGCTCCAACACATAGCCACCTTGCAGTACGCTATCGCCTTAATGAGCAACTCCCTCACCATTGGATTCGACGAACCTCTATAACAATCAGTGTCTTCCGCTGGCCTCTTCGGTCACCTGATCTGATCGCCTATGATTTTTGTGGAGGTTTGTCAAAGATCAAGTTTACAAATGTACCACCCTTACCAGTTGACCACGATATGCTCCAAAGTGTGTAGATGGAGTTAGACTACCGACTGGATATTTGTCGCGTTTCGCGGGGAAGTCACTTCGGGCAATTATAGCAGTAACAAGTTCAAAAATTGATGAGGTTTTCTTTTCATTGGTATAAGATCCATTATTATAAGCCTTATACTTCTCATAATACATGGCAACGAAATCAGGAAAAGAATTTGTGCTAATCCTGTACTATTAGTATTACTTCCTGACTTAATACCTGAAGTATAAATTAGGTAGCAATTTGAAGAAGAGTTCTTGAAGTTTCACAAGGCACATCAAATTCGGGGGCATTGAGGCAGGTGGGATGTTATGAAGGCACAATGCTCTGTAAACTAAGAGCAGTGAAGTACTGGCTGAGGCTGATGCAGGGAGTTAACTCCACACTACGATCCAAATGTTATAAACACCAACGAGTAAATCTGTCTCCTAAGTTTTGGGCAGCTGATATGGAAAGGGGTATGAGGAGAAAACGAATGGGGTCAGTGTGGCAAAAAGCTGAAACAAATGACAAAAACATACGGAAAAGTGTCAAAAGAAGACTAAGAGACATCAACAAACAGGAAATAGAATCGGGTTGTAAAATCAAATATTCTCTAAGTCTTGCAAATGAAATAAAATTAAATTGGGGTAAAGAGGCATATATACTTAACTTAGGAAGAAAGGAAAGATCAGGAATGGCATGATTAGATGGGGGCTGGAGGGCACTGAAAATGAGTGACGATTCTGGCAGAAGAATATGCCCATTCTGTGATTTGGATGAGGACTGGGTACATATTTTGGCGGAATGCGCTCAGTGGGAGAACCAGCGAACAATTAAACTCAAAGAAAAATTCTTAAGTCCGTCATGAAAGAGATTGGCATGTTGGGATCTACTGGCTGACCAGAGGAACTGGCAAAACTTGGGCAATTTCTTGGCTAAAGTGCGCGAAGCTAGTTCAAATGTGTTCAGTTAGTCAAAGGTAATTTATCTCTATTTTCCTTTTTCTTGTTCTTTCTTGCTTTGTTTTCTTTTTCTATTGTTTATTTTGTCACCATACTTGTATCTTAAATATGCATATACGGTCAATGAACCATGCACTAAATACTTGTGTAATAACTTAAATAATTTGAAAGCAATAAAGATACCTTATTTATCTATATATCACGTTTTAGAAAGTGTTTCTGAATGGTAAGAGTCTGTTGATAGGAGGCATGCGTCATTAAGAGAAACACTTAGCAAAGAACGCCGTTATTGAGTTTAACGATTTCGTTATTAATCCATTGAAGCACGTAGATAAGATAACATTCATTTTAGAGTTTGAACAGTGTGAACGCTAAAATGCACCTTGTATATTAATTTCTGCTAACATTAAGTTATTTGTTACATACACAATCTAGTTTAAAATACCGTGTATGTAGCATACCTGTATTAATTGTTTTATCGCTCATATATTTTAAATTATTCAACTATTTATTATTGTATGCTTTCAGACTGGTGTAGGTGAAAGAAGTGCAAGCTCTTCCAATATTGTTTCAAGACAGGGTGAGTAAATGTTATTCTTAGTCACTAGTATACTTAGTACATTAATCTTCTTCTTATAGTTTATAAATAGCTACTAAAAGTTTTGGTTCGAGTTGCAGAATTATAATTAGTTATATCACAACCTTTCGTTTATTATTGTATGGTCTTCTTCCTAAAATTAATTAATTCAGAACAACTCTGCATTTATATTCTTTTATATGAAGATATGTGACAATAAAATTCATTACTCGATTGTATTTAAAGGAGTTAACTTAAAATTCTTGATATAAATAAACAAATGGTTCGTTTTCCATTCATTCTTTAAAGCTTCGCAAATATATGTGTATGAACTTCTGCAAGTAAAAGTGTTATTCATAACACACTAGTTTTACTGACATTTGTCAGAATTTCAAAACAAATAATGGACAATCAGCTGTTCTAGATTCTCGTGACAAATAGTTTCATAAAAAATTATGTTCGCCTTTGCGTCGTATTTCTGCATACATTTCACATACCCTTTGTCACCTAACACCTGTGCCGCTGTTCAGAGGGAAAGCTTAAGATCTGTACCAGTCGGACACGTTATCAATGCGCATGAAGAAGGGCTCTAGTGTTTTCGTTGAACTGCCTAACATTATCAAGGCTAGGAATCAGAGGGGAGTGAGGGGCAAAGCGATAGGAAAATTTATTGTTGCCCTACAAAAATATTAGTACATTCTGCAGGCTTCAGCCGCGCTAGTAAATGCAATTCAGAACTGTGGATATTTTCTTTACCTGACTGTCCTTCCGGTGCCCTACCCACTTGTTCCGTAAGTGCTTAGTTCTTCTTCCAATTTCACGCATTCATATCGTGGCATATTAGGCATCCATGTCTGTTCCGGCCTCAAAGATTGCTGCGACCATCTTGACTTGGGTCGCCCTATACTTCTTTTGCCTGTCGCTATATAATGTATAACTTGTCTGGCTAAGTTGCTTTCAGGTCAACTCTCTAAGTGACTTTTCCATTTTATCCTATAATGAGCTATCCTATCATTTATTGAGAAATTACCCAGCTACGTTCTGATGCCTTCACTTCTCTTCTTATCATTTAACTTATAGCCTGCCACTGATCTAAGAAATTTTATTTCCGCTACCTGGATATGCTTGCAGTCACTTTTTGTTAGGGTCCAGGTTTCGGATTCGTAGAGTAGAACAGGAATCGTCATAACTTTGTAAAACTTTAGATGCGTATACTTCCTTACTTCCCCCTTCAGTGTCATTATAATAGTGCCATACATTATTTGAATTTATTTACTTTCTTCTCTGCATCGTAATTAAAATTATAACTTGCAGTAACTACTTACAATAACCATAAGATATTGGTATAGACATTTTATTGAATAGGCATTATTGGTCCAGTTAACTACTAACACTCATTACCTGCACATAACGTGCACTTTAAATAATAAAATCACAACTTTTACATACACAAGTTTAAATGAAAATGAATCCAAATATGAATTTCGTATTTCAATTTATGTTACCTGAATTTTAACGTAGCATGTACACAGTAAAGGCCACGACTAGAATTTTGAATTTCCAATACTGATACCAAAAATATAAGCCAAACTCTGATCCAATCCGCTCCCTTCCTGAAGCCAGCGACCTGCTGAAGGTGTAAGCTTTAGAAGCTTACCAGCTAACCTCTCGCGCAAAGACAACTTTTCTTTCGTTAGGCGGAGTTGTGTGGTATTACGTCAGCTAGTGTAGGCTCATAACGTTTATGAACGCTATAAGGCGTTGGTGGTGGAAATATCTTATGTAAATCTAGTCTTATCTTTCTACTCTTGGGATATATAGGATGATTTATGAAGAACTGACACACTTATTTCTTTAATTGTTTCAAAACGAGTAATGCTAGCGAGAACTTATTATACCTGAAATGCAGAGGAATTTTGGGAAATTATCTACCTCTATAACAAATGTTGAAAATGTCCTCCATTCTGCATAAGGCACAACTCAACACGTCGTTCCATGTTACTGGCCACTAGTTGGAAGAATCTGTTATAAATCTGCTGTGTAATGTTGTGCTGCAGATCGTCCAATGCCTGGGGACATGTGGCATAAACTCTGTATTTTAAGTAACCCCATAGAAAGAAGTCCGATGATGTCAAATCCGGAGATCTCGGTGGCCACAGGTTCTTGGAAATTATCCGGTCGTCGAAGAAACTTGCAATTAGTGCCATGGATTCATTTGATGTATGGCATGTAGCGCTGTCCTGCTGAAAACATTTTTGACTCAGCTCTACAACGTCTAGTTGCTCAGCAAACTGCACGAAAATGCGTTGTTTTAAAAAAAATGGTCCCACTATCCTCTGTGCGGATATTGCGCACAAAACTTTGATTTTAACCGGGTACATAGGTGCTTCATGAATAACTGTGGATTTTCGCTGGCCCAATAGCGTGAGTTATTTGAGTTCACATAGCCGGATAATTGTAACCATGCTTCATCTGTGAACCATGTGATGGACTATATGGCAGAATGAACGCCTGAAACCAAAGACACTAATTCAGTCGTCTGTCTTTATCTGGTTCCTGTAACTGATGGACAACCGTAATCCTATACAGCTTTAGGCCTGCGCTTTTCACAGCCTTCTGACACATTGAGTAGCTGTATCCTGTCTCCTGCGACCAAACGTCTTAATAATTTTTTGGGGGTGACTATTCCAGTCGTACTCTTACGTCAACAACAACTGTGGGAAGAATAGATAAACGAATTTTGCCTTTTTCACTCACTAGAAATCCGGTTGTTTCGAATTTGTTTACCAGTCCCAGTATTGTGTTTCTTTGGGGAGGATTCCAAATGCCAAATTCTCTCTGGTATGCCCTTTCAGTAGCTGTAATTTAATACGTAATTCAGTATTGCTTTACAAGGAAGAGTCGTTCACTTAATGTTACTCTATTTTCACGTTGACCAGAACAAAATCTCAAAAACAGTTGCCGACAATAAAACTAACAATTACGAATAAAACATGAACATCTGCGCATTGTAGCGGGAAACGGTTGCTGGGCTCTATTTGTTGCGGGAAATCGTCGGTCCTTGGGTTGATGCTATCTGCTGCAGCGTTGTTCCTCGGCTATGGATGCTCGTCGGCTGTTGCGTTTTCCATTCCTAACTTTTCCCTATATTTCTCAGGGTTGTCGTGGGTGAGGCGAATTAAAAATATACTTCATTTCCCTTACTCACTGTAGCTTATTAATAATTTAAATATGTATGAGCGGCTAGCTTTTCCCATTATTCCAATCCCAACACTTTAAATAAGTCAGGAGTCTTAACTATCTGCACACGCACTCCCACCCTTATGCACACACACGTGCAACTGTTGCTAAGAGCGTAACACTTCGTGTCGACGTGAATTCTAGAAGATAGAGAGAGAAAGTGGGCTCTGGGGCCTTTTTTGCCCTTATATACTGAGCCTAGTGAGGCTCAACTCTGCGTTTAAAAATATAATGACGTTTCTGATTGGTCCTCAGACCACGTTACCTTAACATGTATGAAAATATGTTACTCCAAATTCGTGCGCTTACGCGACACCCTGTTGCGTTGTGAAGCCGGTTCAATATCTCTGTATCTTTCTTTTCTCTATCTGTCTCTTTCTATTTCTCCTGACCGTTACCGGTTCCCTGCTCGTTGGCTTGGTGAAAGGTGTGCTCTACTTAGAATTCTGTTTACCTGGAATTTTGCTAGCTCGCCCGTTTCTTACAATTTACTCTGTACAAATGTTGGGTGTTGAATATTTTAACATGATTCTTGGTTAATTATATTATTACTGTACAATTCTTATATATGTATGGCATATCCCCTTTCATATATACAATTCTTATATATGTATAGTATATCCCCTTTCAGCATCTAGTGACAGGCAATCGAAACTCCAGAATATTCTGCTTAATTTTTGCTAAATTGCGGCATTGAGTGAATTTCTAACAGAATAATTAAAGAAAGAAATGTGTCAGTTCTTCATAAATCACCCTGTATTATTAATATACAAAACTGAAACTATTAAGAAAATAATGCAAATAAGGTAACTTGAAATACAAGATTAATAAAACAGAAATATGGAAAACAGTTGACAAATAAGAAACAATAAAAGAAAATAGAATTTTGGAACCACAGTTTAGGAATAACTCCACAAGATTATGTGAGAAAATACCAAAGGCAGTGTTAGTACAATAGAAGCTGAAAGAGTGAAATACCATAAAAAGTAAATGGAAACCAATGTCCGCGGAAAATGTTTATAGGATTCCTGATCAACTAAAGAAAGAAAACAAAAAAGAGGAAGCAGGATATTACGCCACACAGTGAGAGAAGGACACTTATTCGGAAGCTAAGTTGCACGAACTGTCATAAACTGCTACTGTTATTGAAATTCTATGGACGAATGCCATTACCCATTTCATAGCTTCCTCCAAAATGGTTAATATCGCAATACCCACCATAATCGCAAGAGTTAATGGTTCTTCACTTGTTTTGTTTCTCTGAGTGTGTCCTGGGAGCAGCATTTGAAAGTTAGTTCAAATCCCTCTAAGATTATAGTCGTTATTTGTTTTCTTTCTTCCCATTTTCTGCAGCAGTTCACAAAAGGCAGTCTTTCCATTAAATGTTCTTTTAGTTTTCCATAAGTAACTCATTAAGCATTTAACGATGGTATGCAAAAATGCCCTTGCAGAGCAAGATGGGTACAAATTGTAAGCATATTTCAGTACAATAATGTCAATGACTACCTCTGCCGTTGAGTGGTCGGCGCTTTGGCTTCTCATCCCAGAGGTTCCGGTTTCGACTCCCTGCTTTGGCAACCAATTTTTCTTTAACCAGGATCATTGCCTATCCCCCAGAGTCTGGAAATGTGAATATAGGAATGAATGTGAGTGTGTTTAATAGTACAAATATTCATTAAACCAATGTTAAAAAAACTCAATACGTTACATTCACATGACTTTCTCTACCCTCTCTTGTATATTAATGTGTATACAAATTCTCCTTACGAAAGTTTATTTGTCTATCTCTTTATTTTAATTCAGCTAGACCTTTGCAGAAATAGCTACATTACATATTTCGTTAGGATATAAAGAGAACAGTCATAGTCAAACGTTTAAGAACTGGACGCTATATGCTGGCCTTGAGGTTCCATTCTCTTTTCATACAATCGCGAGAAAGAACTGAATGTTGACAAGCCTTTAAGAGAATCATCAAATAATGAACAATTGGAATCACCAATAAAGGGTATCTCAGAAATGGCTGATGCCACAAAAATCTTGTTAGAAATTAATTGTGTCTCTTAAAGAGATCTACATTTTTAAAGCAGTATGTTTTCATCTATCGCTTAACGTTTACTAGTTAAGCAAGATTAAACAAAGTTCCTTCCAAATGAAGAGTAATTCACGAACTATTCTTAGAAAATTCAATATATACATTTTATTTGTCTTGTTGAAGATTTTTAATATGTGGTATTTTAATCAAAATCGTTAGTTACATTTCAAAAAATGTAAAGGATAGTTTGGGTTCGGGGATTTTCTTGAAAATCTTCATGTCGCATCCTTGGAAGGAACGGTACCTAAATACCAAGTTTGGTATTAATCCAACTTTTCGTTTTTGAGTTATGCTGTTCACACTGATGCAGTAATTTGTATCACAAATTACTTAAATGTAAATAATGATTGTAATATGAATATGCATTTTTATGTGACATTGATTTGAGATGTTTATTGATTGTAATTATTGTTGGGAAGTAAGTTTATACTGCCTTACTGAAACTGTCAATAATAGCGTGCAATAATGCAGCGAGGGGGGTGAGCTGTTTATCATTATTGGAAACGAGGAAGTTACGTAATGTTGGCGCGTTTTTCTTTTAGAATCTTCTGGAACATTTCCCTAGAGCATATGTATTCATAATTTTCATTGGATATAAAAATAGACGCTAATGTTGACGCGTTTTATTAGCCAATTGCAGCTCAGTTATAATCTTTAGGCATATCTGGGTGTAGGAGTATAAAAAGAGTAGGTTTGAGGTAGAGCCCGCCAGTTCATAAAAATTCTTTGTACACTACACGTCGCATTCCCGTCAGTTCGTCGAAAATATTTGTATGATACACGTCGCCTTCAGTCCAGCAGAAATATTACACGTCGGCTATCGATTCACAAGTTACGCGTAGCAGAATTATGAAAAATCTAAAGTGTTATAAAGTTAATTATACAAAAAGTTGAAGTATACAAATTAAAAGTGATCATTAAGAAGTTGTTATAACAGTTTCAGTTTGGCGAGTGTCAAGATCAATGTGTAAATGTGATAGTAAATGTGTTCGACAATAAAAGTGTAAAACAAATTCTTTCATCAGTGTTATTTTTGGATAAGAGACTCCCTTCCGTTTACACAACCTGTATAAAGAGAAGTACTTGACCAAAAGATAATAGCTAGCCGGAGGACAGAGAACCAAAATTAAATAAAATAAAAGTAGCATGCTTTCAAACAAAAACTAATACTGCCGCAAATTGCTAACACCAAATGGAGCTAACAAACCTAACAAATGAATCACGTCACAAGATGGCTTCAACGCGTGAAGTAAACACAAATACACAAACATTATAAGTAATACCACCGCAAATTGACTCCCAACGTAGGGCTCAATAAACAACAATATATACAAATAACATTACAAGTAAAACACTCCCAAATTGGCTACCACAACGTGGGGCTACACAAAAATGTTAAATAAATAACATTAAAACACTCACAAATTGGCGCCCATACGTGGGGCAGTTAAAATTATGTAACCAAACAAAACAAAAGCAGCACAATATAAGATCTTCAAGTTCTAATAATTTACGTAAAAACATATTACGTAAGTAATACTACTTCAACACAAATACACATTGTAGCCGGAAATCGTTGGTCCTCTTGGTTGATGCCCTCTGCTGCAGTGTTCTGGTCTCCGGCTGCCTCTCCTTAGCGGGTGATGATTTCTCGTTCCTAATAAGTTACCTATCTAACTAATATCATCAATCTCAAGGTTTTCGTAGATGAGGCAAAATTAAAATACACTGCATTTACCTTAAAATGTAGTTTATTATCAAACAGAATACTTATGGGCGGCTAGCTTTTCCCATCTATGGCACTGATAACAATTCCCACCACTTTTATACATAATAGTGAATTAGGAGCCTAATTTAGCTGCACACGCTTCCCCACCCCATATGCACACATGTGCATCCGTCGTCTTCCACCTCATGTAATATCCAGTAAGAATATCTAAGAGAGTGAAAGTCTGGGGCCTACTTCCCCCTTTTATACCGAAACCTATTGACGCTCACCTTCGCGCCTTAAAATGTAACAACATTTCTAATTGGTCCTCGGACCGCGTTCTTTTAGCATTATGAAAATATTCTGTTCCAAAACTCTTCGCACACGCGTCCCATGACGCGTGAGGAAACAAACCCAGTGTCTCTGTCTCATTCTTTTCTATCTCTATTTCTCGTAATTCCTCCAAGCCCCGTGCTCATTAGCTTGATGAAAGGTGGTGGGCTTCTATCTAGAATTAGCTAGCTCGCCCGTCCCTTAATTACGAGGACTATTTTTTTTCAACCTCCGATCCCGCAGGAGCGCAACCACACGAGCGGTGGAAACTGTTTGTGCGTGGAGGGGACTACGCATGTCCCCCACTTTACCTCAGCCACAGCCAACTTCACCATGCCATTGTGAGCCTAGTTTTTGGCACGGAAACATGGCCACTACGATTGACTCTCCCGCCAAATGTGAGTTGCGTAGTGTTTATTGCGAGACATTACGACGACTGCGGAGAGCCATACAGAACAAACGAAGAGGCAAGCTGACGTCTGGGGTTGTCTTGATTCATGACAATGCCCGTCCTCACAGTGCTCGTGTCACCCAACAAATTCTTCAGGAATTTTAATGGGACGTTTTCAACCACCCACCGTACAGCCCTGATTTGGCGCCAAGTGATTTTCACCTCTTCCCTGGACTGAAAAAGTGTCTGGGAGGGTGGAAGTTCGAGAATGATGAAGTCCTTCAAACCAACGTCCGTACCTATCTTAACTCACTGGCGGCAACATACTGTGCAGAGGGGATCGAAAAGCTTGTCCACAGGTATGACAAATGCCTCAAAATTAATGGTGGTTATGCTGAAAAGTAAACACATTTGTACCTAACGTTTGGTAATAAATTTATTTAGCCATATACTCTTGTCTTTTAATTATGCCCCATCGGAGGATGAAAAAAATAGCCCTCGTATCTATTAACATTCTAACATATTGAACATGGCTCTCTTGCCGAATTATGTACCATTCTTGTTTGATATTGATTTATACGTCTATATATGTGTGTGTGGTATATACCCTTTCAACATAGATATACACGCCTTTTTCTAAAAATGTCTTTTTTATGTATTCAAATGGTCTCAAAACATGTATTTCTTGTGAAATCACGGTGTAGAATTTTTGGGTGGAACACAATATTTCCTTTACATACTATAGGCGTGTACTAGATAAAGAAACACATGAATCATTTTGCAAAGCTGCATAAGTACTTTTCCACGACTCCTAGTATTTCTTAGGCTGGACAGGTTAGGAAAATGGCTATTTCCCTAAAATGATGTGTTGAGTTCTTCAGAAAAAGCATTACAGCGGATGAAGCTGATACTAAATGCAGCACTGTCATAAATCTCGGATATTTCTTTGCACGGTGCCGTAATTCAGCGAGTGAAATAAGGTTAGGGGGGTTCCTCTGGCTCCGAAACCCGTAGAGAGTTCGCGAAATCTCCTCTGGATACAGGTATTGCTTTCTGTGATTTATCTGCAACGAAGGAAAATCAAAACGAGGATTTCATTTCCTTTCTTTATAGCAGTTCTCGCTGCACGGCACATAAATGTTCAAAGGGTTCCTAAAAATGTCAAACGTACACTCCGTCAACCTTAAAGCAATTTAGCTCATCCTGTAATAGTACAGTATATAAAAATATATGTTACATCTATCGTTTATTAGTAGGATACAGATTACTCCTGCGAAAGTTTGTTTTCCTATCTACTTCATTTTAATCGAGATAAACCTTTACAGAAATAGCCATATTACTCATTTCATTAGAGTAAAACAGAAGCAACGATGGTCAAATGTTTAAGAATTGGACGCTATATGCTGGCCTTAAAATTGCATGTTGTTTCCATGCAATTCCGAGAAACAACTGAAAATCGATAGGATTTAAAAGTAATGAACAATTCGAACCACTAATAAGGGATATCTCGGAAATGACGTATGTAACAAATAAAGTTACTTGAAATAAATTCTGTGTTTCAAAGAGATCTACATTTTTCGTGTAGTACGTTTTTGTGTATCACTTAACGTTTACCAGTTATACAAGATTATACAAAATAGACTTCACATGCTATTCACAAAGAAATTCAAAATATGCGATATAAATATCTTAAATATAAGGCAATTGAATCAGAATCATTATATCCATTTTTTAGAAAATCAAAAATTTCGAAAAATTTTCCAGGTAAAGTGTAGTTTGGGGCGAGGGCATTTTGTTGAAAATCTTTGTGTCGCATCTTTGTAAGATACTGAATCTAATACCAACTTTGGTATTTATCCAACTTTTAGTTGTTGAATTATACTCTACACAGACATACAGATACACACACGGACATTCTTCTATAAATGCATTATCTGGATTCAGGGAGCCTTAAAACATATATTTCCGGTGAAATTTCAGTATCGAATTTTTGGGTGGTTTCTCTATAGAAAGTGATAAGTTGTATGCATAAAACGAACCCATGCACTGTAAGACTAAAAGAAAACACCAGGCGAGAAATTCACTCCATTTCGTATAATGAACTCTCGAGTGTGAATGAAAATTTCCTGAGAAGATGCCAGAAATGTGTGGAAAAAGGCAACATTTTCAACATGTCTTATGATAAGGTGTGTTCTTATTATCATTGTAATTGTAATTATCAGACCCTAAGGTGGTTGCGGTGATATTATAACCGTTTCGGTGGGAGTCCGAGCTTCGGCGGACCGGCACGCGAGCCTCCGTGTGGCGGCCACATTGTGAAAGAAAAGCAATGCTTAACTATTTATGTACTTAAAATTAAAATTGATCTCATATAAAATGAATATTGAGATCAGTTTTGGTCCCTAAATATCTGTATTAATATCGAGTATCAAATAATAATGGTAATGATGGTATGGTAGTTAACAGTAGAGTGTGAAATGTTGCAGGCATTATGTCCCATCCAAATGGTTATTCCATTATCTTTTACGTTTTTACAATACAGAATGTGTGTACAGGAAAAATAGCTTTGAGAATAGAGAAGAAAGAAAGGCGAGAAATAGTGCCCCGTTATATTGGGGCATAATTGTTCTTCAACAAGAACATCAATCTGCATGTTATAAAGTTGAAGTTCTGTAACTCAGAAGTATTTTTCAAAATATATGAGATTAATCAAATAATAAAACCGCACTAAATAACACATTACTATTAATGTGTTATTTAGTCCCTCGGACGCCGTAAAAATGTTAGCCCACTAAATAATAATAATAATAATAAAGCATAATTTTAAGTAAATTAGAGTAGGACTAGTACTAACCGCGGAGGGGAATTTAGCACCTCGACCTACAAGATCCTTTGTACCTGAAACCCCTCCCGGGGGTGAGGTGAGAGGAGACGAAGGGTGGTCGGACTAGGAGGCATGACAGGGCAGAGGGCAGGGTCCCTACATTTTAGAGATTAATACTCCACGGATTGCAGCTGATGCAATCGGTTCCCCCTGCGGGCCTACACATGCCCTGGGGACCCGGAGACCGCCCCATTGCGGGGAACGAAGGATTACATAGAGCATTCTTTTTCCCCGTCATGCAACACCGAGACTCCCCCCAACACTTTCAACCCTGAAACAGAGAAAGCACTTGAAAGTTGAAGCGAAATGAGAATGTAGGTGAAACGGAGGGGCAGGAAATTGGGGGATATAATGAACCTTCCCAGTATTTCTCTAGCGACCCGGGGAAACCCATAGTCCAGGAAGGTTGGCACGGGACTCAAACCCACGACCTCCCAAATGCGGACTACAGACATCGCCTGAGCCATCCCCTTAGTTAAATTAGAGTAATTAGATAATTTGAATATCACGTAGGCTAAGCCTTATAAACTATGCGCTGAGCTCATCTATCGTGTAGTGCATGGCCACTTTAGTTTACCTTATAAAATATGCATTGATATTCACTGTGTGATAAATTAAATTACGTTACATACAAACACGCCATGGACGTTTTAAACACATACGCCTCCAAATAGAAAATTGAGGTTCCGATGTAATTACGCAGAAAGCTAATGCTAAGAGATGCACTACTGTATCGAATAGAATCAAACGGTTAACTAATCCCAAACACCCCTTGCTCATTAAATTATCACGTCGTGAAGATCAGACACCTTACCCTCATTATCTGTGACCAAGTTTAAGTTATTCCGTTCTAGCCTTAATTCTGAAGAGAGAAAGTTTATTTTTACAAATGTCGTTTCTGTTGATGTCAGCTGCGACAAATCTGGTAACGGTCAGCATTTTTCGCCCGCATAAATTTGCCACAACTAGAGGGATTATTGTACTTTTCGCCCATTGTGGAATTTGTCAACAACCATGCAGAGGAGACCTTCAATCTTTAATTTCTTTTTACTTTCTCTACTACGTATAGTAAGTAGGGGAAGTATTGCATTCCACCCAAAAATTCGATACCGAGATTTCACCGGAAATACATGTTTTGAGACCTCCTGAATCCAAAAAAAGCATTTTTGGAAACATGTGCGTGTGTGTGTCTGTGTGTGTGTGTGTCTGTGTGTGTGTGTGTCTGTGAACAGCATAACTCAAAAACGAACAGTCGGATAAGCACCAAACTTAGTATTTAGGTTCAGTATCTTCCAGAGATGCGACACGAAGGTTTTCAAGAAAATCCCCCCACCCCAGACTACCCTTTACATGGAACATTTTTCGAAAATTTTAATTTTCTCAAAAATAGCTCTAACGATTTTGATTAAAATATCATATGTTTAAGATAATGTCATGAGAAATGAAATGTATATCTCGAATTTTCTGGGAATGTCTCCAAAAGTATTCTTCATTGTGAACGACTTTTGCATAACTGGTAAACCGTAAAGATAGACAGAATTTTACTACACAAAAAATGTAGATCGCGTTAAAATACACAATTTATGTCATATACATTTTTGTTGTTGGGTGAACCGTTTTCGAGATATTGCTTGTTATTTCCTTAAATTTTCCAATACTTATAGTTTTTCTCAAATTCGTTATTCATTTTTACTTTCTCTACTACGTACAGTAAGTAGGGGAAGTATTGCATTCCACCCAAAAATTCGATACCGAGATTTCACCGGAAATACATGTTTTGAGACCTCCTGAATCCAAAAAAAGCATTTTTGGAAACATGTCCGTGTGTGTGTCTGTGTGTGTGTGTGTGTGTGTGTGTGTGTCTGTGTGTGTGTGTCTGTGAACAGCATAACTCAAAAACGAACAGTCGGATAAACACCAAACTTGGTATTTAGGTTCAGTATCTTCCAGAGATGCGACACGAAGGTTTTCAAGAAAATCCCCCCACCCCAGACTACCCTTTACATGGAAGATTTTTCGAAAATTTTAATTTTCTCAAAAATGGCTCTAACGATTTTGATGAAAATATCATATGTTTAAGATAATGTCATGAGAAATGAAATGTATATCTCGAATTTTCTGGGAATGTCTCCAAAAGTATTCTTCATTGTGAACGACTTTTGCATAACTGGTAAACCGTAAGAGATAGATAGAATTTTACTACACAAAAAATGTAGATCGCGTTAAAATACACAACTTATGTCATATACATTTCTTTTGTTGAGTGAACCGTTTTCGAGATATTGCTTGTTATTTCCTTAAATTTTCCAATACTTATAGTTTTTCTCAAATTCGTTATTCATTTTTACTTTCTCTACTACGTATAGTAAGTAGGGGAAGTATTGCATTCCACCCAAAAATTCGATACCGAGATTTCACCGGAAATACATGTTTTGAGACCTCTTGAATCCAAAAAAAGCATTTTTGGAAACATGTCCGTGTGTGTGTCTGTGTGTGTGTGTGTGTCTGTGTGTGTGTGTGTGTGTCTGTGTGTGTGTCTGTGTGTCTGTGAACAGCATAACTCAAAAACGAACAGTCGGATAAACACCAAACTTGGTATTTAGGTTCAGTATCTTCCAGAGATGCGACACGAAGGTTTTCAAGAAAATCCCCCCACCCCAGACTACCCTTTACATGGAACATTTTTCGAAAATTTTAATTTTCTCAAAAATGGCTCTAACGATTTTGATTAAAATATCATATGTTTAAGATAATGTCGTGAATAATGAAATGTATATCTCGAATTTTCTGGGAATGTCTCCAAAAGTATTCTTCATTGTGAACGACTTTTGCATAACTGGTAAACCATAAGAGATAGACAAAATTTTACTGCACAAAAAATGTAGATCTCGTTAAAATACACAACTTATGTCATATACATTTCTTTTGTTGAGTGAACCGTTTTCGAGATATTGCTTGTTATTTCCTTAAATTTTCCAATACTTATAGTTTTTCTCAAATTCGTTATTCATTTTTACTTTCTCTACTACGTATAGTAAGTAGGGGAAGTGTTGCATTCCACCCAAAAATTCGATACCGAGATTTCACCGGAAATACATGTTTTGAGACCTCTTGAATCCAAAAAAAGCATTTTTGGAAACATGTCCGTGTGTGTGTCTGTGTGTGTGTGTGTGTCTGTGTGTGTGTGTGTGTGTCTGTGTGTGTGTCTGTGTGTCTGTGAACAGCATAACTCAAAAACGAACAGTCGGATAAACACCAAACTTGGTATTTAGGTTCAGTATCTTCCAGAGATGCGACACGAAGGTTTTCAAGAAAATCCCCCCACCCCAGACTACCCTTTACATGGAACATTTTTCGAAAATTTTAATTTTCTCAAAAATGGCTCTAACGATTTTGATTAAAATATCATATGTTTAAGATAATGTCGTGAATAATGAAATGTATATCTCGAATTTTCTGGGAATGTCTCCAAAAGTATTCTTCATTGTGAACGACTTTTGCATAACTGGTAAACCATAAGAGATAGACAAAATTTTACTGCACAAAAAATGTAGATCTCGTTAAAATACACAACTTATGTCATATACATTTCTTTTGTTGAGTGTACCGTTTTCGAGATATTGCTTGTTATTCCCTTAAATTTTCCAATACTTATACTTTTTCTCAAATTCGTTATTCATTTTTTTATGTCCTGGACTTGCAAAGAGAATGGAATGCGCCGCATAGCAACCAGCGTTAAAATATTTGACCATCGCTTAAAAGCTACCATATTCCCCTTGCATCTACAAGAAAATTAGCAATAAGATTGACGACATCTCGATATCTCGATTAACATAAAGCATATGGAGAATAGGCGTTTGTAAAAATAGATTGTACAACAGTAGAGAAAGTCATGTGAGTGTAACACATCAGATTTTTTTTATGTCCTGGACATGCAAAGAGAATGGAATGCGCCACATAGCAACCAGCGCTTAAATATTTGACTATCGCTTAAAACCTACCATATTCCCCTTGCATCTACAAGAAAATTATCAATAAGATTGACATCTCGATATCTCCATTAACATGAAGCATATGGAGAATAGGCGTTTGTAAAAATAGATTGTACAAGAGTAGAGAAAGTCATGTGAGTGTAACACATCAGATTTTTCTCTCGTGTTTCACTCCTGTGACAATCCGGTAGACCTTTTCGTCATCAGATACGTGCATTTTTCTTTTGATATTAAGAAAGTTCTGTTTAGTTAATTCTAAGCTCAGCTTGAGATTTAATTATTAAATAAACAGTAAGATATTAAAAATATATTACAGTAAAGCATTATTATTCTAATCATTCATACAAAGGCCAATTTTGAAAATCGATAATTTTTACAAAATGATCGTCGTCTCTTACTCTCCCCATATGACCTATGACCTTCGGGGTTATCTCATTCTAGCAAGCGATGACTGGATCCATTCCTGAAGTAGAGTCCGTTACCTCCGATTGTAGGGTGGTGATGAAGATGACTGAGAGGTGGACTCCGAACCACTTTGCGGACACTCCACATGACTTAAATCAGAGGTGAACGCATGGATAGGGCCGACTTAAAATCGCCACCCCATAACCGGGAATCGTACCCCGGACCCTCAGGAGAGGCGTAAACGAAACCACTGCGCTACCCCAGCGCCCTTTTTTACTTTCTCTACTACGTATAGTAAGTAGGGGAAGTATTGTATTCCACCCAAAATTTCGATACCGAGATTTCACCGGAAATATATGTTTTGAGACCTCCTGAATCCAAAAAAAAGCATCTTTGGAAACATGTCCGTGTGTGTGTCTGTGTGTGTGTGTCTGTGAACAGCATAACTCAGAAACGAACAGTCGGATAAACACCAAACTTGGTATTTAAGTTCAGTATCTTCCAGAGATGCGACACTAAGGTTTTCAAGAAAATCCCCCTACCCCAGATTACCCTTTACATGGAAGATTTTTCGAAAATTTTAATTTTCTCAAAAATGGCTCTAACGATTTTGATTAAAATATCATATGTTTAAGATATTTTTATGACAAATAAAATGTATATCTTGAATTACCTGGGAATGTCTCCAAAAGTATTCTTTATGTGAACGACTTTTGGATAACTGGTAAACCATAAGAAATAGACAAAATTTTACTACACCGAAAAAGTAGATCGTGTTAAAATACACAACTTATGTCATATACATTTTTGTTGTTGAGTGAACCATTTTCGAGATATTGCTCGTTATTCCCTTAAATGTTTCAATACTTATTTTCTAAAATGGGAATTCGTTATTCATTTTTTTTGTCTTGGATATGCAAAGAGTATTAATCTGTGGCAAAGGGAATGGTGCGGCACCTAGCAACCAGCTATTAAGAGATATGTATGTGCTTAAAGGCTACTGTATTTCTATACTGCCCTTGTAAATATATATTCCCCTTACATCTACAAGAAAATTAGCAATAAGATAGAGTCTGCAAATGTTTATCTCGATTAACATGAAGCATATGGAGAATAAGCGTTTGTAAACATAGTTTGTACAAGAGTAGAGAAAGTCATGTGAGTGTAACACATCAGATTTTTATAAAAAGAAAAAACCTCATGTGTTGCACACATATGACTTTCTCTACCTTCTAACGTTTATTAGTGGGAATACAAATTATTTTCACGAAAGCTTCCTCATTTTAATCTAGGTAAGACTTTCCGGAAATATCTGCATTACCAGTTCGTTTAAGATATGAAGGGAATAACGATAGACAAACGTTTAAGAACTGCTTGCTGTGTCTTAAAAGGCACAAATCTTTGTGTCTTTAAGTCTTAAAAAGCATAAAAGTCAATGTTCTTTGTGTGCAATCGCGAGAAACACTGGAATGACTTGAAAAGAATGACAAAGAGTTGTACAATTCGAAACATTAATATCGGCAATCTCGGAAATGGCTGAACCACAAAACAGCTATTTGAAATAAATTGTGTATTTTAAAGAGCTCTACATTCAATGTGCCTTTTCGTCTATCGCTTAACGTTTACCACTTATACAAGAGTATGCAAAATGTCCTATGCATGACACGGACTTCAGAGGCTATTCCCAGAAAATTCTATATGCGTTTTATTTGTAATGTAAATATCTTTAATATATGGCACTTTAATCAAAATCGTTAGACCTATTTATTATAAAAACAAAATTTCGAAAAAATTCCATGTAACGGGTAGTTTGGGGTGGAGGGATTTTCTTGAAAGATTTGTGTCGCATTTTTGGAATGTAATGAACCTAAATACCAATTTTGGTATTTATCCTACTTTTCGTTTTTGAATTATTTTCTTCAGAGACAGACATACACTCGGACCTTTTTCTAAAATTCTGATATGTTACATTTGCGTGACCTTCTCTACTCTATCGTTTATTAGTGGGTATACAAACTATTCTTAATAAAGCTTATTTATCTATATACTACATTTTAAACCAAATAAACCTTTGCAGAAATAGCTACATTACATATTTCAAAGAGAACAACAATAGTCAATTGTTTTTGAACTGGACGCTATAAAATTTCATACTGCTTCGATGCAATCGCGAGAAACAGCTGAATGTTGACAAGACTTAAACAGGATTACAAGAAATGAACAATTTGTACCTTTAATGACGGATATCCCATAAATGGCTTATTGCATAAAAACCTTATTTGAAATAAATTGTGTGTTTTAAATAAATCTACATTTTTTTGCAGTACGTTTTCGTCTATCGCTTAACACCAGTTATAGAAGATTATATAAAACTCCTTCCGAATGAAGAGCACCTCACAGGTTATTCCCAGAAAATTGAAGATAAACATTTTATTTGAAATGTAAATATCCTTAACAATCGTATTTTAATCAAAATAGTTACAGCCACTTTTATAAAATAAAAAATTTCGAAAACTTCCATGTAAAAGGGTGTTTGAATGGAAGGATTTCCTTAAACCTTCGTATCGCATCTTTGAAAGGTACTGAACGCAAACAGCTGGTTTGGTGATTATCCTACTTTTCGTTTTTGAGTTATGTTGCTCACAGACACACACAAGGACCTTTTTGAAAAATGTGACGTGACAGGTTCGCGTCACTTTCTCTATCCTCTATCGTTTATTAAGTGGGTACACAAATTATTGTTACTAAAGCTTATTTTTCTATCTGATACATTTTAATCTAAATAAACCTTTGCATAAATAGCTGCATTACACGTTTCGCTATAGATACAAAGGGAATAACGATAGTCAAATGTTTAAGAACTGGACGCTACACGTTGGCCTTAAAATGCCATGCCGTTTCCAGGTAATCCAGAAAAATAACTGAATGTTGACAGCACTTTAAGAGAAAGACGAAATAATGAATAATTCTAACCACTAATAACAATAATTCAGAAATGGCTTATACCAAAATCTTGTGTTTTAAAATATGTTATCTTTCGTTTTCGTCTATCGCTTAGCATTTACCAGTTATACAAGATTATACAAAATTCCTTCCGAATGAAGAGGATTTCATAGGCTATTCCCAGAAAATTCAACATATACATTTCATTTTTATCATGTAAATATCCTTAAAATATGGTATTTTAATCAAAATTGTTAGAGCAATTTTTAGAAAATCAAAATTTTAAAAAATGTGCATATCGTATCCTTGGAAGATACTGAACTTAAATACCAAGTTTCGTATATATCATAATATTTCCAAAAAACTTTTATTTAGATTCAGGTGCCTCAAAACATGTATTTCTAGTGAAGTCTCGGTATGGATTTTTGTATGGAATGTAACACATTCGCTACCTGTACGTGGTAGTGAAAGTAAAAATGCTTATTTTTATTCAGGGACCTCAAAACATGTTTCCGGTGAATTTTCGGTACCGAATTAATACCTGCTCTACCTACTACGTACTTGATAGGAAAAGTAAAAAGTATTTTTGTTGCATTTATATTATTTTAGTGGTTTCATTCAGAGTACCACATGTTTATGTATACGAATAATAATGTTTAAAAATGGTATTTGAAAATTTGCAACTAAATGGAACCTGTGGATAAATGTTAACGTTTACACACTTAGAAGGTTTTAACTTCCTAAAATTTGAATTATACTTATCAACAAAAATGTTGTTCTGGTCTAGTGTATCGTCATTGAAAGTTACTAACACCCGTCTGTAGCAATTTTTTTCAAATCTTATTCGATCTTCAAATTAAGTATATTCCTGAACTATTATCATCGAAATAGTCGAAGCCTATTATACCACAACTCCATTGCAAGTTACGAGGGCCGTCCAATTTTATAAAAAAAAACATTACACACAATTCATCATGTTGAATTAATTTGATTTATATTGTACAATTCTTCTGTTACTTTTCTACATAGTCAACATGTTTTTCCAAGCATTTTTAGGGACGTGACATAATTTTTTCCAAGACAGTGTTGTACCAGGTCGGATCCTGTGCTCGCAACCAGCTGCTCACTGATTTGACTTCATCATCGGTGTTAAAAGTGCTTACCTTTGAGTTGGAGGAACATGTGAAAATCACTTGGGGCAAGCTCCGTTGAATACGGAGGATACGAGATAACTTCCAAGTTGAATCTTGATCCAGGCGGAGCTCAGAAGATCCAACTGGGAAGTTTTTTCGTATCCTCCATATTCACCACATCTTTTCCCAAGTAATTTTCACATGTTTCCGTGACTCAAAAGTCATCTTGGAGGTAAGCACTTTAACACCGTGACGAAATTCAATCAGAAGTGAACAGCTGGTTATGAGCATAGGACCCTACTTCTGGGACGCCCCTCGTAGTTACTCCACTTTTTACTTTCTCTACTACGTATAGTAAGTAGGGGAAGTATTGCATTCCACCCAAAAATTCAATACCGAGATTTCAACGGAAATACATGTTTTGAGACCCCCTGAATCCAAAAAAAGCATTTTTGGAAACATGTCCGTGTGTGTGTCTGTGTGTGTGTGTCTGTGAACAGCATAACTCAAAAACGAACAGTCCGATAAACACCAAACTTGGTATCTAGGTTTAATATCTTCCAGAGATGCGACACGAAGGTTTTCAAGAAAATCCCCCCACCCCAGACTACCCTTTACATGGAACATTTTTCGAAACTTTTAATTTTCTCAAAAATGGCTCTAACGATTTTGATTAAAATATCATATGTTTAAGATATTGTCATGAGAAATGAAATGTATATCTCGAATTTTCTGGGAATGTCTCCAAAAGTATTCTTTATTGTGAACGACTTTTGCATAACTGGTAAACCATAAGAGAGAGACAAAATTTTACTACACAACAAATGTAGATCGCGTTAAAATACACAATTTATGTCATATACATTTTTGTTGTTGAGTGAACCGTTTTCGAGATATTGCTTGTTATTCCCTTAAATTTTCCAATACTTATACTTTTTCTCAAATTCGTTATTCATTTTTACTTTCTCTACTACGTATAGTAAGTAGGGGAAGTATTGCATTCCACCCAAAAATTCGATACCGAGATTTCACCGGAAATACATGTTTTGAGACCTCCTGAATCCAAAAAAAGCATTTTTGGAAACATGTCCGTGTGTGTGTCTGTGTGTGTGTGTGTGTCTGTGTATGTGTGTGTGTCTGTGAACAGCATAACTCAAAAACTAACAGTCGGATAAACACCAAACTTGGTATTTACGTTCAGTATCTTCCAGAGATGCGACACGAAGATTTTCAAGAAAATCCCCCCACCCTAGACTACCCTTTACATGGAACATTTTTCGAAAATTTTAATTTTCTCAAAAATGGCTCTAACGATTTTGATGAAAATATCATATGTTTAAGATAATGTCATGAGAAATGAAATGTATATCTCGAAATTTCTGGGAATGTTTCCAAAAGTATTCTTCATTATGAACGACTTTTGCATAACTGGTAAACCATAAGAGATAGACAAAATTTTACTACACAAAAAATGTAGATCGCGTTAAAATACATAACTTATATCATATACATTTTTTGTTGAGTGAACCGTTTTCGAGATATTGTTTGTTATTTCCTTAAATTTTCCAATACTTACACTTTTTCTCAAATTCGTTATTCATTTTTTTATGTCCTGGACATGCAAAGAGAATGGAATGCGCCACATAGCAACCAGCGATAAAATATTTGACTATCGCTTAAAAGCTACCATATTCCCCTTGCATCTACAAGAAAATTACAAATAAGATTGACATCCCGATATCTCGATTAATATGAAGCATATGGAGAATAGGCGTTTGTAAAAATAGATTGTACAAGAGTAGAGAAAGTCATGTGAGTGTAACACATCAGATTTTTTTATGTCCTGGACATGCAAAGAGAATGGAATGCACCGCATAGCAAAATATCTGACTATCGCTTAAAAGCTACCATATTCCCCTTGCATCTACAAGAAAATTACCAATAAGTTTGACATCTCGATTAACATGAAGCATATGGAGAATAATTTTCATTCATTCATTATCTGTTTACCCTCCTCTTATGTAGGACTTACACCCCCCAGGACTTACAAGCGGGTGCCTGGGGTCAGAGGACCGTCGAGGAGCAGATACTCATGGATCAGACAGAGCATCCAGGATGGGTGATCAGCCCGATGCCTGGTATGGGATGAAGGAAGTAGATGAAATGAAATGTTGGTGAAATGGATGAAAGGAAAAGTGATGATGGAGCAGTTGGTGGAAACCGGAGAACCCAGAGAACATGCAGGTCCCTGGGATTGAACCCGGGCCGCCTAGATGGGAGGCGAGCGGTCTAACCACTCGGCCACGGCGCCGCCTCATATGGAGAATAAGCGTTTGTAAAATTAGATTGTACAAGAGTAGAGAAAGTCATGTGAGTGTAACACATCAGATTTTTTTTAGATCTGAATCACCTTTCAAAGTATATTTCAGAATAATTCTTAGCAACGAAGATGCTAACGGCTAGTAGTGAACCTAAATGCAAGTTAGTCACACCTGGTTGTGGCAGAATTTTTCAAATTTGATTCAACCTTCAAAGTAGCTATATTTCTGAGTCATTCTTATCAACGAAAATGTTTAAGCCTAGTATAGTGAATCTACATTGCAGGTTACTGTTCTGAGTTGTTCTGATTGTGGCAGAATTTTTTAAAAGTAATCATATTTCTGAACCATTCTTATCAACGAAAATGTTGAAGTCTAGTATAGTGGATCTTCATTGCAAGTTACTCACAACTGGTGTGGCAGAATTTCGTAAATTAATTCAACTTCAAATTATGTATTTCAGATTTCCTAATAACCCAGAATCGTGTGCACTCTCTGATGAAACAACTGAAATTAGTGTGGATAATTACAAAATATCCATTTAGAATGCCACACACATCGCGTTTAAATATCTTATCTGATTTAAATCATTCATCAAGTATACTTCAAAGTTTGTTCTGTTTTTCTAGGTACAAATACCTGTGCTGATAACAATTAAGATAATATGTACTTCATTTTGTATAAAGCGCTGGCTTTTTTATTTTCTTATTTTGCGTTGGAGACTCGCCTCAAGCCCATGAAAATCGCTTTGATACAGTATCATAACTACTAACAGCTAGTCTCAACGCTTGCCTTTACTAGTTAACCTTATCCTCTCTCTGGAATATTATCTGCTTGATCTTTCGAGGTGTGGCAGCCAACAAAGCGTCTATCCAACATTTGAAGTCTACAAAGTGCAGCGCATCTGAACTGATGGAGAGCGGTAAAGTGTTACAAAGACTCTTATTCATCAAGGCGTTACTGCCCCTCCTCACCTGACTTTACCTCGCGGAAGGACCAGCTGCTCTCTAATTTTTACCCGCACTCCATCCTTGACTCTCAGCCAGTCCCGCCGTCTCTAGAGTCGGAGAACAAACTAAGGCAGTTGGAGAGAAAGCTACTGTACATAGAGAGAAACAGAGATAATACATTATCTCTTTCTTTTAATCCCGCTCGTTCTCCTTGACTCCTCTCTCAACGGACTCAATGCCAAGGAATACCTCTAACGCGCAACGACTTGCACTTGGGAGGGTGCAATGACTGACTGATGTTCTCTGGCTGGAAAGTCGCGTGACGCATATCAGTGACACTGAGCAACCTACTCTGACCCGCCTTCGTTCATTTTCGCGACTCCAGTAGCTCACGTAAAACCTGCTGCTCGGTGCTATCATTTGCCTTTACCTATATAAACATGGAGTCGGTTTACTACTGCCCTTAACATTGAGACCTAAGCAATATTGTGTTATCTCCTATCTCTGTCTTTTAGATAAATATCTTTGTCCCTTTAATAAGGGATATTAGGTTATTAACTAAAGGTGATTATCTATGTTTTTCAACCCCAGTAGTTCATATATGTTTCTACACAGCGACCTGCATTTAAGGATTACACGATAAGCAGTTTCGTCCTCTTCATTATATAACCTACTTATTGGTTTTTCTTTGAAGATTACATTGTATGTGTTTCCGTAATGAAAGGAACGTCAGACAGCGAGTTGGTCCGTTAGTTAGTGAGCGAGTTAGCGAGTGCGTTTCAGGTGCGATGAAAAGTACTATTCTCCGAGTGAGTTTGTGACTTGCAGTGAGTGCTGTTCCGCGAGATTCTGGAGAAATCTTGTGTTCGACTCCCCAACGAGTGAACCGTCCGGAGGAACAGGCTGCGTCGCGCTTATTGTGACAGTTATATTTTTATTTTACAAGAATGTCTAAGTTCATTAAGTTGGAGACATTTAGAACAAATTTTTTTAATTAATTCCACGAGATTAGCTTTAGAATTCTGGCGGGTCGTTACACGGATGCTTATGTAAGCAGGGGTTATAATGATTTTATAGGGGAAATGGTCAACTCTGGTTCGACACTTGGATGGATTAAGCAAAATCATGCTGACACCCGCTTATGCCAGTGCTGTCTAAAGAACTTGTCAGCACTTTGCTCGGGTATTTAAACGAGTTCTTTGTGCGCTGGGGCTCTGCCTATGACTTGCCTAGCAGGACTTTGACGTTCGTCTCTGTATATTCATTTGTGTTAGTTTACAATTTCGACATAGGCCGTAGGTACGTCGAAGATGGAACGCCGGACGTCTTCCGTCAACCAGATAAACCCGAAAGCTGTCTAACCCTCTCCCTCTTGCAATATAGTTTAGATAAGTTATTAGAAAGATTAATGCCTCTCTTGGAATCAGAATTACACTATAATAGTGTCACCCTTTCACCATACTTCCAGCTACCCGCAACATATACCCCTACCTTCCAGTCCTCGTCCCATCTGGTATAGGTGCCGGTTTGAGCAAAGTGACCTTATGTCACAATATTTCGTTGCGCCGCTACGTCACGAAGAAAGTGAAGTGTAGTGAAAGGTTAAACTAGAACACATTAACGAAGAGACAATGAGAGCTTAGTGTAGTGACAGTTGAAAGCTGGACAAAGTCACAATGAGTATCAACTGATTTTGAATAAAACTCGCTGATGGGGGTTCTACCTTGAATATGGCGTTGAATTGACCGATTATTTACTATTAGAATCATTTCTCCTTTTAATTTGTTTGCACGTCATTAAACTCCACGTTTTTTTGCAGTGAGCCTCCATTTTTTTCTTTCTTTTTTCCCCCCAGGTCCACATTTAGTCGCTTGTTATCTCCCTTCCCCATAGATCCTCCATTTCCTCGTTTGCTCTAACGTCTATTTAACCAAATGGACAATGGAGCTCTTTCTCGCATTTGTTTGAACAGGCTACCACCCGGGATATAAAATTAACTTTCTTAATCCCGGGTAGTTATTTTTTCTCGAATTTACGATAATCCAGGGATTTCCTCTTCCCCTCCTACATTTAGTTCATTTACTGTAATAAGCGCGAAGTCTGAGAGCATTAAAATGATTCATTCGTCTCTTTTGCCTTTTATATGTGTGCTTTATACCTCTGGATTTTCCTTCGGTCCTACGCACTCAATTATAAAAGCTGGTTTGCAAGAAAACAATTCTAAAAATTACTCTTCTGTCTTAGTTATAAAATTTTTAGAGCTTTTTCGCATTTTAATTATATTACTTAACAACTATTCCTTCCTAGGGGAAACCTAATGGCGAAAATTGGCAAAACTTCTGGTGTGTTACACTCACATGACTTTCTCTACTCTTGTACAAACTATTTTTACAAACGCTTCTTCTCCATATGGTTCATGTTAATCGAGATATCGAGATGTTAATCTTATTGCTAATTTTATTGTATATGCAAGGGGAATTGCTAGGCTTTAAGCGATAGTCAAATATTTTAAGAGCTGGTTGCTATGTGGAGTATTTCATTCTCTTTGCATTACCAGGACAAAAAAATAAATAACGAATTTGAGAAATGGTATAAGTATCGGAAAATTTAAGGGAATAACAAGCAATATCTCGAAAATGGTTCACTCAACAAAACAAATTTATATGACATAAATTGTGTATTTTAACGCAAACTACATTTTTTGTGTAGTAAAATTTTGTCTATCTCTTATGGTTTACCAGTTATGCAAAAGTCATTCACAATGAAGAATACTTTTGGAGACATTCCCAGAAAATTCGACATATACATTTTATTTGTCATGAAAATATTTTAAACATATGATATTTTCATCAAAATCGTTAGAGCCATTTTTGAGAAAATTAAAATTTTGGGGCGGGGGGATTTTCTTGAAAACTTTCGTGTTGCATTTCTGGAAGATACTGAACCTAAATACCAAGTTTGGTGTTTATCCGACTGTTCGTTTCTGAGTTATGTTGTAAACAGACACACACACGGACACACAAATGCTTTTTTTGGATTCAGGGGGTCTCAAAACATGTATTTCCGGTGAAATCTCGGTATCGAATTTTTGGGTCGAATACAATACTTCCCCTACTTACTATATGTAGTAGAGAAAGTAAAAATACATATTTAGTTGTTTGTACAGTAATATTAATTGGAATTTGTTCTTTAATTTTGATATTTATTTTAGTATTATCGACACAATGTTAAGCCTGTACATTTCTTACATTTCTCTACTACGTATAGTAAGTAGGGGAAGTATTGCATTCCACCCAAAAATTCGGTACCGAGATTTCACCGGAAATACATGTTTTGAGGTGCCCTGTATCCAAATACAGGATTTTTTCGAAACATGTCCATATGTGTCTCTCCTTCTGTCTATGAAACAGCATAACTCAAAAACGAAAAGTCGGATAAATACCAAAGTTGACATTTGAGTTTAGTATCATCCAAGGATACGACACGAGACTTTTAGGAAAATCCTCTCACCCCAGACTACCCTTTACATTGAACATTTTTCGATAATGTTTATTTTCTCAAAAATGGCTCTAACGATTTTGATTAAAATATCATATGCTTATGGCATTTTCATGTCAAATGAAATGTATATCTTGAATTTTCTGGGAATTTCCCCAAAAGTCCTCTTCATTCTGGATGACTTTTATATAATTGCTATTGCTGTAAGAGATTTTTCTACACAAAAAATATAGATTTCGTTAAAACACACAATTTATGTCACATACTTTTTTTGGCCGAGTGAACCATTTCCGAGATATTCCTTCTTATTTGTTTCAATTTTTGCAATACTTGTACTTTTTCTCAAATGGGAATTCGTTATTCCTTTTTTTATGTCCTGGACATACAAAAAGCCTACCATATTCTCCTTGTATCTACAAAAAAATTAGTCACAAGTTAATTTCTGCAAATGTTTATCTCGATTAATATGAAGTAGATGGAGAATAAGCGTTTATAAAAATAGTTTGTACAAGAATAGAAAAAGTCATGTGAGTGCAACACATCAGATTATTTTTCTTCACACAGTAGAACCTCGACTAGCATATGGTGTTTGCTTCTAGGGGTCAGCATCGTATAAACACCAAACTTGGTACATGTTTAGATTCAATACCTTCTTAAGACGCGACACGAAGATTTTCAAGAAAATCCCCCCATCCCAAATTACTCTTTACATGGAACATTTTTCGAAATGTTTTATTTTCTAAAAACTGAATGAAACTGTTTTGGCTAAAATATAATATATATTATTGATGTTTGCGTGACAAATAAAATTACATTTTTAATTTTCTGGGACAACCTGTGAGTGCTCTTCATCGGGAAAGAATTTTGTATACTCTTGTATAAGTGGTAAACGCTAAGCGATAGGCGAAAACGTACTATACAAAGGTTGTAAATATGGTTAAAATGCACAATTTATTTCAAGTAACATTTTTTGTAGCATCAGCAGTTTCCGAGATATCCGTTGTTGGAATTGTTCAATATTTAGCCATTCGTTTAGTTAACTCGTTTATTTCGTTTGGTTTTCTATTTAAACATTAATTTCACACACATTTACACTCTCACTCATACTTTTACACGCTAGTAAGAATGGGGAATAACCCTGGCTAAATACGAGGGTCGTCCAATAAGTAAGCTTGCCTATTTTATAAAAAAAACACAATTGATCATGTTGAATTAATTTGATTTACATTGTACAATTCTGTTGTTACTTTTCTTCACATTCAACATGTTTTTCCAAGCATATTTGGGGACGTGACACAAGTTTTTCCAAGCCAGTGTTGTACTAGGTCGGGTCCTGTGCTCGCAACCAGCTGTTCACTGATTTGACTTCATCATCGGTGTTAAAAGTGCTTACCTTTGAGTTGAAGGAACATGTGAAAATCACTTGGGGCAAGCTCCGGTGAATACGGAGGATACGAGAAAACTTCCAAGTTGAATGTTGACCCAGGCGGAGCTCAGAAGATTCAACTGGGAAGTTTTCTCGTATATTCCATATCTTTATCCAGTGATTTTCCCATGTTCCCCTGACTCAAAGGTCATCTTGCAGGTAAGCACTTTAACACTGTGACGAAGATAAATCAGAAGTGAACAGCTGGTTACGAGCACGGGACCCGGCCGGGGACAACACTAGCTTGGAAAACTTGTCACGTCCCCAAAAATGCTTGGAAAAACATGTTGACTATGTAGAAAAGTAACATAAGGATTGTACAATATAAATAAAATCAATTCAACATGATCAGTTTTTTTAATGCTTTTTTATAAAATAGGGAGGCTTACTTACCGGACGCCCCTCGTAAAAATCTCCGTCCTCTAACCGAGAGTTGAACTTCGGAATTTGAAAGCTACCATGCTAACCATCAGATCACAGGGGCAGTCTAATATTCTTATAATTATTATTTATAGAATTTTACATGTTATATTAATATAGATATTCCTTTATAACTATTTTAATTTCTATTGCATATTAAAAAAAATTGTCTGAGGTTCAGTTCCCGCTACATGGGTTAGTGGAGTATCACTTTAAAATTTCAAATGGGAGTAGGGTCAGATAGAATACTGTTACATCAATTCAAATGGGCATTTCTTGTGATTCTAATTATTGCTGAATCAATTGCAAACTGCAAACAATGTAATAAATTCTCGTCCCATAGTGTATGGTCATTATTATGTGGCACAAGTGCAGCTTTCAAATTGCGACTAATCGCTCCCTTAATGATGAATTCCGATAATATGGAATAATTAACACATGCGTAATTCCCGTAACGAAGCTAAATTATCTTATTGCCCGAACTTAAAGGTAGGTAGCGTTGGAAAAAACTCTCTATTATCAGAAGTAAATGTTAAGTTTAAACTTTGTAATATGTTCACTCGCTTTCCGTGTGAAAAATAGTCTTTCTCGTTTTAATGTTATACTTTTTAAACAGTTTTATTTCAAAAAAATCGACGTTACACCTTCACATGTTCTTCTATACCTTCTATCTTTATTAGTTGGTACACAAACTATTCTTACTAAAGCTTATTTTTCTATTTATTGCATTCTAATCCAAATAAACCTTTGCACAAATAGCTACATTACACATTTCGTTATACATACAAAGGGAACAGCGATAGTCAAATGTTTAAGAACTGGACGCTATATGCTGATCTTAAAATTCCATACTGTTTCCATTCAATCGCGAGAAACAACTGTAAATCGATGAGACTTTAAAAGAATAAGTATTGAACAATTCGAAACTTTATTTACGGATCTCTCAGAAATGGCTTATGCCATAGAAAAAATTATTTTAAGTAAATTGCATGTTTTAAAGATATCTACATTTTTGCATGGTACGTTGCGCGTTTATTGCTTAACGTTTACCAAGTATTATACAATTATACAAAATTCCTTCCGAATGAAAAGGACTTCACAGGCTATTCATATAAAATTCAATATTTGCATTTTCTTTGTCGCGTAAACATATTTAAGATATATGTCAATCAAAATCATTAGAGCCATTTTTTAAAAAATCAAAACTTTCGAACAATTTTCCATGTAAGCATAGTTGGGGTGGAGGGATTTTCTTGAAAGTCTTCGTGTCGTATCTTTGGAAGGTACGGAAGCTAAATACCACACGGAGCTTTTTCTAAAAATGCTTTTTTGGATTCAGGTGGTCTCAAAAACATTTATTCCGGTGAAATCTCGGTATCTAATTTTTGGGTGAATGCAGTCCCTGTGGTAGAGAAAGTAAAACGAACTGTCATTTTCTGTCGAAAACACTAGTTTTAAAAGCTTTACGCCCAGTAACCGTGTAGTTCATATCGAACGGTGAATAACTGAAGTGAATCAAATGATACTGAAATGGCTCCCGCGGTCCATAGAGGATTGGATTGCGCTACCTGCACACCACGAAGCTGGTTAAATTGTGGACTTATAGCTCATCATAGTATTAATAATAATTTATGGTATAACAGATTAACATAATATTTTAATTTTCAGAGAAACATTTATCACCCAGACTTTCTGAGGATGATAATTTTCAAAAAATATGAAATACATCTTAATCTTGCGTGGCATATGATAAAATATTTTATTCGATAGTAAAACGTAAATTAAGAGTAATTTAATTTAATTAAACACGTCAATTTATCGTTACTGCCTGGAAATATGGCGGCACCAGTAAATTGAAATTTGCCAGGAGAAATATTTATTCCTAAAGAGTTCTACTAATGGATGCTCAGATTGCAGTAAATTCATTGGTCCTGAAATAGTCCATCTAGTTTTCTACGTGATAATGGGTGCAGATCAGAAATGAAATAAAAAGATGTAGTAGTGGTAGTGGTAGTAGTGGTAGTAGTAGTAGTAGTAGTAGTAGTAGTAGCGGTAGCGGCAGCGGTAGTGGTAGTACTGGTAGTACTGGTAGTAGCAGTAGCAGCAGCAGTAGTAGTACTTTTATTGTGTACAGTTTCAGTCTACTCTTGTACAATACAACAATCGCATGGGCCTCATTGCCGTACATGCTTTTCCAGTCCCTATAATCTAACACTGTGTGTATAACACTAAATATATACTCACTATATATATATATATACATAGTATGTACTATGAACTAACATAATGAAGGAAGAAAAAACAAAATAATAATAATAACAACAATAATAAGCATGAATTACAATTATATTACAAATATACACAGTGCTCCGACCCTTAAGAACTCGCTCTTATGTGCCGTCCCCCCTCTTCCGTTCTCCAGGGCAATTAACCTCCTTGCGAATCATAGAGAAAAAATCTGATGTGTTACACTCACATGACTTTCTCTACTCTTGTACAAACTATTTTTACAAACGCTTATTCTCCATCTACTTCATGTTAATCGAGATAAACATTTGCAGACTCTATCTTATTGCTAATTTTCTTGTAGATGTAAGGGGAATATATATTTACAAGGGTGATATAGAAATACAGTAGCCTTTAAGCACATACATATCTCTTAATAGCTGGTTGCTAGGTGCAGCACCATTCCTTTGCCACTGATTAATCCTCTTTGCATATCCAAGACAAAAAAATGAATAACGAATTCCCATTTGAGAAAATAAGTATTGAAAAATTTAAGGGAATAACAAGCAATATCTCGAAAATGGTTCACTCAACAAAAGAAATGTATATGACATAAATTTTGTATTTTAACGCGATATACATTTTTTGTGTTGTAAAATTTTGTCTATCTCTTATGGTTTACCAGTTATGCAAAAGTCGTTCATAATGAAGAATACTTTTGGAGACATTCCCAGAAAATTCAAGATATACATTTTATTTGTCATGAAAATATCTTAAACATATGATATTTTAATCAAACTCATTAGAGCCATTTTTGAGAACATTGAAATTTTCGAAAAATGTTCAATGTAAAGGGTAATCTGGGATGGGGGGATTTTCTTGAAAACCTTCGTGTCGCATCTCTGGAAGATACTGAACCTAAATACCAAGCTTGGTGTTTATCCGACTGTTCGTTTCTGAGTTATGCTGTTCACAGACAGACAGACACATAGACACACACACACACGGACATGTTTCCAAAAATGCTTTTTTTGGATTCAGGGGGTCTCAAAACATGTATTTCCGGTGAAATCTCGGTATCGAATTTTTGGGTGGAATACAATACTTCCCCTACTTACTGTACGTAGTAAAGAAAGTAAAAAGAGCCCATTTTATGACAGCCCGCGTCCAACATTACATCCTAGCAGGCCTCCATTCCCCTACTGGACCCCAGACGTAGCAGTGGAACAAAACGTTTTAATTCACTACTGTAACAGAGCATATCGTTCAGTGAGTAATAACATTAATAATAATTGTACATTTGGAACACATATGAACATTTATACTTCAATAAGAAAAATTTTGAGTTTACCACAGATGAATAGCCTAAGGCACGCTCAAGGTACCGGAAAACACTTAGGAAAAGGTCCGCTTCACAACGCCTAACAAAGGGGAAGTGAAAGTCTTTAGAAATATTTGTTCACTAATCAGAACGCGAGTTCAGTCAGCGTGAGGGACTTAGGCAAGCATAGACGAAGCTAGTAAAGTTATGCGAGATCACATACGACGCCAACAACATGATTGGGGGATACTTGGGGAAATGCAAATTCTGAGAACAAATCAGAAAGATATAATAAAATCCACCAATGAGTTTATTAAGAAGCTTAATTGTGACGTGGTTAGAATTACAAAACCTGCGTCAGCCCTCGGAGAGACACTGACACTGAATACTCTGAATAATACCTGGGCGGATTGATAAGACAGTGGCTTTTTTTTAAACAAAATAACAATTTTTTCCAAAAAATAAATTTTATTTCTAAACATAGTCTCCTTCCAATTCAATGCAAGTTTCTCCAATTTTTTAACACTTCCAAAAAATGTGTTTTTTCAAAGTCTACAAAATATGAGGTTCTTTCTGTCATTATGTGTTCACTGGACGTGAATTTCTTCCCAGGAGCCAAATTTTCAGGTTTGTAAGAGAAAGAAGTCGCTCGGAGCCAAATCTGCAGAATATGGTGGTGAGGTAGCAGTTTGTAACCCAATTCTACAAATTTTGCGATGGCAATGGCTGACTTGTGTGCGGGTGCATCATCCTGGTGAAAGAGAACCATTTTCTTCAGCAAATGGGGTCGTTTCTTTAACAATTCCTTGTGAAACTGGTCCAGTATTGCGGCATAATATGAACCTGTGATCGTTTTACCCTTTGCAGGTAGTGAATGTCTATCGCCTCTTGTGAATCCAAAAAGACAGCTGCCATGATTTTTCCTGCCTACGGAATGGTTTTCACTTTCTTTGGAGCAGGTTCGCCGAAGGAAATCCACTGTTTTAATTGTCTGGTTTCAGGTTGACAGTAATGGATCCAAGTTTCATCAACCGTGATATAACGCCGCAAAAATTCATTTGGGTTGCGCTGGAACATGTTCAAACATCAACACGATTCCGCTTGTTTGAAACTGTGAGCAGTCGCGGCACCCAGCTTGTTGACAGCTTTCTCATACCCAAAAATTCGTGCAGAATGTTATACACCCATTCACTCGAGATGTTTATGGCCTTGGCTATCTCACGGATTTTCACTCGGCGGTTTTCAAACAATATCGTGAACTTTGTTCACCATTTCTTCTGTTGTGACCTCAACCGGCCGTCCTGTGCGCACGGCATCTCTTGTGCTCGAACGGCCACATCGAAATTCTGTGAACCACTTGTGAAGCATGCCATGTGATGGAGAAGAGTCGTCATAATACTTGTTCAGCTTTTCTTCCGCACCGTGTTACCACACTAAAAGTAGTGCTTTATCAGAACACGAAATTCACTGTTCTGCATTTTCTACGAAGCAACACACACCTTCGTATTTTAGACGCTCTCAACAATGTTCTAAGAAACGAATGACGACCAAGTTCTGCGATTATACACAGAATAGATGTAGGACTTGGATGCAAACAAGAAACCTGTGATTAGAACGCTATGTCTCGTCAAAGTCATGGACTTATCAATCCGCCCTCGTATACTAGAGCACGAAATAGAGCACGCATTTTGAATACTCTGACACTGAATACAATGTGAACATATACTGTGAACGTATACTGAACATATATTGCAAATATAGTGGAGATTCCTACCTAAAGCCGTCACGGGAAAATACATTTGGAAAAACACTACACAACATGTATATTTTATCAAGTACACAATCGGTACTGGGAATCTCGGTACCGAATAGTAAGTAAACTCGTGATGGGTATATGGTTGCTAAAACTCAGATGGTAAATTGTAAAAAATACGAATAAATTTATGATGTTTCTAAAGGAACCAAAATGGCAATTATCTCTAAACTAATCACTCATAAAAAGCAATGCTGAGATAATAAGAATCAAAGTCGAAGCGAATTAATAATTAAAAACTGTTCACATCATAAAACAAGACCTGCCACACTACTGTGATTAAAACAAGTATTTGGATTGCTAATAACGACGAAACAAACGATAGTTTATACACCAATAGTGGATAAAAACTTTAAATAAGTTACTCTTATCTCTTATATTGCTGCATATTATAGAAATCTCACTCTTATTTACCTTATAATCTTGCCTATGTTATTTATCCCTGTGAATTTTAATTTTACACATGCTTTCAAAATAATTGAGACTTTCTCTGTGGTTGAGTATTCATCATTCTGTTTTTCATCTCAAAGGCCCTAGATTCTATTCCCGGCTGGACAGGGTAGTTTTTCTTTGGAAAAAAATTCAAATTGAATTTTATTTATGAATGTTCTTTAACTGCTATGGTCCTTAGCGTCCCATTCTATATTGGGCATGAAAGAACGGTAATTTTGCTCAGAGGCCTCTATTGCGCTTGAAATTCATTTACGTTCCGTAAATCTACGACATGGGTCCACCGGCTTTACTTCCCTTGCGAAGGAAGCTATGCTAAAGATTTTTACGTACGAAAAAATCCCTCGCCCTCCTCCGGGTAGTTTACTTTGGAGAATCATTCCCTCCCTCCACAGAGTTTGGAAGTATGAATGTGAAATCCATCAGCGCAGTACGTGTGTTTCAAAATCAATAAAAAGTAAAAACGAAGTTAAATGCCTACCGACATCGAGTTAGTAACACCGGTATTGTTTCTGAAGTCAAACTCCACGATATGACCATAGAGGTTAAAGGGAACTATAGAAATCAAACAAAAAGATGAACCCAACATTTATAATGCATAGCAATAAACAAAACAAGTGAGAAGTGCATTAAGTACTAGTGTATTCGTTGACAGTACTTAGCGTCAACAAGGTAGTGCTCAGTGTTATGAGGAGCAAGGCGATAGGGGAATGTGCAGTTGCACAATGAAAACACATTAAATTTTGCAGGCCTAAGCCTTGCTTGTAAATAAAACTCAAACTGCGGATCTTTCTTTATCTGATTGCCCTTCCGATGCCCTGCCCTCTTGTTCCGTGCTGTTTAGTTTCTCTTCCCACCGCACACATTCATATCGTGGCCGACTAGTACCAAAGATCAGCTTTATAGATTAGTATCTGAATGACTGAGAAAACAAAATTATAAAATTAATATTATCTGAAAACCGGAAGTTGCATAGCATTTTAACGTTGGATTTGCACTACTGTAAAAAAAAGGAATGACTTTTTTATGGTTCAATTAAGCATAATTTTCTATTATTCGTCTCAATGTAAAGAGTGGAAATAGGAACGTACTTGACACCGGATCAGTATTAGAGGATTAGATTATAGATTAGGTGCGGAGGTGCATTTTGGGCACCCATTGTACATATTGAACCTCCGGAGGAAGGGATGAAGCGAAGGACACAAAGTGACTGGATCTGGAGCGACAGACTCAGACGCAGACGGGATCCCTAACGCCTCCAGGGTGAGATCCCGACGCCGGCGGGACCACTCACGCAAGCCTTCCTCCCCATGAAGAGGTCTCTCTGGGGTTCTACACACACCGAACGTCTCGCCACGTCATCCATTCGCCTGATACTCTTACCCTAAAACATAACAACGAAATAAAATGGGGGACAGGGAAATTCGGGGTGTTACAGAAATCAGCATTCGCCTACGGACTTGGGGAAAACTCAATGAAAAAAACCACAGTGGCTATTCCAACCGGAATTGAACCCGGCACCATTGAATCCCAACCTCACGCATTACCGCAAAGCCATCTCGCTCGATTATTAGAGGATTAGTCAGCAAGTATATCGACCTAGGGGACCGGTCCCTCGACTGGCGTTTGTATGGTCCTTTCTCTGTGAAAGGGATGCTTAACTCAAGTGGGGCTACACTTGACTGCGGAACAGGTGGTGTTGAAGGTCCAAATGTCCAGGCATTAGGGGAAGTAGGAAAAAATGTAAACAGACCGTACTCAGTACCTACCCTTGCGGTCAAGAGCATGTGTTCAAATGCAAACAGAGATTATCCACCCTACACCCATCCTCTTATCCCATATTCACTTCGATTTACAAACAGACTTTGAATAAAGTGCCTCATTTTATTTGCTTTTCACTTTCACTACCACGTACATAAAAGGTAGGGAAGGCCTTGTATTCTACCCAAAAAGTCGATACCGAGATTTCACCGTAAATACATGTTTTTAGGCACCTTGAGTACAAAGGTGTGTGTGTGCGTGCGCGCGCGCTTCTGTGTGTTTGTGAACACCATAACTCAAAAACGAAAAGTTGGATGAATACCAAACTTGACATCAAATTCAATATTTTCCAAAGATTTTCTAGACCATCCCACCATGCCAACTACCCTTTACATGGAACAATATTAAACATTTTTTTATTTTCTAATAAGTGGCTGTAACGATGTTTATTAAAATACAGAGAGAGCCAAAAAACTACGAACCGGCTGCGCGGTGTTTTTCCTGTCCGCGTTCTCGGCGCTCGTTGCCGTCTGCCGCTATCATAGAAAGGCACGGATCATTTTTAAAGCTACTTTTACGGGCTTTACTTACCAACTTTATGAAAGGAGATGCTGAAACTGGTCACTGTCGTGGTCCATACATTTTTGGCACCTCTTTAGGAAACATCACTTGCCATATCCGCCAGGAAAATGCTAGCAATTTCCTGGCGGATATTTTGTTTTAATTCTTCCAAGGTGTATTGGTTTGTGCTGTACACTTTGTTTTAAGTTACCCCAGAGATAGAAATCGCAGGAAGTTAGGTCGGGGGACCGAGGCGGCCACAAATCTCTACTAATAATTCTATCCTCAAACACACTTTCATAAAGTTGTTAAGTAAAGCCTTTAAAAGCAGTTTTAAAAATGTTGTATGGTTTCATTCGCACCTTTCTATGATAGCGGTAGACGGCAACGAGCGCCAAGGACGCGGACAGGAAAACCACCGTGCAGCCGGTTCGTAGTCTTTTAGCTCTCCCTGTACCACTCATTAAAGACATTTACGTGAAAACTAAAATGTATATATTTAAATTTTCTGGGAATAGCCTGTAAAGTCCTCTTCATTCGGAAAGAAACTTATATAATCTTCCACTATTAATGGTTTGAATTATTTAATACTTCTCATTATTTTAAAGTCCTGTCGATTTTCAGTCGTTTCTCGCTATGTCGTGGAAAGAGTATGGGAATTTATGGCGTCCAGTTATAAAACATTTGACTATCGTATTTCCATTATATCTCTAACGAAATGTACAATGCAGCTATTTCCGGAAAGGTTTATCTTGATTAAATTGAAGTAGATAGGAAAATAAACTTTCGTAAGAATAATTTGTATACCTACTAATAAGCGATAGAGTATAGATAAGGTTATGTGAATTAACACATCCGGCGTTTATACGTTATTTTCTTGTTATTGTTGAGAATTATAGTTTTCTATAATGTTTTAAATGCTTTGATTTCTCTTTGATTTTTACTTTCTCAAACCATTTACCTAGAGAAGGTATTTCATTCCACTCAAACATTCGATGTCGAGATTTCACCGAAAATAAATGTTTTGAGGCTGTCTGAATCCAAAAAAGTATTTATTAATAGTTCGGTGTGTGTGTGAACAGCATAGTTCAAAAACTAAAACTCTGATAAATACCAAACTTGGTATTTAAGTTCAATTTCTTCCAAAGACTGAAGTAGGTATTTATTAGCTCTACGAATGGACGCCAATTTGAAGTAGGTAGTTTGTTACGTTATTAGCAACACGCGTTGGGCGTCACTTTAAAGTAGGTGTATTGAAGGAGTTGTATTATATTTCAACTGTTGGAGAGCCGAACACTTGAAGTAGTTGCAACCGCACGTATAGTAAACAGTTTTCGGTAGCCTTTCGCCCCAAATGTACTTTCAGGTGGCCTTTGCCCCAAGTTTAAAAAATATTAACTTTGTAATTAAACTGTTTCTTTAAGTATTATATGTTTAGGTTTGCCTCCGCTGCGTCATTATTATTGTTAGATGCACGTTTCTCTTAGCAGGGTTGTGATGCGACAAGAATGTAGGCTTACACAGATTATAATTTTACTTCACTCCTTTTATTAATACTTGACACGATTTAAATAGCACTTCACTGATATAGAGAGCTGTGAGATTCTTTTTATTAATTAATTAATTACACTTTTTTAACGCGTAAAGGTATTTTTCGTCTCACACGAATACATATAATTCTTGAGGACACTTTTTGCGTCTGGTTAGTAACGCTGTTTGCAGGCAACACGTCCAGTTATGAGCGCTGTTTAGAAGCAACTGACTTCTAGATTTGTAAATTTTTCTATATTTCAGTTTCTGATTGGCTAATCCTACTCCAATGGAATACCTTCATTTAACTAAAGCTTTTTCTGGTTGTTGATTGGCTATTTTATAAACTGTCACTAAAATTACATTATTGTTACTCCAAGAATCAGAAGTAGTACTGTTAAACTTTCTTACTCATTATTGACTCAAGGTTACCTCATTGTTACCTCATTGCTAGCAACTTTTAACTTATTATTCTCACAGCTCCTACATTACTAAATTACGTAATATATTCACATAACATTATTACACATGGATACAGTAATATAAGCATATGCAAATATTGAATTTACATAATATATAATTATACTCTAATTATTTAAGTGTTAAAAATACTGCCTCAAGATGCGACACCAGGATTTTCAAGAAAACTCCTGCACCCCAAACTACGGTCTACATGGAAAAATATTTCTATATTTTTTATTTTCTAAAAAATTCCTATAATGTTTTAATTATAATACCATATATTTATATCTACATATATGACGACATATAAATCTTGACTTTTCTGGGAACATCTGTGAAGTCCTCTTCATTTGGAAGAGATTTTGTATAATATTGTGTAACTGGTAAACATTACGAGATAAGCAAAAGCGTACTACACAAAAACTCGATATCTCTTTAAAATACACAACTTATTTCAAATAATTTTTGTAGCATCAGTCATTATGCATTAGCTGTCGCTATTCAGCTGTTTCTCGCGATATCATAGAAAAAGCAGAGAATTTCAAGTCCAGCATATAGCCACTCACTTTTCAACATCTGCCTACCGATTCGGTTTCCTCTGTCCCACTTGTACCTGCAACGGAATGTATAATGTAACTATTTTTGCAAACGATTATCTCGATTAATTTGAAGTACATAGAAAAATATGCTTTGGTAAGAATATTTTGTATATACTGTATAAAATAAACGACTAAGGTTAGAGAATGTCATGAGAATGTAACACATCCAACTTTGTTTACATGCGTAGTTAAATTTATGCGTAGTCAACCCACGTGTTGAGCATGAGGTGATAATTTCCGTAAAAATCATAGCACACCTGTTTATATAAGCATCTGGGGAATTACTCGCAAGAATTCTAAAATCAATGTCATGGATTTGCTTAAACTAATTTCGTCCTCCCACATTCGGGAGGTCCCGGGTTCAAAGCCCGTGGGCCGACCAATCTGTCTGAGGTTTTTTCATGGTTTTCCTCAGTCGCCAAGGTAAATACCGGATTGGATATTTAATACCACAACCCAAAGTTCCATCTTAAGTCTAAAACAATACTAAAATGAAAAATAAGTGATAATAGCGAATACTATGCCATCTATCTACAGACAATGTAAGCAGTTAGACTGGACGGCACCCTAACGCCATCTGCACGGCACGTAGCAGAAGATCCGACTGCCATGCGCTGGAGGTCTCTGTGGGCACGTGACGAAGTAGATGGCATGGTTCCAGGGATGAGAGCTAGAAGGCTATCCGTCTTTCTGTGTGGGGGCGGCGGTTGGACTGCACGGTACCCTAATGCCGTCTGCACGGCATGAAGCAGTGGTTACAGGCATTAGACCTAGAAGCTTAACTGTCCGCCTTTATATGGGGGCGGCGGTTGGACCGGACGGTGGCCTAATGCCGTCTGTACGGCACGAAAGCAGAAGATTCGGTAGCTATGCGCTAAGGTCTCTGTGACACGTGAAGGAGCGGTTGGCTACAGGGATAAGACCTAGAAGGCTAACTGTCCATCACATATCGTTCTAAGAGTTATCCACCAACAGATCCGTCGCGATATGACAAGGAGTTAAAGCGACGTAAAATAAAATAAAACAAAAAAGATTTGTCCTCAATATTTCGAAGCATATAAGACTGTAGTTATCATATTCGTGTACAATAAAACTATAACCGTCACAATAGTTTAATAAAAATGGTTACGGAGATTCTTAAGAAAGAAAACCTACAAACCCTTTTTTTTTTAAGTTGGGGTCCCTAAAATTGTGTAGCTCTACTGATCCCCATGTTGAATTTTTTGGTTCAATACTTTCTCTACTACAGAGAGTAAAACCTAAACAAAAATCTAACAAACGGAACCATAGCAATCCGTATTTAAGTTGGTAATACCGGAGAGAGCGGATGTAATATTTTTTTTCAAAGACACTATAGCGGTTCCCTTGGTAGGACCCCACTACGTAGATGATGATGATGATGATGATGATAGCTGTGTTTACGTACCTTGAAGGTCGTCTTGATGCCCGTACTCTCGTGACGTATCTCGACGTTCTCGTAGACTGGAATCTGATGATCGTGGATCTGTATTCTTGTGTGTGTGTTAGTATGTTGTAATTATTGCTTTATAATTGTGCCACGACTGCTGTATTGGTGTCGGAGAGCACTTGTGTCTTGTCAGGGTTGGGCATGGAGAAGGTTAAAATATTTTGCACACACGTATTCTGTTAATTATTTCATTTGTATTTTAGATAAGTCATATATGATATTCACAATTCACTATTACATTTGTTATGTTAAGATGTGTGTAACTGCTAAACTTTAAATACTTAGTTTTAGCGTCTATTCAGAGATGAGATTATACACTACCTTCCTTCTCGAACACTGACAAGCTTCTGTTAGCGTTCCTTCCAACCGTATTACCTTCAATACGTATTTGAATTATAGGCATGTATCAATGTACTTTATTAGTGCTACTATCCAGTAACATCCAATAACAATTAATGTTTCTATAGATATATACACTGGTGCGCAAAACCTAAGGATGAAAGTAATCTTCGAATGCTGTAACACTGCCAAGTAACATAGCTCGATGAAACTTGAATCATCCACAGAGGGGAACTGCTACGGTATGCTACAGTAGGCAACTAAACGAAATATGCAATGAGACGAACAGAAATGTCACTTTTATTCATAGACCATAAGCTACACTAAAGTCAATACGACATATGATAGCTTTCTAGATTTACAGAAACAGACACATGATGCTTAAAAGGGCGTAGGATCACCAGGGCCAGCAATGCATGCTCTGCATCGTGCTCCCATACTGGCCACAAGGTTGGTAAGCAGTGCTTGTGGTAGGGCGTTCCATTCCTCCACCAGAGCTCTTGACAACTGTTGGATGGTCGTTGGTGCATGTGCATGTGCTGCAATGCGTCTCCCCAAAGCATCCCACACGTGTTCGGTGGGATTTAAATCGGGGGAACGGGCAGGCCAGTCCATTCGTCGAATATCCTCTCGTTCCAAGAGATCCTTCACCTGCGCTGTTCGATGCGGTCGCGCATTGTCATCCATAAAAATGAAGTCAGGGCCGACTGCACCCCTAAGACGCACATGGGGAAGGAGTACAGTATCACAATGACGTTGACCAGTGAGCGTACCGTGTTCAAAGATTTGGAGGTCGGTGCGCCCATGCAACATGATGCCTCCCCAAACCATAATACCCGGACCACCAAAACTATCATTTTCAAGGATGTTCCTGGGTTCATTACGTGTTCCCACCTCTCGCCAGATGAGGGTACGTCGAGAATCACTACTTAGACTGAATCGGCTCTCATCTGAGAAGAGCACGTGACCCCATTCCTCGTTGGTGCAATTTTGATGCTCTTGGGACCATCGCAAACGGTGCTGCCGATGTGCGGATGTCAATGGAACACAACGTACTGGTCGTGGGGCAAAGAGACCACCTCTGTATAGTCGCCTTGCCACTGTGTATCGTGACATTGCGTGTCTAGCTGTCCTGTTAAATGTGGTTGCAATTGCACCCGCTGTTTGGCGTGGATCCCTTCTTGCCTGTTGCAAAATGTAGCGGTCATCTGCTGCTGTAGTTGAGCGTAGTCGACCACCACCTCTCCTTGGGACAGCAGTGCCTGAGGTTTGGAAGGTTTCCCATGCACTTGAAACAATGCTGTGAGCAATTCCAAACTCCTGAGCAACACTCGTCTCACTTCGCCCTTCTTCCAGTTACCCGATAATTCTTTCCCATGTGAAGTCATCCAAATGGTGTCTATGGGCAATGAACACTACTGCAGTGCACCGTAACAGCTCGCTAATTGACACACCGTCTTGTCCTGTTTCGCGAACTGCCTCGTCTTGCGGGACCAGAGCTATTTGGCACTATAGGCTCGCTACACTCACGCCATGTGACGTCCAGCTTTCTATGTACGTGTAAGAGACCTCTGGCAACATGCTCCCGCACCTTCATCTACTTCCACCAAGTAGTTCATTATGTCACTTTACCCATTTCGTTCTTAGGTTTTGCACACCATCGTCTTAATTATGAATCCAAGGTTCCTTACATACTTACGTAGATACTACTGCATTTCTCGTAATTTTATATTACTGGTTTTATAGCTAACAATGGCCTTTCCCCTTCATATCATATTTTATACGTTATAACGTTATATACCTGTTCCCTACAAGGTGTACATTATGAATATATGTGCTTTTAACATCCTGTTAATTATTATACTACAATATTAGCAAAGAAAATACATAACATGTAAAACATAGAAAAAATATTAAAGAAAGAATTATTAACTTGTTGACGCCGAAAAGCTGTGAATTAGATATATTATTACATTAATGATTTATTATATTAGTTTGTCCGTGGCTAGTACTTCAACGCAACCAGGATAAAATGAGTTTCCAACATCGCATCCATTTCTAACTATGTGCTGTTGCATTTCTGCGCCACAGTACGATTGAAAGTAATATCGTCATCATGGTCTCCAACACTGGCATCAAAGATTAAACTTGGGCTTAATGTTCAAATTGGAACGTGATTTGAAACTGTTCACGCTATCTTTTAATGCCCGGCACACATCTCTCTTTCCTATTGAATGATAATAATGAGGGCTCACCATTTGTAATCCATTTTAAGCTGTTACTAGTACTTAGTTTCCACAGTGTAATTCAGCACCATTTGTATTGTTGCTTGGAATCAATGAAATCTATTCGAAATATGAGCCGAAGGTTTTCTGGCTACCCTGAAAAAGGAAATGACGTACTTTCCAGAAACTTCGGCCTCTAACTAACTTTACACCTGGCTGGAAGTCCGAGAAAACCTAGAATAAGTCTATTCGGTGTTATGCATACTTTTATTTTATTTCTTAAATCTTCTTACACCCCAAAAATCGGAATTAATTGATTTGCTCGTATCATTTTCCCATTTACTGTAACTTTTACCCTTTTGGGTTGCAGTCTTCCAGTCACTTTTCTTTAAACTATTCCTAAAAAAACATTAACTTTTGTCTACTACTTGTTCATCGAGATAAGATTGCAATATACATTTATGCACTTCATTTTAGGAATAAGAAGGATAAACTGAAGCCACAGTCTTCTTTAACTGACTCCCTCCTCTTTGAGGACTTACAATTCAATGCCTTGGGTCAGTAGCCTGTCGAGGAGCAAGAAAACTCTGGATCATAGCATATCCAGAATGGGTGATCAGCCAAATGCCTGGTATGGCGGTGAAGAAGAAGGAAATGAAACGTATACTGATAGAAAATTCACGGATCAAATTATCCAACCCAGTATTTGGCTAGCTACAGAGAAAAAACCGTCGGTTCTATTTCGACCTGGGGTTTGAACCCGTGTCGCTATGTGATGATCAGACAGGGGGATTTTAGTAAGTAAACAGAGCAATCGTATCACCGCACGGAGTAGAGGTGACGTCAGGTACTGTGACGTACAATCCCCTTCTCTTCACAACAGCCGGTTTCGTTGTGGTTGTTGTATTTATTTGCTGCATACAAATCAGTGGAGAACTATGGTAATATGCGTAAAATAAAGAATAATCAAATCATCATCAAAATTAGCATGTCAGTGGTGGAATTTGGCAGGGAAAACTTTAGCACAAATGATAAAATCATCAGATGTAACGTATGTAACATAGAGCTCACAGGTTGTTTCCAACCTCATGTTAACATCGTAACTCAATGCATCACAAGGAATATGTGGCGTTATTAGAAAGAAACAATGAGGGAAGTGGACTTTTAACCTCCTTAACCCCAAACTACGGATCGCAAGTTTTGGAGTATCTGTGTCATACGCTATTAAGATCGGATATTTCGTTTAAAAAAAGATACAGCTTTGAAAGTACCTGTTTCGTAGCTTTCATAAACAAATATACTAACAGAAAAATGACTGCTAGTACTATACATGCAGAGAGAGAAATAATTTCACTAGCAGTGTTTTAAGATATTTCATATATTTAGAATCATTTTAGTATTGCAGCTACAATAAAATATGTATTTGCAAGCATACACACTAAAAATACTAGAAGCTCTATAGAGCAGGTTTCAGAGATACTGAAGGGTATAAACCTGAACTCCAAACAAAGGGTGACAAAGAAACTTTAAAAGTATTCTAGAGAAGAATTCAGGATGTTCAGAAATGTGTAAAACGAGGGATGCGTTACTGAGGCTGGGAATATCAAACAAGTAGTCTGATATTTTGTTTTTTATTTGCTCCTACTACGTCGGATGATATGGAATGTAGTTTTTCAAAATATAACAACTGTCTAGGTTGTAATCGCATGCGATTTATGTTCCATTTCGAAAATTCATTCTTTTCATTGTACAGGGTGATTTATGAAGAACTGGCACTTTCTTTCTTTAATTACTCTGTTCGTAATTCACTGAGTGCTCCAATTTAAGCACTAAATTAAGCAGAATATTCTGGAGTTTCGATTGCCTGTCACTAGCGCAGATGTTCATGCTTTTTTCGTAATTGTTATTCGCAACTGTTTTTGAGATTTTGTTCTAGTCAACGTGAAAATGGAGTACACATTAAATGAACGACTCCTCCTTGTAAAGCAATGCTGGATTAAGAATTCAATTACAGCTACGACATACCAGAGAGAATTTAGGGTTTGGAATCCTCCCCAAAGAAACACAACACTGGGACTGGTAAACGAAGTGGAAACAACTGGATTTCTGATGAGTGAAAAAGACAAAACTCGTTCATCTAGGCTTCCCACGGTTTTTATTGACGTAAGAGCATGACTGGATCAATCGCTCAAAATATCATTAAGACGTTTGTCGCAGGAGACAGGGTAGAGCTATTCAGAGCTGTGAAAAGTGCAGGCCTAAAGCCGTATAGGATTACGGTTGTCCATCAGCTACAGGAAGCAGATAAGGATAGACAACTGAATAATTGTCGGTTTCAGGCGTTCATTGTGCAAAATCCTGCCATATTGTCCACCACATGGTTCACAGATGAAGCATGGTTCCATTTATCTGGCTATGTGAATTCAAATAACTCACGCTATTGGGCCAGCGAAAATCCACATGTTATTCATGAAGCACTATGCACCCGGTTAAAATCGGAGTTTGGTGCGCAATATCCGCACAGAGAATAGTGGGACCAATTTTGTTTTTAAACAATGTGAACACTACAGAGTACCGACGGATTTTCATGGAGTTTGCTGAGCAACTAGACGATGTAGAGCTGAGTCAAGAACATTTTCAGCAGGACGGCGCTACATGCCATACATCAAATGAATTCATGGCACTAATTGCAAGTTTCTTTGACGATCGGATAATTTCCAAGAACCTGTGGCCACCGAGATCTCCGGATTTGACATCGCCGGACTTCTTTCTATGGGGTTACTTAAAAGACAGGATTAATGCCACACGTCCCCAGACATTGGACGATCTGAAGCACAACGTTACTCAGGAGATTCAAGCTATTGACAACAGACTCTTCCAACGAGTGGCCACTAACATGGAACGACGTGTTGAGCTGTGGCTTATGCACGATGGAGGACATTTGAAACGTTTTCGATAGAGGTAAATAATCTCCCAAAATTCCTCTACATTTCAGGTATAATAAATTATCGCTAGCATAACTCAGTCTGAAACAATTAATGGAATAAATGTATCAGTTCTTCATAAATCACCCTGTAAAACTCAGGATGGAACAGAAAAGCCAATGTAACCCAAATTTCTTTACATTAATACCTTAATTGAATAATGAGGTAACTTTATTGCACGCTTCTAATAGCTATACATACACTATTTTCTTCCGATACTCCGTAATCCTGATTACTTGCTTTCGAAGCAGGGTGTAGTGCCTTCAACTGTTCATATTTGTTTACAGAGAGCACTGCACGGTCGCAGTCGCCTCCACTTTCCCTCGCCACCAAACTTCGGTACGTTCCTAACTTGATAGTTTACTTACTAAAATCCCTCTGCCTGGTGATAACCCTGAAATTATATGCTCTTTGCATGACCACACCAAGGAAAACAAATAGCATCTACCAGTTAAAAAGAGTTTGAAGTAGGAGTTGAATGCCTCACTGTTGGAAAGCCAATTTGAAGGAGTAGTTGTATTGTAGTTCAACTGTTGGGGAGCCAAACTTGATGAAGTAACTGCCCACGTATGGTACAAAGTTTCCGGGGCCTTCGCCCCAAGTTCACGTTTCCGGTGGCCTTCGCCCCAACGTTTAGGAATCAACTTTGTATTTTAATGTTTCTTTAAATATTATATATATTTACTTTACCTCAGCTGCGTCAGTATTAATTTGCAGAAACATGTATCTCTTAGCAGGGGGTGATACGGCTAAAGAATGTAGGCTTACAAAAATTATAATTTTCACTTCAATCCTTTTATTAATCCTTCACGTGATTAAATAACACTTCACTGATGTAGAGGGCTGTGAGATTATTTATTAGTTACATGCACTTTTTAACACGTAAACTTTATAATATTCTCGCCGTAATGAATTTTATATGTCCCACACTGAATACATACCGAGCGGACTGCTCAGGAACGTTGCCTTCTAGCATCTGGCTTCTACCGCTTAAATTTGTAAATTTCTCTGTTTCAAGTCTCTGATTGGCTAATCCTACTCCAATAGAATACATTTATTTAACGTAAGATCTTTCTAGTTCTTGATTGGCTATTTATAAATTGTTTTAAATATTACATTATTGTTCCAAGAATCACTAGTAGCATTATTAAACTTTCTAATTTATTTTTGTCTGAAGGTTACCTCATTGTTAGCAACTTTCAGCTTCTATTATCACAGCTCCTACATTATTAAATTACGTAATACATTCACATAACATTATTATACATGTGCACATTAATATAAACATAATACAATGACTGTTACATACATTTTGTATATTATATTATACACATGTTGCTTTAAGGCGGGTTGTTATTTTGTTTATATTATATAATTAGACCGAAATCATTTAAGTGTTAAAAAACTGCCTCAAGTTTAAGTATATGAAAATCAAAGCAACAACAAGGAATACCTTGGATATGATTAACGCTAAAAATATTTTATTTGACATAAATTGTATGCTTTAAAGAGATCTACATTTTATACAGGAAGGTTTTGTATATGTCTAACGGTTTATCAATTATACAAGAGACACTCAGAATGAAGAAGACTTCACTGGCTATTCCCAGAAAATTTAAGATCAAATTTTTATTTGTAATTTGGATATCATAAACATACCTGTGGTATTTTAATCTAAATCTTTATGGATTTTTTAGAAAATAAAAATAACGCAAAATAACGGATAGATTGGGGTGGAAGATTTTCTTGAAAATCTTCATGTCTTAACCTTGAAAGACACTGAATTTAAATGCAATGGTTGGTATTTAACCGGCTTTTCTTTTTGAATTATGCTATTCATACACATTAGAGATCTACACGGGTCGAAATTTTAATGCCTGGGCCGGCCCGATTATCTAATTTTATTTTAAATAAAACTACTTTTTAGTTGTTATTACTGTTAATGTCATTGCTCCACAAAGCGCTACTGCCTGTGGTACAAAGAGATTCGGGTTCAATTTCCGGTACCGGCAAGGGAAAATTTACCCTTGATGGGAGATGATAAAGGATGCACTCAGGTCCTTGGGGCCAATTGAGGGTGCACTTTACAGAAATAGTGGCGCTGAGGTCCCGTAATCCTCATGTAGTAAGCGGCATGTTGACGGCATACTGTCTTATTGACCACATGTCGCCCCTATAAACTGCACTTCGTCCAGGAAGTCCTGGCTGTTGGTGGACTGGGAGAGGCGGAGTTTGCAGCTGCCGTATTGTTGTAACTTATTCGCAATTGGTCAAAGCGAACATTTATTTGTTATTATTAGTATTAATACTGTTATGGATGTGTGCATGCTGCGATAATTGTGCTATTTTAGACATCTCAACATCGCGAACCAAAACAATGTGTTAAGCTAACATTTATCGACCTTATTTTTCTTTTACATGAAAAAGCTTTCGTTATTTTTACTTTCTGTACTACATAAAGTGAGTAGGGAAGTATTGTATTCCACTCAAAAATTTTACATCGATATTTCACATAAATACATGTTTTGAGGCCCCTGAATTAAAAAAATTATTTTTACAAAACGCCCGTGTGTGTGTGAACAGCATAACTCAAAAACCAAAAGTCGGATAAATACCACACTTGGTATTTAGTTCAGTACCTTCAAAAGATATGGCACGTAGATTTTCAAGAAAATTCACCTACCCTAGACTACCCTTTACATGGAAGATTTTTCGAAACTTTTTATTTTAAAGAACATGTCTTTAACAATTTTGATTAAAATACCATATATTAAAGATATTTACATTACAAATAAACTGTATATCTTCGGTTTTCTGGGAATATCCTGTGAAGTCATCTTCATCCTGAAGAAATTTTGTATAATCATGTATAACAGGTAAAAGTAAGTGATAGACGAAAACGTACTACATAAGAAATGTAGATCTTTCTTAAACACACACTTTGTTTCCAATAAAATTTTAGTGGCATCAGCCACTTCCGAGATATCCGTTATTAATGCTTCGAATTGTTCAATACTTGGCCGTTCTTTAAAGTCATGTCGATTTTCAATTGTTACTCGCGATGTCATGGAAACAGTATGGAATTTTAAGGCCAGTGTATAGCATCCAGTTCTTAAACATTTGACTATCGCTGTTCCCTTTGTGTGTATAATGAAATGTGTAATGCAGCTATTTCTGCAAAGTTTTATCTCGTTTAAAAGAAATTAGGTCGGAAAATAAACGTTCGCAAGAATTATTCGTATACCAACTAATAAACGATAGAGGATAGAGAAAGTCATGTCAATGTAACACATAAGATTCTTCCGCTAGCCTCGAGGACTTGGCCCAGTCCGTGCAGACCTTCTAACTCACACGCGCCGGACCTTTCTAAAGATGCTCCTTTTTTTGATTCAGGGAGCCTCAAAACGTGTATTTCGGTTCAATCTGTATATTTAAGTTTTTGTGGAATGCAATACCATCTCTGTCTACTATAGATAAGCAGTAGAAAATGTAAAGATGAAAGAAATTGAGTACAATGACATGTGAGCAACCAAGCGTTGGAAACACCTGTTTGTATCCTCTCTGTAGAGCTGATCAAGACCAAATCACTGAAGCGAGGTGATTGACAGGCAAGCCGAGTTTAATGTGACGTCATACAGTGCGCACCACAGGAGACGTCACGACGTACTGATAGATTATTCCCACTGGCGTTTACTCCCTTTGTGGAAGCGTAGCAGGTGGAGCCCGCATTGCGTCAGGTATGTGACCAGCACCCACAAAGGATATGTCTATCGATACTGCTTGTGGATACGTAATTACACAGCATCTCAATGAAGACGTATACGGGGTGAGCATACACAGTTATGCCCTTGCCTTCGTTTTCCTTTCGCTGAGTCTAAAATTAATTCCATTTAATAACTTCTCGGGCCGCCTTTATTCCTCCTGCGCGTGTTTTCCTTTGGAGCATTCGTATATTGCTCTTGTAGCATGTTTGCATATATCCGAGATGAAAGAGAAATGGTATATAATTCCTTAATTAAAGCACATATATTATATGGTATTGAAATATGTGAAATGGATGGGAAATTGTGGACTTAGTACACAGCATGTTTTACAAGAAAGTTTGGTTTTGCCAATAGTAACAGCTAATGAAGTTGCTCAAACTGTGTACCATTTTCTCCCCTTCCGCAACTTGAACTACGTACATAGTGCCAGAGTGGAATATTTAAGACGGCCCGGGTTGGGCGTCGGATCATACCATTGGCGAATAAAGTCGCCAATAGTGAGGCGGCGCCGGCAGCAGCAGTACAACGGAGATGAGAACTATTCACCTTCTCCTAGCTTGGATAACTTGGCACGAGAGAGGAGACGAGGAGACTCTGACAGGCACGCCTACCGGTAGCACGAAAATACAAAATGTGAGTCAAGGTGTACTTCTTTTCGGACTATTCAAAATTTCTAATCAACAACTTTGTGAGTAACCTTCCAAATTTAATTAACTTAGAGTACCAAGGAAGAAAACAGACAAGGAAAGATGGCTGTAATGTTCTCTTATATGAAATAAATAAATTTTGTTACTTTGGGGAAAAGGAAGATTCAAACGCTGCCTGCACATTGATACACTATAATGTTAAATACTTTCAAAATTGTAACGGAGTCAATGTGTATTACGTAATAATTACGGGAAGGTAAAATGTTTCTTTGGCTTGTTAAATATCTACCATTTTTTCCGAATGAATAGATAAAGTCGTGTTAATAATATGTCAAGTACTGTGTTACGCGAGAAGCTAGTCAGAATTGCCAAGTGTTGTGACTCTCTTCCGCAAATTTAAATAAAAACATTATCAGTGTGAAATGAATAGTCGCTGGTAGGGTTAAGCAAGAAAGATTAAGATGTTCGTTTGTTTATTTGATTTGATTTTACACTGCAACGTGTGACACAGCAAGGCAGGTTATTTGGGCTGCATTTTATGATTAATGTGAACCACTCTGCCGAATAAGGAAGAAGAGATGACGATAGGTAATACGTATTATACGCGGAGAGATAGGTCAGATTCTGTAGTTTACTATGATCTTGTCTAGGAGCAGCTTCAAGTATCGTCTCACAGCTGTGTGATAAGAGATGAGGATAAATTAGTTAACCTCCTCAGCTAATGCAGTGATCTTCATTGATGATTTATCATTGCATTAAGCAACTACATATACGAGGGTCACTGGATAAATATTGGGGAAACAATTAATAAATGCTCATAGAAAGTTTTGTTTATCCCATTTTCTCGAAGTATTCTCCTGTACACAGCGCTCCATTATCTGAAATCATTTCTGCATGCTTCACGCCACTCTGTTTTCGGCACGCAGATAACTTTTCTCCGCACGCTGCAACTGCTTCTTCACGGCTAGAAAATCGATAACCTGGAAGTCAATTCTTCATTATACAGGAAGAGATCGCATGGTGCCAGGTCAGGAGTCAATAGTATTGCTTCAGTTCCTTCCAGAAACTCCATTGTTACATTATCGGTGTGAGCTGATGCATTTTCATGATGCAACAAAATTCCCCTTAGTACTGTCTTTGAATGCTTTTCTTGGATGTTCTGAAACACTTTCGGAAGGCAAACTTTTGTGTACAATTTTGCATAACAGTTGTTTTTATTTTCGAGTGCAACGGTTGTCATGTGCGCTTGTGGAGAAGAAAGAAACAACCATTTTCTTTCCCCGATGTTTGGTCATGTGGGGACGCCTAAATGCAGGACTGGCATTTGGTTTCCGGGTCAAACTGATATATGCATGTTTTGTCATCCTAACAATATCTGAAACACGGTGAGACTTTCCACAATTAAATCTTTACATCATTTCTTGGCACCATTTCGCCCTGTGAAGCTTTTATGTTTCAGACCAAGTACCAGGAACCCATCTTGAAGAAATGTTTTTACACGAAGGTGCTCATAAATGATAGTTGAAACACTCGGCCGAAGTGCCAGCTCAAAGTCCTTGTAGGATCGTCCCTAATTATTGTTCCCACAGTGGTGATGTTTTTCTCAGTCACTACTTTTATCCTGCCACTATTCTCTCCATATTTAAGATATTGCTGCCCCCTCTTGAATTCTCCAAACCAGCGGAAAATAGTAACACGTGAAGCAGAATAATCCCCAAAAGTCCCCCTCAAACGTTTAAGTCGTCACATTTCATTTAAGCCACATTTGAAATCGTGAAAAATCATCGCACGAAAATGCTCTCTCTGAAACTCCATTGCGCTTGCAAGAAAGTTCACACTTTCCAGGCTTAAAACATAAAATGAGGGAAAATGGATGATGTAATAGAGCTCAGCTTGTTACCAATGCAATACCAATGAGTCAGTTATTTCACCCAAGAACAACCCTTTACCTAGGGGAGGCGATATTCCGTGTCTAATTACTTATCTAGTGACTCTGGTATCATATAAGCAACTAATTATCTCAACCCCCCATTATCCTCATAGTAAGGCAAACGCATGCCTCAGAATTTCAAAACAGTTCACATCCCAGCCATGAAGGCGGTCGTTACCGTAGTACTACAGTTCGATTTGAACGCCGTGCTTTCTAGGCAACTTCTCCGTCACACGCGTTATGTCCTACTTAGAGCTTACATTTGCTTCAGAAAATTAACTCAAAACAATGACGTCATGGCGCAAATTTAAATGAACACGTAATATATCTTTGTGGTATAATATCACGTTCCAGGAATCGTATTCGCTGTAGCGTAAAGTTTCCTTGTACAAAGAGGAAAGATATAAATAGAACTAATACGTTAGGTAGATGCAATTTTTTATTTTCACTGCTCTATGGGCTGTCATTGAGATTGAGTTAGTCATACCACAGAGCTTTCGTTTCGGTGCGTGGCCGTATTACAGGGAATTCCTTGCCCTACACTGCGCTGTTTGTAACCGGTTTTCTTCTCCCAACACTTGCCTACTCTCCGTGTGCCGGCTAATCAATCTATTCAAATTCTGTGCTATACAGACGTTGATACGTTGTGAGACAACGTGTTTCAGTGTAATTGTGTGTTACAGCTATAATAATGCAAAAATGAGGTGTACAATTCTTTTACGGAGAAGCATGGATTTATTTACACGGTTATGAAGGATTAATAAATGTTAGAGCAATTTTTTTAAAAGATGTGAGAGATGTGTGGCGGCAGAATGACATAATTTCCAACATCTTCTATGATGAAGGTAATGTGGTTATTGTAGTTATAATCTACATGAGAATTCAACGCGCTTGCTTTAAGGGGTTGTGATAATCCGACTCTGCCGGCAAACAACTTGCTTCCCAGTGTCAAGAAAATTCCCGTTAGTCCGGCCACGTGTCAAAATGAAGGTTCTATATAATGCTTGTATTGAACAAGATGAGATATTTTCAGATCATCTCATGTTTGGGAACATCGTAAAGGACTTGTCACTCCCTTAATGAATTTTTACCGTGATGTATGTTGATGAGTCGTTTATAAGCCACACCCCAAGAACTTTATACTAGACTCCACATCCAAACCAAGAGGAGCTTGGTTAAATTTCAGAATAATCTTTGGCCAAAGTTAAGTTGTTTCTGTAGCTGTTGCTTAAACATAACGCCACATGAAGGACATTACTTACCAAGACTCAAAACTTCAAACTGATGTTCTTGAGGAGAAAATACATCATATTGTGGCGTCTTTGGACTAGGAATGAACCCAAGGAATCGTAGTGACGCAACACTCTCATAAATGTTGGAATCGAAGTACGTGGTGGATGTAGATTAACAGAACGCTGACGCCTCACAGCGTAAAATATCTAAGCTGACCGAATTGAGGTGATGGGGAGAATCCACCTCAAAGCCCGATACGGAACATCTCTGCGCTGGTCGAACTCGCGACGAGTCTTTTTGTAATTTGTGTATAAGAAACAACTTTACCACTAGATACGTAATAATCTGAGGTACTTAGAGACTGGAACGTAGGCTTTTAGGATAGAATAAAAGGGTCAAAGGCACGGGCAGGAGCATTACCCGGAGTTTTCTTTACCACCGCAACCCACACATCCCCTTCCCGAGCGCTGCACGCCCCATTGGCTGGCACTGTAACCTCGAGCTACGTCATCCTATAGCACCGGGGATGTCTACCATATTTAAAGTAGTTTATAAATGCATGCACAACCTCTGTTTCACCCTGTAGTAACTTTGCTACCTTATTTTAACCTCTTCTTGTTAATATTTTTGCATATATTTTACACCATATGCACGTCTCCATAAAGCACGTATAGAGTTGATGAATTTAATTAAAATCTCATTTCTGAACCAATAAGTTTGACGTCCTCAAGAGGAAGTTTTAATATTCGTTTTACATAGCGCTTATGATGCCTTGTTTTACCCTCGTCCTTTAATTAAATGCGCGCTAAGGAACATCACAAGACACGTGTTTCAACGTCGTCCATGTTATTTTCTCTTGCTGCTAGGATATTACTCCGGCAGAGTATTAATTAATGCATTCAGAATATGAGAGACACTCTATATTCCTTTCATCCTTATCTATAAGGTCTCTGTTAAATAAATTTGTCTAGATGTGGAGACGTCTACATTAAAACAAAACAAACCAAAACATGACAATAATTAAAGGGTAGAATAGGAAACATTTGATAACAATATATTGCGATATGAGTTGGAAAGTTAATTTTACGGACTCGAAGAAGGTGTGGAAACACGAGACAAAGTTGAGTCTCTTGTATTTCAGAGATTCTGTTATGCACTTCACACACATTTATTGCACACTATATTTAGACTTTCGTGGTTTTATTATTTTGAATCAATTATTAATAAAAAGGTAATGAACTTAGCAGGATGGCTCAGGGTAAGGTTCTGTGACCCGCATTCGGGAGGTCATGGGCGACCTTCCTGAGCCATGGTTTTTTAGGGGTTTTCCCCCGGGTTGCTAGGCAAATCCTGGGAAGGATCATTACATCCCCCGAATTTCCTGTCCTTCCATTTCACCTACATTCTCATTCCACTTCACCTTTCATCTGCTTGGTCTATTTCATGGTACTAACCTAAAAATACTAGATTTATTTCCTTGCAAACGCAACAATAGACTGTTTATCAATAATGTGGCATATTAATTTTTTGTCATTACCAGACGCACTGTTGCGCTGTATTGTTGCTACCAGACGTAGCATTATTGGGTCTCCTTGGTTATATTTCGGCTTAACGATCTTTCCTTTTGGTGCGGACCACGCCAAAGGGAGAGATCTGTTTGAAATTGTCTGGTATGACATCAGCGCAGTCTGGCTTTAGCTAGACACGGTTGGTTTGGGGAAAAGATAATGTCTCTCGAGTGGAAGTGTTCGTTGGAACCAGTCGTGTGTGGCCGGTCTGCGGTCTGTAGCATCTCTCTTCATCCTGTTTCCTTTGTTAACTATGTAGAGAAGCCAAACGTTTTTGTGAATAAATCCTAGGTAATGTATGTTATGTAATCTTTTAGTATAATAAAAAACCCACACCTTCCCCTTAAAATATACACCAAGGTCCCGGACTTTTTGCTGCCAGCGAGTTCCGCCCCCCCGTCGCCCCCAATGTGCTAATATGGTTTGTAATAAAAAAATCTGATGTGTTACACTCACATGACTTTCTCTACTCTTGTACAATCTAATTTTACAAACGCCTATTCTCCATATGCTTCATGTTAATCGAGATATCGAAATGTCAATCTTATTGGTAATTTTCTTGTAGATGCAAGGGGAATATGGTAGCTTTTAAGCGATAGTCAAATATTTTAACGCTGGTTGCTATGTGGCGCATTCCATTCTCTTTGCATGTCCAGGACATAAAAAAATGAATAACGAATTTGAGAAAAAGTATAAGTATTGCAAAATTTAAGGAAATAACAAGCAATATCTCGAAAACGGTTCACTCAACAAAAGAAATGTATATGACATAAGTTGTGTATTTTAACGCGATCTATATTTTTTGTGTAGTAAAATTTTGTCTATCTCTTATAGTTTACCAGTTATGCAAAAGTCGTTCAGAATGAAGAATACTTTTGGAGACATTCCCAGAAAATTCGAGATATACATTTCATTTCTCATGATATTATCTTAAACATATGATATTTTCATCAAAATCGTTAGAGCCATTTTTGAGAAAATTAAAATTTTCGAAAAATGTTCCATGTAAAGGGTAGTCTGGGGTGGGGGGATTTTCTTGAAAACCTTCGTGTCGTATCTCTGGAAGATACTGAAGCTAAATACCAAGTTTGGTGTTTATCCGACTGTTCGTTTTTGAGTTATGCTGTTCACACACACACAGACACACAGACACACACACACACAGACACACACACACACAGACACACACACGGACATGTTTCCAAAAATGCTTTTTTTGGATTCAGGAGGTCTCAAAACATGTATTTCCGGTGAAATCTCGGTATCGAATTTTTGGGTGGAATGCAATACTTCCCCTACTTACTGTACGTAGTAGAGAAAGTAAAAATAGATAGTAACTGAAGAGTGTAAATTTAAAGAAATACTATTTGCAGTTTACACTTAATTAAGAGAAAAGTAGAACTTAGTAAATTTAATATGTGGGATATAGATAATTGATATTTCTATACTGTTCTGTCACATCAAAGTGTGTTTATAGGTGGTAAATGAATAAATTATTGTGCCTACTTCAATGCTTTAATTACTGATAGTGCCTATTTTAGTGCCTATTTTGAACTTGTTGTAGTGCCTATTTGCCTATTTTAACTTTGTAGTGCCTATTGCGCCGAGCTTTATTGTCAATATACTTTGACACTATCTACAGCAGAAACTCACTGTTTCTTAACAATTATTATTATTGTTATTATTATTCAATATTCACATATGACATAACACACATTTTCATTCACACAAACCACAGCACGTATTGAAATGAAATTTTATACACAAGAGTTTGAAATTTATTGAATTCCATACAACAGTAAGGTTAGTTAAGTTAAATAATATCGAATGGAGGTTACAGCTGAACATTTTAAAAATAGGCTAAAGGCTTTGAAAGTTGCTACCTAAATGAAATACTGTACTATGATGTAGCGTACTAATAATTTGGTGGTTACAATGCGATTACCAGACATATAGCTGTTTACTTTGATGTTGACTGGGATGACGTCACTCCTGGCTGGGAGTTTTTGCTCGCCACGAGTGGTGGGGATATAGCGTCTGTCTTGCTGAGGATTCCGACAGAAGCGGATCGCGCGTGCAAGCCGGGTTTTGGATCGGTGGACATCTCCCTCATCTTTTATATTTAATAATGCAGGAACCCCAAACGGTTGGGAAATAAATCTAGGAATGTGTAAGTAGATTTGTGTTATGGATTTTGCAGAGTGAAAACCCACACCTTCCTCTTAACCTCCACACCACGTTTCGGTTCTCCGCAGCCAAGTGAGTATACGTCCCCTCAATGTACGTGCTGGGTACTAAAAATTAATTTAATATTTCATGTGAACATTTAAGCTTCTACCCAGCATGTAATAATATGATGCAATTGACTGTAATCCAGCGAGAGGAAATAAATATAAGTTTTTACTTTCTCTATCTCGTATCTATTAAGTAGAGGAAGCGAAAAAATAATTTTCAGACTTCACCGGAAATGCATGTTTTGAGGACCGCTAGATCCAAAACAACACCGTTCTTAGAAAAATGTGTGTATGTTGGAACAGCATTATTCAAAAACGAAAAGTAGGATAAATACCAAGCCCGTTCTTTAAGATTATTATATTTTAAAGACGCGACACAAATTTACAAGACAGTCTCCCACTCAAAATTAGCTTTTAGGTAGAAAATGTTCTGTTACTTTTTATTTTCTCAAAAATTGCTCTAAGTATTTTGATTAGCCAAACACATATCATCAATAGAATAGTAATTGTTCAAGCATTTTATCACATATAGCACACAAATGCAAACATTACCATTGAAAATTGAAAAATTCAAGAAAGAACATTCTGAAAGCATGTAGTACCACAAAGAAGCTTCTGTCACAAAGTGTATATGTTAAAAGCGTTGCGTTTTCAGAGGTAGACTTTTGTTTGTTACTATTTTGCAGTTACAAAATGCAGAGAGAATGAAAAGGATGAGGACCTGTCGCTCTGTCAAATGCATACGGTATTTTAATAAAAGTCGCCAGAGTCTTTTATGGGAGAATAAAAAAATGGGAAAACGCTTTTCCGGCGAGAGTGGAATTCCACGAAAGTCTTCGCGTTACGTTAAAAGATTACAAAAGTATAAAATTTCCTCCCTAAAGATTTCTTTTGTCGGATTCCGACTTACCCACGCAATGCTGTGTTTGTCCAATTTTTCGTTTTAACCTTCTCTACCACGTACCTAGTATGAAGAGAATGTATAATTGCATTCAACCCAAAAATTCGTTACCGAGATTTCACCCGAAATACATGTTTTAAGGCTCCTTGAATCCAAAAAAGCGTTTTTAGAAAAAAAAAAAAAAGGTCCATGTTTGTGTGGGGGGTGTGTGTCTGTAAACAGTAAGTATCAAACTTGTTATTTAAGTTCAGTATCTTATAAACATGCGACACGAAGATTTAAAAAAAATCCTTCACCACAGCTACACTTTAAATGGAATATTTTTCGTAAATTTTTATTTCCCAAAAAATAACTCTAAAGATTTTGATTAAAATACCATATATTAAAGATACGTACATGACAAATAAAATCTGTATCTTGAACTTTCTGGGAATAGCCTTTGAAGTCCTGTTCATTCGGAAGGAATTTTGTATAATATTGTATAACTGGTAAACGTTAAGCGAAAGATGAAAACATACTAAACAAAAAATGTAGATCTCTTTAAAACACAACTTACTTCAAACAAGTTTCTTTTGTGGCATTGGCCATTTCTGAGATATAGTTATTAATAGTTTGAATTATTCATTTCTTGGTCATTCTTTAAAGTATTTTCAACATTCAGTTGTTTCTCGCGATTGCATGGAAACAGTATGGAATTTTAAGGCCAGCATATAGCGACTGTCGCTGTTCCCTTTGTATCTATACCAAAATGTGTAATGTAGCTATTTCCGCAAAGGTTTGTTTGGATTAAAATGTAAATAGAAAAATAAGTTTGAATAAGAATAACATCTTTTTCCTGTCTTCCGCAATTTCGGAAGTATCCGTTATTAAAGGTTCAAATTGTTCAATAACTTTTTATGCTTTTAAAGTCCTATCGACATTCGGTTGTTTCTCGCGATTGCATGGAAAGAGTATGGAATTTTAAGGCTAGCATATAGTGTCCTATTCTAAAACATTTGACTATCGCTATTCCCTTTGTATCTGCAACGAAATGTGTAATGTAGTTATTTCCGGAAAGGTTTATTTGGATTAAAATGAAGTAGATGGAAAATAAAGTTTCGTAAGAATATCAAAATTTGTAGGCTTTCAAGATCGGTGTCAATATTAAATGAAGTATTTATTATTCGGGCTTGTAGGCCGTGGTCTGCTGGGCTCTTCCACAGACCTACCCGCCAGCCGCTGGTATAAATACCGCAGTCCAGAGTGCATCAAGCACCGTCGCTGTCGAAACTACTGCCAGAAGACATCGACCTCGCCACTGAAGATATCTGCCGTTATCTGCGAAGAAGGAGCTCAGTATACCACGGCCCACAAACCCCGATAACACTTAATTTAATATTTAATTTCGTAATAATAGTTTGTGTACCCACTAATAAGCGATAGAGGGTAGAAAAAGTCATGTGAATGTAACGCATCAGATCTTTTAATTTTTTTTCCTTCTTTTAATCATGAAGCCTGAAATCTGTACTTCTGGTTAAGTCAATGTATTGTATTTTAGATACTTCTAGCATAGGTAAGCGGTAGAGCGCATTGTCTGACGACGTAAAAGGGTATTCGAATTTAGTAGAGCTGTAATCATTATGGTTTATAATTCATTTTCTGGAAAGCTAGAATCAGAATGTCGTATGTGGTATGACCAGGAGTGGAAGGGGACCTTGGCCCTTCACGGGGCGCACGGGAGGGAAGGGTGAGGTGAGATGAGACAAAGGGCGGCCGGATCAAGAGTCTAGACTTTTTCAAGTTGAAGCTCCCCGGTGACAGCTGGTACTACCGCCTCCGCCCTCTACAGGCTTGCACATCCCAGTCGGGGTCCCGGTACTCAAAGACCGGCCCATTCCGGAGGATGTAGTGGTACAGAGAGCATCCTTATCCCCTGCCATGCAACGCCGAGACTCCCGCCGACACTTTAACCCTGAAAGACCAAGCAGATGAAAGGTGAAGTTAAATAAGAAAGGAGGTGAAATGGAGAGAAAGAAAATTCGGGGGATGTAATTACTCTTCCCAGCACTCTCCTAGTGGCCCAGAGTAACCCCCGAAAGAACGCATGGGTCAGTCAGGTCGTTTGGACCAGCTTCCATAGGAGTTTCAACCTGGAAAATGATAGGGACCCTGCCCTCTGCTCTGTCGTGCCTCCTGATCCGGCTGCCCACTGTCTTCTCTCACCTCACCCCTCCCCCTCCGCTCTTGGCCATGCGTCATATACAAAATAAACGATGGTGAGTATAAAAACTAATGTGAATGAAACACATCAAACATTTTTATCAATAATTCATCCAAAATAATAGAACACGATCGTGCAAAGATAGTGTGCAATACAAGGTGTGAAATTTATTGCAGAATCTCGAAAATAGGAAAGACTAACTTCGTCTCTCTTTTCATATTTTTTCTCGATTCTGTAACTGTGAACTTCTCACACTCATATAGCAATATACTATATATAAGAATTTCAAAAATACCCTTCCTATGTTTTCTCTATGCATGAGTGGTTTGTAATCAAGTGGGGTAGCGTTGTAACATCAGAAGAGAGGAATTTTTATCAACTATTCCATATTTAGTTGATTAGCTATCATTTATTGCACAGCACCTGAACATAACTTGCAAAGCCAACGCTGTAAACGAGAAACATACATATGCACGTGCATGTCCCGGGTACAGCAACACACGATACGCTAGGTAATGAATATTCAGAGAGGTAGGGTGCAAACTGGGATTAGCACAGAAGTTTACGATGGCTTGACGCTGAGTAACTGGAAAACTAGTGTAAGCATGAGGGACTCTCGCCTTGTAATAAGAAGAAGCAAACCTGAAATAAAGCGGTACAAATATGTTGTCTTTCTTTCTTTATCAAAAGTTTGGCCAGGTTAGTCTGTTTCATCTAACAGATGCAAACATATACAATAAAATTCACAACTTTTCTCAATTAAATCTAATGACTCATCTCTCTCTGCGCGGTAGCGAAGTGTTTTTGGAAAAATCAGATTGATATTCAATTCGGTCAGCTGTTCAATAAATGATGTAAGTCATCCCTGTAAATCTCTACATTTATTGTTTGTTTAAAACAAATACAGAAATCATTGTGTATGCATTTACTGTACACTAATCCTCGCGTTATCTTGTGTGTAAAATCGGGTTTCTATGTACTCCAATACGTCTTATTTTACGACGACACAAAGCTATATAAATGGAACCATGCTTGGTCAGAGAAAAATATTAAGCGTGGGTCAATTACTCTAGCATTTTGCAAAACTCAATTACAGAAATTTACCCGCCCTGATGATCACATAAGAAATAAGGTGTATGCAACAAACACCCACATTGGAAGAACTAAAGGAAAACATGAGGTGAAAATGTCACTCAATTTCGGATATTGAACTCTCCAGTGTGAATGAAAATTTCCTGAAAATTACCAAAAATATGTGGACAGAGAAGATCATTTACAACATCTCTTATGCTAAGGTATATGCTTATTATCTGTCATTGTAATTGTAGTTGTAACTATGAGAACGTGAGACGGTTGCGGGGACATTATGACTGTACGAATACGAGCTGCGGCGGCCTGCGCGCGAACTGACGTGAGGTGGCCACAGTGTGAAGGAAAAGTACTATACTGATCTATAGTAAGTAGAGAGGAAGTATTACAAAAATTCCATACCGAGATTTCATCAGAAATACACGTTTCGAAGTTCCCTGAATAAAAAGAGAATTTTTAGAACTATGCTCTTGTCTGTGAACAGTACAAGGCCCCATTCACAATGTAGCTGTACACGTAACGCAAGAACTTGGCACGAGGCTCTAGAACCGCAAATTGCACGCGGAAATCTTCCGAGCGTACTATAAGTTTCAAATTGAATAACATAACCAATAATATCCAAAATGAAAATTCATCCAATCTTTATAAATAAATAGGACATAAAAAGTGGTCTACGAAGCAAACAACAGATCAGTATCTGGCACCAACATTTAAAAAGGCGTGGCACGCCCAAATGGAAGAGCAATGTTATTTTACAGTAGATGGCGTGAAACCTCGCTTCCCGATCGTGTGTTGTTCAGAAGCTGGCAATGCGTAGAGAAAGAAAAACGGAATTCTTCCTCCTTGCACGCAACGCAAGCATAATGTTTATGAACTCTTGTGTTACATAGCTTGACTCCAAGGAATGCTTCCATTAAATAACATGGGTGCAATGTCTTGCACTTATGCTGCGTCTGCGCTTGCGAATGGGGCTAGCTCAAAACTAAAATTCGATTAAATACCAAACTTGGTGCCCAAGTTCACACAAAGATTTTCGTGTCGCCCAGGTAAATTACGTAAATAAATTAGCTGAAATTCATGCAGATCTTGCACGCAATAGTCCATCTGCAAAGTGCTATGTTTTTTTTTTAGTGATAAAACACTTCTTTTAATGTGAGAGTGCTGGTGTTTTAATAACTAATTCGCCTGTTATAAATATTTCAGAGTTGCCGCTGCAAATAACCCTGAGTTCTAGGTCATATATACTTATATGACAATTAAGGAGAGAGATAGCACCATGGTAGCGTGTGAGACTCGCATTCAAGAGGTCCTGAGTTCGATTTCCGTTGACCGTCCACTCTGATCTTGGGTTTTTCGTGGTATTCTCTGATCGGTAGTCAAATGCTGGGTTGGTTACTCATCTACATGATTTTATTTTTCTCATTTCCATTTCATAGCGCTTGCTCCAAGAAAAGAATATCTCCCTGGACATTACAGGTCTGCTTGGTTGGACGGTCGTTCATCATCAATCCTTAGCATGCCTTCCTTCGGAAGGGAAGTATAGCCGGTGGTCCCTTGTCTTAGATTTACGGCACGTAAAAGAACCACAAGCCTGATAAAGAGGCCTCTGAGCAAAATTACCGGTCTTTCACGCCCAATATACAATGGGACGCTAAGGACCACAGAAGTTAAAGAGCGTCCATAAATTTAAAAAAAACAAACAAACTCGGTCGTTCATCACTATCTTTAGGCAACTGCGGTAGTCGTCCTCCGTGGTCTAGTGGTACCACGCTAACCTCTAGTTCCCGAGGTTGCGGATTCAAACCAGGTAGAGGGCGACGGATTTTTTCGGGCGTAAAATTTTTCGAAAGTATCTGCAGTAGCTGATAAGAAAAGAATAGAAGCGTAAGTCATTGTTGACGTGGAGTAAAGTAGGCGGGAACTAGGTATACAATCAACAATTCACTTTGATTATCCGCCTATAATAATAAACTATCTTTGAGATTAAATCACGTCGTTGCTTTTGTTTTGGGAGGAAATCCAATATTCTCGTCTGAAATTTGCAAATAAATGAAAAGCCTACTACAAACGCTAAAGAGAAAGTGGCAAGAGAAATTCAGATAAAATTGTTCATTGACGTAAGAAATGAAACTGAGATTACTAAAACCAGGGGCCGAACTAATACTCGTAATGTTTACAGCCGCATACAAGGTCCCTTTGTGTGAAACTTCAACACATGTAAACTTATGCCCCGTAAATCAGTGTGCATGTCGTAGGCTTCTGCTGAAACCCGTCATTTCGCGTAGTTCCTGGGCAGATAATGAAAAGCCAACGTATGCTGAAAACATACGAAAGCACACGTTCTGCCGCGGTTGTTAATGAAATGACGGAGCTTGTTAGGCAAACAGTGTACCCCTAACCTAACTTAACCTAATCTAATCTAAACTAAACTAATCTAACAATTCGCTGTTTACCAGCTTTTAGTCGCCCCATCAGATGGCCACACTACGCGCCGGTTTTTCATGATCTGCCTAGGATCTTCGCGACCTGACGTATTTCAACAAAAGCCTACGGCTTGCACAATCCATGCACTAAAACAACCATCAGGAACCAAACTCAACTTTTGATGAACAGCTAATAGAGGCTGAAGTTGGTCAGGAAATTCAGTTATAAAGCAGTTACGTCGAAGCGACGTTGCTATGGAGACCAGGCGCCGACTGGGAGGGATGTCAACAGCATGAATGGAGTGCTGTGTAATTCGCATCCAACCAAGTGTGTAAACCTTGTCCAGTTCTCCAACAGGAGTGAGAGATATAAGTGTGTTGTTCTTGGTGAAAGTATTCAACTATCTTTTTGACAAGAAATCGTCGTGGTTTAGAAATTCTAATTCAAAAGTCTTACATAGATGTGTCGTAACTTTCATGAAAAAGGTAAGATTTTGTATCAAAGTTGAGTGATCCTTCTAGGGGGGGATGGCGCAATAGATCTGTGCAGATCACAGCCCACGAGGTGTTCCCTTCCATTGAATCACGTTTACCTCTACCTCTAGGTATAAGCTGAGGATTCCGCTGCAGAATTCATATAATCCAAGTGACAATTTTGTCAGCGACAATAGAAGGCTTGCAGAAAGGTAATAATAGATTGGAAGAATATTGTAAACAATGGGGTTTGGTGGTTAACATTAATAAAACAAAAACAACTGCTTTCAAAAATGCCTATGTGTATGGTAGGGATGAAAAATGGTATTACAAGGGGCTAGAACTACAAAACGTTAAACATTTCGCCTATTTAGGAGTAATGTTTAATATGAAAGGAAAATGGAACAAACATCCATCAGTAACTAACTTTAAAGCCCTCTCGCGGATATCTGATGTACCGGTAGATACATTAGAAAAAATGTATTAACTCTACGATAAGGCCGACTTTGTTATACGGAAGTGAAATCTGGGGGTGGGAAAGAGCAGAGCATGTAAATAAAACGCGGGTAGCATTTTGGAAAAGAGTTCTTGGTGTTTCACAAGGCACATCAAATCCGGCGTATTAATGGAAGTGAAGACACAATACACTGTAAAATAAGAGCAGTGAGGTACTGGCTGAGGCTGATGCAGGGGGATAACTCCACACTACCATCCAAATGTTATAAATACCAGCGAGAAAACCTGTCTCCTAAGTTTTGGGTAGCTGATTTGGAAAGGGCTTTGAGGAGAATAGGAATGGGGTCAGTATGTCAAAGAACTGAACAAATGACAAAAACATGTAAAATGTGTCAAAAGAAGACTAAGAGAATCAAGCAACAGAAATAGAATAGGATTGTAAAATTAAACTTTCTCTAAGTCTAGCCAATGAAATAAAATTGAATTGGGTTAAAGAGGCATATAAACTTAACTTAGGAAGAAAGCAAAGATCAGGAATGGAATGGTTTAGACTGGGGGGGGGGGCTGGAGGGCACGGAAAATGACTGACGATTCTGGTAGGAGAATCTGTCCATTCTGTGATTTGGATGAGGACTGGATACATATTTTGGCGGAATGCGCTCAGTGGGAGAACCAGAGAACAATTGAACTCAAAGAAAAATTCTTAAGTCCGCTAGGAAAGATATTGGCATGTTGGGATCTACTGGCTGACCAGAGGAATTGGCAAAACTTGGGCAATTTCTTGGCTAAAGTGCGAAGCTATATCAAATTTGTTCGGTTAGTTCAAAGGTAATTTATCTCTATTTTCTTTTTTCTTGTTTTCTTTTTCTTTCGTCTATTTTGTGAGCATACCTTGTATCTTAAATATGCATGTAGGGTCATTGATCGATGCACTAAATACTTGTGCAATAGCTTCAATAATTTGAAACTAATAAAGATACCTTATCTATATTTCAAGAGATGCTCCCTCAACTACCAGCTAAAAGATTAGATTCTAGGTTGTCTCCAACTTAAGATTACGCTCAAGAACTCTGTACAGTCAAGTGTTATATGAAATTACTTCTTAATTCATGTTTAGACTTACCTTACTAGATTTAGAACGTATGTATTAATTTCTATTGTAACAGTATTAAAGTGGAATGGCATGGTATTTAGCTTTATTTATCTTTACGAAACCTTAAAAGGCCATAGAAAATAAACAATGAATTCTTGAGAACTTTATAAATTAATAACTCTTTTGGCATAAAGACAACTTTCTAGAGAGTGCACTAGGGAGACTAGATTTATAAAACTACAAGAATTTGGATTGCCTAAGAAATTGATGAGAGAAATTGGAAAGCTGTCGACCTGGCTTCTAAATGGATTACCTTCTTCATCTTGTAGTGGGGAAGTAAGGGCTTAGTAACACGTGTTATCTCAGCTGGATGCTATCTCGGATCTCCGAAGTTCCTTAAAGTTCTCTGCCGGGCTGCTTGTAGAACAGAGGAGAAATTCCTATCCTAGATAACTAACTTGATATTCCTCGGGGTTATCTAGATGAAGGCAAATAACAAACTGACTTTCCCTTAAACAGCTTAATTTATTTAATATAATGTCTGTTTAAGGAGCTAGCAACTTTTCCTTGCTTACACTAAACTGATATAAAAGATGTACATTTTAACTTGCATTTACTGTGAATTATTACGTGGACATATCTAACTCGGCACACGATATTTCCCATGCACACATACGCACAATCGTCCACCTGACATTACATCGCTGACAATCACCAAGACTGCTCGAGAGAGAGAGCCAAACTTTGGGCCTCCTTTCCCTTTTATATTCTCCTACTATGAGGCTAGAATTCGCGCCTTTATATGTAGTAACAGCTATTCTCACTGGTTATCTACTTAGCGTGCTATAAAAATAAAATGTTCCAAATTTTAGAAGCTATGCTTCCCTTTGACTTCTCTGGTAAAACCCACTATCTCTGTCTCACTCTACAACTCCTTTATCTTTCTGCTTTTTTTTCCAAATCCCTTCACTTCCAAGAATTGGACCACTATCTCTGTCTCGGTCTAATCTCGGACCTCTCTATTTTCTGTGACTCTGCCTAAACCCTGTGTGCATTAGCGTGTATGTGCCGGTGGACTGTACCCCTGTTGCTAGCTCGCCTGGTTGTTATTTATTACAGTTCTTTACATGCTTGCTTTCTCGTTAATTACATTCTGTGGTACAAGTTATTTTACAATAAGGCTATTTCTCAATGTTATTTTACATTATTAGTTATTCCTGTTATTTTCAATACTGTATTCTATTGTGTATAGTTCCGTTATAATGAACTCTTTGTTAAAGTTGTAATGTCTGTGAACCTCAAAATCAAAGTAAATGTTGTGTTGGGAAGATAATACTTGCGTGCAGACAGTGGTCTTCTTTTTTTATCGTAGTTAGGTAAGAGGAGGTATTGTATCTTAACCAAAAATTCGATATTGAGGTTTCTCCGAAAATACGCGTTTTGAAACTCTCGGATTCCGAAAAAAGTTTTTTTTACTACTTCCAAAGTTATGACACGGAGATTCTCGAGAAACCCCTCAACCCCAAACTACCCTTTATATGTAAAATTATTCGAAGATTGCTTCTCAAAAATGGCTCACGATCTTTATTATATTTAATACATTGACATGACAAATACAAAGCATAGCTTGAAATTTCTAGTAATAACTTTTGAAATCCTCTTCATTCAGAAGAAATTCTGTGTAATTTTCTATAGCTGGTAAACCCTGAGATAGATACAACGTACTGCATTAAAATGTAGAAGTTCTTAAAAGCACACAATTTATTTCAAATAACATTTTTGTGACATCAGCCATTTCCGAGCTATTTCCATTTATTATTGGTTTGAATTTTTCAATAAGTTTCCTTTTTACTTTCTCTACTACGTATACTAAGTAGGGGAAGTATTGTATTCCACCCAAAAATTCGATACCGAGATTTCACCGGAAACATATGTTTTGAGGCCCCCTGAATCCAAAAAAAGTATTTTTGGAAACGTCCGTGTGTGCGTCTGTGTGTGTGTGTCTGTGAACAGCATAACTCAGAAACGAACAGTCAGATAAACACCAAACTTGGTATTTAGGTTCAGTAGCTTTCAGAGATGCGACACCAAGGTTTTCAAGAAAATCCCCCCACCCCAGGTTACCCTTTACATGGAACATTTTTCGAAATTTTTAATTTTCATCAAAAATGGCTCTAACGATTTTGATTAAAATATCATATATGCAAGATATTTTCATGACAAATGAAATGTATATCTCGAATTTTCTGGGAATATCTCCAAAATTATTCTTCATTGTGAACGACTTTTGCATAACTGGTAAACCATAAGAGATAGACAAAATTTTACTACACACAAAATGTAGATCGCATTAAAATACACAATTTATATCATATACATTTTTTTTGTCGAGTGAACCATTTTCGAGATATTGCTTGTTATTCTCTTAAATTTTCCAATACTTATACTTTTTCTCAAATGGAAATTCGTTATTCATTTTTTTTGTCCTGGTAATACAAAGAGAATGGAATACTCCACATAGCAACCAGCTCTTAAAATATTTGACTATCGCTTAAAGCCTAGCATTCCCCTTGCATCTACAAGAAACTTAGCAATAAGATTAACATCTCATATCTCGATTAACATGAAGCATATGGAGGATAAGCGTTTGTAAAAATAGTTTGTACAAGAGTAGAGAAAGTGATGTGAGTGTAACACATATTTTTTAAAAAGTTCTGTTCAGTTGTTTCTGGCAATGTCATGGATAAAGATGAAATTTTAAGGTCAGCGTATTGACTCGGTTTTTAAAATCTGGCTATCGATTCGGTTTACTCCATCCACCTTGCACTTACAATGAAATGTGTAATTAATCTGTTTCTGCATAGTTTTATCTCGATTCACTTGAAGTAGATAGAAGAATAGTGCGTAGAGAAATTCATCTGAATGTTAAGACATCAGATTTTTCTTTCCTGCACTCCCTTTACACAACGAATGTCTGTGAGGCGTAATGTCGACTTAAGTGCTTTTATTACCACCATTCATTTCGATATATCCACAGAAAATAAAACAAACGCATTCACGAAACTTCTCAGAGCGGAAATTAATAAAGAAGTAGAAACATATCTAGAAGAAACCCTATATTAATCTTAGTAAGTCCAACAAAACACTTGGTTACTTAAAAAAGTACTACGTTTATGTCAAGCGATATTCTACTCTGTGGACTGTTTTATAAACTTACTAAGCACACATTTTTACCCTCAGTTGAATATGTTTCTATTCGGCAATGAACTTATAAAGCACTCCTATGCAATCCTACCATTATAAACAAGTTGGTACTGTATTCAACATCGTGCAAAATTGACTCATTATGGCATGCGCGGCAATAATAGCAATAACGCATTTCCTATAGCAATGACATAATACCAGTATTCTAAGTCGCCATGGCTTGTAGAGAGAAGATTAAACCCTTTTGTGATATTTCCTTCCCTAAGCAATGAAAATGCAAAAGCATCTGTACATTATTAAATTTAAGTAGATTGTATTGTTCTTTACGTTGTTTGCTGCTACGTATGAAAAGCCGATTTGAAGTAGGATTTGTATTATATTTCAACTGTTGGGGAGCTGAAAACTTGAAGTAGTTGCAACAGCACGCATGGTAAACAGTTTCCGGTAGCCTTCGGCCCAAATGTACTTTCAGGTGGCCTTTGCCCCAAGTTTAAAAAAAAAATATTAGCTTTGTAATTTAACTGTTTATTTAAATATTATATATTTATGTTTGCTTCGGCTGCGTCAGTATTTATTTTAGAGACATGGATTTTTTAGCAGGGCGTGATGCGACAAGAATGTAGGCTTACACAGATTATAATTTTACTGCACTCCTTTTATTAATCCTTGACACAAATTTAATAGCACTTTACTGATATCGAGAGCTGTGAGATTCGTTTATTTAATACTTGCACTTTTTAACACGTATACTATTTTCGTCTCACACGAATACGTAATTAATTTCTCTCGGACACATCTCGCGTCTGGTTAGTAACTCTGCTGGAGGCAACTGAACTGATTTCAAGCGCCTAAACTTGTAAATTTCTGTATTTCAAGTCTCTGATTGGCTACTTTTACTCCAGTAGAGTACCTGCATTTAACTAAAGCTTTTTCTGGTTGTTGATTGGCTGATTTTATGAAGCGTCACTAAAATCACATTAATGCTTCCAAGAATCACAAGTAACATTTAAACTCTCAAACTCATTATTGCCTCAAGCTTACCTCATTGTTACCTCATTGTTAGCAACTTTTAACTTATTATTCTCACAGCTCTTACATTGTTAAATTACGTAATATATTCACATAAAGTTATTGAACATGGACACAATAATATAAACATATACAATGACTGTAATATACACCTTTTAGATATAGTTACATACACACATTGCTTCAAGGTGGGCTGTTATTGAATTTACATATTACATAATTTGACTGAAACCATTTAAATGTTAATGATACTGCCTCAAAATATAGGCTAATTAAGATCTTAATTCATAATTACTAGGCTACATCACTGTCCAAAACACATGCTCACTTCTCTCCCAGGAAGGGAATGCATGCAAGTGGCTGCCTTGTTTATCGCTTCAACACGTCAGGTAATAAATGAAATACAGGGAGAGAAGCTAAACATCTCGTTTACGAACATATGAAGACGCCCTCACTTATGTCAGCTATGAATGTAGAACTATTTCATGATTTATTTCTTGCAATTTATATTGCTAAGTTTGCATAAAATGTTTTATCCAACTCGTGGATAGTCTTAATATAACACTCATGCAATAATCATCAAAATTATCCCTTGTTGTATTAATTGCTATTAATTACTACACTAACCTGCATTATAGTTTCTCAGTTACAAATCTGTACTAAGTGCACTTATGTAAACATTTCTGTAGAAATTCACTTTGTAGACATATGTATGAGGACGGATTGATAAGTGAGTGACTTTTTAAAGAAAATAACAATTTTTTTCCAGAAAATCAATTTCATTTCCCAGCATAGTCTCCTTTCAATTCAATACACGTTGTCCAACGTTTCTCCAATTGTTTAACCCTTCCAAACAATATGATTTTTCGAAGTCCGCAAAATAGAGGTTGTTTCTGTCATGATGTGTTCACTGTACATGAATTTCTTCCCAGCGAGCCAATTTTTCAGGTTTGCGAAGAGGAAGAAGTCGCTTGGAGCCAAATATGCAGAGTATGGTGGGTGAGGTAGCAGTTCGTAGCCCAATTCCACAAATTTTGCGATGGCAGTGGCTGACTTGTGTGCGGGTGCATTATCCTAGTGAAAGAGAACCTTTTTCGGGTCGTTTTTTTAACAATTCCTTGTAAAACTGATCCAACATTGCGGCATAGCATGAACCTGTGATCGTTTTACCCTTTTCCAGGTAGTGGATGTCTATCACCCCTTGTGAATCCCAAAAGACAGCTGTCATGAGTTTTCCTGCCGACGGAATGGTTTTCGCTTTCTTTGGAGCGGGTTTGCCGAAGGAAATCCACTGCTTTTTGTTTCAGGTTGAAAGTAATGGATCCATGTTTCATCAACCGTGATATAACGCCGCAAAAACTCATTTGATTTGCGCTGGAACATGTCCAAACATCCCTGTGAAATGGTCTCACGATTCCGCTTGTTCTCAACTGTGAGCAACCGCGACACCCATCTTGCTGACAGCTTTCTCATGCCCAAAAATTCGTGTAGAATGTTTTACACCCGTTCACTCAAGATGTTTACGGTATTGGCTATCTTGTGGATTTTCACTCGGCGGTCTTTCAACACAATATCGTGAACTTTGTTCATCATTGCTTCTGTTATGACCTCAACCTGTCGTGCTATGCGCACGGCATCTCTTGTGCTGGAACGGCAACATCGAAATTCTGTGAACCATGCCATGTGATGGAGCAGAGTCCCCATAATACTTGTTCAGCTTTTCTTCCGTTTCCTTCACCGTCTTACCACGCAAAAATTAATGCTTTATCAGAACACGAAATTCACTTTTCTCCATTTTCTACGAAGCAACACTCGTCTGCTTATTTTAGACGCGCTTAACAATGTTCTTAGAAGCAAATGACGACGAATTTCTGCGATTATACCCAGAATATATGTAAGACTTGGGTGCAAATAAGAAACCTGTGATTAGAACGCTATCTCTCGTCAAAGTCATGGACTTATCAATCCGCCCTCTATACGTAAATTTGTTTGTTCGAGGAATTGTAAGAACTCAACAGCCTCTCTGCATTGATGTAATGTGTATATGCTGTTTTGTTTCAGGTCAAGTAATGCCGCTGAAGTAAACAGGGATGAGGTTACTGCTGGTGACTTTCCTGTTTGTTGTCACCGAGGCCACATCCCCTCTTCTACCTCGGACACCAGGTAAGGCAGTAGTCCTGTTTAAACGATCATTGTATCCGCTTAATTCTTAAGGAAGCTTAACAAACGGACATAGGAATTAGGGATTCCACCTTAATGTGACGGTTTCCAAAGTAACGAATAAAAAGTAACTAGTTACCCAATAGCTGTTAACCAAAGTAACGAAGACAGCTAGTTATCGCGTTAGCAGTTACTGCAGTAACCAGACGGTTACCGAGCCTGGATGACATCATTCACTACATGTGCGCGGCATTGGAATCGCTTATCGGGAACTAGTTACCTCAATACTCGTTTACAACTTGAGTCATCCTCGCACGTCGCTGCAAGTACATTGTTGTTTATTACAGCGTGTTGCATATCGCTTCGTATATAGGTCACAGGCCACGTATGACAGCTCAGTCAGCACTCAGGCAGCAAAGCTGCATGCATTTCATTAAAAAGCTATTTACATACGATTATAGATGCACGAGTTTTTAAACTTCGCGGATATATGGTATGAATAAACAATTAATGCTGTTTGGTAGTAAAATATGCGCGGGTCGCTAAACACAAACAACGACATCGTTCATATTGAAACAGAGTTAAATCTAATCGTTACCGTGAACTCACTGTAACTGCGACAGTTATAACCGTTACTCGAAAATAACTGTTTGTCACATCCTTAATAGAATTCTTAATCAGTGGACTTAAAATTATCGACACTCAAAACATTATATCAATACAAAGATTGTAAACAACGGGCTTAAGACATTGAAGGGCAGGTAAACACGGTCTTATGAGTGTTGTCTGCAAATGCCAACCAACTGTACGCGAGATGGGGATGGTTTGTAACCTGCGACGTCACTCTAGTCCAGAAACAGTTCAAGTTCATTTTCTTTCGTTCTCACTTTAATACTTAGAAATCCCTATGCCTATTAAAAAAAACAAATCATTAGTAACTGCTAATTTGCTTTCTCCAGCATGTATTATTTCATAAGGATTCAATGTAGAATTTGTGTAGAGAACTCAGAATGAACCATGAAAACAATCGAACGATTTTCAGGAGTGGCTCAAGAAACCCATACGAGTATTTTCTTAAAGAGAATGCCTGCTCCTTGACATCTAATGTTGGGCTAAGCAGTAGATTATTACCAACGACAGAAAAAACATGAGCATTCATACTTGTCATCACTATGGTTTTTACGTTTTGGAATGTGTAGAATTCAATGTACGTGACAAAAATTCGTATTTCATAACATTTCATATATTCTGAAAATCTTAATTTTTCTTCATATTTTGTAAGATTTACTATTTTTCACCTTTAAAATAATTTCCGTTAGCAATGATCCGGGCTTTCCAGATATTCTATTCGAGCAGTTGTCTGTCAAACACACTTAGAAAACTCATGGCAGTCTTTCCAGAAAACACGTTTGGGAAACCTCACATCACCCTTTTCAACAAGTCAGGCACAGTTGAGAAAGCGTAACATTTCCTCTATGTGACGTCATGTGTAAGATTAAGGGGACCTAAGACAGATTATATTATTTTCTACAATTTTTTCTCAATATTTTTAAAATTTTGTATGTTGGTTTCCTTCATTCTAAATAGCATTGTGTAAATTTCATTAAAATCGAGGAAGTAGTTTTTCAGATATGAGTTATTTTCTGTTTTTCATATCACGATATTTGAAAATTATGAAATACTCCTTGCAGGACAAATTTTATTTTTCATCAGTACCACTTTGTCACATTAATATTTGAACTCCTAACAAATTATCCTAGTATTCTTTTTTCATTTTGTGCTTTGAATAACAAATTATTAATTATAATCATTAATACAGATATTACAGCCTAAAAAGTAAACAAATTTAGGATTAATAGCCCACTGTGCCCAAGTTTTACATAGTAGCCCAAAAATGATACTACAACTTTTTTAGATAGAACAGTAGGACTATTATGCCAAGTTTCATGCAAAACTATGGAAAACTGTCCCGCATGGGCTTTGTGGCTTTGCCCACTTTTTTAAATGTCAGTTCACTCAGTTCTTACTGTCACTGTTTTGATCTGTTCAACCTTCAATGAGACTCCACTTAGTTCACACTGTCACTTCAATAATGTGAACTAGTTCAATTTCTCCATCACTTTACTTTTTTTTCACTATCACTTCACTTTCTTCGTGACGTAGCGGCGTAACGAAATGCACACGACGGTCCACACGCTGGGGAATGAAGACAGTACTTCTCCAATCTCTCGCTCCGCAGGAAACAGTCGCTGCACGTCATAGCAGTCGTCACCACTCGCAAAGAGAAAGTGCTTTTTTCGCACCAGAAACGCACACGCAAACTCGCTCACCATCTCAACTGACTCGATCACGCAAGAACGCTCGCTTATATAGCAGCTGGTTAGAGTTCCAGAACGTGCTAGAAGGGAAAACACCCAGCATATTCTGGTTATCTGACTATAGCGCTTCTGGTATTTAAGCCGGGTGAGAGCGCTACTTATCTGTGTTTACCTCCGACTTTGGCCATAGTCGCTGTTTTACAGTATTAAGAAAGGACGAAGCAACTAGTAACTTGTTTTTGTCTATGTTTATAGGTTTGGGATTTTCACAATTATTCATATCTGTAAACTTCATGTAATTGGTTGTATTTCATTTGATATTTTATTACTAAATATGGACAGAAATCTAAACCTGCTCCAAATCCATGAAATATAAGTTGTTTTGGCTTTGAAAAAATAAATGGATTTTTCTTCATATTTTTGTAAAGTATTCAATATTTTGGCAAATTTTTCTTCATATTTTGTTTGTAATTATTACATAGCCAGTTGTAAACAGTACTTATTTTCCATCCATTATAACATGAAGCGGGTAGTCTCTTAGCGCGCGGTAGCGCAGTGGGAGACCCGGGTTCGATTCTCGGTGCCGACGTGCGGATTTTCTCCCGCTGGGAGACCTGGCCCGGGGTGCACTCAGCCTCCTTAGGTCCCTGAGGGGCCAATTGAGGAGCCGCCTAAATGAAAAGTAGCGGTTCCGGGTTAAGGAGGCCGCATATACCATCCGGGAAGTACCCGCGGCTGTCACCCTCCAATATTGCACCCCACTCATGACGCCTGTTGTGGGTACAGGTGGGGGACGCAGTGGCCGGGTGGCAGGCCTTGTTTTGGCAATTGACTTTTGTGCCACAGAGTTTAGTTTAGTTTATGGTATGAAGCGCCGATTTGTTCAGTAACAGTTATTTTTAACGTCCATATTTTAAAACGCTTGCAAATAATCCGAAAAGTCTATACTTGTAAGTTTAAACTTCATCAGCATAAGTAAATAAAGAATGCATACTTGTATCGGTTAAATTTGCCGATTAAACTGTTAATACCGCTGAATGCTGAGTTCGTATTCACATCTGTGAAAGCAGAGTGGAAAAAACAGGCCATGCACCTATTATATTGCTATAGTTCCGCGTTCCCTATAAACCATTTCTCCTTGTTTTGCAATGAGGGGATTCTGTCTGCATTGCTCCACTATGTGCTTTTCGTTAAACAGATGCTTCGGCAACTTTGTAGTTGTTTTTCACGGAAACATAGGCGTGATTTACATTTGCTAAATACGTGCCTTTGATTTTGTTTCTGTCTGGTCGTTTGATTCTTATATGTAGTGCTTGAGTTCTCCTAGATTTTTGGGCAATATTTAATTGTTTTAATTCTTGTGATTCTCGTTAAGCTTGTTAAAAATTGTTATGTGTTCGGAGTTTATCTAAATTCTTAATTTGTCAAGCGTTTATCTAAATTGTTAGTTTGTTCAAAGTTTATCTAATTGTCCATATGTTGTGAGGGACTTACTTTGCTGCATCATGGGAATTGTATGATAGTGGCGTTGATCTGTTTAATGACCAGGTAAGTGTGAGGTAAAGAGCTGTAGTGATCGAGCTAAATGAGACCAATTTTCTATGTATTTATATCAAGATAATTGACCTTACCTTTTTCTCTGTCATAATTATGAGATTTGTGTGAACTCATAACCTAATGGTTTTTTTAAAACTCCTGTTGGATATGATAATGTATGTTGCCCTGTGACAAACACTTGTTAATTAAACCCAGTATACCGAATTTGACTTTTGTGAACAAATGCTTGGGGGGCAGCTGTTACCTTTTATAGATCTTACCACCGTATATCCCTGGTCCAATCGCTTCTTAGTCTAGGCTCCTCCATTTTAATTATGTGAGTATGAGATACGGAACAGAGTGCAAGTTGTTTCTGGTCATGAGAAAGCCGTTGCTAATTCTTAATGATGAAAAATTGCTGTTGTTAACTACCATACAGTTTTCACTACATGTTATAATTTCATATATACTCCATTGACAGTTTATGAAGTGACGCACTTTGTAAAGAAAATCCGCTCTGTGTGAAAAGGCTGTTGTTCACATTAAATTCCATAACTAACGTAATGTTCATAGCTATAATTTCGCATGACATGGCGTTTTATCTGTCTATTGTTATTTATTTCGTGCTAAAATAATGTTACCCAGTTTCGTTAGCTTCTATAGCGGGATGTATGCTTCTCGCGAATAGCTTAGTTGTCACCAAAGCTTTTGTACGCTTTGTTCACACAGTTTAACACAGCACTAAAAGCATTTAAATGGCTGCATTTTTAGTGCAATTTTGTCATAAAGGATATCAATCATAAACCGGAGAGCAGTTATTGCTGTTTCCTGCATAGCATTGTTATGGTGATAAAACACAATAGTGCTATATAAGCCTTGCATCATCCCTTTGTTCAGCGTATGTAACAGGCATGTTCATGTATTGATTGGGTGCCTCGCTACACTGTCACAGTTCGAGGCTTATATTTCATGTTCATTATGTTTTAATATAAATTTAGTATGTATGTATATCAGCAACAGCCTCCCCTCTGTGAAGGATTTTTCTTCATTTTATGACAATATTAATTTTATTACTTCTATTACAGTGAATGGTGTGAAGGCTTATATGCGTTTAAACAACAAAATAGCATACCAATGACAACTAGATAACTGGTGCATTCGCATACTTCTGTAACTTTTGTACATCCTGCATTTTTACTGTGATTCTCTCAATGAAGAAAATTATAAAGTCTGTAATAGTAATTTATACAATTGAATAATATAGTAGTGTATCAGTAAGTTCATTGTCATTACTAGACGCACTGTTGTGTTGTATTATTGCTACCAGACGTAGCATTATTGGGTCTCTTTAGTTATATTTAACTTATCAGCCTCTCCTTTTGGCGCGGACCTCCGGGATCTGTTTTAAATTGTCTGGTATGACGTCAACCATGTCTGGCTTGGCTAGACACGTTGGTGGGGGAAACCTTAGCGTCACTCGAGAGTAAGTGGTCGTTGAAACGAGTCTATGTGGTCGGTCTTCGGTCTGTGGCATCTCCCTTCATCCTGTTTGCTTTGTTAACTATGTAGAGAATCCAAACGTTTTTGTGAATAAATCCCAAGTAACGTGTGTTATGTAATCTTTCAATGTAATATAAATCCCACGCCTTCCTCTTAAATTTACACACTTAGATCCCGGACTTATCTGCCAGCGAGTTGTGCCCCCCATGTGCGTGTTGGGGTGACCTAAATTAATCATTTTCTAATAGCCTATTCGGCCTTCACCCCGACCTGTAACAATATTGATGACTGGCACGGGTGGATGTCGTGCGACAATTTTAACGAGAATCATATTAAGGCTATCCACGAGTTTAATACAGCATTTTATGCAATTTATCATTATAAATAGTAGCAAATAATCATGAAATAATTCTGCATCCATAGCTGACATAAGTGAGAGCGTCTTCATATATTTGTAAATGAGACAGCCTCTCTCCCTTCATTCCATTTGTTATTACCTGGCGTATTGAACCGATAACACTTACATGATTTCCCTTTCTGGGAGATAAGTGAGTAGGTGTTACGGACTGTGGTGTAGCCTATTATCAGCACAGCATTTTAAGTAATTACAAATTCAGGTCTAATTATCCTATATTTAAAAATGTACATAGGGTTTTGCATCTTGGTTGTTCAGAGAAAAGAATATCACAACATAGTTTCATCTTCTCTCTATAAACCACAGCAACTAGAAATACCAGTATTGGTATTATTGGCACGTGCGCCATGATGCCTGCAGGATCGAGTGGTGAGCGAGCTTATCTCTCACCCGGAGGTTCCACGTTCGATGCACGCCCGGGGATGGGATTTTTCTTTAATTAGGATTATTCCCTACCCTCCATAGAATCCGGAAGCGTGGTTGTGGACGAAACATACCCCACAAAAATATAGATCTCTTTAAAACGCATACATTATTTCAAATAATTTTTTTTGGCATAAGCCATTCTGAGATATCGTTATTTCGTCCAGTTTTTTAAACATTTGACTATCGCTATTCCCTTTGTGTCTATAACGAAATGTGTAATGTAGCTATTTCTGCAAAGGTGTACCTCGATTATAATAACGAAGATAGAAAAATGAATGTTAATAACTATAGGTTGTATACTCACTAATAAACGATAGAGAGAAGGAAAGGTCATGTGAATGTAACACGTCAGATTTTTTATGTAGGGCAGTAAGTGTAGTCATTCCTTACTCTGTTTTTATTTTTTTAGAACGTAATGCGCGATCGACATCTTCGTGTATTCTTTATACTGCCAACATCTCTGAAGATGTCCCTAAGGTAGGAACGAAACATTAGGTGCAACTACTTTAGCCTATAGACCACGACAAAACAGCCAGGAAATTTTGGAAGATAAAGCTATGGACACCGGCCGTAAAAGCTTACGCATATACTCACAGAATTAGCAAGCTTATCAGCAAATATAAACTAATACATCTCTCTGGCTTTTACCTCTGTGATCTCTATCGATGTTAGCGAACCTTGCATAATGTGTACCTTGTCATCCCTGGATTACACGTTCGGAACTTTGGCACGATGTACATGACCAGAACAAACTCCCATTAAATTAATTACATTATGCAGTGCCAGTTATCTGATAAGACTTTAAGACACAATCAACTCAAACTTGACAAAGAGAAGCAGTAAATTGAATTCTCGACGAAAAGTTCTAAGAGCGCGGAGATGAACTTTCCAAGATCTGTTCGTTCACTCACGCAGGGAAATGGAGAATACGACTGCAAATTAATTAAATATAAGAGCGAGTAAACGTCACATAGATAAGCTGTTAAATGTATTCTGCTCAAATAATGGGGATGTTCTTATGAACCAGCCGGTACAACTTCCATTCTCGGTTATGACATATTCCAACGGGATTTTTTGAATTCCTGATCCTGTAACCTTTTCAAATAAATTTTAGAATTACTGGTTACTGTGTTTTCTTACCACTATTGTTAATGCTTCATTAACTGCCGTATTTAAAATTGAAAGCCTACGAAAATAGTGAAATACGCAAAAGATTCAACATCAAATGCAACGCGCCTTTCCGAGTGACTGTCTCTCTCTCTCTCTCTCTCTCTCTCTCTCTCTCTCTCTCCCTCTCCCCGGTGTGCATAGGGGCGATGGTATTAAGTACAGCAGTAAAGAAATGCGTGTGTGTATGGCGAGGTAATATCAGGAGTCAGGTTTTAAAATGGTGACGGGAAATAAAGGGGCAGGAAAATGAATCAGTCTTATTAACCACCATCCCTAGATCCAAGATCCATGCAATTCCGTGAGCTAGCCTCGAACCCGGGACCATTCCTGTAAATCCCGTGCCGCCAAATTGGCGCACAGCAACCCCATGGTACCGCCGCAACTTGCTATGTAGGTGGTAATATTTGTTTAAATAATTGTATTTAATACCCTTTACTTCCTCTATTACTTACCTACAGTAAGGCCACTATTAAACATCGAGACAATACTAGTATTACACTACAATCCAGCTCCATTAACGCCAACACTTCTCTACGTGGCGCGAGGATCATTCATCAAGCATTTTAATGCCCTACCGGCACGCTGTGATGGTAGCTCAGAGCAAACCTGGCGGAGGAAATCTATGACGAGGTGCTTATAAACGTATACTACGATAAGACAAATTCCGAAAAACATTGATAACTGGTAGAAAAGTAGTGTAAAAATAAACTATTGACAAATATTTAGTAGTTCGTACTATATTGCAAAACTGACCTTACTTTCATAATACCACTCGTATATTCCTTGCAATAAAATGTAACCGGCTTTTGCTTTTATACTCTGCGGAGTGCAGCAACTTTTAATATTCTGTGGAACAACTACTATTTCTACTCCATGGTATTCTCAAAAAACGTCAAGGCCTTCTTCACAAGCATGTTCGTTTATAACTTCTATGTGTATTCGTAATCAAGTACAAGGGTTTTGTAAATCCTTTTTAATATTTTAGTAATTCATGAAATGAAATTAGAAGGTGCGTTATAGCCCCATGTCTGTCAGAACATACTGCTTTTCAGTGGTGAAAGTATTATTATCAAAGTCGGTTGAAAGGTTTTTGAGATTACCCCACATACACAGACACATAGGACATAAAAATTTCTCTCTTTTTAGTATTAATTAAGATGTAAGTATCATTATTTCTGAAATTAAATTAGGAAGATACCAACTTTATTCTCTTATACTATTAACTAGTTATGAAACATAACTCTTTGTTGTTTTAAAACACTACTTTGCATCTCCCTGTTGGGAATGGGCGTGGACCTGAAGCGCTGCAAGAAACAACTCATACTGCCCCCGGAATGGGCGCGGCAGATAAATGTGGGTCACAGAGTGGGAAGCAAACCAGGCGTGCCAAGTCCCCGATATTCTAAAACTTTTAACATTTCTCATTAGCTCATATGCAGAATATAGATGTTCTCAATGTGCTCTGTATTCATAGGTTGTGCCCTTATGTTCAGCGCTGTTTTGGCTAAACGGAAGTTCTACTATTATAGTATAGTTATGCGTTTACTTTTCCCTTAACAGCCTTATTTTATTGGAAGTTTATAATTTGTTATGCCATAAATGGCCATCTCGTCGACATTCCTCTACTTGCTATCAAGCAAGAAGGCTCCGCAATAATGTGTGAGGCAGTATTTTTAACACTTAAATAATTTCAGTCAAATTATACAATATAAAATATAATAACAGCCCGCCTTAAAGCAATATGTGTATGTAGCAATATATAAAAAGTGTATATTACAGTCATTGTATAGGTTTATATTATGGGCGTAATAATGTTATGAGAATGTATTACGTAATTTAATAATGTAGGAGCTGTGAGAATAATAGGTTAAAAGTTGCTAACAATGAGGTAACCTTGAGGCAATAATGAATTTGAAAGTGTAATAATATTACTTGTGATTCTTGGAAGCAATAATGTAATTGTTGTGACAGTTTATAAAATAGCCAATCAACAACCAGAAAAAGCTTTAGTTAAATGAAGGTATTCTATTGGACTAGGATTAGCCAAGTAGAAACTAAAATTATGCAAAATTTACAAATTCAGAAGTCAGTTGCTTGTAGACAGCGCTCATAACTGGACGCGTTGCTTGTAGACAGTGTTCCTAACCGGACGTGGGATGCGTCCTCGAGAAATTTAATACGTATTCGTGTGAGACGAAAATAGTTTTACATGTTAAAAAGTGCAAGTAATTAATAAAAAAAATCTCGCAACTCTCTCTCTCTCTCTCTCCCTCTCTCTATCAGTGAAGTGTTATTTCAATTGTGTCAAGCATTACTAAAAGGAGTAAAGTAAAATTATGTCTGTAAGCCTACATTCTTCAGTCGCACCACTCCCTGCTAAGACATTCATGTCTCTAAAAATAAATACTGACGCAGCCGAGGCAAACATAAATATATAATATTTAAAGAAGCAGTCAAATTACAAACTTAATATTTTTAAACTTGGGGCAAAGTCCACCGGAAAGTACATTTGGGGCGAAGGCTACCGGAAACTTTTTACCATACGTGCGGTTGCAACTACTTCAAGTTCGGCTCCCCAACAGTCGAAATATAATACATTTTCTTCAAACTGGCTTTCCATACGTAGCAGCAACAAACCTTCTTCAAATTGGCTCCCAAAGCGTGGGGTAAATAAGAATACAACAAAATAACTTCTTCATGTGTGAGGCTCGCATATTGTAGGTCCCTGGTTCAATTCCCGTTAGGCTGACCACCGTGACCTTTTTTCTTGAGGTTTCCCCTCTTAGGATGGATTATACAGAGAGAGCCAAAAATCTACGAACCGACTGCGCGGTGTTTTTCCTGTCCACGTCCTCGACGTTCGTTGGCGACTGCCGCTATAGAAAGACGCCGATGAAACCATATAACATTTTTAAAACTACTTTTAAAGGCTTTAATTACCAACTTTATGAAAGGAGATGCTGAAACTGGCCACTGTCGTTGTCCAAATATTTTTGGCACCTCTTTAGGAAACTATCCATCACTCTCCGTAGTTTACGTTGAGAAATGCTGGCAGTTTCGTGGCGGATATTTTGTTTTAATTCTTCCAGGTTGTGTGGGTTTCTCTTGTACACTTTATGTTTTAAGTTACCCCAGAGATAGAAATCGCAGGGAGTTAGGTCGGGAGACCAAGGGGGCCACAAATCTCTACTAATAATTCTGTCCTCAAACACACTTTCAATTGTTCTCATCGGAATATTGGCTGTATGAACTGCCAGAGTCTTGTTGAAAAAAGACAAAATTATGCTCCCTGTCGGTTAATTCTCTAAAAAAGGGGGCAAAATTGCATTCATATATGTAAGGGCGTCAACTGTTGACTCGAAAAAAATTGGCCCTATAACTCTTTTCCGCCCATGGCGCACCATACACCAAATTTTTCGTCATAAAAGGGTACTTCATGAACTATATTAGGTTTGTCAGAGCTCCAATAACGATTATTTTGTGTACACACATATCCATGAAGATGAAACCAAGCCTCGTCCATGAAAAATATTAAATATGGGTCTATTTCGCCATTGTGTACACTATTGAGACTCCACTCGAAAAATGTGTGCCTAATCACCTGGTTGAAGAGCATGTGTCACAGTTATTTTATATGCTTTTAACTTGGTAATTCTTCGCGCAGAACCATAAGAAATAACTGCCTGTTCTGCATTTTGGAGAGAATTCTCCAAACGATGACCGAAGTCGTCTAATGTTTCTTCAGTAAGAACCGACACCGTCTTTTAGATTTCTTACCCTGAACACCTTCTATGGCCTGAAATTTGCTGTAAAGTTCATGGATTGTTGTACGGCCTGGAACGTTTACACCTGGAAATCTTTCTGCAAATTGTACTTTCACTTGACGAGCTGACAGATTTAACACATACGAATCATAAATAAATGCACAGAAAGACATAGAAAGCATATACTGAGTCATAATATACTTTGTGACTAAGTACAGGACAAAATAATAAATAACTCGTAATAACTGAACTACATCACAAGACCGTCAACTCAATACTGCACTTCACACTGTAGAGCAAAACCACGTGAACATCGTGACCTTATTTATAGCAGCAGTGCGTTATGATATTTCCATACGCCCAGTGGAAAAACACCGCGCAAACGGTTCCTAGTTTCTTGGCTCTCCCGTTATAATGTCGCGAATATTCATGGCCCCCATTTCCTGTCATTTCGTTTTCTTATGTCGAGGGAACCGGCGTATGTGTGAAGTTTGTTTTGTGAAACTGTTTGCCCTGGCGTTCAGTGTGTGTCGACCCCTCAGAGGGACCTCTCCGTAGGGAGTATGTATCACGGAGGGGGGCTGAGCACCGCAAATAGACCATAACGACCCTTTTCCCTGGGAGAAAAAGGTTGAAAAATCGGGGGAACTTCTTAAAACATTATAAAGCTAACAAAATGAAAAATGTTGAAAAAACGCAACAACACGTAAAATTGAATACCTCTTGTTCTTTCTGTATATTAACAAAGAGAATTTTTGTCTCCATCAATTTGGCTGCTAGAATTTTTACTTTCTCTACTACGTATAGTAAGTAGGGGAAGTATTGCATTCCACCCAAAAATTCGATACCGAGATTTCACCGGAAATACACGTTTTGAGACCTCCTGAATCCAAAAAAAGCATTTTTAGAAACATGTCCGTGTGTGTGTCTGTGTGTGTGTCTGTGTGTCTGTGTGTGTGTGTGTGTGTCTGTGTGTGTGTCTGTGAACAGCATAACTCAAAAACGAACAATCGGATAAGCACCAAACTTGGTATTTAGGTTCAGTATCTTCCAGAGATGCGACACGAAGGTTTTCAAGAAAATCCCCCCAACCCAGACTACCCTTTACATGGAACATTTTTCGAAAATTTTAATTTTCTCAAAAACGGCTCTAACGATTTTGATTAAAATATCATATGTTTAAGATATTGTCATGACAAATAAAATGTATATCTTGAATTTTCTGGGAATGTCTCCAAAAGTGTTCTTCATTATGAACGACTTTTTCATAACTGGTAAACCATAAGAGATAGACAAAATTTTACTACACAAAAAATGTAGATCGCGTTAAAATACACAAGTTATGTCATATACATTTCTTTTGTTGAGTGAACCGTTTGCGAGATATTGCTTGTTATTCCCTTAAATTTTCCAATACTTATACTTTTTCTCAAATTCGTTATTCATTTTTTTATGTTCTGGACATGCAAAGAGAATGGAATGCCCCACATAGCAACCAGCGATAAAATATTTGACTATCGCTTAAAAGCTACCATATTCCCCTTGCATCTACAAGAAAATTACAAATAAGATTGACATCTCGATATCTCGATTAATATGAAGCATATGGAGAATAGGCGTTTGTAAAAATAGATTGTACAAGAGTAGAGAAAGTCATGTGAGTGTAACACATCAGATTTTTTAAAGTAAAGACGAATACTTTTGTGCGCCTTTGTATTTCTGCAAAACTTTATCGGGTTTAATATGATAGAAAAATAAGCTTTCTTAAGAATAGTTCGTAAAAGTCACATAAAAATAATCGATGCAGGTAGAGAAAGTCATATAAATGTAACACCACAAATGTTTAATCTTTTCGCGCTCAATCCATATACACCCAGTTGGACACACCTAACGGAGAGGGACACCTCGCACACTGGGACCTACGTGGGATCTATTACGGCTACCACCCCCTACCACCCCTCAGGAGGAAGGGAAACAATAAAGGAACCACAAGAGGTTACAGACCGCATGCAGACAGGTCACGGAGACGCGCGGATGTCCCTTTTATATGCTTGAATGCCCTTCCCACTACTGGAGCTACTCAGAGAGGTCGATGTATCATTTACTGAACCAAGCACCCCTCTAATGTCCATGGGGAATATTCTTTCTTTAGAGCAAGCATCCGCGCCATTTGTCCGGCACCGCCACACGCCCCAAAATCTAGAAGCACATCTAAAAACTGAGAATGAAAGGGAAATGAGGGAAAGGAAATCGTGGTAGATGAGAAACAGCCTAGTATTCGCTTAACGACCAGGGAAAACCATGAAAAAACCAAGGTGAGAGCGGGCGGATGGGAACCGAACACGGGACCTCCCGAATGCGAGCCTCACACGTTACCGTGTGGCCTACTCGCTCGATTAAAGGAGGGGAATAATGAGTATATTGTTTTCTTTATTAAAACCGTTATCTAATGACAGTTTAACAGTATATTATGCAACAAGACTATAATGGTATAACTGAGACGCGAGTTTAGTAATTTTCATATGAGAGTCTTAATTAGCCTTATAATAACGTTGCATATGACTATTTTGGACGACCACACTATATTTTCAAAAGGCATAATTTTTCTAAAAATCTACTATCTTGTTAATAGTGTGTAATTAAATGCAGCACTGATGCCAGGATCTTGAGCGTGTTTGCGAGTAGTGCAACAAATGGCAGTACTATTGAGTCCATAACCGTATTTATTGATTTTTTGCAGGTAACGTTAAAGCAAGACGTATTGAAGCAAAGGAAATGAACTCAATTTGCAATATTAAACAATGAACAGAATTTATTTTACCTTAAACACATATACGAGGCGTGTTTTTAAAGCAATTGCTTTTTAATATTTTGCCGCTGCAGTCGCGATTTTGAGCCTGCGTGATCACTTACCCCATTCACTAAGAAGCCAGACACAGCTGTGAGCATCAGTGTGTTTTCCTGTTGTTAGAGCGTTTTGAAATGTTCAAAACACTCGAACGACCCTCGACTGTGAAGTCAGATCAGTAATTCGCATTTTGTATGTGAGAAATGTTACGCCAAGAAACATTTATTGCCAATCGTGTGAGATTTATGGAATCCTTTTGGTTCATGACAATGCGCGGACAAGACCACACCATGCTTCGGACGAAGCGCCACATCCCCGCAGACTGCCCCACATTTCAATTTCGAGGTCAAAGGATTGAATGGAGGAATTCTATAACCTACCTGGGAGTGAAGTTGGATAAGGGTCTAACTTTTCGTGAGCACATCCGAGACGTCTCGGCCCGGGCGCAGGGGGCAATCGCCTCCTTGTACCCGATGCTGAGATCCGGGATGCCTGTTCGCCTAAAGTTACACCTTTTCCGAGCCCTGATAGTGCCCCTCATGCTTTACGCCTGCGAGGTCTGGGGCATGGCCACAGACAGCTGGCTGATATGGCTACAACGGGCGCAGAATAGGGGACTTCGGTCCATCTACTCTGTCGGCCGCGCCTTCCCCGTGAGACTACTACATGAAGCCTCATCTCTTCCATATGTGGAAGATGAAATTAGGCGCCGGGCTACTAAATTTTACGCCAGTTTACCAAACCATCAGAGTATCCTGGTCAGATCTCTTGGGGATTACGACCCTAGCACTCGCCGTCTTCGGTGTCACCGGGTTCCCCGCATTGCATGCGGCCACACCAGATAACCAAGGAGCTAAACCAACAGCAGCTAGAGCCGAACTCCTTAGTAATCCCACTCAAGAGTTGATTGACCTCAAAATTCAATCCTAACCAAATAAGTTTAATAAATTTATAAACAAATACACACCAGGGTGCAGAAGGGCCGCTGCATCCTAACAGGCAGTTCGAGGAGCTATATGCTTCCTCTCTTCTTTCTCACAACCTAAAAACAAACCGTCTTCCTGAAACATCATTTCCAAATTTGAAATACTCATCCTGTGGTTAAACCCTGAGAGGGTGGGCACACAGCAAAAACTCACTCGGGCTAAAACTTAGCCTGCCAGCAGCCAGTCGGAGTCGGAGTCGGCCACACACAGTCAAACAAATTCAATCGCATTATTTGGTTTGGAACAATTCGACCACCCTCCCTGCGGTCCTGATTTGGCACCAAGCGATTTTCATCTGTTTCTTCATCTAAAGAAATTCCTTGGTGAAAACATTTCAAAGACGATATTGTGAAACAAGAAGTGAGACGGCTTTCATCACAGACGGCATCGTTCTTTGACGAAGGCATACAAAAACTGGTTTCCCGTTACGACAAGTGCCTGAACGACGGCGGTGACTATGTGGAGATGTAATGTAAGCTATAAGATAATGAAGGATAATAAAGTATTTGGAAAATAATGTTATTGTTTTTTAAAGACTTATTGGTACTTATTTTAAATACAAGTCTCGTACTTCACTGTTCATCTGGGGAATGGTCCCGGTGGACTGCTGCTTTGAAAATGTTAAAAGGTATGTGCTGCGTGCGCCGCCGTGTAAGGTCTTAATGAGTCGCTGAAGTATTATGGATGCCATAACAGTTCCGTTACGTCACGTATAATCAGCGTGTTATAGTGTAGTCAACCAAAAATTATACCATTGTTACGGAATCTAATGCGCAACTTTTATGACCAAATGTAGTACTCAAAATCGTGGTGCGCTTTAGATTCGCTGATGCATTAGATTCGAGTGCAAATCCGTTCCGTAGAACGCCAGCAACTTCAAATTTTTCGTGTATTACGTCACAATGGATTGTTGGAGTTAACATGCATCCGGAAACTCGCGACAAGCTACCTGCTCATTTATCATTGGCCTATTATTGAGTTACGATATGGAGGCCAAGGGCAAACAGAGAACAACGTCTTATGATGCTTCTTTAAAGCAAAAAGTAATGCTTTAGCCGAAAAAAGTGGTAATAGAAAGGCAAGAAGGAAGTTCAATGTATGAGAGAGCAATGTTCGCTTGTGGCGAAAACAGAAATTGGCATTATTTGCTACTAAAGCTGGTAGGAAGAAATTTACGAGTCCTTGCAAAGGAAGATATCGTGAAGTTGAAAAAGTGTTGGAATTTGTGCGTTATAGGAGGAAGAATGGGCAACCTGTGACTAGTGACACTATACGAAAGAAAGCTAAAGAGGAGGCTGAAGTTCTTGGTATTCCGAAACAAGAGTTTAAGGCTAGCCATGGATGGGTGAATCGGTTCATGCAGCGGACGGGTTTATCTATAAGACGCCGTACAACAACGTGCCAGAAGCTTCCTGCAGATTTTGAGGACAAACTACAAACGTTTCAGAGGTATATCATTTCACTTCGGAAGAAAAAAAAAATAACGCTGATGAGACGCCAATTTGGTTTGATATGCCGTGAAACTACACTATTACTGAGAAGGGAAAAAAGAAGGTTATCAAAACAACAACAAATTTAAAATTATGGGGAAGTACCAGCATTGCTAATATGAATAATGTATTAGTACTGCAAAAAAAGTGCTTACGATGTATGTATGGGCTAGCAAACACAGGTGCTAGCCTCTAGTTCCCAAGGTCGCGGGTTCAAACCCTGCGGAGGGCGATGGATTTTTTCGGGCGTAAAAATCCTTAGCATGGCTTCCTTCGGAAGGGAAGTAAAGTAAAGTCAGTGGTCCCGTGTCGTAGATTTACGGCACATAAAAGAACCTCAAGCCTGATAAAGAGGCCTCTGAGCAAAATTACCGGTCTTTCACGCCCAATATATAGAATGTGACGCTAATAACCACAGCAGTTAAAGAGCGTCCATAAAAAAAACAAGCAAACACAGAATCATGTAGAACTGTATTTATAGATAACAAAATTCTTACAGTGGTGGGGTTATATGTATATAAGGTAATAGTCATTGCAACAGAAAAGGTAAATAATGAGCTAAGTAACAGTGTACTTTACACTTATACTAGAGGTAAAGACAATTATCACAGGACACACGTTAACCTTAAATCTACCTGCAAGGACCCATTGATCAAGGGATTGATACTATTCAATAAATTACAAATGGAGGTTAAATTACATAAAGGAAAAATATTTAAAGATGAACTTAAAGCATATCTAGCTCAAAAATGCTTATATATGGTGGATGAACTATGATATTTATGTTAATAGAAGTTAATTATAGTGGATAAAGCTTTGTAAAAATGTTATGTTATATAAATGATAGAGATTGAAACATATCTAACTCATAACTGTATAACAATTAAATATAAGTGCTTATTAAATATAAATAACAATTAAAAGTTTGTCCATTGTTAAACAGCACAAAGGAAATAATGTGTATGTAAATTAATGTGCACTTAATGTAATTTGATAATGTATAATGTGTGACTATGTCCGAAACTTGTATGAAGTCTATGGACAATAAATAAACAGGGTGCGAAAAACAGCGTGTAACACTAATTTTGTTCTTTAACAGTGTGTCACCTAACAATAGGGCGCTTTCAATTCTATAATCTGATGGTTTATACAGTATACAACATTCTTATTCGTACACTTCAATTTTCTAAGAAAATACTTTAATAGGTAGTTATTAGAAGACACAGTTAAATTAATAATTCTTTCCATACATGTTGAACAATATAACACGTGCTGTTTTAGGAATTAACTAAAGATTAAATTAAATAAAATTGTAAAAGAAACATGACCATATTTGTACAAATTTTCTATTCGTACATTAGAAGTAATATTTTAATAACAAATACGACACTGATAATCTAATATTTTGTTGGGTACCCTTTGGCTTCAATAACTGCCTCACACTTTCTCTTCATAGAAGTAACCAAGTTTTTGCATTCTTCTGGGATAATTTTATTCCATTCTTCTTCCACAACGCGTGTAAGCTCTTGTTTAGATTTTACATTGCTTTTACGGACTCGTTTCTTCAGAATTGTCCACAGATGCTCAATTGGATTCAAGTCTGGACTCTGAGGAGGTGTTTGTAGTAGTTTGGGTACATTCCATATCAACCAATTCATGTTCAGTCTTGCCTTGTGTTTACTATCATTATCCTGCTGAAACCTATAACCAGGTGCCATGCCCATTTTCTCGGCACTCTGCTTTACATTGTTCTTTAAAATGCCAAAATACACATATTTCTCCATAGTGCAATCAATAAACCGTATATTACCAACACTGTTGGATGACACGCAGGCCCAGAGCATAATGGAAGCACCACCATGCTTAACTGTGGGAAGAGTGTTTCGGTAGTCATTATCTGAATTTGCTTTTCTACAGACTCTGTCTATCCCATCTGACCCGAAGAGGTTTATCTTAGTCTCGTCTAACCATATCACGCTGTCCCAAAGGTTTTGATCCTTATGAATGTGATCTTTAGCAAATGCAACTCGTTTGTTCATGTTTGCTGCACTTACATAAGGCTTCTTCCTTGTGGTTCGGCCATGGTATCCATACTTCCATAAGACACGACGAACTGTTTGGTCAGATATATTCTTTCCAGACACATTTTCTACTAATGGTCGTAATTGAAAAACACTTAATTTTGGATTTTCTCGGATTCGGCTTACAATGTAACGCTCTTCTCGTGCATTCAGCTTACTTTCTTTAGGTTTTCTTGGTAAATTCTTTGTAGAACCTTGCTCCCTAGTTTTCTGACTAAGTACTGAATGGTAGAATACCGTTTATTTACTGTTTGTCCTATTTTCTGAGAGAATGCCCTTTAAGTGCCTAGTTTATAATTAGTTGCTTCAGATCAGAACTAAGCTCCTTTTGCTTACCCATTTCGATCACTACTGACAACGTATACAACTGCAACCGCAGTAGCCTAAGCGACTTTGAAACACGTGCATGTTGAAGCTGTTTACGACGCAGTGGTTATACTTAACAACTGTACGAATAGGAAAGTTGTATAAAATTGGAGGCTACTTTTTTAACACTGCTGTTTCATGCAATGGTGTAGGTTTTGAAATGCATTTTTTCATTGGAATTAGTTTGAATTAGATTCACCAAGCACGTATAAATGACTCACAGAAAAACACAAGTTTTTAAGCAAGTAAAAGGTGACTTTTTATTGAAAACCTATGTGTACGGATAAGAATGTTATATATGTATAGACGATAAATATTTTGTTGTACATACTAAAGAAATTTAAATAAAATACCTATTATCTATTTTCTGTTATTGATGCGCTTTACATTCAATACAAAACCTTTTTTTCTCATAATTTTAAGTTTCAAATATGGGGTGCGTATTATATTCGCGTAAATACGGTATTTGAAATGAATTTACGTTAGTTCAACTTTAATCCTCGCTGGAGTAGTTTTAAACGCAAATTTCGATGCAGTGTTATGGACCCTAGGTAGCGCATTATGTGCTCGTTCTAATGAAATGGAACAAACTTGTCTCGGTTACCCCAGCGCCATCTGACTGTACAAACAGAAACGCGACCCTGGTAAGCGTGTTTACCTACGCTGTATTCATTAAGGAATGACAGTGCGCTGGCATGAGCAGCAATAATGGAACCGGCAGTGCTCTGCCCGACGGGGGCACAAATTGTTTCCCTCAATGTTTTGCATTTAAACCAGGTTAATAGAGGTTTGCTACACAGGAATGGCTTTTATGGTCGACAATTTACATTTACTTCACTTAAAAGCGTTATACGATAGGTACTCGTTTTTTGTTTGTTTCTATGCCATCTACCTAACGTAGGCATAGGAAGTGTTATATTCCAACCAAAAATTCGACATCGAGATTTCATCGGAAATTTAAGGCTTCCCACAGATGAAACTTCTAATCCTTTGTTGCTATTTCGTCACATCTGTGCTGCCACAATAATCGTGTTTTAAATTACGGGATATCTAATAGTATTTTGATAAAAGTATTTTATTTTACTTCTGTTGTGCTAATTAATCACGTGTTGCATACAATGTTGTTGTTGTTGTTCATCAATGGCACTGGGGATTAATTGATCTGCATCATTTTCCCTCTGGATTTTCAATATAAAGTCTGTAAGCTATTACTTTTAAGGATGTTTGTTCAGGATGACATCTTCTTCACAGAGAGTGCACTTGGGTGTAGGTAGGCATCGTATCTTGTAGAGATGTTCTGCGAGGCAATCGTGGCCAGATGCCATCCTACATAAGGCCACTGCAGTCTTCCTTGACATTTTTTGTATATCAACTCTCTCTTTAATATTCATATAACCTTTACCTTCTTCATCAAGTCTCTGCTGTCTTTTGAAATGTTATTTAATTGTTTATTCATTTCTATTTGTCCTACAGTTGCACGTTTCTTTGCTAATTGATCCGTATGTTCATTGCCCAAAAGTCCGATATGAGCTGGGATCCATTGTAGAGTGACATGATTTTTAGTTTCAACTGCTTTAATTAGGCTTCTTATTTCTTTAATATTTCTTGTTGTTTTATTATTGTAATTTACTATACCTCTATGACTGATTTTGAGTCTGATGAGATGAATATTTTTTGTTTTATGTATGATCTATATAAAATGTTCTGTAATGCTGCTTTTATAGCTGTTAATTCTCCATCATAGTGGTTTGACGTTCTTCTAGTGTTAGATACTGTACAAAATGTTTACAATATACTCCTGCACCAGCATTTTTTTTATTGATGAGGGATCCATCTGTATATATTTGGAGCCATTATTTTTCTGGGTATCTTTCATTTTCCATAGCTATTGCTATGGCTCTCATTTCATCTGGTATATTGTTTTGTTTGTGTATTGTATATATCAGGTCATTCTTGATTGTATATCAGTATATTCTATTGGACTCGTTATCTCTGTTGCTATATTTATTGTAATTATATTCTTGTATTTTAAGTTATTAATATATGTTCTGAAGCTTATTTGAGTTTTTAAATTACTTATAGTGTCTGCTGTGTGGTACCACTTGTATCTGTTTCCATTGACTTGCAGATTTTGTGCTAGAGTAATTGCTTTCAACTCATGCTCCAATTCTATAGCCATATTTTTTGTGAAGCTTTGTAGTACTGTAATTGGTGTTACTTTACACCTCCTGTTATTATTCTTAGTGAACTATTTTGTGAAATTTCTAGTTTACTTTTCAGTCTCTTGTTTACTGTTGCTAGTAGTTCTCCTCCATATAATAGGTTAGATTTTATGTATGTTTTATATGTATTATTAAGGAGGTCCATGTTTACACCCCATTTTATTCCTGCTAAACGTTTTAGAATGTTGTTCTTTTTGTTGATTTTATTCGTCACACTGTTTACATGTTCTTTCATTCATAGTTTTTTATCTAATTCTATCCATGCACACGATGTAGAAATCATAATTTTGAAAAACAGGTTTAAATACTACCACATTATTTAAATACTAAGACTCAAAACTGGGTGTAAAAATATTTTCACTCTTCTGAATGTTTCAGAAAAGATTTTTAAACCTTTAAATATTTTTTTAACAATTTTTCCGCAATAGTCCAATTAATTATGTTATATCTTGAGCAATATGGTAGCAAAGACCATATGCCAATTTTTACTTTCTCTACCACGTACATAGTAAGTAGAGAAAGTATTGCATTCCACCCACATGTGCCAGCCCGGCCACACGTCCTAACGAAGGCTCTGTAGTATGAATATACAGGGTGTTTATGAAGAACTGACACATTTATTTATTTAATTATTTCAAAACGAGTTATGCTAGCGACAACTTATTATACCTGAAATGCAGAAGAATGTTGGGAGATTATTTACCTCTATAGCAAATGTTGAAAATGTCCTCCATTTTGCATAAAGCACCACTCAACACGTCGTTCCATGTTAAGACCACTCGTTGAAGGGCTCTGTTGTCAATAGCTTGAATCTCCTATGTAATGTTGTGCTTCAGATCGTCCAATGTCTGGGGACGTGTGGCATAAACCCTGTATTTTAAGTAACCCCATAGAAAGAAGTCCGGTGATGTCAAATCCGGAGATCTCGGTGACCACAGATTCTTTGAAATTATCCGGTCGTCAAAGAAACTTGCAATTAGTGCCATGGATTCATTTAATGTATGGCATGTAGCGCCGTCCTGCTGAAACTATCCTTGACTCAGCTGTACATCGTCTAGTTGCGCAACAAACTCCATGAAAATCCGTTGGTACTCTGCAGTGTTCATATTGTTTTCAAAAAAGCTTGGCCCCACTATTCTCTGTGCGGATATTGCACACCAAACTCCTATTTTAACCGGGTGCATATCTGAGTTCACATAGTCGGATAAACGGAACCATGCTTCATCTGTGAACCATGTAATGGAAAATATGGCAGGATTTTGCACAATAAACGCCTGAAACCAACTACAATAATTCAGTCATGTATCCTTATCTAGTTCTTGTAACTGATGGACAACCGTAATCCTATACGGCTTTAGGCCTGCACTTTTCACAGCTTCTCACACATTGAGTAGCTGTACTCTGTCTCCTGCGACAAACGTCTTAATGATTTTTTGGGTGACTGTTCCAGTCGTGCTCTTTACGTCAAGAACAACCGAAGGAAGCCTAGATGAACGAGTTTTGCCTTTTTCATTCACCAGAAATCCAGTTGTTTCCAATTTGTTTACCAGTCCCAGTATTGCGTTTCTTTGGGGAGGATTCCAGACACCAAATTCTCTCTGGTATGCCATTTGAGTAGCCGTAATTGAATTCGTAGTATTGCTTTACAAGGAGGAGTCGTTCATTTAAAGTGTACTCCATGTTTACGTTGATTAGAACAAAATCTCAAAAACAGTTTCCGACAATAAAACTAACAATTACCAATAAAACATGAGCATCTGCGCATCTAGTGAATTTCGAACAGACTAATTAAATAAATAAATGTGTCAGTTCTTCATAAATCACCCTGTACATTAATAGTACAACAAATTTCTTACAAAAATAATATCATTTGTGTTCTTATCAGTAGTTTACTAGCAGTAAGGGGAATAAGGCATTTAATTTCTCTTACTTTTACAACGCAGGACATTTTCAGATACCCACTTGTGCCTTTCTGCTGCTGTAAATATCCTAGTTATTCATCACAAAATGCATCTCAGAAGTGTAGCAAGAACTTATGCTGTTTAGAAATAGATACACAGCACAGAAGAATAGCCCATCAAAGAAAGTTTCTCTTCAATATTGCTAAGTGACTGCAACACCAGCATTAGAACAATACCAGCCTGTTACAGCAAAGCTCTCAATCAAATGAGGAAAGTGCTACAGCGAGGCAGTCTGTTTTAACATCTAGAAGTGTCTACACCCAGAACAATGTAACTCCGAGCCACAGGCTGAAATTAGATGTCTATTGGTTTTTAAGTGCAAGCCTTTGTTGGTGACTTGTCTGCTGAAGAGTATTGTGCAAACACATGTTTGTGATTACGTGAGGTTAATAAACAGTACTGTTGTGAAGTTGATTTTGCTGCTTCCATTTGCTAGCACAAATACTCGTTGCATCTGCTGCTGACAGTATACCAGGCGATCTAGCAAATTCGTATAATTTGGTTTTATGCAGCTTTTGTATTTAATTAACATAGAAATACAATTCCTAGCCACAATGAATAAAACCTGATTTGATACGTTCGCATGAATATTTTCCCTCTATCGTTTATTAGTGAGTATACAAACTATTCTTAATAAATCTACTACGTTTTAATCCAATTGAACCTTAGCAGAAATAGCTACATTTAACATTTCGTTATAGATACAAAGGGAATAACGATAGTTAAATTTTAAGAACTGGACGCCATAAGCTAGGCCTAAAATTCCTTGCTGTTTCCATGCAATCAAGGGAAAACAACTGAATGTTGAAAATACTTACATTGAAGCATTAATAACGGATATCTCAGAAACGGCTTATGCCACAAAAAAGTTATTTGAAATAAATTGTGTGTTTGAAACAGCTCTACATTATTTGTGTAGTCCGTTTTCGTCTATCGCTTAACGTTTACCAGTTATACAAGATTATACAAAATCCCTTCTGAATGAAGAGGACTTCAGGGGCATTTCCCAGAAAATTCAAGATATACATTTTATTTGTCATGTAAGTATCTTTAATATAGGTTGGATCACCTAAAACTTGCACCGAAAATATTTCGGAAAGGAAAGTGCTATTGATGTGCAGTTTTCACCGCAAAGATTGGTAGTCAGGGGCTCGTACATGTAGCCTATGAACAGATTATAATACTACTGACAAAGTGTGTTTTTTGAGCAAGCATACAATTTTTAATGGAACAATGTCTAGTTACATCACCAGAATAAAGGTAGGGTAAATTAGAATGTCAATGGTCTTTGGTGCAGGATTCTAGTGCAAGTGGTTTACGAGAAATCGTATTTTGAAAAGTTTCCATCCCGACAAATGTTTGTCCTAATCAACCTGCTTAGTTGCTAGGTACGATATTGTTGTATTTGTTTGCATGTGTTTTATGTTCATTGATTGCATTGCGACTTTCTGGTCAGTTAGTTTGTGACAGTTCAAGCAGCAAGTCGTGAGTGCAAGATGGGGTCTACTAATGCAGAAAAAGCCGACATGCTCATGGTGTATGGAGAGTGTAGGAAGAATGTAGCTCGTTCCTGTACGGTGTATGCGAAAAGTATCCAAATAGACGTCAACCATCTCAGCAATTATTTCTCCTCCTCAACTAATTACGTGAAAGTGGTACTGTAACACCTAGAAAACGTAACAGAAACAAACAAGTGACTGGAGAAGAGGCACAAATTAATGTTTTGGCTGCTGTTGCAGTAGATTCGCAAATTAGTTCCCACACAATCGCACGTGGAAGTGGCATAAGTCAGGCAAGTGTACTGCGCATTTTCCATCGACATAGGTTCCATCCCTATCACATCTCTCTCCATCAAGAGCTGCATGGAAACGATTTTGAGAATTGTGCTAACTTTTGTACATGGCCATTAAGACATGATACTCCAGATTCATCATGTATCTTGTTTAGTGATGAGGCAACATTTACTAATCATGGCCAGCTAAACCGCAGAAACATGCACTATTGGTCTGTTGAAAATCCCCGTTGGCTTCGTCAGGTGGAACGTCAGCGTCCATGGAGTTTAAACGTGTGGTGTGGGATAGTGAACCATCAGCTCATAGGCCGTTTGTTCATAGAAGGAACAATGAACTTGCACAAGTATCACAGCCTCCTGACAGACCATCTGACTCAGATGCTAGAAGACGTTCCTTTGCAGACTAGGAGGAGCCTGTGGTACCAACATAATGGCTGTCCAGTCCATAGTGCACGAAGTACTAGTTTGTCTTAACGGATTGTTTCCAAATCGTTGGATTGGACGAAGAGGACCTGTACCTTGATCGGCCCGTTCACCGGATCTGACCCCTTTAGACTTTTTTCTGTGGGAAATGTTGAATGACACTGTCTACTAGGATGTACCAACAACACCAGACGATATGAAACGACGTATTACTGCTGCCTGCTGTGAAATTTTCGCTGAAATGCTAGAACGTGTGCAGCAGTCTTTCCATAGCAGACTGGAACCGTGTATTAAAGCTGCTGCTGGTCATTTGAACACAACCTTTGAAGGACTATGCTCTCTTTACTTGTAAGAGAGCATAGTATTGTAATTCCCTTTTGTTTTTCTTTAGTTTGTGCTACCACAGGTTGTATAAGTATCGGTGCGTGAAAGTTTCAAAATAAGATTTCTCGTAAACCACTTGCACTAGAATCTTGCAACAAACTCCACTGACATTCTAATTTACCCTACCTTTATTCTGTTGATGTAACTAGGCACTCTTCCATTTAAAAAATTGTATGTTTGCTCAAAAAATACACTTTCTCAGTATTATTAAAATTTGTTTATAGGCTAAATGTACGAGCCCCTGACTACCAATCAATGCTGTGAAAACTGCACATTAATAGCACGTTCCATTTCCGAAATATTTGCAGCGCAAGTTTTAGGTGATTCACTCTGTATATGGTATTTTAATCAAAATCGTTAGAGCCAGTGTTTATAAAATCAAAATGTTTCATAAATCTTCCATGTAAAGGGTAGTTTGGGGTGGTGAGATTTTCTTAAAAATCTTTCTGTCGCATCTTTGGAAGATATTGAACTAAAATACTAAATATAGTATTTATCCTACTTTTCATTTTTGATTTATGCTGTTCACGCACAAACATGGACCTTTTTCTAAAAATGCTTTTTACTTTCTCTACTACGTATAATAAGTAGAGCAAGTATTGTATTCCACTCAAAAATTCGATAATGCACCGAAAATACTAGCTTCGAGGCCTACCAAATCCTAAAAAAAGCATTTTTAGAAAAAGGTCTGTGTGTGTGTGTGTGTGTGTGTGTGTGTCTGTGTGGACGTGTGTCTGTGAAGCATAACTCAAAAATGAAAAGTTGGATAATACCAAATTTGGTATTTAGGTGGTGTGGTGGTGGAGTGGAGTTTAAGGGCTCGTCGACAGCTAGGTCATTTGGGCCCATTTCAGAATCTTTCAAAGATGCGACGCGAAGATTTTCAAGAAAAACACCGACCCCAGACTACGCCTTATATGGAATGTTTTTCAAAATTTTTTATTCTTTCAAAAATGGCTCTAACGATTTTAATTAAAATATATATTTAATACATTTTCATGGCAAATAAAGTGCACATCTTGAATTTTTTGGGATGTCCCCAAAAGTACTCTTCTTTCTGAATGGCTTTTCCATAACAGGTAAACCGTAAGAGATAGACAAATATTTTCTACACAAAAATTTAGATCTCGTTAAAACACACAATTTACGGCATATAAGTTTTTCTGTCGTGTGAACCATTTCCGAGATATTCCTTGTTATTTGCCTGAATTTTCCAATACTTATACTTTTATCTCAAATGGGAATCCGTTATTCCTTTTTTTTTTATGTCCTAGACATGCAAAGAGAATGGAATGCTCCACATAGCAACCAGCTCTTAAAAGATTTGACTATCGCTTAAAACCTACCATAATCCCCTTGCACTTACAAGAAAATTAACAAGATTAACATCTCGATATCTCGATTAACATAAAGTAGATGGACAGTAGGCGTTTTTTAAAAAATAGTTTGTACAAGAGTAGAGAAAGTCATCTGGCATAACATATTCGGTTGGTCCTTACGAGGAATTGACTCTTAAGCCACGATATAGGTTGTGTCTATAGACATTCGTTATACGTAGCTATAAAGCAATTAATCCTATGAAAGTCTAGCTGACCAATTCTTCTTCTAGTGGGCAGTAACCCCATGTTTCTCTCACTGCATGAAAAACGTTCGATAAACAAAACAAAGACAGATACCCGTTATGTAGTATACAATACCACTTCACGGTACGTATAATGGATTGCCAGGCGTCAAAACTGTTTCATTCAACATATGACCTTCATGTTCCGATGTCACAAAGGGCTGACGGATATGTTTCTTGACACCATATAACTAGTAATTTCCGGTGGATAAAAAAACTATTGGGGATGTTCTTTATTATACCTGACAGAAGCTATTGACAACTGCCGAAAAGAAGGAAATAAATATAAAAGGAAGGAATTAACAGCTTTAAAACCCATCTGCATTAAGACAAACGCAGAAAACATAAAGCAATAGGATTATGAAATTTTCCAATCAACTAAGACTGACAAACGTCCGCCTCTTTGGTGCGGACGTGCGTATCATATCTGCCTCATAACCCTTCTTCTTCACTTAAGGATTAGAATTTCGCCTTTTCTGTCCTCGCATTCTTCACCTTACTCCCATCTTTTTCTGGGACGCCCGACATCTCATTTTGCGAAGTTTTAAGAGGTTTATTTACTCATGCAGTTTATGTGCTTTTTTACAAATGCTTATTGCTTCAATTTTAAATATAATTTATAAACACACTACGTTTGTGAAAATTGCAACACTAGAAGCAAACGCATGAAGTCAGTGAATTTAATACTACAAGTTAGGCACATGACAAGTAACAAATGATAAACTTTTCAATCTATATATGACCTTTGAGCCCTAATATTCAGTATTTGGTGTGGGCTCCATGTGCTGCAATTAGAGCTGTTATACGCCGTGGCATGGAATCAAAAAGGTTCTGAATAAGTTCCTGAGGGATTCCCCTCCACGCAGTTTGTAATCGAGCCAACAAATCCGTGACACTGGTTACTGGAGGACCGTAACACACCAGGTGCCGACCAACCATATCCCAGACATGTACGATGGGTGACATTTCTGGCGAACGTGCAGGCCAGGGAAGCAATGGTACCCGTCGCTCTTCAAAGAAGGCTTGTACATTCCTCGCAATATGTGACCGGGCATTGTCCTGTTGAAATGTGACCTGCGGAGATGCCTGAAGCAGGGGGAGTACCTCAGGCTGTACAACCACCGTTAGGTACCGGTTGCTGTTCAAAGTGCCCTCAATTCGTAGGAGGCAAGATCGGTTGTTGTAACCAATGGCGCCCCAAACCATCACACCTGGTGTTTGTCCGCTATGCCGCTCAACAATACAGCCCTCCAGGTTACGCTCACCACGGTACCAACGGACACGTATGCGGACATCACTGTAGAACATGTTGAAGCAGGACTCGTCCGAAAAGGCTACATTTTGCCACTCAGCGCCCCAGTGACGGTGTTTACGTGCCCATTGCACTCGGAGGAGCTTCTGGACATTGGAAGCCGACCTAATGTCATACATGCAACCAGTCCAACCTGCAGCATACGGCGACGAACCTTTGATGTAGACAAGTTCACACCTGTTCCAGTGCTCCAGCGTCGAGCCTACACTGTGGATGAACCTGTACGGTCAGTAATGGCCATGCGGACAAGATCACGGTCATTCCGTGCTGTGGTCATGTTCCGTGGTCCAGTATCCGCTCTGCGTACTTCCTTCATCTATCCACTGCTTCCACGCACGCATCACTTCGTAGTAGCATGCCCTGTACGAGCCGAATTGTTACGGTATGACAAACCCGCTTCCCGGAGACCGATCATTCTGTCCCGTTCGAACTCGCTCACATGCTGATGTGGCTCCCTTTGACGTCGACGAAGCATATATCACTCACTTTATTGTCTCCACCTTGTTTGACAGCTCTGCACTGACTACACTGGGCGCAACACTGACCTTGTCGGACCAACACGAGAGGGCTCTGCTCGGCCTACGTGTACCCCATCTCTCTGCAAATCTAATCGCTTATTGCTTGCACACTCTTCTACACTTCCACCAATTTTGGAGTTATTCGGGAAATTCTTTCTTGGTGTTGCAATTTTCACAAACGGCAGTGTATTAAGCTCTTTTCTAATTGTTTTATCTCTTAAGTCCAGTCTAGTGCACTATTTAGTTCTGTATAAAAGCTCATTTCCGCTGTTTGAAGTTTACTTTTGTCCTCTTCCTTCATTACCCACGATTTGTTGTCATACATGATCACAGGGACCACCATAATCTTGTAGAACTCAGTTTTGTTTCTTGCCTTTATCTTTTTTAGAGTTCGTGTTATAGTTTCACATATTTGTTGATATTTATTTATTTTCTATATTCTGGCTTTGTCCAATTTTTCAACTATCACTCCTCTCAGGTATCACTATCATGTTTTGATCTGGTTCAACTTTCACTGGAACTTCAATTAGTTGGCATTGCCACTTCACTAATATGAACTAATTCAATTTTCCGTCACTTCATAGCCTCTTCTTCTTGACAGTTTCCCGCTGGTGAGTCGAACACAAGACTTCTACAATCTCTCGCTCCGCAGTAGTAGTCGCTGCACGTCATAGCAATCGTCACAAACTCGCTCGGAGAACCGCACTTAATGTAGCAGCAGAAATGACTCAACTGACTCCTCTCGCGAGAGAGCTCGCTTATAATGCCAGTGAAATCTTCCACAGAACATTCTAGAACTTTCGGGAGACACACCCTGGAAGGGGAGAAGGAAACTTCCAGAATATTGTGCTTATTGTCGATAGCGCTTCTAGTGTTTACGCCGGACGAGAGCGCGACTTATCTTTCTTTATCCCCGACTGTTTGGTGCTATAGCCGCACACAATATAATCCATCCCACCATCCGCCTACCACCCAGGGAAAACTGTGAAAAAAGCTCGATTAGAATAGCCGACCCAGCCGGAATAGAATCTGAGCCTCATACGTCCGCGGAGCCATATCGCTCGTTTCTCTGAGGAATAGAATGATTCAATATATGTTTCAGAATCTTGATACCTGAAAAGCACTAGCAAGGCGTTCTGCTTTGTAAATAACGGCTCAAGTGCATGGAACATAAGCTCGAGGTTATAAAATGACAATTCAATTTAAGAACTATTTGTTTATGTTGAAAAATATAGCTAACATTAATAGTAGTAGTAGTAGTAATAATAATAATAATAATAATAATAATATAGTTAGTTTGTTTATACCATACAACGTCTCTCGCATCCAAGTTTCCATCTTTTCCTGTCACTTCAATCATGTCATATGCCTATATTTCATAGCTTGACTCACATCATCATTCCGCAACAGTCGTGGTCTTCCCCTCTTCCTACGCCTAGGACGCTGCCAATTATATAGTTTTAATGCCCATCTCTCAAGTGACCTAAGGTGTCCACACCATCTTAACTGTCTTCTTTCTATAGCATCGATAATACTCACTGCTGTCACTTGCATCTGCTCTCGTATAGTTTCATTTTTTAGTTTTACTTTCTCTTCTGTGTTTAGTAAGTAGGGGAAGTATTGTATTCCATCCAAAAGTTCGATACCGAGATTTCACCTAAAATATATGTTTTGAGGCCCCAGGAATTAAAAAAAAAAGCATTTTTAGAAAAAGGTCTGTGTGGATGTGTATCTGTGAATAACATAACTCAAAAACGAAAAGTTGGATAAATACCAAACTTGATGTTTATGTTTAGCAACTCTAAAAGATGAGACACGAAGATTTTCAACAAAAACTCCACCTCAGACTACCCTTTATATGGAACATTTTTCGAAATTTTTTATTTTCTCAAAAATGGCTCTAACCGTTTTAATTAAAATATCATATATTTAAGATATTTTCATGGCAAATAAAATTCATATCTTGAATTTTTTGAGAATGCCCCCAAAAGTTTTCTGAATAGCTTTCCCATAACTGGTAAACCGTAAGAGATAGCCAAAATTTTTATACACAGAAAAGTAGATCTCGTTAAAACATACAAATTACGTCATATATATGTATATATATATATATATATATATATATTGTCCAGTGAACCATTTCCGAGATATTCCTTGTTATTTGTTTGAATTTTCCAATACTTATACTTTATCTCAAATGGGAATTCGTTATTCGTTTTTTTATGTCCTGGACATGCAAAGAGAATGTAATGCTCCACATAGCAACCAGCTCTTAAAATATTTGACTATCGCTTAAAGCCTACCGTATTCCCCTTGCACCTACAAGAAAATTAGCAATAAGATTAACATCTCGATATATCGATTGACATGAAGTAGATGGGGAGTAAGCGTTGTAAAAAATAGTTTGTACAAGAGTAGAGAAAGTCACGTGAGTGTAATACATCAGATTTTTTTATTTTTACTTTCTTTACTATGTATAGTAAGTAAGGGAAGTATTATATTCCACCCTAAAATTCGATATCGATATATCACCGGAAATATATGTTTTAAGACCTGAATCCAAAAAAGTCACCCTTATTAAAAGGTCGGTGTGTGTGTCTGAGTGGATGTGTGTCTGTGTGTCTGTGAACAGCATAACTCAAAAACGAAAAGTCGGACAAATACACAACTTTGTATTTAGGTTCAGTATCTTTCAAGGATGCGACACGAAGATTTTTAATAAAATCTACCCTTTACAGGAATATTTTTCAAATATTTTGATTTCCTAAAAAAACGGCAGTAACGATTTTGATTAAAATACCTTATGTTCAAGATACTTTAATTGCAAATGAAATGTTTATCTTGAATTTGCTGATAATGTCCCCAAAAGTCCTCTTCATTCTGAATGAATTTTGCATAACTGGTTAACCGTAAGCGATAGACAAATTTTTACTACACAAAAAATGTAGATCTCGTTAAAATACAATTTATGTCATATACTTTTTTATCGAGTGAACCATTTCTGAGATATTCCTTGTTATTTGTTTGAATTTTCCAATACTTTACTTTTTCTCAATTGGGAATTCGTTATTCGTTTTTTTATGTCTTGGAAATACAAATAGAATGGAATGCTCCACATAGCAACCAGCTCTTAAAAGATGTGACTATAGCTTAAAGCCTACCATATTCCCCTTGCACCTACAAGAAAATTAGGAATAAGGTTGTTTCTGCAAATGTTTATCTCGATCAACATGAAGTAGATGGAGTATAAGCGTTTGTAAAAATAGTTTGTAAAAAAGTAGAGAAAGTCGTGTAAGTGCAACACATCAGAGTTTTTGAAGTCTAGAGACATAACTTTTCAATAATCCGTTTCTATATATCTTAATTTATTTTGGTTCATTTACCTCCCATAACTCAGCGCCATACAAAGTAATACTTTCTACTATTGTTTTACAAATTCTTCTCTTTATATCCTTTTGTATAGTACTATTCCAAATTATGGAATGTAATTGTCTTGTGGCAACTTTTCTTTTTTGTAGTCTGTGCCTGATTTCCGTCTCACTACTTCCTTTTTCAAATAGCAATGTTCCTAAATATGTATAAGTTTTACAGCACTTGACGGTAAATCCATTTTCCAACACTACGTCACTTCCTAGACCTCCAACAACCATATCTTCAGCCTTCATAAACTTATTTGTAGGCCCTAATTTCTTCTTGCAATTTTTAAGCATATAACGTAGCTTACATTTATCTTCAGCGAAAATAATTTGATCATCTGCAAAACTTAATGAATATAATACATCGTCATTTATCTCTACCCCCATGGGTCCACATTTACTTCTCCAATTGTTAGAGCCTCGGGTAGGAAGATTTTAAACAATGTTGGCCCAAGGCAACATCCTTGATGGAGGCCTTTATCAATAATAAAACTATTTGAGAGCTTGTTTCCAATCTTGTACGAATCGTATTTTCTCAGTACAAATGTAAATCTTTTTGAAGCCTTGTCTTTTCATAGCCTCCCACGTTTTCACCAATGGAACGCTGTCATATGCTTTATGAAGCTCAACATATACTAAATGTGTCTCTAGTTGTGTGCTAGTTTTTTGTCAGTCACCTTCCTTAATACAAAATGTTATCGATGCAAGATCGTCCTGTTCGGAAGCCACTCTGTTCTTCCAAACCCACTCAATAGTTTTCAATTCTCCTCAAATAGGTAACATACTGAAGGTAATGTTGTTCGAAAAACTGCAGCCTAGGCGCTCTCAGAGAGAAGAAGGAGGTATGTTATGGGATATTAAACTTAATGTTTCCCCTTTCCAGCAACTTCTGTACCCCTTGCTTGGCACGGTGCCAAAGTGAGGCAGAGAATGAAGTAACTCTCATTTTCTGAGCCATTGGTGAGGCAAACGAGGAGCATCTTGAGTACCTAGTAATATGGTGTTGCATGTGCTGAGTTTCAAACAGCAGATTAGAGACGTCATACAGACTGATAACGTCTTTCTCCGTGATTATAGGCCTTCGAAAATTCTTTGTGAACAATTCTCATTTTCACAACTTACATACCGTAGATGGAGTAAGTACGATTTTTATGTAACTGTATTCTAAATCTAACTACTAACTTGAGGATTCTGATAGCTGTTTTCTTTCCAGATTTTAATACAGTGTAATGCATCTGTGAAATTGAGCGAAAATCTTGAGAAAAGAATTTAAAATTTTGTCGACGTCACCTCTAATGCTCCCCATATGGCCTTCGAGGGTTACCTCATTCCACCCATTTCTGAGTTGCAGGCACCAAGAGGACGGAGTCCGTTACCTCCGATGGTAGGGTGATGAGAAGGATGGTGAAATGAAAGGACCTACGGCTTTTACCGTGGACTCCGAACCAAGATAAACTTGGGTATATCCCAAATGAGCAAGTCAGATGTGAAGGCGTGGATAGGGCCGACTTAGTGCTAGAAATCGAACCCAAGGCCCTCATAATGAGAGCCGGAAACGAAACCACTGCGCTGACCCAGTGTTTCAGCCCTATATTTTAATTTGATGGTTTATATGTATTAATTTCAGCAATTTTTAAGATCTTCACTGCCATTTAAGTCCCTCTGATCACAGTACTATAATGAACATTCAACTTAAATGTTTGTTTTTTTAGTTATTTCTTAGCATTTTTACTTTCTCTACTACGTACTTTCAATAAGTAGAGGAAAAGCTGTATTCTACCTAAAAATTCGATACGGAGAATTCACCAGAAATACATGTTTTGAGACCCTCTGAAAACTACGATAAGCATTCTTAGAAAAAGTTTCGTTTGTTTCTCTCTTGGTGTGTGCGTGTGTGCGCGCAGCATAAGGCTACATTCACAATGAAATGTAAGCAGCATAAGTGCAAGCGTGAGGGAAGATCATTCACAGCCTTAGGCGTAACGGAAGAAGTCCGCACGGGCTTCTAGATCCTTAAACTAATTGCGGAAATGTTCTGAGTGCACCATAAGTTTCAAACTGAATAATATAACCAACAACATAAGAAAGTTTTTATCAATATTTTATAAATAAATATGTCAAAAAAAATACATACGCCCAAATGCCACCCGTAGCGTTAGTGTCACCTCAACTGTTTGACCAAAACATTGAAAATAGTTGTGCAAGTACTATGGAAACTGCAGCAAGTTATATATGTGATGATACAGCTGCACAAGTTATATTAATGCAATGTTCATTATCTCTTTGCGCTTTATGATTTGTGAGCCAAGAAATCTAGTCGCAGGTGTTGGGTTCATCCATTAAATGAAAGGAGGATTCAGTAAGGAGACTACCATAACCTCTTGAGAGAAATGAGAAATGGTGACCCACAATTTATGTGGCACGGCCTAATGGAAGACAGCATGCATGTACATTAAACGGCTAAAGCCACGCATCGCGATCATCTGCTGTTGAACAGCAAGCAATGCAAAGAGAAAGAATTGCAGAATCCTTCCTCTATGCACGCAACGCAAGCATAAAGTTTAGCGTTTGTAAACTCTTGCGTTGCGTGACTCTATGTGAATGCTTCCATTAAATAACATGGATTCCAAGTCTTGCGTTTATGCTACGTCTGCGCTTACATTTCATTGTGAATGGGTCCTAACTCGACACCGAAGAGTCCGCTAAATACTAAACTTGGTGTTTATGTTTTGTATCTTCTAAAGATGTGATACGAATATTTTCAACCCAAACTACTATTTACATGGAAATGTTTTGAAAACTTTTATTTATTCAAACATGGCTTTAACGAGTTTGTTGAAAGTACCATATGTTTAAGATATTTTCATGATAAATAAAATGTATACCTTGAATCTCCCTCAGGAAATCTTGTGAAGTCCTCTTCATTTCGAATGACTTCTGTATAATTGGTAAACCGTAAGAGACAGATCAAATCGTACTACACAAAAGCTTGTAGATACTGTCAAAGCATAACCATTTCCAAGGTTATTGGTTATTGGTTTAAATTTTCAAATGCTTATATTTTTCTCAAGTGGAAAATCCCTATTCGTTGTTATGCAGAGAGAACGAAATTTCAAAGCCTTTCACTTAATAATCCCTCTTAAAATATTTGACTATTACTTGAACCTACTGTATTTTCCATAGTCGCCTTATAACCACAAGGAAATATGTAATAAAACCATTTTGCATATATTTATCTTAATTAAAATGAAGTAGATAGAAGAATAATCTTTTGTAAGAATAGATTGTTGAAGAATGGGTGGAGAAAGTCATGTAAACATAACACATTCAATTTGTTTAATAGTTGTATTCTAAATCCCTGCTACTAGCTTGAGGATACTGAGAGTTCTTTTCATTCCAGATTTTAAGGCAATGCATCCGCAAAATTGGACGAAAAATTTGAAAAAATGAAACATTTCTTTCTTTGCTCTTTATTGTGCTTAAGCTGTTTATCATCACTCTCTACTGAAGCTGTTCAGATTCGTAGCTGGAGGTACTTCATTGAATAAAAAAAGAAGTAAATATATTATAATCGACTGCAAATAAAAACAATTATGCAAATAATAACAGAATATCAATTAAATTGAAAGATCGCATAGAATGAGTGCCAATCGCCAGCAAAATAAAACTGGAAATGAACTATAACCCTAAAGGAAGATGATCAATTGGAAGGCCAACAAAAAGACAGCAAGATCAACTTGATGAGGTAGAATACATCAATTGCTCAATACTTTGAAAAACATCATTACGTTCCAACATATGTTACTGCTCTTGATTATGCCACAGGAGATCTATTGATCAGGGAGTTAGGTAAATCGGTTGGCAGTACTAATTATGGGATAATAAATCTATTCCTTAATTTAGCCCGGACAAAACAGATTTGTCAGCGTAAGTCCCCGAGGGAGGGTTTCATGTGCTTGAGACCACACCAAAAATGTTCAATGTTAGTCCCCGAGGAGGCATGTTTTGATGTTCCTTTTCAGTTCTAATCTTGAGGTAGCAAGTGATTGATCCCGTACAAGACAAGTTGGCTAGTCAGCGTTAGTTCATGAGGGAGTTAAGGAGATTTGGAGGTACGATTTGCAGTGCTAATAGTAATATGGTATGTGAGGCAAGGAAGTTTCAATGGGTTTGAGCTCCGATAAACCGGAGCGTAGTGAGCCATAGTGTATGAGAGAAGGAGGTTGTCATCGGATTGAGCTCGAATAAAACAGAATGGGTAGTCAATCATAATCTGTGATGGAATGAGGTTTTAATAGGATGAGTTCGAATAACACAGACCAGATAATCAGTCATAATCTGTAGGGGAAGGAGCTCAATAAAACAGACCGGATAGTCAATCATAATCTGTGGGGGAAGGAGATTTTATTAGGATTGAGCTCGAATAACACAGACTAGGTAGTCAGTCCTAGACTTTGAGGGAAGGAGATTTTAATAGGATTGAGTTCGACTAAAACAGAATGGGTTGTCAGTCATAGGCTGTGAGGGAAGAAGGTTTCAATTGAGATCAAAAATAAACAGACCGGATAGTCAATCATAATCTGTGAGGGAAGGAGGTTTTAATAGGATTGAGTACGAATAACACAGACCAGATAGTCAGTCATAATCTGTAGCGGAAGGAGCCCAATAAAACAGACCGGATAGTCAATCATAATCTGTGGGGGAAGGAGGTTTTATTAGGATTGAGCTCGAATAACACAGACCAGGTAGTCAGTCCTAGTCTTTGAGGGAAGGAGATTTTAATAGGATTGAGTTCGACTAAAACAGAATGGGTTGTCAGTCATAGGCTGTGAGGGAATAAGGTTTCAATTGAGCTCAAATAAAACAGACCGGATAGTCTCATAATCTGTGAGGAAAGGAGGTTTTATAGGACTAGGCTCGAATGAAACAGAATGGGTTATCAGCCGCAGTATGTTAGGGAAGGAGGTTTAATAGGATTGAGCTCGAATAAAACAGAATGGGTAGTCAGCCATAGTACGTAAGGGAAGGAGATTTTAATAGGATTGAGCTCGAAAGAAACAGAATGGGTTATCAGCCGCAGTATGTTAGGGAAGGAGGTTTAATAGGATTGAGCTCGAATAAAACAGAATGGGTAGTCAGCCAAAGTCTGTGAAGGAAGAAGATTTCAATGGATTAAGATCGAATAGAACAGAATAGGAGTCAGCCATAGTATGTGAGGGAAGGTTTTTTTTTAATCGGATTGAGCTCGAATAAGTGAGTAATATTCTGTGAGGAGGGAGGCTTTAATGGTACTGAGCTCGGATAAAGTAGACCGGCTAGTCAGCCATAGTCTATGAGGAAACCAGATTTTAATGGGATTATGCTCGGATAAACCGGCCGAGTAGTGAGCCATAGTCTATGAGGGAAGGAGATTTAATGGACTGAGCTCGGGGTGGTGTGCCATAACCTGTGAGGTAAGAAGGTTTTAATCGGATTGAGCTCCAATAAACAAACTGGGTAGTCCAGCGTCTTTCTGGGATGCGACATGAAGATTTTAAAGAAAACCCCTCCATCCCAAACCACCCTCTGCACGGTAAACATTTCGCAATTTTCTATTTTCTCAAAAATGATCTTATCGGTTTTGATTTCAATACCATATATTTAAGATATTTGATGGACAAATTAATGCACAATTTTTTACAAATAGGCTATGAACTTCTTTTCATTCGGAATGAATTTTGTATAAATGGTGAACAGTAATAATTGGACAATATCTTAATGCAAAAAATATGAAGATCTCGTTAAAACATAAATTCATATGAAATACATTTGATCGTGGCGTTAACTACTTATGAAATCTTCCATGTTAGTGGTTTGAATTTTCAAATACATCGTTTTCAAGTGGTACGTTGTTATTCACTTTCTCTACTGGTATGCAAAAAGCTTGGAATTTCAAAGCTAGCACATAACGATCCGCTTTTTAAAAATCTGACTATCCCTTTAGCGAACGAAATCTATAATGAAATTTTATCTCGATTAACAAGAAGCAGATAGAAGAATACGGAGGGATAGAGAAGGTCATGTGAAAGCAACACATCAGATGTTTTTCTACTGCAGCAATATTATGCTTGCTGGTGAGGGTAGTCATTAAGAATGCCAGACCACATCTACAGTCAGTGCATATCCCACGCACTAAAAGATCATGTTTTTCCACGAATTCTTACTTTGAGGAAGAAGTCTCTCCTCACTTACTTTGTTGTTCGTATACCGCTATTTTAAAACGGTGCGGGTTATCTCACAGCTCGCGTATAAAAGCAGACAAAAGGTCTGAATAAAAAGGAAGACCGAGATAGAGAGAGGGAATGAGTAAAAGAACAATCGTTAAAATTCCTTTCTTCTTCTTCAAGACTTAGCAGGAAGGGGCGAGGAAAAGCGGGTCGTCTTCACGCGAGTGGAATAAAATGCCTGACAAGCGAGCAGCTCGAAGTATCGACCGTTGTCTTCTATCTCGCATCTTTTTCTTCCTTTACTTTGCTTTGCTTCTGTCCTTGCTCTCCCCTTTGTGCGAGCAACTATCTTTAATCTTTATGTATTGCATTATGTCTACTCCACAATTAACTCTAGCCTCGATTGCAAGAAAATGCTTCTCTAATCTAGGATAATGAGGTGCTAGAAGGAGCTGCAGCGAGCAGAGTTAAACCTAGACTGAGAAATTTGAGTCAGAATTTGGAAAATCACAGGAGCATTGCTTGCAGAGCCTGGATAAATTAATAAAGTGATGCAACTGTTAAATTTGGAAAATCGACAATATGACGTACAACCAGGAGCGGTGGGGGACATACCACCTCGACTTAAGGAGATATTTTTTGCCCAAGGCCCTAACGAGGCGCCCTCGGAAGGGACAGGCGAGGTGAAAGGAGACAGGAGGCGGCCGGATTAGGAGGTACGACAGAGCAGAGGGCAGGGCCCCTACATGCTCCAAGTTGAAAGTCAACGGTGGCAGCTGTAAAACCAGCTCCTTCTGCAGGCTTGTACATCCCACTGGGGAGCCCAGTGATTTCTTGCACATTGTTTTCTCTAGGTTCCTGTAGTGTGCGAGGATTGGAACGATACACTTTATCTTTTAAAGAACCCCATAAATAAAAATCACAACTCGTTAGGTTCAGGAAAACGAGGGGGCCACAAATCAACACTAATTATTCTGTCATCAAACGCCTCTCTTATTGCATGTAATGATTCAGCAGCTGTATGTGCTGTTGCAGAATCTTGCTGGAACCAACCATACGAATTCTCTTCTTCTGTCAAGCGATTGCAAAATGGCCTCAGAATTAACCTCTGATATCGCTTTGCATTTATTGTTTCATCAAAGAATATGGGCCCTATTATTCTTCTAGCAATTACCGCACACCACACTCCAATGTTCTGATCATAATGAGGCATTTCATCACAAGAATTTCTGCTGCTGAGCTTCGGAGAGTGAGCGAGAATATTTACACGAGATATGCTGCCTGTTTGAGAGCAGAAGGTCAACATTTCCAGCATCTATTATAAGGTAGGGATTTTAGTCCACCTCTGCCGGCTGTCTCGCGCAGTAGAGAGAGACCGCGAGTGGGTTCGAATATAATTTAAGTACCTTATAGTATGTCTCTATTTTATTTCAAATGTTCTATATTCTGTGTAATATTTATGTTTATGTGTAATTTTTGTACATTTTCTTTATGGTGAACTCACAAAATGCAACCCAATCTAATCTAATCTTAAAAACCATCGGTCTCGCCGGGTTTGAACCCGCGATCTTGGGATCAGAGGACCAGCGGCTAACCAACTGAGCCACCCGGACCGAGATGATAAAGGAAGATTCAGCTTCTCTACCAAAATGGATCTCGAGACGCCACGAACCGTAGCGGGTTCCCTTACCTTGTCTCCCAATATCTCACATGCCGGAATGTGTTTTCTGGGCCAAAACGTGGGCTCAGCGAAATTTATTGTAGCGACCCGCTTCTCTCGGGCGAGATAATTTCTCTTCCCCTTATCGTGCAAAATTTGCAAACGCGAGAAGCCGCAAGAAGAAAGATTGATGGATTCTCGTTAAGGCAGCGCCAGCGAGCTCACCCAGGTGTTCCATGCTATTGTGAAGGTGACATTGAGAAAATACGTGCCACATATAAGCTACACGCTCACACAGAGCTGGAAATGGCATACCACACGTTCCAGCTAGACGAGTTATATGCTGTTGGCTACACCGACTTCTGTAATACCAACATGAAAGCCAGTGACACGCTTAAGGCGGGTTCACAATAACCGAGAACGGTAACCAGAACGATAAAGTTAAAATACATGTATTCAAATATGAGCGTTTATAATTAACGGGAAGCTTTGAAGGATTCTGAGAGCGGGAAAGAAGTATAGCGTAGCGGCTATGATCCAAGGTAATCGGGAGATCGGCGCCGGGTGGTCGAAGTAAACAACGATAACGGCCGCTCGCCAGCGTAAACACCTAAAGTGTTTCAAAATAGTTCTAGAACCTTGTGGAAAGATACCACCGAATATATAAGCTAGCGCTCTCGCGGGAGGCAGGCAGTTACGAGTCAAGTGAGAGAGAGTTAGCGGCTGCGTTTCTGGTGCAACATCAAGAGCAATTCTTCGAGCGAATTGGTGACGAGTGCTGTGACGTGCAGCGAGTGCTACTACGGAGCGACGGATTGTGGAGGTCTTGTGTTCAACTCCCGAGTGAAGTGAACCGCCCGGCGTAAAGAGGCTACGTCACGAAAGAAGTGAATTTGCAGAGAATTGAACTATTTCTCCTTAGTGAAGTGAACTCCCAGTGAAGGTGAACTACATAAAAACGAAACAGTAACAGTATAAAAAAATCTGATGTGTTACACTCACATGACTTTCCCTACTCTTGTACAAACTATTTTTACAAACGCTTATTCTCCATCTACTTCATGTTAATCGAGATAAACATTTGCAGACTCTATCTTATTGCTAATTTTCTTGTAGATATAAGGGGAATATATATTTACAAGGGCAATATCGAAATACAGTAGCCTTTAAGCACATACATATTTCTTAATAGCTGGTTGCTAGGTGCAGCACCATTCCCTTTGCCACAGATTAATTCTCTTTGCATATACAAGACAAAAAAATGAATAACGAATTCCCATTTGAGAAAATAAGTATTGAAAAATTTAAGGGAATAACAAGCAATATCTCGAAAATGGTTCACCCAACAAAAAAATATGTATGACATAAATTGTGTATTTTAACGCAATCTACATTTTTTGTGTAGTAAAATTTTGTCTATCCTTTATGGTTTACCAGTTATGCAAAAGTCGTTCACAATGAAGAATACTTTTTGGAGACATTCCCAGAAAATTCAAGATATATATTTTATTTGTCATGAAAATATCTTAAACATATGATATTTTAATCAAAATCGTTAGAGCCATTTTTGAGAAAATTAAAAATTTCAAAAATATTCCATGTAAAGGGTAATCTGGGGTGGAGAGATTTTCTTGAAAACCTTCGTGTCGCATCTCTGGAAGATATTGAACCTAAATACCAAGTTTGGTGTTTATCCGACTGTTCGTTTCTGAGTTATGCTGTTCACAGACAGACACACAGACACACAGACAGACACACAAACGGACATGTTTCCAAAAATGCTTTTTTTGGATTCAGGGGGTCTCAAAACTGTATTTCCGGTGAAATCTCGGTATCGAATTTTTGGGTGGAATACAATACTTCCCCTACTTACTATACGTATTAGAGAAAGTAATTATACGTTTGCGTCTCTGACACTGTTGCTATGCGATACCACCCTGTCTACGTTACTCTGCAAACGTACTGAACTTATAACCTAACTGCATTACAAGAATCTTTATGCCTAACGCGTTCGCTCCTCGGCTGTTACTAATGACTTTGCTCGCTAATTACCTTTTTCTCTGGGTAAATTTTTTCACCTCTAGCCTGTTGCATTGTACATTGATTTAATATACGGAAAGTATTTATTGCAATATTTAACTTACTAATAATTTAATGATTTGTATCTTCCTGTTAATATTTACTGTATCAATTTGTTGTATATCTTTAGTTATAGTCAAAGTCTTACTGCTGAAGTTAATGATGGGGCTGTTATTGTTTTGTATAACTTAATTAATGATTCTTTTCCTGCTTTATTCTTTAGTATACTGTCACTTATATGTCTAAACTGATGGAAAATATCCCATTTGGGTATTTAAAGTATCTAAAGAAGACAATAAAACAGTTAATAGAAGCTAAAACCGAGCTGAAAGTAATATTCAAAGACGGGTTTTAAATATTTACAGTTTGCCTTTTGTTTCTATGCTAGCAAAGCGCACAGAAGTTGAACTTCAGCTAAAGGAAAACGCACATAAGCTCGGTTCTCCTAGTCTTTCATATCTCTCTGTTTGAATGTCGGCTTTGCGTGGGCATGCTGTGTATACGTGGGAGTAGGTAACTATGGGAACAAAAGCATTTGAGATAGGGAACTGATCTCTTGATTCAGGTGTCCCTAGGAATATTACGTGGGAGGAAGCAGCCCTAGCATGTGTATAGTATCGCATTATGGTCTTCAAAGCCCCAGAATGGGTCTGTACATAAACAATGTACTATGTAGTATTTATTACTCCGTGCTTGATATCTCGTGAACGCATCCAGCCGTTTACTTTCAGGAGGTCAAGAAAGTGCCATCGTTACTTCCCAATTTTATCTTGACCATTGCACTGTATCACCGCTGAGTGTTAAATAAATACATACGAGTACTCCTATACTTGCTAAAATTTAATTTGAGAGACGCCAGTTTTAGCGTATCGTCAACGAGAATCGTATCAAAATGACGGTTCGTCAACTATGACGACTCGTTACATAAGTTTGTGAAAGTTGGAAACAATAATGTTTCCTGTGTCTCTATTCATTCTCTAAGATTGTGACTTCAAAAAGGGATAAGTGCAACGCATGTACTTAAACCTATGCCACTTGATAACCATGTCACCAAGTAGAATGCCATGCAGTCACCTTGTCTCGAGTAATATTCTCAATGGATCGTTATTCATTATTTATTCTCCAGCACTATTTGAACCCTAGTGCGCCAAATGGCATGTTAGGGTTGTGTATAAATATACTAAATCAAACATACAACAAATTAACTTATTATAAATAATTAAATAGATGAATAAATACCAGAAATAAAGGAAATAAAAGCAAAGTGCAACATGATTTGGTGAATAATTTTGTCAGTCGCTGTGAATAATTGATTTTACAAAATTTGTACATAACGAATAACTAAATTCCAGGTTATATTTGACAGAACGTTTTACGGTCTGATCTGCTTTCTCCTTTTCAAAAACTCCACCATAGCCCTTATCCCACGTAGGCAAACATGTTTGGCATTTTGAATAATGCTCTTTTGTCGCAGTTCCCATGGCTCGTGTTATCTTATTTACTGGGCGTCTGTTATTGTTTTATTATTTTAAATTTAGGTTCATTGTCCTCCGGCTAGCTATTATAACACAGTCGAGCAAGTATCTCTAAACAGGGCGTGTAAACGGAAAGGAGTTGTTGCTAAAAGATAACACTGATAAAAAAATTGTTTCTACACTTTTATTGCCGTCACACTTAATTAATAATTGACATATTTAATCTTTATACACGCCTGACTGAAACTGTGATATTTCTGAATGTAACTACAGTCGTTATAGTTGCCGAGCACCAATTACTTCGCGTACTTTAAATTTTTGTAACTAATTCTGCGACGTGCACCTCGTGAGAGATTCTTCAGAACTGTGTGACGTGCACCTCGTGAAAAATTCTTCAAGACTGTGCGAAACTTGCTTATGGCTCGAGAATATATACTCCTTCACCTCGAATTGCCTAAACATTATAATAGAGCTGCTATTGGTTACCAAATCGCGCCCCTTTAGCGTCTGTTTTGGTCAGCCAATCACTGCTGCTAACATATATACTCTAGGGAAGATATTCCCTCCATTTCTAAAAAAGGCACGCTACCCTGACGTCATTTGTTTATCTCTTCTTAGCGATAAACAACTCACCCCCTCGGTTTATTGTTACCCAATTCTATTGTCAGTTTCAGTGAGGCCGTGTAAACTTATTTCCTAACAATACTTATGGCTAACAAACATCTAAAATCCTGTACATAAAATAATATTAATTTACACTACAAACGCTTTGGCATTCACAGCATTTTATGATATAAAATATTGCCTCACTGTCTAATTGCATTTGCCAGAGGATTGTTGTTGTACTTGTCTTGAATGGCTAATAGAGACACGTGCTTTAAATTGGTTTTCAATACTCCATCTTATAGCTCGATATAAAGAAAACATTTCTGCTTGAAAATGGAACAGATAGGAGTAGATAAAATCCTTTGCTGGACATTTCTGTGTCATGCTCACTGCAGTTATAAACCACAAAGAACATCCTACGTAACTGGTTTTATCTGCTTCTTCAACTACTCGTGAGCCGTCAGTAAAGATGTCAATGTCCTGAACATAGTTACAGTAGTTTAGCTTAACCAGTTCACAATGCCCGGCTGTCAAGAATGGAACTCTACCTTTGATAACTAGAAGAACGTTTAAGGTACCAGCGTATGCCTTCTTTGTGTTGTATATCTTGGCTTTGTAGATTGCGGATAGGTAGAGTGGCTCTACACCAGAAAGGATTACAGCAGCATCCGTGGAAATTGTCCGTATCCTCTAATAATTTGGAGTACGAGTCCTAGCTGAATTTGAGTCCACTTTTTGTTAAGTGTATCCTGAAACGCTGTAGAGCAATAAAGGATGAGTGGTTACACTGCTCCATGATTAGTGCAGAGGAGTCAAGGCCCTAGGTGAGGCACTTGGCGATTGCTAAACCATTCAAAAGCTTTAGTTTGAAAAGAATTGAAATGTTCTCGGAATGTGAGTTTCGGGTCTAGAATAACTCCAATATACCATAGTTTGTTGATTTTTACTGGTTGATTATTAATGTAAATGCCTGGAACCTCTTCTAATTTTCTCCTGGTGACTAGCATAGTAGTGATCTTAATTGCATTAAAGATTAATTTATTATCTATCCCCAGTTAAATACTTGATCCAGAACTTTGTTAATATGTTAACTGTGATATTTCTGAGGTTCTGACTAACAACAATCAATTGACTGTTGTCAAATATAGAGTTGTCACGAACAGAATATGGCCATAATTTTGGTAATTAGATAACTTGCATTTTAAATTTTCTGAAAATTAATGCAAAAATCTGATGTGTTACACTCACATGACTTTCTCTACTCTTGTACAAACTATTTTTACAAACCGTTATTCCCCATATGCTTCATATTAATCGAGATGTTAATCTTAATGCTAATTTTCTTGTAGATGCAAGGGGAATATGGTAGTATTTAAGCGATAGTCAAATGTTTTAAGAGCTGGTTGCTATGTGGCGCATTCCATTCTTTGTATGTCCAGGACATAAAAAAATGAAAAGCAAATTCCCATTTGAGAAAAAGTATTGGAAAATGTAAGGGAATAACAAGCAATATCTCGAAAATGGTTCACACAACAACAAAAATGTATATGACATAAATTGTGTATTTTACGCGATCTACATTTTTGTGTAGTAAAATTTTGTCAATCTCTTATGGTTTACCAGTTATGCAAAATTCGTTTACAATGAAGAATACTTTTGGAGACATTCCCAGAAAATTCGAGATATACATTTCATTTGTCATGAAAATATCGTAAACATATGATATTTTAATCAAACTCGTTAGAGCCATTTTTGAGAAAATTAAAATTTTCGAAAAATGATCCATGTAAAGGGTAGTCTGGGGTGGGGGGATTTTCTTGAAAACCTTCGTGTCGCATCTCTGGAAGATACTGAACCTAAATACCAAGTTTGGTGTTTATCCGCTGTTCGTTTCTGAGTTATGCTGTTCACAGACACATACACAGACACACACGGACGTTTCCAAAAGTGCTTTTTTTGATTCAGGGTGTCTCAAAACCTATATTTCCGGTGAAATCTCGGTATCGAATTTTTGGGTGGAATACAATACTTCCCCTACTTACTATACGTAGTAGAGAAACTAAAAATACGACTTCCTGTTTCTATATACTTCTGCATTATCCTCACGGGTGACAAAATAGGCACATGAATAGTCAATTGCATAAAGTTCTTGGATCACCGCAAAGAAGCGAATGCTTCGATACTTCCACCACGCATCTGCACACTGTGGATTTCGAAACTTCATTGCAGTCACCATTAATCATATGGAATGCTCCTGTGACGAAATACCTTAAAGTTACCAATAACTGTTGAATCGGTAAAAGTGGCCGGTTTCTGTTCATAGGGTATTCCAGTCTCGGTTTCGTTTCTTTCAATATTTTCAACACTAGCTGTTTCGATAATCTGTAACGATTCTTAAATGTTACGTCTTTTAATTTCTAGAAATAGTTATTTTTATCCCGAATAGAACGTTAAGGTCTCATATATTCAAGAAATTTGGTTCACAACATTCCAATATTTAAAATATCCATTGTTCACTTACTGGAATGAATCTATTTTGCAATGGCGTTTCTCAAGAGGCTGCATTATCTTTAAAGTAGAATTGACGAGCCGTCAATCATTTTACGGAAGGAAAATGGAGCCTCAAAAGTTGACGGAAACTTCGGCGGTCAAAAGCATGACGTACATTGATGAAACGGAACTTCCGTTTTTGACGAGCCGTCAACAGTTTGACGATGGTTGGTGAAACCCGGCATAATAATTGTATTAATTCAAGAATGCATGAAGAAATATTATTAAATTTATTTAATTAGTAAAAACATACGTGTTGATCGGAGTTCTTGAGTAGTAGAGCGGTACACAGCTCGGAATCAGAGGCAGTGATATCGCTTGAGTCCTATTCCAGGTTTATAACAGGCTGCCTGTATCTTGATTGCACAGTATTCACTGACACACCAGTTGCTTTCGATGTTAGTTTATGAAATCACGATGCTCAAATAAAAGTTAATTACATTTTCGCCACTTAACAAGGTAGAATAAGAATGAAAAATTCAATACCATAGCAGGAATTTGAACCACAGTTCGTCCGATTGCTCTAACCAGTTGAGCTGTCATGGCAACATGCCGGCAGGACACTAAATTCTCCAACGGACTCGCATTTTTTCCGATAAACAACCAGGAGATCTAAATTCATTTTTAGACGACATCCCAATGTCGACTTACGATGTTGCGTTGAATGTTTCATCCTGATTCTACCTTTCCAAACATTTGTACACACAGCTTGCGTGAAAATTGCTTTGCCATTTCTAATTTTAATTTCACTGCTCTGAACTGCTACACACTCAGCCATGCTGCGACATAAACAATACTGCATTAGCACGACCGTTGCTTCGCTCCTGTAAACAACGCGCGAATGCCGATGTCTGCATGGCCATGATAATAAATAGAAGATAGTTATTTAAGTTATGTTTAAATGAAACGATTATTGAAATACTATGCTTGTTCACCGTCTTTATTATTTGAGTTAAAAAAGGGTGATAGTACATTATTGCAGTAGCGAACTACTTTTATTGGCTTGAAAGGTATGCTGCGACGGTGGCACGTGTGTTTGTTTACACTAGGACCCTTTCTTGGGCCAATTGAGTATAGTGAGTATCTATAGTGTTACTTGTAACAATCATCTAGTGCAAGTAAAACCTAATGATGGGACTATACCACCACTTCTCGAAACTCGATACCGATAGTAAGATTTTAGCATTGGTACTCAATACTCGACACTCACTTTATAAAAAACTGTAAAGGCGATAGCTTGTTCACTGAATTATGTTCTTATTAGTAGTTTTCTGTGTATAAACGCATGTAACCAATTTTTTATTGTATACTGATTCCGAAATTGTTCCTGTTTACATTCATTCTCCAATTGGCAACAAATTCTTTATATTGATAATGTCAGATGTTACCTATCCCTACTGTTAGTCAAGGATAATAATAATAATAATAATAATAATAATAATAATAATAATAATAGTACTTTATTTGCTTCCCTTTTTATGTAACTATATTTTGTCCTAAAACTTTCTTTTAAAGAATTTTCTATCCATATTATGGAAATTAGTCGTACGATATACTTGTAAGCTATACTCGTGACTCGTGACGTATAAACACAAACTAAGAGATGGAAGGGAAGAACAATTACTATCCCACGTCTTAAATTTTGATTTGCTCCTGCTGGATTCCCAGATTTTGGTCACCGGTAAAGGTTAATGTAATGAATGAGAGTGAGTTACAAAGCCAGGCTATTGCAGAAACGTGATTTAGTGCATCAGGTAAATCAGCTTCATTCACAACTCAGTTGTTGATGTTACAGAGTTCCTCTACCCCTTTCCCCCATTATTTTGCATGGTTTCATTTAGACACAAAAATCTATGGAATATTGCATTGTATCACCCACAGGAAACGCAGTCAAGGTCCATCAAGAATTATAGTCCAACAAATCTTTGGGGAAGCGTGCGAGGCAATAACATTGAAAGGGTATATACCACAAACACACACATATATACACATATATACACATAGACATATAAATCAATATTAAACAAGAATTGTACATAATATAATTCACCAAGGAATATGCTAGAATATTTAACAACCAAGAATTGTACAAAAGCAGATTGTAACTTAGATAAGTAAGGCACAGCCGAGCTAGCTAATTCCAGGTAAAACATAATTCTAGGTAGAGCCCACCTTTCACCAAGCTAATGAGCAGGGAACTGGTAACAGTAAGGATAAATAGAAAGAGACAGAGACATTGAATCTGCTTCCTGCGCGTCACGGAGACGCGTATGTGAAATCTTTTGGAACAGAATATTATCATACATAATAAGGTAACGCGGTCCGAGGACCAATTAGAAACGGCGTTACATTTTGAGGCGCGGAGGTGTCACTAGGCTTAGGTATAAAAAAAGGAAGAATGCTCCAGATTTACTCTCCCTTATAGAATCTCGTCGACACACAGTGTCACTCTCTGGATGACAATGCACATGTGTGGATAGGGGTGGGAAGAAGTGTGCAGTTAGTTTAGGTTCCTAATTTATTATAATGGTGGGAATTTTTACAATGGTAAAAGCTAGTCGCCCATAAGATTTATTTGAAAATAAATCACATTTTTTAAGGGAAATGCAGTGCATTTTAATTTGCCTCACCTACGAAAGTCCTGAGACCCGTGAAAGTAGCTAGATAGGTAATGATAGGAATGGAGAATACAGCAGCCGATAAGCAGCAATAGCCGAGGACAAGAACACTGCAGCACAGGGCATCAAGCAGAGGAACAACGTTTTCCAGCTACAACAAGAAGCGTCGACTCCTTTCATTCCTTATATGGCATGAAGTTAAACGCAACAGTTTTTAACAATGTAAAACTTAAACATTTTAAAGTATCGAACTGTATCGAAGTATTAGACATACGGTATCAAGGTCCCATCCCTATTAAACACTAAGTAAGCCCACCACATTCAAGAGGTCCCAAGTTCGAATCTCAGTTAGGGTGAGTTACCCAGATAAGGTTTTTTCTCCGAAGTTTTTCCTTGTTCTGAAAGATACATGTCGGCTAAGCTCTTTGAACTCCGGGCTCATTTGAGCATTTTTACTTTCTCTACTACGTATAGTAAGTAGGGGAAGTATTGTATTCCACCCAAGAATTCGATACCAATATTTCACCGGAAATGTATGTTTTGAGGCCCCCTGAATCCAAAAAAGCATTTTTGGAAACATGTCCGTGTATGTGGTCTGTCTGTCTGTGAACGGCATAACTCAGAAACGAACAGTCGGATAAGCACCAAACTTGGTATTTAGCTTCAGTATCTTCCAGAGATGCGACACGAAAGTTTTCAAGAAAATCCCCCCCACCCCAGATTACACTTTACATGGAACATTTTTCGAAAATTTTAATTTTCTCAGAAATGGCTCTAACGATTTTGATTAAAATATCATATATTTAAGTTACTTTCATGACAAATAAAATGTATATCTTGAATTTTCTGCGAATATCTCCAAAAGTATTCTTCATTGTGAACGACTTTTGCATAACTGGTAAACTATAAGAGATAGACAAAATTTTACTCTACAAAAAATGTAGATCGCGTTAAAATACACAATTTATTTTATATACATTTTTTTTGTTGAGTGAACCATTTTCGAGATATTGCTTGTTATTCCCTTAAATTTTCCAATACTTATACTTTTTCTCAAATTCGTTATTCAATTTTTTTTGTCCTGGTAATGATGGAATACTCCACATAGCAACCAGCGCTTAAAATATTTGACTATCGCTTAAAGCCTACCAATTTCCCTTGCATCTACAAGAAAATTAGCAATAAGATTAACATCTCGATATCTCGATTAACATGAAGCATATGGAGAATAAGCGTTTGTAAAAATAGTTTGTACAAGAGTAGAGAAAGTCATGTGAGTGTAACACATCAGAGTTTTCTGTATGAAATGACCAAGATGGGCGTATCTGCGTCAGTATTATGCGTCGTATGCCAAGTTAATTTAACGTAGACTAGTTTAAATGCAACTCACCCATGAGAAACGTGTTTGCGGGTAAACTTAACCCCTGCGCCAAGGAACGTGACTTGTAAAGATACTACTCCAGCAAGAAAGAGCTGCTAAATTGAACCTCTTTTTTTTCGTTTCTTTTTCAGGTTTGCTTGTTTTTCGTTGTTGATTCCAATTACATGCAATTAAAGTTAATGTGAATTTGCGTAAAGAAAATAAGCGGGCATATTGCTAGAGTTCCAGCTATTGCAGATATTATGGGTGGCGAACAGAGGATAAACTGCGCTAACTCTGCCAATAATCGAAATTAGGTTCTGGCAATAGAGCGGTGCAAGTCGCACATTTCTAATAACTCTGCAACACCTGTTTCAAATGTTTAACTTCACTATAAGGTTGTATTTTCTGAGTCGATGCACTTATCCAATAGTTAGCGATTAAAGCTTTTATCACTGCAACAGTTTATTGGACGTGTAAATATCCCTCCCTCCATCCTATATATGAAGGAAGAGAAAGGTAAAACACGCTCTGTTAAGAAGCGAGTTGAGCTCCAGTTGAGGCTCGCATTCGGGAGGTCCCGGATTCGATTCCCTTCGGGCTCGGTAATCGGAACTTGGGTTTTTTCACGGTTTTCCCATGTTGGTAGGCGTATACTGGGGTGAATTATATAATGCCGTCTTCTGTCCCCCATTTTCTGTCTTTTAATTTACTTATTTTCAGGCGAGTGGACGTGAGCGCGGCATTTGGCAAAGGAATTTGCTTTGTGAAATTGTCTAACCTGACGTTCCATGTGTGATGGGCCCTCAGAGAGACCTCTCCATGAGGGGTCTCGCCAGTGTCAGGATGCAATATCTTGAAACATTATTGACCCCGCCTGTGTCAGAGTCTGCCGCTCCGGATCTAGTCAGCCTTTGTCCTCTTCGCTTCACCCCTTACTCCTGGAGGTTTCCAGAAACACAATAGGTCACGTGTGGTTAAGTGCCGAAATTCTCCTCCGCTTTCTGACAGCCAAGAAGCAACTCTGTTCAGAGAAAATGAGTTTTCTTGGCTTAAATATATGTTTCATGCATTCTATCTGCTTGCCTGATGTCCCAAAGTTTTAAATTCAAATACGTTACCAGATGCAGAACACGATTCATAATCGTGCTGTATATACGAGACATACTATAAGTGCTTTTTTAAGAACCATCTAATGATGTTTGCATTATTGCCTTAAAAGAACTAAGTGCTGTATTTGAAATTGAAGTAAATATTGTAACGCGCTACCTTTGAATGGGTAAAGACATTACAATTTGGAAGCATAGCGGGAGGAAGGGTTGAATAGCAAGACACAATTAACAAAAATGATAACATAAATGTAATATAGTAAGCTAGTAGAGACAATGAAAGTGAGCAAGCATGCCATTTTAGGATTAAGTATTTGAGAAATATATGTTTCTGGTTACCTAGTGCTTTAGAGCAGATGTTACGCTGGATGCCATACCGAAAGGTAGGCGTTGATCTGGGCAGCGCCTCGGCCGCACCTGGGGTTGTTCCTATCAATACTGCCATGCCCATAGATTTATGGGAGACTTTTTACATTATAGCTACACGCCTCCACACAGGACATGGCCATATATGGAGAGATAACCTCTATGGAAATGACTAGTGCTAAACGACGACTCACTACATCCTGGGTTGCACCATGTGAAGTAAGAATGCAAGAAATAAGCTTCACATGAACCAAATTCTAAAGAAAAGTCATTTTTAGGAAACTAATTTAACTTAACTTGACACATACATTACATTCATTCATTATCTGTTTACCCTCCTCTTATGTAGGACTTACACCCCCCAGGACTTACAAGCGGGTGCCTGGGGTCAGAGGCCCGTCGAGGAGCAGACACTCATGGATCAGACGGAGCATCCAGGATGGGTGATCAGCCCGATGCCTGGTATGGGATGAAGGAAGTAGATGAAACGAAATGTTGGTGAAATGGATGAAAGGAAAGGTGATGATGGAGCAGTGGTGGAATGAATGGCGGGGGAAACCGGAGAACCCGGAGGAAACCCGCCCAGATGCCGCTTCGTCCACCACAAATCCCACATGGGATTGAACCCGGTCCGCCTCGGTTGGAGGCGAGCGGTCTAACCACTCGGCCACGGCGCCGCCACATACATTACAGTATTCACTAATTTATAGCAAGATTGTTCAGATAGAGGCTGAGTTCTGTATGTGCTTGAACTGTTTGGTACAATTTTATTTTAAATTGATATCAAACTCTATTAGAAGCTTTAGTTCCGTATGAGAGGCCTAATTTCTAATGATTTCACACTGCACGCCTCCTTCTTTGACTGCAGCTGGTTAGCGGCAGTGTCAACACAAACTGCGTACATGTCTTGCGAAGAAAGAAAAAGCAATGACGTAGATGACTCGCGACATAACGTGAGGGTTTCACTAGACAGGAAATTTAAGAAGCACCTCAAAGTTCTCTGAGGGAAAAGAATACTGAGGGATATCACGATTCGTCTGGGAAATGTACCACATGACAGGCAACGCTCGTATAAGGCTTTCTCAGCAAAGTTTTCAGGGGGTATTTAATCCAGGAAAATTATTACTTTTGGTGAGTTAATATTAGCAAAAATCAAATGTTTGGGAGCTGCATTATGATAAAACTCATATATGGCTGTCTTTCAAGGAGTTCTCTGCAATCTTGGATTTATTTGCGTCGTAGTTATAATGCTTCTAAAGAGAAATTCCCCTCTCGTCGAAACCTACACATCGACAGCGCATTAGCTTCTCGATCCAGAAACTATTTGCGAGTATTTTATTGCACTATTGATTATTTATTTACCGATTATTATTATTATTGTTATTGTTATTTTCTCTAGGGTTTAACTGCAGAAAAATTACTGTAATCGTAAACCGAGTTTTGTAATTAGACTTCAGTAAAGAATATGTGTGCGCGTATGTGTGTGTGTGTTTGTGTGTATGTGAACAGGAACTCAAAAACAGAAATTCCTGCATTACATTCATATGAATTTCTCTACCCACTACCAGTTATTTCTATAAACTATTATTATACAAACTTATTTTTCTACCTACTTTAGATTGATCAAAATAACCATTTCTTCCGTTACATATTTCTAGGTATAGAGTAAACCAAATCGTAGTCAGGTGTTTAAAAATGCCTCACTAGGCTGTAAAAATCTATTTCCATGGTATCGCGAGAGACAAGTGAATAACGATAAATATTGCACAATTGAAGCCAGTAATTAGATATGGCACCAAAAAAAATTATTTGAAATACATTATGCGTTTTAAAAAGTTCTACATGTTTATGTAGTACGCTTTTATTTATTCCTTAACATTTACCAGTTATACAAAATTACTTCTGAATCAAGTAGACCTCACAGGCTACTTCAAGATAAACATTTTATTTGCCATGTAAATACCATAATTATATAGCAATTTAATAAGAAAGCTTATAACAATTTTTGAAAAGAATCAGAAATAACGAGCATTTTTCATGTAAAGGGTAGTTTGCTTGGGAGATTTTCTTGAAAGCCTTCGTAGTGCATCCTTAGAGTATGCTGTACCCAGTTTGACATTTATCCGACTTTTCGTTTTTGAGTTATGCTGTTCACAGGCATACGGACCTTTATGATTCAGAGGGCATCAAAGCATGCATTTCCGGTAAAATCTCTGTCTACTAGGCATTTGGTAGACAAAGTAAAAATGACTGAATAACAAACTTCCCATTAGATAGGTACAGAATCTTTCAGGGATGCAGCACAAAGGCTTTTACAAAATCACCCTCACTTCAAACTACTTTTACGTGGACTAATTTTCGTTATTGTTCGTTTTCTGAAAACCGACTCCAGCGATTTTTATTGAAATATCATACGTTTGAGAGATTGAGATGAACAATAAAATCCATATTATGTAATTAGCTTGTGAAGTCCTCTTCGTTCTGATTTGAATTTAATATGGTACTGTATAACTGAAATAGCAAAGGGGCAAGACAGAAACTTCAAGAAGAAGAAAATTTAGAGCTAAAAATTACAACTATTCCTTTTGTACATTAATCACAAGTGTGAGTTATCTGACGGAACATGTTTGATACGAGGGCAGTCCCAGAAATAACCTACTTGGCGTGTATATAACGGTGGTTGTTTCAAACAAATGACTATGGAGAAAGTACCACCCCTGTAAACCTTAAGTTTGAAGTATGACGATACTAGTTGTTTAGTAATTGTTTGGCAGCCATTAATAGTAAACGCTCTCAGAAAATTTGTAAACATGGATAAAACTGGACATCGTTATGTGATACTATACTTTCATTTGAAAGGTCTTAGTCTAACTAATATTAAAGCTGAGCTAGATTCTACTCTGGGGGAGTCTGCTCCTTCGTTTACAACAGTAAAATATTGGGTGATAGAGTTTAAGCGAGGTCGTACGAGCTGCCAAGACGAACATCGCAGTGGTCGACCAAATGAGGTGACCACGCCAGAAAATTGTGAAGAAAATCCACAAAATTTCATTGGATGACCGTCGACTGAAAGTGCGCGAGCTAGCAGACATTGTAGGCATTTCAAAAAGTGCTCTACATCGCATACTAACTAAAATGTATACATGAGAAAGCTGTGCGCAAGATGGGTAACGCGTTTACTCATAATGTAACAAAAGCAGCGTCGCGAGGATGTTTCAGTCCAGTCTTTGGCGACGTTTCGCTGCCATAAAACCACGTTTTTGCGTCGATTCATTACCATGGATGAAACATGGGTCCATCCTTCACACCTGAGACGAAGGAACAATCAAAACAGTGAATTGAAAGGGGAGAATCGGCTCCAAAGAAGGTGAAGACAGTTTCATCTGCAGGCAAGGTTATAGCATCAGTTTTTTGGGATGCGTGTGGGATAATTTTCATTGATTATCTTCAAAAAGGAAAAGCAATCAATGGCGAGTATTATGCAAACTTATTGCAGCGTTTGAATGCTGAAATCAAGCAAAAACGGCCGCATTTAGCGAAAAAGAAAGTCTTGTTTCATCAAGACAATGCACCAGTTCACACATCCATTATCGCCATGGCCAAAATCAATGAGTTAAACTTCGAATTGCTTTCTCATGCACCTATTTGCCAGACTTAGCTCCCTCTAATTATTTTCTGTTTCCAAAGTTGAAGAAATGACTTGGTGGTAAAAGATTTGCCAACAATGAAGAGGTGGAGTCTGCAGTTAATGGCTATTTTACAGAACTCGACGGTTCTCACTATAAACAGGGTATCGAAGCTATTGAACATCGCTGGGAAAAGTGTATCGAGCTGAAAGGAGACTATGTAGAGAAATAAAGATGTTTTTTCCAAAATGTTCGTATTGTCTTTGTTAGGTCGGGTACTTCTGGGACGGCCCTCGTACTTCGCGATTCTTTCGTTATTTTTTCCTTTCCTCTACATGAGCTCATTACGAACACATGATATAAGCTTCCAATATTTGTATGTAAGATAGGATACTAGTTACCGGAGGGGACATTTATCACTTCGACCCCCAGTGGATCTTTTGTGCACACATCCCCTGAGGAGGGAGACGGATGAGGTGAAGGAACGTAGGAGACGTGTGAACTGCAGAAGAAGCCGGCTCAAGTCGAGAGAGACCCGCACAGTTCCCTGACAGTCCCAGGCTTGACCACCCGGCCACTAGAGGGTCACTCGGAAACGTCCCTCTAGTGGGACCGGAGGAACACGGCCCAGCAGTGAGTCTCTACAGGCTTCCCTCTAGCGGGGCCGAGAAGAAGTTCCAACTCGCAAGCCTCTGAACCATCTGTCCGACACCGACGAACCACAGCCTCAGAATCAGCCGAAAACATGAAAGGGTTGAGAGAAAATGGGGGAGAAAGGAAATTCGTGATACAATACACCACTCCAGCATTCGCCTTTGTCAGCCAGGGAAAACCACGGAAAAGTCATGGTCAGATTGGGTGGCCACCGAGAATCGAAGCCGGAACCTCCCGATTACGAGCCTCACACTCAGTATATTTGTATGTAACTAATCGCACCACATTGTTTCATTGGAAATCAGTTCTGGCAAATATTAATTAGGAACAACGTGACATGAATAGAACAAAGGTTTTCATATATCTACTCGATATAATATATAAAAATGAAATTCTAGTTGGTATAGAAAAGTGTGTGGTTGTTGCACGTCATATTTGTAAATGTATACCTCTCCTGTGGACTGCAGCCAGATTAAACAATTGAAACAAAAAAAACTATTTTGCTTTGTGCGCAGTATGAACTGTGAGGATTTTGAAGCCCCTTTTCACCGCTTTGATATTATTCATTCGTGGTTAAAAATTTCTGATGTATTACATTCACATTACTTTCTAGACCTGATATCATTTGCCAATGGTTATACAAATTATTCTTATGAAAGCTTATTTTTGACGCAGACACGCTACGTCATCCAACAACTGAAGCAATACCTTTGCCTCACGATTACTGCTTTTCTCCTCGTTGTTTTACTTTGCCACGGCTGCTTGAGCATGAAACTTTAATCACTAGGTTTGCGTGAGTGTGCGTACATAGAAACACGAACGCTTTCTTGGAACACTTTTATTCACCATTAAAATAAGACTTAAGATTTGCCGATCACTTTTAAATTCTTACGACGTTACCGTGTCTTTTCCAAGAACGAAGATTATCAATTACATCTGATCGTTCAACCCTCTTGCAAGTTCGCACTCAGTCTTCTGAACTCGACGAGAATATTGTTCCGTACTCCAAGAGTGCCCCAGCGAGAGTATCCTCATCAACGCGCGATACAAAGAAGAACTCCTTACTTCCCCTCGCTCCCTTTAAAAATTTCGCCCCAAAACTGAGCGTCATGAAGCTTCTAGTGACTTTCACTTCCTGGTCAGTGCAACTGCACCCATTATTTCTAGGAGAAACTGGCTTCAGCGGTTTTACCCTTTATACTTGAGGCTGGTCCCTAATTAGCTAAGCTGTGCCTGTCTGGTCTTTCTGTCGCTTTTAACAGTCAATAATTTTCCCAATGCTTCTCCTTTTAATACATACACTGATTTTAAACATTTTATTATTTATTTTATTTCGCTATCCTTTCCAGATTATTATGATAATTATTGACTTTATAATTTCCGCTTCATTTTTCTATCTACTACGTTTCAATCCAAATAAACCTTTGCAGAAATAGTTACATTACACATTTCGTTATAGATACAAAGGGAAAAGCTTAATTAAAGATGATGTTGGTTAAATACCAAGTTTGGATTTTAAGTTCAGTATCTTCCAAGGATGCGACACAAAGATGTATCAAACAATCCTTTGCACGGAACTTCTTTCGTTATTTTTTTATTTTCTCAAACATGGCTTTAAATATTTTTATTGAAATATCGTATGTTTCGGATGGATGTACGACTAAATATAATGTAAATCCTGAATTTTTGGGAATACCCTGTGAAATACCCTACATTCTGAATAACTTTTGTGTAATAATTGGTAAGACGTAAGAGATAAATAAAATCTTAATACACAAAAAATGCATATCTCGTTAAAGCACACAATTTGTGTAACAAAATTTGTTTTGGCGTTAACCTTTCCGAGCTATTTTTTGTTATTAGTGTGAATTTAAGAAAAGATAGTTGCTTCGTTTTGTTATTATTACGTTTGGAAAGCCGATTTGAAGAACAGGTTTTCTTTTAACTTGTTTGCAACACGCTTTGGGCGTCAACTTGAAGTAGGTCGTATTGAAGGAGTTGTATTATATTTCAACTGTTGGGGAGCCGAACTTGAAGTTTGTTTGCAACCGCACGTATAGTAAATAGTTTCCGGTAGCCTTCGCCGCAAATGTATTTTTACTGTTTCTTTAAATATTATATATTTATGTTTGCCTCGGCTGCGTCAGTATTATTGTTAGAGACATGGATGTCTAGGCAGGGTGTGATGCGACTGAAGAATGTAGGCTTACACAGATTATAATTTTACTTCACTCCTTTTATTAATGCTTGACACGATTTAAATAACACTTCACTGATAGAGAGCTGTGAGACTCTTTTATGAATTACTTGCACTTTTTAACACGTAAACTATTTTTTCGTCTCACACGAATAGGATTAAATCTCTCGAGGATGTGTCTCGCGTCCGGTTTGGAACACTGTTTGCAGCAACTGAATTGATTTCAACCGCCTAAATTTGTAAATTTCTGTATTTCAAATCTTTAATTGGCTATTCCTAATCCAATAGAATACCTTCATTTAACTAAAGCTTTTTCTGGTTGTTGATTGGCTATTTTTATAAACTGTCACTTTTATTACATTATTGCTTCCAAGAATCACAAGTAGTATTGTTAAACTTTCAAATTCATTATTGCCTCAAGGTTACCTCATTGTTAGCAACTTTTAACTTATTATTCTCACAGCTCCTACATTATTAAATTACGTATTATATTCACATAACATTATTACACATGGATACAATAATACAGGCATATGCAATGACTGTTACATACATCTTACAAATTATTACATACACATATTGCTTCAAGGCGGGCTATTATTGAATGTATATATTATATAATTAGATTGAAATCATTTAAGAGTTAAAAATACTGCCTCAGAATTTTCAAATTCTTCATACTTTTCTCAGCTCAAATTCGCTAATATTTATACTCTCTCTCCACATATGTAGCAGGTAGAGAAGGTATTGCACTTCAACCAAAAATTCGATATCAAAATTTCACCGGAAATACAGATTTTGAGACCCCGAATAAAAAAAAAATTTAGAAAACGATCCGTATGTGTATGTCTGTTTGTGTGTGTGAATGAACAGCGTAACTCAAAAACGAAAAGTCAGATAAATACTAAACTTGACATTTAGGTTCAGTATCTTCCAAAGATATATCACGAAGATTTTCAAGAAAGTCCCCATCCCAAACTACGCTTTACATGGAAAACTTTTCGAAATCTTTCATTCTATAAAAAATGGCTCCAATGATTTTGATTAAAATACCACATATGCAAGATATTTATATGACTAACAAAATGTATATCTTGAATTTTCTGGGTGCAGCCCATGAAGTCCTCTTCATTGGGAAGGAATTTTGTATAGCCTTCAATAACTGATAAACGTTAAGCAATAGACGAAAATGCACCACACAAAAAAGTAGATCTCTTAGAACACCCATTTATTTCAGATGCGTTTTTGTGGCATAAGCCATTTCTGATAAGCCATTATTAGATGTTCCAACCGTTCATTTTTAAAGTCCTGTCAACATTCAGTTGTTTCTCGCGATTGCATGGAAACAGTGTTGCATTTTAAGGCCAGTATATAGCGTATAATTCTGAGAATGTATCACATTTAATTGTTTTCCTTTCTTTTTCCTGTTCAAGTAAAGAGAACGGAATTTCAAAGCCATCACATGGTGACCGCTTTGAAAAGATTTGACTATCACTTTAGCTTAATGTATTTTTCGTATGCCTACAACGAAATGTGTAAATTAATAATGAAGGTTCATCTACATATATTAACAAGAAGTAGATAGAAGAAAATGCTTTGTAGAGGTGTGAGTAGGGAAAGTCATATGAATGCAACACCTTATATTTTTTCACTACTTATTCGTGCAAATGTTTGCCAAGAAATTATTTCTAGTTAAGTTTATGAACTTGCTTATGAGCAAAACGAACATTAAATCAACTTTTTTATATTGCAACCGAGTGGGAAGTCCCAGGCCGTATTCGGGAGGTCGTGGGTTCGATTCCCGCGGTCGAACTTCCTGACCCATGGGTTTTTTCGGGGTTTTCCAGGGTGACAAGGCGAATGCTGGGAAGGATTGTTACCTCCGCCGAATTTCTCTCCCCCTCCTTTCATCTTCCTCTTTCACGTTACAGGTTGACTCCGGGGCTGTGTGTCGGTCGGCTGCTGACAGATGGCGTAGAGGCTTGCGCGTTGGAACTCCTTCTCGGCCCCGTCAGATGGTGGCCTCCGCTGCTGGGTGGTGCCTTCCCCGGTCTCCGCTGGAGGGAAATCTGTGAGCCACTCTCCGGTGGCTTGAGAGGGCCGCCGTTGAGCGCTCTTCGGCCGGGTGGTCAAGCCTGTAACTCTTAGGGATCTCTGCGCGTCTCTGTCGTCTGCGTCGGCCGGTTGTCCATCCCATACGTCTCCTGAGGTTCCTTCATTTCATTTGTTCCTCCCGGGCGTGTAGGCACAACAGATTCTTGCGGGTCAAGGTGCTAGGTGTCCCCTGCGTCAACTAATGCTAATCCTCTTAAATTGCAAGTCAATGTTTCTCGAAGTCTATAAAGTTGCTTAGAAGTGAGGTTTTGGGTAAGCAGGTTGCTAGGAGTCGAGCAGGAAGATGACGTCATCAACTGCCAGTGGTCAGATTAATACGAAAGCCCGCGAAAGTCTGTACGAAAATAATCCTATATAAGCTGATAATGTCGGGTCAGAAATGTGCTGTTGCAGTTTGTGACAATTTTATGATAAAAATGGAAGCTGTCGTGTTGGTTCATATTTCACATTCCCTAAAAATAAAACATTTCAGAAGTGCTACAGACAGAATGCGTACGTTGTAATTAGAATGGGTATCTGTTGCAAATATCAGTAAAATGTCAAATAACTTCAAAACTCTAGCTTCTCAAACCAGACGTCCCTGGTTCAGTTCCCAGAACAGGCGGGATAATGGTTATTTAATTAGTCTTTCCTGCTTAGAGTGTGGAAGTATGCATGTTTGAGTGAACGTGGATTTTTTCAATGGTAAAAATGATTAAAAACCAATGTTAAAGAACATATAAACAATAAGATGGAATTAATTGCTCTTCTACACAAGCCTGTGTTCGACCAGTTTGGAAAGGTAGAATCAGGCGACTAAAAAGTCAATGCCATAACCGAGATTTGAACCACGGATCTCCCAGTCTCCGTCCAGTTGCTTAACCACTGAGCTAGTATGGCAACATGCCGGTACAGCATTAAATTCCCCAATTGATTCGCATTTATCCCAATAAACCACAGGGAGGTCTCAAAGTATTGAGATGACATACACCAATGGCGACTTACAATGTTGTAATTACTTTAGGTCCCGTGCTTCATAGTTTCAACCACTATTAGGTCAATTAATGGAATCTTGTGCCACTTTTTGAAATGCCTACGATGTCTGCTAGCTCGCGCACTTTCAGTCGACGGTCATCCAATACCATTTTGTGGATTTTCTTCACCATTTCTGGCGTGGTCACCTCATTTGGTCGATCACTGCGATGTTCGCCTTGGCAGCTCGTACGGCCTCGCTTAAACTCTGCCACCCAATATTTTACCGTTGTAAACGAAGGAGCAGACTCCCTCAGAGTAGAATCTAGCTCAGCTTTAATATTGGTTGGACTAAGATCTTTCAAATGAAAGTATTGTATCATATAACGATGACCAATTTTATGCATGTTTACAAATTTGCTGATAGAGATCACTATTAATGGCTGTCGAACAATTACTAAGCAACGTAGCATCATCAAACTTCAAAATTAAGCTTTATAAGGGTGGTACTTTCTACCATAGTCATTTGTTTGACAACCGCTATATATACGTCAGGTCGGGTACTTCTGGGACTGCCATCGTATATTAAAATCGGTTAAGTATTTTCCGAAGTTACTCTAGAGACATATACCCAAGCAAAAACAATTAGTATGGATTAGCATCCCCTTTGGAAATATTAAGAGACTCAAACCACTCAGGCTAAAGTTTGGGAACGAGCCCCTGGCGCCTATGAATACTTACGTCCATAATGAATACTTAAATACAGCACGAAAGCATCACACAGCTCCGCTAAGTGCAAACTTTAACAGTGTCATCTGCAGTCGCGCTGATGCTGCCGGTATTCTTGCTAGGGTAGGTATTTATTACTTTCTCTACCACGTACATAGTGGGTAGAGAGTTAAAAATTTTATACTGAAATTTCAGCCGAAATACATGTTTTGAGGCCCCCTAAATCCAAATAAAGCATTTTTGGAAACATGTCTGTGTGTATGTGTGTCTGTGAACAGCATAACTCAAAAACGAAAAGTGGGATAGACACCAAATTTGGTATTTAAGTTCAGTATCTTTTAAGAATACGACAAGAAGAGTTTCAAGAAAATACCCCCACCCCAACTACCATTTACATGAAACGATTTTAGAAAATTGTTATTTTCTAAAAAATGGTTCTAAAGATTTTTATTAAAATACTATATATGAAATATTTTTATATAACAAAGAACATGCATGTCGTGAATTTTTTGGAATTAGCCTAAGAAGTCCTGTTCATTCGGAAGTAATTTTGTATAATACTGTATAACTGGTAAACGTTAAGCGATAGACGAAAACGTACAACACAAAAATGTGGTACCATTTAAAACGCACAATTTATTTAAAATAAGCTTTTTGTGGCATAAGCCGTTTATGAGTACCTATTATTAAAGCTTCGAATTGTTCAATACTTGTCTTTCAAGCCCATGATTTTCAGTTGTTTCTCGCGATTGCATGGAAACAGTACAGAATTTTAAGGCCAGCATATAGCGTGCAGTTCTTGAACATTTGACTGTCGCTGTTCTTTTTGTATATATATAATGAAATGTGTTATGTAGCTATTTCTGCAAAGGTTTATTTGGATTAAAATAAAGTAAATATAAAAATAAGCTTTAGGAAGCCTAGTATGTATACCCACTAAGAAACTATAGAGGGTAGAGAGGGTCATGTGAATGTATCACATCGGATTTTGTCGTAATTATTATGTCATTTTTTTAAGTTTAGAGTAATTTTATAAGTCATATTTCAAACATTATTAAGTCATCAAAATCCGGACCCTGACAATGACGTATTTCCTATTGCAATGACGTAATATTTATATTCCAATTTGCCCTGAGAAAGAAGATGAAACTTTTTTGTGATATTCTTTTCTCCGAGCAGCGAAAATGCAAATAACTCTGTACATTAGCAAGTATAGAATAATTAAGTTCTGAATTTATAATTACTTACCATACTGTGCTGATAATAGCCTACAGCACAGTCCGTAACATCTGCTCACTTCTCTCCCAGGAAGGTAATGCAAACAAGTGGCTGTCTTGCTTATCGGTTTATTACACCAGTTAATAACAAATGAAATGCAGGGAGAGAAGCTAGCGTCGCATTTACGAACATATGAAGACGCTCTCACTTATGTCAGCTATGGATGCCGAACTAGTTCATGATTTATTTCCTACAATTTATAATGCCAATATTGGATAAAATTTTGTATCCAACTCGTGAATAATCTTAATATGACACTTATAACTCAAAAATAAAAGTCAGCCGAATACCAAACTTTGTATTTAAGTTCAGTATCTTACAAAATGCGACACAAAGATTCGTAATAAAATCCCCCAAACCCGAACTACCCTTTTCATGGAATGTTTTTCGAAATGTTGGATATTCTCAAAATAGCCCTAAGATTTTGATTAATATATTAAAGATATAAAGAGAAACTATATATTCATATAAATAAAATAATAAAATTATATTTTAATATAAATAAAATGTATATCTTGAATTTTCAGGATTAGCTGTAAAGTTCTCTTCATTCGGAAGGATTTCTGTATAATCATGTATAACTGGTAAATGTTAAGTGATAGAGAAAATGTGCTGCACAAAAATATAGATATCTTTAATATATACCATTTATTCCAAATTGTCTTCCTCCGTGGTGTAGTGGTTACCATGTTATCTCTAGTTCCCGAGGTCACGGTTTCAAACCCGGCGAAGGACTATGGACTTTTTCGGGCGTACAAATCTTAGCTTGGCTTCCTTCGGAAGGGAAGTAAAGCCTGTGGTCCAGTGTCGTAGATTTACGGCACGTAAAAGAACCTCAAGCCTGATAAAGAGGCCTCTGAGAAAAATTACCGGTCTTTCACGCCCAATATAGAAAGGGAGCTAAGGACCACAGCAGTTAAAGAGCGTCCATAAATAAAAGTCAATTTAATTTAACTTATTCCAAATAAATTGTTTTCTATCATAAGTCATTTCCGATATATTTTTACTTTCTCTACTACGTATAGTAAGTAGAGGAAGTATTGTATTCCACCCAAAAATTCGATACCAAGATTTCACCGGAAATACATGTTTTGAGACCCCCTAAATCCAAAAAAAAGCATTTTTGGAAACATCCGTGTGTGTGTCTGTGTGTCTATCTGTGTGTCTGTAAACAGCATAACTCAGAAACGAACAGTCAGATAAACACCAAACTTGGTATTTAGTTTCAGTATCTTACAGAGATGCGACACGAAGGTTTTTAATAAAAAACCCCTACCCCAGGATACCTTTTACATGGAACATTTTTGGAAAATTTTAATTTTCTCAAAAAGGACTCTACGATTTTGATTAAAATATCATATGTTTAAGATATTTTCATGACAAATGAAATGTATATCTCGAATTTTCTGGGAATGTCTCCAAAAGTATTTTTCATTGTGAACGACTTTTGCATAACTGGTAAACCATAAGAGATAGACACAAAATTTTACTACAAAAAATGTAGATCGCGTTGAAATACACAATTTATGTCATATAAATTTTTGTTGTTCAGTGAACCATTTTCGAGATATTGCTTGTTATTCCCTTAAATTTTCCAATACTTAAACTTTTTCTCAAATTCGTTATTCATTTTTTCTATGTCCTGGACATGCAAAGAGAATGGAATGCTCCGCATAGCAACCAGCTCTTAAAAGATTTGAATATCGCTTAAAGCCTACCATATTCCCCTTGCACCTACAAGAAAATTAGAATAAGATTAACATCGCGATTAACATGAAGCATATGGAGAATAAGCGTTTGTAAAAATAGTTTTTACAAGAGTAGAGAAAGTCATGTGAGTGTAACACATCAGATTTTTTTATTAATGGCTGAATAGTTTAATACTGTTGCCATTCTTTAAATGTCCATATTCAGTTGTTTCTCGCGATGTCATGGAAACAGTATGGAATTTTAAGGCCAGCATACAGCGTCCAGTTGTTAAACATTTGACTATTGCTGTTTCCTTTGTATCTGTAACGAAATGTGTAATGTAGCTATTTCTGTAAAAATTATTTCAATTACAATGAAGTAAATGGAAAAATAAACTTTCGTAAGAATAGTTTGTACATCCACTTATAAACGATAGAGAGTAGAGAAAGTTATATGAATGTAATACATCGGATTGTTTATGACAGTGATCAACCGCTGTTAGTAATTTTATATTGGAGCCCTGTCAGTATGGCAGTTGCTAATAAGTATGAACAATTAATGTTATTGAAAGTGTTAATATAAAAAATGCAAGTAAACATATACAACTCTGTCTCAGATTGGCATTTATTTCCATTTGCATTATTTTACAACTGTTATCTCGTGTTATTTATTTTGTTCAGATTGCTTTTCCTGTTCTAACTCAGTATAACGTTTTGCTTTTTGGTATTTGTGTGAAACATTCTAAATGGTTGCGAATCAGTTTCTCTCAGGGAAAGCATTCATTTCGCTTTCCTTTTTAATACGATTAAGCTTATGATTAAGTGCCAAATTCGTGTTTAATGATGAGGCTTTTTTGTGGGCCTCACGAGAATCAAATAACGCCGGTTAATGTTGCATTGATAGCCCCGGCAATTTTTGGGCTTCATACCCTTAAAATAACCCCACTTATTGTTTGGCCGATATGTCGGCAGAGTTCTCAATATCAGTCGACGGCGAGAAGCATCCTGAAAAAAAAACATTAACATTAATAACTTTAAAAACAGAGTAGTTTAATACAGTAGTCTATTACACACGATGCTCAGAAACTTGCACTATTGTTCTCCAACCTATTACACGACGGCAATATTGGGAACGAGTGTAGATGTAGGTTCATGTGTGAGGCATCTCCCCTCATTTCTCTCTTTACCTCTTTTGTATGTAATGTAGGCCGCTAAACGTGTTGTTAATAAATCACAGGTAATGTGAATAACGTGAAATTTGTGTATTTGTTATAAAAATCTGATTTGGTACACTCACATGACCTTCTCTACTCTTGTACAAACTATTTTTACAAACACTTATTCTCCATCTATTTCATATTAACCGAGATAACCATTTGCAGAAACGATCTTTTGACATGCAAAGAGAATTACATTTTACACATAGGGACCAGTTCTAAAAATATTTGACTATCGCTTAAGGCGTACTATGTTCCCCTTGTTTTGTATTTGCAAGGGCAATATAGAAATACAGTAGCCTTTAGGCATAGACATATCTCTTAATAGTTGGTTGCTATGTGCAGCACCATTCTTTTGCTACAGATTAATACTCTTTGCATATCCAAGACAAAAAAATGAATAACGAATCCCCATTTGAGAAATTAAGTACCTATTGAAAACTTCAAGGGAATAACAAGCAATATCTTGAAAATGGTTCACTCAACAAAAAAATGTATATGACATAAATTGTGTATTTTAACGCGATCTACATTTTTGGTGTAGTAAAAGTTTGTCTACCTCTTATGGTTTACCAGTTATGCAAAAGTCCTTCACAATGAAGAGTACTTTTGGAGACATTCCCAGAAAATTCTAGATATACATTTTGTTTGTCATGAAAATATCTTAAACATATGAATACTTTAATCAAAATCGTTAGAGCCATTTTTGAGAAAATTAAATTTTCGAAAAATGTTCCATGTAAAGGGTAATCTGCGGTAGGGGGATTTTCTTGAAAACCTTCGTGTCGCATCTCTGGAAGATACTGAACCTAAATACCAAGTTTGGTGTTTATCCGACTGTTCGTTTCTGAGTTATGCTGTTCACAGACACACACACAGACACAAACACAAACACAGACACATACGGACATGTTTCCAAAAATGTTTTTTTTTTGGATTCAGGGGGTCTCAAAACATGCATTTCCTGTGAAATCTCGGTATCGAATTTTTGGGTGGAATACAATACTTCCCCTACTTACTATACGTGGTAGAGAAAGTAAACAAACCCACACCTTCAGCTGAATGTGAACACCAAGGTCCTGGTCCTCTCGCTGTATCTGCAGCTACGTTTCCCCATGTGCATGTTGGGGTGATTAAAATTTAATATTTCCCTGGAAATCTTTTGGCTCCCACCCCGGTATGTAACAATATCACGCAGCGCATGAAGTAGTGGGGACACGTCGCCATTTTACATCACCGTGCAGCGTAATTAATGCGCCTGGCCGCGCTAGCGAGTACATCGTACTTCTACTTTGAAAAAAAAAATCAAGAAAATATTACCGAGCGGGATGGCTCAGGCGGTAAAGTCGTTGCCCGCATTCGAGAGGTCCCGGGTTCAAATCCCGTGGGCCGACCAAACTTTCTGAGGCTTTTTCGTGGTTTTTCTCAGTCGCCAAGGTAAATACCGGATTGGATATTTCCATCTTAAGTCTAAAACAATAGTAAAATTAAAAATAAGTGGTAATAGCGAATGCGACTGGACGGCACCCTAATGCCATCTGCACGGCATTAAGCAGGGGTTACAGGAATGAGACCTAGAAGACTAACTGTCCATCACATATCGTTCTAAGAGATACCCACCAAAAGCTCCGTCGCGATATAACCAAGGAGTTAAAGCGACGTAAAACAAAATAGAATTAAAAGAAAAAGAAAATATTATGCGTTATATTCACATGAAGTTTCTCCACCCTCTATCACTTATTAGCGGGTGTACAAATTATGTTTACGAATGTTTATTTTCCTATCTACTTCATTCTTCCCGGAAATAGCTACGTCATACATTTCGTTATAGATACAAAAGAAATAGCGATAGTCAAATGTTTTAGAACTGGACGCTATACGCTGCCTTAAAATGCCATACTCTTTCCATGACATCGCGAGAAACAGCCGAACGTCGACAGAACTTTAACAGAATGAATAAGTATTGAACAATTCGAATTATTAATAACGAACATCTCGGAAATGGCTGATGCCACACAAAAAAGTTATTTGAAACAAACGTGCGCTTTAAAGAGTTCTTTGTTTTTGTGTAGTACTTTTTCGCCTATCGTTTAACCAGTTATGCAAAATTACACAAATCTCCTTCCGAATGAAGAGGATTTCATAAGCTATTCCTAGAAAATTAAAGATATGCACTTTGTCATATAAATACCTGGAATATATTTGGTGTTTTAATCAAATTTGTTAGTCATTTTTTAGAAAATGAATATATTCGAAAAATGTATAAATGGTAGTGTGAAGTGAGGGATTTCCTTGAAAATATTCGCGTGCATTCTTGGAAGGTACTGAACTTAAATGCTTATCCTACGTTTCGTTTTTGAGCCATGTTTTTGTAGACACACACAGTCATACTCACCACAGACCTTTTTCTAAAGTTCTTTCTTGGATTCAGATGTCTCAAAACATGCATTTCCGGTGAAATCTTAATATCGAATTTTTGGGTGGAATGCAATACATTTTATACATGATAGAGAAGTATTAAAAATGGCATGTTATTGAAGAGATGAAAATCACTCGGAGCCAAGACCGGGCTGTAAGGGGAATGATCAAAACTGCCCCATTTAAAGTTGTACAAAAGTTTCTAAGTTTTTCAAGCATTGTGAGGTCCATCATTGTCACGCAAAAGCACAATATCGGATGTCATCATACCTCAATGTTTGTTTTGATTGGCTTGCCTAAGTTTCTTTATAGAAAACCTATAATACCACGCCCCTCGCATCTGACGGGATTTTCTTGCGCGACACTAATTTTGTGAGGTTATGCTGAGTGAACACGTAACAGTAAGTACAATGTGACAAGGAATTCAGTTTCCCAACTGCCCTCGTATTGCCCTCGTGTAAAAATTCTCATATTACTGTTGCAATCTAGTTACAAAACCCAACTTAAGAAAACAGCTATTAAACCAGGGAATAGAAAGTCATTACACAGTTCACTCGGTAAAATTTGTATTGTTGCAAGCTATATAAGTTGTAAAAAGTGGACATATGGAGTTTTGAAGCTAGACAAGTCAAATAGAACGCGCGAATGCTATCGTTACCCTTTGTCTCACGTTTATGTCCAGGCGCTTTGAACGCAGCTTAATACAGGACGGAACGAAAAGTAACGCACAATAATTTTTTTCAAAAAAGTTTAATTAGTTAAAAAATCACAAATGAACTTGCACGTTTTACCTACTTTTCGACATAGTCACCGAGTTTCTCAACGCATTTCTCCCGTCGTAATGCCCTGTTCGTAGAAGTCCGTTTCCTTGGAGTGTAGCCATCTACGGACTGCTAATGCCCTTTGGCCCACAAATATCGAACCACGCCTCTCTGCTCTTCACACGTGGACGACAGTAACATGCGCGCCATCTTTGTTGCGTAGTTCACGCTTCTCTCGCTAGAGATGCACATAAAACAAAACATACCCTCTGTAGTGGAAACTTCAAGCTATATGTGTGAAATTGCAACATTCCAGGTGCAATACCAAGGCAGAAAAAAATTATTGTGCGTTACTTTTCGATCCGTATTATGTAGTATTACGTAGTATTACGTAATGGTGCGTTGTCTTATAAATAACATTTTACGTACCTATATCAAAGAATTCATTTTGAGTGTGTATCTCCCTCTCTCTCTTTCTCTCTCTCTTTCTCTCTCTCTTTCTCTCTCTCTCTCTCTCACATAGACACACACAGTATACATATACACAGGATATAGTTTATTATTCCCGGTAAAAGCTTGAAGAGAATTTTTGGTTCACTGGTACAATATCCGTACCTTAAATATGTGGTAAAGATTTTTTTCAATATAGTGGCGTAGAAACCATAGAGCTTATAAATGGAGTACCAAGTGAGAACCAGTGGTGCAAGGAAACGAAATACTGCAGCTCCCTCAGTTTTTTCATTTTAAACAGTATCATTTAATGATTTGGAGAAAGAACGTGTTTACACGGTTGTGCTAAACCAAATGGAGAAAATGTACCAGAAAATGAATTCAATGTAAATATTCCAGGACTGAACTCACCTCAGAAACCTCGTAGATTCTGAGGTACTCGGCGTCCCCGTCGTCAAAGAAAACGTCGTCATCGTACTCGTCCATCACGCTCTCAGTGTAAATGTCCTCGCCCTCGGAGTCATCGATGATGTCGCGAAACGTTGGAATTGCTGTTGCACATATAAGCGTTGCCAGGATCAGAATGAAGGTCAAAGTCGACTTCTTCATTTCAACCTGAAAGTAAATAAACGTTCCACAGGGCCATCCATGTTGTGGTGTATTAATGTTTGGGGTTTCACTGTTATTACCAGACATTTTGTTGCTTTCCTTTCATGTTAACTGGGATGACGTCACTCCTGGCTGGGAGTTTTTGCTAGCCACCAGTGGTGGGGATAGAGCGTCTGTCTTGTTGAGGATTCCGAGTGAAGCGGATCGCGCGTGCAAGTCGGCTTTTGGATCGGTGTACATCTCCCCTCAACTTTCATATTTAACCATGTAGGAACCTCAATTGATTGGGAAATTAATATAGGAATATGTAAGTGGATTTTTGTTGTGGATTTTGTACAGCAAAAAACCCACGCCTTCCTCTTAACCTCCAAATCACGTTTCGGTCCTCTGCAGTCAAGTGAGTATACGTTCCCTCAATGTACGTGCTGGTACTAGAAATTAATTTAATTTTTCATGTGAACCTTTAGGCCTCTATCCAGCATGTAACAATATATCGTGTCTCCGCGGCTGAGACAGGATCCCGCTCGGCCGATAAGCTATCGCTTCACGCCTGTCGGTTAATACGAGCGCCCGTTTATTTAGAAAGGTAGAGTGATTGCTATGTACTCACCCTTACCGCTAAAGGAGATATTGTAAATTCTTACACATTTCTGGCATCTTCTTGTGAAATTACCAGTACTTCTCGTAATTCTCTTTGAGAAATTCAATTAATCACTTGGCGAATGCTATCCTTAAGTTTCTCTAAACTGTGTGGATTCATTTTACACACTTTATTCTCTAATGATCCCCAGATATAACAGTCACAGACTTCAAATAATTTCGCGATAGCGCGAGCGAATCCTGTACTGGCATACGAGTCATAAATAAGCACTTGAGGTCGAATAGAATAATTAGGTATATCATTTGCCATTACACTCACTTCAAGTGTTGCTCCAATTCAAACTCGTACAAACTGCGTTGCGAGACCTTGAATAAACCAGTTATCGCCGCAGACCGCTCCTCCACCCCCGCACAAAGCTGTTCCTGTTGGCGAGCGGAATCCCGTCTCACGAAATATGGATAACACAGTATAATAATAAAGTTCCCGTACCAATACAAGAACTTAGGATTTGATTATCCACTCAAACACAACATTGCTTTTACTGAAGGAGTTAAAGTTCTTACTTTATTCAATTTCAGAAAACAGAGCGCGGTCACAAGGAAAATCCTGGACTTATATACATCTACGAATTTTGATAAAGTATTTATTTAAAAAAATAATGGTAATATTCTATAGTTAAATTGGTTTAGCTCAGGATATAAAATGTTTACAAGAATTCATAAAAAACATATCTTCTTTAAAGATAAACTTGATAAGGCACACGTTTGCCATAAATAAAAACATAACATTGGAGATTTTTTATAATAGAACGCAGTAACCCACAAAAATACAATAAATTTCACATAAGTGATTCGCATCTGAACTGCATTTAATAATCGAGATAATAATATAGGAATTTTAGTATTAGTGATAATATTTTATAAACGCATTAATTTAGCGATAACAGCGGTCGTATAAAATAACGGGTGTTAAAAAAATCCATGACATTTCAGAGGTAGACCTTGAAACAGTAAGTTTATTTATGTACAGTGAGTAAATTACTTGTTGAAATGATATTTAAAATATGTAATTAGTATGAGTGTATGCAGGGGCATGTATTTTCTATTTATTTGTGGTATATATGTCTCCAGGGTTTAATATATTTGTGTATCATATATTCCTCATAATGTTGATAGTAAGGCGACAAGACCACAGCAGTTTATACAGTCATCCATATATCTTGTCTCCGTGGTTGAGGCTGTCCCGCTCGGCCGATAAGCTATTGCTTCCCGCCTGGGGGTTAAAACGAGTGCCCGTTTATTTGGAAAGGTAGAGTAACTACCTAATTAGGTCAAATTCACTTTCAAAGTCATGTACTCACTCATGTCACTAAGGAGATGCTGGAACTGCTTGCCTTCGTTTTCAACACATTTCTGGCATCTTTTTATGAAATTGCCTAATATTTTTCTTACTTCTCTTTGAGAAATTGAATTGATCTCTTGGCGAATGTTACCTATGAATCCGAATATATCCGAATGACTATTATCCTCAGAGATAATCGTCAAAGACTTCAAATAATCTCGTGAGTGGATTCTATACGGACATACGAGTAATAAACACTCTATGTGGAGTAGAATAATTAGGTACATCATTTGCCATTACTCTCACTTCACGAATTCCTCAAAATGAAACTCGATATAAACTGCGTTGCGAGACCTTGAATAAACTAGTTATCGCTGCAGACCGCTCCCTTCTCCCGTTGCCGAGCGAACCCCGTCTCAGCTCTAGGAAACGAAAATTAACATTTAATTACAGACTTAGATATTTTTCGTCAGTAATAATAACTTCTATCCTATTAATTTCTCTGCCTACCTAGTACGTAGAGAAAGTACCTATTGCATTCCACCCAAAAATTCGTAATCGAGAGTTTATCAGAAATACATGTTTTGAGGTCCCATGAATAAAAAAACATGGTCTTTATAGAATACAATACCTTCTCTACCTATATATATGTGGTAGAGAAAGTAATAAGTAAAGTGAGCAGAAAAAGTTATGTGAATTTAACATAGCAGGGTTTTTATATTATTGAAATAAATAACGTGTTTTACAATAGTTTCACCAGAACACAGATCACAGTTGTTTATGATTATTTGGGTTTTTTTTAAGATGAACGAATATAAAATTGTCACCTCAGATATGAGGCCGGGATTAACTTTAGAATCTCGTCTTTCTCTAAATTAAGAAGTACAGGTAGCTTACTTTTACGAAATAAATATCCGGTTATGTGTGTATCAAAAGGTTTATAATTTTTTCCTCAGCTAGGAAGGAATGGTTAATATGGTGAGTAAATAGCCGCAAGACTAATGGCTGTGTGGTGTACCACGGGTGTGTCCCCTGTAATGGAGGCAGACAAGAATTTACTTTGTGGTCGAGTAACTCACCTCCCCGTCTGCCCCTGGAATGCCGGGAACTCTTCATAGTCACGTGATAAAACAGAGAAGGGAGACTTTAACGTATGAGAGCCGCAAATATTTCTGTCTGTGTGTTTATGCATAGAGCACATCCGGCATTCGTCCAAGCATTCGTTCATTACTCTTGGAGTATACTTCTTCTACCAATGTACAGTGCATTTTATGAGCATTAGAGTAGTATGTAGATGTCTTAAATGAGTAGTATTAGTAACACAACACACGAATCAAGAGACAAGAATAAAACACAACTGTATTGAAAGGGGATATACCACACACATATATATACAGGGTGAATCACCTAAAACTTGCACCGCAAATATTTCGGAAATGGAAAGTGCTATTGATGTGCAGTTTTCACAGCACTGATTGGTAGTCAGGGGCTCGTACATTTAGCCTATAAACAGATTTTAATAATACTGAGAAAGTTTATTTTTGAACAAACATACAATTTTTAAATGGAATAAATCCTATTTACATGGCAGGGTAAATTAGAATGTCAGTAGCGTTTGTTGCAATATTCTAGTGCAAATGGTTTACGACAAATCTTATTTTGAAACTTTCACGCACCGACACTTGTACAACCTGTGGTAACACAAACTATAGCAAAACAAAAGGGGATTACAATACTTCTCTGGATTCTTACAAGTAAAGAGAACATATCCCTTCAAAGGTTGTGTTCAAAATGACCACTGACAGCTTCAATGCACGCTTCCAGTCTGCTATGGAAAGACTGCTGCACACGTTCTAGCATTTCAACGGAAATTTCAGAGCAGGACGCAGTAATACGTCGTTTCATATCGTCTGGTGTAGTTGGTACATCCTTGTAGACAGTGTCTTTCAGCCTTCCCCACAGAAAAAGGTCTAAAGGGGTCAAATCCGGTTAACGGGCCGGCCAAGGTACAGGTCCCCTTCGTCCAATCCAACAATTTGGAAACAATCCGTTAAGACAAGCTCTAGTACTTCGTGCACTATGGGCTGGACAGTCATCATGTTGGTACCACAGGTTACTCCTAGTCTGCAAAGGAACGTCTTCTAGCATATGTGTCAGATGGTCTGTCAGGAGGCTGCGATATTTGTGCGAGTTCATTGTTTCCTTCTATAAACAAAGGGCCTATGAGTTGATGGTTCACTATCCCACACCACACGTTTAAACTCCATGGACGCTGACGTTCCACCTGACGAAGCCAACGGGGATTGTCAACAGACCAATAGTGCATGTTTCTGCAGCTTACCTGGCCATGATTAGTAAATGTTGCCTCATCATTAAACAAGATACATGATGAATCTAGAGTATCATGTCTTAATGCCCATGTACAAAAGTTAACACGATTCTCAAAATCGTTTCCATGCTCTTGATGGAGAGAGGTGTGATAGGGATAGAACCTATGTCGATGGAGAATGTGCAGTACACTTGCCTGACTTATGCCACTTCCACGTGCGATTGTGCGGGAACTAATTTGCGGATCTATTGCAACGGCAGCCGAAACAGTAATTTCTGCCTTTTTTCCAGCCACTTGTTTGTTTGTTACCTTTCTAGATGTTAACGTACCACTTTCACGTAATTGGTTGAAGAGGTTGATAAATAATTGCCGAGATGGTTGACGTCTATTGGGATACTTTCCGCATACACCGTACAGGAACGAACTGCATTCTTGCTACACTCTCCATACACCATGAGCATGTCGGTTTCTTCTGCATTGGTAGACCCCATCTTGCACTCACGATTTACTGCTTGAACTGTCACAAACTAACTGACCAGAAAGTCGCAATGCAATCAATGAACAGAAAACACAATGCAAACAAACATAACAACATCGTACCTAGCAACTAAGCAGGTTGAATGGGACAAACAATTGTCGGAGTGGAAACTTTTCAAAATACGATTTCTCGTAAACCACTTGCACTAGAATCCTGCAACGAAGACCATTGACATTCTAATTTACCCTACCTTTATTGTGTTGATGTAATTGTTCCATTTAAAAAATTGTAATTTTTCTCAAAAAATACACTTTCTCAGTATTATTATAATCTGTCTAGAGGCTAAATGTACGAGCTCTTGACTACCAATCAATGCTGTGAAAACTGCACATCAATAGCACTTTCCATTTCCGAAATATTTGCGGTGCAAGTTTTAGGTGATTCACCCTGTATATGCACATATACACATAGACATATAAATCAGTATTAAACAAGAATTGTACATAATAAAATAATTCACCAAGAAATATTTTAGAATATTTACCAGCTAAGAAATGTAAAAAGGAGATTGTAACTTAGATAAGTAAGGGATGGGCGAGCTACTAATTCTAGGTACAGCCCACCATTCACGAAACTAATGAGTAAGAAACTGGCAGCAATAAGGAGAAATAGAACGAGACAGATATAGAAAGGAAAGAGACAGAGATATTGAAACTGCTTCCGGTCGCGTCACTAGGAAGCGTATGCGAAAAGTCTTGGAGCAGAATATTTTCATACATAATAATAAGGTAACGCGGTCTGAGGACCAATTAGAAATGTCGTTACATTTTGAGGCGCAAAGGTGAGCGTCACTAGGCTTAGGTATAAAAGGGAAAAGAAAGCCCCAAACTTTCAGTCTCTTATAGAATCTCGTCGAACGCAGTGATACTCTCTGGACGACAGATGCACGTGTGTGCACATGGGTGGGAAGCGTGTGCAGTTAGATTAGACTCCTAATTATTATTATGTTGGGAATTGTTACAATGGGAAAAGCTAGCCGCCCGTAATTATTTATTTTGATAATAAACCACATTTTAAGTGAAATGCAGTGTATTTTAATTCGCCTCACCTACGAAAACCCTGAGACCAGTGAAATTAGTTAGATATGTAATCATTAGGAATGGAGAAATCAGCAGCCGCTGAGCAACAATAGCCGAAGACCAGGACACTGTACGGAGGTCATCAACCAGGGGAACAACGTTTTCCTGGTACAAAAGACGCACAACGTTTTTCTGCTACAGTATTACACAGTTCAGGCATAATCAGGGTTCTACTGCCTTGAAGGTTTAAAATTGCAGTATATATCTAGTATTTCTAACACACGTTTTGCCAAAATTCCAGTACTGCATTGAGTCAATATACACTAAACGTGCAACAGTATTAATATGCGTGTTGTAAACTTGACTTATTTATGGACGCTCATTATCTACTTTGGTCCTTAGCGTCCCATTCTATATTGGGCGTGAAAAACCGGAATTTTGTTCAGAGGCCTCTTTATCAGGCTTGAGGTTCTTCTACGTGCCGTAAATCTACGACACGGGACCACCGGCTTTACTTCCCTTCCGAAGGAAGCCATGCTAAGGATTTTTACGCCCGAAAAAATCCATCGCCCTCCGCCGGGTTTGAACCCGCGACCTCGGGAACTAGAGGCTACCGTGGTACCACTAGTTCACGGAAGGCGACACATGCGTGTTGTGGCTAGCTTAACATCTTTACTGATTTTGTTTCCGCAGCCATAATATGAAATTGTATTTATTACTAGATGCCATAACCAACGTTACACGGGTGCCTTTTTAATCTCGAATTACGATTTAATTAGGATAGGACAGGAGCGAAGAGGAAATTAGCACCTCGACCTAGCAGATCTTTTGTACCTAGGCCCCCAACGGGTCGCCCCGGGATGAAGAGATGAGGCGAAATGAGACCGAGGGCGGCCGGGCCAGGAGGCACGATAGACAGAAAGTAGGTCCCAGCCGTTTACCGATTTAAACTACCCGGATGGCAGTTGATGCAGCCAGCTCCCCTCTCCCCTGCGGGCTTACACATCGCCTGGTGGCCCGGGACCCGGAGACCGCTTCCATTCCGGGCGACGAAGGTTTATTCAGAGCATGCTTTTCCCCTGCCGAGACCTCCCGCCGACACTTGAAACTCTGAAATAGACCAAGCAGATGAAAGGTGAAGTGAAATGAGAATGGAGGTGAAATGGAGGGACAGGAAATTCGTGGAATGTAATGATTTTTCCCAGCATTCGCCTAGCATCAAGGGAAAACCCCCTGAAAAACTCATGGGTCACAAAGATCGATTGCTACAGATGTTACCTCCTGAGCCATCTCTCGGTGATGATTTAATTAAATTTATTCTCTGTACTCTAGAGTATTTTTATATTGAATTCTCGCCCTTTACCCCTTGGAACTGTAATTTCATAAATCTCCCGTCCCATTCTATTCATAACAACGAACCAAAATTTCACTGTTATTCACAGAAATGGGTATTAAATATCAGCAGGTTTTGCATTTCTAATCTTAGCCTACCCCGCAACAATCTTCAAAATTCTGAAAATGTTATGTAGGCTATGAAAAAACTTTAGGTGTAAGCGATTATCCATATCTTTGAGTCATTTGTACATAAGATAAAAATTGTAATTAAATACATTAAGAAAAGAAACTATCCTGCAGAATAATAACATTCAAAAAATACTTATTTGATTAACAAAATTTTCTAAGAACCAATCACCTGAAAATTCAACCTGAAATAAATCAATGTTATATGGATATTTCAACAAATGTTTTCCAGCATCTAAACACTAATTCCAGTATAAATTCAAAATATCCAGTATAAATTCAGTATATGCACTATATAAAAAATCAAATCTATTTTCAGTATTTCCAGAATCAGTAGATGCCCGATCATTTGTCGCCGTTTTGTAGCCCTAACCATTACATTACTCTGTGATCATAAAGGATTTACTGAGGTGCCGAGCAGGGGATACTGTGCCAATTTTTTTCTCTGTTATATTAAGTGGTCATTTCGCGACGGATCTCTTAGAAGATACCTCGCGGATCAATGTGTGGTGGACAGTTAACCTTCTAGGTCTCATCCCTTTACCATACCATCTTACTTCGTCACGAAACCACAGAGTATGGCCCACGTGTCCACTGTACTTCTGCTTTGTGACGGGCAGATGACAGTCTCGACACGTGTCCACAGAGGCATGTGTACCACAACTGTATCTCTGCTTCCACACATACACATTCTACTAGCTTTCATCCTCTGTGTTTAGATGACAGAGCATTCGTTTTACGATCTATTTTCATGTTTTATTATTGCTTTAGACTTGGGTGGAATTTTGGATCGTGTTATTAAATATTCAATCCGGTGTTTACCTTGGCAACTGAGAGAAACCAAGAAAAAAATACTCAGATTGGTGGACCCACTGGATTTTAACCCGGGACCTGCAGAATGCGAGCCATATGTTACCACCCGAGCCTTTCGCGCTCTGCTGTGCCAATTTTATTACGGCTGTTTGTAAGTTTTGTTTTTCCAGGGGACAATAAGAGAACATTCTGGGTCCGGGTTCAGTAGGTTTATGCTTATCTGTTGTTTTGTTTGAGGACGCTCGTGTCAGCTACCGAGTTTAGCTGGCGGCTTTAATGTTTTATAGAAGAGACTTGTCCTCGAGCGTTGCGGGCGCTGCGGACCCTTAGCACTCGTGGTACTTCTGACGTTACTAGAAGTACGCCGGGCCGAGCATTCGAGCCCCTCCCGAAAGGGAGTTGTTGAATTGGGTTGGATTCGGCGGGGCAGTGGTTCCCGATACCCATGGGAGATTGGGTACGCTTGGCTGGTTTATCCACCCAGGCGGGGTTGTGAGACGCCTTGAGATTCTCCGGCACCAGCCATGAGGGATAGCTGGTAGACGGTATCTGTCGGCCCCACCGAGGTTGTTCGGTAGTCTCCCCCAGCAGGATTTGCCCTGTTGGCCTGACGCGCGTAAGTGGCGTATCCACTTCCGTCCCTGTTTGGAAGGGTGGGCAGGACGAGTCTTAGCCTAAACTCGACCAGATAGAGGGGCGGTATATATAATAGGCACCGACCCTAATGGAAAGGGCCCACGAGCAATCCTGGATCATACGAGGGTGTGGTCTCTGCGTAGGCGGACCCGGTCCGTATTTATAGATGTCCTCGAGCGTGTTGGCTGTATACTAGCGGTAAGTTGAATTCAACATGTAGCTGTTTTTCTAGGGCAAACATTTAGTACATAGGCTGTCTGATCGCTTGATTTTCTGTGTTCGCCTCGGTACATTTTACCGTTTATTATGTGATACGAGCGGAGAATCAAAATTTTATGTTAATGTGTTTATTGTAATTCTTTAGACAAGGTTATTGTTCAACTTATAGAATTTTCATGTGTTCATTTTTCTGAGACTTGTTAACTGAAATATTGGTCTGTTAGGCGTGCTTTACATTTGTAGTTGGCAATCCTAAATCTCGGTGCTGTGCTTTGTAAGGGGAGCTAAATTTAGATGTAAATTATTAATACCACCTGATTCTATTACCTCATTTGTCATTGCGTGCATTAGTACTGCTGTTTAGGTTGTATATACTATTGTAAACCTCATTAATAAATTACTGCATTTTCTAGTTTTCTAATATACGAGGACGGATTGATAAGACCATGACTCTGACGAGAATTAGCGTTCTAATCACAAGTTTATTTTTTGCACCTAAGTCTTACATCTATTCTACGTATAATCTCAGAAATCCGTCATTTGTTTCTTAAAACATTATTGAGAGCGTCTAAAATAAGCAGATGTGCGTTGCTTCGTAGAAAAGTGAATTTCGTGTTCTGATAAAGCACTACTTTTTGCGTGGTAAGACGGTGAAGCAAACGGAAGAAAAGCTGAACAAGTATTATGGGGAATCTGCTCCATCACATGGCATGGTTCACAAGTGGTTCACAGAATTTCGATATGGCCGTTCCAGCACAAGAGATGCCGTGCGCACAGGACGGCCGTTGAGGTCACAACAGAAGAAATTATGAACAAAGTTCACGATATTCAGTTGGAAGACCGCCGAGTGAAAATACGTTAGATAGCCAAGTCCGTAAACATCTCGAGTGAACGAGTGTATAACATTCTGCACGAATTTTAGGGTATGAGAAAGCTGTCAGCAAGATGGGTGCCGCTACTGCTCGCAATTTAGAACAAGCGGAATCGTGTTATCATATCACAGGGATGTTTGAACATGTTCCAGCGCAATCCAATGAGTTTTTGCGGCGTTATACCTCGGTTATTGAAACTTGAATCCATTACTATCAATCTGAAACCAAACAACATTCAAAGCAGTGGATTTCCTTCGGCAAACCTGCTCCAAAGAAAGCGAAATCCATTCCGTTGACAGGAAAAATCGTGACAGCTGTCTTTTGGGATTCACAAGGGGTGATAGACATCCACTACCTGGAAAAGGGTAAAACGATCACAGCTGCATATTATGCCGCAATGCTGGATCAGTTTCACAAGGAATTGTTAAAGAAAGACCCCATTTGATGAAGAAAAATGTTCTCTTTCACCAGGATAATGCACCCGTACATAAGTCAGCCATTGCCATCCCAAAATTTGTGGAATTGGGCTATGAACTGCTACCGCACCCACCATATTCTCCAGATTTAGCTCCGAGCGACTTCTTCCTCTTCGCAAACCTGAAAAATTGGCTCGCCGGGAAGAAATTCATGCCCAGTGAACACATCATGGCAGAAACAACCTCATATTTTGCAGCCTTCGAAAAATCATATTTTTGGAAGGGTTAAATAATTGTAAGAAACGTTGGAAAACGTGTATTTATTTGAAAGGAAACTATGTTGAGAAATAAACTTGTTTTTTGGAAAAAAATTGTTATTTTCTTTAAAAAGTCACTGACTTATCAATCCGCCCTCGTATAATGTTACAAGATCGTTTAATAAGGACAGTCTCTTGGCAGTAAGTATACCTTATTGACCTTTCCTTTGTCGCCTTTCTGGGGATTTCCTTCCAATTTGTTGTAACCCAGCGTAGAGCAAGAGGGGGTGCAATACTTACATTAGATAAGTGAAAGTTACGTTGGTTTCTGGCTTGAGGGGAAGTAAAATGTTTAGGGTAGGCATTTCAAGGTTGCCTAACGGTGGTTGCAGCACGGGCAAAGTCGTAATGGCAAGTTAAACCTAGAGAGAGGCAAAATATGAAATTTCATATTCTATACCATGCTTGCTATCATCACGTGAACAAATATTTTTACATTTTGCAGTGTGCAGAATTCAGTGCACGTGACAAACATTTCATACTATTTTGCTAAAATATTCATATTTTATGAAAGTCTTCATATTAGTTCTTATTTTATAAGATTTACGATATTTCGCTTTTAAAATAATTTCCATTAGCAATGAATCGGGCTTTACAAATATTCTATTCCTGTAGGTTTCTGTGAAACACATTCAAAAAGCCCAAGCCGCCCTTTCCAACAAGTCAAGTACGATTGAGAAAATGTACCTGGTATTTACTCTGTGATGTCAGGTATGTAGTTAAATGTCGTATATTCTTGAAGAATTTTTATTTTCGCAAACCTTCGCATTCAGTGGCATATTTAATTAGTATTAAGCAAGGATAAATCAATTAGTAGTTTCTTTTTCTTTTTTTATACGTTTAAGGATTTTAAAATGATTAAAATATATAAACTCCATGTAATTTCTTTGTATTTCAATTGATTGTTTTATTATTAAATATGGACAAAATCTACAAAGCTAATTTTTTAAACCAATGAAGTGAAGCTGCTCCAAGCCCTTAAAGTATATAATGTTTTGGCTTAAAAATATATATATGTTGTATATTTCATATTTTTTTTTATTTTTTCCTCATATTTTGCAAATTTTTCTTTGTATTGCCTGTCTCTAGTTATGCATAGTCATACGGGAGATTTATGTTGTAGTAGGATTTACAAACTTTAAATTTTCCTTTTAGAGACGTTGTGCTATTTTGGTGTAATTAAACATCAGTTTTGCACAGCAATGCTCGGAGCGACGAGATTCTTCTCTTCTCTCTCAGAATGAGGCTTGCAGAAAAGAATTCAGATAAATTATTGTAAATTAATAAATTATGTGTACTTTCATCCAGTTTGGTTGTATTTTTCTCTTTGAATATATAATTATATATAATGCATGTACATCCAGAGGAACGGATGAGGTGAAAGAACCGCAGGAGCCTATAGGCTGCAGGCAGCTCAGCATACAGAGACACACACAGAGGTCTCTAAGAATTTCATCTTGAGAACTCGGTCACACCGGCTGGTTGCTCGGAGGCGGCTTCCCTCTGGCGGAACAGAGTAGAACTTCACCCACCTGAGGTGGCTTAAATAAGGTTGCCATCTGGTAGGGCCGAGAATAACTTTCCAACGAGTAAACGTCTGCGCCATTTGTCCGACACTGCGCAGAAAATGAGGGCAAGAAAATTCGTGATAGAACAGAAACCACTAGTATTCGCCTAGCCAACCAGGGAAAACCACGAGAAACTCATGGTCAATTGACCAATCCAGGAATCGAACCAAGGATCTCCCGAATCCCCTCGCCGTTCGTTGAAAAAAAGGAAAGGAAGTTTAAGAAATCCAAGGAATTACAGCCGGACAGATTTAATAATATTCGAAAAAGGCTACGGAAACGGGCGATGACAATTGGAACATGGAACGTACAGAGAATAAGTAATAAGTTTGGAGAGATAAATTAACGAAATAGAGATTAGAAACCAAGATATTCTGATATTATCAGAAACAAAAAAGAAAGTAAATTGGCGCGGAAAATAAAGGATTTTTCTTGCATATTTATAGTGGAGTGCATAAAAATCTAAAAACCAAACTTGGAGTATCTATATTAATAAAAAATAAATCTCAAAGATACACTACGTGTTCAAAAGTATCCGGACACCTGGCTCAAAATGACGTACAAGTTCGTGGCGCCTCCATCGGTAATGCTGGAAGTGAATATGGTGTTGGCCCATTCTTAGCCTTGATGACAGCGTTCACTCTCGCAGGCATACTTTCAATCAGGTGCTGGAAGGTTTCTTGGGAAATGGCAGCCCGTTCTTCACGGAGTGCGGAACTGAGGAGAGGTATCGATGTAGGTCGGTGAGGCCTGGCACGAAGTCGGCGTTCCAAAACATCCCAAAGGTGTTCTATAGGATTCAAGTCAGGACTCTGTGCAAGCCAGTCCTTACAGGGGTGTTATTGTCGTGTAACCACTCCGCCACAGCCCTTGCAGTATGAACAGGTGCTCGATCGTGTTGAAAGATGCAATCGCTATCCCCGAATTGCTCTTCAGCAGTGGGAAGCACTGTGGTCTGCGCTGTGATCGTGCCACGCAAAACAACAAGGGGTGCAAGGCCCCTCCAGGAAAAACACGACTACACCATACCACCACCACCTCCGAATTTCACTCTTGCCTCTACGCACGCTGTCAGATGACGTTCACCGGGCATTCGCCATACCCACACCCTGCCATCGGATCGCCACACAGTGTACCGTGATTTGTCACTCCATACAACGTTTTGCCACTGTTCAATCGTGTAATGTTGACGCTCCTTACACCAAGCGAGGCGTCGTTTGGCATTTTCCTGCATGATGTGTGGCTTATGAGCAGCCGCTCGACCATGGAATCCAAGGTTTCTCACCTCACGCCTAGCTGTCATAGTTCTTGGAGTGGATCCTGATGCAGTTTGGAATTCATGTGTGATGGTCTGGATAGATGTCTGCCTATTACTGTTTACGACCCTCTTCAAATGTCGGCGGTCTCTGTCAGTCAACAGACGAGATCGGTCTGTACGCTTTTGTGCTGTACATGTCCCTTCACGTTTCCACTTCACTATCACATCAGAAACAGTGGACCTAGGTATGTTTAGGAGTGTGGAAATCTCGCGTACAGACTCCTGACACAAGTGACATCCAATCACCTGACCACGTTCGAAGTCTTGAGTTTCACGGAGCGTCCCATTCTGCTGTTTCACGATGTTTAATGACTACTGAGGTCGCGGATAATGAGTACCACGCAGTAGGTGGCAGCACAATGCACCTAAGATGAAAAACGTATGTTTGTGGGGGTGTCCGGATACTTTTGATCACATAGTGTATGTGACAGACTGAGAGCCCATGGATGAAAATTTGATAAGAATTAACATAAAGTTACAAGACATAAAGTTACAATATTAGGCGTTTACATAGTTAACAATGACGAAAATAATGCTAAAAAATATATATTTTGCAACAAAATAAGTGGAGTAATAGAACAAATTGGAAACGGAATTGAGATTTCAATAGTAGAACAGGGAAGGAAAAACAAAGTACAATTGTAGGTCCATATGGAGAAGTACACAATTTTTAAAACAATAGAAGTATTATAACCTATGGCCCCGACGTGTGGACTCTGAACTATCAGTGGAAAAGAAATCTATTGGTAACAGAAATGGATTAATGAAGGAGATCTGCTGGAATATCTAAAAGAGAAAAAACTAGAAATTACAATGTAAAATAAAATATTAATGATCAAAATTCACTTTTAGATTTTATTCAACAGAAACAATGAGAATGGTATGGGCATGCTAAAAGAATGGAAGATGAAAGATTAACCAAAAAAATAATGGAGTGGTTGCCACCAGGAAGGAGAAGCAAAGGAGGACCGTATAGCACGTGGATTCAAGGAATTAGAGGGGCAATTATGGGTTGGGAAACTGAGGAAGATTCGTGGTCCAATAGGCAAGAATGGAGAAGTCATAAGAAGATATTAAAAGCTGTAGTCTTGGGTCCCGGAAAAAGTGTTTGTACATTATTTCTGTATAGGTTGTTGGTGGTTGCTATGTCACGATGATTTTTACTTTCTCTACTACGTATAGTAAGTAGGGGAAGTATTGTATTCCACCCGAAAATTAGATACCGAAATTTCACCGGAAATACATGTTTTGAGACCCCTGAATCCCAAAAATGCATTTTTGGAAACATGTCCGTGTGTGTATCTGTGTGTGTGTCTGTGAACAGCATAACTCAAAACCGAACTGTCGGATAAACACCAAACTTGGTATTTAGGTTCAGTATCTTCCAGAGATGCGACACAAAGGTTTTCAAGAAAATCCCCCCATCCCATACTACCCTTTACATGGAACATGTTTCGAAAATTTTAATTTTCTCAAAAATGGCTCTAACGATTTTGATTAAAGTATCATGTGTTTAACATATTTTATGGCAAATGAAATGTATATCTCGAATTTTCTCGGAATGTCTCCAAAAGTATTGTTCATTGTGAACGACTTTTGCATAACTGGTAAACCATAAGCGATAGACAAAATCTTACTACACAAAAAATGTAGACCGCGTTAAAATACACAACTTGTCATATACTTTTTTTGTTGAGTGAACCATTTTCGAGATAAAATTTTCCAATACTTAAACTTTTTCTCAAATTCATTATTCATTTTTGTTTGTCCTAGTAATGCAAAAAGAATGGAATACGCCACATAGGACCAGGTCTTAAAATATTTGACTATCGCTTAAAACCTACCAATTCCCCTTGCATCTACAAAAAAATTAGCAATAAGATTAACATCTCGATATCTCCATTAACATGAAGCATATGGAGAATAAGCGTTTGTAAAAATAGTTTGTACAAGAGTACAGAAAGTCATGTGAGTGTAAAACATCAGATTTTTGTTTCATACGAGTATTAATATAATCCTTATTTAGCCAAATGATGACGACATTGCGATTAAAGACTGTTGTGCGTGATTGTCTCTGAGTTCACATACACATTCTCTGCACGTTTTTATGGGCAATGCATGGTACACAATAAATTACACTTTTAACATATATACAAAAAAATAAAACTACGAACATGTGCCTCTGAATATATAATACCAATTACATACGTTGTAAATACCATTCGCGCAACTCATTTCCCACTATTCATAAAATTAAAGTATTATAAATAACATTAATTTGTTCTAGCTAGGGCTTTTATATATAAAATAAAATTACCGTTCCAATACTGATAGGTACTATTTGATTAAAATATAATATGTTGCATTCACATAACTTTTCTTCTCCTTCTTCTACAAACTATTCCTACAAACTTACTTCTTGTTAATCCAAATAAACTTTTATTTCATATTTACACATTTCGTTATAGGTACGAGAGCTCTTCCAGAAGTACCCGACGTAACAAAGAAAACACAAAAATTTGGGGAAAAAACATCTTTATTTCTCTACATAATCTCCTTTCAGCTCGATACACTTTTCCCAGCGGTGTTCAATAGCTTCGATATCCTGTTTATAGTAAGAACCGTCGAGTTCTGCAAAATAACCATCAACTGTAAACTCTACCTCTTCATTGCTGGCAAATATTTTACCACCAAACCATTTCTTCAACTTTGGAAACAGAAAATAATCAGAGGGGAGCTAAGCCTGGCGAATAGGGTGCATGAGAAAGCAATTCGAACTTCAGTCATTGATTTTGGCCATGGGGATAATGGACGTGTGAACTGGTGCATTGTCTTGATGAAACAAACGTTTTTATTCCACTAAATTCGACCGTTTATGCTTGATTTCATCATTCAAATACTGCAATAAGTTTGCACAATACTCGCCATTGATTGCTTTTCCTTTTTGAAGATATTCAATGATAATTATTCCACACACGTTCCAAAAAAACTGACGCCATGACCTTGCCTAAAAATGGAACTGTCTCACCTTCTTTGAGGCCGATTCTCCCCTTTCAATCCACTGTTTTGACTGTTCCTTCGTCTCAAGTGTGAAGTGATGGACCCATGTTTCATCCATGGTTATGATTGGACGCAAAAACTTGGCTTTATTGCAGCGTAACATCGCCAAACACTCGACTGAAACATCCTCATGACGCTGCTTTTCTTCCATTGTGAGTAAACGCGGCACCCATCTTGCGCACAGCGTTCTCATGTCTAAATTTTCAGTTAGTATGTGATGTACAGCACTTTTTGAAATGCCCATGATATCTGCTAGCTCGCGCACTTTCAGTCGACGGTCGCCCAATACCATTTTGTGGATTTTCTTAACAATTTCTGGCGTGGTCACCTCATTTGGTCGACCACTGCGATGTTCGTCTTGGCAGCTCGTACGGCCTCGCTTAAACTCTACCACCCAATATTTTACTGTTGTAAGCGAAGGAGCAGACTCCCCCAGAGTAAAATCTAGCTCAGCTTTAATATTAGTTGGACTAAGACTTTTCAAATGAAAGTATTGTATCGCATAACGATGACCAGTTTTATCCTTGTTTACAAATTCGCTGAGAGACTTCACTATTAATGCTGCCAAACAATTACTAAACAACGTAGCATCGTCAAACTTCAAACTTAAGCTTCATAAGGGTGATACTTTCTAGCATAGTCATTTGTTTGAAACAATCACCGCTATATATAAGTCAGGTCGGGTATTTCTGGGACTGCCCTCGTGTAAGAAGAACAAAGTAGGCTGAAACAACAGTCAGATTTACCAAAAAACCAAAAAATCCAATCGCTATGTGATGGCTTTGAAATTTATTACTCTTTGCATCAACATAAGAAAAAACAAATAGCAACTTAACACTAAGGTGTAATTTTGAAATTGATGTCACAGATTGAGCTGCGATTTTTTATAGTAAAAATACATCGAACACAAAAGTAGCTTGTTTCGGCTTTCTCTCCCAAAGGGTCCCTGTTAGCCGGGACAAAATCTTAAAGTTTTAAGTTGTAACCTCTGACTTTAGATCTGTCTTCCGCTCAACTAAAGCTGCCTAGTACTATGCCAGACGCATGCAAGGTAGCCACAAGGGAAACGAAGGTCCTATTTCTCAAGAATCGGAATATTGAATTCGGAACTGACAAATGAAACGTGTAATAAACATGAATTAAAAATATAATATTATGCATATTTAAACAGTTTTCATATGAGAATGTAGGCACAATTTGATTTTTATTATAAATATTTTTCATATTGCTCCAAACTTTAAGAAATTGTTTCAAATATAGTTTATATCTAAAGCAGATCTAGACACATGTTTATAATACGCCCTTAAGAAGAAATAGATTATTATTGAATTGACGTAAAAATACATACATACAATCATACATATATGCATACATACTCAGACGTTCCAGTAGTTGGATCATTCATAATTAATACATTTATTCGCAATGAATGTTTATGGAAAATTAACATACACCACGCCTCATGGAGACATAGAAACTAGCAAAAGAAAGGACTGTGTTCCTTCGTCAATGTAACAACACAACCGGTGATGAGACGGGATAATAAACTTTGCCCCCCCCCCAACAAGGCAGCAAGTATGTGTGCAAGACCACACTAAAGTCAACTTACAATCAAGATTTCATGTAGTGAAGAGAAAATCTGCCGCAATTACGTTTCATTTTTTCCCAGTGATGTGTGTTTCCAAGAAAAAATCTGATGTGTTACACTCACATGACTTTCTCTACTCTTGTACAAACTGTTTTTACAAACTCTTATTCTCCATCTATTTCGTATTAATCGAGATAAACATTTGCAGAAACGATCTTTTGACATGCAAAGAGAATTACATTTTACACATAGCGAAAAGTTCTAAAAATATTTGACTATCGCTTAAGGCGTACTATGTTCCCCTTGTTTTGTATTTACAAGGGCAATATAGAAATATAATAGCCTTTAAGCATAGACATATCTCTTAATATCTAGTTGCTATGTGCAGCACCATTCTCTTTGCCACAGATTAATACTCTTTGCATATCCAAGACAAACAAAATGAATAACGAATTCCCATTTGAGAAAAGTATTGAAAAATTTAAGGGAATAACAAGCAATATCTCGAAAATGGTTCCCTCAACAAAAAAATGTATATGACATAAATTGTGTATTTTAACGCGATCTACATTTTTTGTGTAGTAAATTTTTGTCTATCTCTTATGGTTTACCAGTTATGCAAAAATCGCTCACAATGAAGAATACTTTTGGAGACATTCCCAGAAAATTCAAGATATACATTTTATTTGTCATGAAAATATCTTAAACATATGATATTTTAATCAAAATTGTTAGAGCCATTTTTGAGAAAATTAACATTTTCGAAAAATGTTCCATGTAAAGGGTATCCTGGGGTGGAGGATTTTCTTGAAAACCTTGGTGTCGCATCTCTGGAAGATACTGAACCTAAATACCAAGTTTGGTGTTTATCCGACTGTTCGTTTCTGAGTTATGCTGTTCACAGACACACACACACACGGACATGTTTCCAAAAATGCTTGTTTTGGATTCAGGGGTTCTCAAAACATGTATTTCCGGTGAAATCTCGGTAACGAAGTTTTGGGTGGAATACAATACTTCCCCTACTTACTATACGTAGTAGAGAAAGTAAACACTGAAGACATAAAAATTACGTATCTTTGTAAGTTCTCTCGTGTAATACTTTTTAAACACTATATATGAAAGTAGTTATATATTATTAGTGAATAATTCTAATCTCAAAATAATTCTTTTCTTGTCAAACTTGGATCTGTGGAAGAGAAAGCCGAGACACAGGTATTTTTATTTGTGATCTACTTTCATTAATAAAATATCCCAACTCGATCTGTAACATCAATGTGACAATGGTCCCTTGTAAGAATTTGACATTTCAAACCAATAACAAGAATATCTCGGAAATAGTTAATACCTCGTTTCTAAAGCTGCAGTAGCTGTCATTTGTCGTCAACATTCTGTCAGGTACAATATTGTCCATCCATCTAGCAGCAGCGCTCTCCTTCACAGAACCATTCACATTACATAACGCATCCCTCCATCTCATCGAAATTGAAATGCTAAACGCAAAAATAATTTGTCTCTCTTGACATCTAGAAAAGCTGGAGTCTGAAGATGGCACTTCAGAAAATTTGATTTTCGTGAAGAAAATAAACTAAAAAAAACTTGTTTTACATTCACATTACTCTCTCTACCCAGTACCGTTTGTTTTTATAGAGCTTCTACAAACTTATTTTTCTACCTACTTCTTGACAATCGAGCTAAACCTTTGCAGAAATAGTTTCATTATACATCTTGTTGAAGATAATACGGATTTTTAAAATCCGGTCGCTATGTACTGGCTCTGAAATTTCGTACTATTTTATGGCATGATAAGCGAAGATCTACCAGGAGAAGAGCCTTAGCCCAAGCCCCTTCTCGAACAGCGACAGTACCTTAAAAATGATGAAGTATCGAAACATTTAAATAAATAATGTACATCTTGGAAGGGCCTAACGTCACAAAAAATTAATTTACAATAAATTGTGTTTTTTAAAGATATCTACCTTTTTAATAGTAACATTACCAGTTATATAAAATTATTTACGAATGAAGAAGATTTCGCAGGCTATTCCCATAAAATTCAATATAATTTTATTTTTCTAGTAAATATCTTATGTATATGGCATTTTAATCAAAATCGTTAGATATTTTTGAGAAAATAAAGAATATCGAAATAATTTCCATACGAGGGGCACTATTTATATTTTGAGCCTAATAATTAAAACAAAGTAATTTCTGATTGAAAACTGCTTTATTGTTTTTCAAAATATTCTCCTTTATGATCAATACACTTTTGCATCCGTTTGAACCATTTGTCAAAGCATTTATTCCAGTCTTCTTGAGATACCTCCAAAACGTGGTTTTTGAAGGCATCAACGGCTTCTTCTGCCAACGAAAATCGTTTTCCACGCAATTTATTCTTGATGTTCGGGAACAAAAATAAGCTTTATGGCGGATGACCCATCAATTCGATTTTTGAGCCTTCAAATACTCTGCTGTTAGACGAGATGTGTGTGCGCTCGCATTGCCTTGATGAAGAACGATCCTACGGTTCTTGTTGGTTTTGCTTACTTCGCCGAAGACTTCCGGCAAACAAATGGTTGTGTACCATTCGGCATTGACCATTTTACGTTCCTCTAAAGGCACTGTTGCCATGGCCAGTTTTGCTGAAAACGCAGGCCATCATTTGCTTCGAAGTGCTAACAACTTTTGTTGGATTTGCTTCATCTTGAAACACCCATAAAGTCGACTGCTGTTTACGTTCCGGCTCATACGCATAGATCCATGATTCGTCACCTGTTACAATCTTATATACGTCTTTTGAGGCACCGCCATTGTATTTCTTGAGCATTTTTGTACACAATCGACACGAACATCTTTTTGAGATTGCGTCAAATTATGTGGGATCCAACGAGAGCAAACCTTTTTCACGGCTAAATAATCATGCAATATTTTATATATGCTGGTGGAATTAATGCCTAAGGTTGCCTCAATCTCACAATATGTCGCATGACGATCTTTCATTATTAATTTTTGCACAGCATCAATGTTTTCGGGCACAACAACTCATTTTGGACGACCTTCACGAACTTCATCATTGAGCGAACGGCGGCCACGATTAAATTCGTTATACCAGCGTTTCACAGTGGCAAAGGATGGAGCTTTGTCGCCAAATGTGGAAGTTAGTTTATCAATGCACTCTTGTGTTGATAATCCACGTAGAAAGTCGTAATAAATCATTGCACGAACATTTTCACGAGTTAATTCCATGTTTTTGTTGACACACAATTTTCAAGTTAGTGTAAACAAAACAAATGACGCTCTATTAACAAAATGTTTGAAGTAGATTATGGTCAAAAATGTCAAACTTTCCATTGGAAACGTCAGATGGCACCTACAGCATTCAGGGTTGCCAAGGCTCAAAATATAAATAGTGCCCCTCGTATAAATGGCAGTTTGGGTAGCAGGATTTTCATGAAATCTTCTGTGGCATATTTGGAAGATAAATAAATAAACAATACCATGGAGCTACAGCTCATGAAGGGCCTGATCTTACCCGACCGCCGGCTTCACGCCCACTTAAGCACGACAGAGATGTGGGATCATCCAATTGACACGGAAAGGAGAAGTGGCCAGCATCAAGCATCCCCCAACCGGAATATTGGCTCACGAGGCTAGGACTGCAACTATTACAGCTCCACACTTTCCTCAAGGTGTTAAGTGGACACCGACTCTATACCCTGGACTTAAATCCGTACCCCCATGGGTGGGATCGAAACTGAGCATATTCTGTAGCCGGCCACTAGAGCCCCACGCGCTAGCCTACAGCGCCACGACGCAGGACATTTTTGGAAGATGCTGAACTTAAATGCCTAGTTGAGTATTTTTCAGCCTTTTCTTTTTACTTTCTCTACTACGTATAGAAGTAGGGGAAGTATTGCATTCCACCCAAAATTTCGATATCGAGATTTCAATGAAAATACATGTTTTGATGTGGCCTGAACCCAAATAAAACATTTTTTTCGAAACATGTCCATGTGTGTGTGTCTGTCTGTCTGTCTGTCAGTCTGTGAACAGCATAACTTAAAAACGAAAAGTCAGATAAATACCAAACTTGGAACTTGAGTTTACTATCTTCCAAGGATGCGACACGAAGATTTTCAAGAAAATCCCCCCACCCGACTACCCTTTACATGGAATATTTTTCGAACTTTTTTATTTTCTGAAAAATGGCTAACGATTTTGATTAAAATATCACTTATTTATGATATTTTATGGTAAATTAAATGTATATCTTGACATTTCTGGGAATGTTCCCAAAACCCCTCTTCATTCTGAATGACTTTTTCATCTGGTAAACCGTAAGAGACAGGCAAAATTTTACTACACAAAAAATGCAGATCTCGTTAAAACACTCAATTTATGTCAGATACATTTCTTTGTGTAGTGAAGCGTTTCCGAGATATTCCTTCTTATTCGTTTGAACGTTCCAGTACTTATACTTTTTCTCAAATGGGAATTCGTTATTCGTTTTTTTATGTCCTGGATATTCAAAGAGAATGGAATGCTCCACGTAGCATTGATTATGGCAAGAAAATTAGCAATAAGATAGTTTCTTCAAATGTTTATCTCGATTAATATAATGGAGAATTAGCGTTTGTAAAAATAGTTTGTACAAGAGTAGAGAAAGTCATGTGAGTGCAACACATCATAATTTTTTTAGTTGTGCTGTTCTCTCTCTCTCTCACACACACACACACACACACACACACACACACACACACACACATACATGAACCTTTACTTAAAATAATTCTTTTACTCAGGAAGCCTCAAGACGTATATTTCCGACGAGATCTCGACATAGAATTTTTGGTTGGAATACAATACTTCATCTACTTTTACGTAGTAGAGAACTTAATAACTTAAATAGAGGTGATTTCCAAAGCATTCACGTGTAGACTAAAAACGCAAATGCTAGATAAAACAAATTTAAACATTAATTAAATGTTACTTCAGTTTTATGAAAATGGATGTTTCCAGGTTTTATCGCTAATACAGTAAATTTTATAGATCTTTTATTCCTAAGCTTAAAAAATGTGACGTTCAATTTGACGTTCATCAATATACGCTTAAGAGGCAGAAATTATCAGTAATTTGTTTTATCCTTATTTGTATCCTACAACTGCTTTTATAACAGTTTTTCTGTTACTATAGGCTATATTACTTAGATCCCTCGTACGGATTATGCGTGAAGTCCTGGAAGATGGTAATAGTACAGGAAACTTCAGCATGAATTATTCACGAACGCGAAGAAGCGATGTGTATGTAAAATAACATTTTACATACAAACATACGTTGTTCTAGTGATATATATAAAGAAATATAATAAACGTTGTTCTTCCCATCTTTGCAAATAAAAGTGGACTACTCACGCTAATGTCTATGCGGTAACTGAAGGACAGAAAGCCTGTCGTGAGTGTTACGGAACACTATCAATGCTGCCTACAGCGGAAATGATACACTAGTTAACTTCAAATAAGCTAAAATCAGAACACAATAAAGACACATGTGTTTGAAGAACATAATTAATTTGGAAATCGACACAATTGGAATGTGTATCGATTAAAATCGCAATTGGATGACGTGGTCAATTCATCACTGCATACTGATACCATTACAGTTCACTAATGAGTTGACGTTTTATCCGATAAAATCGCATTCTTGCAAGCATATTATGAGATAAACGACAGTGATTGGTCGATACACAGGCGTTGCTAAACGTTATCGGTCAATATCAAATACGCGACATATGAATGGTTGCCCTTTTGGTTATTTCGGCATAGTGATTGTTTCAGAGACCATGAGCACGCATTGATTTTTATCCTTCAAGTTAAACGTGAACCTTACGAAGGTGTTCCAGTTTCATAATACCCAATAAGTGCTATAAATTTTTCTTAAGTTTGAAATTATCAGATTAAATGACAGATAAGCTACTGAGCCCTGATTTAAGAGAAGAATAGGAAACGATGGCTACCTATAAACTTTTGCCAGCGTTATTGGGAGGAATGTCAATTTGCACCAACATCACAGCGCTGTCTCTTGGAGCGAGAACGTCGCCACTCTGAGAGAGGCTCTTTCACATCGTTTTCACTGCTTAATATTTGGGAAAAGATGCTGCATTTGTCAAAAAATGTTATAAACAGAAATGAAATTAATTAAAATATATATGTGGAGCTTTAATAGAGGATTTGAGCACTTGGACAACGAGTAAACCACGCCTTTCTTTTTTAAGACAGTTTTTTATAGCAAAATCATCGCGGAATGTCAACAAAATACTCCAACTTGTTACTACTGCGCACGCGCAAAAGAAACCAAGTGTAATCCGCGAGAACCGTTATTTGTATCCCGTCCATACGCCTACACACACACACACACACACACACATACTAACCTAAAAGCCGTAATCCTAACCTATGGCCAAATGTGTTTTTCAATCAAATGTTGGCTGCTCTTCAGTTCTGAACTGCGTGAACTATTGGCGGAAGCGCACGCTAACCAGGAGTGACAAGTAAAGTAGTTTGTTGAATATTTGCATAATGGGTGTTCATTAAGCATCATCAAGTCATTATTCTGAGTCAATTTGTTTGAAGTGAGTGTCATCTATAATGGAAAGAACGTAACGTAGTATGCGTGTAACGGAGAAGTTGCCTGGCAAGCTCGGCGTTCAACCCAAAGAGTACTAATAAGGTAACTATATTAATTATAAAATGTAGACCAAATAACATGCATCACAATGTCACAACGCCAATCTACGCAAAAGCGTAAAGTAAAATAAATAATCAATCAAACATATTAATCTTTCTCGTATAACTCTGTCAACGTCCATTCATTCCACACAGATAATGCTTTATTTACATTGTCCTAAGAGAGCTGTAACACTATGTGTTGACAAATTCGTGTTTCCTTGAGCTAACGAATACCGACGATAAATATCCCGCTTATAACCTTCACGGAACTTCGATATCGACCACGATGTTGACCAAATAAAACAAAGTGCGAAAGAGATTTTCTAAGGGCACATGCCGTACATACTCCATCTGTTGCTACGGTGTGAAAATGTCTTCTCACGTTCAAATAACGCCTTGCTTGTTATGCAACTTCTTCGACACACAAGTCGCGGAAGCACTAGGTGGATTGAATTCTAGATTTAGAGGCTAGACAAGTAACCTCATATAGCATGTTATGGCACACTGAAACGAACACCTAGTATACTCGCCTTCCCATGACAGTGCGAGACCTGTATATGCGCGTACTGTTGCAGTCGCCTTTCTCAGCGCTATAGCACTGATTGTGTGCACTTCCCTTTCATAGCAGTTATATTAGGATATGAATTTTTAGCAAGCAAAAGTGTATATCAATGTTCCTACTTCTCTTGACTGTTTCCTGGTGCATTATTGAGAATATACAATACATCTATTTTGAGGCTCCTGCAGGCTACGTAATATTTAATAGTTGTAAGGGGGAATGGCTGAAAATGTGACGAAAAATGGCAAAATTTCACATTTTGTGGATTTTTACTTTCTCTACTACGTAGAGTAAGTAGGGGAAGTATTGTATTTCACCCAAAAATTCGATACCAAGATTTCACCGGAAATACATGTTTTGAGACCCCCTGAATCCAAAAAAATCATTTTTGGAAAGATGTCCGTGTGTGTGCCTGTGTGTCTGTGTGTGCGTGTCTGTCTGTGAACAGCATAACTCAGAAACGAACAGTCGGATAAACACTAAACTTGGTATTTAGGTTCAGTCTCTTCCAGAGCTGCGACACGAAGGTTTTCAAGAAAATCTCCCTACCCCAGATTACCGTTTACATGGAACATTTTTCGAAAATTTTAATTTTCTCAAAAATGATTCCAACGATTTTGATTAAAATATCATATATTTAAGATACTTTCATGAAAAATAAAATGTATATCTTGAAATTTCTGGGAATGTCTCCAAAAGTGTTCTTAGTTGTGAACGATGTTTGCATAACTGGTAAACCACAAGAGATAGATAAAATTTTACTACACAAAAAATGTAGATCGTGTTAAAATACACAATTTATGTCATATACATTTTTTTTTGTTGAGTGAATCATTTTCGATACATTGCTTGTTATTCCCTTAAATTTTCCAATACTTTTTCCTCAAATGTGAATTCGTTATTCATTTTTTGTCCTGGTAATGCAAAGAGAATGGAATACTCCACATAGCAACCAGCTCTTAAAATATTTGACTATCGCTTAAAACCTTCCAATTCCCCTTGCACCTACAAGAAAATTAGCAATAAGATTAACATCTCGATTAACATAAAGTATATGGAGAACAAGCGTTTGTAAAAAATACTTTATACAAGAATAGAGAAAGTCGTGTGACAGTAACACGTCAGATTTTTTTATGTAGGTCCTAAAACGGGGAAATCTCGACGGTATAAAACCGAAAGCGGCAAGATTCGGAAATTCATCTACATTATTTCATTTGGTGATGAGTTCAAAGCAGAGAAGTTCGAGTGCCACTATTTTTATTGTTGGAAAACTCTAAAGAAATCATCGGGATGAAATTTTAATTAATACCTTTTAGTCTGCATTAGTGTTTCCAGCACTCAAGAATGAAAGTATACTTAATGCAGAATTCATTGCGGGCTTAGGATATAATCAGACCATTAGTCCCATAGATTCTCCTCTATTAAACCCGGATGATTTTTAACTCTCTTTCCCACCCACCCCCAAGGTCTTTATTCATTAGTTACTAACATAAACACTCTTACTAATGGGTTATTATTTTAGCTTTATGCAGGCTGGATTAATTAAATGGACGTTGCATATTAAAAAGAGACAAGGCTGTAATCCAAAAATCTTTATACTTATTATTCATATCCCTTTCTGTTAGTTTTCGGCGTAAGCGGATTAAACCCATCATTGTTAAAAGGAAAAACCAGCTCATTCGTACAATATACCAACGTTAAAAAGGGGCAAAAATATTTATGCTGCATTGCGAAATGTGAAGTGAAGATGCATCTAATGTGTTTAAAATAATTTTAAAATTATTATTTTGGGTAGAATGCAATGCCTACTTAAGTACAATTAGAGAAAGTAAAAAGTTGCACGTTTGGCTAGTGTATCAATTTCAAGAGCAAAAACCTTCAGAAAACGACCTCATTTAAGATGCGCTAAATAAATTAATATGCATTTTGGTTTAACTTTGCTATTTAATTACTTTCCGAATGCTCTATTTCTGACATTTATGAGGGGTGTCCAATAAGTAAGTTTCCCTATTTTATAAAAAACATTACACACAAATAATCATGTTGAATTAATTTTATTTATATTGTACAATCCTTCTGTCAACATGTTTTTCCAAGCATTTTTGGGGACGTAACCCAAGTTTTTCTAAGCCAGTGTTGTACCAGGTCAGGTCCTGTGCTCGCAATCAACTGTTCACTGATTTGACTTCAACATCGGTGATAAAAGTGCTTACCTTTGACCTGGAGAAACATGTGAAAATCACTTGGGGCAAGCTCCGGTGAATACGGAGGATACGAGAAAACTTCCAAGTTGAATCTGGACCCAGGCGGAGCTCAGAAGATTCAACTGGGAAGTTTTCTCGCATCCTCCATATTCACCAGATCTTTTCCCAAGTGATTTTCACATGTTCCTCTAACTCAAAGGTCATCATGCAGGTAAGCACTTTAACACCGTGACGAAGATCAATCAGAAGTGAACCAGAAATAATGTCCTGTGCTCGTAAACAGCTGTTCACTAAAATACCTAAAATATGTGTAAAGACCTAAAAATTTGATGCAAATTAATGTTTCTAATACTTTTAGTTTTAATTACATATTTAAATAATGAGTACAATTCTTGATATTAGGCATCAACATCATTACATTAGCTACTGTTAAAAGATGTGTGATATTTCCCCCCATACTGTGTTATTTATGACCTCATGATATATAGTGGCTTTCTTCCACACTAGAGCCACCGTAAGGCTGTCGCAGCTCGAATTCCCTCCGAAGCAGTTATAATATTCCTGCAACCGCCTCAGGTTCTCATATTTACAATTACAATCACAACGGTAATATGTACATACCATATTATATGAGATGCTGGAAATTTTGACTCTCTCTACCAACATTTCTGGCACCTTCTCAATAAATTTTAATTCTCACAAGAGTTCAACGTCTAAAATTTAGTGAACTTCTCACCTGATTATTTTTAGTTCTTCCAAAGTATGGGGCTTAATTGAATGCAGTTTAATTTTTAAAGCTCCCCCATATATAAAAATTGCACACCGTTATATCAAGGGATCTTGAGGGCCATAAGCCTTTACTAATTATCCTATCTTCAAAACTTTCCTGAATTATGACTCATCAGTTGTATGCGCGGTAGCAAACTTCTTGTTCGAAAATACCCAGACTGGTATTCAATGTTGGTCAGCTGTTCAAAAAACGGTGTAAGACATTCCTGTATCTCTCTGAATTTATTATTTGTGCAAAAAAATATAGTTATTATTATTCTGCATGCATTTACTGAGCATCACACACCAATTTTCACGTTATGCATGAGAATATGTGTGTAAAATCGGGTTTCTCGTGCTTCAGTATCTGTTATTTTACGACAGAACATAATCATGTAAATGGAACCACGTTTCATTAGAGGAGAATACTAAGCGTGGGTCAGTTACTTTATCATTGGCATTTCTTTGCAAAATGCAATTACAGAAACTATCCGATTCTAATGATCAATTGAAAATTAAAGTGTATGCAACAAATCCCCCTCCTACATTCCTGAGAAGATGCCAGAAATGTGTGAATAAAGAACAACATTTTCCACCTCTCTTATGATAAGGTACGTGTTTATTATCATTGTAATTTCAGTTGTAAAAATATGAGAATGTAAGGCGGTTTCACAAATATTATAACTGCTACGGCAGGAGTCTGAGATGTAGCGGCCGGCACGCGAGCCGCCGTGCGGTGGCCGCAGTATGAAAGAAAAGCACTGTACATTAATACATGCATATTGTAGTAAGAAACTGTGCATGTAATTTACCGTATAACAACCAAATGCTACTATTTAAATAGAGTTCAACATGTTTGCTTAAAATATACAATATTCTGGTGATATGAAACATACAGCACGAAAAACTTTATGAATAACATGTTTCTTCTTTCAATTGCATTTTTTAGGTTATGTTAATTTGTATAAATCATTGTCTCTGTTCCAATTGAGAAAGAGGAGTAAAAATGTAATCGAAAGAAGGTGAAGTCGCAAAAAACACAGTTATGACCAAAAAAAGGTTAAAAACAGAACCAATAAGTAAACAAATGCCAAAATGGGTGAAAAAGGACATATACAGGATCTTTGATATAAAGACCCCGCTCGCACGGTGTTTTGCGTGCGGGGTAGCACGACATGCCACAGCCAGCCTGACGCTAATGACTACGTGGTAACTGAAGGACAGAAAGACTGTCGTGAGTGTGGGATGTGGGGAGTGGATAAGCCAGCCGGCATTGGCTCTGATGTACAACATTGTGCGAGTGGTCAGGTTTTATATTGAAGACCCAGTAAAACCCACCATTTTCTGGCCTACGTGAACCAAAATTAACAATTATGTTGGGCCTCGTCTTGCGAAACCCGAAAAGAAAAGGATTTTTCTTAACTTCTGATTCTTTTCATTACATTTTGAATGTCTTTAGCCAGACTTGCTATTTCGGAAGGTGAATGATAGTATGAAACAACTATGTGGATGAATGAATGAATGAATGAATGAATGAATAAACTTTATTTGTACATTCTTTTTATACACAATCCTTTTTACAATATTCCACTTGTAAACTAACTTAACCTATGTACAAGTTTCCTGGCCAGCTATGTTCTACTTATACTGCTCATTTTGCCTGGCACCCTGCCCTTATGGCTCAGCTGAGCAGCCCTTGCTATCCTTAATCACCTATGATCCATCTCCTCCCTCCTCCGTTTGCCCTTCTACCTTTCTTATCTCTCTTACTTTTCTAATTAATTTCTCCTTTACTTTCCTTAAAAACATTCCCATATTCTTATTTTTTCTTTTCTTCTTTTCTTGTTAACATTTTAATTGCTACTATTTTTCCATCCATTTTTCCCCATTTTTCCTCCCATACTTTTTGTCTCAATTCTGTTAATACTTTGCATTCTGCCATATAATGCTCTGTGCTTTCACTACCTCCGCATAGTTCACAAATTCCGTTTTTTTCTGCCTCTTATCCCTCTCAGGTACATTGATCCTGTTCTCATCTATACAAACGCTTCTTTTTCAGCTCTATTACAATAATCAACATATCCTTCTCTTCCCCGTTATCTTTATACTAATCTATAGAACCCTGGTGATTTTTATTCTCTAAGATACCCCAAATCTCTTGTCTTTCTATGTCCTCCACTCTGTTTCTTACTGTTATCCAGAAGCCGCTGCTATTTCTTTCTCCTGCTCTCCAAATATCTCCCATTCCTATCTTTTCTATAATTTTTCTACCCCTGCCCATCAGTTATTTTTATTTTTGTACTCTTTTTGTTCCATACATATCTTTAAAATTTCTCCTTAATATTTTTTCAGGCATCTAAACCAGAATTTTAATATCCTTTCTAGCATCACTGCCTTTACTCTTGTTCTTCCTAATTCCACTAATCCTACTTCCCCTGGAGCTGATCTTGGTAACCCCAATAGCTCTTTACAGAACGTTATATAGCTCTGGTCTATTTTTCTGTTTAATTCAGATTCCCCCAAATTTCAACTGCATATAACATTCTTGCTTCTACCAATGCCTCATACATTCTTCCTATTCAAGAAACAACTTTGTAAATAACGTTGGAGAGCTAAAACACTAAGTTGTTGAAATTCACCCTAAGGGGTGAGAACAAACTGAAAATATAATTTTCAGGCAGTGGTCCATCTGTAGCATAAGAGCTTAAAACCTCATATTTTTACCACTCCGCTCTTGAATTTGCAGAAAACCAAGTATAGAATCAAAACATTGGGAAATTATTAAAACGGATCTTGCTGCAATGCAATTATCTGCAGAGCTCTGTCAATTTCTTTTGTTTGGTGTTTAATCCCAACTATTCATCACTCTACATAAATTTCCATAACTACAGAACGCATCCTGTATGCAAACTATGTTCTCGCTCTGTGTAATGAAATGTTTGGTTTCTCGCTTGCCACAGGTCATTTCATTCAAAGCCAACGCATCAATGGAGTTCATAAATTGGCATGAGATATAGCGATAGAGCAATATTCACTGTTGCTTTAAAGGTCGCAATATTTGACATCATTTGGTCTGGAAACAAAATTACTTTCCGAAAATACAGAAACTTTTGTTGCTAAATATTATCACAAAAACTGACAGTATTCAATCTCTCGACCACCAATATATCTACAGCACCACGTTTTATGTTTCTGCAGATATTTGGCTCTCTCTCTCTCTCTCTCTCTCTCTCTCTCTGTACAAGAATCCACAAAGCGGCATTACTTTTCTTAACATTATCTAAAAAAATCTTATGTGTTACACTCACATTTTTCTCTATTCACTATCGCTTACTTTTACACGGGTCCTACACAGTATTCTTTTTACGTTCTCTACTACGTATAGTAAGTAGGGGAAGTATTGCATTCCACCCAAAAATTCGATACCGAGATTTCACCGGAAATACATGTTTTGAGACTCACTGAATCCAAAAAAAGCATTTTTGGAAACATGTCCGTGTGTGTCTGTCTGTGTGTCTGTGTGTCCGTGTGTCTGTGTGTCTATGTGTCTGTGAACAGCATAACTCAGAAGCGAACAGTCGTATAAACACCAAACTTGGTATTTAGGTTCAGTATCTTCCAGAGATGCGACACGAAGGTTTTCAAGAAAATCCCCCCACCCCAGACTACCCTTTACATGGAACATTTTTCGAAAACATTAATTTTCTCAAAAATGGCTCTCACGATTTTGATTAAAATATCATATGTTTAAGATATTGTCATGAGAAATGAAATGTATATCTCGAATTTTCTGGGAATGTCTCCAAAAGTATTCTTCATTGTGAACGACTTTTGCATAACTGGTAAACCATAAGAGATGGACAAAATTTTACTACACAAAAAATGTAGATCGCGTTAAAATACACAATTTATGTCATACACATTTCTTTTGTTGAGTGAACCGTTTTCGAGATATTGCTTGTTATTCCCTTAAATTTTCCAATACTTATACTTTTTCTCAAATTCGTTATTCGTTTTTTTATGTCCTGGACATGTAAAGAGAATGGAATGCGCCACATAGCAACCAGCGTTAAAATATTTGACTATCCCTTAAAAGCTACCATCTACATGCTACCTTGCATCCACAAGAAAATTACAAATAAGATTAACATCTCGATAACATGAAGCATATGGAGAATAAGCGTTTGTAAAAATATTTTGTACAAGAGTAGAGAAAGTCATGTGAGTGTAACACATCAGATTTTTATTATCTATTTTTTTTCATCTGCTTTATTTAATCGAGATAATCCTTTGCAGAAATAGTTTCGTTCCACATTTCGTTGTTGGTACAAGGGGAACGGAGCCATAAAATTCCACACTCTTTCCATGCCATTGCGAGAAACAAATTGCCTTACGAAAAAGACAACAAGTATTGAAAAATTCAATCAATAATAAAGAATATTTGTAAATTACTGACGCCACAGAAAAATTTATTTGAAATAAATTGTATGTTTTAAAGAGCTCTACATTTTTGTGTGGCAAGATTTTGTCTATCTCTTACAGTTTACCATTTATATGAAAATCATTCCGAATAAAGAGGACTTCACAGGATATTTCCAGAAAATCTAAAGCATACATTTTATTTTTTATATAAATATGTTGAATGTATGTCAATTTAATCAAAACCTTCAAGATCATTTTGAGAAAATAAAAAATATCGAACATTTTTCTGTGTAAAGGGTAGTTTGGAGTGAGGGGTGTTCTTGAAAATCTTCTGTTTCATCTTTGGAAGATATAATAATAATAATCCGGTGGCGCTACAACCCATGAAGGACCTAAACCTGCCAACCCGACTGCCGGCCTCGCACCCATGTACGCAGGGCTAAGGTGGGCGATCATCCAACCAAAAAGGGGAGGTGATATGGCCAGCATCACATATTCTCCAGCCATAATATTGGCCTCAGTGCCGGGATCGCTACCTATCGCAGTTCCTCACTTTCCTCACAATGCTGAGTGGGCACCGATCCTATACTTGGGACTTAAAATCCACTCCCCCAGGGAGTGGAATCGAACCCGGGGGCATTCCGTGGCCGGAAACCAGAGGACCACGACGCAGGATATCTTTTAATGATACCGAACTTAAATACAGTTTGGTATTTATCGAACATTTCGTTTTAAGAGTTATCCTATTCACACTCACATAAGCCTTTTTCTAATAACACTTTTGTGGATGTTCAGAGGGTCTCAAAACATATTTCCGGTGAAATCTCGACATCGAATTTTTGGGTTGAACACAATACTTCCTCTTATTACTGTTAATATGTAGTAAAGAAAGCAAAAATTAAAAAGATCCTTCGGTACCTAACCCTTGGATGCATGATGAGAGTCTTTCAGGTCAGAAAGTAAATTGAGCATCACTTTGCTTATATTAAAATCTTATATAGTTGGACGACATTCTTTGTTATTCTTAAACGTGTATCTAAGAATATGAAACATGATAAAATTTTATTTATTGTACCAAAGATTGTATGAAAATAATGTTTTATTAATGTTACAAGAATATAATGCAACTAGGGGTCTTTCAAGCCTATTGTGATATAATTCTTTAACGGTGCATTTTACTGCAAATCTTACGCAACTGTTGCATGTGCTAGACTCTAGTCGTGACAATAATGGCATTTCTGCTCATTGTTGAAATTGACTTCAGGAGTAAAAGGTGCTGTTTTATTAGCTCTCAAATGTAAGTAATTATTATATTTCAGCTTAAATGAAGCCGTATAAGATACGAGGGGTTCTATCATCAAATTTTGAATTACGAGATGATTCGACTATTGTGAGATATGTACCAAAGAAGAGTATGAGTGTTATACTCCTAAGTCAGGATGAGACTAACAAAACCAGAAATTATTTTATTTTATAACAAAACAAAATCAGGTGTGGATTATTTTGAACAGAAAATATGTACTTACACTTGTACAAGACAGACAAGGAGATAGCCGTTTGTGTTATGGGACCTTGTAGCTCAAATTCTATCTCGTTATTAAATAATTAGCATTCATAATATCACAGTGGAAAATCACATAAATGGAAGATTTTCTTGAAAGAGTTGATTCTAGAACTTATTGTCCACATATGAGTCCATAGCGAACGCTCCAAATTTGCAAGAAAATGTCCTAGAAACAATGGCCAGGTGTGGTGTCAAAAGATGCCAGGAAATGGGCATCATTCACTCAGAAAATGCCTAGAACAAGATGCTTTTTGTGTCCACGTCAATTGGGAAGGAAAATTGTTGTGTCCTTCAAAATGTTCTAACAATGTGTGCAATTAATACAGGCTGTTTCCAGGAATTTCTATAATTCTGTGGCAGACAGTGTAATCTTTATTTAGATAAAATGTGTAGCTTGATTTTTGTTGTGTCCAATTAATGCACAATTTAAGATTTTATCAATATTTGGATAAACGTGTTATGTACACTGATTTTCTTAGTGCCTCACTAATGTGCAATTTATAGTTCTATATAAAAATTAATACAAGTTATTATCTGAACAAAAATAGTAAAACTTAAATTTGTTTGAATTAAATTAATGTTTAAACTAATTTAATCAAACTAAAGACAATTATGTTTCATAGCAATGTATTCACTCAATCACCAAATTAATTTTTTCTCAATAAACCTAATAAAACTGAAAAAATAACTATCTATCGAATTTTCCAAGCGAACTTCTGAGTCCCCCATTATGCATTAGTGTCAGTCCAAGTACTCATGCATCCAAGGGTTAAAATGAGAACCATCAGAATTGCCACATGAAAACGTGCTTAGGTCAAAGGCCAATGGAGAAGGAAGCGATACTCGCATCCTATTTTGCAGACAAGAGTTCACAAACCCGGTAAGCGACTTTAACCTTTGGCCTTTAATTTAGTCTTGGAGCTTGCCTAAAATTCATTTCCTGCAATCAAATCGAAGTAGGGAGGGAGAAGAGAGGAAGGGCGGGAATAGCAATTTCTCTGCCAGCATCACCTTTTGCTTCATCTCCAGCGCAAACACGAAATCTCATTCAAGAGGAAAATACTTGGAGTCATTTAAAAAATTGAGCACCTACTATGGGAGAAATATATTTCTTAAAATGGATCTATCATTATTACGTAACATGTGCAGATTCAACCGAACAAGATGCTCCACGGTAACCTGTGAAGCTCGCATTTGGGAGGTTTCCGATTCAATTCCCGTCGTCCGCCCACTCTGATCTTGGGTTTTTCGTGGTTTTCTCTGATCGATAGGCAAATACTGCGGGGGTTTCTCTTCTTCTATGATTTCCTTTCCCCCAGTTTCATTTCATTCCGTTTCCTTCTCATGTTTCAAGCGTGATTTTAGGTTTCATTGGCGAATAGCTGGCGCGGAAGCTTGCCCCAAGGAAATACTATTCCCCGTGAACAACAGAGCGCTGTTTGGTTGGAAAGATTGTTTTACACCCTCTCTGTGCAGTTCCACTAGGGGTTGAGTCTTCGAGATGGAATTGTTAGGGCCTTCTGCGCGTCTCTGTGCCTGGGGGTGGTAGCCGTAATAGAATTATGTAGGTCGCGGTGAGCGTGCAGATTCAAGCAGTAATAGATGCAATAGCATTACCTAGGATATGGGATTTAAGTACTCTCTGTTCAGCGACGTTTGTGGCATAGCCCTTCCAAGCAGGTAGAGGTTTAGCTAGTGGAAGGAGAAAGTGTTTACTTGGCCTGAAGTAAGTGAGGGGTAAAAATGTGCGAATGTAAAAGACTGGTTTATGTTTTCCACTGTACGCGCCACGCGCGGCACGAGTTCAGCATACTGTGCACCCCTCCCACCACTAAAGCTTTACCTGAGATATAAGCCACCCCACTTCACTAGCTAAAATGTCGCTGACCAGACAGTAGATATGTTTTCACAGAATGTAATCTATTTTAGAAGTTGTGCAAATTATTAATGAATCCTGTAGTGTGTTCCTTCTTTTCTTTATTTTCCCATGGTAATTCAGTTTTACACCATCGTAATAAAACAACCCTTTTTGTATTCCCTTTATAATTATGATTAGTAGCGTCTAAATTACGTCTCAGCTTGAGTAATAATTTCTTCGGACGACTTTAAAAGGCACAGATGCTAACATATGTAGCTCGTAATCGGGAGGTCGTGGGGTCAAATATTTTGTACGGTCCAATTGAAATGTTTCTTTGTCTTTGTTTCTTTTTCTGTTCTTTTTACCTTCTTTACTACTTAGATAGGAGGTAGAGGAAGTATTGTATTTCACCCAAAAAATCCTGTCTAGATATTCGACTGGAAATACATCTTTTGAGGTCCCTTTGAATCCAAAATGTCAGTTTATAAAAAGGTCTGTATATGAACATGACTCAAAAACGAGAAGCCAGCTAAATACATAACTTGGTATTTAAGCTCAGCATTTTTAAAGAACGACAGGAGGGTTTTCAAGAAAATCACCCTATCCCAAACTACCCTTTACATGGAAAAAATGTCGTTACTTTTTCTCAATAATCGCAGTAATGATTTGGAATAAAGTGCATATGTTTAAGACATTTGCATGACAAACAAAATTGTTTATCTTGAATTTTCTGGAAATAGCTGTGATGTTCTTATCATTCTGAAAGACTTTTGTATAATTGTTAAACTGTAAAAGAAAGATATAATCTTACTACACAAAGAAATGTGGATCTCGTTAAAGCAAACAATTTGTCGTGTGTGTATTTTTGTGGAGTTAATCATTTCCGAGATATTCTTCGTTATTGGCTTGAATTTTCAAATACCTATACTTTTTTTAATTATTAAGTAGCTATTCGTTTTTTCTAGAGGCCATGCAAAGAATATGAAATTTCAAGCCATCACATAGCAACAGGCTCTTTACAAATCTGACTATCGCTTTTCCTACTGTATACAACGAAATGTGTAAATGTGAATTGAAAATGTATCTGCATTAACAAGAAGCAGATATAAAAATAAGCATTTGTAAACACAGTTTGTAGAAGAGGGAATAGAGAAGGTATTGCGTTCTACTCAAAAAGCCGATACCGATATTTCACCGGAAATACATGTTTTGAGACCCCTGAATCCAAAAGAAAAGCATGTTTAGAAAAAGATCGTGTATGTGTGTATGTGAACAGCATAGCTTAAAAACGAAAAGTCGGATAAACATAAAGCTTGGTAGTTAGGTTCAGTACCTTCTAACGGTTCAACACAAAGATTTTCAAGAAAATACCCCATCCCAAACTACCCTTTACATGGAGAATTTTTCAAAAAGTTTCATCTTCTAAAAAATGGCACTAACGATTTTCATTAAAATGCCATAACTGGTAAACGTTAAGCGATAGACGAAGACGTACTACACAAAAAATTTAGATCCGTTTAAAACACAATTTATTTCAAATAACCTTTATTGTGGCATCAGCCATTTCCAAGATATCTCTTACTAATGCTTCGATTTGCTCAATACTTGGCCATTCTTTTAAAGTCCTGTGGATTTTTAGTCGTTTCTCGCGATGTCATGGAAACAGTATGAAATTTTAAGGCCAACATATAGCATCCCGTTATTAAACATTTGACTATCGCAGTTGTTCTCTTTGTATCTATAACGAAATGTTTAATGTAGCTATTTCTGCAAAGGTTTATTTGGATTAAAATGAAGTATATAGAAAAATTTGCTTCAGTAAGAATATTTTGTATACCTACTAATAAGCGATAGAAGGTAGAGAAAGTTATGTAAATGTAACACAACATTTTTTTACTTTCTCTACTACGTATAGTAAGTAGGGGAAGTATTGTATTCCACCCAAAAATTCGATACCGAGATTTCACCGGAAATACATGGTTTGAGACCCCCTGAATCCAAAAAAAAGCATTTTTAGAAACATGTCCATGTGTGTGTCTGTGAACAGCATAACTCAGAAACGAACAGTCGGATAAACACCAAACTTGGTATTTAGGTTCAGTATCTTCCAGAGATGCAACACGAAGGTTTTAGAGAAAATCCCCACCCCAGATTAACCTTTACATGGAACATTTTTCGAAAATTTTAATTTTCTCAAAAATGCCTGTAACGATTTTGATTAAAATATGATATGTTTAAGATATTTTCATGACAAATGAAATGTATATCTCGAATTTTCTGGGAATGTCTCCAAAAGTATTCTTCATTGTGAACGACTTTTGCATAACTGGTAAACCATACGAGATAGACAAAATTTTACGGCACAAAAAATGTAGATCGCATTAAAATACACAATTTATGTCATATACCTTTTTTTGTTGAATGAACCATTTTCGAGATATTGCTTGTTATTCCCTTAAATTTTTCAATACTTATTTTCTCAAATGGGCTTTCGTTATTCATTTTTTTCTTGGATATGCAAAGAGTATTAACGTTTCTGCAAATGTTTATCTCGATTAATATGATGGAGAATAAGAGTTTGTAAAAATAGTTTTACAAGAGTAGAGAAAGTCATGTGAGTGTACATATCAGATGTTTTAATGTAAATTAAGTTAAATTATGCACATATCACTTACAGAGTAAAGGGAAAATAACTTTAAACTGACGTTGGTAACATATTTTGAAAAAAGTATAATTTTGAGACAAATCGCTGTACTTAATGGATATATTAATTCCAGGAATATACATGGTATTCCCTTTGGAGAGTAAGTTATCTACTATTCCGTCCCAGCCGCAAGGTTACTCTGTTAAAGGAAGAGTCGACGATATCCATCGTCCCTGTCCACATCTCTTAAGTACACGCTAGGTTAGTGGATACATCTGTGGAGAGAGGAGAGAGATTAATTTGGTCACTTGGATCGAATGTTTCAGGCAATTAACAGACAAGTTCAACATACTTCTCCAGTGCATTCATTCAGCTGGGCCCTAGCAAAGGGGAAGTGCTCGAACAGATGCTCGAAAATAGATCACTAGAGGAGGATAGGGGCGATGTTCATCAGCGGAACTAATGAGACAGTGATATTGATTGCTTCTATAGGCCCTATATGATCACACGCTGCTGGAGCGTTTGGAAGCGCCATCTGATTAAGCAACCTTCTGCAATAATAAATACACATACCCCGTAAATGTAATAAACCGATATTTTAAAACACACGCTCATTGATCGATATTCTAAATTGCGATACACATCCATTCAGAATGTATGTCTTTGAATGGATAATAAGTAGACATCGGATTGTATCCACTAAAAACCTGAGGTTTATTTTCCTATCTACTTCATTTTAATTGAGATAAACCTTTCTGGAAATAGCTAAATTACACATTTCGTTAAGGATATCAAAAGGAATAGCGATATTCAAATGTTTTAGATCTCGTTTTACTTTCTCTACTACGTATACTAAGTAGTGGAAGTATTGTATTCCAACCAAAAAAGTTCGATACCGAGATTTCACCGGAAATATATGTTTTCAGGCCCCCTAAATCCAAAAAAAGCATTTTGGAAACATGTCCGTGTGTGTGTCTCTGAACAGCATAACTCAAAAACGAACAGTCGGATAAATACCAAACTTGGTATTTTGATTCAGTATCTCCCAGAGATGCGACACAAAGGTTTTCAAGAAAATCTCCCACCCCAGATTACCCTTTACATGGAACATTTTTCGAAAAATTTAATTTTCTCAAAAATGGCTCAAAAGATTTTGATTAAAATATCATATGTTTAAGATATTTTCATAACAAATGAAATGTATATCTTGAATTTTCTGGGAATCTCTCCAAAAGTATTCTTCATTGTGAGCGACTTTTGCATAACTGGTAAACCTTAAGAGATAGACAAAATTTTATTACACAAAACATGTAAATCGCGTTAAAATACACAATTTAAGTCATATACATTTTGTTTGTTGAGTGAACCATTTTCGAGATATTGCTTGTTATTCCCTTAAATTTTCCAATACTTTTTCTCAAATGGGAATTTTTTTATTACGTACTGGACATGCAAAGAGAATGGAATGCGCCACAAAGCAACCAGCTCTTAAAAGATTTGACTATCGCTTAAAGTCTACCATATTCCCCCTGCACCTACAAGAAAATTAGCAACAAGGTTAACATCTCGATTAACATGAAGCATATGGAGAATAAGCGTTTATAAAAATAGTTTGTACAAGAGTAGAGAAAGTCATGTGAGTGTAACACATCAGATTTTTCTTTTACTTTCTCTACTACGTATAGTAAGTAGGGAACGTATTGTATTCCAGCCAAAAATTCGATACCGAGATTTCACCGAAAATATATGTTTTCAGGCCCCCTGAATCCAAAAAAGCATTAGATTGCGTTAAAATACACAATTTATACCATATACATTTTTTTTTAGTGAACCATTTTCGGGATATTGCTTGTTATTCCCTTAGATTTTCCAATAATTATACTTTTTCTCAAATGGGAATTCGTTATTCATTTTTTGTCCTGGTAATGCAAAGAGAGTGGAATACTCCACATAGCAACCAGCTCTTAAAACATTTGACTATTGCTTAAAGCCTACCAATTCCCCTTGCATCTACAAGAAAATCAGCAATAAGATTAACATCTCGATTAACATGAAGCATATGGAGAATAAACGTTTGTAAAAATAGTTTTACAAGAGTAGAGAAAGTCATGTGAGTGTAACACATCAGAATTTTTTAATTTATTTAAAGTCGCGCTAACTACATGGTAAAATGCGACTCATCAATTAATTACATTAATTCCTAATTAGACAAACAGTTACATGTTCAAAAAATTAATAAAATAAATGAATAGTAACATAGTACAACACAAGAAGTAGCTGGATAAAAAGAGAGCATAAAGTATATAATGGAATTACAGCGTTAATTTTAACATGGTCAAATTAACATTTATATTAATATTGCTAATGAGGTATGAACGAGAAAATATTAAATATTATATTGAAACATTTTATATTTGTTAAAACTACCGATATTCTGCAGGAATTCCTTTAGTTTTAAATATGCCACTTGAGTGTCTATTGCAGTGTGGAGGTAGGGGGAAATCTTTTCAGTTCTGCGACAGTTGTCATATTGTTGGCATTTGCATAGTAGACGCTCAACAGTGAGTCTTGTAGTACAGAACAGCATTCAGGAGATGGTTCTTTGGTGAAGAGGTAGAGATGAGTGAGTTTTGTATGTCCAATTCGTAATCTAGCAGCAATTGTTTGGTCTTGGTGGTCCAAGGCAGTACATGGGAAGAAACTGGTGTTTTCCTGTCTAGTAGTAAGTAGTTTACTGTTTGAGGTCTGGGTCCATTGATGCTTCTAGGCTGTGGATTGCTCTTTTAGAACTTGATGCTACACGCTGATCTTAAAATTCCACTCTTACCATAATATAGCGAGAAGTAACTAAAAATCCACAAACCTTCAAAATAATGGCTAACTATTGAACAATTTTATGTGAAAGAAATTGTGTTTTTTAAAGAGATGTATTTTTTTGGCAGTATGTTTTCGTCTATCGCTTAACGTTTACTAGTTATACAAGATTGTACAAAATCCCTTCCGAATGAAAAGGATCACACAGGCTACTCTCAGAACATTTAACATATCCATCTTATTTGCCATGTAAATATCGTTAATATATGGTACTTCAATCAAAATCGTTCGACACATTTTTTAAAAAATCAAGAAGTTCGAAAAAGGTTCCATTGAAAGGGTAGTTTTGGGTGGGGCGTTTCATAAAAATCGTCTCGCATCTTTGGAAGCTACTGAACTTTAATACCAAGTTTTATGTTTATCCAACTTTTCGTTTTTGTGTCATGCTGTTCACAGACACAAACACGGATGTTTTTTAAAAAAAAGTTTTGGATTCAGGGGCCCTCAGAACATGTATTTCCGGTGAAATCTCGGTATCGAATTTTTGGGTGGAATGCAATACCTTCTCCATCTACTAGGTACGTGGTAGAGAAAGCAAAAATATCTCAAACATGCATGCATTTTTGGTGTCAAAATCTTTAAAATAAGTATGCTCTATAATTTCGCAAATATGCACTAAGTATGCACTAAAATTCTTAACTCTAAGCTTATATGTTTTGGTACTTATAATGTAAATTCTTCTTTAGACACTATCCTGATTGTTGTAATTTTATTGTAGTATACAATAATCATTTTCTCCAAATGCTTATATGTATGTTTATGACGTTTATCGGTTAACACAAGTTTGTATGCAGAGAATTATCTTTCCAAGTCTATAGGTATTATTGGGTAAACTTTTAAAGCACTATGTCTGAGGAAATTTCTTGAGGAAGCACTACGTTTTCCCCTTGAAAGTATTTATCCACAAAACTTTAATTTCAGCCTTTCTCTCTAAAGTACTGCACAATTTAGCGCTTAATTTCTCTGACCAGCACTCTCAATTTAACTGTGAACCTCGTTGAGGATCGATAAACATTCATATAAAAACAAACCAGATTTTTCGCGCTTTCTGTGGCTTCAGAAAAACTTTGAAATATGTCTTGATTATAGACCAGTTCCTTTGCAAATGCTGTCTCCATAATAAAGACTTTATTATTTTGTCACTAATGTGTTTAAAATGCCTATTAATTTTAAAATTAAAAACATGTAGAATATGTTCAATGCAAGAAAAAAACGATGGAATATGCAGTAACGTCAGAAATATGCATTATAAAACTACAACATATAAGCACATAAAAGCGTAAAACATATTGTAAAACTTAATTCCACATCAAAAGTAAAAATAAACTTAAGTATGCATTGACTAGCGGTCTTATTCGGAATTGCCCGTATGCATTGTGTAAGAAAGGGGTTGAAAATAAATATAGGAATGATACTCGAATTCCAATTTATAAGACTGCACAGAAAACTAAAAGTTTCATTTTTACTTTCTCTACCACGTACATAGTGAATAGAGGAGGTATTGCATTCCACTCAAATATTCGATAACGAGATTTCACCAGAAATACATGTTTTGAGGCCCCTGAATCTAAATAAAGAATTTTTAGACAAAAGTCTGTGTGTGTGTGTGTGTGTGTATGAGAGAGAGAGCAGCATAACTCAAAAACGAAAAGTTGTATAACTTACCCTTCACATGCAACATTTATTGAAATTTTTGATGTTTGCAAAAATGGCTGTTACGATTTTGATTACAATAGTATTTATTAAATATATTTACATGACAAATAAAATGTATATCTTGAACTCTGGGAATAGCCTTGAAGTCCTCTTCATTCGAAAGGAATTTAGTGCAATTTATATAACTGGTAAACGTTAAGCGACAGACGGAAATGTATTCTACACAAAAATATGTAGTTTTCTTTAAAACACACAATTTATTGCAAATAACTTTCTTGTGGCATCAGCCTTTTCCAAGATATTCGTTATTAATGGTTCAATACATAGATATTCTTTTCAAGTCCTGTCGTTTTTCAGCTGTTTCTCCCGATATCATAGAAAGAGTATTGAATTTTAAGGCCAGCGTATAGCATCCAGTTGTTAAATATTTGACTATACCTGTTCCCTTTGTATCTATAACTAAATGTGTAATGCAGCTATTTCCGGAAAGGTTTATCTCGATTAAAATGAAGTAGGTAGGAAAATAAACTTCATAAGAATAATTTGTATAACCACTAATAAGGATACAGGTAGAGAAAGTCATGTGAATGTAACACATCGCATTTTTAATAGTTTTTGACGCCAGCTCTTAACTCAAATGGCACCACAGGCGGTAGACACTGATAATAAATGAAATTAAATGATACTTGGGAAAGGAAATTTGGTAAGGAAATGTTTCAGGCCTAAGTTTAGGGTACCTCCCAGGCATTTTTCAGTCATGAGGACTGAAGAAAAACCGGAAAAAAACTCAAGGATGAAGGCCCTAACTGGATTGGAACTTTATACTTATGTTCATGATCACGCCACTTAATGACATCGATCTAAAGCATATAGAAAATGCATTTTAGCATACAATTTTAATATGCATTGTTCCCCAAGCTATTAAATATAAATACTTACTCCAATTTTATTTATACTAGTACATTAATATGAATCAGAAGTCATAATCTGATTATTCCGTGTTCGGCAAAGACTGACTCACTTGTGCTCGTATAATGATGTTGCGAGACATGGTGAAAGAAAAATGTTACCATCTTATATGGCATCTTTATTTCAACATCCAATGCGTACTCTATTAACGTTTGACCTCAAAAGATCGATGTTTCTGCTTATTTGCTTTCGTTACCAACGAATGTTAAGATGCTAGCTGTAGAGAATCACCCGTTGCTTGCGAGGTCGCCTGTGTCCGAACTGTGTAGGCAACTTCTCCGACAGTTGGGTAGAGCGGGAGGAATATACAGCAGGGGTCCAAATTAGATCATGGCGAGCTTGACATTTTACGTGTCTATTTTTTCCATTCTTATTGAAATGCCGTGAATAATTGAAGACTAAGAATAACATTTTATATGGGTTTCTATTTATAGATTACCAAGTTCTCATATATAGATCAGAAAGTTGTTTATAGGAAGCCCTATTTCAGTTAAACGGTATAAAATTTGTAATTTTAATGTACCAACAAAGAAAACAAAGGTTATAGAATTTAATTATTTATGCATCTTAAGAGTTAAAATAATATTGGATAGGAAGCCGTTTGAACACATGAGCAGTTTTAACTACCTGGATTATGACATATTCTATTTAAAAAAGACGATACTTTTAATAAACTTGACAGATTTAACTTTATATGCGTCACAATAAAGAGTGCATGAAAAGCACTTGAAGAAAAACTAAAGTTTTACAAGATCATGGCAGTTCCCCTATTATTACATGGCTGTGAGTTCTTTTATTTTAACTAGAAGGTAATAAAATATCATATAATCAATCGAAATTAAATTTTGAGGAGTACTGTCAGGCACTCGAATGCATGGAATCGTGCACAGTGATTTATGTTGGTAAGCCTCTGCCACCCCTAGTCCCAACCCCTTACCTGGTTCTAGCATTCCACTTAATGTTTGCTTTACTCCCCCCTTTTTCTTCGCTCCTGAGTCTGAAATCGAATTGTGTTCATAGTTTAATGTTTGAGTGCTAGACTTGACATTAAACCAATACGAGATAAACTCATTCAGGGGCTGGTGTGTACCTGGACCGTCGTTGCCTTCCAGCCACTCAAGCGAAATGTTTCCATACTCCTATTCCGCCATTCAACTAGCCTGACCTTAATCCATAGGCTAACGGGTGTGTGTCTTACTTGAACTGAAACCAATAAAAGATTGGGTTACCCAGGGCTGGTGTAAAACACAGATAATAGCATTATCTGCCAACATTAAATAAAGAAAAACACTATAGGAAACCAAAAACTTCGGCAATTTTTCCGTGCTCTCGTTTGTACAGTATTAGATAAAATAAAGAAAAAATCTGATGTGTTACACTCACATGACTTTCTCTACTCTTATACAAACTAGTTTTACAAACTATTATTCTCCATTTATTTCATATTAATCGAGATAAACATTTGCAGAAACGATCTTTTGACATGCAAAGAGAATTACATTTTACACATAGCGACCAGTTCTAAAAATATTTGATTTTCGCTTAAGGCGTACTATGTTCCCCTTGTTTTGTATTTGCAAGGGCAATATAGAAATACAATAGTCTTTAAGCATCGACATATATCTTAATAGCTGGTTGCTAGGTGTAGCACCATTCTATTTGCCACAGATTAATACTCTTTCCATATCCAAGACAAAAAAATGAATAACGAATTCCCATTTGAGAAAATAAGTATTTAAAATTTAAGGGAATAACAAGCAATATCTCGAAAATGGTTCACCCAACAACAAAAATGTATATGACATAAATTGTGTATTTTAACGCGATCTACATTTTAGTGCAGTAAAATGTTGTCTATCTCTTATGGTTTACCAGTTATGCAAAAGTCGTTCACAATGAAGAATACTTTTGGAGACATTCCCAGAAAATTCAATATATACATGTTATTTGTCATAAAAATATCTTAAACATATGATATTTTAATCAAAATCGTTGGAGCCACTTTTGAGAAAATTAAAATGTTCGAAAAATGTTCCATGTAAAGAGTAATCTGGGTGGGGGGATTTTCTTGAAAACCTTCGTGTCGCATCTCTGGAAGATACTGAACCTAAATACCAAGTTTGGTGTTTATCGACTGTTCGTTTCTGAGTTATGCTGTTCACAGACACACACACGGACATGTTTCCAAAGATGCTTTTTTGGATTCGGGTCTCAAAACATATATTTCCGGTGAAATCTCGGTATCAAATTTTTTGAGTGGAATACAATACTTCCCCTACTTACTATACGTAGTAGAGAAAGTAAAAGTTGTTAGAAATCAGTTACACTTTTTTAAGTTGAGTGATGAAATAGAAACAATTTATACTTTTCTGGAGAGAACATGTCCAAAGAATAAAGCAAGGCCGAATACTAAAGAGTATAATTATTTAATTATAAGCTGAAACGTGAAAGGAAACTCCACTTTTTGAGTGTAAATCTACGAGACTGGAACTTAAAGCCATAACCCGTGAAAGTTGATGATGACGATGATGATGATGATGGTAGGTATACTCGGTCATTCTACTGGGTCGTGCAATTGTCAGCAGACCTTCGTGACGAGTGGTGAGTAGGCGATCGCAGCAGGATGATGTAATACATGACAACCTGTTACCACCGCCATACAGATATAAAATAGATCTCATATCTCAAATTAAGAAGAACCCAACGCCCAATTTATAACTCCGATGCAAAAAAAAACTTGCACATGTTTGCAAAGAAAGAAATCTATGGCTTGAGCACACAGAAGCTGCCATACCTAACAGTAGTACCAATTTGTAGAGCACACTTCCCCTAAAAATATGAGCTTATTTTACCTCTCTGCTCCAAAGTTCATAGAAGTTATGATGTTTTTTTCTGCGAAGTGATGCAGCATTTAGAGTACAAAATAGCAGATGCAGTCCACTTTTAAACATACATTTAAAATATGAGTATTGTGCGTAAAATTATAAAATATATATCCAATTAAAGAGAAAATTTTAGTTAACAATACTAAATAAAAAATATTATTTTTAGCCAATTTAGTCTCCCCTTAGTATAGGCATGGGTTATTCAACGGCTCCCTAACATTTCAAAGCACGCAGACCTGTCCCACTGCTTGAACCCCGAGAGAGGGCGATGAACGACCCAACAATCAAGCAGCCCTCTGGTGTCCAGAGGGAATACTCTTTTTATTGAGCATGCATCCGCGCCATTTGTCCGGCACCACCATACATCACGAAACCTAGAAGCACACCTGAAAGATGCGAAGGAAACGGAATGAAAGGGAAATAATGGAATGGAAATCGTAGTAGAGAATAAATCACCCCAGTATTCGCCTGCCGACCCGGGAAAACCACGATAAACCCATGGGTCAGAGTGAATGGTTGCCGAGAATCGAACCCGGACTTCCCGAATGCGAGTCGCACACATTACCATGGCGCCACCTGACTCAGTCTCTCTCTCCCTCTCTCTCTCTCTCTCTCTCTCTCTCTCTCTCTCTTACTGTAAAATCTCAGTATTCTTATTTTTTAATGTTCGTCGCAATGTTCCTGTTACACGGTTAAATTTGTTAACTTTCCATTTATATACATTTGTTTGATGTATGATATGAACACCCATCAATGAAATTTCAAAAATATACAACTACAACTCGATTTATTTAAAATTTTAATACAGCTATCCGTGTTTAATGTTTAATATGTAGACCAAATTTAATGTAGGCTTTTAAATTACTTCCAGATATGTATGTTAATTTTTTTACTGTTTTTAAACATTGCTCCAGACAATGCAATTGTTTTTTTTAAAAAATATAATATTTGATTTTTAAACTCTTTAATGCCATATTAATAAACTGTATAGATGCATTTTTAATTATTCCACTAGTTTTTGAGAAAATAAATATTAAACATGATACTTCAATTTTTCTTAAAAATTAACACAATGTGAATATTGTTGTTTAATAACGCACAACTAGGCATGTTAACAAACAGTCATCTCAACGAGGAGGTACACAGAATTTCATTGATTTAAACCTTAAACTACATCCTGTGGAACAATTTGAAAATGTGAATGTGGCAAGAAAAGAGAGTTTAAAAATTATAGCAATAAAATAACACTGTTTCTGACTTCATGCTGTAAAGAAAGCGTTTAGTGCATCTACAAGCCTTTCTCCATCTTTCTCTGCTCCTGTGCAGTTAATTTAATGTTTAAAAATTCCTAAGGTCTCTCTTGAAGAGCTGGCAAAACTTATTCTTTTTACTACTATAGGGAGCTAAGCCTACAGGCAGATATTTAAATTCCTATCCTACATGCTTAAAAAGTGGTAAAACTCTAAAATCTACTTAGAACTAGAGTAAGATGTTTTTAGTTTTTAAAAACACTAAATCTATTTTTATGAATTTTGCCAATTTATGACATTTTTACAGATGGATATCCTTTACCAAGAAAAGTATCTAATAAAACAAACGTTTGTTATTTGTAGAATACGCAATCTTCATGTATGTTTTATCACGTCGTCATCGCTACAGGCAAACATTTCGCATATTAAAGTAGCCTCTGTTTGAAGGGAACGTGAAGCCCAGGAATAGCTGGAAAACGCCTCACCTCCCTTCCCCTTCGTTGAATATTTGGAGCACGAAGCATCACCACACTGGTCATCTGTTGGTTCGTGTTGTCATCAAGTGTTACGTTGTCGCGGTTCCCCGCAAATTTATATTCACAACACGGCATTTCCATTGAAGTATCACCTCCCCTGTGGTATCGGCGTGTAACTAGTTTATTACGTCGCATACATACGAGTACCTTCAGTGCCGTATTCACATGGACCCATCTTATGCCCATGCATGCTTCTTTCTGACTTATAGTTCCGGAGCAATAAAATCAAGTAATCATTTTGACAGTTGCATTAAGCGACAAATACGTGTTTGACACATTTATATTGAATTCACACTAGTTCATTTCTTGCTCACAATAATCAACATATCGTTAATTATCCTACCTTAGGAGAAGGAAAGAAGCTTGGTTCTCTTGTCCTACGAGAACAGCCCCAGAAGCACCCGACCTGACTTATATATAGCGGTTGTTGTTTCAAACAAATGACTGTGATAGAATATACCAACCTTAAAAAGCTTAAGTCTGAAGTTTGATGATGCTACGTCGTCTAGTAATTGTTTGGCAGCCATAAATAGTGAACTCTCTCAGCGAATTTGTAAACATGGAAAAACTGGTCATCGTTATGTAATACAATAGTTTCATTTGAAAGGTCTTAGTCCAAATAATATTAAAGCTGAGATAGATTCTACTCTGAGGGAATCTGCTCCTTCGTTTACAACAGTAAAATATTGGGTGGCGGAGTTTAAGCGAGGCCGTAGGAACTGCCAAGACGAACATCGCAGTGGTCGACCAAATGAGGTGACCACTCCAAAAATTGTGAAGAAAATCCACAAAATGGTATTGGATGACCGTCGACTGAAAGTGCTCGAGCTAGCAGACATCGTAGGTATTTCAAAAAGTGTTATACATCGCATACTGACTGAAAATTTACACATGAGAAAGCTGTGCGCAAGATGGGTGCCGCGATTACTCACAATGGAACAAAAGCAGCGTCGTGAGGATGTTTCAGTCGAGTGTTTGGCGATGTTTCACTGCAATAAAGCCAAGATTTTGTGTCGATTCATAACCATGAACGAAACATGCGTCCATCACTTCACACCTGAGACGAAGGAACAGTCAAAACAGTGGATTGAAAGGAGAGAATCGGCTCCAAAGAAGGTGAGACAGTTCCATTTGCAGGCAAGGTCATGGGGTCAGTTTTTGGAACGTGTGTAGAATAATTTTCATTGATTATCTTCAGAAAGGAAAATCAATCAATGGCGAGTACTATGCAAACTTATTGCAGTATTTGAATGATGAAATCAAGTATAAACGGTCGAATTTAGTGGAATAGAAACGTTTGTTTCATCAAGACAATGCACGTCCATTATCACCATGGCCAAAATCAATGAGTTAAAGTTCGAATTGCTTCCTCATGCATCCTATTCGCTAGACTTAACCCCCTCTGATTATTTCCTGTTTCCAAAGTTGAAGAAATGGCTTGGTGGTTAAAGATTTGCCAACAATGAAGAGGTGGAGTTTGCAGTTGATGACTATTTTGCAGAACTCGACGGTTCTCACTATAAACAGGATATCGAAGCTGTTGAACATCGCTGGGAAATGTGTATCGATCTGAAAGAAGACTATGTAGAGAAATAAAGATGTGTTACTTTGTTAGGTTGGGTACTTATGGAACAGGCCTCGTAGGTTAAGTTATAAAATGGAGGGAGACACCTCGCGCACTATGACCTAGATAGATCTATTGTAGCTAACACCCCCAGGAGGAAGGGATGAAGTGAAGGAACCACAGGAGACTACATGCTTCAGGCAAAAGGACACAGATGCGAGGAAGTCCTCAACAGTCCCATGCCTGAAGACCTTCTAACTGCTGGAGTTGCCTAGAGAGAAGGATGAACGATCCGTCGACCAAGCAGCTCTCTAGTGTCCAAGCATCAGCACCATCTGCCCGGCACCGCTATACGTGCACACAGGGATTTTGAAACATGGCAAAAACATTACTGTTAGTGTATACAGGTAATAACTGGCATAATTTCAACAAGATAACTTGCACACTGTGGGTTTTCCAAATTTCAAGAGTTTGCAAACTCTAAATTTTATGCTTGCGTTGCGTGCATGGAGGAAAAATTCTGCATTTCTTTCTCCATGCAGTGCCAGCTTCTGTACAATCATAGTTCTCTTCCATATGGTCATGCCACGCCATTTTAAATGCTGATCTGATGTTGACCTGATGCAACGCTTCTTATGTACTATTTATTTCTAGAGACTGGGTGAATTTTTATTTTGGATATTATTCGTTATTTTTTCAATCTGAACTTTTGGTACCCTTGGAAAACTTCCGCGCGCAATTTACGTATTTAGAAACCCATGTTAAGTTCTTGGCTTGTATCTACAGCTGGATTGTAAATGCACTTACCTCACGCCTACCTTATGCTATGTTATAGTATGTTTTCGTTGTAAATAGGGCCTAATATTTTATGTACGAAATGTCGATAACACGAATATTTAAGAATTATAGGAATGATCATTATTATTGTTATTATTAGTACTATTATTCAAAGCCATTACACATTATAATTCTTGATCCTTTTTAATTTTTTTGTCATTTTCTGTTTATCACGATAACAGTATAGCTACTTTTGCATAACAAGCGCAAAGAATAGGAAAGTATTAGTATACTACGAGATTAAACAACATTCTTATATTTTAGTATTTATTGACGCACCATAAAAACAGTTGCTGATAATTACACTTACTTGATATATACGTTGCACAGATAAAGAGGGAGGAGTGTTAGTGTGAGAGAGAAAAGAGTGGGAGAGACAATGAGATAGTGAGAGAGAGATAGAAGAATCTCCCTAGGTAACATAACGCGAGCAGACCTGCTGTTCTGCTAATTTAATATACGAGGGGCGTCCAGTAAGTAAGTTTCCCTATTTTATAAAAAACATTACACATAATTGATCATGTTGAATTAATTTTATTTATATTGTACAATCCTTCTTTTACTTTTCTACATAGTCAACATGTTTTTCCAAGCATTTTTGGGGACGTGACACAATTTTTCCAAGGCAGTATTGTACCAGGTCGGGTCCTATGCTCGCAACCAGCTGTTCACTGATTTCACTTCATCATCGGCGTTTAAAGTGCTTACCTTTGAGTTGGAGGAACATGTGAAAATCACTTGGGGCAAAATTCGGTGAATACGGAGGATACGAGAAAACTTCCGAGTTGAATCTTGACCCAGGCGGAGCTCAGAAGATTCAACTGGAAAGTTTTCTCGCATCCTCCATATTCACCAGATCTTTTCCCAAGTGACTTTCACACATTTCCCTGACTCAAAGGTCATCTTGAAGGTAAGCACTTTAACACCGTGACGAAGATGAATCAGAAGTGAACCAGAAGTCGGGTCCTATGCTCGTAACAAGCTGTTTAATTCAACATGGTCAGTTGTGTATAATGTTTTTTTTATAAAATAGGGAAACTTACTTATTGGACGACCCTCGTAACATATGAAGTCTCTTCAGTTATATTCCTGCTTTTTGTTACAGAATCTCCAATCGCGACAGAGGATGTACTATCTACCCAGAGAACTGATCCAGACAGCAGCAGCACACCTCTTGTTCTCGACCTGACGACGAAAGGCGAGGGCGAGAACGCTGTATCTCCTACCGTAGACAAGACGGAGACAGTGGACCAATCACCTGGTCCCGAGGATGAAGGTGAGGACGTAACAGGACCACGCGTCACAACGTCTACAGACTCCGTCTTCGAAATAGACTTCGAGAATGCTGCCTCCAACACATCATCCTTAAGTTCCTCAATACAGGTGTCGGGGATTGTCATCAACATTGATGGCATTCCGCCTTCAGCCGATGAGGAAGAAAATCCCACGGGAAACCCTGCTGCCGTGAAATCTCCTTTCCCTCTTCCAGTTGCCGAAGATGACACTACCATCTCACTTGGTCCAATCGAGATGTCTACTGTAGTGCACCAAATACCATCCACTTTACAGCCCAACAGCACACACGATAACACTTCTTCTCCCACGTCACCCCCCTCCGAGAATGCATCAAATATAATCCAGTACCGCATCTATGGAGAGGCACAGCAGGTGCCGGAAGATGGCAGGTTGTCAACCCATCACGAAGAGAGCCATTACCATGGTCCTCTGGAATCCAATGACCCCTACGCTCACTGGGATAGTGACAGCGAGGAGCAAGAAAGGGAAATGGAATTACAGCGCTTTCAGGATGTGTCTGGAGCCGAGGAGGACCTGGAGGATGCCGATACCAGAGGTAACACATTGGAAGAGGGAGAAGCGGCGGAGGAATTAGGGGGTAGTTTACAGGAAGTGGAAGGCCTAGTGGAGGAGGGGGAGGAAGAGGAGAAGGAGTTAGAGGAGCGGAAAAAGGAAGAAGAACCACCATCAGTTCCCATTTCCACATCGAGTATGGCAAATGGGCGCTCCTATTTGCTACTTCTTGCTGGCAATTCGACGATAGTGCGCTTACGACAAAAGGACTTTGCCAAGTACCTCAAGCTCAATCTAGCAGCTAGGCTTTCGCTTGAGTACGACGACGTCCGCGTGAATCGTGTGGTTCTCGCACCTCCCCAGCTGCTAGTGAACGTGAGCGTCGTTACGCCGTCCAATATGGCGGCGGTCTCAGGTAAGGCTGTGGGAAATGTGTAACTTTACACCATTCCCTGGGGTATATGTTCAGATTAGTTGTTTTCTTTAAATAAGTATTAAATAATCTTCCTCACTAAGTGTCCTTAAAATTTACGATAGTCCAGTAACACAAATGTACACATGCAGTTTAGGATATTTTAACATAATAAAATGCACTAGTGCGTTTAGTTCCTAATTGATTTCAGTACTAATTTCATCTTTAAGAAAAACATACATCGTTTTAGCATAGCATATATGTTTTAAACAAGTGCATAGAAACTAGAATTTTAAGTGATACTAAATATTATACTTCCATTCCGATTCCAATACTATGCCAGGTGTTCCAGATGAACCATAATTTGTACATTTGCCTTTAGCTCAGACATAAAAGTAAGAGGGATGCTGCAACATAAATGGAGTAGTATTTTCTAGAGGTAGTCATAAGGTTTCAGTTATCACCTCGAAAAAATAAAGTTAAGTAATTAATTTTTTTTGTTTGTTTGCATGTACATGTCTGCAGTCCTGGTACACATTGAATTCCTCGCGCCACAGTACCATAGCACACCGCTAGAGGAGCCAAAACTAAATGACGCAGCCCATTGATAAGGTGGAGTATCGTGTGGTAATACTCTTCTGGATTTGAAGAGGAACAACACTGCAACAATGCGTGCTGAGTTGGTGAAGTGTATGGCAACACTATCATATGACACAGTGGTTAGGTATAGCAGTGGTCAAATAGTCTTAATGACGAAGAACGAAGTAGCAACCGGGATTCGCAAGAGAGGTGGAGGTCCTCGAAGACTGTCGTGACAGTGATAAAAGTGAAAATCAGTCATGGATCAGTTTTCAACATCTTTAAAGACATTCTGAATATGACAAAGACCGCCACCCACTGGGTTACGCGGTTGATCTCACCCATTAGAAAAGCTCGCGGAACCAAGGCAGCAGCGAAAATATTGCAACTTTGTTAGCCCAACCCAGATGACGCCTTTAGCCGCCTAATCACTAGTGATGAGCGCTGGGTGTATCAATATGACCCCGAGGCAAAGGAGCAAAGCAAGCATGGAAACTTGTGGATTCACCACCGCCGAAAAACGCAAAGACCTAACCAGCAATGGACAAGGTGATACTGAGTATTTTTGGGACTGTCATGGTGTGATCCTAACAGCTTATGCTCGTAAGCGGCAAACCACAGAAATCTCCTGTCCAGATAACGGAAGTTTGTTAAGGTGAAGCGTCGCGGGAAGCTGTCCAAGGGGCTTGTTGCTCCACGACAACGCCCCAGCTCATTCTTTACAAGACACAGTCACACGTGCTGCTTCTTTGGGCTGTCAAATTTTGCTCACCCCCTCCCATATTCTCCTAACATAGCACCCAGTAACTTCTTCCTCTTTCCTCGGATGAAGAAACCTTTGCGTGGCAGGAATTTCCAGAATGACGACAGGTGATTTTCCAGGTGGAACGTTTCCTGAACAGCCAAACTGCAACTCCGCCAAGTCATCCATCTTTGGGGAAAATGTGTCGCATTGAAGGGTGAACATGTAGAGAATGACTAACACCGTTACAAAGTTTTGTGGTTGCAGCTTGATTTTTTTCGAGGTGATAATTAAAATTTTATGACTACCCCTCTTCTACCTACGCTTGCTCTTAAAGCATCATCCCCCAGTTGGGTCTCGGGTATTTTTCTTTAATTACAATATGTTCTAGCTTCTACTGATTTTCTATTGTGTTACCAGAAATCCATTCTGATTTTAGAGGTGTTTACAGCACTATTTTAACGAAGAAAAGTTCGAATAGCTAGCTATAATTATGATATAGCTAGTATGAATTTGTTGTTTTTTATCTTTCTTGTTACAGGCATTGTTGTATATTATGCAAGCAGGCGAACAGGAAATAAAGCATTTTCAAGTTTATTGCTTTTATCCTATTTCAATAAGTGTATTTGTTGTAGCTAGTAGTAAATGTGCGGTTATATTCACTAGGCAAGTGTCTTTATTCTAAAATAATAACTTCTTTATCTTTCTGTGTTACATTGAATGCCAACGTTTACTTTCAAGAGAGGAGCGACTTACTTTAATTACTCCTGTCTATACGTTTCTGGTTCATTAACTTAGCAAATGTATGTTGTTAAACAGTTGCGTCTATTTAGCTTATCCTGTCTAATTCTGTAAAACGACCCCTTTAAACCGCAATGTTGAGACAAAACCTGATTTGGTGTTTTCCCACAACATTCCCTTTAATAGGTCAACTGATTCTGATTATAAAAAGAATAAACCTTAAGTTGTATTTAAATCCAATAGCCTGTGCGTACACTCAAAACATTTCCTTCTGGTGGCTTACGGGCTACCTCGTAGATAATTAGCGCTATAATACCTTTCAAATAGGAAGACTTTGCTCTCCAGCGAATCAGACGTCGTTATTAACTATACGTTTCCACTTCGTTACTCCCGCTCTTTTCATATTTCCTTCTCGCTCGTACACTGTCTAGCGTAAGATAATGTAAGCACCTCGTGAGACACATTTGTTTCGCCTACACCACTTGCTTTAGCAATAAGTTGCTAAGAATTTTTGAAATCGAGTATTTTGTATTGATTTCTCTCTTTAGCTGGAGAATAGCTCTGGTATGGAGCTGTATATAAAAGTCCTAGGCTTCGATGAAAACGTGCAATATGTTGCCGAAATGCATATAAATGCTACATAAATTGAAGGTAGTATCAGCATTATCCCCACATTTTAAATTAAAATATTTACATTTTGTAGGCATAATTGTCCTACAGAAACTATTTACCTTAACATTCAATATATATTCGAGTTTGAAGCTTTAGGGGAATCGAACCTGTGCCATCCTGATTAAAATATTTATAAAATTATTGTCTACACTTAGCCAATTTTCCAATTTTCACTCCATTTTTGTTTTCTAGACAACGCATTTAAAAACAAATAATATGAAGGAGAAGCTTCCTGTATAATGAGGGAGGGGAAAGGTATTTTGATCAATCCCCATAAAAGATTTACTTCATCAGCATGATGCTTTATAGCCTAAGCCCTAGGATTATAATTACCTACAGCATATACAGTTTTAGTGAACACAGCACGAGCAGGAAACAAATAAGTGCATAAGAACATTAGGATCTGCAATAGCACAGTCAGCATTCAAAAGATACACTACATAAAGTTATATAACTCCAAATCCCAAGGTATTCGACTGTCATATGCTTCCTTCAAAATTAACTATAATACTCGGTGGTCTTTACGAAGAGGAATTAAACCTCTGAGACATACCGTTAGCTGAGCTTTCAAATTGCGTGATTATATCAATAATGAGAGTTTACAAATAGTATTTTAGCTAATTTACTGGAAGTGTACACAGATTAAAACTATCTTATGCTCTCCTACGTCTACCTCCTCCTTCATAAATTACAGCATCTTGCACACTGTTGTCCACCTCCCATCTCTCTCAGCTTTCCTTCCTTAGATTATACATGACACCGTCTTATTACCCACCATGATCGTGGTCCCCAGCAACCTAGACATAGCAATCATTTTGAAACATCAATCGTGAGCCGTAATACTGATCGACCTCTCGGATTATCCCGTCAACTACCTTCACCTCCTACTCACATTCCCCACCTTGCGCGCGGCCGCCATCTAGCCTGTGCCAGACTAGCGAAGTACTCTACTTATTATCTATATTATTGTAAAATGTTCTCTATATCGTGTTCTAATAAAATATTGTAAAACTGGATCTACGTAAAGAAACCATTTCTGCATACGTAAGGGAAGAAAAGCAATACAATTACGGCTGAGCTTCATGCTATGCTGTGTCCCTCAAAATCCTGTAGTATTCCTCTTTTTTGGCATCCTTATCTCTCATTCTTCAAAGTGGAGATAGTTACTCTACACACAGCACGATCAGCAAGAGAGAACTTCATATCACAACATCAACAATCACTATAATATCCCTATTTATTTACAAAGAAAAATACCTTCGATGAAATCCCATAACTAGAATCTGTGCTTGTGCCATCTTCATTTTGGAGACGTTTATATTGAACATATGGAATTATTTCCTACTGCCTTTCAGAAATTTCATTCCATTTGGTTACGGGAGCACTCATTTATTACGTAAGGTTTTAACCCTCTCCCTATGTCAGTGTGTGCCTCTCTCCCTCGTGCCACGCGTCATGCTTGCAGCATTTTCCTGCTTCATTTCTCGTTAAAGCGATTACAATGGAAAGTTTTAAGCGCAACGCTATATCTGGCACACATTCTTAATAAATAATTCATTGTTGTTACAGCTTATACAAGGAAACTACAAATTATATTTTTTAACTCAACAGTTTAAATTGTGCATGAAAACTGACATTGTGGGCTTTAAAATGGGATAGGGAGATAAGGCCACCTCCATATCATTTTCTTCATTAATAGGCACAATAAAACACGAAAAATAAAGAAACTTCTCCTTAGGAATAATTTTTGTTTGGTTACTCTTGTTACGTTTAATATCCTTGCTTTCTAGTTAAATCCCTTTAAATTTCAAAGACTATTTTTAAAAATCTTTACATCTGTAGGTGTTAGCAAAATTATATAGACTTACTGACAAATCCATAGAGCAGGCAACTCTGATTCGAATAGCTAGACGGATTGCAGTGTTGACAATGTTGTTTGATATGACCGTTAACAAAAGTATCACTTTGTTGACTACAATTAATTTTAGTTAGCTTGAAGTTAAAGATTCTTTGACTGAAATTAGTTTACTTCTCTATGACATGGCCAATATGACAGTCATAAAGTTCTCCAGTATTTAGATTTTACCTGCACCATAGTGAAAATAGTGAATGTATTTTCTAAGTAAATATTAAATAACATAAACTAACAGTATATTTTATCTCAGTTTTCAATAAATTCCGTTTTTCAATAGATAGTATGTTAATGTCATTTTTCAGTGAGTAGTATTTCTATGGAGGTCCGGAAAAGCGTTTCTGTGCTTGTGCAAATATTAGTAGCTACTTTTTATTTTTTAAAAAATCAAATTCGTAAAATTTCATTTAATTTTAAGAAAAATACTCATATATTTTATTTTTGGTCAGTGGATACATTGCTGTTATAATTTAAATCTTCTGATGGAAGTAAAAAATGAATAAAATAATGAGTTAATAAAAACGGCCTTTAAAAGATGTTTTAAAGTAAGAGTTAAGGCAACATATATGTGACATCACACTTGCGCCAACCCGCTTGCACCCTAATATGAACGCTCCATTACACTAAGACAGATCCCTCTTCTCCTCCGTGATGTAATACGTGTCCGAGACGAAACGCCCTAATTTGAAACACTTATACTGAACATAAACAATCCAGAAAGTTTTATTAGATGGTACATTAGCTCCGGAAAATTCTGTTTATAATTTTATCAAGTTCATTTTTATTTTTATTCATTGGCATTTCATTCTTATTTCAGGTGCTGAAAACCGAAGAATTTAAAATTTTGAAAAATGGCAACGAATGCTGAAAAAGTACAAACCGTGTAGTGGTGTGTAGAATAAGGGTCCTTTCTTGCAGTTCAACGACGTTTCCGTGCACAGTACCACAAAAACCCTCCTGATGCCAAGAGAATCAAGGTGTGGAAAGCAGCGTTTCTAGAAGGAGGATCTGATGCTGAGAGACATGGTAGTGGACCATCAAGAACATCAGAGGAGACTGTTAATCGCATTTCAGATACGCTTGCAAGAAGTCTCAAGAAATCAGTTCAATGGCGTCACATGAGCCTTAGCACTACCCTACAGTTCAACGTTGAACTTTAATAATGGACCCTATTTCTGTATACTATCACACAGTTTCTGCTTTTTCAGCATTCGTTGACATTGTTCAGTTTTTCCAAGTGTTTCAATTTCTTCGGTCTTCAGCTCCTGAAATAAAAATGAAATAACAATGAATAAACATTAAAATTAATTTGATATAATATTACAAATATAAACTGCCACAGCTAATCTACCATATAACGCCCAACAAAATCGTCTGGTTTTATTATGTCAGTATAATGTTTCAAATTAGGGCGTTTGTCCAAGACACCATGTACATCAATGCTCCCCAAGGTGTATCTTTTTTTAGTTCTTCTAGCTCAGAGACATTATTTAAAAGCAAAATGTTACCTTCTATAGGACACGAGGGCGGATCGAAAAGTAACGCACAATATTTTTTTACAAGAAGGTTTAATAGTTAAAACAAAAACAAACAAAAAATCACAAATGAACTTGCACCTTTACCTATTTTTCGACATACTCACCAAGTTTCTCAACACATTTCTCCCATCGTGATATCAGTTTCAATATGCCCTGTTCGTAGAAGTCCGTTTCCTTGGAGTATAGCCATCTGCGGACTGCTGATTTCACTTCCGCATCTGTCGCAAAGCGCTGGCCGGCCAGAAATTTCTTCATGGGACCAAACAGATGAAAGTCCGACGGTGCAGGGTCCGGTCTATATGGTGGATGCTGCAGCACCTCCCAACCAAATTTGGTGATTTTCTGACGAACAGCAGCAGCAACATCGGGGCGAGCATTGTCATGAAGAATTTTGACATAGTCAGCATTCATGTTGTGGCGTTTGTCACGAAGGGCACCACGCAACTTCACCAAAGTTTTCATGTAAGCTGCAGCATTCACAATGTTCCCGTGTTCTGCAAAGTCCACCAATACAACCCATGCGTATCCCAGAACACCATCACAAGCATTTTCCAAGCAGACTGAGTCACTTTGAAATTTTTCTTCACAGGGAAACCAGCATGTTTCCGCTCCATACTTGCCTGCTTGGTTTCGGGCGTGTAGTGGTATGCCCACGACTCATCACCAGTGACGATTCCTTTCAGAAAGTCATGCCCTTCTGCGGTGTACCGCGTTAGGTGATCCAAGCTCGTCATCATTCGCTGGCCCTTGTGGTTTTCTGTCAGGTTCTTAGGCACCCAGTGAACAATAACTTTACGAAATTTCAACGTGCCATGAACAATATCGTGCACTGCACCGTAGGAAATGTTGAACTGTTGCGATAAAGTTCGCAGTACAAACGCCAGTCGTTCCAAATTGCCGCCTCAATGCCTCTGACATTCTGCGGGGTTGCAGCTGTTACCGGCCTCCCGAAATCACCAAGGTTCACACGGCTCTCTAGGAAGAATGCACACCACCTGGAGACATTGCTACGGTCTATACAATCATCCATACACGCCACGCATGTCCCTGTGAATATCACTCGGTTTATGCCCTTTGACCCACAAATATCGAACCACACCTCTCTGCTGTTCACACGTGGACGACAGTAACATGCGCGCCATCTTTGTTGCGTGGTTCACGCTTCTCTCGCTAGAGCTGCACATGAAACAAAAAATCTGTATTGAAAACTTCAAACTATATCTGTATGAAATTGCAACATTCCAGCTGCAATACCAAGGCAGAAAAAAATATATTGTGCGTTACTTTCCGATCCGCCCTCGTAACATAATTATAAGTACTGGCTGTATACATATATGCATTTTCAATTGTATTTTTTTAGTTTATGATTTAATCTGAGACATGCTGTGTTTATTTCACTGTTTACAGGCAAAGCGGATGAAGATGGGAAGACAGATAAAAAGGGATCTCTATTGGTGAATGAGGGTAATGATCAGATGCTGCGAGAGGAAGCGCCGTTGCACATGCTTGCTGAAACAAATGCCACTTTGCTGGAACTTTCAGGAGAAGAATATCACGTAGTGCGCTTACTTCCTCTTCGTTCTCAAGATGAAAAACAGCAGCTGGAAGAGACCGATGCGGCTCCCGTTGTCACCGATCGCCATGCTGATATTGAAGTAGTGATTTACACCATGGTAGGAGGTGCCTGCATACTCATAATTCTTGCAACTTTACTCGTAACTCTCGGTCGTCATGCTCAGTGGCCCTGGCATAAGCCTAAGTCATTTTATTCGTCATGGAGTCTTCCAACACCCAGTCATCTGCGTCACCGCCGCATGATGGGCGGAGACGATCACCAGACAAGCACAGCCTCTGCCCCCACCTCACATCCAACAGTGATTTATTCTGGATCCTTTGCTGCAAGGGCTTCCACAGGGTCTTGGGTGGACGAGTACCAGACGCAGCCTCAGGACAGCGGTGGGGGAGGCCTTCTTGGATCCAAATTGTACACGGACCTGGAAATGGGTGGCGCAACGAGTAACGTTATCATGGGTCACAACTCCAGCCTGGGTCGTCAATACGCTGGCAGCCCCAGCAAGTTGCATATCTTCAGTTGCAAACCAGGCAGCATACTCATTCCTCCCTCACCTACTCAAGCCCGTAGGCAACGGGACACACATCCACTCGAGGACCGACTGGGTCATGATAATCCCAATTATCAAACATAAACTGTGCATATGTAACCTCAAACTCAAAATACGAAGTGCATGGCAGTGTGAAGATGAGCGAATACTTTGATATAAAACCCCTAATTTGTAATTCCTTGATATTATTCGAAATATGGAGTAAAGCTTAACAAAATGCGATTATTTAAATAATAGGTTTACACGGCCGGTGTCAACCATACGAAGTAAGTAATCCGGGTTGTAAGGCCGTAGTCCATTGGGATCCCTTCCCTTTGTCTTTCCAGACAATTCATCTGCGACTGCGGTGGAAAAAAACATCTATAAAAATGAAGGGAAGAAATCCCAATGTCATACAACCCAGATAACTTAGTTGGCTTAAAATATATTGTGACAGCAAAAAATTCTTTGCTCTTATAATATGAACATAATTACCTTCCCAAAAAAATCACTCAAAGTAATGGTTAAATTGCACCAATCTATCTGTGCAGGAATATGGTAACAATAAGCGGAAAGCACAAATTGTCTCAAATCTTTAAACAGAGGACACTTAAAATAAGTCCTTGAAGCAGTTTATAGACCCTGAATCACTTCATTGGATCCATAAATTTTTCCTGTTAATTGTTATTAGTAAAATAAGTGAACTATAAAATGAATTTTATGCTTATTATTTGAAGAAAAATAATCATTCTAGCTGTAGCTTAGAAACTTAATTGTTTCCATAATACATTTATGTCTGATAACAAAAAATTTGTGAGGAGAATGCACAGAATGACCACAGTGATCTGCAAATTAAAATTTTATGGAAGTTTACTTGGATATGTTGAAATTGCAAATGAAGATAGATAAATAGGAAAAGTAAATGTTATATTTAAATGCAGAATGCTTTGTAAAGTTTGATTTTAGTGCTCAAAATATGAAGCACCACTGAACGAGGTACATTTTTACGCTTCTGCTATGACCTCTGTTTGAAACTGATGCAAATATAACTTTATTAAATATTTGCGCATTTCTTACCAAATTTACTCTCCCTAAGACGTTTTAGTTCTTATCCAAGATATGCTTAATATCATAAACTTAAAGTTTGTTACAGTTTAAGTTTAGATCTTATTGTTGACAGTCTACTATTGATTAGAATAAGAGTGCCCCTTATTTCGTTCTCCAAGTTTCAATGAATAACTTACTAATAGATACACTATCCTGATTTTATGAGGTTCAGCATTTTTATTCAGAACAAACTCCAGTTTCTAATTGAGAATAAAGCTCATCACTAATTTTTACTTAAGTCCATTGCTTTTTTCATCATATTCCAAAGAAATAAATAAGGTTGTGTATTTTAAAGCATTGATATTTGTATTAGAAAAACATTATTGAGGACATTTTGCATGTCATTTTTTTCCTAATGGCATCTGCTACAACATCTTACATTCAATTTCTGTTGGTGTGATTTCCTAAAATTAAAATTGGGTTCTATCTTTAGCGGTAAAATTATACAGATTGCAACCGTTTAATATGCCTATTGGTTTTAATTCATAAGATCTGGTACGATACTACAGTTTAAGAAAATCAAAACTAGGTAGATGGTATTTGCCTGCCATAATGGTACCTAGACTAGCATACTAGGGTATCTCAATAATTAATGCACTTTTTTGTCATATAGGAGAAGGACCAAATTTTATACACTGGTGTGCAAAACCTAAGGACGAAAGTAATCTTCGCATGCTGTGACACTGCCAAGTAACATAGCTCGATGAAACTTGAATCATACATAGAGGGAACTGCTACGGTATGCTGCAGTAGGCAACTAAACGAAATATGCAATTAGACGAACAGAAGTGCCACTTTTATTCATAGACCATAAGCTACACTAGAGTCAATACGACATATGATGATTCTCTAGATTTACAGAAACAGATACATGGTACTTAAAAGGATGTATGATCTCCACGGACAGCAGTGCATGCTCTGCAAAGTGCTCCTATGCTGGCCACAAGGTTGGTAAGCAGTTCTTGTGGTAGGGCGTTCCATTCCTCCACCAGAGCTGTTGACAAATGTTGGATGGTCGTTGGTGCATGTGGATATGCTGAAATGCGTCTCCCCAAAGCATTCCACACGTATTCGATGGGATTTAAATCGGGGAACAGGCAAGCCAGACCATTCGCCGAATATCCTCTCGTTCCAAGAGATCCTCCACCTGCGCTGTTCGATGCGGTCGCGCATTGTCATCCATAAAAATGAAGTCAGGGCCCACTGCACCCCTGAAAAGACGCACTGGGGAAGAAGTACAGTATCACAATAACGTTGACTAGTGAGCGTACTGTGCAACATTATGCCTCGCCAAACCATAACAACCGGACCACCAAAACAATCACGTTCAAGGATGTTCCTGGGTTCATTACGTGTTCCCAACCCTCGCCAGATGAGGGTACGTCGAGAATCACTACTTAGACTGAATCTGCTCTCATCCGAGAAGAGCACGCGACCCTATTCCTCGTTGGTCCAACGTTGATGCTCTTTGGACCATCGCAAACGGTGCTGCCAATGTGCGGATGTCAATGGAACACAACGTACTGTAAGTCGGGCAAAGAGAGCACCCCTGCGTAGTCTCCGTGCCACTGTGTATCGTGAGATTGCGTGCCTAGCCATCCTGTTAAATGTGGTTGCAATTGCACCCACTGTTTGGCGTGGATCCCTTCTTGCCTGTTGCACAATGTAGCGGTCATTTGCTGCTGTAGTTGAGCGTGGTCGACCATCACCTCTCCTTGGGATAGCAGTGCCTGTGGTTTGGAAGGTTCCTCATGCACATGAAACAATGCTGTGAGCAATTCCAAACTCCTGAACAACACTCGCCACACTTCGCCCTTCTGCCAGTTTCCCAATGATTCTTTCCCGTGTGAAGTCATCCACATGGTGTCTACGGGCCATGTTGCAATGAAGAACACCACTACAGTGCACCGTAACAGCTCGCTAATTGCCACACACCGTCTTGTCCTGTTTCAACAGCCCTATAGGCACTATAGGCTCGTTGCACTCACGCCATGTGACGTCCAGCTTTCTGTGTACGTGTGAGAGACCTTTGCAACATGCTCCCGCGCCTTCATGTACTTCCACCAAGTAGTTCATTTGTTATGTTACTTTTATCCATCCCATCCTTAGGTTTTGCACACCAGTGTACATGGCAACTACAAACCTTTCTTGGCAATGCAACAAAGTCTCTTCTTTGTCCTTGTAATAGTACCATAAAGGTCTGTTCCGAAACTGCTACGCACATGAGTAAGTACAAAAAAGAGAACGGTGATAGATGTTCTTTTTGTGGAACAAGAGATCTTTGCAAACATTCACAGGCGCTTAAAAACTGCCTATGGACATCAGTGTAACACATCAGGTTTTTAAACGTAATTTCTCTTGTCTGGAGAACCGCCTTCTAAACGTAATCTGTTAGTTTCAGGAATCAGTATAATATTATTGATATTTTACCAATTCAAGCGCTGTCTAAAAAAACGGTATATGCCACACGTGTTAAAAGTGGTTTTATTTTGCTTTGCAAAAGCGCAAACATTCCTACTCCAAAAATAAAACCCTACTTTTACCCCTTGAATCATAATCTACTATTAAGTCATGTTTTAAATATTGCCCTCAGCTACAGTTACTTGAATAGTTTACTAATACTTATATAAATACCTTAGTTCAGATTCAAAATAGTTATTTATATAAATTTAGTTACTTGGCTCTTCAAAAATAATATAAATTTATTGGCCCAAGCTCACACAAGTTGGTCACCCCTGGCTAAGGCTTTTCAAAAGTTTGTTCCTCCTCTTACATGACAACACAAGGCCGCACAAAGCTTGGTCACCCGTGAAGCAATCACAAAACTTGGATGGACTGTTCTTTCTCATCCACCCTACATCTCGGATCTTGCACTGTCCGACTTTTATTTGTTTGGTTCCCTTAAAGATGCACTCCGTGGAAGGCAACGCCAATGATTGATAGCCGAAGTCCGGACGTGGCTGGGAAGACCAGCCGAAGTATGCGTAGCAAATTAATTTAGGAATGATGTGCATTACTTATTGAACCAAGTAGTACGTTAAAATTGTGTCAAAAGAGTTGAAATCATTATACACTACAATGTTCGAAATAAACAATGCATTCCAATTAGCACACAAATCAGTAATATTCATATATAGGATGTTAGGTAGCTAAGACCAGACAGAGGGGTTTTAGTAAGTAACAGAGCAATCGTTACCGCTCGGAGTATAGATGACGACAGCTGTCTACTTCAACGAAATCCTCCCCAAGGGCCCGTTACGTTGCAACTGTTCCATTTATTTGCTGCATCAGTGGAGAACTGTGGCAATATGCCTAAGATTTTATAGCATCATTTGTGACGGAATGCAGCAAAAAACACTTCAGTACAAATGGCGAAACTCAGATGTAACAACAAAGGACGTTTAAAACACCATGTCTTTTTGTTTAATTATTCATTGTTCTGAACATAACAGGCATAAGCCCAATTACAATGTTCATTACAAAAATATAGTAACATACAATCATTTATAAATATAACTTATATAGACGAAACAAACAGGAATTATAAATAACAATAAAGGTTCCGAAGAAGAGGAACGAAATAAGAAAAAATATAAGGAATCTAAAACAATCAGAAAAGAGAAGGTGGCATGGTAATTATACAATTATTTTTAATTTAAATATTTGTATTAATCTACAGGGTGGCGCCGTGGCCGAGTGGTTAGACCGCTCGCCTCTCACCGAGGCGGCCCGGTTCAATCCCAGGGACCCGCATGTGGGATTTGTGGTGGACAAAGCGGCGTCTGGGCGGATTTTCTCCGGGTTCTCCGGTTTCCCCCGCCATTCATTCCACCAATTGCTCCATCATCACCTTTCCTTTCATCTATTTCGCCATCATTTCGCCTTATCTACTTCCTTCATCCCATACCAGGGATCGGGCTGATCACCCATCCTGGATATTCTGTCTGCTCCTCGACGAACCTCTGACCCCAGGCACCCGCCTGTAAGTCCTGGAGGGGGTGCAAGTTCTACATAAGATGAGGTTGAACAGTGAATGAAATAATGTATTAATCAACGAAAAAATGATTATTGACTATTGTATTTTTGAACTGAGTTTCAGATATGTTGAAAATATCTACCTTGAAATAATGAAGTTTGTTATATAAATATACAATTCTGTTTAATGGTGAATTTTTATGGATTTCTGAGTTTGCTCTTGGGGTGAAAGAAAGCTACTTAAATCTGCTTATTTTATTTGGCACATAAAATAATATATTTGCGATAATATTAATATCGTCAAAAATAGAATGTAATACTGTATACAGAAATGTTAATCCCTAAATGTCTCTTCTGAAAATTAAAGCTTTAAATTTAAATATATCTAACAGCGTTTTGTAATTTGTTTACATAGGATAACATCCAATTATTTTATATAGTACATATTTTAAAAATTTCTATTGTATTTTTTCTATTAAGTTCACATACTTTGTGATCTTAGGATTCCAAATAATAGATGCACATTCGAGATTTTGTCTAACAAAGGAGTTGTTAAGTCGAATTAATATTTTTTCTTTAAATGTATATGAATTCCTAACAATGAAGCCTAGAAATTTTAATGATTTGTTTACAATTAAATCAATGTGGCTGTTAAATCGAGATTTGTTGCAAAATGTACCCCTAAATCTTTATTTTCAACTACTTTGAGTGGTGTCCTATTAGTGTTATAAAGATATTTAAAGGGATTTTAATTCTAGTGAAGGACATTTTTACACGCTTACTAATATTAAATAATATTAGTAATGTTAAACAACATAATTCATTGAAACACAAGGAACATAAGACATTATTAGAAAAGAAAAATTAGGAAAGTGGACCTTCAACCTCTTCAGCCCCAAACTACAAATCAGAATTTCTCTAAGATGTGTTTCATAAACTAATAAGAATGTATAGCTAAGTGCTATTCAGTAGATTTCATTAAACAATTTCACATTATAAGTAGCTAAATATACATTGATTTTTTGCTTCTAATACTTCCTAATCCTGTTCTACCTTCGAATTAGGGTGTACTGCCTACAAATGTGTATATCATATGTTGTTTACAGAAAGCACTGCAAGATCACAAACGCTTCCAACTTCGTGCCATAAACCCTTGATGAGTTCCTAATTGGATGGCTTACCTACCAAAACTCCTCTGCTCCCTAAATAACATAGTTTTGCACCTTGCCAGTAGGAAACAGCATTTGTAAGAACAGACGAATTGGAGGATGAAATAAGAAACGGTTACCCTACTGCAAGGGTGGCGAAAACGACTTCCTTCCTTTCCCGAGTCACTGCATCAACCAGCAGCATGTGAAAAACAAAGGGACGGTTGCAGAGAGGCAACGGCGCCCACGAGTCAAAGTGACTCGCGAGTCACGTTTTCGCCACCTCTGCCCTATTGCATGGATAATTTTATATTGTAGGGTTCATTATTCTCAAGATTTGGTGATTAAGACTATGTTAAATATATAACAGTACCTCAAACATCAAGGCTTCACAGGTTTGTAACAGCCCTTTCTTACAATCTGAAAACTTGAAATAAGATTTCTTCCAAATATTTATAACTAAAATCAGGAATACCTCTGGACTGAAGGGTGTGTCTGAGTAACCTTAAAAATAATCATTCTAAAAAGACTATCACAGATCAATGTGATCATAGTTGTTTACTGTAACTTATTAATTGTAATTTGCTTAAGCATTATGTTAGCTGAAGCAGTGTTTGTCTATTTTTATGTGCTTAGGATTAAATTATTATTGTGTAACTGTATTTGTTAATTAATTGTGTTTGCATAAGACATTTCCCCTGTCAGCAGTCACCTTCGCTGTGATAATATGCAGTGAACTTAAGCATACTACAAAAAAGAAGAAAAATCTTGTTATGACTCATTAGCTCAAATAAAAGGCTTTCCTGCTAAAGTGTGTGATAGAGTTTTATTTAATTAAATCCAATATTCTTTAAGTAGTTATTTCCTCTAATTCCTGATCGCTTAGTTTTGTTTATACATTACATTACGCCCTCTCTATAAACTTAACGAGTGAAAATAGTTACGCATGATACCAGATCCAAAGATTATAATACGAAAAACCAAAGTTTTTTCTCCCTAATGTTTCGCATTAAGAGAAGACTAAATGGTGAAAATTGCCAAGAAATTGCATTTTTACTTTCTCCACTACATGTAGCAAGTTGGGGAAGTATTGTATTCCACCCAAAAATTCGATGACGAGATTTCAACGAAAATGCATCCAAAAAAGCATTTCTAGAAAAAGACGGAAAGTCAATACCTTCCAAAGGTGCAAGAAGAAGATTTTTTAAGAAAATCCCCCATCTCAAACTACCCTTTACATAGAAGATTTTTCAATTTTACTTTCTCTACTACGTATAGTAAGAAGGGGAAGTATTGTATTCCACCCAAAAATTCGATACCGAGATTTCACCGGAAATATATGTTTTGAGGCCCCCTGAATCCATCCTGAATTGCTTGTTATTCCCTTAAATTTTCCAATACTTATACTTTTTCTCAAATTCGTTATTCATTTTCTGTCCTGGTAATGCAAAGAGAATGGAATACTCCACATAGCAACCAGCTCTTAAAATATTTGACTATCGCTTAAAGCCTAGCAATTCCCCTTGTACCTACAAGAAAATTAGCAATAAGATTAACATCTCGATTAACATGAAGCATATGGAGAATAAGCGTTTGTAAAAATAGTGTACTAGAGTACTAGAGTAGAGAAAGTCATGTGAGTGTAACACATCAGATTTTTTTCCCTAAATATTTTAAAGGTATTGTAAAATATATTTTTTTCAGTTCGCCTTAAAAATAGCCCTTATTTTCAAAACCTTAAAGATAAATATGCGCAGGATCTCAGTGATAATTTTGAAGAATCAGGGAGGGAGGTCTGGGACTCGAATTAAGAAGTGGTTTAAGATGTGAATCGTATAGACTGCATTGAACTCATGTTTCCATGTATTGTTTAAAGTAATGTATGATTAGTATACATGATTTTATTTAGATCAATAAAACATTACTGAAAACTATTATTATATTGTGGCCTCCAACTTTTCCGTATTATTTACTTATTTCTTTTACCCAAAGTCTCGAAAATCCATTACTTTATCCTAAAAATATATAAATGAGTTTCATAACAACACATTTAATTTTAATTTATTATTTACAATACACGTATCATTAAAATCTTATCAAAAATGTTTCATCTATAATAATGCAAAGATGCTGTAGAAAAAATTAGAATTCTGAGTCCTAAATTTGAAAAGTTATTAAGCTTTCTTTAATTATCTCAAAACTTATTCAACTATACTTGTGTTGTTATGAAAACTACTAGCATTAATTTCAGATTCAGTTCGAAGAAATTGAGGAAGCCGCTACATGTTAACATTTCTGTATACCAAACGTAACACAACCGTTCGTCACCTTTCAGAAAAATGGTGAGTACAACCGGTAGTGCCGACTTTCTTGGTTTTTCAAAACCTTTATCAAATTGGCTGCAGAAAGCAACAAAGATTGGATAACTCAAAGAAATAAAGATACATGATAATCGTTGCAGAGCCCAAGCCCGAGTTATAGTCCTGAAAATCCATTAAAATTGTAAGAAATACGTCCCTGAGCTATACTCGGGTATGGATCGCAAGAATATTTTACGCAGCCTGAGCACAACTCAGGCTTGGGCTTTATTGTGTTAACGCAGTTCATGTAACAGAAATAAAGAAGCATGGGGTAGCAAAATAATATGGTGTCATTCTAAGCACCTGCATAAGCCTCTATTGGATCTGAGCAGCGAATATTTAAAAAAGTATTACGTATTATAAATCTACATTTGTTAATTTGGCAGCAAAATATTGGAGGAATGTTTATACTAAGTATAATTGTTGTGTTTCTGAGTTATTGTTCATAGCTTAAAATGCAATATTATATACTCATTCCAAATTAAAAAAGAAACCTTATTTTAAAAACAGCATGCATATGTTGTCGTGATACTGACAGAAAATGTAAAACTTTGCATGAAAATGTTGTTGTTGAGGATATCTGTGTAAAACTTATGGAACTGCAAGTTTATGGCTCAACCGTAGTAGATAATATCACGTCTGTTTTCTCAAAATGTTTGCAGATTTCTTCATCATTTTGTAAGCTTTTTTTCTGATAGTAAAAATTTTCAGAAGAAAATATCCAATTGTATAGAAAAGCGTAATTATTTTCAAAATATGCCCTTAGTTTTAACCAGAGAAATTATAAAAAACACTGATAAATATTTATGTACGTCCATTATGATGACGACGATGATGATAATGATGAACAAATTAAATTGAGTTTTATTTATGGACGCTGCTTAACTGATATGGTTCTTAGAGCCCTATTCTATATTGGGTGTGAAAGACCGGAAATTTTGCTCAGAGGCCTCTATCATATTTGAGATCCTTTTACGTGCCGTAAATCTACGACAGGGAACCACCGGCTTTACTTCCCCTCCGAAGGAAGCATGCTAGGAGTTTTTACACCCGAAAAAATCCACCGCCCTCCGCCGGGTTTGAACCCGCGACCTAGAGGCTAGCATGGTACCACTAGACTACGGAGGACGACAGCGACGATAGTGATGGTGGTGGCGGGGTGGAGGCGACAGTGATGGTGGTGAAGGGATCAACCTGAAGGTTGAGTTGACAGGCAATAGACAAGGTAAAACTGGGGTGATTTGACGTTACCTTCCGTAGTATTAGGATGAACAAAGGGTACCTTAGTATGTCAGCTTGGAGTACTAAATATTATATTATAAGGACAGACTCTGATTAATCACCACAAATTAGTCTTGTACCCATAGAATATAAATTAAAACCGTATGAAGACCTCAGAAAAAGCCCCATGATGTTCAAGTTCGTGCAGTCAATGCCTCTGCATGAACTAAAAAGTCAAATGTGCATTGAAAAAAGAGTAGCCATCGCAAGGTAAGTTGGTAGCTGTCATCTCTGATGATCAATGGTTGCTAGGGTCCATCGAGGAAATAAAGACTGACAAGACTGTTATAAAATGCAGGTGTCGTTTGGACAAGCTCGTTTTTGAAGCAACAAAAAGATGACAATCCCATCTTCATCCCAAGTCTGAGTATCAGTTAGAGTGACCTGCCAGGATAAGATTTTTTCCAGGGTTTCCTTTATCCTGAGATCATTTGAGATTTACTCCGTACTTAAATTCAGCATGCATTGCGGTCTGCCCAATTAAAGGAAATTAACTTTACAAACAAATATAAGATGACTACATATGTTAAAAATTCATACAAAATTATCCTTAGTTTTATAGGAGTTCCATCCTTAGTTTCACAATTAGTTGTGTGCGTTATATTCCTTTCGTAAAAATGTTTTTGTAGCCGTAAACTTACCGTTTTGTAAATCCTAATATCGTGTTCATACCACTTGCTATATTCCACTTTCAAGAGTTATTTTTGTGTAGTGTATAATATAAGGCGACCAATCCTCTGCACGCCTGTTTTCATGGCTGAATCATGCTTACAGTATCTGTGTACGGGTATCAGGAAGTATGAGGGGTACAGTTTGTTCATTTAAGCTATTACTAAAAGTACTTAATAATAAATTTGCCCACCCATATCAAGCGTGGATATATTGGAACTGCTGCCCTTCCTTTTCCATTGATTTTGGCATCTACTTATGAAAGTGGCCATGATCCTTTGCATGGAAGCATAACTACATTAGGATACGTTTCCCCGTCATACACTTTATTCGAGGTCCATACACAAACAATATTACTGGATATAGGATCACCCGCTTTAAGTTCTTGCACTGCAGTGTTTTATTTAAACAGAACTATTGGAAATTCCGCTTTTCTGAAAAACACGCCAAGGTGACTTTTAAGAGCATTTTCCAGAATACGTAAGATGCTATCTAGTTTTCTTCTGTGAATACGGCAGGTGGCTGTCTACGTTTCTTATCAAGAACACTTCCCTTTTCATAAAATATGTTATTTATCATTCTTTGGATGAAACTTTGTTATGGAAACTGAATCAGGGAATTTATCTTAAAATTAGTTACTTTAACATCATTACTCGATTCTATACGTATGTATAAATCATGTATAAATGCTCTTTGAAGAACAGGATACCTAAATGATACTGATAACTTAAATAACGCGATGTATCGCGCCCCCTAAAGAACACGCCATGTTTAACTGTCAAGAATAGGTATAACACACACTATAATGACCAGTACGGTGAAGAAGAGGACTATTCAGCCTTCTAATCAGCTAATCCCGTGGAAAAGCCGTGAAAGCGGGCATACGATTGTCCTAAAACACACACACACACACACACACACACACACACACACACACACACAGCACGCAAATTTTTCAGAATTTAAATTTAGCATACCAAATAATAAGTGAAATAGGTTTATGCTTCACGTATGGAAAGCCAATTTTAAGTACGTGTTGTATTATATTTCGACTGTTGGGGAGCCGATCTTGAAGTAGTTGTAACCACGTATGGTACCCTGTGGCCTTCGCCCCAATGTTTAAAAATATTAACTTTGTAATTTGACTGTTTCTTTAAATATTATATATTTATGTTTGCCTCGGCTGCGCCAGTATTATTGTTAGAGACATGTTTCTCTATGCAGGGTTGTGGTGCGACTGAAGAATTTAGGCTTACACAGATTATAATTTTACTTCACTCCTTTTATTATTGCTTGACACGATTTAAATAACACTTCAATGATATAGAGAGCTGTGAGATTCTTTTATTAATTACTTGCACTTTTTAACACGTAAACTATTTTTGTCTCACACAAAATACGTATTAAATTTCTCGAGGACACATCTCGCGTCCGGTTAGAAACACTGTCTACAAGCAACGCGTCCAGTTATGAGCGCTGTCTACAAGCAACTGACTTGATTTCTACCGCCACATTTGTAAATTTCTGTATTTCATGTCTCTGATTGGCTATTCCTAATCCAATAGAATACTTTTATTTAACTAAAGCTTTTTCTGGTTGTTGATTGGCTATTTTATAAACTGTCTCAAAATTTACATTATTGTTGCTCCAATAATGATTAGTAGCATTATTAAACATTCTTGCTCATTATTGCCTCAAAGTTACCTCATTGTTAGCAACTTTAACCTATTATTCCCACAGCTCCTACATTATTAAATTATATAATACATTCACATAACATTATTGAAATGTATACAATAATATAAACATGTACAATGACTGTAATATACACGTTTTATATATTGTTACATACACATATTGCTTTAAGGTGGACTGTTATTGAATTTATATAATTTGACTGAAATCACTTAAGTGTTAAAAATACTGCCTCATAAGTAAACCAAAAGAATATTAAGTAATGTGTAGTTGAATTGCGGTAAACGCTTAATATAAATCACAGTTTAGCTAGAAACTTACGTATTAAATATTGTTTGGCTATTAAAACAAACAAAAATGAACAAATTTTAGCACAGTATTGGGATACAATTTTCAGGTAGACACTGTCTGTTTCTCAATATTAATTGATATGGAATTTTTATAAACTTACATTTTATAAAATTCGCAAAAAGATAATATTTTTCTCTGCATAAATTGAACACCTTGCCATATCAGCAATGCTAAAATATGTAACACCTTGTTTTCAATTTTTTATTTATTTCTTCGTGTTAGTCACAGCAGGCCCATGATAATTAATTTGTACAATATTATTTAGATTATAAGTAAGAAGAATAACATCATGAATAGTAAAAAAAATACAACATTGACAACTTTGTGAACAGTTTGAAACAATTAACAGAAGTAGTTAAAAATGAAAACAGCAACTCAAGAGCTATTGTGAAATAGCATTATTATATGACAGCATTAAGTTATATATGTTCTTTGTTTCTTGAATAATGCTTTAAATACTCATAAATAACAGGTAACTGTGTGGGTTTTAAACCTATTTTATAAAATGCTTCACCGAAATTATTAGCGTATATAATATTGTTCATGCATGCCAAGTAAAATTGCTCATGCTATAATGATAACGGATCAAAGCAAGAGTTTCTAAATATTTATCAGTTACTCATGATAGTCCATATAATACATTAGTTTTCATACTCATCACTTTTAGCCTTTCTTGTGCAAACCAGCCAGTCACTGTTAGTTTTCTCTTCAAATAGATGAACCTGTCATCACTTAGGACACAACTTGCCCTTGCTCTTGCCCTTGCAAGAATTAAAGATAAGAAACAAGACATCTCTTCATCAACAAGGTATGTTTTTCACCTCCGCTAAGTATTCCCTGCTTTCTCGCCCCGTTAAAAAGTAGATTTACGGATATTCGGATTTCTATTTCCTCCAATATGTTTCGGACAAGATCGCCAGTATTCGTAATTTTCTTCCAAATTTGCCAAGAGAGGCGTTATCGAAGGCACCTTTCAATTCGTACTTCATCAGACAGTATCAGTCTCGCTGTCCGTACTCTTTCGAGCGGTATCTACTAGTGTGTAGTAGAAGCATTAACGCTGGTTCACAACTAACGAGAACGGTAACCAGAACGAGAAAGTTGAAATACATGTATTCAAATTGGAGCGTTCACAATCGACGGGAAGCCTTCCCGGGCACCGGGAGCGGGAAAGAAGAGTTGCCCAACTTTTAACTTTCTCGTTCTCGTTCCCGGGCACGGCATATTAGATCCATATTGTACATATTAGACTCTTCACTCTAGAGATTATTCTAGGCAGCCATGACGTGAAACAGTCGCTAGTGCTCTCTATAGTCGCAAGCTGGAAATACTAAACTGGAAGAAATTAGTAGTAAATGTACCTCCTAACCTCACCCCGACACCCGCAAATTCAATGAGCGTTGGTTCCTCTGGTGAAAGGGTCATTTGTATTTTGTTTATACGTAACTCAGAACTGGCTATTACCTCGAAAACAATGGCAAAAGCTACAAAGAACAGCAAAAACCGGTGGAAATTAAAAAGAACAATAAACACCTTTAATGTATGCCATTAAAATAAAGGAATTAAAGCTTGGCACAACTAGAGGAATCGAAATGTAATGGATATGCATTTAGATAATGTTTACTGTATCGAATTTTGACCTTGGCTAACCCGCGTTATGTTGGCTGAATTGGAAGTAGGTGATAACATATCATTGGTCAGTTAAAAACAAATGAAATCCCAATGCACAAAATCGACTTTCACTTTGTGATCGATATGAACATCGATATACATTCTCGTTCTCGTTACCAGGCTGTTGCGAACCAATATCTTGTATGGTGTATTGCTTCCCGTTCTCGTTTCCGTTCTCGGGCGGTTGTGAACCAACCTTTAACCATTTTACTGCAGTGTAGCCAACTTTATACTCAAATCCGTGCGTTGCTTGTAAGTGTGAATGTGTCATAATCAGTAGGGTCTATGCCCTCTACAATTTAGAAGCCGTGATGTTTATATATCTGACAATACTGTGCTGGGGCTCAGCTCTGCTACTCAACTTATTACTCGGGACATATATCTCTATAGCGTATTTTACTTGCGGCCAATACAACAACTATTCCTATTTAGTATAGTGAGTACAGACTACTGGAATGTAAACACTATAACAGCACCAACCACCTAACCAGCACTAATTATTAAATGTCCCAAGTAAAACGTTATGCATGCTTATAAACACTAGGTTTCTGTTTAAACTGTGTCAATGAACTTATCTCGAGGAAATGAAATTGAATTTGTGTTTAATAATGTCTGTTAAGTGCTTTACATTGTGACTCCACAGTTTCGAAACTTGGCAGTTGCTAATAGGGTACTACCTCGATATTAGATTATGGTCGAAATACAGCTTTTTTACTTACGAAATCGGGGTTTTTGGCTATGCAGAGCTTCTAATTATGATTACTCTGTAAAATCAAATACCACTGTCTCCATATGTTGTTCCCTAACGACGAAACAAGAAAACAGGCATGAACTCGTGCCATCCCAAGAAAAGACTGGATTCCAACCTCCATCAGTTGTTTGTGCTAATCACTTCGATAAAAAGAACAGTTGTGAATGAATACTGTAATCTGCCAGATGGCATGTACACCGTTGGCAATGAGATTCCCGAAATTAAAAAGGTGGTACCCAGTAAATTCCCAAATTTACTTTCCGATTAAAGTAGAGCTCTCTACTTGGAGAAGAGAACTTTTGTCGCAGCGACAGGTTATCAGGAGATGAAATAACACAAAATACTAAAACTTGAAAAGCAAGACGTGGCTTCAGATTTTTAAGTCTTTATTAATAAGTTTTTTGAAAAGCTAGATCTTTCTAATTAGCAGTACTAAATAGGTGATGGGTATGTGTGGTTTTAGTTATGTGCATTATTTTCAAATAACCTCCATATTTCAGATCATTATGAATTCACCACAGTTACCCAATAAATTGTTAAAGCTAGATAACCAAATGAACACTATTGTCACTCATAGCAGTCAGTGTGGTTTATAGTGACATGAAATATGCATGTGTTTAGAAAGTTGAGGACATGGGATCCAAATCATTTTTAAAGTTTTAAATATTGTGTTAAATAATTTTACTAAGTGTGAATGATAAAACTGAACAGACCAACAAGAAAAGGGAAGTTCAATATCTACTATATTAGGTAGTGTAAATACGTTCTCTCTGTTGGAGATAAATTATATGTAATTGTTGTTTAGCATTCTGTTGTTGCTCCGTTATAACCGTTAGAATAATTTTATATGCATTAGGCTTGTAACTTAAAGTTAAAATCGTCTGCTAAAGTTCCCCCGTTTTACAGCTGAGCAACACTGCCAAATATATGGCAATAATGGCTTGTGAATTTCACAGGACGTTGAAAAAGAACATTTTCTGCAATAGCAAAAAGAGCCATTGCTTTTTACTATGCTCTTCTGCCGCTTCCTAGAGCCAGAAGAATGGTCCCCTACACGTACACTTTCTTCCATGTTCATCGCTTAAATATACTGCAGACTAGCATAAAAACACAATGCCGAACAACAAGCCTGTCGCATACGACAATATGTTGGCCAAAACAACGACAGTTGTAAAGCAACACAACACTGTTGAGAGGGTTTGGAATGTTTGCTTTCTCGGGTTTACCACTTCTTATTCGATTTTAGCTGCAACATACATTAGCGATCGTAACAAGCAGGACTTATCGCGTTTTGAAACAAAGCCTATGATTCGTATTGAGTTAGAGGGTTAAAAATTGTATTTTGAATCAAAGCATTACCGTAGCTCGATGCAGACGAGTAGGAATCCGCTTAAAACTAATTTACGTCCGTGAGGATACATAACCCGCCATGTTCTGCCGCCTTCCCTTCCGAGCCGTCCTCTTTCTTACAAAGGTCTTCAATATGTGTCTCGCCTTGTATCACTTCCCACATGAGTGGAGAGAGGCAAGGGTGATCTGCATCTTGAAGCCGGGGAAAGGCCCTGTTCCCCACTCCAACGACCGTTCCATCAGTCTCCTGTTAGTCCAATCGAAAGTCTTCGAGAAGCTACTACTTGCCCGCTTGTCCCCTGTACTGGGTGATATTCACGCCATCCTTGACCATCAATTTGGGTTTCGTCCTGGGCACTCGACGCCCCAGCAGCTGCTGCGAGTGGTGGAGGCCACTGCCCTGGGTTTCCAGGGCAGGGCTTTTACTGCCGCGGTGTCTCTGGACATCAAGGCCTTCTCCACGACCTGGCATGCGGTTCTCCTTTACAAGCTTATTCAGCTGGAACTATCACCACACTACATCCACCTGCTACACTCATATTTAAGACATCGATCTTTTGTTGTTTCAGTTACGGGGAACAAATCAACATACAGACCAATACGAGGTGGAGTCCCCGAAGGTTCTGTATTATCCCCTACACTCTTTAGCGTGTATGTGGCCGACATACCAGCAGAGCAGCCCGTCAATATAGCCCAGTATGCTGATGACGTGCTGCTATACTGCACAAACAGACACTGTCGCAGAGCCTTCAACCCACTCCGCCTTATCCAAGAGTGGTGCAGGCGTTGGCGATTGTCCATCAATCCGGAGAAAAGCCACGCCATTCTCTTCACTCAGCGCCGCTTCCCCGCCAACTTCCCCTCATTTACCTACCTCCGACGTAGGATAGAGTGGACGATTCCATCCTATTTGGGTGTTCAACTGGATAAGCGTCTAACTTTCCGGGGTCACATCGCGGATCTCTGGCGTCGGGGCATGGCGGCTACGGCCTCCTTGCACCCCAATGCTGGGATCCGTGATGCCGATACCGCTTAAGTTGTGCCTCTTCAGAGCACTTATAGTCCCCGTCCTACTTTACGCCTGCGAGATCTGGGGCATGGCCGCAGACTCCAGTCCGCTCCGATGCAGTGGGTGCAGAATAGGGGCCTCCGAGCCATCTATTCTGTATGACGCGCTTTCCCCGTGAGACTACTTCACGAAGCCTCATCTCTTCCATACCTGGAGGATGAAATTAGGCGCCGGGCTAAAAGAATATACGACCAGTTGCCATTCCATCGGATGCCTTCATTCGGTCTCTAGTGAACTATAACCCCAGAGAACGCCGCTTGAGGCGTCACCGGGTTCCCCGCATGACATACGGGCACCCCCGGTAACAAAGGAGTTACTCCAACCAGCAGCAAAAGCTGAACTCCTTTATAGTCCTACCACGAGTTGCTGGTAAATTCTAAATTACAACCAAAACAATTTCGATAAAATCATCCACTAGCGATGCACTAGGACCGTTGCACCCTGATCTGCAGTCGTCGAGGAGCCCTTTGCTACCTCCTATCATCCCCACTACCTCAATCTCAACTGCCATCCTGCATACCCCTATCCTACATACCAGTGGTTGAACCCTAACAAGGGTAGATACACTTTGATACACTTCTTCGGCCTGCCCTCAGCCTGCCAACATGCTTCGGGCTTCAAAAAAAAGATACATAAAGCGTTTTGAAACGTCACTCCTCATATATAAAGAACAAATAGGTGAAAACGTACTTCTCCACGTATTCTTCACACATTGAAGCCAGCCTCCTGTCATAACTATAAATTAGCGCGTCTACTCCAAACTATTGCATTATAGAACTGAAATGCAGCAATAGAGACACGTATATGTTTCACATTCACTATATATACCAGTAATTAATATATATACATATGTATACCTATATATATACATAACTTCCAAGCAATATCGGCAATAAATTTACTCTGCAAGTGCTTGCCTTCTCGTCGGCCTCAAAAAAAATCAGTTTTATTTGTGGCTCTAGCGTCCCATTCTATATTGGGCGAGAAAGACCAGAAATTTTGCTCAGAGACCTCTTTATCAGGTTTGAGGTTCTATCGCGTGCCGTAAATCTACGACGCAGAACCACCGGCTTTACTTCCCTTCCGAAGGAAGCCATGCTAAGGATTTTACATCGGAAATAAATCTATCGCCTTCCGCCGGGTTGAACCCCCAACCTCAGGAACTAGAGGCCAGCTAGCACTAAGTTTATCACGCGACTTTCTCGCACCATGTACTGTATTTCTCGTCGGCCTCAGTTGACACACACGTACACAGTGTCGGGGGACTAACCACAAATGTCAAAATCCAAATTGGAAAGACAAGAACTTCATACTCCCTGTAGGTAGCGGTTCTGGTTTTGTAGAAGATGGAGAGTTGTTTTTTTATTCCAAAATGTGGGAACCAACATGAAGAAATAACTGGCAGTGTTTTCAGGTCCTCGTTCGAAAATATTCTTTGCAAACATAAGCCAAATAGTGTTGTTAAGATAGACAATGTACCACACCGTAACGTACAATCACAGCCTGTCCCAAAAAAATATACTAGAATTTGGGTACAAAACAAAGGCATCAACTGTAACGAAAGGTAGGTTAAACTTGAATTACTGGAACTGAAAGGCGCGTGTAAAATACACGTTGAGAATGATTTGACGGAAAGAGCAGGATATTGCGTTTTTAAAACTGCCGCCTTACCTTTGTTTTGCTAAATTCGATTGAAGTTGGAGCAAGGTGAAAGCTTACATAGCAAGACACAATAAAACGCTCAAGTTGGACGACGTTCGAAACCTTGTCCATGCTGAGTTTAGAGAAAGAGAAGTAACGCCTCAGAAATGGCTCGATTGTATCACACACGTCATACAGGAGCAAAATAAATTGTGAGAACTGGAGGGTATAATCAGCCAGGGTGACCTACTTTGCGAGACAGTCCCCGTTTTGTAACTTTTAAAATGTTTCTTCGCGGAATATCATTTGTTCAGAATTTTCGTTAATTCTTTGCCATATATTTAGCCAGCTTTTCGGATGTTTCGACAACCAATAATTACGCTGTCGACAAACCGCTGAACAAACTTTCAACCAGGGCAAATGGCATGGTCAGATATTAGGAATAGGCTTCAAATACGAGATTCACTCAAAGAAGAACTGCAAGTAAAAATTAATTTTAGTACGGTATGTAAAGAGTTTTTCTATGTTGTACTCAGTGAAGAAATTCTAGCATGTACAAGAAGTACACCTTTAAGCTGAAATAATAAAATTCAGACTGATTATGTACGTTTAGAGATCCATAAGCTAGTAAATAAAAACGTTTTGATCTTTGTAGTTTTTATTGTAGAAACTATGTTTATACAGTGAAATATTTCGGTGGGTTTGGTGCTAATTTTCGTCTTTATAATGCGTGTTATTGGAATATGTTCCCCTTGGTGCTTTCTAATTTGATAATTATTATAAAGCTGTTTAATAAAAAAACCTGTTGATCAATAAAACGTGAAAGATTGCTGATTTTCGCGTTACGCTGTATCCCTCAGAATCTTAAAATGTCCCTCCTTTATAGCGCTCCTCTCATTCCTGCTATGGGCTTGGTCATCCTAATTGCAGTAGAATAGTTTTGTATTTCAGCTGAGATATCGGTTGACTCAGATCTGAGGGAGTGGAACAACCTCTCAGAATCTGATTAATGGAACCACGTAAATAATTATACGTTAAAAGTTTTGCATCATCTTAGGTGTTTAAATGATGATAATAATAACAGTAGGTCTGCTGTTAATCAGTCACCTTTCTGTAATACAAAATTGGCACAACCACTACTATCTCCTCGACAGAACATATGCACGTGCATGGCCGCACAATACATTACGTTATAGTAATAGTTAAACTAGTGTAGTAGTTATGGTGCAGTTAACAGATCACACTGAAGTACGTTAACGATTACCGATCACCAGGACCCGGATGCTGATGACATGCCATCTTTTAATTGTTGCATCATAGGCATTGCTAATGTGTTCACAAATCCTTATCACCGGTCCCAGATTATGACAGTGTATCTTTATTATGTAAGTTTTATCATTTTATGCACCTTCATCTTCTTCTTCCTCCTTGCAAGTGTTAGGTCCCCCAGCCTGTTAAGGTCTCATTGCCATCTCTTTCTGGGTCGTCCAACGTTCCTTCTCCCCGAGGGTGGATACTTCAAGGTGAACAAATATCTATATATTTTAATTAATTTTCTAAACTATATCATCATTTCTCTCGCACTTATTTTTCTGCTTGTGTGGCAGTTACACCTGTGTATAAATTAAGTATAACTTTATGTACACTAATTGTAATACATAAATTTAAGCTTTAAGTAATTTTTGTAATTATTGTCTTTTTTTAATTTATTTATTTTAGAGCCATTGTGGTATTGATCATTTTCAAACACTTTTAGATCACCGAAATTCGTGCCTGATGATCACACGCTTGCATCCCCTTCCGAATTAGCTGACCAACCACCACAAGATAATGGTAGATACATTTCAGATCGCTGCACGGTGTTGTAGCCTATTTAGCGTTACCCAGGGGACACCACGAGGAGGCAGGTTACTTTATCCCCCTTTATAGCACTGCACCCTGACCAAAAAGGGTGCAGTGCTTTACTCAAAACCTATAAAGTCTCGTGGACTAGAAAAATGTCAAACTTAATATAAAACAAAAATGCCAATATAATATTCAAAAGGAAATTACTAACAAATATTACTCCAACATAAAAGAAATAGTATAAAAAATAAAAAATGTCCCAAGGAAAGAAGCCGTTGCTCACTTCAGATTAGCCACTAGACATGACTGCCTGGCGGAACATCTACATAAGTTAGCTTTTTGAATGACAAAGCATGTAAGATTTGCAATGCTGACAAAATTTTAAATGGAGAACACCCACTAGAATGCCCTGAATTGAGGAAAGCTGTGACAGATGGGAAGATATACAAATTATATTGGCTAACAAGGGAAAAATTGATGGATCAAAATCCTGCACATTAGATCAAAAACAACACATTTAAGATCACATTTCCTCGTACCTAAATAAAAAACCTAGAATACCTTACTTTTCGCAGATGATCAGATATTTGCACATTCAAAAGACAGTCTACAATGAGCTTTATATTTTGAGTCTTAACGCCGAAGAAACACATTGTTGTGTATTATTGTTTTACCCATTGTTACTAGGTATTATACCTTGGTATTATATTAATATCCAAAAACCAATGAGTTTATCACATTTTTAAGAGAAATGGCAATTCTTCCTTCTAAGGGTGACTTCCTAAAACTAGCATATTGGAATTGTGGAGGACTAAGACAAAGTAAAAGAACTGAGTTCATCAAAATCTCAAGTTCTCAACAACGCTGTCTTCATCCTAACTGAAGTGGCAATATCTAGTTGGGATAAAAATAAACGCCGTTTTTATTACTCTCCAAGCCAATCGTACTACGCACTGTAACCAACCTTTGGCTAAATGTTTGGATTAAGCCATTTGTTAAACTCCATTCCGATATTTTACGAAGGTATTGTTTTAAAATTCTCTAAAACGGTCATAATCCATAATTAATCAAATTCTTAAGCACTTCTTAAAGAATATGAAAGCTGTAATTTAATATGGTACTCTGTCTCTAATAAATTGAGGGTTGTTGCACTTGATAAACAGCGAAGAACCCGCGAAAACGCGAAATACGTCAACAGTGAAGGTCATGCCGGAATTCCTTTGTCAAGTTGAACTACTTAAATACGGAACCTCCGAATGGTTTTGAATGAGAATTTGTAAAAAAATAGACACATTTCTAGTTACTTATACATCGGTTAAAACGTAGTTAAAATGAATAGTGATGCGGTGGAACTTATTACTTCAGATATGAAAAAAAGTGAGGAAGAATTTGAAGAAGAATGCGCTCGAGAACAAGATAGGATACGAAAAAAGCTTGAAGTAAGTGATTTGGACTTAAACATAGTATTTATTTTGGAGAGGAAAGATGTAATCACTTAGAAAAATTCTGGAATATTTGGTTATGTACGTTTACTGTAAAGGAAGAGGTTATGCGTCAATCTTTAGCCTTGCTCTGCATATATTCCTAATGCCTTAGTTCAATTATGCATTAGAGAAAGAACTAAAAGTCAATTAAGTGCTAAGTGTTGCAGAGTTCCGCTATACATAAAGTTCGAAGTGACATATTTCATATATGCTGACTAGAATTGGTAATGTTTCTTACTACTAGGTCAGATATTTGTCGAATTTGTGGTGTGTGACTTAAAAATGACAATTGGCCACTACATATGCACAAATCGACTCAGTAGATAAATTTTCTTTGACCTAAACTTTTTTCTTTTTTAACTCTCTCCATGGTTCCTTGGTGCCTATTAATCCTTTTGTTCTCATATGATTTCTATGCCTACAGATAGCATAGTTCAAGCTTTCATTCAAAATCATCTTCATTAGTTAGCTTAGAACTTGAGTTTCTCCAGCACATTTGTGCATTCGTTTCAATTCAATATTCCCTGATGACCTGTCATGTCAAAAGTTAAAACACACTAATCGCACACAAGATTAAATTATATTATTAGCTTTTATCAACTGACCATTTCCATTTCGACATTCTTAAGAAATCACCTTAACTGAGACTGATTCATGAACATTTTCTTAATCACTACAGATCTGTTAATTCTGAGCCATTTCTCCCCGATTAGATTTTTTCAGGAAACTTTGATATTGGATTATGGCCAGTATCAATATATACACATAACACATGCATACACTGCATGCCTTTTATTGACTTCAACACATTATTACACATAATAAAGAACAAACTACATGGTGCTTTACTTATTTTCATGAATATATGATATATGCTGTCATTTCGTTCCATATTACTGACACTCAGAAATTGCATTGCATGCATCTCACCCATGGATCATGGGAACGTTAGTTGCATTGTCTTTCTGCTCCAACATTTGAAATCCCAATATAGCTGAAAACACAATTTAGGGCCTTTAAGGCGTAGTCGAGGGATTGAGGACCCTCAGCCTCAAAGCATATCCGAGGGATGTTTTTTTAGAAGGAGAGGAGTGTAGCAGTTGCAGCCAGAGGCCACAACTGCGAAGCAACAACAGGGCGTAGCCGAGGGATCTGCTCATCTAAAATGCAAATGATTCACGTTGGCAGCAATTCCTTCCAAAACTCACCAAAACATGCCAAAAACGACTATAAGATTGGCCGCATAAAAGAGTGGGTGGGTGGGCAATATATTACCCCTGGAGCAACGTCTACTACACCAAAACGTTCCTCATTAACCAAAAATTACTGTGGATAGCAAAAAACCCTGACTTCATAAGTTAAAAGCTTCCATTTTCACCGTAATCCAATATCGAAGTAACTCAGATTTTTTTCCTCCATTTCCTCTTTGAACCATGCAATGGTTTCCCTCCATTTCCTCTTTGAACCATGCAATGGTTTCCCTCTCCTTTCTATTAAATATATCTAAATGCTTGGTGTATGTATACATTATCTGGAGGTACTATTTGGCCACATTATGAGTGCATGTGTTGGGAAGAAGAATTAAACAGTTACAAAATAAGTGGGCAGGGCATCAGAAGGACAGTTAGGTTAAGAAAACACCTTCAGTTCTAAGTTGCATTTACTAGAGAAGCTGAGGCCTACAAATGTAGTACTGTTTTCTTGTGCGACTGTACATTTCTGTATCACCTTCCACTCACTCTCCTCTGATCACTAGTCTTGACTGTCAAGAAAAAAGATACTGCCCTCCTCAAAAGGTGTTCATATCATGGCCAAGTAGTACTGCATCTCATATAACAAAGGCATTGTTGAGGTTTAGTTGGGATTTTATGGGTGTGTGTGTGACAAGATTTGACAAGTAAAGTCTGTAGCACTAATTATCTTGAAAAAGGAGCTACATTGCTTTCAGCATAGATTTTTCTTCAAGATAGAAACACCGGTTATCAAAGTTGCTTGGAATGAAAGGTGGATGGGTATTAATTCATGCAGGTATTACAATTGAAGCATTACTTCTGTTCAAGTAAAGACAATATTGGTGCTGGCTCAACAGTAATAACTACACAAATCAACAAATTACAGTAGATCCTCGCTAATTCGAAATCGGATAAACCAAAAACTTCGTTAATCCGTAGTAGCTGCTCGGTCCCTGCCGAATTACATGGAAAACCTACCGCTTAATTCATACAGAACTAAAATTTGATCCCCTCATTACATATTCCATACGCTATTCTTCGCTTAAACCGAATGTGCATCTTGTACTGTGCATAACGGTATTTTCCATTATGCATTTCACATAATTTTTCTCAATACTGTACTGCAATTTCTCAACAATGGTCCAGTTGCTTACTTGCTGCTTATGTATCACTTCCACAGCACATGATGCAAGGGTGGGGAAAGAGGGGATTGGTCAGCAGATTGCACATAGCGCGCAACTCGCAACGATCCAGAGAGCTGCTTGTCTCTGCTTGTGAACAGTGATTTTTTTTTTTCACCCCCTTTCACTCCATCACTCCCTATGCTGACGAAAGAGAAACATGCTCATAATGCTCTAACGTTGAAACAAAAACTGCAAACTTTACATATGGTCGATAGTGGAGAGAAGACCAAAATGCAGGTTGCAGAACACTTTCAGATTCCGAAGTGTACTCTCTCATCGATTATAAGCTCAAAACAGAAAATAGAGGCAAGTCTGTCAAGCTATTCATTTAGTGGCATGAGACCAGCGAAACATGAAGAGTTGGAAGATTCACTGTTAGAATGGTTCCAAAAATGCATCCCTAGCGAAATCACACTGTGACCCCGCGCTGAAGTTGCCACTGCAATTTCTGTTCTCGAGAGATTTGCTGCCACTTCTGATGTCTCCATGACATTTCAGGCTGCCCTGGATGTGATATCTTCAGAATGTGCCATAATATTATGACCAAAGGTTCACCAAACAACAATTAATGATTTTTTTTCAAATTATAGAACTAAAATGTGTAATGGATAAGAGTTGTAACTAAAACATGTGTTCCAATTAAAACTTAGTTTAAAAGAACGGTATATATAAAGCATTTCTTAAGGTTATTGTTTGTCGTATTATACAACTCACTAATTCAATGAGTACGATATTGTTCCAAATAGTACGTTTTAAAAAAAAATTACAAGCATTTCAGAGTATACTTTGTCAATAAAACAAATGCCAGATATACCATATGCAGCAGTTGTTTTTACTGTTTCTTAGAGGCCATGGAAGTGGAACATCCTCATTCGTTGGCACACATAACAAGAGAGAAAGTGAACTCAACGGTTGTATTTTACCATTTCAGATAATACGGGACTATTTTTACAAAACCTTGTTAATTCAAACTTCGGTAAATCGAATTGCCTATTTTTCAGTCCCTTGGAATTCGGCTAAACGAGGGTCTGCTGTACCAGTTTTGAGATGTTTATTGTGAGAGAAAGAGCTGTAATGTCAGTCCCCTCTGACTATGACTTGCGGTTGTGTCTCGTATGTGTGTGTTCGTAATAAAATTTATATGTAGTAATTTGTGAATTTTAATTAATTATGATTTAATTTAATTTATGCCTCGGCTGCATCAGTTATATCTGGCAAGTTATAGCTTAAATTCTCACTTCTTTATTAATTCTTGAAGGCAGTTGAATAATATATCAAATGATAAAAAATTACTGAAGTATTTACATATAGAGCTGTAAGATATTCAGTTCTGTATGTGTGCTAACGAACTGCAGTTTACAGAGAATTTCTTAAGTTCTTTATTCACATTAAAAAAATTATAAATCACACAAATTTATATCACTGTGAATATATAATGAAATGTATTTTACAGTTGTAGTAATTATCTGTTCTTAACTACATTTTTTTAGAGGTTCAAAATTTATCTTCTCTGCGCTGCACTAAAATTTCACGTCTGCACACTCTGAACTTCATCTACTGAACTGACTTGGCTTGGGTACACTACCTCTTAGCATCCACAGCTTAAAATTTTAAATTTAACGTTTCTATTTACTGATTGGCTAAACCTACCCTAGCAGAACACTGTTGGTTTGACTTTCATTGGCTTTTTGTACCCACGTGACTATTTACAAACTTTTTCACGTTACATCAATATTTTTCCATCAACTGTTGGTAGCCTTCCTTAGCTTTCTAACTTATTGTTCTGCCAAGGTTACAACTTATTGTTAGTTACCCTCTACTTTCCACTTTATAACACTGTTTGCTACAAAACACAGCTTGCTTCTACCCTCACAGCTCCTACGTTTTTAAACTAAGAAATATATTTACATAATATTTTGCACATATATACAATAAACAATACAGTGGCTGTAATATACACTTTATAGCAATTACTGATCACTTATAGGTGGCTATTATTTTTACATTATATAATTAAATTGATAACAGTTAAGGGATAAAAAATACTGCCTCAGACAGAACTTAAAATAGACTCCATTAAGTAAAGATTTTACATTCTGGTAAACACTATCAATGAGAGTAAGCAAAATCCCAACTACATTATGTATAAGCAGGCTTTTGTTAAAGCCCAGTAGATGAAGAGGATACTGAAAAGAAAGTGTTGTAATTCAAATGGTAACATTTTAAAACATTCTTCATATATACCTTTCCTGATTAGTTTACAGTTTGGCCAATAGTGGATGTTTTGTGGCTATTGTAATTCTTGGAATTTATCCTTGAACGACCAAATAAACCAGAAGGTAAGTATGGAAGTATTGCCAAGTTAATGAAAGTATTTCTGGTGTCTGCTGCATTCATATATCTGTTGGATTATTGTGCTCCCACTCTAACTTAGTATGAAAATTGGGAGTGTATGAATTTTATTCAGTTAAATTTCTTGAAGGAGTATAAATAATATGATTTTGGTACTTCTTTCATTAGCTAGTAGTGTTAATGATAATAGAAATATTTAAAAGAGCAATTAATACAAGAATTCATTTATTTGGTAGTTTCAACAAGTATAAACTTTATTTTCAGAAAAATAGCTGTTATGTGACAGTTTTATATGATTTCAAACCTGTTAAAGGGCTGTAGCTCAGTCAGTAGAGCACCTGCATGTTGTGCTAGGGGTCCTGGATTCAATTCCCGGCTGGGAGGTGGGAATTGATCTCTAGTCAAGATTATTCTTATCCTCCCCAGGGTCTGGAAGTATGATCTAATGATAAAAAAAAAATAAAGTGTAAGAAACCCAACGACAAGAATTACACGAGTTAACACCATGCCAATAGGTAATAAGTTCCAAAGAAAAGGCCACCGATAAGACCAATGCAGTTAAAGGCGGTGTATAAATGGAACTAAAAATCAACTGTTAATCAACAATCAATCAATCAATATTGCACATTATCACATCTGTTGCAAGCAAAAAAAAAAAACTCATTTTATTTAATAACACTTTTGTTTTTCAAATGTGACAAATTTCTAATTATATCAAGTAAGCTGTATAGATTAACACTGGTATATTTAGTTAGGAATGCAAGAAATAAATTGAGTTTTATTTATGGACGCTCTTTAACTGCTGTGGTCCTTAGCATCCCATTCTATATTGGGTATAAAAGACCGGTAATTTTGCTCAGAGGCCTCTTTATCAGGCTTGAGGTTCTTTTACGTTCCATAAATCTATGATACAGGACCACTGGCTTTACTTCCCTTCCAAAGGAAGCCATGCTAAGGATTTTTACGCCCGAAAAAATCCATCACCCTCCGCCGGGTTTGAAACCGCAACCTCGGGAACTAGAGACTAGCATGGACAGGAATGCAAGTGTCACACCTATGACAGAGTTATGTTACTGAATACTACAGAAATTAGCTTATGTAGTAAATCCAAACTCTAATTAGAAACTGATAATAGTTAAAATAATTCCAGGATGCAATTTAGCATTGTTTTGTGAAATTAGTTTTTTGAGATTAGACACCTGTACTGCAACTTTGTGTGCAAATGTCACACGCATAATGGCCTTTAAAACACACAGTTTGTCATAATTTTTTGTTTTTCTTTATCATTAACGATTTCTGAGATATTCTCTACTGTTGGTTTGGAACTTCAAATACTTTTATCATACAATTTTTAAAGTGCTAAGTCATTACTCTTTCGCTCCTTGTGATACTATGCAGAGTTTATGGAGCCTATCTCTGTGGTGCGGTGGTAGCATGCCTGCCTCACATTCATGAGGTCCTGAGTTCGAATCTCAGTTAGGATGAGTTGCCTGGATAAGGTTTTCCCAGGGTTTTACTGTATCCTAAAGTTACCTGTGTTGTGTAACTTGAAGCTCTAGCTTCAACCAATTCATTCATTCACTGTCCAATATGACTTACCTGGTTAAAGAACATTAAACTAACTAAAAAAATGGAATTTCAAAGTCAGTAACTAGTGTTTTAAAGATTTGACTGTTGCTTCAGCTTCTTATATTCCCCTTATACCTATAAAGAAATTTGTACTTATACCATTTCTACAAACGATCATCTTGATTAGCTTAAAATAAAGAGAATAATAACCTTTTGTAAGAACAGTTTACAGATCAGGTATAAAAATAAATGATAGAGGTAGAGAAAATCATGTGAATGTAACACCAAAGATTATATTTTACATGTGGACTCATGATTATCCAAGCTAATTGGGACCAAGACTACCTTGGATATGGAAAAAGCTTGGATAATACGGAGATAATGAGCTAATAGGTCATACATGACAAAAGTGCTTAAAACTGTTTATTACAGCATAATTCCTTAAAATTTGCATTGAATACCTGATACAGTTTAATTAAAAGATAAACAAAACTATAAGGCAAATAAGAAGACTATTTTTTTAAAAAAATCTTTCAAAGTTTTTTGGACTACGTCTCCTGGTCACTAGGACCATGATACAAAAATTATGTATGCTTATTTTCCCCAAAATCCATATGTCCTGTAAGCCAAGACCTCACAGGAGCATATAATGTGCTGGGTTGTTTCAGTTTCTTTCTTGCACAATCTGCAATCTAAGTTAACCTGAAACACTCCCATCGTGTTATAGTGTTTTTTCACAGAAGCATGCCCTGTGAGAAATGCAATAATTGTTCTCAGCTGAAGTCTTTATATTTAAATAAGCTTTCAGCTCTTTTCTTACATGGTTTTCTAATAGTTTACCTTGTTTGTTTTCTGAAGTTTTAAGCCAGGTATTATGATCTACTTTGGACGAGTTCGTAGTAGCCTCTCTTACTAAACATTGAGATGTTCCTCTTATCCAATAAATTGTGAAGCTGCTCCTTGTCTTTAAAGCTCATCAGCTTTTTCATTTCCCTCTATGCCACTATGACTCAGCACCCAGATGAGTTGAAGTTAAGTTCTGCCAAGCTTGTGAGCATGTTTAGGCAGTTTAAAACCAGTCTTGCCATTACCTTATACTCAGGGTTAGGATTTTTAGGTGCAAATTTGAGATGAAAAAAGGAAGGGAAAAGGTGCTCAAATAAGGTGAAAAAGGGACAATAAGGTGCTGGTTTATTTAAGGGGATGCACAACTGAAATTGCTATTTTCTAAACTATCCATTCAATTGGGTTGAAATTTTAACCACATGTCAGCCTTCTTTAGGTATAATTGTTTTGTGAATTTCAATCCAAAATCTTAATTAGTTTTCAAGTTATTAATTTTCAAAATATAAAATTATGGGTATATGCAAAATGCAACACATGATGCATTTTTCAAAAAAAAACAACCTTATGTTGCTTCTATGTCAAGGAACTATAAATCTGTCATTTTTTTTTCTACCATTCTTAGTTTAAGAGGAAAAAAAGTTTTGCAGTTTTGTATTTGCATTTTTTTTTTTTTGGTATACATTGTTATCTTCAAAAATCAGTGGCACAAAAACTATTCATTACACAGAAAAATATATAACAGTTTTATTTATTTGGGTTTATGAAATAAGCATAAAAAATGTCAATATGAATGGATGAAAACTACATCGTGTGAAACATTTTGAATATGCAGAAATGCTGAAAATAAGAAACACCTTAAAATGAAGTTTTAAAAATATAAACAGCTAGCAACCAAATGCGCAAGGATATTTAAAAAGTCTCGTAACGATCCTGAAGCGTTCGCTAAGTCAAAAATAAAAGTGGAATCTAAAACTACAAGCGATGGAGAATTTTTTGCGAGAATTTTTTTTAGATTTTTGGGGATTTTGGGTTAATTTCAGTTGTGCCTTCCCTTAACTAATTCAACGATTTCTCTTTCCTCTATTCTAATTTATTGAACTACAAACAAGTACATAAAATTATCACTCATCAAAAGAAGGAAAAAACATGAAGATGTACTTCAAGACATTAAGCATCTCCACATTTTTAAAAGTAAGTCTGTTTCTATTAGGAGATACAATGTCTTTGTATATGCTAAAGCTTCTTTCAACATCCACAGAAACCAGTGGGGCAAACCTTGTATTCACTCGGAATGGCAACTCTACAGATGTGGCGAATTCCTCAATATCTGGATTCTTCTGAAGACTAGATTCAAGTTTGTCTTTGGCAAAGCCATCTAACTGCTCCCTCACACAAGTAAAAATATCCCATTGTTTTTCCTTTTCCAGACCTTGTTCTTCCAATCGTTTAATAGCTGCAGGCAGGTACTTGTAACTATAGACACAATATAGTTCTGTCTGCAAATTATGTATTTTCTCTAGTAACAGAAGTTGCTGTGCCTTGGAAATTGCACCTGCATCGATCCAAAGAAAGCACAAACTCTCTAATTTTGTCAAAATGCTCACACAACATAGCAGCACACTCAATCCAAGATCCCCAGCGAGTAATGGCCTGGAAATTTGGAAGGGGCAGGCCAGTGATTTCCCTGTAGTAAACAACAAGGCTCGGAGCTTTCAGTAGAATCTTCTTCAGGGCAGAGATGAATTGATTTGCGATGTCGTATTCGTTCCTTATGGATTCACAAACCCTGTGAAGGGCATGAGCCAAGTATGTCACATGCTTCAAGTTAGGAAATAAAGGTTTCAATTGGTTAACAGCTGAAACCATGTATGGAGCCTGGTCCATAACCACAAGAAGTTTTTCAAACTTGATACCAGTAGGCCAGAGTTTTTGGCAGAAGTCCATAATGGATTGCATTACTGTACTGGCATTGGCTTTCTACTGCCCGTACATTTTTAACAACATGGGCTTAACTTTCTCCCCTGCTAAGGGAAAAACTAAAATATTCAAAACATATTCCATTGAGTCTATGGTTTCATCCACAATGATTCCCACATTGCAATCAGACACTCTCCTTGATTCTTTCTATGGTTTCTTGGTAAACATGCTCCATGTAGTTTTTTCTTAAAGTACTCTCATCGGGCATTGACATATTTGTGTATTTTTCAAGAAATCCCTTGAAGGCCGGATGGTTCATCTTATTGAGTGGAATTCCTGCTTGTGTAAGAGGTGCACACAAATCAATGTTTAATTCCTTCAAATTTTGGCTTTTTGAAGAACTCTGTTGAAACGCATTTCGTAATAGAGGTTGCTTGAAAGAGTCTTGTTCATTTGATGCTTAGAGCTGGAAATGTGTTGTTTGATGCGATCTCGCTGGTGTTTTTCATCTAACAAAATTCCTGAATCACAAATAGTACACTGCATAACAGTTCCATCAGTGTCTATGAAATCTTGTTTGAATTCCTCAGCCAGAACAATAAATCGAGCACTGGACACCTTTGGCATGGTAAAATCTAGTACTAGTACACTCGTTTGGTAATGTAACAGAGTTAACACTATTTCACTTGCTAACACAATGCGACTGTCACACAACTCAGTCTTGCGCCCATTTACTGTCCACATTCTCTTATAACACCACGACAATTACCAGAATGTTCTCATTCATGCTGGAACTTCAGTCTCAGCGATTTCTAGTAGTTTCAAGCAGAACCCAGTCTTAATAATTCTCGGAATTGCACGGGTGAGGTTACTGCCATCTTGGAGTGCCCAGCCTTTGCCTCCTCCATGCAAACAGATGACGTCTCTTACAGTAACAAACTCACATTCACGAACAGCAGGCTACTGATTCTGGTGGTATAGAATCACTCATTGTTAATTGCATTATTGCGGGCTACTTTATAGCGGTAAAGCGAAAGAAAGGGGTTTTCGTCGAACACACAATTATTTTCCATTGTAGCGGGTGTGCTTTCAATTCCCGCATGGCGTTTACTGAAAGAGGTAGGCTTACTATTCGCACGTACACAGCAAGCTAAGGAGACGTTAATTAAAAGTTAAAGAATAAAATGGAATGAAACTTAAAAGAAAAAAGGAGGATTATGGGCATGTTTGGGATAAAGGTGCCAAAAAGGGATAAAGGTCCCAAAAAAGGGAAAAAGGTGCGAGAAAAAAATGCCTCTTTTTGCAATTAAAAACAAAATTTCACACTTTGATATCTATCCGCACAGCTTTAACTTACCCTAAGAAAAAAGGTGCGCGCCTAAAAATCCTAACCCTGCTGAGTTATACTACTTAGAACCTTGAATGCAGCCTGGCGATCTGAGAAGATAAGGATCTATTTGCCAGTGTAAGCACTCATGTTTTCATGTGTGCATTGAATAATAGTATAGCCCACTAAATCAGTGCTCCATAGGTTATTGATGGTAACCGGTATGTATCCAGTGGATCATAAATAGGTCTTAGTCTCCATCTTTTACCATGCCTGCATCTAGCTACTTTGTTTGTTTTATTGTTTTCTTGGAATGGTGATTCCAGTCCACCTTGGAGTAAAAAATTATTCCCAAGTATTTGACTTGCTGAGATATTTTAAGTTCTTTACCTTAAAGATATACAGGTCTTAATCTCATATGTCTCTTTTTCTAGAAAATGGTAATTGGCTGTTTTATGAGGGCTGTCCCAGAAGTACCTGACCTAACAAAGAAAACACAAAAATGTTTGGAAAAAACATCTTTATTTCTCTACATAGTCTCCTTTCAGCTCGATGCACAGCGATGTTCAATAGCTTCAATACCCTGTTTATAGTGAGAACCGTCAAGTTCTGCAAAATAGCCATCAACTGCAAACTCCACTTCTTCATTGTTGGCAAATCTTTTACCACCAAGCCATTTCTTCAACTTTGGAAACAGAAAATCATCAGAGGGCTAAGTCTAGTGAAAAGGCTGCATGAGGAAGCAATTTGAACTTTAACTCATTGATTTTGGGCACCTATGTACTGTGTGAAATAAGGGTGCTTTAACTTTGTCATATGTCAATCTGCACTAGGTTCCAACTGCCTTCCAGTGATATTACGTTACAAAACATTGACATGCAAGGAAAATCCACTCCAAAAGTCGTGTAAATCCATTAGTTATCTGTATTGTTGTTTTTAGCTGAAGGTTTTTTCTCCTTTTTTTCTTTTCTTTTCTTTCTTTCTTTCTTTCTCTCCCCCCCCCCCCCATTTATGGAATTAGAAGCTTTACATTGTATGCCCACGAAATGTTAACATCACTTTTAATAGTCCTTTGAGCAAATTGGAGTTCATGGAATGGCCAATGAGTAATTATACACTAACTCTAAGCTAATTATTTATATGCCTATGTATTGTTTTAGGAAGAACAGGATGCAGAGCAGAGAGAGCAGCAATATAAAAGGTTAATGCATCTCTTAACTCGCAGCAAGTTCTATACCCAGTTCATGATGGAAAAGCTGGATAGACGCCAGAAGGAACTGAAAGAAAATTGGTAAGTGTTGGTGACTATAAATGTGCTACAGTTGCAATTTGCTTAATATTATCTACAAGGGGCATAATGAAAGTTGTGAGTAATCTATTGTTAATGAATCTCAAGGTTTTACTTTTTAGGTAAACCATGTACACTCGGTCAATTTAAAACTGCCAGCATCTGAGAGACAGAGTTCAAATTGGGTACTTCTATGAGCGCTCAAGATAGCCAGACTTTGTTTACAAGACTGTATGTATTCTTGTAGTAGTTATAATGGGGAACACAAAGTGGCGCACAGATATTATCTGTTGTGAACCACATGCTTACTCAAAGGGGGCTTGAAAAAACTTCAACTGCTCAAGAGATCAGCCACTTTTAGTTTGACCAAGTGTACATCATTTTCATCTACAGACTTTTCTGTCACTTTACACAATTTTTCCCACTGCTATGTAAGTTTGGAAATTCCATAGAAGTCCATTCCAGCTGCCTGGACACACTATCACATAATGATAGAACCAGCATGTCACAATATTCATCAAAAACTCATTTCTTTCATTTTGAAATCTCTGAAGAAGGCTTTGGGTGATGGTTTTTGTTTGAACTATGTTGTCTTTGGTCAATTATTTTTTAATGATGTTCAGCTTACTGCATATAACATCACAAGCGGGGAACACTGATGATATGTACAATAAAATTATAATTGGTAAAGGAAATATGGGAGGTACCTTAAGCTTTTCAGTCAGGATGGATAGTCCTGACAGGATTTGAACCACGATGTCTCATTCACGAGTCCAAGCCTTAACCTCAACCACCCATGTTGGATCTTTGACCCATAAACGTGAGATACAATGGTCACAAACTTTCCATAGCCCAAGCTTTGAATCATTTCCTGCACTGCACTATGTCCTATTGCAAGTTTTGTTGCAATTTCATTCAGAGACACACGTGCCTTCTCTAATTAACTCAACTCTTTCTTTGTTGTGTATTGTGGAGGCATTTCAAGGGTGGCCACTACGAGGCTCACCTTTGATGCTCATGTTCCCATCTTTGAAATGTTTCACCCATCTCCTAACACTGCTGGTGCCCATGCACTCGTCTCCATATGCATGGCAAAGTCTCCAAGGTGAATTTCAGCAACAGATTTTTCCTCCAACAAAGAATTGAATGACAGCACACTGTCAATAGAAACATTGATGTTGACTATTTTACAAATATTGCCTGTGGTCACACGATAGAAGCTAATGACATCACAATATATCAACACGTATTATCTGTTCACTCTTAGAGTGATTCTAACGTAAACAAAAGATAACATATCCTTCCGACATTCATGCCAAGAGTATTGCCAAGTTGTCAGAAACATGTGGCAAGTGTAAGCGACAAAATGACAAGAAAGCAGCACTATTTTTCTCGTAAATAACATATGTATAACTTGCACATTATTGAACACAGATAAGAAAAGAAAGTAGATATTCACGAAGTAGTTATATAACAAAACTAGAAAAAGAATGGGCGTGTCATAACTTAATTTTTATTCCGACTCTGCAAGCAGCTCTATCCCCCTCCATATCTGAGTCATCAGTATCAATGTCATTGCTTTTATTTTGTTTATCAATGTTGATAATAAGTCTGTCAACAAGAGAGTAGCTCAGTTTATCCAAATCCCAAAACAAATCCTCTTCTTTCAGGACGTGCTTTACTTGTTACAGCGCTTTATCTATTGCAGGCAGTTTGTTTTTGAAAAAGCAATTGTGCACTATTATATGAATTGCCGATTTCACAAGCTCAACACTCTTCCATAGCATACTTCAAAGTTTCCTTTCTTTTTTCGGGTGTTGTGACTTTCCCCGCCGCTACTTTTTTCCTTTCGAGCACTATTTATACTCGTAGCCGAAACACCGATAAATTCAAGGCTAGCTTTACTATCTCCATTGTTGCAAGTGCCAGATACTTTCACAGAACTGATTCAGTTTTTGGATCAATCTTTTTTATAGCAACTGGATTTCACGGACTTCATGTAATTATTGGAACTACATTCTTAATTACATGCTTATTTCGAATAACTTATAAACACTTTACATGTGTGAAAACGCATTTAAAACAATTGTTTTCTTGCCACTGGTTAAAGGTTTGCCCAGTTTATGCTTAACATAAGAAACAGAAACACGAGGTTCGTTACCATCAGCCACAATAACAGAGGAAACGGACTGCTTATGCCTTGTCTTTTTTGAACAGCAGCTGATTCAGGCGAAATGCGCCTCAATTTGAAACTTCAAAAACTTGTTTTATTAAGTCAACAGTAATCACATTCAAGTCATAAATATTCTTTTTTGTATAGTAGATGTTATTTATTACTGAACACATCCTAAAATTTAGACAGCTAACATGTAACTACTTTCTTTGCGCTCGTTGCTATTATGTTATACTTGATTGTACATAGTCACGCTAGTGATGCCACGTCGCATGATTTTGTTTTGATCGGGATCACTCTAAGTGTGAATACGGTATAGTGTGAAGTCTGTAGATTACAATAATGCAATTGTATGCATTATATTGTTAGAATTGCAGTTGTAACAAAGGGTTGCTCCCCCAAATGACCTGGTCAATCTGGATAAATCTGTGCACCTATACTATAAGAGTTTGATTATTAAGCCTGCATTAACATGCTATCCTTACTGATATTTTCAATCCCTTATGCATAAATCTCCACCATTTGACCAATCTGGACAAAATGTGGGACATATAAAAGCCTAGTTATTTCAAATACTAGCCCTATCCTTGCTTTCAATCCTTAACCTACAGAATGCTTTCATACAGTTCCATGTAAGACAGCTTTTATAGTACACTGAGTGGCCAAAAGTCACGGGAAGGGCTGTTCCATTAGAACATGTGGCACTCTCGAGTGTTGCAGCTAGATGAGGTGTATAGCACGTGTGTAGGAGCGATATCTGAGCAGTCTGTTACAGACACATGTGTAGTGAATATGGCAACATGCCGCGAGTTAACTGACTTTGAACATGGTGTGGTAATCGGTGCACGATTCATGGGTCATAGCATATTGGAGTTTACACAAGAATTTAGGTTTCCGAGGTCAATAAGGTCTATGGTGGATCTTCAATATCGCAGAGAGTATGTTTCCTCATGCGTAATTCGCCGTACAAGAAGACCACAGGTGATTAACGAACAGACATCACATCGCCTTAGCAGAACCATACGGGGCACTCAAAGGGCTACCATGAGTCAGATCACTGCCCAGTTGAATGTTGGAGTTAAGAACCCATTTCCACCAGGACTGTAAGGAAGCACATGCACCGCAAAGGCTTCAACAGCCGATGACCAACTCATGTCCCTTTGCTGACACCTTGACACAGAGCTCAACAACGTGCATGGGCCGCAAACATCGGCAATGGACTATGGAACAGTCACAGCGTGTGATATAGTCCAATGAATTACGTTCCAGTTGTATCAAGCTGATGGGCGCTTGAGAGTGTGCGTATGCCCCATGAACGTGTCCAAAAAGGTTGTCTCTAGATAGGAGGTGGCTCAGTTAAGGTCTGGGCTGTGTTCTCATGCTTGCAATTAGGCTCACTGTCCGGTTGAATGGATCAATGACAGGTGCATGTTTTGTGGACATCCTTTCAGACCATGTGTGTCCCTTTATGGCACTAGAGTACCCTGATGGAGGCCCTGTTTCAACGGACGATGCAATATGTCACCGCTCTTTGGTGTCACACAGGTGATTTGATGAGCACTCCAGTGAAGTTACAACAATGGTTTGGCCCTCTAGATCACCCAACCTGAATCCAATCAAGCATTTATGGGATGTTGTCGATGCTGGTGTACGCTTTCTGAACCCAGCACCAACTGCGCAAAATAATTGTGAGTAGCATGCAAGATGCGTGGGTCCATATCCCTCCAGAAGGATTCCAAGACCTTATAGAGTCGATGTCTCAAAGTATTGCTGCAGTTTTGAGGGCTCGCAGAGGAGCAACTCGTTAACATCATTTACAGTGCCTTCCCATGACTTTTGTCCACTCAGTGTAACATACATTGTATTAAATGTAATAAATAGTCCTATGCTTAACAGAACAAATAAATTAAAATAAAATACAATGTGTGTTAACAGTTAAAGTGAGTCTTGCCTCGTTGATGGTTACCTAAAGATAAAATAACATGAAGATGACTATCCATGGTTCCTTATTCTGCTACATTTCTTATTTTCTCATTTCTAGACCTTTCATCTCCTTTGGTATTATTTAGTTCACGAATTTATATCTATGCTTCCTTTTTCTTTCTAGCCTCACCTCTGACTCAGAAGTGGATAAGTCAAACAAGGGCAAAACAAACATAATTAGTGACAGATTACAGGATACAACTAACAGACTTCAGTCAAATTCATTACCAGGTGCCAAAGAAGAAAGTGATACCAAGGATTCAGCAAACACAAAGAAGCGCAAACGAAAACCAAATTCAAAATATGACATAGCAGACATCATTGATGCAAAAGTAAGTTGTGCTAATGAATTACAAATAAACCCACCAATAAGATACCTGCACAGAGCTTTTTCGTATTTATGAGTTTGTTGCCTCATAACTTGCTAGACTTGCAGTACCAGGCTAGTAATTCTATTTTTACTTTCTCTACCATGTACTGAGTAGGTAGAGGAAGTATTGCATTCCACCCAAAAATTCAGTATTCCGTTTTCAATGGAAGTATATGTTTTGAGGCCCATTGAATCCAGGCATTTTTACTTTCTCTACCACGTATGTAGTAGGTAGAGAAGGTATAGCATTCCAACCAAAAATTCAATATCAAAATTTCACCAGAAATAATTTTTAGATAAAGCTGTGTGTGTGTGTGCGTGCGTGTGAGAGAGAGAGAGAGAGAGAGAGAGAGAGAGAGAGAGAGAGAGAGAAAACACCATAACTAAGAAACAAAAACTTGGATAAATACCAGCTTGATATTTAAGTTCAGTATCTGCCAAAAATGTGACATGATTTTCAAGAAAATCTCCACACTCCCTGTTGTCCTCCGTGGTGTAGTGGTTACCATGCTAGCCTCTAGTTTCCGAGGTCGTGGGTTCAAACCCGGCGGAGGGCAATGAATTTTTTTCGGGCGTAAAAATCCTTAGCATGGCTTCCTTCAGAAGGGAAGTAAAGCCAATGGTCCCATGTCATAGATTTACTGAATGTAAAAGAACCTCAAGCCTGATAAGGAGGCCTCTGAGCAAAATTACCAGTCTTTCAGACCCTAAGGACCACAGCAGTTAAAGAGTGTCCATAAATAAAACTCAATTTAATTTCCCATACTCCCAACTACCCTTTACTTGGAACATTTTACAACATTTTTTTTTCTCAAAAATGGCTGTAATGATTTTGATTGAAATGCTATGTATTAATGATATTTACATGACAAATAAAATGTATATCCTTAATTTTCTGGGAATTGCCTGTGAAGTCCTTTTCATTCGGAAGGAATTTTATATAACCTTGTATAACTGGTAAATATTAAGCGATAGACAAAAACGTACTGCACAAAAAAATATAGATCTCTTTAAAAAATGATTTATTTCAGATGACATTTTTTGTGGCATAAGCCATTTCCAAGGTATTTGTTATTAATGGTTCAATTCTTTTAAAGTCCTGTCAGCAATCAGTTATTTCTCTTGATTTCATGGGAACAGTATGGAATTTCATGGCCAGCATATGGCATCAGTTCTAAACATCAACTATCACTGTTCCCTTTGTATCTATAATGAAATGTGTAATGTAGCTATTTCTGCAAAAGTTTATCTCAATTAAAATGAGGTAGATAGAAAATAAGCTTTAGTAAGAATAATTTGTATACCCACTAATAAACGATAGGAGGTTGAGAAAGTTGTGTGAATGTTACACATCAGATTTATACTTCCTTTACTGCTTACATATAGTAAGTAGAGAAAGTACTGGCATTCCTATTTAATGGTTAGTCTGAAAAGGGTTGTTTGTTTGTGGGTGGAGGGATGGCTGTAGTCAGGGGAGCAGGTATCACTATAGTTGTGAATAACTTTTATTGTGACATAAGCCATTTCCAAGATATCTGTTGTTAATGGTTCAAATTGTTCATTAGTTGGTCATTCTTTTAAGGTCCTTTCAACATTCAGTTGTTTCTTGCAATTATATAGAAACAATATGGAATTTTAAGGCAGCATGTAGCGTCCAGTTTTTAAAACTATTCCCTTTGTATCTACAACGAAATGTGTAATGCAGCTGTTTCTGCAAAGGTTTATTTGGATTTAATTGAAGTAGATAGAAAAATAAGCTTTAATAAGAATAGTTTGTATACACACTAATAAGCGATAGAGGTTAGAGAAAGTCATGTGAATTTAGTACATGAGGTTTTTTCAAAATTGTTTAGGTCATGAAAATCTGGACCTTACTCATTATTATAAGCAATGATTTTATGAATGGGAACAAGGAATAGGATTTACGTAATATAAAATGTAATGCATTGTTTTGCTATATTTCAGACAATTGAGAAGGTAAATGCACAGAAATGGCCCAAAGAAGAATTAGGAGAATTAAATCCGCTTAGTGAACGTGATGAAGGAAAAATGAGAAAAACCGCATATGGTATAATGGTCTCAGAACGTCAGCCATATTTTTTGGAGGGTGGTGCACTGCGGCCATACCAACTCGACAGCTTAGACTGGCTTAGGGTATGCATTCCTCCTACTATTGTGCAAATATTGAATATTGGTTTATTTTGTATAATTCAGTATGTGTTTTCTTATACACATATACATCTTATTTGGTTTGTTGATGGAAGCAGATCGACTGGTTTTTGCTTTTTGCTTTTGCAATTGTAGCAGAACTATACAAACTTTTAAGAAAATGACCAAGTTTTGTCAGCTGAGGTAATAGATAGAATTCCATTAATATAGTTTTTTCTTAAAGGTAAACTTCTTTAGAATGTCCAGATTTCAACATTAAGATTATACAGATTTTAATAATATATCATAAAATTTGGATCTTAACTAATTTTGTTTAGAACTTTTTTTTTATTCTATTTTATTTTCAGTTGCTTTAACTCCTTGGTCATATCGCGACGGATTTGTTGGTGGATATCTCTTAGAACGATATGTGGTGGACAGTTAGTCTTCTAGGACTCATCCCTGTAGCCCCTGCTTCATGCTGTGAAGATGGCATTAGGGTGCCATCCAGTCCAACTGCCACCCTCACACAGAAAGACAGACAGCCTTCAAGGTCTCATCCCTGTAACCCCTGCTTCTTGTTTAGAACTTGTATTGTGGACAATAGCAATAACATTAGCTGCACTGTAAAGTTAGATTTCCACATAACCTACCATGCTCTGACTGTACACTGACTATGTCTGTACCATGTTGTGTGATCATGGTTTCCACATAACCTACTGTATTCTGACTGTGCATTATTTTCATGCTTGATTCGATCCATAGGTAGACCTAGGGTGAGGCTAGCCCCTCCCTAAATCATTTCATAGCTTTTCTCAAAATTTAAATTAATCTTTGCATCCAAAGAATAATTTCTGGTGAGATGCTGTGTTACTGAGTGTGTTTTACTCTTTGGTAAAGTACCTTTCAAAATATGTTAGCCCCTCATAAAGGAATCCTGGATTTACCATCTCAGTTTCAATAATCAATGGATCTCAAAGAAAAAGATATCATTATAAGCTGTAGTGCTTATTTGGATTATTGAAGAGACAGGATGTTTTAAGCCTCTCCTTTAACCTTTCAGCTGTTATCTTAAGTGAGTGTGTTGCCATAATCTTTAAGTGACAGATCACATAGCTGTGGGTACTGCTAAACCAGCAAACACCTCTCCTGAACAACATAATTAGTATGATGTGCATGTAAGTGTATCTGTATCATTATGTAAAATGCCAGAAATAGCCAAACTGCAAGAGGCTCTAAACGGCGACCAACTGGTACCCTGTGATTGTTTGCACTAGACTACTATGTTGCGACTGTGTTCCTGGTCATTTTCATAAAATCCATCTCATGACTGATCGCAAACAGCATGGTTGGAGCATGATAGAGACACAACAGGGGCAGAGAGCTCTAGGAAGGTGCTGCATGGCAGTTCCCAAATACAGCACACAATCAGGAGATGGTCAGAGTACAGTTGGAATACGGTAGGTTGTGTGGAAAACTACTGTAATTGTGCAAGTACATAAATCTGCTTTACAGTTAGTCTAAACCAGTGTTCCCAAACCTTTTAGATCGTTGAGCACTTTTCAGTAGAAAGCTTCATCATACCAGTATTCATTTTTATACTATTTTGATTTTAAATAGTTGCAGAGAATTTGTACTTGCCCATTGTAGAGTATTCATTTTAATCAGGAAAAATTAGACATTAAGTGCTTTTGACAGTACCGGAAGGTGTTTTTTTGTTGACGCTATGGAAAAAACTATCAAGGTGATCAGAAGACATTGCACCACTATTTTTACTTTCTCTACTACGTATAGTAAGTAGGGGAAGTATTGCATTCCACCCAAAAATTTGATACCGAGATTTCACCGGAAATACATGTTTTGAGACCTCCTGAATCCAAAAAAAGCATTTTTGGAAACATGTCCGTGTGTGTGTCTGTCTGTGTGTCTGTGAACAGCATAACTCAAAAACGAACAGTCGGATAAGCACCAAACTTGGTACTTAGGTTCAGTATCTTCCAGAGATGCGACACGAAGGTTTTCAAGAAAATCCCCCCACCCCAGACTACCCTTTACATGGAAGATTTTTCGAAAATTTTAATTTTCTCAAAAATGGCTCTAACGATTTTGATGAAAATATCATATGTTTAAGACAATGTCATGAGAAATGAAATGTATATCTCGAATTTTCTGGGAATGTCTCCAAACGATTCTTCATTGTGAACGACTTTTGCATAACTGGTAAACCATAAGAGATAGACAAAATTTTACTACACAAAAAATGTAGATCGCGTTAAAATACACAAGTTATGTCATATACATTTCTTTTGTTGAGTGAACCGTTTTCGAGATATTGCTTGTTATTTCCTTAAATTTTCCAATACTTATACTTTTTCTCAAAATCGTTATTCATTTTTTTTATGTCCTGGACATGCAAAGAGAATGGAATGCGCCACATAGCAACCAGCGTTAAAATATTTGACTATCGCTTAAAAGCTACCATATTTCCCTTGCATCTACAAGAAAATTACCAATGAGATTGACATCTCGATATCTCGATTAACATGAAGCATATGGAGAATAGGCGTTTGTAAAAATAGTGTGTACAAGAGTAGAGAAAGTCATGTGAGTGTAACACATCAGATTTTTTCAATAGTTATACTTTTTTCAAATGGGAATTTGTTATTAATTTTTTTTGTCCTGGTAATGCAAAGAGAATGGAATGCGCCACATAGCAACCAGCGCTTAAAAATTTGACTATCGCTTAAAACCTACCATATTCCCCTTGCATCTACAAGAAAATTAGCAATAAGATTAACACCTCGATTAACATGAAGCATATGGAGAATAAGCGTTTGTAAACATAATTTGTACAAGAGTAGAGAAAGTCATGTGAGTGTAACACATCAGATTTTTTTCTTTACACAAGAAAACACACTGCCTAGATATGCAATACAAGCAGTTCAAACGTGCTTTCCATATTATCTTTTCTTTCAGTATTTCTAAAATATTTATCTAGAAAATATTATAACATTTAAAAAGTTTAAATAAATTATAAAGTAGGGTCTCCACAGCCTCAACAATCAACAAAGCCTGTTGATTCAACACATTGAGCTCAACATGTTGTGAGTAAATGAGTGTCTTCACTGACCAACAAGCCTTGCATAACATGTTGATTCAATATATCTTAGCTAAACAAAATTGTTTATGTATTTGGCTAACCTCATGCATATCGAACTAACTTCGACCAGACATGCTATAGACAACTGGCCTATACATATTATTCATGGCTTACTAACGAGAAAAATGGAGTGGACAAAAGAAAAGACAATACAGTTAATTAATGAGACTCGTGCAAGACCTGTCGTCCAGGGTATATACTAAAAGACAACAGAAATTAAATCAAAGTGGAGTGTTTGTTAGCTTGCCCATATATTTTAATGTACACATGAGGACATAGAAAAAAAAGAGGTTAATTGAAATCTCAATTCAGCTGATATTGCTGCTCTGAAATTCATGTCTTGTTTCGCAATTGTTGGTGAAGTTATATTCAGCAGCAAATTCCTGAAGCCAAATCTACCGTCAACTTTCAGCTCAGACAAGTTGCTATTTACATTGTTTCTATTGCTTAGAAAAGGGTGCACTCATAACTTTCTTCTTTTATTCTTGCACCTCTTTCACCAAGCACACGTTGTGACCACAAAGGCTAAATCTTCTTAATCAGAATCCATGTGATTATTGATATTAGCAAACACAATGTGTTTACCTCACTTGTTAAAGCAGTGGATGCGGAATGTTGATGGGAGTTGCAATTATGAGGTCTAGTAAAAAAATTCCAGAACTTTGTCCACAATATTTTTCTATGCTTAGCTTTTACTTATTGTGCATGGTCTCCTTCAAAATACTCTCCTCCACAATTAATACACCGCTCCTAATGCCATTTCCACTTCTGGAAGCAGTCTTGGTACATCTCTTTTTGGATCATGCAAAGCACCGTCTGCAAATTTTCTTTTATCTCGTCTATTGTTGCAAATCTTCATTCTTTCAACAGTGTTTTCAACTTTAGAAATAAAAAAAAAAAAGTCAGCAGGGACCAGGTCTGGAGAGTATGGAGGATGAGGCAGCACAGTGAGATCACTTTTTGTGCAATAATCACGCACCAACAGGGATGAATGTGTGGGTGCGTTATCGTGATGCAAAAACCATTAATTGGCTCGCCACATTTCAGGCTATTTCCTTCTCACATTTTCTTGCAGGCATCGCAACACGTCCCGATAGTCTTCAATTGACACTCACAATTTCGTTGACATTCCTGATTTGAGCATCGTCAAATGGCGTCCTGAACGAGGATCATCTTTAACTTCCATGTGGTCATTATTAAACCGTGTGAACCATTCATAACACCGTACGGCTTATGCACTCATCACCATAGGCTTCCTGCATCATTTGGTGTGTCCCTGTAAAGGTTATCTTGAGTTTCATGCAAAATTTAATGCACGCAGTGCTCCTCTAACTCTGCATCTAGAAATTCGCAAACTGTGCGATACAATGTTCTACTCGATACATACTCTCCATTGGTGTGAAATTATGAATGTTCCGGAATTTTTTGAACACACCTCGTACATGTACAACTTAATATATAAGTGTTTGTGTTTAGCATTGAGTGTTATGTGTTCATTTTGAGGCAGTGGAGACCCGCCTTAACATATCTTAGTGTGTATTCAACTGCATTACTAATTTATATGACTGCCTAATAAACATGAATATTCCAGGTGACAAGTATGTCAAATGTAGCAAACCTTTTTTCCTTCCGTATCCTTAGTTTATTTAAAGGCATTATTTCTTAATTTTAAAATATTCTTTTCCAGGTACTTTACGAGAATGGAGTTAATGGTATACTTGCAGATGAAATGGGTCTGGGTAAAACAATTCAGGCCATTGCTCTTTTCTGCCACTTAGTGGATAAATCGTCTCCTGGACCATTCCTTGTAGTTGCTCCACTTTCTACACTGCCTAATTGGTTATTTGAGTTTGAAAGATTTGCACCAAGGGTAAGACATAATATGTACTTTGTGATCATTTTAGCAAATTGAGCATAAGAGACACACATGCACACATTTTTTCTGTAGTAAGCTTTTGTACATCTCTCATGGTTTACCAATTACACAAAATTATACAAAATTCATTCAGAATGAAGAGGACTTCAGAAGCTATTCCCAGAAAATTTAAGGTGTACAGTAGAGCCCGATTATGCAACTTCAATGGGTCGTGACCTGGTCGGATGATCAGGAAGTTCGGATAATGCAGAAAGTAACAAAGACTGGCAAAATATTTATTATTTCAAAAATTGCATGCGTATTAGTATGTAACATGAACAAATTACAAGTTTGTTATACCACAAAGAACAATCTACAGAAAACTATGTACTGTACTGTAAGCCGAACAGTTTTTTTAAATTTTTTAATTTTATTTATGGATGTTGTGGTCCTTAGCATCCCAATCTATATTGGTTGTGAAAGACAAATTTTGCTCAGAAGCCCCTTTGTCAGACTTGAGGTTCTTTTACATGCCGTAAATCTACAATAGGGACCACCGACTTTACTTCCCTTCCATGCTAAGGATTTTTATGTCCTCCATCGCCCTCCACCAGGTTTGAATCCACGACCTCGGGAACTAAAAGCTGGTATGGTAACCACTACACCATGGAGGACGATAAACTGAACAGTGTTACACTGTTTCATTTTTGTAGCAATCGATTGGTGGCCAGTTGTGTCTAACAATGGACTGGCGGGTGGCAATGTGTAATCCCAGATGTGCATACCCTGCTTGCTCACACTCAACAATTTGTGAGTGTTTACAGATTCATTCATTCCTCCCTCCCTTCCAGGTTGGATTAATAAAGATTGCTTGACTGGCACTGTACTGTGCATATTTTTTTTTTTGATTTCCTTTTTTTTTTTTTGGAGGGGGGTCATGTGAATATCTTAAACATTTGATTAGTTTCTTCAAAATCATAAGAGCCATTGTTTGAGTAAAAAAAACAATGGAAAAATTTCCATGTGATTTCCCACCATTTGGGATTCTAAATTTTCTCCAGAATCTTTGTGCAGCATCTTTGGGAGATGCTGAACTTAAATACCAACTTATTTCCCGCAACATGATTTGACATCGATCTTGGTAGTGAAGCTGATCCACCCATAAACTGCTCTGGTGGTGGTTCTAGGAACTGTACAACAAATGCTCTGGGAAATATCATTGAAGTCTTGGATCTTATTTTTCTAGATGTTCCCATGTTGACAATGCTTACTTTCCTGTTGTGTTTTTTAATGGTTTTGGTACCAGATTTATGTCATGCCTTTTTGTTCAGATATGATTGGTAACTGCTGATTTTCACCTACAGCAAATTAAAAAGATTTTCAGAGAATACAACATTCAATTGTCTCCAGTTAACAAATACACCATAAAAAACATACTTGGTTCTACCACTTAAGACAGCATCCCTGCATTTACTAAATAGAATACAATAACTGTAACCAAAAATGTATAGAAAAAGCAAAGAGGAATTTGAAAACGAGGTCCAAGAAGCATTTTAGAAGTATAAAACATGAACATCTAGACTTATGATTTCTTTTAATTATGGTTAAAGTTTTACATATTGTTGCATTGCTAGCCATTGATTCAGTTACTTCTATGGTACGTTTCTTGAGATTCTTTACGCCACTAGGCAGCATGCAGTCCCCAATCAGTGCTGTCATTCACAGTGGGCGAAGTTAGAGATTATGGACAGGCATGTTCTTGGTTGTGGCTTAATATGGCACCACAAAAGTTTACATTACAACAAAGGATTTATCTTTTCGAATATTACATCAGAAAGAGGAATTATGGGAATTATGTGCGACAATGTTTTGCAATGAAATTTCCTGATTCTCCCATTCTACATAGGATCACTATATTAAACCTCCTTGGACTAGTGGCACCGTGCTAGCCTCTAGTTCCCAAGGTTGTGGGTTCAAACCCGGCAGAGGGCAATGGATTTTTTCGGGCATAAAAATCCTTAGCATGGCTTCCTTCGGAAGGGAAGTAAAGCCCGTGGTCCCGTGTCATAGATTTACGGCACGTAAAAGAACCTCAAGCCTGATAAAGAGGCCTCTGAGCAAAATTACCGGTATTTCATGCCCAATATAGAATGGGACGCTAAGAACCACAGCAGTTAAAGAGCGTCCATAAATAAATAAAAAAAATTGTAAAAAAGTTTAGAGAAATAGGGTCAGTTCTGAATAAACATGGAAAAAGAAACGCAAGTGTACTTACTGAGGAAAAACTCAATGAGAGGAGAAAGGTTTGAACATTCTCCTCAAAAATCCCTCCATTTGCTAACACAAGAAATGGGTATTTCAAAAACTACAGCATTTAGAGCCACCAAAATTTTTAAATTTAAGAATTAGAGTAGACGAACTTGCATGTGTAAATGCTAATTTCCTTCAGAGATATCTGGAATGTGTTGCAGTAAATGGACATTATTTTCAATACCGTCTGTAGTCAAGGTTAGAATGAAAACTGGATTTTTAATAGCCGACTGTAGTGGACTCCATTCATCGAGTGCTAACATTGACATGGGGACTGCATGCCCCTAGTGCTGTAAAGAATCTCAAGGAATACTGTAAAAAATATTAATTAAAAATTCCTGCTGCATGACTAATTATAGTTTTATTACCTCATTTGGCAGAATAAAGAAAATAATCATGGAAGCATAATGCTGTACAACAGAAATTTTTTTTCATTTTTCAGCTGCCTGTGGTCTTATTCCATGGCGACAAAGAGAAGAGAACTGAATTATATCCATACCTAACACGGCGGCATATGGTAGAAGGTAAACGTTTAGGTCCAGTTGTTCTAACATCTTATCAAATAGCTGCAAAGGAGAGGATTCTTGGAGAAATAAGATGGAGTTATTTGGTTGTTGATGAAGGACATCGTTTGAAAAACTTCAACTGTCTTCTTGGAAGGTAATATCAAAGATAGAATATGCGTGGTCTAAACATGAGGATTGCCACTTGGTACAAAACTTTGTTGAATAATGGCAATATGTTTTAATTCCTTTAGCATGCATGCATATTCATGTACAAAATTCACATATCTGCTTTGTATGGGTATTGCTCAATGCATATGCAAGTTAACCAACTTTATGTTAAATAAGGAACAGCAAGGCTAAAAGGAGGGTTAAATAATATTTAGGGCATGGGGTAGATTTAATAATAAAATTTAACCAGCAATACTGGAAAATACTTAAGCTTTCATACCCAGCGTCAACTTTATAAAAATTATTATTAAAATTCTTAGAACAAACCAGGCTTTTCGGCTGTTCTATCATTTAGACCATGGGCAAAAAGCCCGGTTTATTCTAAGAATTTTAATAATTTTTTTATAATGCTGGAAAAATTGAGTACACTTTTAAGAGCAGGAAATATCACAGTGATTTTTTTGAATGTGATTCATATGAATAAAAATCACTAGGTATGCAGTTTACATTATTGCTATGGCACTTCATAAACGGAACCTAAGCTCAGCATGAAAGCATGCGCTCTATACATCAACAGAATTAGGGCTCCATTTTCACTGCATCAATCTTTCTCTTTTTCCTCTCTTCATTTTCTTAGTCCATCCATTTCATTGTTTTTCCGGTAATTCAGAATTTCATTCTGAAGTCCTAGCAGGACATTTTATTTGTATATCATTTCCCGGACTCAGCCTTAGCATAGACTTACAATAATAAAACTCCTGTGGCACTACAGCCCGATTAGGGCCTGTGCCTCCAAACCAACTACTGACCTCATGCCTACTTACGCACGACAGAGGTGGTTGATCATCCAACCCATATGGGGAGGAGATATACCCACCATCACGCACCCCCAGCTGGAATGTTGATTTTCTTGGCCGAAATCGCTGCCTATTGCAGCTCAAAGTGCTCATGATGCTGATGGCACTGGTCCTATATATTTGGTGCTTAAAGTCTTCACCCCCACAGGTGGGGTCAGTGGGATTGAACGGCACATTACATGGTTAGTAACCACAGCTCCATGCTCTAGTCCACTGTGCCACGGGCAAGATTAGCATAGACCTTAAACATTCTAAAGGCTGGTTCACAACCACCCGAGAACGGGAAGCAATACACCATACAAGATATTGGTTCACAACAGCCCGGTAGCGAGAACGGGAATGCATATTGATGATCATATCGATCACAAAGTGAAAGTCGATTTTGCACATTGGGATTTCATTTGTTTTAAACTGACCAATGATATTTTTTCACCTACTTCCAATTTAGCCAAACCAGCGTCAAAATTCGATAGAGTAAACAACATCTAAATGCATATCCATTACATTTCCAATCCCTCTAGTTGTGCCAAGCTTTCATTCCTTTACTTAATGGCATACATTAAAGTTGTTTATTGTTCTTTTTTAATTTACACCGGATTTTGCTGTTCTTTGTAGTTTTTGCCATTGTTTTTGAGGTAATAGCCAGTTTTGAGTTGCATATAAACAAACTACAAATGACCATTTTGCCAGAGAAACCAATGCTCATTGGATTTGTGGATGTCAGAATGAGGTTAGGAAACACATTTACTACTAATTTCCTCCAGTTTCATGTTTCCAGCTTGTGACTATAGAGAGCACTAGCGGCTGTTTCATGTCACAACTGCCTAGAGTAATCTCTAGAGTGAAGAGTCTAATATGCACAATATGGATCTAATATGCCGTGACTGGGAACGAGAACGGGAAAGTTAAAAGTTGGGCAACTCTTCTTTCCCGTTCCCGGGGCCTGGCTTCCCATCTATTGTGAACACTCCCATTTGAATGTGTATTTCAATGTTCTCATTCTGGTTACCGTTCTCTTGCTTGTGAACCAGCCTTAACAATCACCTTATTTGACCTATACCCCCGCCGCTGTATCTTTGCACTTGACAGTTCGTGTGGCTGCGACGTTGCCAGAGTGGCCAGTAAACAACAGCTGATTGTTCTCCTTTCTATCGTGTCTAAGCCGCATACAAAAAGTGTACGTAAGTAGCGAACGTCAATGAATAATAACTATTTCATATTATTATTGTTAATTGAAAATAAGCGATATAAGCAGCTTTGGTATCGTCGGATACTCCTTTCTATGATAATAGGCATAAATGTGCCTACGTATGGCGTCTAATTGGAAAGCATCAAGATTTGTAACTGGACGAGGCTGCTTTCTTTTCTTCCCTGGAGTTGATAGAAATACCTGTTGCGTTCCAGATGGTTGATGCGGTATTAATGTTACTGTTGATGCTTGTGATGTTTATGTATGTGTTTACTTTACGCGTATTTGCGAGAGAACTTGCTTTACGTGATGTCTTTTTGTTGTCGAGCCCCACGTTGGGCGCCAATTATGCGACGGTATTAATGTTATAATTATTTTAACATTAATTGTAGCTCCGCGTTTGGAAGCCAATTTACGAGAGCAAATATGTGTTTACTTCACGCGTTGCCATCCTGTGACGTCACTCCTTGTTTGGTTCATAGCTCCCTCTGGCGTAGCAATTTGTATCAATTAGTGTTCGAAAGAATTTAAGGTTATGTATATTGTCCTCCGGCTAGCTATCATCTTATCTTGGTAGAACTTGTATCTCTTGCAGGGTGTGAATCGGAAAGGAATCTTTTATCCAGAAATGATACTGATGAAGAAATTGGTTTTATAACTTTTATTGTCGAACACGTTCACTAACACATTTTACATATGAATCAGGATACTCGCCAAACTGAAACTGTTTTTAATAACTTCTTACTTATCAATTTTAACTTGTATACTTCAACTTTGTGTAGAATTAACTTTATAATAATTTAGATTCTCGTAATTCTGCTGCGCGTAACTTGGCGAAATAAATGAACTGAGAGACCGACGTGTATAGTACTGAGGATTTTGTAGAACTGGGAGACCGACGTGTATAGTATTGAGAATTCTGTTAAACTGGAGGACACTCTACCTCGAACCTGGCTTATTTATAGGCCTGCCTCAAGATACGCCTAAAGATTATAAATGAACTGCTATTGGCTAATAAAACGCGCCAACATTAGCGTCTATTTGAATATCCAATGAAAACCACTAATACATATTCTTTAGGAAATGTTCTAGAAGCTTCTATCGAAAAGGCGCGAAACATTACGTAACTTCCTGGTTCCCGGTAATGATAAACAACTCACCCCCTTGCTGCATTATTGCGTTATTGTTGACAGTTTCAGTAAAGCCGTATATTATTATTTACCAATAATAATTACAATTAATAAACATCAGAAATCAATGTCACATAAAAATACATATTCATATTACAATCATTAATTATATTTAAGTAATTTGTGATACAAATTACCGTATCATGGTTCAGGAATTTTGTCCTCTCTCTCTTGGAGTTTCACTCCCTTTTAAATAAAAGTTCTCGTGTTTAGTCCAAGAGCTGCTGCAGTTCGTTGTACGGTTTTATCAGAAGGAATAGAGGGATGCCCATGAAGCTTCACTTACTCCTTTTCCTGTTCAAAGAATTCCCGGGTTCTCCTTAATAGTTCCAATGCCTGACTATTAAGTGCACACCTCGCCGCAAAGGATTTTCACTTCGTGAATCATCACTCGGCGATCGGCGTCGTTTTTTAGACATTGTTGCACTTAAGTTTTATTTAAATAAATAATATGAATGAAATATATATATAAATAGATAAATATAAATAAATGTATATGTATAAACGAACAATAACAAAACTATCAAACAATAACCACAAATATAAATAACAGTGAACAATATGTAGCTTGCAAAGAACAACTCTACGCTCGTGCTAGAGATTCACAAACTGAAGCACGTGGTTGGGAATAGTTACATCCGGCAACAGAGCCGATTCTAGTTCCAGTTCCGCTTTGTCATTGACCATCCGGAATGCTGCCTTGTGATTGGCTTAGGAAGTCAAACGGTTGAAGCTTTACATCTGTTTTTTCGCGAGTGTACCAACTTAAACGCTAGCTGTCAAGTGCAACGTTACAGCGGCGGGGGTATAAGGATATTTTTTCTTTCACCTTCCTAGTCGGGGGTCACCTTCAACTTGAGTTGGGTGTTTATCCAAGGCTTCAGATTTGGCACTACTTCAGTGATCTATTCCTTAGTCATGGTATTTGTGCAAGAAGGAATGAAGATTCATCTTTCTAGGAAGGTTTTGAATGCAGAATATCAGTCTCCTAAGTGCCTGAATCCTCCAAAGGTGGTTGTTGTGCCAATAAATGTTCCTCGGAGATAAATACTCAATGGAAAATTTGTTGGTACCATAGACGTTTTGATAATGGTAAGTGCTTCTTTGTAGAAGGTTGAAAGTCCCTTGCTATGTATATTAGATTTTATCTTCTTGAAGCTTGTACCCTTCAGGTCAGGGGAAATGCTGCTTTCAAAGCAATTGCACTTCCTACCTCTCTGAAGTGTTCTCCTTTCCTCCCCAGTAGTGGTGTCAGACTTCTTTATTGTGTTGTAATATTTGTCATATGCTATGCCCCAGGCAGTCAATTTCACCTTGAAGGCGTTTTTTTTTTTTTTTTTTTTTTTTTTTTTTATGGGTGGGGGGCACCCGAAAGTTTTTTAACATTCAGTTTACCCAGTTTGTTAGTAGCCTCAGATAACCAATCTCTTTCTGAAGGATCTGTGCTGTTCGGAAGTTCCTCTGAGCTGCAACAAAATGCATAGCGTGCAGATTTAAAATTGATTGCACTGCTAGTAACCAGCAGTAAATGTGCACAGACATTCAGTAATGGATGGCATTAATAATTATAAGTCAACTCCCTCACATAAATTGTTTATCTTATTCATATTATATGGCTGAGGGATATGTTTCCCATTTTTGTGACAGTTTTTGTGTATAGATAATGTAATGAAGCGTAAAATATGGACTAGAAATTGCTAAGTGGTGGTGTTTGCTTTAATATGTGTTTATTGTAGTACCAGGAAACATTTCAATCTATAATTAATTAATCTCCATATATCAAAGAATAGGAAATGACAGTCTGCAAAACAAAATGAAGGTTTTCAGCACATTTATGATCTCTTAGTGCAATCAGTTCTGTTTTGGGGTCTTTGTTTATTGCTAGTTTGCCATGCTTATGGTAAAAGAATTACTTTTCTTGCTTCCTAAAATTTACAAATAAAATTATCATGATTGAGGTTTTTGGTTCATTGACTAAGGTACTGAAGTGGCATTAATAAATAATTATTCATTTTTAAAGGAAGTGATTTCCTATAATAACCAGATTATTGAAGAGGGTAGTCCTTAATCTACTGATGTCCATGTGAAGAAGGTATGGAATTAAAATTCTGAAAGAAAACTTTCAGAATTTGCAAATTTCACTTGTGACCTCTTAGGAAATATAAATGTAAGGTATTTGTTGCCTGCTTAGAATAACCAGTAAAAGGCAAAAAGCATGATATTATTATGGAGATTGGTTATTCAGTAGGAAAACTTCTTACATGTACACAGACCAGGATTTATTAAAAGCTTTTTCATCTATAAAGAATTTTTCTTACTTTTAGTTTTAAGATGGATTGTGCACAAATATCAAGAAGCTAATTTTTTACTTTTCTTTTTCAGGGTACTTAGAGAGTTCAAATCAGAGAATCGCCTGCTCCTTACAGGTACACCTATTCAAAATGACCTGTCAGAATTGTGGTCAATGTTGAACTTCTTAATGCCTGACGTGTTTGATGATCTAGCTGTCTTCGAATCTTGGTTCAATGTGTCAGATCTTACACAGAGTGAGGGAAATGCAAAAATCCTCAAGCAAGAAGAAAAGAAAAATGTGTTAACCATAATGCACCAGGTAAGACTAGCAACGCCCATTGAGGAATATTCATTTAACATACACATTTTAGCAAGGTTTGGTTTTTGCCAGGAGATACGGGTGCTGATCAAAACAAAAACAGAATATTTATTTCAACACATACTCATTTCTGTTATAACAACCTTTGCCTTTTTACTTAGATACAAATACTAACAACAAAAATGTTTCCAGAAAATGCTATTCACCCATCTTATGCAGTTATTCCATAATAAAGGTGGAATCAGACTACAGATGTCGTGCTGACATGTTACCATGCTAGCTCAGTTGGTAGAGCCACAGCATAGAAGGCTAAAGATCTGTTGTTCAAATCCCAGCTTGGATAAAATTTTTCAGTCTGATTCTACCTTTCCAACTTCAGCTACACATGGCTTGTGTGGAAGAACAATTATCGTTGTTTGAACCTAATAGTGATTTACTATAAAGCCTGGAACTTAAAGTACTTACGAGATTGTAAGTCACCATTGGGGTATGTCATCTCAAAATGAATCTGAGAATGTCTTGTGGCTTACTGAGAAAAATGCGAATTTGTTGGGGAATTTATCTTGATGGCATGTTTCCATTGAAGCTCAGTTCGTAGAGCAACAGCATGGAAAGCTGAAGATCCTGTGGTTCAAATCCCAGTTATAGCAGTGAACTTTTCAGTCTGATTCTATCTTTCCAACTTCAGCCTACACACAGCTTATGTGGAAGAACAATTATTAATATTGTATTTAATTTATTTGAATAACTTGAGACATAATTAAATGGGTTAATTGTTCTTGAGAAATTTTGAGGGATAAATCACACAATGAGTCATTAATAATAATTTATACTTGCAGATTCTTACACCATTCCTCTTGCGACGTGTGAAAGCTGATGTTCAACTTGACATACCACCAAAGAAAGAGATATTGGTTTATGCTCCAATGTCACCAATACAGTTAGAACTTTACCGAGCTACTGTAGAGCGCAACTATGCAAAGCTACTAAAGAATGACAGTGAAGGGGTATGTATAAGTCTCATGTCATAACGGTACTTATGACTTTTAGAATATTTATAGTAACTTTAAGGTTCATTTCCACTGTAATCTGTGTTTCAGTGTTTAATAATTCCGGATGAGCCAGATGGTTCTCGTGCTAAACGCAGATGTTCTCGCACACCAAGGCGATATGATTTAAAGTATCTCTTCAGACAGGATGATGACAGTGTTCTAAACGACACAAATGAAAGCATTTTGGAGAAAAGGTAATTTCACGAATATTCACCAAACTTTTAAAACCTTCCGAGTTAAGCCTCTGGTACCAGTCTTTTCCCTATGGAATGTACCATTTTAAGCAGTTTTGATAATTTTTTTAAGAAAAATATTAAAGAACTTGCAAAATAGCATGTCACTTAACTAAATTACTTTCCTTGGTATAATTAATTCTTGAGTTATGAAGTGTCTAATGTCTGAAGTAATGCCAAATCTGAACCTTGGACAAACACCCAGCTCAAGGTGAAGGTGACACTCGACCAGAGGTGAAAGAAAAGATATCCTTAGGTCAACCAAAGTGATTTTTTGAATGTCTAAGGTCAATGCTAGTCTGTAGGAGCATAGAGCTGTGGTTACTGACCATGGAATGTGCCTGGGTTCGATCCTAAGTAAGAACGAGTATAACACAGCTGATAAATGTAGCCTTGAATGGGTCATTCACCACTAGTGCACAGCAGAAAAATTCCAAGGTCACTGCAGTGCAGGCAGAGCGTGCATACATGCGATCTGTGGCCCCACCATAAGCAACGCCTTGTATTTTAAAATTAAAAGCAACAAAGAATATTTTGGAAATGGTTAACTCCACAAAATATTTTATTTGGCATAAATTGTATACTTTAACAAGATCTACATTTTTTATGTGTATCTCTTATGTTTTTCCAATTATAAAAAAAGTATTTCAGAATGAAGAAGACTTCATAGGCAGTTCCCAGAAAATTCAAGATATATATTTCATATGTCATGCAAATATCTCAAACATGTGGTATTTTAATAAAGTTTGAGTCATTTACAAGAAAGTCAAAAATAACGAAAATTATGTCAAGTAAAGGGTAGTTTAAGGGATTGTCTTAAAAACTCTTCATGTCGCATCCCTGGAAGATCCTGAACTTAAATGTCAACCTTAATGTTTTTCCAAAAATGTTTTTTTTTTATTCAGGGGGCCATAAAACATGTATTTTTGTGAAATACAATTCTTCCTCTACTTTTATAGATAAGTAGTAGACAGAAACATCTTGTGGCTGTAATGTACAATACAAGAATCCCTGGAACAGGCACTGGCCATGGAAAGAATCCTTTGTTTTTGTTTTTTCTTTCCTTCTTTTTTGGGTGGGAGGATAGTAATACATATTCACAAATGAACACAGTAAAATCATCTATTCATCCTTCACTTCATTATGTGAATTAAACATAAAACAAGCTATTTTATCACATCATGAATATTCAAATCCCTACCAAGGATACATGTGATAAACTTAAGCTTTCATGGGGAGAGAGATGTACGCATACCTGTGAAAAACTGGCAAATAATCCATAATTATGGAATTGTGTGGTTGTCTTTTCTTGAGTTGTGTCCATGTTAAAGCTTATGCTATCTTGCAGCTTGGATCCTGAAGAGAGTGAAGAGAACATCGTGGTGGTGGACAAAAATGACAAAAATTATAAAATTGTATTAAAAATGCAAAATCCAATGATGCAGCTACGTAAAATAGTAAATCATCCATATTTGGTACATTTTCCTCTTGTACCTGGAAAAAAGGTATTAAAAGTAGATGAAGAGCTGGTCAACAAATCTGGGAAACTTCAAGTACTGGATGCAATGTTGGCAAAGCTTAAGGAAAGAGGACACAAGGTAAGTGACGGAATTGGACATAAATGTATACTAATATTTCAAAGAGAGAAAATTTCCATTGGATTTCACTGAACTTTCTTATCAAGGAGTAATTTTGTTATGTCTTGTGCAAAACTTGGTACACTTGGGTTTTGCGGGGTAGGGGGAAGAAGAAAAAGAATATTTCTGTCTGATTTCGCTGAACTTTGTTATCAAGTAGTATTTTTGGTACAATTTTGACAAAATTTGGCACATATGGGTTTTATAATATGCAAAACTGATGACTTACAACTTTCAAAAACCTCCACTAACGTTATTTTCAATCCCTAGTATACAGTTCAACACTTCTTGAGGTGGGATGGGTCAGGCAGTAATGTCTGTGGCCTGCATTCAGGAGGTCCCAGGTTAAAATTCTGTGGGCCGACCAATCTGACTGGAGTTTTTTCATGGTTTCCCTCAGCTAAGGTAAATACCAGATTGCATATTTAATACCATGACCCAAAGTTTCCACCTTAAGTCTAAAACATAGTAAATGAGACCTAGAAGGCTAATTGTCCATCACATATCGTTCTAAGAGGTATCCACCAACAGATCCATCGCGATATGACCAAGGAGTTAAAGTGACGTAAAATAAAATAGAGTAAAAAAAAAAAGTAGTAACATTCAAAATAGATGGTAATAGCAAATGCTCTACCATTCTATCCACTGATGATGAAAGCTGGAATTGAACAGCACCCTAATGCCATCTCTCCAGCACATTTAGAAGCAGAGATACAGTTGCCTGGCACTAAGGTCTCTGTAACACGTGTCAAAGTAACTATCTGTCCATTGCATATAGGAGCTGAGTTACAGTTGGCTAGCACTAAGGCCTCTGTAGATACATGATGATGTAAGATTTATGGTACAAGGATGATACACTGATCTAAACATTAGCAGAGGCTGCTTACCCCTCCATTCACCAAGCAGACTGCAGTTACCACTACCTGACACCACGGGTGCCAGGCAGGCATCATGGATCCCCAGCTTTATGGCTTGAAATTTAGGTCCAAGAGTTTAAATAATATTTGTTGCTCACCCTTCTCAGAGAATATGCTGGAAGTGTTTGGGTTCATTGCTCTGGAATGTAAATATTGCTTGTCAATATTCAACAGAAGTTCTTTTAAGTACCACTCCTCAGAACTTGTGTTCAAAATGTGATTCTTCCCAAAATGGGTCTGCAAAATGATTAACTCTACCCACCTCTGGAGAGAGCAGCGTGTGTATGACCTTCACAAAAGTAATCCTTTGTCACAGTAAGCTAATAGTCACAGTTTCAGAAATCTGAAAATTTGCCTTCCCAACTCATCCCCTTTTGCTTTTCATGCGACATAGGAAAAATGCTTTGACTGCTAATAATAAAAATCTGATGTAGTACATTCACATGACTTTCTCTACCCTCTGTTGTTTATTATGGGTATACAAATTATTCTTACTAAAGCTTATTTTTCTGTCTGCTACATTTTAATGCAAATAAATCTTTTCAGAAATAGCTGCATTACACATTTCATTATTGATACTAAGGGAGCAGTGATAGTCAAATATTTTAGAACTGGAATTGCATACTGTTTCCATCACTTGCAAGAAACAACTGAATGTTGACTGGGATTCAAGAGAATGGTCAAGTATTGAACAATTCAAACCATTAATAAGAGATATCTAGAATTGGCATATGCCACAAAAAAACTTATTTGAAATAAATTGTGTGTTTTAGAGAGATTGTCTATGTTTAACGTTTACAAGTTACGCAAAATTCCTCCCAAATGAAGACTTCACAGGCTAATCCCAGAAAATTTAACATATACGTTTTATTTGTCATGTGAATATCTTTAATATATGGTATTTTAATCAAAATCATTAGAGCTATTTTAGAAAAATGTTCCATGTAAAAGGTAGTTGCATTAGTAGAACTAGGAAGAACAAGGAAGAAAAGTATAATAGTAGAAAGAATTTTAAAATTTTGATTTAGATGTATGAAAATATAGGAAGGTGAAATCTTAAAGATTTGCCTGACTCAGCAAAAGGTTCTAAGAAACAAAAATAGCTGGTGGAAAGGAGAAACGTCTAGAAAATTAAGAGAGGCAAGGGCGATAAGGCCTGGGAGCTAAGCAATCCGAATGGCTCAATAAGAAAACAAGCATCAGACAAACTGTACATAAGATGTAAGGGTACAATGATATACTAATACACATTGTATATATTGTAAACCAAATTGTAGAACAAATGGTACAATGAATTCAATTCATTGTACATAAGATAAGGTGGCACATGATTGAGGAAACAGGTAGAAGGCACATTGGCTAAGGAGGTATCCGGAATGCTAATTGAGAAGCATGGCAAAATTTCAGAACCTTACCTCCCCTCATCGGCATATCTAAGATTCTCAAAGGCTCCAACATGTATCAAGAGGAGCGTATTCACTGCTGGAGAAGGTTGTTGTGTTTACTTAATGAATTCTGCATGAAGAGTCCTTGTTTGACACTAGTGAACGACAAGAAGAGGAAGTTGCTTCGCCTGTTGTTAATTGCCGTGTTACTCGCAAGAAATAAAGTGACTGAGAGAAAGGCAGACGAAGTCAATATGATAGCACTTGTGACATTAATAAGAATGAATAGAGACTAATATCTCCAGAAACTGCAATACTCTGCAGTTTCTTAGAGTCCCTATAATGCCTAAAATTAAAAGAAAAAGAATTTGTAATAAAGCGAAAAGGTTTTAAGACTGCACTAGAAACTTTCAGCATAAAAGGAAACTTGCCCAAAAACCATGTAAAAATTTATTTTTCAGTTGGTTATAAAATGCAAGTAAATAGGACAAAATTTAATGTTGAAAGTAGTTCATGTGATAGCAAACTAAAGATGTGGAATCAGACTGAAAAATCCAATGCCATAACCGGGGTTAGAACCACAGAGCTACCACAACAACTTGCTAGCCCAAATCAAATTTCCCAACTGACTCACATTTTTCCCGGTAAACCACAAGGAGATTTCAAATTCATTTTGAAATGACCTACCCCAGTGGCAACTTAAAATGTCTTAAATACTTTTAAGTACTAGGCTTTATAGTTTAACCAACTATTAGGTCAATGAACGGTAATTAATCATTCTTTCACACAAGTCATGTGTTGTAAGACAAGGTTGTAAAGGTAGAATCAGACTGAAAAATTCAATGCAGCCTTCCGGTTTCCATCCATTTGCTGTAATCAATCTGATTCTACCTTTCCAACCTTCTCCTACACACAGCTTGTGTGAAAGAATAATTAATTACTAATGGCAGTGTACACCAACCTAGATTAAGCTCTACTTCCTATTAAACTATTATTCAAGTCAACACCTGGCAGCTTTCATACAAGAGTTAATTACCACAGAAGTAAATGGCAGAGAGCACCATCATGTAGTATGTTACTATAAAAGTAAATAGAGCACAATAATAGGTTAGAATTTACTCTCGCGATCTGGATGGAGTAACTCACTTGTCAGTTGAACCAGAATACCTTATTGTATTTGGAGGAAGATATTTTGATGTGTTCATGGATTATTTAGATTACATTGATCTCGACAAATAAAATAGCAATTCTAAAAGAGTCTTCCGGGCTGATTTGCCGTGGTCTGCTGGAGTAATTGGATCCAGACGTTTCGTCCACTACTGCGGTGGACATCATTGGTGGTGTGGTCAAAGTCTTCTTGGTGAAGGTACAGTTGTGTCTGAATTACGAACACCGGCCGTGAAAGCCTACGCTTACTCAAAATAGCAATTACTTAGTAGATTACAGTGATCTTGACAAAGAAAACAGCGGAAATGCGACAGTATGTATAGTATGGGTAAGGCAAAATCCATATGATACTTATACAGAGGGAGAGTTTAAGCAACGTTTTGGTATTAAGAAAAAATCTTTTACATTCCTTTTGAATAAATGGATTGAACATCACCATATGCCGAACGAAAGAATACCCAAACAAGCCTTTTGTTACAAGCCTAGGGGATGAAGACTTGGACAACTCCAAAAAAGATGGCTTCAACAAATATGAGACTAGAACAGGCAATTGCCTAAACTGTGAAGGAGGAATAAGAAGAAGAAGAAGAAGAAGAAGAAGAAGAAGGCATTCTTTTGAACCTGTTTGGAGAGCATTTGCAACAAAACTCGGGTAGGAATTCAACTGTATCACCCAAACTGCAATTGTTGTGTGTCCTATGGGTGTATCTTATTGGAACATTTCAGATAGTTACAGGCAATCATATAAATGTTTACCATACATCTGCTGGTCATATTGTTCATTGCGTTGTTAGAGCGTTTTTGAGATTAAGAGCAAGGTACATAAATAAATATACACAGGTGTTTAGAAAATAAAAGGCACTTCTTGGATTTTGCAGGTTTCCCATACATTGTGGGTGCAATTGACTGCATACATGTTCGTATTTTGTTCCCAACCATTGAAAATGGTGAATTTTTCTGAAATCTGAAAGGGTATTTATTCATCTGCACACAGGCAATCTGCAATGCAAATATGAAGATTAGAAACAATGTTTCCCATCACTCATAGCATTAAACTCATCTGTCATGACTCTACAGACATTTCTCTTCAGCATGTTTACATCATGTTTTTTGCACTCTACATTGTTTAAATGGAATTTCATTACCTCTACCAACAAACATTTATCTCTTTTGCGGATGTTTTTTCCTGTTCTATCACACATAACCTTATCCATGATTGCTTCAAGTAAATTGTGCAAACAAAACTATACTCCAGGAGTAATGAGCTCTTACTTCTGTAGTAGTAACTAAAAGAGAAAATTGTAGTTTAGCTCTATGACATTACTTTGTGCTGATGGCACAAATTATGGATGGTAATTCCTTTAGATTACGTTCTTACGCTCTTCGTAATGTAATATTTCTTCGCGATTGTGCTTTGGTTTTGGCCTGGCTTGCCTCACTTCACGTTGGGCAGGGAGTCTTTATCTGTGCCAGCGGACACATTTGCAACTTTGCTGAGTTTCCGAATAGCTTGCTAACTATGAAATTTGCTTTTGTCTAGAGGATTTCTGACCGGTATAATTTTTTCATCGGCTTGGCCATTGTGTTTTGCTACCTGCCATCTGCTATATAGATGGGGAAATTTAACGGAGCCAGTGTTAAGAATTGCTTTTTCCATTATTTTGTATAATTGTAACTGGGTCATGTGTATTAATATGATTAATCTGGAACACATGACCGTTAAGTAATCTTGTTGATCTCCTGAGAGTCTTGAATCATTTTAAGTACCTTTAAATGCTTTTACTTAATTGTGCTTGTAATATTGATATATTTGTAGCTTGGGTGATTATTGAAATTGTTAATATTGTCAGGATTTATGAAATTATTTTACTTGGAGTAATTAATTGTTCATGTTTCTAGAGTTTATTCAGGGTTACTTTGTGAATAATTTATTTATTGCCTCACGGGGATTTGTTAAATAATTTATTCCTACTAGATATGTGGGGTGAATATTGTGAACATACAGTTTGTACATTTGTAATTTCAGTGCAAGGTACTGTTATGCTATCTCATTCAAGTTAATTTTGTATTCTCATGTCATGATTGTCGAGTACCTGACCGATAAGCCTAATAAACATAGAACTTACGAATTGATTTTTGTTTATAATAATTGCTTTGGGAGTTATTCCTAGTCTTTACTTAGTGATTAGCTGTTACTCCTTAGCCTTGGTCCGTGGTTTCCTTTGAACTCTTGCATCTTCCCCTAGAATAGGTTTACAATAGCTAATTAAGATGTAGCCTGGGTTGGTGCAATTACTCTCATAGTAACCTATACTTAGCTATACACAGTACAGACTTCTTTAGTAAACGTTACTTCCGAAGTAATTTACTCTAACATGGTGCATGCTGTCCTAAAGAAGTGCTATCATAACAGTGTGACATCCTTTATACAGAGAGAGCCAAAAAACTACGAACCGGCTGCGCGGTGTTTTTCCTGTCTGCGTTCTCGGCGCTTGTTGCAGTCTGCTGCTATCATAGAAAGGCATGGATGAAACCATACAACATTTTTAAAACTACTTTTAAAGGCTTTACTTACCAACTTTATGAAAGGAGATGCTGAAACTGACCACCATCGTCCATACATTTTTGGCACTCTTTAGGAAACTATCCATCACTCGCCATAGTTCACGTTGAGAAATGCTGGCAATTTCCTGGCAGATATTTTGTTTTAATTCTTCCAGGGTGTGTGGGTTTGTCTTGTACACTTTGTTTTAAGTTACCCCAGAGATAGAAATTGCAGGTGGTTAGGTCGGGGGACCGAGGGGGCCACAAGTCTCTACTAATAATTCTGTCCTCAAACACACTTTCATAAAGTTGTTAAGTAAAGCCTTTAGAAGTAATTTTAAAATGTTGTATGGTTTCATCCGCGCCTTTCTATGATAGCAGCAGATGGCGAGCACCGAGGACACAGACAGGAAAAACACTGTGCAGCCAGTTCGTAGTCTTTTGGCTCTCCCTGTATAACCATGGTAAGATGGTGATGCCGTTGACCTGCCTTCTTTGTTACAGAAGTTGGTAATTTCTATTTCTGTCATCAGCAAATACAAAAAAAAAAAACAATATCAAAATTTTAAAACCATAAAACATTTAAACATTAATGTAAGATAGGTATGGGTAGATATGAACCATTTATAATGAATCTGCAACCTGCAGTGCATGCTTGTAGTTCAAGATTTCTTGTGCAGATGCACAAAAACCTTGCTGTATAAATGCAGAAATTGAAATTTATCATACATAAATCAACTTTTTTTATATGTTGCTTTACTGGTTGCTCTTTTTCAGGTTCTGCTTTTCTCCACCTTTACGATGCTACTGGACATAATAGAAGAGTATCTTTTGATGCGTGAATATAAATATGTTCGTTTGGATGGAAGTGTAAGCTTAGAGCAAAGGCAAGAAAGCATTAAGACATTCAACACTGATCCAAACATTTTTATATTTATTATATCAACTCGTGCAGGTGGTCTTGGTATCAACCTCACAGCAGCAGACACTGTTATTATATATGACAGTGATTGGGTAAGTGGTTTTAAAATGTAATTGAAAACTGTGATATTTCATAAGCCAGAAGTCACAACTATTGTATAAAATACTTATATAAATTATTGCAGTATAATTACCTAAAGCACGGGTCACCTCATCTCAAGCAAATAAACCATTCATTTTTCACCGTTTTCATTGTTCTTGAGAATAATAAAGAAACAAACAAAATATGCTAGCCTCCTGTATCTTTTTTTGTATATATAAATGTTGTTGTTTACCAGTGACACTGGGGATTAATTAATCTGCATCATTTTTCCTCTGGCTTCCCAATATAAAGTCTGTAAGCTATCACTTTTAAGGCCTTTGCATTTGGCAAGATGTTGTTTGTTCAGGATGACATCTTCTTCACAGAGTGCACTTGGGTGTAGGTAGGTATCATATCTTGTAGAGATGTTCTGCGAGGCAATCGTAGCCAGTTGCCATCCTAAATAAGGCCACTCCAGTCTTCCTTGGCATTTTTTGTATATCAACTCTATCTTTAATATTCTTATAATCTTTATCTTTTAATTTATCTTCAAGTCTCTGCTGTCTTTTGAAATGTTGTTTGATATTATGTAATTGTTTATTTATTTCTATTTGTCCTACAGGTTATATTTGTTGTATTGCACCTTTCTTTGTTAATTGATCCGCATGTTCATTGCCCAAAAGACCAACATGAGCTGGGATCCATTGTAGAGTGACATGATTTCTAGTTTCGCCTGCTTTAATTAGGCTGCTTATTTCTTTAATGTTTCTTGTTGTTTTATTATTGTAATTTACTATCCCATCTATGGCTGATTTTGACTCCGATAAGATGACTATTTTTTGTTTTATGTATGGTATATATAAAATGTTCTGTAATGCTGCTTTTATAGCTGTTAATTCTCCATCATAGTGGTTTGACATTTCATGTAATGTTAGATACTGTGCAAAATGTTTATAGTATACTCCTGCACAAGCATTTTTTTTTTATTGATGAGGGATCCATCTGTATATATTCGAAGCCATTCTTTTACTGGGTATCTTTCATTTTCCGTAGCTATTGCTCTCATTTCATCTGGTATATTGTTTTGTTTGTGTATATATAAGTGTTATAAACAGCATTTTGATATTCATTTCCAACAAAAATTCGACATCAGGATTTCAGGAATGCATGTTTTGAGGCCCCTTGAATAAAAAAAACTTTTTAGAAAAAGGTGTGTGTGCGTGAGAGAGAGAGAGAGCAGCATAGCTCAAAAATAAAAAGTTGGATAAGTACCAAACTTGGTATTTGTTTAGCACCTTTCTAAGATGCAACACAAAGATATTCAAGAAAATCCCTCCATCACAAACTACCCTTTACATGGAACATTTTTTGAAATTTTTAAAAAAAGTTTGATTAAATCACCATATATGAAAGATATTTAAATGACAAATAAAATGTAAATCTTGAATTTTCTGGGAAAGTCCGCTTCATTAGGAAGGAATTTTGTATAACCTTGTATAACTGGTAAACGTTAAGCAATAGATGAAAACATACTACATAAAAAAAGTAGTTCTCTTTAAAACAGAATTTATTTCAGATAACTCTTTTTGTGGAATCAACCATTTCGAAAATATCCATTATTATGTGTGAATTGTTCATTCTTTTCAAGTCCTATCGATTTTTGGTTGTTTCTCAGGATTACATGGAAAGAGTATGGAATTTTAAGGTATAGTGTCCATTCTATTTGACTATCGCTGTTCCCTTTGTATCTGAAACAATTTTCAGAAAGCTTTGTCTCGATTAAAATGAAGTAGATAGAAAAATAATCATTCATAAGAATGATATGTATACCCATTAATAAATGAAGAGAGTAGAGAAAGTCGTGTGAAATTTTTATATATATATGTTTATTTTGTGTCATTTATACCCGCCTTGAACTGTAATGGTCATATCATTGGCCCTTTACCTTTGGAACATATTGCCTGTCGGCAAAGATGTTCATTCATATTCAGGTGTCATTGGATTTATGATTTCTTCTTTGGGTTTTACACATTAAATCTCACATGCACATTCTGGCTCTCAGACTCGGGCAAGACTAGGAAACAACCTTGGCTAGAGAAAAATTCCCATCCCACAGCAAGGAATCAAACCCAGGATGCCTTGTACAGTACACAATTGCTCTACCAACTGAGCTACAAGGCCAGCTAATTCACAATTCTACGAGGATCATCCAGAAACTAAGTCCCAATCGCGTCCAGAGATGGCACCACCAGTCAGATAGGAATGCGCATGCACAGGATTAGAGAGGAAGTATGTGGGAATAATGCAGTACAGCTTCAGTCGTATGACGGAAGTGGTTATTGCACAGTGCTCGGAGAAAATGGCCGCTCCAATATTGACTCTGCCAACTGCGAGGTTCGTGCAGTCATCCGAATGAAATGTCTGGCCGCAGCATTGACATTCCTACAGCAATACGCAGAGAAAGGGGACGAGTTTCTTGACAATATTGTCACTGGGATGAAACGTGAGTGATGGATGCCTCACCAGAAACAAAGTAACAATCAATGCATTGGCGTCATAGTGGCTCACCTGTGAAGACCAAATTCAAGCAGACAATCTCTGTCAAAAGAATCATGTGCACTGTCTTCTGGGATCGTTGTGGTGTCCTCCAGTGTGAGTTTTTACTGCGAGGGGAGACCGTAAATGCTGATCAGTATTGCCAGATATTGCATAAACTGAGGAGGACAATCCAGAACAAGACACATAGGATGTTGGCAAGAGGCATTATGCTATTGCATGACAATGCAAGACCCTATACAGCCAACGCCACATGAAATGTGTTGAATCAGTTTGGATGGGAGATCGTCGACTATCCACCCTACAGCCTCGACTTCACCCCAAGTGATTTTCATCTCTTCCATCTCATGAAGCATTTTCTGCCTCAACAATGGTGGTGACTATGTTGAAAAGTAGCCAGTGAATCTTTGTAATTATTCCAATAAATATCCCTTCCTTAATGATGATTTTGTTGTCTTTATCCCTCATCGGAACTTAGTTTCTGGATGACCCTCGTAACATGCCAGCACATTACTTCTCATAGCAAGGAATCAAGCCCAGGACCCCTTGCACAGTAGGCAGGTGCTGTACCGACTGAGCTGCAAAGTCAGCTAATCCACAATTCTAACACGTCACCACCTTCTTTCATGCAAGATTGGGAGCTGCTGCTGCGAAGGAGTTTGGCAATCTCAAAAACCACTCAGCTGTTTTTTGAAAATTAACCTTTCAAAAGCATTGTTCTTCATGATGAACAAAGGCTTTAAGATATATTTCAAAGATTTTAAATTGGAGAGGTTAAGGTGGGTTTTCATGCCACCCAATTTCAATTCTGTTTCATAGAATATGAATATCAGAAGATATTCTTTGTCCCTTTATTGCTAAAAAGGTGGATTTTAAATGATTTCCAGCCATGAAAGCAGGCTTAAAATCTTTAGAACTGGCTTATTGAAGGGGGTGGAAGAAAATTGTCTATGACTTGATTACACCAAATTTTCCTTTGGTGTAGAAGTTTATTGTAAAACTTTGTTAACTTGGTCTTTAGAATCTGATAATAGTAATTTATGCTATGAGAAATTAAAATAATGTTTTAAATGAAAAATTTAAGGCTTGCCGAAGGTGGTAATTTTCACGAAATTGTAAATATATTTTAATCTCACTTGGCATATATTTTATCTACTACTAAAATATAAATTAGAGGAATTATTTTAATTAAGCATGTAGATTTATCTCTGCTGGATGGGAACATGATGGCACCAGTGCCGTTGTCTTGGAGATAATGTAAGTGCAAATTGAAGTGTGTACAGAAAAGGATTTATTTTTGTTAAATAACAAGATTGTAGAAATTGTGGATTAAAACATTTTAATTCGCTACTGTATTAAAACCAGTATTCAGGTTGCTAGGAATGGTGAAACAAATAATAGTTTATATAGCAATAGCAGATAGAAATAAGCCACCTTACAGCTCTCAAAAACATCCGCTATGCTCATTTACAACCTTTTAGATAAGAATCAGTGCTGTCTGACCTATTTAGACAACACTTTGTACACTTAAACATAGGATCTAATGAACATTATAGGTCACCCTATTCCGAAATCTGCACTGTTTAACCTATCTGGACAAAATATTGTACGAGGGTGATACTGGAAATTTTTAGATTGTCGTGTTTCTAAGAACAAATGAAATTATTTGACAGCTACTTTCTAATGTTTTGCGAGTTGATTGCTGTGTAGTTTGTTTGATTTGCTGTAATAGTTCGTCAGTTATCATTTAAAGATTTTATGTTCACCGAAAATTGTATTTGACTAGAGAACATTTACGGGCTTTGATGTTTTACATTTTAAATCATCATTAATGCTTAAACAATGTGAAGATCGGCTTAGAAATGCATTTGATGAAAAAGCCCCATCTAAGGCAAAAATTTATAATTGGTATAGCGAACTCAAAAGAGATTGTTTTTTTCTTAGTGATGAATTTCATGAAGGATGCCCTAGAACTGCTGTTGCTGATGAAAATATTGCCACTGTTCGAACAATGCTTGAAGAAGATCGGCATTCATCTTGTGAATTTATTTAGGCAACCTTAGGCATTGGTATGAACCAAATCCAAAACATTTTACATCAACAGTTAGACATGAGAAAACTTTGTTGTCGATGGATTCCGCATAAACTGACTCCTGATCAAAAACAACAATGCATTGATTGATGCAGGAAAACTCTGGAAAAATTCCAAGACAGCAGTTCAAATTTGGTTTGGAATATTGTTACTGGTAATGAATCTTGGATTTATTGTTATGAGCCTGAAAAGAAAAGTTAATCGGCCCAGTGACTTTTGAACAGAACCTAAGCCTACAAAAATCTAATGAATTTGCAATGCTAGTAAGAAGATGGTTGCTAGCTTTTTTCCTAAAACGGGCCATATTGCTATTATAGCATTAGATGACAGTATAACATTACTGCTGATTGGCACACAAATGTCTCTTTACCACATATTTTTTAAAAAGTTCATAAAAATGCCCAAGAGCAAAAATAATGTTACATCATGACAACGCATCATCACATACAGCAAAACTAACAACTGAGTGTCTGGATGCCCTAAAGGTCAGCACTATGGGATCTCCACCATACAGCCCTGACCTTAGCACCTTGTGATTTCTTTTTGTTTCCAAAAATTAAAGATAAAACGAATGGAATCACTTTTCGTCATCATTGGAAGCAGTGGAACATTATAAAAACCGGTTTCTGAAGTGCCTCAGGAAGAGTGGCATCATTGCTTTAAGGACTGGTTTCATCGAATGCAAAAATGCATTGATGTTAAAGGGGAATATTTTGAAAAACAATAAAATCTTTTAAATTTTTTTAAAACTAATCCTTGTTTGATTTTCTAAAAATGTTTGTCACCCTTGTACGGTTAAAGTGCAAGACCTAGAAAAAATTGTAAGTTACCTTGCAACTTCCAAATACTACCTTTAAAGCATGTTTTCAACCCTATAGGACCATTACGTTTTTAAAACTTGCATTCATCCTTGTTTTCATTAAATCAATGGATAGTGAGGTACTTCATTATTCCACGGCATAATGCAAGTTCTGTTGGCAGTAGTAATAGTTATAGCTTTGAATAAATAAGTACCTGTAATATTTTCAATATTTTTACTAAATGTATGAATGAATTTTATTCCAGAATCCTCAGGTTGATTTGCAAGCACAGGATCGTTGTCATCGTATTGGACAAACCAAACCTGTGGTTGTTTATCGTTTTGTCACAGCTGGTACTGTTGATGAGCAAATAGTTGAGCGAGCTGCAGCAAAGAGGAAACTGGAGAAAATGGTAATTCATAAAGGTAAGGGAAATATTTAACATACCTGCCATATAAACATTCCTTTTTCTTTAAGGGTATGAGTTTCTGGAAACAACGAAAGTAACCTCAAAATAAAAGCTGTCCCCATTTGTTTCCCCTGAACTCTCATTCTTCACCTGTTCACAGACCTGGTTATAATTTCATTTTTACTTTCTCTACCATGTACATAGTGGGTAGAGAAGGTATTGCATTTCACCCAAAAATTTGATACCGAGATTTTGCCAGAAATACATGTTTTTAGGTCCCCTGAATAAAAAAAGGCATTTCCAGAAAAACATGTCTGCACGTGCGTGTGGTGGGTGGAGGAGAAAGAGAGAAATAACAGCATAACTCAAAATGAAGTAGGATAAATACCTAATTTTGTATTTAGATTCGGTAACCTTCCAAAGATGCAACATGAAGATTTTTAAGAAAATCGCCTCCACTGCAAATATCCTTTACATGGAACATTTTTTGAAATTTTGATTTTTTAAAAAATGGCTTTAATGATTTTGATTAAAATACTGTATATTAAAGATATTTATATGACAAATAAAATTTATATCTTGAATTTTCTGGGAATAGCCTGTGAAGTCCTCTTCATTCGGAAGGAATTTTGTATAACCTTATATAACTGGTAAGCGTTAAGCAATAGATGAAATCATACTACACAAAAAAATGTAGATCTCTTTAAAACACATACTTTATTTCAAATAAGCTTTTTTTGTGGCATAAGCCATTTCTGGGATATCCGTTAGTAACGGTTTGAATTGTTCATTACTTCCTTTATTGGACTTTTATTGATTCCAACATCATTGTGATTAATACCTTCTCTAAGAACAATTATATGAAATTTAATTACATTGGTCAACAATGAAAATGTTAAATAATGTCTGCTGATTCCTATGTTTCTGCATCTGCCAAATCCAAAAATGAAGGCAGAAATGTTCCATTACCCACCAGTTTTTTGTATTAAAAAAAGTTGTTTTCACGTTTATTAGCATAGGGTGGTAAATGTACTAACTAAAGAAAATAAGTTTATTTCATTAGGTCAACAAATGAACATTTGCCTTAGGCGATTGTTGTATGTGACTTCAGGAATGACAGTGTTCAGCAACACAGGATGCAAAACTGGGATAATATAGAATAATTGCAAAGACTGCAATAAAATATACATAAACAAAACCAAAAGAAACAACATTTTGACCAGGAAACACACGTGCAGTATAAAATACAAAGACAACTGGGTAGTTGCAGTACATTTCTGGAATTCAAATCACAAAATTAGCAAGAAGACCGAGTTACTAAAACAAGTGAGTCACACTCTAGAACTCTGTATATGGAAAAATGATTTTATTAATAGGAACAAGCACCGAGTTATGACATAACACAACAAAGAGCAGCAGAAAAATGCATGATGTGAATAGAAAGGCCCAACAGGATATAGCTACATTTAAAATTTCAAGGTCAATGAACCCCTTCATGTGGGAGAACCTTGTAAACAACATTGGGTTTTCAAAATGAGCAAAAAGGCTTAAACCCTTAAAAGAAAATATGAAAACTTTCACCGCACACAATTCCACAGTAGACAAAAAGAAATCATCAAACCACCATTAAAAGCAGATAATGTAATCAACCTTTCAGCATGTGCTTTCTCTCAAAAAGAAACTGACCTTCTAAACAAAGGCTTGAAAACATGTCTTTTTTTCAAAACACAACATAATCCTAGCCCCTCAAAATAAATTCAACTTTAAAAAAACCCATTGAGCGCACCTCCCAAAGATCAGGTACTGAAAACTTCCAAACCTGAGATTTACAAGATTAACTGCCAAGAATGCAATGAAGTATACTCGGAAAAACCAAGTGCAACTTAATCATCCGCACCAAAGAACATATTGGGAACATAAAATATATTCATTCATTCATTATCTGTTTACCCTCCTCTTCATCCCCCAGGACTTACAGGCGGGTGCCTGGGGTCAGAGGCCTGTCGAGGAGCAGACACTCACGGTTCAGACAGAATATCCAGGATAGGTGATCAGCCCGATGCCTGGTATGGGAGGAAGGAAGTAGATGAAACGAAATGACGATGAAATGAATGAAAGGAAAGGTGAGAATGGAGCAGTTGGTGGAATGAATGGCGGGGGAAACCGGAGAACCCAGAGAAAATCCGCCCAGACACCGCTTTGTCCACCACAAATCCCACATGCGGGTCCCTGGGGTTGAACCCGGGCCGCCTCGGTGGGAGGCGAGCGGTCTAACCGCTCGGCCACGGCGCCGCCACACATATAATATAAACAGACACAAATCAGCTGTCACAGCATACTTTTGGGGAGCTATCCATGAAATGCACACAAAACTCTGAATTACTAAAAGAAGTAAACAATCCTCTAGAACGAGCTGTATGGGAGAAGATTTTCATCCAAAATCACAAACAGAGAATTACAAACTTTGAAATCCTGCCTCCAGACATCTATATCAAACTCATCATGCCATCTACCAGAGACCAGAATGAAGACGACACCAGTGCTGCCAGTGGACCTACAGTTGATGGAAGCGAAAGCTTCTGAAACATTTCCTGCATAAATTACTGAGTAAGTGGGCAAATGTTTCCCAAATCCAACTCGTAATGCTTAAGTACTGAGTCATGAATTTTGGAGTTCCACCACCAGACACGCACGCGCGGACGGACGACAATGCCAGTAAAACCACAACTGAAGATGAAAGGGAAACTTTTGAAACAGCAAAGTAATGTTTATGTTGTCAAAATGCACAATATGAGTAATTGGGTGATTTTTCCTTCTTGCCCACTCTTACTATATACAGCACTAGTAGCATTGACTCCAGTGATACATGAAATGATAATTGGGAAAGGACATTCAGCAAGGAAACATTCCAGGCCTAACTTTAGCTACCTATCCAGCATTTGCCAGTTAATGAGGACTGACGTATATATAGCTGTTGTTGTTTCAAACAAATGGTTATTGTAGAAAATACCACCCTTATAAAGCTTAAGTTTGAAGTTTGACGATGCTACATTGTTTAGTAATTGTTTGGCAGCCATCAATAGTGAACTCTCAGCGAATTTGTAAACATGGATAAAACTGGCCATTGTTGTGTGATACAATACTTTCATTTGAAAGGTCTTAGTCCAACTAATATTAAAGCTGAGCTAGATTCTACTCTGGGGGAGTCTGCTCCGTCATTTACAATAGTAAAATATTGGGTGGCAGAGTTTAAGCGAGGCCGTACGAGCTGCCAAAACGAACATCGCAGTGATCGACCAAATGAGGCAACCATGCCAGAAATTGTGAAGAAAATTCACAAAATGGTATTGGATGACCTCAACTGAAAGTGTGCGAGCTAGTAAACATCGTAGGCATTTCAAAAATGCTGTACATCGCATACTGATTGAAAATTTAGACATGAGAAAGCTGTGCGCAAGATGGTGCCGCGTTAACTCACAATGGAACAAAAGCAGCATCGTGAGGATGTTTCAGTCGAGTGTTTGGCAATGTTTCGCTGCAATAAAGCCAAGTTTTTGCATCGATTCATAACCATGGAAGAAACATGGGTCCATCACTTCACACCTGAGAGACAAAGAAACAGTGGATTGAAAGGGGAGAATCGGCTTCAAAGAAGGCAAAGACAATTCCATCTGCAGGAAAGGTCATGGTGTCAGTTTTTTGGGATAATTTTCATTGATTATCTTCAAAAAGGAACAACAATCAATGGCGAGTATTATGCAAACTTATTGCAGTGTTTGAATGATGAAATCAAGCAAAAAAACGACCACATTTAACGAAAAAGAAAGTTCTGTTTCATCAAAGCAATGCACCAGTTCACACATCCCTTATTGCCATGGCCAAAATCAATGAGTTAAAGTTCGAATTGCTTCCTCATGCACCCTATTCGCTAGACTTAGCCCCCTCTGATTATTTTCTGTTTCCAAAGTTGAAGAAATGACTTGGTGGTAAAAGATTTGCCAACAATGAAGAGGTGGAGTTTGCAGTTGATGGCTATTTTGCAGACCTCGACAGTTCTCACTATAAACAGTGTATCGAAGCTATTGAACATCACTGGGAAAGGTGTATTGAGCTGAAAGGAGACTATTTAGAGAAATAAAGATGTTTTTTCCCCAAAATGTTTGTGTTTTCTTTGTTAGGTCGGGTACTTCTGGGACAGCCCTCGTAACACATTATGTATAATTCTGCTAATTTTTATATTTCCATGGAAATTAGCTAGCATCCAGAGTCTGGCAGTTTCAGTCTACTGTATGGCAACATTGTGCAAGGGACAAGGTGGAATCTGTGCTTGCTGACTGCATGTAGCTGTGTTGCAAGTGCATATTGAGCTTCTTGGGCACACAGCATAATTTTGCAACTTAGTATAGTGGTATATTATTATTTAATAACTCCAATAGTGCAAATGGTAGAATTAAATTTGTAATAGAAAGTTTGTTCCTCTGACATACTCCTTTATTCTGTCTTATAGAATTAATGTACTGTTTGGCAAAATAATTGTAAAAAATATCAGCATTCAACGTGTGAAACCAATGTTATAAGAATTATTTTAGTATTTCATTTGTGTTTTCAAGAGCCTTCAGAAATCCAGAATACTATATCCATCCACCCAGATAACATGCTGGGAGCTCCACTTTCTTTATTGTTTCTTTGCACCAAAGTCCAATCCTCCAGTATGCAGCAGTATGAAATGTGATAACATGTTTAGCACTATTTAGATGCACAAAGCTTGCCTTGCAAATAGTGATCATAGTCAGAATAATGGGGAAAGAAAAACAATATTTCACTTCGGCTTTACTTTGTCAATAAAAGTACTTAATTAAATCTCGGATAAATATGGACGCAGAAAAATGTCCTCATATATACTTTGTAACATCAACAAAAGGTATTTTTTAATTCCAGGAAATATTGTTTTCTTTTTTCAGGAAAATTCAAGCTAAACAAAACGGAGCAGCAGGAATTGGTTAGCCTTTGTGATTTAATGGAGCTTTTAAATTCACGAGATCATCAGCAAGTGATCCACTCAAATGGATATGGTAAGTGTAACCAATGTCTTATGCTAAGTATCTGAGTATTGATTCTCCAAGTTTCTTATGGTTAATTTAGAAAAACAATCTGTTACACAACCTTTAAAAAATTATGGCATAATGGTTTCTTTTGATTTCACATCATTATTTCCAAAGTGTGCCCACAGATAAAACTATTGTATTGTTTGAGAAATTGGATGATAACCACTAGACTACAAGAATAATAAAGTTCAACAGAGCTTTATACACATTATGCAACATAGTCAACATGTAATTACAATTTAATTATGTAACTAAAATGGATGTTACAACTCTCTCTCTTCTCTTGTCGTCCGTGGTGTAGTGATTACCATGCTAGCTTCTAGTTTCTGAGGTCGCAGGTTCAAACCTGGCGGAAGGCGATGGATTTTTCCTGCATAAAAATCCTTAGCATGGCTTCTTTCAGAAGGAAGTAAAGCCGGTGGTCCCATGTCGTAGATTTACGGCACGTAAAAGAACCTCAAGTCTGATAAAGAGGCCTCTGAGCAAAATTTCTGGTTTTTCACGGCCAATATAGAATGGGACGCTAAGGACCACAGCAGTTAAAGAGCATCCATAAATAATAATTTTAAAAAAAAACTCAAACTCTGTTCTCTCTCTCTCATGATGTAGTATTTGTTAAAAATGTCTTATTCTGTGAGACAATTTAATATTGTAATTTTTTAAAAAAAAAATTCTCAAAATTCTTGAATGCCTATGGAAAGTATGTATTAACCCCCCCCCCCAATGCAATCTTCTAATTTCTCTAAGGTGCTAATTTCCTTTCTTTTCTTTTTTTATGTCACATTTAATTGTTTTAGCTATGGATTTTGAGTTGAAGCCATTTAAATTAGCTACTTCAAATATATGATAAAATTCTTTTGAATACTCTTCTGTCTCCAAAGATATATTCATACTTGCCAACTTTTACAGTTTGGCCATAAAATTTTCAAAAGTTGGGGCTTTTTTAGACTTTACAGCAACATAGGATACCTTTTAATTTATGGTTTTTGGGCTCATTCAAAGTATTACAGATTTTCACCACCTACATGATAAAACATTAATTTCTATTGTGTTATATTGTCATTTTTTATTATAGACTACTCGATAACTTATGATTACAGCCTAAATGTACAACACTATGATAAGCCAGATCTTATCTGTGTGTCTATTCTTCACTGGGCTGCAACAAAATTGTTTTGTGGGATTGAAAATTTAGTTTCATCACTAAGTGATCTCTAGTGATAACCAGCAGTAACCAATGAATAGCAAATGGATCATGTGAATTGTAAAGTCAACTCTCGTTCATAAATCATTTACCTTATTCACATAGTATGATTTGAAATAATAAGTTTCACATATTTTGAGACAGGTCTTAGATATAGTTCATGGTATGAACAGTAAAATGTTGACTAGAAATTTGTGTATAACCTAGGAAGTGGTGTTCTTTGCTACTGTTTAATACCAAGCTTTGGTGCAAGCAGAATTTCAGTATCTGTGACAGGTAGAAGCACTACCAGGTCTTCAAGGATTCTTATAAAACGGAATTCCCATTTATTTTACACGTAATTTTTGTACATTATTGCAATGAACATTTTAGGTAAATTTAATCTCACTGTAAAATCATTACGCTTTGCTGGACAAGGGAAAGTTTTACAGGTTTCAATTTCAGGAAGTTGGCAAGCAAGCATACTATTCAATGTATGAATTAAATCCTGAAAACTGCATGCTGATGTGAAATCAGATTACCTCCATTCTTTTTACTTTCTCTACATATAGTAAGTAGGGGAAGTATTGCATTTCACTCAAAAATTCGATACCAAAATTTCACCAGAAATACATGTTTTGAAGCCTACTGAATCAAAAAAAAAAAGTTTTTGGAAACATGTCCGTATGTGTGTCTGTCTGTGAACAGCATAACTCAGAAACGAACAGTTGGATAAACACCAAACTTGGTATTTAGGTTCAGTATCTTTCAGAGATGCAACACGAAGGTTTTAAAGAAAATCCCCCCACCTCAGACTACCCTTTACATGGAACATTTTTCAAAAATTTTAATTTTCTCAAAAATTGCTCTAACGATTTTGATTAAAATATCAGATATTAAGATACTTTCATGACAAAATGTATATCTCAAATTTTCTGGGAATATCTCCAAAAGTATTCTTCATTGTGAATGACTTTTGCATAATACTAAACCATGAGAGAAGGACAAAATTTTACTATACAAAAAATGTAGACCGCGTTAAAATACACAGTTTATGTCATATACATTTTTTTTGTTGAGTGAACCATATTCGAGATATTGCTTGTTATTCCCTTAAATTTTCCAATACTTATACTTTTTCTCAAATGGGAATTCGTTATTCTTTTTTTTTTGTCCGGGTGATGCAAAGAGAATGGAATGCTGCACATAGCAACCAGGTCTTAAAATATTTGACTATTGCTTAAAGCCTACCAATTCCCTTTGCATCTACAAGAAAATTAGCAATAAGATTAACATCTTGATATCTCAATTAACATGAAGCATATGGAGAATAAGCGTTTGTAAAAATAGTTTGTACAAGAGTAGAGAAAGTCATGTGAGTGTAACACATCAGATTTTTTATATAAGTAGTTATCCACATACGTGGATATCATCCTATATATAACAATATTACTCTCATTTAACCTTGTAGTTTTTATCTTCTTCCGTTACTTGATTAGTGCAAAATATAACAAAATTCTATGGAAACCTTAGCTATAACTGTAAAAACAGTAATTTAAAACACTAAGATGGAGACAGAACAAAGCAATTGCATCACACAAGCTCAACAGCAAAATTAAATATGTTTGACTAGAACATTTACCAATGTCATTGCACATTCAAAGACTATAATTGTTGATAAATAAAATTCACTCATGCCTCAATATGGACACATGACATTGGATTTACTTCATGTGTGTATTAAAATTATTTTCAGCTTAGATTTGAGACTGCATCATATGTGATTAAAACAGTCACATTATATGAGGTATGAATCTGAATTTTGATAAATGTAAAAAATATTACTTATTGGAAAATCAAGAACATGAAATATGTAATACAGCAATGTAAATATGACTAAAGCCCCTATTTCGTATAATTTCTCAAGTATGTCTTTATTTAACTGGCCTATACTGGGTGTCATATAAAACTACCACTGCAAATATCTCCGAAACAAAAGTAGGAATTGGAAAAACAGTTTTCACAGGCATGAAGGTACCAGATGGACTCATTAAAGTACAGGGAGAGCCAAAAGACTACGAACCGGTTGCACCGTGTTTTTCCTGTCCGCATCCTCAGCGCTCGCCGTCTGCTGCTATCATAGAAAAGTGCAGATGAAACCATACAAAATTTTTAAAACTACTTTTAAAGGCTTTACTTAACAACTTTATGAAAGTGTGTTTGAAGACAGAGTTATTAGTAGAGATTTGTGGCCCCCAACCTAACCCCCTGCGATTTCTATCTCTGGGGTAACTTAAAATAAAGTGTACAAGACAAGCCCACACACCCTGGAAGAATTAAAACAAAATATCTGCCAGGAAATTGCCAGCATTTCTCAACATGAACTACGGTGAGTGATGGATAGTTTCCTAAAGAGGTGCCAAAAATGTATGAACAACGACGGTGGCCAGTTTCAGCATCTCCTTTCATAAAGCTGGTAAGTAAAGCCTTTAAAAGTAGTTTTAGAAATGTAGTATGGTTTCATCTGCACCTTTCTAAGTTAGCAGCAGACAGCAACGAGTGCCGAGGACACAGACAGGAAAAACACCGCACAGTGGTTCATAGTTTATTTGGCTCTCCCTATAGATGATAATGGGCATTCAAAATGTAAGAAAACATTCTTTTCAACAAAACTTTTGATTTTTTTTAAATGGAAACCTGTGTTTTTTACACAGTTGATAACTAAAACATCTACCCTGCTTTTTCACATTGGAGTATTTTCTGTGGTGGATTTCAATTAGAATCCCCTTAGATTGTGTTTAGCACACATTCATGTGCAGCATTTCATGAATTTAAACAAATTTTTGGGATGTTAAAAAAAATCTGCATATTGACTGAAAAGAATTAAACCTTTTTTAACATCAGTGCTCTCTACCTTTTGGGGAAAGCGTAATACTGGAGTCTGTTTTAAGACTGTTTGTATTAGTTTTCAGTACAAAAGATATAAGGTTATCTGCTCTTTGAAAGAACAAGTGTTCTCATTTAACTTTCATATTCAGGTGCATTTTATATTTTCTTTATTCTATCATAAAGATACCTAAAGCATACTGTTTTGTGTTTTTTCAGTTTTTACCAATGATGAGTTGGATGCCCTCTTAGATCGCAGTGATTTGATGAGCGCATCAAAGGAAAATGTTTCAAAGGGGAAAGAAATGGATAATGTGTATAAAGTACTAGATACTAAAGTAGGATAATATTGTATATCTGGTAAAAATATTTCATGTTGCTAGTATTTGTAATTAATTTGCTTGTGTTCCATATTGATGAGCCAGAATTTCATCAAATGTAATTTGCTTTATTTTTTAAGCCAAGCTGTACCTGTAATTTTCACAGAAATTAGTGAAATAAATCTCGAATTTAATCAGATCTGCAACATTAGTAGCTGTATTTTAATATCAGTATCCTTTATCAATATCAATATTTTAATATCCCTCTCCTTAATTTGTAAGCTTCTATTCCTGTGAAGCATTTCTTAATTGTACGAGGGAAACTATTTATATTTTGAGCCTTGGAATCCTGAATATTGTAGGTGCCATCTGATGTTTCCAGTGGAAAGTTTTGACATTTTTGACCATAATCTACTTAAAACATTTTGTCAATAGAGCGTAATTTGTTTTGTTTACACTAACTTAAAACTTGTGTGTCAACAAAAACATGGAATTAACTCGTGAAAATGTTCGTGCAATGATTTATTATGACTTTCAACGTGGATTATCAAGACACGAGTGCATCGATCAACTAACTTCCACATTTGCCGACGAAGCTCTATCCTTTGCCACTGTGAAACGCTGGTATAACGGATTTAATCGTGGCTGCCGTTCACTCAATGATGAAGTTCGTGAAGGTTGTCCAAAATCAGTTGTTGTGCCAGAAGACATTGTTGCTGTGCAAAAACTAATGATGAAAGATCGTCATGCGACATATTGTGAGATTGAGGCAACCCCAGGCATTAATTCCACCAGCATATATAAAATATTGCATGATTATTTAGCCGTGAAAAAGGTTTGCTCTCGTTGGATGCCACATAATTTGACGCATTCTCAAAAAGATGCTCGTGTCGATTGGTGTACAAAAATGCTCAAGAAATACAATGGCGGTGCCTCAAAAGACGTATATAAGATTGTAACAGGTGACAAATCATGGATCTATGTGTATGAGCCGGAATGTAAACAGCAGTCAACTGTATGGGTGTTTCAAGATGAAGCAAATCCAATAAAAGTTGTTCACACTTCGAAGCAAATTGTCGCCTGCTTTTTCAGCAAAACTGGCCATGTGGCAGTTTTGCTGAGGAACGTAAAACGTTCAGTGCCAAATGGTACACAACCATTTGTTTGCCAGAAGTCTTTGGTGAAGAAAGGAAAACCAACAAGAACCGTAGAATTGGTCATCAAGACAATGCGAGTGCACACACATCTCGTCTAACAACAGAGTATTTGAAAGCTCAAAAAATCGAATTGATGGGTCATCCACCATACAGTCCTGATTTGGCACCCAATGATGTCTTTTTGTTCCCGAACATCAAGAATAAATTGCATGGACAACGAATTTTGTTGGCAGAAGAAACCGTTGATGCCTTCAAAAATCATGTTTTGGAGGTGTCTCAAGAAGACTGGAATAAATGCTTTGACAAATGGTTCAAACGGATGCAAAAGTGTATTGATCATAAAGGAGAATATTTTGAAAAACAATAAAGCAGTTTTCAATCAGAAATTACTTTATTTTTAATTATTAGGCTCAAAATATAAATAGTGCCCCTTGAACAACAGTAAAAGTAACAAAAACAATTCCATATAAATTGGGTTGTTCTGCAAATTTAAAATGTGTAATTATTAATTAGATGTATTAAATATTTGGTATATATATTTTTAAACTCTAAACGCAAGTACATTTTCTTAACGTAATTATCATCTTTGGCATTTACAGAAAAACCTGCATGAACTGATAATTGCATCAGGAGTAATGATTACAGCCCTCTCATCACATATAGTTTTTTTAAACATTATACAGCAGCTATGTATGGTGAGTAATGTAGTATTGTCAGTAAATACTTGGGAATATAAACAAAAAGCACAAATTTATACATAGGCATAAGGCCAGTGTTGCATTGCTGACTTATCGTTTAATACTCTTTTTACTTTCTCTGTTAGAGTAGGTAGAGGAAGTATTGCATTCCGCCCAAAAATTTTATGGCAAGATTTCACCAGACATGTATTTTGAAGCACGCAAAATGGGGGTGGTTTTTTTTTACATGATCATTTAGCAACAAAACTTGATCCCTTGTTAAAATTAATTGGAATTTTTAAGATAAAAATCATCAGTATGGCCAGCGTGGTCTCTTGATCATACCGTATGCAATTTCTATTTATGGAGGACCTTAAAAAATAAAGTTTATCGGAATAACCTACGTACGTTAAAAAAAACTAAAGGACAATATAAGAAGAGAAATTGCTGCAATTTCATAAAACGAATGAGTGTTAATACAGATTTCCTTAAAAGGTGTGAAAGATGTGTGACAGCACAAGGACATCCTTTCCAACATCATCTATGATGAAGGTATGTAGTTATCGTTTACATGAGTAATCTATGTGCAGCATGCTTCCTGGTGCCAAGCAGTTCCCCATTGAGCTGCCCATGCGTCCAAACGCCCTGTAGTTCCTCATATTCCTAATGATGCTGAGTGCACACCAGTCCTATATACATACATGGAGTGCTAAGCAAGCAGTGGAAGAGAGTGGACGTGTTAGGAGGAAGCTCCTGGAGTGGATGAAAGAGGGGCTTAAGTAACCATGGGAATTGGCACTGAGGTGTATAGAGCAAGAATTGGAACATTTAACAAGTTAAAGTGGAAGGATTCTAAAACAAACAAAGGTGTAATAGAGATGGCAAACATGTTTCTTCTCACATGTATAATAGGTATACTATTGATAATTGGTGGAGTTGAAATCAACCCTGGGCCAAATGGGGATCAAAACGTCATGGAACAAACGTTGGCATAGATTAAAGATATGGATGAGAGATTAGGAATTAAACTTAATGGGATGGAAAAGGAACTAATAGATATCAAGGGAGAGATCAAAAATGAAATGCAAGATATACGAAATGAGGTACAGAAAGTTATAAGAAGAGTTGAGCTGCTGGAAGAGAGACACCGCAGATTTAATCTGGTTATAGCAGGAGTGAAAGAAAGGAACGGAGTATGGCCTGTAGATGAGGTCAGAGAGATTATAGAAGGAAAGCTTGGTTTGAAGTTACAGGGATGGGAGATTAGAGAAGCCAGAATGATAGTTGCAAGATTTATAATGGGGGATTTTAATATCAGAATAGGTGAAGGAGATGTGAATATAGAGTGTGATATGTTTGTTGGAAATGAAACACGTTCCAGAAGGGAGCAGTTCAGGTGAAGTAAAGATAAGTGTATTGATAAGTCAAGTGATGGTTTTATCGAATTTTGTGAAGTGAACGCTTTAGACATATTGAACGGTAAATATGGAGATGATTTGGAGGGAGAGTTTACTTTTGTTAATATGAATGGGCAAAGTGTCATTGATTATATATTATGGCCGATTAGCAAGGCATATACAATAGAAAACTTTAAGGTACTAAACTTTGTATCTAATAGCTCCCACTTCCCGCTGGTAGTGGAGATTCAAAGGCGATCAGAAGTACGGGAATTCAGACGGGAATGGGGAAAGAATACTAAGCAATATATTGAATTTAAATGGAGGGAGGAACAGAGGATAGAATTTAAACGAACATTAGACTCCAAGCATGGTCAAATATGTCAACAGGGAATGATTTTTATGATAAGGAACCAGGAAATAGAGAGTGTAAACAATATTTTTAATATGTTAATGCAAAGAGCAGGGGAAGGGATGAGAAGGGGGAGAGGCAGGGTAATAAAGGAAATAGGGTGGTATGATGAGGAATGCAAAATAACAAAAAAGGTGGTGAAACAGGCATTAGTAAGATGGAAAAAGAGAGGGTATGAGGAAGATAAGAAGGAATACCTAAAGAGTAGGAATTTATATAATGCACTATTAGAAGAAAAGAAACAAGAATGGAGAAATAAAGAACAAAGTAATTTGATTAAAGTATTAAGGGAAAACAATGCCAGTAAGGTGTGGAGAGTGTTAAAATCCACGTATAATAAATGGTTAGCTAAACCAAATATCACTTCAGCAGATTGGATGGAGTATTTTAAAATGTTATTCGAGGAGGAGGGCTTTATCAAGATGAAGCCAGTGGCGGATTTTGGAGTGGGATACATAGATATATTAGATAGTGAAGTAAGAGATGAGGAGGTAGTGAAACAAGTGAAGGTAATGAAAAATAATAAGGCAACAGGTATTGATGGAATTCCTCCCGAGTTTATCAAAGAATGGTGTAGCGATGAGACTAGAGTAAAGATGTTTACTGATTTGTTTAATGTAATAAAAACCAAGGGGTATATACCGAAGCATTGGAGGAAAGCAATAATTCATCCTATATATAAAGGTAAGGGGAGTGTTGATAAGCCCAATAATTACAGGGGAATAGCATTACTTTCAAATGTTGGAAAGATTTTCACAGGGATTTTAGCTAATAGGATACAAAACTGGGTAGAGGAATATAATATCCTCTCGGAGTTTCAAATGGGTTTCCGTAAGAGGAGGAGAACGGTAGATAACTTATTCATAATTAAAACTCTGGTGGATAAGTATTTAAAAGGAAAAAGGGGAAAATTATACATGGCATTTGTTGATTTGGAGAAAGCGTATGACCGCATTGATTTAAATTTGTTGTGGCACAAACTTTTGAGGAAGGGAGTAAGCCAACAGATGGTAAATTTATTTAAAGCTCTATACAAGGACAACACATTCTGTGTGAAAGTAGGAGTAGGATTGGTGACAAAAGAAGTAAATCAAAGGAAGGGGTTACGACAAGGATGTAAATTAAGTCCAGTGTTATTTAATCTGTACATTGATGATATCCTCACTGAGATAGGGAGGAATAATAGTTGGTTGCCTACGATAAATAAGGTATCAATCCCTGGGTTATTATTCGCTGATGATTTAGTGATAGGATCAGTTTCAACGATTGGTCTGAAGCAGTCCCTACAGCAAATGAATAAATACTGCGAAGAGTGGAATTTGAAAGTAAATCAAGAGAAGACTCAAATTATAGTGTTTAAGAAAGGTGCCAAACTGAGCAAGTATGAAAAGTGGAAGAATGGAGAGAAGGAATATAAAGTGGTCAGAGACTGTATATATTTAGGGGTTAAAATGGATGGGGGTGGAAAATGGGAGAAACAGAAGAAACTGGTATTGACAAAGGGGAAAGGGGCAATGGCAGCGATTAGAGGGTGCAAATATAGAATACCAGATATAAATGTTAAATGGCTAGAGAAAATATATAACACAGTAGTTGAAGCAAAAATGTTATATGGTAGTGAAATATGGGGAGTAGAACGAGGCTGGGAAGAGATAGATATGGTACATAGGAGTTTCTGCAGAGAAGTTTTAGGCCTGCCAAATGCTACAGTTAAGGATTTTGCTCTAATTGAAATGCAGAGAGTGGGGGGCAAAAGGGGTAATAATGGAGAGAGCTCTTAAATATTGGTACAGATTATTAAATTTAGAAGAGAAGAACTTGTTGAGGCAGTGTTTGGAATTCCAAGAAAGGAGCTTAAAGAAGAATGGGTGGAGTTATAGTATACAAACTAATTTGGAAAATAGTGGTCTAGGGGAAATCTGGAGAAGGAGGGAAAATAATGTTAAGGGTTTTTGGAAAGAAGCTAGGCAGAGGTTTGAAGATATAGAGATACAAAATTTATTTAGCAACATTGGGAACAAAAGTTCCTTGGAATCATATATATTAATAAAAAATGTATGGGCTAGAGAACAGTATGTGGATAACTCAAATAAGGAACAAAGAGAAAGTATTGCCTGGGCACGAGCAGGTGTATGGAGATTAATAGGAATGAGAAATGGGTTCCCACAGAATCAGTGCCCAATATGTGGGGAAAGAGAAGATTTAGAACATATCGTTTTTGACTGTAAAGGTACACAGCATTGGAGAAAGGCAGCTATAAATGGGAAATGGTTAAAACGGGACAGGAAAGTAGCTTTAAGCAAGATTTTTAACAAGGATAGTAAAAAGGTAGGAGAATACTTGTCCAAAGTTAAAAAGAAATGGTTATGGACAATAAAAAGAGATGTAAATTAATTCCATCAAGTGATGTTAAGTTATGTAATTATATTATTATTATTATTATTATTATTATTATTATTATTATTACTATTATATATTATTACTATAAGATTATTATTTTGGTACCATTACTATTATTTTTATTATTATTATTATTATCATCATCATTTTTTATGTTATAATAAGAGTGTAATATGGGTAGAATATGGCAAGATAACAGCTTGGGCTGATGTATAGCCATATTCTAAGGAAGATTGCTAGCACAAATAAATAAATAAATACATAAATATACATACATAGTGGTGTTTCAAACAACTGACTATGGTAGAAAGTACCACCCTTATAATGCTTAAGTTTGAAGTTTGACGATGCTACGTTGTTTATTAATTGTTTGGCAGCCATCAATAGTGAATGCTCTCAGTAAATTTGTAAACATGAATAAAACTGGTCATCGTTATGTGATACAATACTTATATTTGAAAGGTCTTAATCCAACTAACACTAAAGCTGAGCTAGATTCTACTCTGGGGGAGTCTGCTCCTTCGCTTACAACAGTAATATATTGGGTGGCAGAGTTTAAGCGAGGCCGTACGAGCTGCCAAGACGAACATCACAGTGGTCGACTAAATGAAGTAACCACAACAGAAATTGTGAAGAAAATCCACAAAATGGTATTCGATGACCGTAGACTGAAAGTGCGCAAGCTAGCAGATATCCAAAAAGTGCTGTACATCGCACACTAATTGAAAATTCAGATATAAGAAAGCTGTGTGCAAGATGGGTGCCGCGTTTACTCACAATGGAACAAAAGCAGCATCTTGATGTTTCAGCCAAGTCTCTGGAGATGTTTCGCCGCAATAAAGTCGAGTTTTTGCATCGATTCATAACATGGGTTCATCACTTCACACCTGAGACAAAGGAACAGACAAAAAGTGGATTGAAAGCGGAGAATCGGCTCCAAGGAAGGCGAAGACAGTTCCATCTGCAAACAAGGTCATGGCGTCAGTTTTTTGGGATACGCGTGGAATAATTTTCATTGATCTTCAGAAAGGAAAAGCAATCAATGGCGAGTATTATGCAAACTTATTACAGCGTTTGAATGATGAAATCAAGCAAAAAAGGCTGCATTTAATGAAAAAGAAATTTTGTTTCAACAAGACAATGCACCATTTCACACATCCATTATCGCCATGGCCAAAATCAATGAGTTAAAGTTTGAATTGCTTCCTCATGCAGCCTATTCAACAGATTTAGCCCCCTCTGATTATTTTCTGATTCCAAAGTTGAAGAAATGGCTTGGTGGTAACGAATTGCTAAGAATGAAGAGGTGGAGTTTGCAGTTGATGGCTATTTTGTAGAACTCGACAGTTCTCACTATAAACAGAGTTTTGAAGCTATTGAACATCGCTGGGAAAAGTGTGTTGAGCCGAAAGGAGGCTATGTAGAGATATAAAGATGCTTTCTTTCCCAAAATGTTTGTTTCCTTTGTTAAGTGGGGTACTTCTGGCACAGCCCTCGAAGGCCAAAAAGTCTGCACTCCCATGGTGAGCATGCACCAGTTGGGAACTGGAGTACCATGGTGCAGCACTATTAGTAGTAATATATATTTTATTCACAAAATGATCTTAAAGGGATGTTGCAGTCTAAAATTGGTTATTAGGTTAATAACCTGGAAAAATGGTAGGGAAAAAGTATCAGCATGAGAGGTAGAGATGATTCAATGGAGGGGGACACTTTGCATGCTGCGATCTGCACAGATCTATTGCTGCTACCACCCCTCAAGAGGTAGGGATGAGGTGAAGGGAACCACAGGAGGCTACAGGCCGTAGTCAGACAGACCAAAGAGATGCATGGAAGTTCCTAACATTTCCAAGTTTGCAGACCCGTCTCATTGCTGGAGCCAATCAAAAAGCCCTCTGGTGTCCACGGGGAATACTCTTTCCATTGAACATGTATCTGCGCCATTTGTCCAGCACACCTGAAAGATGAGAAGGAAAGAAAATGGTAGAGAAGAAACCACCCCAGCATTTGCCTGCCAACCATGAAAAAATCCAGGGTCCAAGTGGGCAGTCACCAGGAATCGAACCAGGGACCTCCCAAATGTGAGTTGTACACATTACCACAGCGCCACCTTGCTCAGTATCTGAATACTGAGTTTTGTCTGAATTTGATGCGATTAAATGAAATGAAACATGTTATTCAATACAGCAAAAATGTAACAAACAAAAATGTTTTTTCTCATTGCCAATAATGCATATCAAATCGATATTTGAACATTGTGGTATAAAAGTTTAAAAAAACTTTGGTTGAAAGCTATACAATATAAGAATTTCAACAAATGCATAGCCATATGTTATTTTAGGTGCAAAGTTACATTACAGATGACACAAATTGCCATCTGGTTGGTTGCAATGGAGTATTGTCTTCCTGAAATTGTATAGCAGAACTTGAACAGAAGTCTGTCAATTTACGTCAAGTAGATAGAAAAAACCTTCTTTAGAATAGTTTGTAGAAGTCAGATAAAAATAAACAGTAGTAGATAGTCACGTGAATGTAATATTTTTTGTCACTAAATAATAGTTTATTTCTAATTTGTTTTTGTTCTACTTCATTCCATTTTGCAAATAATTCAAAGATGTTCTCCATAAATTACGACATACAAGTTGACCTTTAAAACTGCCTAGCCCTGTGCTTTGAAATTAAACCAATTTTTGAGCAGATTTAGAAAAATTCTAAAGTTTTGCCTGCTGGCTTCAAATGGAAAAAGAAAAAAATATCAGTTCTACCAACAGATTTATTCATTTGGCAACTGAAAAAATAAATGCATAAACACGTAACATTTCCTTCTAGTCTTATTCAATCGTAGTTAGAGACGAAAGATCTTAAAAATACAATTGTCTCAAGAGTAATGCATAGTTTAAGGATGTGGATATTTAGATACAGAAATTTTAAGATTAGTTTGTTTTACTTTCTCTACTATGTATAAGTAAGGGAAATATATTCCAAAAATTGAATGGTAAGATTTCACCGGAAATATGTTTTGAGGCCCCCTGAATTAAAAAAAAGTATTTTAGAAAAAGGTCCATGTGTGTGTCTGTGAACAGCATCACTCAAAAACAATAAATACCAAACTTGATATTTAAGTCCAATATCTTCCAAAGATATGGCACGAAGATTTTCAAGAAACCAACTACCCTTACATGGACATGGAACAACTCTTAATGATTTTGATTAAAATACCATACATCAAAAATATTTACATAACAAAATGTATATCATGAATTTTCTGAGAATAGCCTGTGAAGTCCCCTTCATTAAGAATAAGTTATATACCCGTGATAGAGGGTAGAGAAAGTTGTGTTAATGCAACATCAGATTTATTTTTACTTTCTCTACTACGTATAGTAAGTAGGGGAAGTATTGTATTCCACTCAAAAATTTGATACCGAGATTTCACTGGAAATATATGTTTTGAGACCCCCTGAATCCAAAAAAAGCATTTTTGGAAACATGTTTGTGTGTGAACAGCATAACTCAGAAACGAACAGTCGGATAAACACCAAACTTGGTATTTAGATTCAGTATCTTCCAGAGATGCGACACGAAGGTTTTCAAGAAAATCCCCCCACCCCAGGTTACCCTTTACATGGAACATTTTTCGAAAATTTTAATTTTCTCAAAAATGGCTAACGATTTTGATTAAAATATCATATGTTTAAGATATTTTCATGACAAATAAAATGTATATCTTGAATTTTCTGGGAATGTCTCCAAAAGTATTCTTCATTGTGAACGACTTTTGCATAACGGGTAAACCATAAGAGATAGACAAAATTTTACTACACAAAAAATTAGATCGCATTAAAATACATAATTTATGTCATATACATTTTTTTTGTTGAGTGAACCATTTTCGAGATATTGCTTGTTATTCCCTTAAATTTTTCAATACTTATTTTCTCAAATGGGAATTCGTTATTCAAAGAGTATTAATCTGTGGCAAAGAGAATGGTGCTGCACCTAGCAACCAGCTATTAAGAGATATGTATATGCTTAAAGTCTGCAAATGTTTATCTCGATTAACATGAAGTAGATGGAGAATAAGTGTAACACATCAGATTTTTTTTTTAATTGCTTATGAATATGCATTTAGCTAGTTTGGAATGCAATATCAAAAGCTCCAAGTTCCTGTGTAGTGGGTTTTAATAAAAAATAATAGTACCAATCATTAGCGGCATTTTTTTTAATTATTTCATGAACAAGAATAGCTAGATTTATAATAAATATTTACATTCATTGTAAAATCACATTTAATCACATTGATAATGTACATTAATATCAACAGTACAGTTACCATTTTGCAGCAGTTTTGGTTGTCATAATTCGGAATCAAGTTCAATGGTACACAGTATTTACATATAAACAAATGAACAGGTCAGTGAATAAAGTTCATGGCTTAAAAACTTGACTTCTGTTGCCTTACCAATAATCCTGCATGCCTCTCAACAATAAAATATATTTTTTCACTAAGATATATTTATGTCTAATAATAAATTAGTTGCGAGATCATAAGATATAATTCATCAAATAAAAGAATACTGCTGGATCTCAAGCATGCAGCTTTGTGAAAAAATATTTCAAGTGCAGTATGTATTACTCTACCTATACATTTACATCTTCAAGTGGAATGTAAAGATTTGGACAGTTATCAAAATAATTTAACAACAATATGTACAGATGTATATAGATATGCCAACAGAAAAATACGGGTTACAAAATTGAAACAAATTTTCAATACAACTGTTCTGTTTCTTACTACACTGTATAAATACTGGATGCAATTTAAGCACATAACTTCCAGTGACCAGAGTTCAAATCTTTCACATTCGTTTTCACTCGGATTGCTGTGAAAAGTAAATGTAATGCGCTGTTTGCATTATTTCAAAAAGTCTGTGAAGTGAAAAATTATATTCAATCCAGTCACATCACAGATGCCACGCTACCACCGTAGCACTTTAAATAATTAATACTTTTTTTTTTCTCCCAGGCACATTTCAAACCCGTGTTCCCATAATTCGAGGATCAATCCTCATGTAAATGTACTGTTGGTAGGAAGGTAACAAGTCTTGAGTGGGAGGTTGCCCCTCAAAATCTAAACCTGGTTCCTGTGGAAATTCTGGAGGCAGATGCCTTGGTTGCCTTGGACTAAGGTTTGGAAAGAAAATGGGGCAGATGCTACATGGCATTTGTCTTTTGTTAGCCGTCTCCGTGAAACCTTGTTCGGATTGGAATGGGAATTCTCTTGGCTGTAACGCAGATGACGGCTGGGTGGTGGGTGTAGTAGGAGACGATATGCTACTGGCATTTGCTTCCTCCAAAGTCTCAAAACTATCAGGGGTTGCTATGCAGGGCTTTCGTGGGAGCTGAGTAGTAGGTGGACTGGTATCTGTGATGGACTGGCCCTCTTGTTATTGGGCTGATTTGCATACAGATGCAATCTGTCAGCTAAAATGTACTCCTGTGGGTCCGACAAGTAACTCTCTTCCATGGAAGTCCCAAAATGCTGTCATGTGAAAAGCCATGTTGGTTAGCACTACTACATATTCACACAGCGCAAATATGGAATACACTGAAAGAAAGCAATACAGAAATTATACGTTATACCTTCTGTGTAAGAATTCATAGTGCACGTATTTGGGACTGGGACTGAGCTTTTAGTGATAACTAATTTTGCATATAAATGCAACAAGACATCAGTGAATCAATAAGTATTACACTCAAGTTGAAAAAAAGTGAAGTAACAATCATGCTCCTGAAACATGCTTTGATAATAATTTAAGTAAAGTTATAATGTTACTAGCCACCAACTTAGTATAATTAGTTGACCTGTGGCTGGTCATTTTAGAAGGCTTAATGACATTTTAACACTATTGCATACTACCTTTTGGCAACATAAAAGATGTCAGTCAAGGTTTTAGAATATTATACTGGCTTTAACTAGTTTATCTGTGGCTGTTATTTCTGAAGGCCTAATGACATTTTAACCCTCTATTGCATACTACCTTTTGGCAACATAAAAGATGTCAGTTAAGACTTCAGAATATTTTAATATTATACTGGCTTTTAACAGTAAAACACAAATATTTGTAGGTATTTTATCTTTTAAAAATAAAAAGCAAAATTCATACCTTGCAGTCAAATGTAACCCTGTCATGATCCTTCCAAGCCATCACACCGGTTATTTTACATGGCTCTCCCATTCTTTACCACAAGATTGACAGGAATTCAAACTTGCAATGTTTGGTTTTAAATGGATATGGATATACAATTTTAAATGGAAATGTCCATTTCGTCTTGCCTTAGCAATTACAGGTATTAAAATCGCTTCCATTAAGTGATTGTGACAGGGATATAAAAACAGTTTTAGTAATTAGGGGAAAAGCAACACATGTAGCAAAATGATTCGTGCATTAGAGGGTTAAATCTCCCAGTCATTGAATGTTTAGTTGTTTTGAGAGTAAGAAGGCTTTCACGGCGAGTGCCAAAATTAAAAGAAGTATCTTCCGGGCTGTTTTGCCATAGTCTGCTGGAGATCGGGGCTCCAGACATTTCATCTCTGCTGTGGTAGACATACTCAGTGGCGCACACACAGCAAAACCTTCGAGGAGACTTCGACAGCGCCACTGAAGATGTCTACCACAGCAGTAGATGAAATGTCTAGAACCCTGATCTCCAGCAGACCACACAAAACAGCCTGGAATATTCATCTTGTAATTTAGTTGTTTTGCCACATTTTCCAAAATATTTTAGTAGCATTTCCGTTTTACTCTGACATTCTTATAAATTGGCATGAAAATTCTCGAATGTGATATTTAACACAGGTATGAACATTGTGTACAAATATGCTTCAAGCTTTGAAGATGATGTATACTTGATTGGTTTATTCATAAAGTTTAACATTTTGCCAACAAAGACAATGCTATACAAAAATATTAATCTGCAACCGAAACTGCCATCTTAAAACAATCACTCAGTTCTGCGCTAAGGTAAGGAGTTTTATTCTCATACATACAGTTTATAATAACTAAAGCAAGATTTACAATATTTGCATAATAGATAATAATGCCTATCTCAAAAACTATCCTGAACAATTTCAAATGTTGTACAATTATTTATTTTGTATTTAGTGCCAAAGGTCAAACAAAAAGTTAGCAAATCCAGTCCCAGTGACCTTACATGCTTTTCCACAAATCAACATTACCTCCAGGTTCACAGTATGAATTATGCCTGATGAAGAAGTAAGCTGCCAGTGCAAATGAAACAACATTTACAGCCAATAACTGATATTTTATTCTTAGTGACCGAGCCTCAATATTATCTGGTGGACTTCTCCTCATGCTCCTTAGTAAATAACATGTCAGCATCATGTACAGCTCTGAAGTGATCATGAATGTAATAAAACACTTTTCGTGAACAGCTGTAAAGACAAAAACAATTCATTATAAGTCAAGAAGTTATTAAACACATTTAATCTGTTTGGAATCTGAATTATCATCTGCATTTGTAAAAATATGTTAGTCTTTATCATACATGGAAAGACACAGGTAAGTGGCAACCTCTTCATTCCATTAACCCCTTAATTTAATAACTGTTTTGCACAATTTTGTTCAATAATTTTCAATTTTTTTATTCTTAAAATGGAATATTGTTTATAAATTAGATAAAAGACATGTAGTCCAAAATATATACTTGAGTTTTAAAACATAGACTAGTTTAAAATCCCAAAAATATTTGTGCATCAACCAAAATATTGGGATGCATATTATAGAATATTTTAACAGTACAACTTCTATGGTCACATCAGATACTTTGGCATGAGAAACAAATGGTGCTGATGGTTTCACGCACTGAACTGTAGGATTTTAACATTGGAGTTTATTACTTTTTACATTTAAACACACATTCACTCTCACTCATACTTCCAGACTATGCAGAGGATATGGAATTACTCTCGTTAAAGAAATACTCCTCACCCTAGCTGGAAATCCTACTCAGGACCTCTAGGTTGAGAAACCTGAATGCTGACCATTCTGCCACAGTCAGTAAATTACTGCCGTCTTTTAAACAGCAATGTAAAGCACAACACTGTCTGAAATAATCTGATGTGTTGCACTCACATTACTTTCTCCATCTCCTTTATGTTAATGGAGATAAAGATTTGCAGAAACTATCTTATTGCTAATTTTCTTTAGGTGCAAGGGGAATATGGTAGGCTTTAAGCGAGTCAAATTTTTTAAGAGCTGGTTGCTATGGGGAGCATTCCATTCTCTTTGCATGTCCGGACATAAAAAAAAAAAAAAAGAATAAGGAATTCCGATTTGAGAAATATCTCAGAAATGGTTCACTCGACAAAAACAGAAGAAAAAAAAAACTGTATGTGACATAAATTGTGTGTTTTAACAAGATCTACATTTTTTGTGTAGTAAAATTTTGTTTATCTCTTATGATTTACCAGTTATGTAAAAGTCATTCAGAATGCAGAGGACTTTTGGGGACATTTCCAGAAATTTCAAGATATACATTTCGTTTTCCGTGAAAATATCTTAAACATATGATATTTTAATCAAAATCATTATAGCCATTTTTGAGAAAATAAAACTTTTCGAAAAACGTTCAATGTAAAGGGTATTCTGTGGGGGGATTTCCTTGAAAATCTCTGTGTTGCATCTTTGGAAGGTACTGAACTTAAATACCAAGTTTGGTGTTGAGCCGGGTTTACATCTTTGAGTTATGCTGTTCACATACACACAGACCTTTTTCTGAAAATACTTTTTTTTTTATTCAATGAGCCTCAAAACATGTATTTCCGCTGAAATCTTAATAACAAATTTTTGGGTGGAATACAATACTTTCCCTACTTACTAGTTTAGTTTAATAGTTTATTGAGCACTAAGTTATTACATATTTAGACTGCCTTCTCTATTTGGTCCTGGCCACTAAGATGAGCAGTCATTGTGAATTACAGTTACATTTTAATACATTTAGTAGTTCTTATATTTATTTATATTTATATTATTTTTCCTCTTTTAACCATCCATATCCATTTATGTTTTACTTTCGCTAAGTATTTACCCATATTTTTACAGTTTTTATCTAAAATTGTATGTATATCTTTATTCCTATTCATTCCATACCATAAACTTTCTTTTCTCCAAATCTCTGTTTCTTTGCATTCAAATATAATATGTTGTATATCTTCCCTTCCCCTGCATAATGGACATTCACCTTGTGCATAGCCATTTCGCTTCCCTTTTAGCCTCCATACTCCTGCCCTTAACCATGCTATACCTCATCTTTCTTCTTTATTTGTGTTGTCTACATATTTCTCTCTTTCCCAATGTTTTTTTATGTTAACATAAAAAACCAAGATCTCTTCTCAGCTATCTGACTAAATAATTGTTGTATCTCGATGCCATCAAATCTTCTTCTAATACTCTTCCAAAAACCTTTGTGGTTTGCATCTCTTTTTCTCCAAACATCTCCCATGCCATTATTCTCAAGGTTATTTCTTAGTTCATTTACCCACGTATTTTTTAAGCTAGTTTCTTGACATTGTTGTAATAAATTATCGTCATCAGAATTCAAGATCCTGTACCAATATTTCAAGGCTCTCTCCATAACCATTCCTCTTCTTGTTACTCGTCCAATTACTTACTATACGTACCACAGAAACTAAAAATTAAATGCTTCTAATAGAATTCCAAATGTTTGTCGCTGCGTGAAATGTCTTGAAGCATGAAATGATGCAACATTCTTCCCATTGTACTTTGTCTTCTTTTCTTTTGTATTTCAAGCACTGCTTACATCCTGGCTGGGTGTTGTTTCTTTGCAGTGGGTGGAGTCATTGATGGAAAATGTTGACCTGTGAGCCAACTAGGATTTTATTTGTGGATGGATGACCTACTCCTCTAGTAACTGCAATACAAAAATCCAGTACCTTCTTTGTTCCACCAGCTTTCTTGAAGAAGACAAATGCCTTTCAGGTTGCAGTTCAATCAAATGGAAACAAAATCTTTTTGTAATATTTTTTCACCTCTTTAGGGTTACTGGGTTGTCTGCTAAGTGCTGGTACACTTTATCTACTCATCATTGTATGCAACCACGCTGCAGGATTCATTTTGTCTTCATATAAAGGTTGTGTATAGTGCTCAAAAGACCTTTCACTGTTACTATACACCTGAAAAACAATAAGATCTGCTAGTTGTGCTGAAGTGTAATGATTTTCAAATGTAGGACAATATTGAATATTGGAATTAATTGTTTTTCCACACAAGCATGTGTTGGACAGGGTTGGAAAGGTAGAATCAGACAACTGAAAAGTTCAATGCCATAGTTGGGATTTGAACCACAGATCTTCTGGTCTCCGTCTGGTTGCTCTAACCACTGAGCTGCAATAGGAACTAAAGTTAGGATAGGATGTATATTTGCGTATTCTAAATGGCAATTGTTGTGACATGAGAATTAATGACCATTCTGAAGTATTTCATAATTACTGCTGCAGGACATTTTATTTCACTATAAAATAGAGTTTCTGTTATGTTCTAAACTGAAAGATACTGCACTAATTTGGAAACCACTCAAATTTAGCACCGAAACAAAAACATGCCCCCAATATCTTAACATGGTTGTACCCTCATACCTAAAGTATAGTTTCTGTTGCAGTCACCTTTGGCAATACTGTCTAAGATATGCGGCATAAGTATAGCGCTATCAATGATACAATTAGAAAGTATCTCATTTCTGCCAATCTAGTAAGTTTATTTTAACCAAGCTATTTTTATATTTTTGTTTAATAAGCAGTGCTCCAAACCCAAAATCCCTCCCTAGCTACGCCTCTGACCCAAACTGTCCATTACATGGAAAAATTTCCAAGTTTTATTTTTTCAAAAATGACTCTGTAAATAGTTTTATTAAAATATATATGTTTGATGTATTGATGTGAGAAATAAAATGTATAGCTTGGATTGTCTGTGAATAGTCTGTGAAGACCCTTTTATTCTGGTTGAGATTTATATAACTATGAGACCACAAGATATAGACAAAATTTACTTTATAAAAAATGTAGAGCTTCTTAAAACATATAATTTGTGTTACATCGATTTTTTGTAGCTTTAGCCACTTACGAGATATTTCCTGCTGTCAGAACTTTCCGTTATTTCAATCTATGTGCTTTTGAAATATTATGTCCATTCTTTGTTTCTCATCAGGCCATGCAAAAGGTATTCAAACTATCGAGTCCAGCAGGCATATAGTGAGTTTCATTTTAAACATTTGACTGTCGCACTAGTGTCCTGTATGCTTCTATGTAGCTGCAATAAAATATGTATTGAAACCATTTCAGAAAACATTCAGTATATTAACAAGCTTTTTATAAAAAATAATTTGCAGAATAAATATGAAAGTAAATTATAGCTGGTGGAGAAAGTCATGTGATTGTAATAACACTTTTTTTTCCCCCACTAACCTACTTATGGTGCTGGGTAGAAATATTTAAAACAAGTGATTAAAACTCAGATTTCCACACTTAAAAATGAGTATTTTATTTGAAGGTTTCATGTAATTTCAAACATGAATCAACCACATGTAAAATTACTGCACAGTCTCGCATTCATTACAGGAAAAAAAAAAATTTTTTAATATAGTTAATAGCTAGTGATATCAAGTGGACTGAATAGATTTGTAATGTGACATACCCTTTTAAAATATGAATAAAAGTCGCAGATATATGAATTTAATTGGCTAAGTAAATGTTATGTCTCAAAAGTGTCATACCCATGATTAAGGTTTTTAATTGAGTATCTTAAAACTGTTGTTGATCTAATGTGCAGGATTTTGATACATCAATTTTTCCCTTGCTAACCAATATAACTTGTGTATCTACCCATCGGTACAGCTTTCCTCAATTCTGGGCATTCTAGTAGGTGTTCTCCATTTAAAATCTTGTCAGCATTGCAAATCTTGCACGCTTTTCCATTCATAAAACCAAACCTATGTAGATACTCCACCAGTCATGTCTAGTGGCTAATCTGAAATGAGCAATGGCTTCTTTCCTTGGAACATGTTTTATTTTTTGTACTACTTCTTTTATGTTGAAGTAATTTTTATTATTAATTGCCTTTTGAATATTATGTTGGTATTTTTGTTCTATATTAATTTTGACACTTTTTAGTTTCATATCTAGTCCACAAGACTTTATAGGTTCTGAGTATAACACTGCCCCCTTTTTGGCCAGAAACTCTGCAGTCTCGTTACCCTTCACTCCCACATGTGCTGGTATCCACTGTAATGTTATCTGTTGACATTTTGTTTAGAGTAATCTATAATAAGATCTCACATCCTTAATATTGTAAGATTCATCCGGAATATCATATCATTCTATTGCTTGAATGGCAGAAACTGAATCTAAGAACAACTACTTTATTTTCTTTCATATCATCCTGTAGTATATCTGTTCTAATGCTCATTGTATTGCAACAACTTCACCATCAAAATTTGTGGATTGTCTAGACAATGTAAAATGATGTTAAAAGTATTTACAGTATATAACACCACCCACATTATTTCTCAGTTTATCTGCAGAACCATCTGTATAAATTCTAAGCCACTCTGTCTTGAGGAATTGATTATGTAGATGTTCAAGTGCAGCAATTCTGCATACTTCTAGTGAGTCTTCTTGTTTATTTAATTGTTCCATCTGCTCTTTATTTGTTACTATCTTATTAAAATCCATTGGATAGTTCTAGGAGGATGAGGAGTGCATATTTCCTATAAATTTAGGTAATTATAATTCTTCTCTAAAAAGGATTTGTTTGTAATCTGTGTTTTTAGCTTGTATTCTCTAGGTAGTTGTAGAATGAACCTTAAAACTACTAATATAATAAGCCCAAACTCCAGCTGCAAACAATGGAATAACCGATTAATGTGGATCTACTTTGCTTTAGTTGTACATACACTAAGGTTATAGTATTTAAGAAAGAGAATATGCAATGGTGATGAATTAGATAATTGCCCACAGTACTAGGCTCAAAAATAATCTTGAAATGTCTTACACAAACCTGATAAAAATACAGGATTGAAGCTTTATAATAAACTTTCACTAAACATTAAAACCTGGCTATGACAGTATATAAAACCACATCAAAAGATACAGTGTCACCAGATAAAGCAGAAATGCTATTAGCGTCATTGCTGTGTGTGTCCGAGACTCAAATAATGAGGTAAGGTTTCACATGAATGGACAAGTTAACTCACAAAATAATCACTACTGGTCAACTAAAAATCCAAAACTCCTGCATCAAGTCCACTACGTGATCCTAAGGTCAGTTTTGATGTGCTGTGAGTGCAGCACTTTCTTTCACAAAACAACTAATATTGCACATTACCAAGCCTTAATTTTGGAGCAGTTTTTCCCTCGCTCGACAGATAAGTGAATGCACAGCATATTTAAACAAGGTACAGCTCGAACTTCTTTGGATGCAATTACTGAGGTCTTTGGTGAGAAAGTGATCAGTGTAGAGGTGTGGCCTGCTCAATCCCCAGATTTAACACCTCTACAATTTTTACTTGGGCAATTTAAAAGAAAAAGTGTATAAATCAAATCCCCAAACACTGCAAGAACTACAAAATAATACAAGAAGAAATAGCCAACATTTCCCAAAAAGAGTTGCAATATGTGAATGATAATCTGTTAAGACTCTGCAATGCCTGTCTTCAAGCACAAGGAGAATATTTCCAACATCATCTTTGAAAAGGTAAGTAATGTAAGGGGCATTCAATATTGTAATTTGCAAAATAATAATGGTACTAGTTGGCCCATTCATCCTAATTGCTTCGATGCATAAGACAGTCCACGCAGGGATGAAGAGTCAGCAGGCAAGTGGCACATGCCCTCCCCCCTTTTTTATTTTCTTTCCATCGTAAGAACTGGTTATCATGAATAAACATTTGAATGCTGTTTCCACATGTAACCTTCTTGCTTCTTTTGAAATAATATCTACATAAAAATACATCAAGAGTAATGTAATGAGAATAGAAGCTTAGCTTCTCTTTTCCTGATGTGTGTCTGAAGATTTTGCAATTTATTGTTTATTAAATATGACAATTTTATAAAAAATTCGTAATAAATATTGAAACTTTATATACAAACACATTAAAGACTCCATACCACTACTGTCAACCAGGCAAGTCCAGTATTTAAGCTAAGGTGAATGACAGTTTATGCTGTATTTAGATATTTGTCAAGGTTATGCAGACTATTCACAGAGGTCATCCTGTTTATTACTAATTGTTGCGTGTATACTTTTACATATATATTGTAATCTTTGTTACTAGGTTTTCTCCTGTGATAGGTATATATATATATTTTTTTTTTTTTTTTTTTTTGTAAAATACTTACTAAAGCTCATTATATTTAACATTTATAATGCATGAGTTGATAGATCAAATTTATTGCAACAGGTTTTGTCTGATAGAATAAAGCATTCTTCTCATTATTCATAAGGCAACCCCATTCTTAATTTTTTTTTTTTTTTTTTTGTTAGAACAATGACAACTTGTCATTCTGTTCTAGGAATACAAAATTTGAAACGGTTTTCATTTGTGAATGACGGCAAGATTCTCTCGACTACTTTATGTTTAAACCATCACAACCAGCATCAGATCTATTAATCAGAATAGCAAAACATACCATAGTTTTCTGCAGATGATATAAATGTGAGTCCAATGAGAGCCAAGTTTTCAATAACATTAAGCCAGCATGCTATTGCAGCCATGAAATGTATCCATTGATAAAGGACTCCTTGGTAATATCTGTAATACATTCTTGCAACTAATAAGCGTGGTCCAGCATGTATTGCAATAGCTATCCTCCACACATGGCGCTGTGGTGAAAACACTCCAATGGCTGCAGATATTGATGGTAAAAAGTTAGCAACCTGTAAACAAGTCTTGCTGTACTTTCAAAACTAATATTAAATGTCTTACTCACTAAGCCTGATTTTGACAATACTCACCTCACAGTGAGTATATGTTGCCCTCTCAAAATGGAAGAGTATAGACCAAATGACACAAAAGATAAAACTAAGCAATGGAAGTGACACTGTAGCCCATGCTAACTTTCCAAAAGGAACCTTAATGACAAATCCCTTACTCTTATGAAGTGGCAGGTATTCAGAACCTATCATAACAGCTGTCGACATCTTGGTGTAGCTGTTATTCTGACAGGCTCAGGTACATTTAAAGAAAAGGCAATCTGTCAACAAACCCCTTGTCTATTTGTGTTAGTCATGGCACTCTAACCTAGTCTGCAATTTTCTCTGCGTATGCATAAATACAATTCCTTTAATATTGTTTCCATTATTACGGTAAAATTTCAGAACTGTTAACTGTCATCCTGCGTGTTTTCCACAGCTGTCATTCTAACGAATTCTATGTATCCTTTTAGTATGTTATCCAGCGATCATCCTAATCGATAAATTTTCATGACGGTTGGCAATTCTGATTTCCGTATAAAATGCTGTAATAAATGCGCATCGTCAAATCAGACTGCGGCCACAGAGTTCAGACAACGCATGCGTCAAACACTACGCCAATGCAGCGCTGATGAAGGTACTTGCGTTAGAATGTCTGTGATTGAGAACTGAAGTTGTGCCTGTAAGGCAAGGAGGTCATGGTCAAAAAATACTTCATGTAACTTCCAAAGCAGCATACATTAGCAAAGAATCCAGCAGCCAAACATGTAAGTGAATTTATTTAAACGAATTTGTGTAATAACAGCGCTCGTACAATAAGCTTACATACAGAACTAGTTAAGATATGACAATTTCTATATCAAACGTACTCTTAAGAGTATAAATGTAGTTATATTTTTGAATTCAGAACAATATGTAACGATACAGCGGTCCCAGGGTGGTTACTTTTAGGTTGCGGTAGAAGTGTAGCTCGTATTTTAAGGCATTTGTTTATAAGTGTATAGAGGAAACGACTCGTGGATCTTGCAAACTTGTAAAGCAAAAATTAGGTTATGAAATTAAGGTTTGTGAAGATGTACTAAAAGAGAATTACGTTTTTTGGTAATAGGAATTTCCATGCTAAATAGTATGGATTAGTTTCTATTTATCAAGTTCATTTGCAAACTCTTGACACCTTTTCTGTCAAGATTTGGAACCCTGTTAGTAAATTAAATAAAGAGGGCAATAATAAGTAAAGATTGGAATATAGACTTTCTTCCACAAACTGCTTATGAATAAAACTATTCAAAACGAGGAAAAGGAAATCACTTTATTATAGAAATAATGCAGAAAAAAATGGATAAATATTCTTGAGAATAATGGCTCTTCACCTAAATTGAATGAACCTACCAGAATGACAAATTTGCAGGGTGCATACGTAGATAATATAAACATTCATTTACCATCGTATGTGATAATAGTCAAGAAGGCAGGTTTATCTAATCACAGAGTGCTGTTAGTTGCTGTACCAGTCTGATACACAAATCAATGCTAAGGAAACTTGAAGCACTAGGGTATTCAGTACAGATAATGTAAATTTCTTAGATGCGGCAAATGTATAAAAGGAGTTTATAATAATGCTGTACTTGAAATCCATGCTCTTATGACATTACGAGAAGCAACTTGGGTTGCCAATACTTCAAAACATAAAATGTCAGTATTGAAAAATTCAAATCGGTAACAATGGATATCTTGGAAATGGCTGATGCCACAAAAAAATATTTTAAATTGTGTATTTTAAAGACCTCTACATTTTTTGTGTTGAGAGATTTTGTCAATCTCTTACAGTTTACTAGTTATACTAAATTCCTCCTGAATGAAGATATTACACGGCTATTCCTAGAAAATTAGCCTATACATTTTATTTGTTATGTAAATCTCTTAAGTAGGTATGTGGTATTTTAATCAAAATCATAGCTATGTTTGACAAAATAAAAAATTTCAAAAAAATGTCCATGTTAAAGGCACAGACAACACTGAACTTAATTACCAAGTTTTATATTTATCCGTCATTTCATTTTTAGTTATGCTGTTCAGACACTACAGACATTTCTAAAAATATTTATTCTATTCATTCAGAGGGCCTTAAAATGTGTATTTCTGGTGAAATCTTGATATAAAATTTTTTGGTGGAATGCAATACTTCCTCTACTTACTAGAAAGAAAAATTACAAAATTCAAACCAATAGCAATGAATATCTCTGAAGAAGATAATGCCTAAAACAAATTGACATCTACTTTTTTTTTATGGCAAGCTTTTGTTGCTCTTCTGGTTGACCAGTAATACAAAATTATACAATATCAATTCAGAATGAAGAGGATCTCATAGGCTATTTATAGAAAATTCAAGATACACGTTTTGTTAAACATGCATATGTCTTAAACAATGTTATGTTGATCAAAATCATTAGAACCATTTTTAAGAAAATAAAAGAAAATTGCAAATAATTATTCATATAAAGGGTCGTTTGGGTGGGGAGATTTTTGGAAACATTTTTGCCACACGTTTGGAAGATGCTGAACTTAAATACTATATTCATCCAACTTTTCATTTGAGTTATGCTGTTCATATATACATACAGACCTTTTTTTAAAAATGTTTTTCGGTTCAGGGGCTCAAAATTTGTATTTCTGGTGAAATATTGATATCGGATATTTGAGTGAAGTACAATAATTCTACCTACTATAAGTAGGTGGTTGTTGGACTTAAATAGTGTGTTTGTTATCTTCTTTTGTTTTTTGAGTTACATTGTTCATAGTGGCATGGGTGTTCATGCATGCACCACATACATGCCCAAAAACATTTTTCTAAATATGCTTAGTTTTTTCTTTCTTTCTTTTTTATTTAGGGTGTAACAAAACATGCATCTTAGTATTAAATTTATGGCTTGAGTACATAACTTGCTTTGCTTACTTAAGGTAAGCAGTAGAGAAGTAAAAGTTAATTATCTATTGCAGTTTTCATTCAGTTCTATCAGCATTCATTTAATGGAATACTAAAGTGCCATTATTTTGTGTTGTACTGCTGAAGCATATCTCTGGTAATACGAGCATAAGCAGGATAATCTTCTCTGACTTGTAGTAACCCGGCTAACATAACTTGTAAAGGCTCACCAAAACTTACCAATTTGATTTTTTCCAAACTTGAAAAATAAAGTCTAAAAGTATAACCTGCATGCACTAGAACTGAAAGACTTTAATAAGAGTAATTTCAGAAGCAAAATTTGTGTTTAAATGTATAGCAGTACAAGATATCATTATCAGCATCTTTTGTAACAAGTTAGGAAATTGCATGTGTAAAGGCTGTTTCTCAATAATTGAGAATGAAAAATTAAAGCAGAACGAAACACAAAAATCATGTTTCTTCCTAAATGAAGGATATGAACTGTAAAATGCAGTAATGAGATTGTTTTCTTACTCCGCCACATCGTTATCGCTGCACAAGCAAAATAATAACCTCCTTATACAGAGAGAGCCAAAGGACTACGAAATGGCTGCGCTGTGTTTTTCCTGTCCACGTCCTCGGTGCTTGTTGCTCGTTGCCATCTGCCGCTATCATAGAAAGGTGCAGGTGAAACCATACAACATTTTTAAAACTATTTTTAAAGGCTTTACTTACCAACTTTAGGAAACTATCCATCACTTGCCGTAGTTCACGTTGAGAAATGCTGGCAGTTTCCTGGCAGATATTTTGTTTTAATTCTTCCAGGGTGTGTGGGTTTGTTTTGTTTTTTTTAATAAAAAAATGAAAAGTCCACAAAAAAACAAAAGTCTGCAATTTACTTAAAATAAGTCCTTTCAAGATTTAGTTGTTTTTCACAATTGCATAGAAACAGTATGGAATTTTAAGGTTAGCATATAGCGTCCAGTTCTTAAACATTTGGCTATCGCATTTCTCTTTGTATCTTTAACAACGTTTGTATGTAGCTATTTCTGCAAATATTTGGATTAAAATGCAATAGATATAAAAAAAATCTGATGTGTTACACTCACATAACTTTCTCTACTCTTGTACACCTAATTTTACAAACGCCTATTCTCCATATGCTTCATGTTAATCGAGATATCGAGATGTCAATCTTATTGATAATTTTCTTGTAGATGCAAGGGGAATATGGTAGCTTTTAAGCGATAGTCAAATATTTTAACGCTGGTTGCTATGTGTGGCATTCCATTCTCTTTGCATGTCCAGAACATAAAAAAAATGAATAACGAATTTGAGAAAAAGTATAAGTATTGGAAAATTTAAGGGAATAACAAGCAATATCTCGCAAACGGTTCACTCAACAAAAGAAATGTATATGACATAAGTTGTGTATTTTAACGCGATCTACATTTTTCGTGTAGTAAAATTTTGTCTATCTCTTATGGTTTACCAGTTATGAAAAAGTCGTTCATAATGAAGAATACTTTTGGAGACATTCCCAGAAAATTCGAGATATACATTTTATTTGTCATGACAATATCTTAAACATATGATATTATAATCAAAATCGTTAGAGCCGTTTTTGAGAAAATTAAAATTTTCGAAAAATGTTCCATGTAAAGGGTAGTCTGGGGTGGAGGGATTTTCTTGAAAACCTTCGTGTCGCATCTCTGGAAGATACTGAACCTAAATACCAAGTTTGGTGCTTATCCGATTGTTCGTTTTTGAGTTATGCTGTTCACAGACACACACACACAGACACACACACACACACACACACAGACACACACACGGACATGTTTCTAAAAATGCTTTTTTTGGATTCAGGAGGTCTCAAAACGTGTATTTCCGGTGAAATCTCGGTATCGAATTTTTGGGTGGAATGCAATACTTCCCCTACTTACTATACGTAGTAGAGAAAGTAATAAGCTTTAGTAAGAATAGTTTGTATGCTCACTAATAGAGCATAGAAGGTAGAGAAAGTCATGTGAAGTATCATATTATATATATATATATATTTTTTTTTTTTTTTTTAGTTGCGTAATTCTTGAACAGAATGATATAGGGTTTACATGATTGCGATTACTATTTATGTTATACCCTTGAATGGCTGTTTAATAGGTTAGTACATCTGTTGAACACATACCATGCCTCCACTTCAAATTAGTTTTTCCCAAAACTAAATTTTCTTTGCTTTTTGTACCTTTTTGTCTAAAAGTAGTAAGCGAATTGTAGTGAAGCTTTGCAGGAATATTTAAAAATGATGCCTGCATGTTGAACTACAATCATCTGTGTATCTTGAATAATGTGGACATCAGTGAATATTATATGTAAACAAATATGTGCTTTTTCTTCAAGCACATTTCCTGAATAATGCTTTTTATGTGAAAGCTGTATTTAAGTTACTGGGTTCATTCTAGTTCAAATAAAGAAAATATTGCTGAGAATCTCTGTACTGAATTCCAAAGTTGTATCATATATAGTTTCTGTAAAATAGGAACGTAAAGTTCTGTTAAAAAATTGTATGTGCTACATTCACATGACTCTCTACTTCTATGTATATTAGCGGGTTGTTGTTGTTGTTATTATTATTATTATTATTATTATTATTATTATTATTATTATTATTATTATTATTATTATTATTATTATTATAAGATTATTATTTTGGTATCATTACTATTATATTACTATTATTTTATTATTATTATTATTATCATTTTTTATGTTATAATAAGAGTGTAATATGGGTAGAATATGGCAAGATAACAGCTTGGGCTGATGTATAGCCATATTCTAAGGAAGATTGCTAGCACAAATAAATAAATAAAATATTAGTGGGTATACAAATATTCTTACTAAAGTAATTTTTGTCTACTATATTTTATCCAAATAAACCTTTGCAGAAATACCTAACTATACATTTCATTACAGATACAGGGGGAACAGCGATTGTCAAATGTTTAAGAATTGATCACTATACTCTGGTCTTAAAATTCCTCACTGTTTCCATGCAATCGCAAGAAACAACTGAATGTTGACAGGACTTCATTAAAGAATGACCAAGAAATAAACAATTTTGAACCTTTTATAATGGATATCTCAGAGATAGCTTATGCCACAAAAAAAATTATTTGAAATAGATTGTGTGTTTTAAACAGATCTACATTTTTTGTATAGTATGTTTTCATCCATCGCTTAGCATTTACCAGTTCTACAAGATTATACACAATTTCTTCCAAATGAAGTGGACTTCACAGGCTATTCCCAGAAAATTCAAGATATACTGTTTATTTCTCGTGTAAATGTCTTTAAAATTTGATTATAAATATTAATATTTAAATATAAAAAAATTTAATTAAAATTGTTAGAGCCATTTTTTAGAAAATAAATTTCGAAAAATATTTCATGTAAAGGGAAATACATACCTAAATACCAAGTTTGGCATTTATTTAACTTTTCATTTTTGAGTTATGCTGTCCTCAGACACACACACACACACACACACACACACACACACACACACACACACACACACACACACATGGACATGTTTCCAAAAATGCTTTATTTGGATTCAGGGTCCTCAAAATATGTATTTCTGGTGAAAGCTGGGTATAGAATTTTCGGGTAGAATGCAATACTTCCCCTGCTTACTACAAGTAGTAGAGAAAGTAAAAATATATAACCTCAGGATAAAAGCAGATGATTCATGAAAGATACGTATACAAAACTTATATTGTGTATCTAGCAGACATTAATATACATGCATATTAAACTTGCTGAACTTATCTGCAATGGCTTAAGAAAATAAATTTGTGCTTTACTAAAAGGATACACTTTTATTTCAGCCACCTATCTCCCCTTATAATAAAGTAGTAAATGAAACATAAATAGACATGATACAGTATTTAGAGTACTTACATGCTTTATCAATACTGTTATTCATATTTCAAACTTGAAAAAAAATTCAAAGTAGATACAGGTTTCAAAAAACTTAATTTTTTTTGCTCTTTTTTTTTTATTATTTTTCCACACATTCATGTACTAGTCAATTATATGCACTAATCACAGAAATGCTGTCATCATTTATGCTTTGCAATGTTAGAAATCGTGTAATTTGCCTCGTACACATAGGAAACACTTTATTTAGGCCTACTTCATCACCATCGTCAAATACAACCTGGGAAAGAATGATCTTGTGCTGCAATAGCAAGGAAACAGTATATAGAAACCGCGCATAATATAATATGGCATAAACATAACAAAATTGAGTAAGCAAATTAATATATTTCATACATGGAGACGAGAAACATGTGATGTATTGAGAGAAAATATATAACTGAAAAACATAATTAAGCTAAATGTTAATGGACAAAGTTCAACGCCTAAAAAGTTTAGCGTGTATCTGCGAAAAACATAGAAGTAAATAATGTATGAGAGGATCAACTGTACCTTTATGACTGGTCAGAGTTTAGCATGCTTTTATGTACAGTGAATGTAAGACCAATAGCTGAAAACCCTCTTAAATGTTGCAGAAGTAGTACAGGGTTCCCGTGATCTGGAAAATCAGGGAAGGTCAGGGAATTGCAAAATGGTCAGGGAAATTGGTTCAAAGTTATCATCACATTCATACTGATGAAAATCTACATATTAAAAATGATTACAAAATTTTTTGCTCCTTAAAAATCCCCTCCCGACCCTTGAAGTAATGACTCAAATTAAATGTGTAGGAACTGATTGTATATAAAGACTGTCACACACATTATAGAGATAAGGTTCATCCTTTTGACAGCAGTTTTGGATTTATTTGCTCCACCATAAGAATTTTGTGGCCCAAAAGAAAAGAAACAACTTTCAACTATCAGTGATTGTATTTATCACTTATCCTAAGTTTTTAGAATGGCTTGGTGATGTACTGGGCAATCAATATGAAGCCTACTGTAAAGTTGCAGAAAGAAGTTTAAACTCGGTAATATGGGGTGCCAGCTTTACATAGGGATGGAAGAGGCTGTCGAAAGTTTAGCAAATACAAAATTGTGGTCAGGGAAGTTACGTTAACATTTTTGCTGGGAACCCTGTAGTAGGAATATTTAGAAAAATTCTCAGAACATTTGGCCAAGGTTGAATGTAATGCTCCAGAAAGCAGTTGCGGTATTAACACTTTTGTTCTTGATTTAAGATAATTTTTTTTTTTCTCCAGTAGAATTGTTGAATTCAGTTAGATTAAGTCGGAACTGCATAGAATTATTAATTTTAGTTTTTGCATGTTATGTAACTCGTGAATTTAAACTGTTTTTTAAAAACTATAGATTACATTAAAATAAAATGCATTATAGTAAGTAATAGCCCAGTAAACCGTGATATTCAAATGTACATTAATGTTGCTGGTCATTGTTTTCATTCAGACTTGTAAGATGTTCTATATGTTCTACATAATTTTCCATATATTCTAACACTTTTCTAAAGTAAGTAGAAAGATAACATTCTATACATATAATGAGGCAAATCTGCTCCATTAACTTATGTATGTATGAAGGATTTGTTTCTACACGTTTACATTACAGTTTTGCAATATGTTTAACTGTTCTTGGGTTGCTTGTTATTTTTGGATCTTGTACAACTAACACCCTGGTTATTGTGTACAATGGATCCTGCTTCACTTTAACTATGCATTTTATTAAAAGTGAAAATAAATATTTTGCTTTTCCTAGATATCTTTCCATCCCTGTTATTTTGCTTTCTTCATTATGTATCTGTATCGTTAAATTCTTCCTTTATCTTAATCACTTTCCTCCACCAATTTTCTGTTACTTTCCTTACATAGTTGCCAAATTTTTCCAAAAAATTCCTTTCTACTAATTTTAAAAGTGTTTAATTTCAAAATTTCTGTGTGCAAATTATCCCACTTATGTTCCATACTTCCTCTCCATATTTTAGTTTCTGGACAATCTGCTGTACAATGAAGATCTTTATTGGACATACTTTTTTTTTTTAGTTTTTAGTCCACTTAAATCAGATTATACCACTCTGCTCCATGCAAATCCTTCCCTTCCCCGTATATTGCAAACATCACATACTCCACCCCGCTCCCTATCCTTTCTTAAACTTCCTAAAATATTTCATACTACTCTTTATCTCCTAGATTACTCCACATTTCCTGCTTAATTTCAGTTAATTGCATGATCCTTGTGTATTAATTATTTGCTGAATATCTATCTTGCCCATTCCAATTTCCTGAACTATTTTCTTTATTTGAGATAACCAGTTTATTTCCTGTTTTACTTTGTCTTATGCACGTAAACAATTTTTGGCGATATTTTCTTCTTCCCAGATATTTTATGTAAGAGAGAAAACTCTGAAATGTTACATTCACATTACTTTCTCTATCCTCTGTCATTTCGTAGTGGTATACAAACTGTTCTTGCAAAAACTTATTTTTCTGTTTCATTTTAATAGGGAATAGAGATTGTCAATAGTTTAAGAACTGGGCACTATATGCTGGCCTTAAAATTCAATACTGTTTCCATGCAGTTGTAAGAAATATCGACAGGACTTCAAAAGAATTTGAGTGAAATCTTTATCAAATTTTTTGGTGGAATGCAGTACTTCTACTTTCATTAAGTAACAGAGAAAATAAAAATATACCTTTTAGTTCAGAAACTGCTCATTCACTTAAAACATTTTCTCATATTCTTGCATAGTCTTCTATTTCCATTGAATAATAATACAAGGAGATATGTACTTCTATAATCTCAACACTATTAAGAGAAGTATGAAATTCCAGTGCTAAGGGTTTAAAATTGTAGAGGTTTTCAATATCTTAAAATGTTACTTATTTTTATCTTAGAAACTAACCAATTTGGATAATTTGTAAGCTTATTTATTACATAACTCAGAAATTACTCTAGTCATCATCATCTTCAAAGGTTAAGCCTCAAAAGATTTTTCCAGTCTCATGAATTAAATGTTTGCTATGTCCATCTTTTCCTCGGTCTGCCTGTTTTTCTTGCCTATTGGTTCATAATTTAGCAGTTATCTTCCGTTCCTTCCAGCTCTATATAGCTGTAGTTCCTTTCTGATCTCATCATTTCTCTTTTTGTCTAACAAAGTACACCTTTAACACTCCTTAGGAATCTCATTTCAGCGGCTTCTATTTTTCTTTTTTCATTTTTATGAAGTGTGCAACATCCTGAACCATGCAACAACATTGGCACTGCCATTATTTTATAAAATTTTAGATTAGTTTCTTTGATAGTAGTTTTAAGGTTTCTTTTTATTGTACTACATATATAATTACATATGCAGAACTTGATTTGTTGCATCTTCATTTTTAATATATGAATCATTGCCACCTAAGTAGTGGAAATTATTTGTCTATAAAAATTGTCTTCTGAGTTATATATTAGAACCTGGTCATCTGGAAATAAAATTTTATATAAAAGCATATTCTTAATTTTAAGAAGAGTTCCTAAATTTATTTGCCATTTGTCAATGACATCAATGTATATTTTCAAAAACAATGGCAAAAGGGATGCCATTTTGTTTTACACGTTTATTAATTGTTGCTGTTATTCTTTAATCCTGTTTTTGTCATTTTATTTTCCATGTATAAATATTATTATATGTTTTTGTATACATTTTTGTTTCATAATATGCATAATTTATTTTTATTGACCTTATTAAAGGCTTTTTCAAAATCTATAAACACCATATATGTTGATGTGTTATGTTCACTAGTTTTTCAATTATTTGATTAATACTAAATATATGCAGTCTGTGCAAGCTCTAGGGATTTAGTAAATTCTTTGATTGCTAAACAGTTGAAACCACGTTTGCATTTTCAAAAATGTTACAGTAGAGGTTTAAGAGGCAGTGAGAGAGAATCCAGCAGACAAGACTGCATTTCAAAATCTTTGTTTTTCAGCACTGTCAGATTATTTTCTGATTGTGGTAAATGTAATTTAAAGAATTATGGTGACTAGAATTATGCAAAATATGGCAGAATTTTTTAATTTCAAAAACTCTGTCATACTTGGATAAAAAGATTCAGTTGCTAAGGTTATCTTTGGCTTGCCAGTGGTTTATTTTTGGAACATTTTGACATGTGATATCTGTTTAACAAATAAATTATCTCATGCTTTCCAGACTTTAACTGAATTTTTAAAAGTATTTTTGTAATGAATGGGTTTTTTTTCACTGCATTTCTTGCCCAAGAGTAAAGCAGAATAAATGAAAGCAGTTGATGTATCATTCAAGATTTAAAAGTCTAACCTGCAGCACCAGGTAAATTTAAGTACTGACGTAGTTCAAGTTTCAGGTTTTTAATAATTCTACTTGCCCTGCATATTTGTGGTAGTTGACAGATGAGAAGGATTTATGGTTTCCTTTAGGCTTCTTGTTGAATGCTTGTTATTATAAGATATGTCTGTCCCTCAGCAGTGGCAAACTGAAGGATAATCTTTGTCTAGAGATTCTTGGCAGAGTAGATCAGAATGATGGTAAGATAAAATGTGTAGATGCACAGCCAGACAGTTGTGTCCTGTAATCCGTTGCCATTGGTCCTAATACAAGCATTTTTAAATAGTTTGGCATTATCATTCAATCTAATCTGCTGCTGCTCCTTTGATTCTATAATAATGTTTTAACTTGCTTGTTATAATTAGTTTCTCTAAACAATTTACTATTTCTGCTCATTCTTATAGATGATTGTATTGCTTAAGTGAAATTGTACAACTGTGTAATATTGTAAAATATTGTTTCAATCCATTATTGAATGTTAGAAGGATACTAACAGTTTCTAGTTCTATAGCAAACAATATAGAAATTAATAATTAAAAATAAAATATCACAAAAGGTCAAGAACTTCGGAATGCTCATGTCATACTGAATCTTTTTACCAATAAAAAGACAAGAATGAATCTCTTTCTGTCGTCTCTCCTTCCCTCCCTCCCCCACTCACTTATATACACTATACTTTACGTAAAAGTTATTTGAGAAGTAAGGTTGTAGACCTTCACTGCCAGTGTCATCAAATAAGCAAAACATGTTTTCCAGGAGTAAAAGCATGGGAATTTGACATTTCATTCACTACTATGACAGTCTGTTGCCGCAGCTTTTGTCCCAGTTTAAACATTAATTGAAATTTTTTACTCTATCACAGTGTGTTTTGGTTAATCATTCAGTCATTTGTATAATTCTCCAGAAAGTATTTTCAAGCTATACAACATTTCCAGAATTTGGAATATTGTCGGGGATGGTGAATATCAATGTACATTTTTTATTTATTATTACAAATATTATACGCCATTGCAAAATTACAGTTCTCAGGGATAAATGTATAAAAATAAATTATAATCCCAAGAGACCTCATAATCGATGACCATAGAAGTTAAAGGAGACTATACAAATAATTATTATTATTATTATTATTATTATTATTATTATTATTATTATTATTATTGGGGGGGGGTAAATGAAATTAATTAAATTGCTATACGAGACTTGATTTCACTCACGAAATGCCAGCTAAATTAGCTAGTGTTAACATTTTCTCTCTCTCTCTCTCTCTATTTTATTTTACGTCGCTTTAACTCCTTGGTGATATCGAGACGGATCTGTTGGTGGATAACTCTTAGAACGATATTGATGGACAGTTAGTCTTCTAGGTCTCATCCCTTTGACCAGCTGCTCATTCTCGTGTCACAGAGACCCTAGCGCATAGCTACCGAATCTTCTGCTTCGTGCCGTGCAGACGGCATTAGGGTGCCATCCAGTCTAACCACTGCCCTCACACAGAAAGGCGGACAGTTAGCCTTCTAGGTCTCATCCCTGTAACCACCTGCTTCATGCCATGCAGATGGCATCAGGGTGCCATCCAGTCATTCTATACATAAAGAAAAATTCTGCTTAATTTCTGACATGTGTTTTTGTCTTAAGCCAGGATTACGATGAACTTCTAGTGGCAATGTAAAAGTCTGACACATTGTATTAAATGGAGCTATTTAAGGTTAACGTAACGCCACGTAATCTAAGTGTTTGACGTCAAACTTTTCCTTCCCTTTACGTCAAGTTTGATGCCCCATGGTAATAGAACCAATCAGCATGAAGTAATAAAAAGAACTACCAATCAGAAGTCATGCTTGTTACTTTAAGTGTATCCTAATTAGATCTTAAGTTTAGCAGCACATTACATCCTGTTTCATTAAGTAAAGTTCATCGTAATCCTGACATTAAAGGACAGAATTATTGTGCAAGTAATTTGTAGCTGAATAGCCTTTAAAAACTTCTTGAATGTCATATTTTTTTTTCCCATTGAGTAAGTGTTTACTTACTAACATTTTAATAAAACATTGTACACACGATCATTGTTCAGAGTACATGAAATGTCAATCTTGGCATGCCTTTTACCATTGTTGTAAATCAGAATACCTATTTGGTGTATAGTATAATATACCTTCCCATTGGCACATTGCTATGAAGATGTTAATTTTGATGTGTGCTGTATTTAGTGTTATATATACATAATTCCAAGAATATGATATAAATGTTATTTACTAACGAAAATCAACATATGTAAGCAAAGATAGTTAAAGGAACAGTTACTATAATTTAGCTCTCAACTAAAGCTCAACCCATATTAACCGATTCCATGGAAAAATTTAAACGTTAGTCATGCCTAGAGTGTTATCTTAGTGCAGTAGTATGAACAAACAGAAAATAGACAGGGTCTGGTAATGTGAATGTGAGTGTTCAATATAAAAGTTAATTGAACGAACATTAAGAAAACCCACAGATCAGAGAGTAAAAACACCACCAGTAAGATGTTTCTTAAAACAAAGCCCCCAGCATAATCAAAGAAGTTAAGGTGGGGCTATATAAGTGAAACAATTTTAAAAATCTGGTTTACTACGTTCACATGACTTTCTCTACCCTCTATCGCTTATTATTCTTGTGAAAGTTTATTTTCCTATCTATTTCATTTAAATTCAGATAAACCTTTCCAGAAATAGTCACATTACGCATTTTTTTATAGATACAAAGGGATTAGTGATAGTCAAATGATCTAGAACTGGATGCTATATGCTGGTCTTAAGATTCCATGCACTTTCCATGACATTGTGAGAAACAACTGAAAATCGACAGGACTTAAGAGAATGACTAAGTATTGAACAATTCAAACTATTAATAATGGATAACTTGGAAATGGCTGATGACACAAAAAAGTTATTTGAAGTCAATGTGTGTTTGATTATATATTTTTTGTGTAGAACGTTTTTGTCTGTCACTTAATATTTACCAGTTATAGAAGGTTATATAAAATTCCTTACAAATGAAGAGGGCTTCATAGACTGTTACCAGAAAATTCAATATATACACTTTGTCATGTAAATATATTTAATATAAGGTATTTTAATCAAAATTGTTAGCCACTTTTTAGAAAATCAAAAATTTCCAAAAATGTTGCATATAAAGGGTAATTTGAGGTGTGTTGCATCCTTGTACTGAACCTAAATACCAAGTATGGTATTTATCCAACTCTTCATTTTTGAGTTGTGCTGTTCAGACACACACATGGAACTTTTTTTGTAAAAGTGTTTTTATTCAGGAGATCTCAAAACATGTATTTCTGGTGAAATCAGAGTATTAAATTTTTGGGTGGGAATGCAATACTTTCTCTACCTACTATGTATGTGCTAGAGAAAGTTATAAAAAATACACAATTACCAAAAACAAAGATTTGTCATGTAATTTGTGTATAGTTGGCAAAAAAAATATTTGTCACCAGCTCTTAGAGTGTGCAAAACCCTGAGAGCCATAAATATTTTTAAAAATGCCAATAGAGAAAATGTGATTTCTAACAATGGAAGTAGCAAAGGGATAATTTTCTTGTGTTTTTTTCATGATTGGGCAGTAAAGTGTTTATCCACAGATTTAGAACCAGGTTAAAAGAGTACAGTTTTAGCTAGCTGACAAGAAGAATACAAAACAACAAGGTGTTGTCTTATTTTGAATAGAGTTTAGCAGGCATCTAGCCAAATCAGAAATTCCTGAAAATGCTTGAGCTGGTCCTGACAAGCAGAATTTACTAGTTAATTTGGTCAGTCTTTATTACCATTAGAAATGAACCCCCACATTAATGTCATGTGTTGAAGGAATTTTATTTCTATGGTAAACAAAACATAAAGAACATTAATTTCCAGAAGTGTTAAGTATTTTGTACTCAGCTTTCTCACCATATAATACAACAGTGGGAAAACAGGATGAAAGTTCAATGTAAAACAGAGCAGTAAAAAAAAATCTGATGTGTTGTATTCACATGGCTTTCTCCACTCACTTGTCTACAAATGTATTCTATTTAATTACTTCTTTTTAATTGAACATAACTTATATTACACATTTACATACTCTGTTGTAGTTATAAGAACATCCGAGCTAAAGCTATTGTCAGCTTTCTAAAAAGCAGTCGCTATGTAATGTCTGAAATTCCATGTTCTTTACATCATCACCAGAAATAATCTGATGCATTACATTCACATGAGTTTCTCTACCCTCTATGGTTTATTAGTGGGTATCAAATCATTTTTATGAAAGTTTATTTTCCTATCTACTTAATTTTAATCGAGTTAAACCTTTCCGGAAATAGCTGCATTACTTATTTTCTTACAGATACAAAGGGAATAGCGATAGTCAAATGTTTAAGAACTGGACACTACATTATGGCCTTAAAATTCCATATTCTTTCCATGACATCATGAGATACAATTGAAAATTAGGACTTTAAAAGAATGGCTAAGTATTGAACCATTTAAACCATTAATAACTGATAAATGGCTGATGCCACAAAGAAACTTATTGGAAATAAATTATGCATTTTAAAGAGATCTAGTAGTATGTTTTCGTCTATCGCTTATCGTTTACCAGTTATACAAGATTCTATAAAATTCCTTCATTGCAGAAGACTTTGCAGGCTATTCCCAGAAAATTCAAGATATACATTTTATTTGTCATAGAATATCTTTAATATATGATATGTTAATAAAAATCCTAAGCCATGTTTTATAAAATAAAAAATTTCGAAAAATCTTCCATGTAAAGGGTAGTTTGGGGTGGGAAGATTTTCTTGAAAATCTTTGTCCCATCTTTGGAAGGTACTGAACTTGCAAATTTGGTGTTTATCTTTCTTTCCATTTTTACTTTCTCTACTACGTATAGTAAGTAGGGGAAGTATTGCATTCCACCCAAAAATTCGAACCGAGATTTCACCAGAAATACATGTTTTGAGACTCACTGAATCCAAAAAAAGCATTTTTGGAAACATGTCCGTGTGTGTGTCTGTGAACAGCATAACTCAGAAACGAACAGTCGTATAAACACCAAACTTGGTATTTAGGTTCAGTATCTTCCAGAGATGCGACACGAAGGTTTTCAAGAAAATCCCCCCACCCCAGACTACCCTTTACATGGAACATTTTTCGAAAATTTTAATTTTCTCAAAAATGGCTCTAACGATTTTGATTAAAATATTATATGTTTAAGATACTTTTATGACAAATAAAATGTATATCTTGAATTTTCTGGGAATGTCTCCAAAAGTATTCTTCATTGTGAACGACTTTTGCATAACTGGTAAACCATAAGAGATAGACAAAATTTTACTACACAAAAAATGTAGATCGCGTTAAAATACACAACTTATGTCATATACATTTCTTTTGTTGAGTGAACCGTTTTCGAGATATTGCTTGTTATTTCCTTAAATTTTCCAATACTTATACTTTTTCTCAAATTCGTTATTCATTTTTTTTATGTCCTGGACATGCAAAGAGAATGGAATGCGCCACATAGCAACCAGCGCTAAAATATTTGACTATCGCTTAAAAACTACCCTATTTCCCTTGCATCTACAAGAAAATTAGCAATAAGATTGACATCTCGATATCTCGATTAACATGAAGCATATGGAGAATAGGCGTTTGTAAAATTAGATTGTAGAAGAGTAGAGAAAGTCATGTGAGTGTAACACATCAGATTTTTTTAATTATCATGCCCACAGACACATATATAGAATTTTTTTCTAAAAATGCTTTTTTAGATTCAGGGAGCCTCCAATGAAATCTCGGTATCAAATTTGTGTGTGGAATTTGGCATAAATTCTCTTCTTAAACAAGACCTACATTTTTTGTGTAATGATATTTTGTCTATCTCTTACAGTTTTCCATTTTTAGAAAAGTCGTTCATAATGAAATCTTCAGTCTATTTGCAAAAATTTCAAGATAAACATTCTGTTTGCCATACAAATATCATAAACATATAGTAGTTTAATAAAAAAAGTTGAGCCATTTTTGAGAAAATAAAAAGATAATGAAAAATTTTCCATTGAAAGAGTAGCTTGAAGTGTTGTATCCTTCAAAGTCGCTGAACTTAAACACCAAGTTTGGTATTTAACCAACTTTCATTTTTCAATTACGATGTTCACTGACACACACACACACACACACACACAGACCTTTTTCTGAAAGTGCTTTTCTTGGGTTCAGGGAGCCTCAAAGCATGTATTTTCTGGGTCATTCTTGACAAATTATGGTTGGAATGCAGTACTTTACTAAGTATGTAGAAGAGAAAATAAAAAGAAGTTTTTATGGCTGGAAATAATGATACTCCAAGAAGGGGACAGCTGTATTGTTACTTTCTCTACTACGTACAGTAAGTAGGGAAAGTATTGTATTCCACCAAAAAATTGGATGTCAATATTTCACCGAAAATATATGTGTTGAGGCTGCCTGAAGCCAAAATTAGCATTTTTAGAAAAGTGTGCATGCTTGTTTTTTAGTTCAGCATCTTCCAGAGATGTGACACAAAGATTTTAATGAAAATCCCCCCACCCCAACTACCCTTTACATGGAACATTTTTTGAAATTTTTGATTATCTTAAAAATGGATTTTAACAATTTTGATTCAAATACTGTATATTACAGATATTTACATGACAAATATAATGTATATCTTGAATTTTCTTGGAATAACCTTGTGAAGTCCACTTCATTTGGAAGGGATTTTCTATAATCTTGTATAACTGGTAAACATTAAGCAACAGATGAAAAGGTACTACACAAAATATGTAGACCTCTTTAAAGCACACAATTTGTTTCAAATAACTTTTCTTTGTGGCATCGCCATTTCCGAGATATGTTATTAATGGTTCGAATTATTCAATACTTTTTCATTCTTTTCAAGTCTTTTCAATTTTCAGTTGTTACTCATGACTGCATGCAAAGAGCATGGAATTTTAAGGCCAACATATAGTGTCCAGTTCTAAAACATTTGACTAGGCTATTCCTGGAAAGATTTATCTCGATTAAAATTAAATAGTTAGGAAAATAAACTTTCGTAAAAATAATTTGTATACCCACTAATAAGCAATAGAGGGTAGAGAAAGTCATGAATGTAACACATCAGATATTTTTTTAAATCTTTTCACCCATTTGAGGTAGTTCAACCTTCTCGCATTATTGTTTTACCTTTTCCAATCTTTTTAGAGTGTTGGGTTGTAAGAGTAGTAAAAATGATGAGCCACCTCCACTTTGCATTATAAAAGTGGTTTTTAAATTCTCATGACTAAAAGTAGTGTGGGTTAAACAATTATTTACCAAGCGGGATGGCTCAGGCAGTAACATCTGTGACCCGTATGTCGTCCTCTGTGGTGTGGTGGTTACCATGCTACCCTCTATTTCCTGAGGTCGCGAGTTCAAACGCATTGGAGGGCAATGGATTTTTTCGGAAGGGAAGTAAAGCCGGTGGTCTTGTGTCATAGATTTACGACACGTAAAAGAACCTCAAGCCTGATAAAGTGTAACATTACCAGTCTTTCACGCCCAATATAGAATGGAATGCTAAGGGCCACAGCAATTAAAGAGCATCCATATATAAAACTCAATTTCAATTTTTTTTGTAGCCCATATTAGCCAATGCTGTGCCATCTATCCACAGATAATGAAAGCAGGTAGACTGGATGGCACCCTACTACCATCTGCCTGGTATGTGTAGAAGCAGAGATACAGTTGCCTAGCACAAAGATCTGTGTGGTTGTGTCTAAGCTGCCATCTGCCGACACAGAAGCAGAGGTACAGTTGCCTAGCATAAGGGCTATGTGGCACATGAAGCAATGTGGTGTGGTACAGGAATGAGACCTAGAAGGCTAACTGTCCGCCACACACAGATCCATGAGGTTCGTAACAGATTCGTTGCAATATGACCATGTAGTTCAAGCAACGTAAAATAAATGGAGAGGGGAAAAAATTATAATTTTCTTAAGCAAGTTCATATCATAACTGAAATAGTGAGTGGTGACACTTTAGTTTCACTTACTAAGTTCTCACTCAGAACATGTTTTGAAGACATTTGTCTTCATTGTTAGGTGTATGTCCACTGGCATCTGTAAGCGGATCCCCTAATTTAGTGTCAGTTGTACTGCTGTCTATTGGAAAACTTTACTATGCCATCTATAGCTAGAATTTTAAAATTTATTACTCATTTTAGTGAATGGATTTTTTCACAAACTAAGTTGTGCTAGTAGTTTGGCATGTTTCAAAAGCTTTATTTCCTGTATACAGAACTGTCTCATTTTTGTTTTCTCTACCATGTACATAGTAGGTAGATAAGGTTTTGCGTTCCACCCAACAATTCAATATTGAGATTTCACCAGAAATACACGTTTTGAGGTCCCCAAATCCCTCCAAAAATTTAGAAAAATCTCCTTGTGTGCGTCTGTAAAGAATATAACTCAAAAACAAAATGTTGGATGAATACCAGACCTGGTATTTAAGTTCAGAACCTTCCAAAGATGCAACAAGATTTTCAAATAATCCCCCCCACCTCAAACTACCCTTTATATGTAACATTTTTCAATTTTTTTTATTTCCTGGAAAATGGCTAATGATTTTGTTTTAAATACTGTTTATTAAAGATATTTATATGACAAATGAAATGTATATCTTGAATTTTCAGGGAATAGCTTGTGAAGTCCTCTTCATTTAGAAGGAAATTTGTATAATCTTGCATACCTGGTAAATGTTGAGCAATAGACGAAAACGTACTATGCAAAAAAATTGTAGATATCTTTAAAACACAATTTGTGTCAAATAACTTTTTTGTGTGGCATCAGCTGTTTCCAAGATATCCATTATTAATTGTTTGAATTGTTCAGTACTTAGCCATTCTTTTAAAGTCCTGTTGATTTTCAATTGTTTCACATAATGTCGTGGAAAGAGTATGGAATGTTAAGGGCAGCATGTAGCCTCCAGTTCTAAAACATTTGACTATCGTATTCTCTTTTATCTATAACAAAATGTGTGATGCAGCTATTTCCAGAAAGGTTTATCTCGATTAAAATGAAGTAGATAGGAAAATAAACTTTTGTAACGATAATTTGTATATCCACTAGTAAGCATTAGAGGGTAGAGAAAGTCATACAAATGTAACACCGAATTTTTTTAACACATCTAAATAAAGCATCAGAGGATAATTAACGTTATCAGCCTATGGTACTGGCTGTTGGTCAACCTAGTTTGCTCTGTGTTGAATGCTTTCCACACAAGCATGCGATTGGAGACTGTGCATATATATTCCTTCTCTCATTTACATTTGCCATTACATGACATATTGCATGGTCCACATCCTGTTTGCCTCCTGCATTCACAAAAAGCCAATAGAAACCAATTCAGCAGATGCAGCAAGTTGTTCAACAGCTTTAAACAAGACACGTAATATTGGTATAAAACATGTGTAGTTTTTGTAAATACTGAACTTCAAAACTGTATCTGTATCAAAATATCCAGAAGTGGAGACCAGACAAGGCATTCTAGAATACACCATTTCCGCCAAAAGGGAAGAAACCAAATAAACCGCAGGACACTATCATGAAAGACAGTTAACATATCCTGCTGATAAACTTGTAATACATTTGCCATGCACGTTCTTTGTTTGTGTTGAACATCAAAGGATATTAAACATATTCTTTATTTGGCATTTAGGATAAATGCCATAGTAATAAAAGATATTATTTTAACTATTCTTTTTGCAGACACATGAATACACTTTGCTACATGTGTATTCATTTGCAGGCATGGGGGTGTGTCTTAAGTGTGAACTGAAGGTGATTATCATTAATAATAAAAATTGTTAAGGACACTTAGTGGAGTTTGCAATTCTTTTCATGCTTAAAAAAATGCCAATAAACACTGAAATTTCCAAGTATCTCTCTTCTCTATTGTAGTTTTTATGACTAAATGAATAGTTCTTTCCCTATTTTAAATTCCATTTTGTGCTAAAAGTTTTGAAAGCGTCCTGTAACTTTTGTGATCATATTGGGGCTTTGATGTCTGAAGCAATTGGTGGCGTTAAAACTCGAATTGTAGGTTTTCTACATGGGTTTCATTAAATTTTACCAAGAAGCATGTTCATATTCTTCCTTCCAAACTCTTCAGAAAGTAGGGAGTGATTCTAGTGAAAGCAAAATTCCCCTACCCCAAGCAGCAATTGAATTTGGGACATCTGGTTTGAGAATGTATCTTATTATGGTTACACATTTCTCAGAAGCTGTTATTCAATTTGCAGATAAATTCAACTATAAGTGTCGGAGTTTTTTAATGCTAGCTTCTAGTTCCCGAGGTTGTGGGTTCAAACCCAGCGGAGGGCGATGGATTTTTTTCAGACATAAAAGTCCAGAGCATGGCTTCCTTCAGAAGGGAAGTAAAACCTGTGGTCCTGTGTCATAGATTTGTGGCACGTAAAAGAATCTCAAGCCTGTTAGAGGCCTCTAAGCACAATTTCGGGTCTTTCACGTCCAATATAGAATGGGACGCTAAGGGCCACAACAGTTGAGAAATTTATTTATACAAGCCTCTCAGCTTTTAGACAAAACCTTTTGCCTTTCAAAGTTTGTATCATGTTTTGTAAAAATATTCATATTCTAAATCAAAGTAACAATAAAAAGACATATACAGGTGCCACTATACATGTACAAAGTTACAGATTATAAATATTCTGCGCATCATCAGCACATGCAGTAAGTTTTTAAAGTTTCATCCCATTTTTAAAAAAGCATTACATAAAAACAATCGGAGTTAGGAATACTTGAAATTAAGAAAAGTTGTTTGATCAGCGTAAACATTTTGTTAGAAGTATGGTTTTTTTTCTTTTCAGAAATTGCAATCTCTCTCATTTTTAGGCAGGAAAAGAATTGCTCCAACTGTACCAAGTATTCTTAATCATTCTGTATGTGGAGGGAGTAATTTCTAGTTTTTTCTCTCCATTGCAGGCCAAAAATGTCAACTTCTTCCTTCAGTACAGCTGTACAAAACGTAATTAAGTTTGATCATACTTCAATAATAGAAAATGAAATGGGATCGATGTGAGGAAAAGATTGATTCTATGCCACATACACCAGGCAATGTCTGCAGCTTGTAATGGCACCCAACAACCACATGTTAAGCATCGTGCAAACAGAAACGAAATTGCACGACGCAGATGGAAGATATTGGCTCGAGCTTTGCAAAAATCAAGCGAAGTAGATGGCTGTCTTGGAAATGTTGACGACATCATATCAGTTCGAAGATTCACCACATTTAATCTAATTACATCGCAGCCCATGAAGATCAGAACTGCTGACCATACTGACTCCTGGTTTGAATATTCCGCAAGTGTTTCCCAGCAGACCTACAGCTTGCTCATTTGTCATCCAACTCGAAGCTTCACCGCAACTGAGCTTATTGGTTTTAATAACACTGGCAACATTTGTGTATGGCCTTCAGAAGAAGTTTTGGCATATTACATTCTCAATCATCTTGAGGATTTCTCTGGTAAAACTGTACTTGAGTTAGGTGGAGGTATGACATGTCTAGCAGGTTTGATGATTGCTAAATATTCTAAAGCTTTAAGTGTCCATCTTACTGATGGAAATGCTTCAGCAGTCGAGAATGTGAAAAGCATTCTTGAGCAAAATGTTTTCGGTGAGGCAGAACGTGTTACCTGCTCTGTTCTTCAGTGGGGAGATATACAGAAACTATCAGCAGGTCGAAAACCAGCAGTATATGACGTCATTTTATCTGCGGACTGCCTCTTTTTTGATGAATCAAGACAAGACTTAGTAGAAACTATGTGGACCATGCTAAACGAGGATGGAATTGCTTTTGTAATGGCACCCCGAAGGGGCAAAACATTTGATAAATTTCTTGATGAAGCTAAGTTGAGAGGTTTTCACTGCAAGAGTAAACAAAATTATAATGAACATATTTGGAATAGGCATTTGAAGCTAAAGCAGAATTGTGATTATGATGAAAATATTCATTATCCCATGCTTTTGTTGCTTGCAAAGTCGTATTCAAAGAGATTGCTTGAAAATTATTGAAGCATTTAACATCAGTTTTATTTGCTAAATATTTATTATTATTGAATCTTACACCACAAAAGTACAGTATTACCAAGGTCCTCCACTTTTCCAAGGCATTGTTTTGCCTTAAGAAAAAAGAAAAAGAGCATATCCTAGTCATTCAGCAATTTGAAATTAATTTTTATACCAACCTTTTAAAAGCAAGCTTGAATTTTAGAGAGTTCATACATTCACCAGGCGCTGGAACAAAATTGGCATGTGTTTCTTCATCCTTAAAGTAAAGATGCAGTAGAACCTTGATTACCCGTCACTTAGTTAACCATTCAGCTCATTTACCATTGGTTTGTTTTTGGGTATGTATTTGCATTTTACAAAAGTTGAGTTATTTGTGAAACAAATATCTATGATGTATCCTGGATATGTATTTGCAGATAGTTTAAGCATGTTGTATATCAACAGATGACTTCAGTACTCTAAAAATTCTCAAGCGAAGTGCACTTTAAAAACATTGGAACAAGTCTATGTTATATTGCTTCTCATGCGAGCATAGCAACAATGTTAGTAATTGAATACAGAATGAACATGTATTTTATCAAGAGGCTCTGATGCCTTCAGCTGTGTATTACTTAAGTTTTAGTTTCAAATCGCAGAATGGTTGCGCAGTCAGACAGTAGCACACAGCCCTGCCTCACAGGCAACAATCACCTTTATTGCCATTTTTCTAAATATACAAGAAATGCAACATAGAACTCAAGTGACTAATTTTGAAGATTTAGAAGCTAGTAACAGTGATGTGTCATAATTTAAGATAGAGAGAGTTGAGGGTTGTTACACTACATCACTAAAATATTCTTACTTGAACGCATTTCGGGAGACGGCTTGTTCCCATCGTCAGCATGTTCTCAACTGAACATGCGTTCAAGTAAGAATATTTTAGTGATGTAGTGTAACAACCCTCAACTCTCTTTATCTTAAATTAGAACTCAAGTGTTTAATTAGTTTTTTTTTGTGTAATTACTTATTAAACCTACCGGTTATATTAAGTAAGATGGATTAACCATCATATTCGGTTGACTGTCAACCCCATCCCCTCCATTATAATGGTTAATCAGGGTTCTACTGCAAATTGTTGCCAAAAAAAATGGTCCAAAGCCAATCCTTTCATTCATTACCCGCATTCCTACGAAAACACTTCCTCAAAGCATTCCTTATGCTGTAAAGCAGTTAACACCTACATATAGCGCAAGATATATGCCGAGTTGAAGAGCATTATGGGTGGAGCTTTGATGTTATAATGCTACTGAATATAAGTGAAGTTGTCACTCTAGTCAAAGAATAACATAAAGTCTATAAGAAATAATGTATGTGCCATTGTAAAAGACTGAATTTATGAAGACAGAATTGCTGTAACACCATACGTGCTGCAGGTCAGCTGTTTAAAAAGAAAGAAAGAAAAGAAAGAAAAAAAAAGGCAAACAAAAAGAAAGAGATTAGATAACTTTTAGGTCATATCTGAAGTACAGTAACACAAATTAATCTGTACGTGTACTAGCATATCTTAAAAGTAATATTTTAGCAGTGTTGGTACAAGAGAGACTGGAGAAATGCGATTCTCAATATTTGTCGTATTTTTCATAATACTGCCCAATTTGTTTTTTTGTTTCATTTCCTTATTTATTTTCTCTCTCCTGGGATTGTTTGTTAAATTTCTCATTAAGTTTGTGGGTAAAGCAAATGATATCTCTAGTCTCTGTTGTATGGAATATGTAAATACTTCCATCATTTCATTCCTTTCCATTTGTATTTATTTACCTTAAAGTATTGTATATGTAAGTACCTTATTTTTTACCTTTGTTGTTTCCTATTTTAATACACTGACCAAAGCTCGATTCATATGAAAGATAGTTTGTAAGTTTACCCTAGCAAAAGATTTTCTCAGATTGAAATTAATGTTCCACATTTGCTGCCAGATAGTACAGTTTGTAAAATATAAAAAGAAAGGAAGATTCTAAGAGAGAAGGAATTGTGGAACTTGCAAGACAGTGAAACAGAAGGATTGTATACCAGTATATTTTGCATAAGTAAGTGCCTTGATTCTTTGCTCTCTGAATTATTTTGTGTAAAAATTAGGGTTAACAAAATAAAGGAAATCTCTTTTGCATATTTTTAGTAGAGAGATAATTTTTGTGATATATTTATTTGTTTTTAAGTAGTGTCATTGATCGTAAGAGATTTAAATCAAAATCCTCGTCTCAAATTACTGGGTCCATGAAGTTGTTTCTAAGCGCCATTTGTTCTTGTAAGTAAACAGATTGTAGAGAAGGAAGAATATATTGTGACGAACACAATTTTCATTGGTTTAGAAAGCCTAGTATTTTTGCGGTGGAAATGTTGTTAGTCGAAAGCTGAAACACTCTTGTAATTAAACTTTTACTCCATCAGTGACAAACATATCAAATTCTCAATACCTTCCTGCCCAAAGTGAAGTGATTATTTGTTAAATATACTATATTGAAATTACTCATTCTGGTTTGAAATTAATTACTCTAAAGAATTGTAGATTTAATGCAGGGATATCATTTACCCACTTTTAGGCATGATCACCCAGAAAGGCAGCTTTTACAGTAAATTTTCAGTTCCTTGTTGAAGGCTTATCTAGTTATATACAGTTTGCAGGTTTTATAAACCAATAAGCAGGGTACACATTAGATTCTGCTTGCCCTTGGAACAGTATTTTTGGCCGTTCCACTTATGAATATAAAGGATTTTCTGATCCTAAGGTTGGAAAGTTTTGGAAGGTACTTTGTAGGAAAAAATACGTTTTCAAGAAATCTGCTACATGATTATTAAAATGGCATTTTATTGGAATTATATCTTTTAGGTACGTTATTGCTCATACAGCCTTGCGCTTTTTGCAAACTCACTTGAGAGAAAATACAGAGATTTGTAAATTATTGGGCCCAAGTACATTTTTATTTGGTAAATTGATTGTAAGTTTTGAGTTTGAAAATAATTTACAAATTCTAAAACAAATCAAAACCTTATAAAACCTATTGGCTATTTGTCGCTGTGAATATTTATATTCCTCCAATAACAACATTGCATTATTAATTTCTCTTGGTGAAAAATCAGTTTTCCAAACTATGGCCTCAAAAATCTACATAGGGAAAAAAAGGTACACATCATAGAATAACAATGTATATTTAATTTCCAGATATAGTCTTAGTTTTCTTAGATAATACTGAGATGAAGAATGGCTGAAAACAATCATCTAGAATCCATATCTGGTGAACTTGTTTCATTGTAGAAAAAATATTTCCTTCTGTCCAATAGTACAGGATAAAACATTGACTCTGTGGTTTTGTTCTACCTTTCTCATCTAATTCCGATTGTTGGAAAATTATATAAGCATTTTATCACACTAAAGTTTCAATATCTTGGAGATATAACTTCGAACATTAGATAACCAAAAGCTTTCTTTGAGTCTAATAATTTTCACACCTCTGTATGCACTATACAGTTCAGTCATGTCTAAAGAATACAACCAAAATGTTCTTTCTGTTTCAAATTAATTCCTCATAAAATAAATTAAAAGCCAAATTAAGCAGCATATTTGAAAAGTGAAACAAATTTAAGTCCTGCAGACATCTGGGATAAAAACCGTTGAAATCTGCACTATCCTGTTAAAATTAAGGTCTGGAATTCCTATGAAGTATTCCTATAGTGGGTAATTTGATATCCCTGACTTAATGCAAATTTTGTATGTAATGTTTCTGTTTACTCTAATAACTTCTTACTTATAGCACTGTGTTTCAGTAAGAACTGTTGTGTTAGATCTGTGGTCTTTTACTAGGGTTTTATATGTATGTATTCAGAAGAGAGGGTTCCTCCTTTTCAACTCTTTCCTTACATTCCTTATTTGTTAATCTAGTGAAATGAGCTAGGTTCTACAGCTTTATTTTGTCCCAGTTCCTTCTGCCATTTTCTCATGTAGATTGGCCCTTGGTAGTTGCATATAGCAAACCTGTCTTTGAATTTCAAACTGTACTATTCACAAAGGATTGTTTTTATTTTATACCTAGAGTTAAATGTGATTTTTAAACTAAGTAAAATATGGATAAGTTGAATCAAAAGTAGGATTGCCATGATTCTCCCAAAAAAAAAAAACTGGGAGTTTTTCAGTTTTCAGTAGTTAAAAAATTGTCCCTGCCAGTGGAGTGAAAATTCTGGATCATTTCACAATTTATATAATGTATGCATTGTTATATTTATTAAATTCAGCAACCAGCCTGCTGTTCTGCCATGGGGTCAAGACTGAATTAAAATATCTTCCAGAAGGTATTTCTCCTTCCTCTTGGGGGTTTTTTTTCAGTTATTTCATTGCCCATTCATTCATGTGTTGAAGTAAAGGTAAATTTGAAAAACTTTGTGTTGTGTAGTCTTTAATATAATAAGTTCATTTCTACTATCCTTACTGGACATTTTGATTTATCACTACATTTGCAAATGAGAATTTATGATACAAATCTCTTGTCCATTAATTTTGAAATTTAGTGTTAGTATTTCCCAATGTAGAATGTGGGCAGCTTTGAATGGAAAAGACTTATTTCCATTCCATTATATCCTGTATTATTTTGAGGCTTTTAATGCGAGAGAAGAGTGAAAGTATAAAGGTTGTGATAACACTGGTTGATTTATATGAAAATATCAAAATTAACTGAATTTTTGTAGTGCAAAGTGTTTGCTAGTCAAATTGTAAGAACATGGTAGCAGTTGTGACCCACCCATCTGTTATTTGATGTTTCACTTACAATCTTTGAATATTTGTGGCTATGGAAGCACATAGATTTTGCATTTCTGAACGTTTCAGGTTCTGAGTATGCAAATTCATTTGAATTAGTAAACTAGTATTAGATTCACTTACACTGTATTGTAGTGAGGATGCACGATTCAAAAAAATTCAGCAAAACTCGTAAATTCTGTGAGTTTGCAGTTTGCACAGTGCAAATAGTTAGTGCTAAGTATAATTTCCCATTATGTCAGTTTAAAAGTTTAAGACAAGTGCAGAAAGCCAAGGAAAACAGTATTGAAAGAGGAAGTTATTTCTAAAAATTTCTCTTATTCCAAAATACTTATCTGAATGTGTATCACTGATAGGTGAATAAATACAGGGTTATTCAAAAACAGGAACAGATTATAAACATTAATTTCTAATGAACAACCATAGATAGCAACACATACTATACATCATTAGATAGAGGAAAATTTAAAGTTTTAAGCCCCCACTTATTAGTTCCATTCAGTGCCTACAGTGGTGCTGTGGTTTGTTTGAGAAAATAGTAACGCTCCAGGAAGAATTGTTTTGTGTGCTGCAATATGCAAAGAGTGAATCCATTGCTTCAGTGCAGCGTGCATTTTGTTGATAAGTTCAACAAACGGCTGCCTTGTTATAAACAGATTTACAATTGGTGCAAGAAATTCATAGAAGATGGTTGCATATGCAAAGGAAAAAGCACTGGTCATCCTCACACAACAGATGGTGCTCATGTTGAATGCATAAAATAAAATTTTGACGTTTCCTCTATCCAATGATGTATCAAATGTGTGTACCTATTGTTGTTCATTAGAAATATTTAACTCTGCTCCTTTTTCAATAACCCTGTATTAAAGGTAATGAATTAAGTTTCATAGCATAAAGAAACTGCACTCAAGTTTAATATGTATAATTTGAGTACTTGAATTTCAAACATTTTACTGGAATGGACATAAGAAGCTTTGAAAATAGACTACCCAAGTGAAGTCGTGAATAAATTTATCTACAGAAAGTCAAAACATGAATGGGATTGGATAATTTCATAAATAAAACATAATAAATTGTTTAAATTGTAGCTATTAATAAATAGGGTAATAAAATTCAAATCAAAGAATAGCTATGACCAGCCATTGAAAACGATACCTTCTGGAAATGCTCATAAAAAGAAAGTTAGGGAAATGATAATATCAAAATGATTAATTGTAATACATTTGTTTGGTTAATTCTTGTAAATAAGTTAATGGTAATAGAAAGTAGCAACTGGTTGAAATTTCCTTCCATTTTATTGTTGAAAAATAATCTGATGTATTGAGAACAGAATAGTTTCATAAATGAGCCTGGATTAAAAAAAAAGATATCTTGTGCAAGTGCACATTCTGAAAAACACTCTTTATACCATAATTATTGAAATGTATCGTAAAACAGTCATAAATGCAGTTTGTTTTCTAAGTTTTATGTAAAGAATTGTGCAAAATATTGTAGCAGTCAGTATTACAGAGTTTATTGTTTGTAGGTGCCATTCAGTGCTACGAACTTTTACACTTTGGCCAGGGAATTTCTCTCTTATTCGTAACTTGCCTGATTAGTATCTCAGTGCTTGTGTTCCAGGTTTTTTTGTAGGAGAATATGGCAATCCTAATAGAAAGGTAATTCCAAAATTCAAAACAAAAACTGCACAATAAAATATCTCAGGTTGTTTTACATTTGGTTTTTGGAGCAGGAAAAGCTAGTAAAAGTATCCATTTTATGAATATTACTGTACGTTTTCTTTTTCCTATTTTTGCAAATGTCATCCATCCATTTATTGTGCAGGGATAGTAAGTGTTCCTATCATGTGCCATATATAAATGACACATTTGTGTAACAAGTCAGTATTAGTATTCCTTTTTTCCACTTTTAAGTGTCAATTGTTATATATGGGGAAGTGGAAAAATCTTCATTGTGCATAGAAAACATGGCTTCTAATTCGGATGTAAGCCCTAGCAGCATATTTGTTGCTTTGTAAATACTAAAATACTCCATAAAATACCAGTTCTTTGAGAATTCACGTATTTAGCAACTAGAATCACATTGTGTTTAGATACAAAGATCTCTCTACTTCCCCTTTGTGTTCATGATCTTTAATCTTGTTTCACTGTTCTAAAAATATCAGAGGGCTGTGCATAAAGCATGAAACCGCACAATAAACAATATACTTTTGTTTTAAAAAGTGCATCACTATATCATTTGTAATGTCCTAGCTTTGTTGCCAGGACATTATAAGTTCTACTTTGCTTATAATGGGATAAAGGACAGTAGCATGGAAGAATGCTGTGAGGACTAGCGGAAAAGAACACTCAATAAACTGAAAAGGCACCATTCTGTTCTATTACTGAATAAAGTAAAAGTTCTAGGTGCAATTCAAAATAAATATGCACTTGCACAGTACATGCAAATAAGAGTTAATAGTAAAGTTTAATAATTGCTGTTTGTCAGCTACATTCAGGACATATTTATTGCTGTTCCCTTATGTTTTTGTGTATGTAAAACTTTAAAAGTATGAGAAGTTCTATTTTGGTTACAGGAGTGGCTTTTGCTTTGGTCATGCAAGCTTCATATGACCAGCAATCGTAACAAAGTCTTAATAAAGATGTGGAAAAAAAAGTTTTTCAGTTACACAAATTGGGCTGCTTAAAAAGGTCTTGCTAATAACATTTTAATGCCAAGTGTGTTTTTCTGAATTTTACCAGGCAGAGAAAACTTATTTCTAAGAAAATTTTAATTCACACAAATTTTAGCAAATTGACAGTTTAACTAACATAGATGACAAATACCAGCAGACCCTGGTTATGTAACATCAGTTCACATACATTCGCATAGGCCTAAGGTTAAGGCTATAGAAATCAGGACCTACTGGTTTGGTTTCATTGCTATGGCCCTACAGTCTGCACCTTCCTGCTACTTGTTTTAACACACAATTATAAGTATTGAATATTGCTCATTGAAACTTCAGCACCATCAAACACAGTATTTTATATATTTGCCAGTACAGACATACTCTAGCGTTCCCTTAATTGCCCCCCTCTCCTGCATTATATATGCACAGTCCTCCCAATGTTAACTATAAGTATTTCTAGTGGAGATCATTTGCTCAATGCATAGACAGTTGAATGCGGTACAGTATATAAAAGATGAAATGGTTGTTTGTATTACCTGAGGTGTGTAACACATGGTGACTGCATTAGAAGTTATTTTTGACAATTCAGGGCTGGAATTTTCAAAAGTGTTAAGTGACAAAACATTACTTTTTAGTTATAAATAATATATGTTTTAATTATTTTCATTGGTTTTTATACAAGGAACTATGTCAAATTATAGTGTTCTTGCTGGACTACTTACTGTAATGTAAATAACATTGAGTTAAAAGCATACAAATTAATATTTAAATCTGAAATTAGGAAAAGTGGTAATCTCACATTTGGATTCCTCTGAAAGGTGTTGCGTCATTGAACTTGCGAAAACGTATTTTTCAAATAATATAACTAAAATGCCTTTAATGAAATATGAGTTGAAAATGTCTTTATCAACTTTATATTATTTGGCACTAATAAACCTTGAACCATGCTGAAATCAGAACCGTCATTATTAAGTGTTAATTTCCATCTCATCAGTGATATCAATGTGGCAGTTAACCCTTTTCAAGATACCATGACTACCGGAGTTAATACTAGTGCCGTCGCCATCAGTTTCAACTTGAAGATGACAGACAAGATAATTTTGCGAATAAAATGGTCTAAAGCACCTTTCTGAATAAATATCTCAATTTTGTAAATGTTGGCGCTTCACACCTTTGGGAGTTCCAGTCCTCAATTAAGTCTATTTAACAACACTAGCAATTGCCAGGACCATGTCAGCAATGCCAATGAACTTGACTTTTTTTGCACAAGCATTTTTTACATGTCATTAAATACTGACCTAAGCCTGTTACTTTAACTCTTCCCATGTGGAATTAGTTTGGGCCAGATTTAACAAAGTTTAAAACTTGCTGTAAAAGTTAAAATATTAGGTTATTTACACTTATTTATGCACATTATAACGAATATTGTGTAAATGTAAGTGATCATACCTTACTTTATGCTGGTTTTGAAAAACAAAAATCACCTATATACTAGGTGCAAAAACAATATACATGTAAACATTGGTATTACACATTCACTGCATCACTCTGTTGGCTTTTTTGATAAAGCTGAAACACTTATCAGGATGGAAATGGTCTTGTCAAAATACTATTATTGGTTACAGCATATAACTGTATATTCAGGCACTCATAACTTGTCACTTGAGCTGTTGTATCATCCAGCTTGCTGCAGACTGCCTTCTATGTTGAAATATGAGCTGAAGCTTTCCTGGCATTGCAAATACTCTAGGTTTTCTTGGGCTTCCAGCCAAGTGTAAAGTTGGTTGGAAATCAATATTTCAGAACATACATTGTTCGCATCTTCAGGATTGCTAAAAGCTGCAAATTAGGAGTCCTTCATATTTATACTATGTCTGCGGAGCTTAGTCCGGACCTCTTAGAAAACAGTTCAGGTATGCTGAGATGGTTAAAGGCACAGGCGTTATGGACAACCGACGGCTACTTTACATAAATCCAACATTAGTATAAGTATGAAGGACTCCTAATTTGCATCATTCAGCTACCCTGAGGATGGGAACAATGTATGCTCCCGAAACATCAGTTTCTAACCAGCTCTACATCTGACTGGAAGTCCGAGAAAATCTAGAGGCTACTGTATTGACTGCATTGGCCTCATCAACGGCCTTTCCTTTGGAACTTATTGCCTGTCGGCAATGATGTTAACTCGTGTGACTCTCGTTGTTGGGTTTCTTGTACTTTTGCTTTTCTTAATCATTAGATCATACACACACATTCATACTTCCAGAATAAGGAATAATTTGGGCTAGAGAAAAATTCCTACCCCCAGCCGGGAATCAAGCCCTAGCACAATAGACAGGTGCTATACCGACTGAGCTACGGGGCCAGCCAGACTTCTTCTGACTCAAATAACTTGAAGATAGAAAAATTGCCCTGAATTCATTTAACAGTGATATTATTCAACTATCTTTTAGTGTTTGTTTTGATGCCAACTTTGCATATCGCACAAAGTCTCCTAAAAAAGCAAAACTTGTATAGGCACATTTATCCCCTCATAAACTTGTGGCTGGGAACCTCCTTAAACATGTTTTAGCTGCCTATGAATGGCATCCTTGCTACATTTGACAATGATAGTGCAAAGCATTAAACAGATCCAACCACAAACATTCAGTTGGTAACTAAGTTTATCTCTCCTCTGGACATTTGCAGATGCCTGCATTCTGACCGTGTAGGGTTAAACATATTTAAAAACCATCATGCTTGGGATTGAATCTGCATCTATGGGCATAGAAAGCCAATGCTCGGTCATGTGCACTACCTAGAGCAATGAGCAAAATCAATTTTCTTTAAAGCACTACATGAATTTCATATTACGCAAGAACCTTGCATATCCGGACTAATGGGACCAGAGATAATCCAGATTAACAGAAATGTGAATAATCTGGAAACAAACTATTAAACTAATATAAGCTGCTAATCTACACAAACATTTATTTTGGTGGTAATAAGAATAAAAAAAGCCCTTTTTGGCACTTAACAATACCATCAATCAATCTCCTTATGAGGTACATAGGGCATTCACAGTGTATTTCCATCGGACCCTGTTTCTTGCCAACTTCTTTACTTCATTCCATGCTTTCCCTTCTTTAGCAATTTCTTCGATAACTGCTCTCTTCCATGTGTTTCTTGGTCTTTCTCTACTTCCCTGGGGACTCCAATCCAAAGCCATTCTTTCAGCTGCTTTATCTTCTTTTATTAATGTGTGTCCTATCCCCTTCCACTTTTGTTTTTATTTCTATTGTAATTTCTTTTTGTAAACTCAATAACTATTCAATTTTATTTTCTGAAATAGCATGTAAGTTTCCTTTGTTACAATTTGTGTTGCATTTGAGAAACAAAAAAGCAAAATAAGTAAAAAATCAGTCCAGATATACCAGAAATTCGGATTAATGAGGGCTGGATAAACAAGGTTTTTTTTGTGTAAATATTTCCGCTGTAGCTAACAAGAAAAAGCAGTCGTACCCATCAAATACATTTGATAGTAAAGAGAGAAAAATGCTTGTTGTTTTGACTTGCTCCTTATCCTTTGCACTACTATTAGTAGACTTCAGATCTTTAGGTCCTAAAAAATGTGATTTTAGGTGTCTAAAAATGTCCTAAAAAGTAGGGAAATACGTCTTTAATAGACACAATAAATAAACAAATTTTATGCATCACGGCATGCAAAACACAGTGAATAATGTTTTATTTCAAAACATACTTAAATACAGTGGGATAGATAATATAGTAATTGAATAATCATTCTATAAAAAAATCTGTGTCAATCAGTTAATTAAAATATAAAGGATAAAATTATGTCTTACATGAATTTTAAAAATTAATGCAACATTGTTATTTTTTAAATGACAGATTCTTCAATTTCACTTTTGGCCATAATTTTTTCCACAATAAATAACAAGAAGCATTTCCAGATGATGTGGGGCAAGTTTATGTCTTTTGTGGGTCAGAATTAGCTTAAATGCTGAAAAAGATCTCTCAATGTCTGTGGTTGTGACTGGAACATATTTGAAAAGAGAAATCATATGCGGATTGAATCCTGTAGGGAGATTTGCCTCATGTCTGCTTAAAATATCTGATACTCCTTTCAGAACCGTATTAAACAGTGTTAAAATAATTAAAATTTTAAATGAATAACCAATATAATTTACATACAAATTGGTATAACTTAAAAAAATTGTCTTTTACAATATTAGTACTGTCTTGATCTATTGTACTGTTAGACCCCAGCATTGGACTTAATAAAATGCATCAAACAAATTTGAAATTATTTTCAGATAGAAAAAAAAAGTCATACGGTACAATTAATTGTGGTAGTTAACATAAATGCTCTTATGTGAATAATAAAAATGACAGAAAATATGATAAAAAGCTTACCTCTTTATTGCAGAGCTGACAGAAGATTATTTTCCCATCTGTTGTATAAGACTAGAAATCTGAAATCCATGTTCTTAAATGCACTTTTGGTAGATTTGTTCTTGGGCATTTTGTAGCACTAGCAGAAAAATTATCACAGCAACCAAAGACTTCAGTTATATTAAGAACACGAACCGACACTTTGCCTTATTTTCAAATAACTGTTTCTGAGAAGCAGATGTGGGCCAATTGTTGTTATTGTATTCCATTGCCGAAGTTCCGATTTCGCATGCGGCACCTAAGATTTCACTAATTGTTGCTTTATTTATTGTTGTGCTAAGCCTTTTAAAAATGACACCATGCCACATTTTATCAAACAGAAATCAAATAAGTATCCAGTCAATGAAAGGTTTGTTGTTGATTAAATAATTATTTTTTGAATACAACAGTGTAGTGAATAAATTCATTGGAATTTTAAAAAAAGGCAGAAATAGGCATTTATGTTGAAATGAGTGCCTATAGGCACTATAAAAGTTGGTTAATACTGTTTTAGGTCAATTATATGTGTAATTATGTATGCTAGACTCAATAGGTGAAAACCTAAATATGCAAAGTCAAACTATTAGTAAATTTTTACAATGAAAGCAACTATCTGTGCTTTGAGTGAATGAACTGTACTTAAGCACTATACTCTTTCATGATATCTATTTAGAGGCTATGTTTCATTTGGATTTGATATGTTCTAGTCTATTCAACACATGTTCTTCTTCAACTCAACATATATTCAGGGTTTGAAGAAGTAAGAGTATTTCATTATAATGCATGATAGTAGGTTCAAATGGAAGGCAAGAAATCATACTTAGTAGAATATCTTTTTTTAATTCATTAAAAACACCATTGTGCCAATGGGATGCCCAGTAATTGAAAGAATACATATAATTTTTAAAATGTGAATTGTATTTGTAAGCACACTCTGTGAACATGGGTGCCAAGGATCACTGAAAGTCTGTGAGTTTATACAAATGAAGCTTAAAACATAATTAGTTATATAAAGACATCAAACTATTTTGAAAACCTCTAGGGAATATATTTTTAGGAAATTTGAACCACAATGAACAGTTATTCTATAGAAGCTCAACACTTCAGCCAGAAAAGTAAAATTGTTTAAAGAGTAAGACATTTTGGCCAGTATGGGAACCATTTGTAGGCTGTTAGCCCGTTAGTCATGTCTTTTCAGAATTGTAAATTAATTATCTATTATGCTTGTTATTGCTATGAGATTTCATAAGAATAATGTACATCTCAAATGTAAACTTGTGTTTCAAGACAAAAAGTAAAGAAATATATTTCAAGCTGTCTTTTATTTGAATGAATATTGTGTATTTTCCTAGTTTCATGTTTAATGTATTACATAAAACCTTTTTTGTTATGGAATGAATGTTAATTATTAAACCATAATGAAAGAAATATGTGTTCTATATTCTTTCCATTATTTAATTAGTTTATAAGTATTAAAAGAAAAAAAAAGCAGAACTGAAAAAGGCAAAAAACATTTGAGACCATTAAAGCAACGTAAAATTGTAATGTAGTTTTTGAATGTCTTTCTTTGCAGGGCAGACTACTGGAAATCTCAAGCAAAGAAGTTTTGCGACTTCTGTAAATGCTGGATTGCAGACAATAAACCTGTAAGTAATTTATCCATTAATTAGGAAAAAGCTCTTAACTATATCTGCATTGGTTGCAGATTTAAATGTAAGACATTGTTTTGAAATAAATATTGTGGACTGCAGGATCATTCCTATATTGCAACAAAACTCTTTTGGGAGGGTAATCCAGGAAGTAATGAATTTCTGATTCTCGCAGCGCAGATCACTATCAGGCTTCTATCCAAGGTCATGAAAGAAATGTGGGAAAATGGTGTGAAATCTTAAACAACAGACGAATAAATGACAAAATTCAACCAGAACATCCGTCACTCATTAGATGATTTGAACAAACAAGTCAACAACAAACTCTGCCAGACAGATGAGTTACAGGTTTCTTTCCCAAACATTTCTTATTCTTTGCTTGGTGAAATTGTGTCTGAACATCTCAGCACTAGCAGCTGCTGACTACAACACAGGAATTGTAAAGCTCATGGATACTTATGACAAATGTTTATATAGCAGATGTGATTATGTGGAGAAGTAAAGTAAGCTTCAATTTTGAAACTATATATTTTTACTTTCTCTACTACGTATAGTAAGTAGGGGAAGTATTGTATTCCACCCAAAAATTCGATACCGAGATTTCACCGGAAATACATGTTTTGATGCCCCCTGAAGCCAAAAAAAGCATTTTTGGAAACATGTCCGTGTGTGTGTGTGTGAACAGCATAACTCAGAAACGAACAGTCAGATAAACACCAAACTTGGTATTTGGGTTCAGTATCTTCCAAGGATGCGACACGAAGGTTTTCAAGAAAATCCCCCCACCTCAGAGTACCCTTTACATGGAAGATTTTTCGAAAATTTTAATTTTCTTAAAAATGGCTAACGATTTTGATTAAAATATCATGTTTAAGATATTTTTATGACAAATAAAATGTATATCTTGAATTTCCTGGGAATGTCTCCAAAAGTATTCTTTATTGTGAACGACTTTTGCATAACTGATAAACCATAAGAGATAGACAAAATTTTACTACACAAAAAATGTATATCGCGTTAAAATACACAATTTATGTCATATACATTTTTTTAGTTGAGTGAACCATCTTCGAGATATTGCTTGTTATTTCCTTAAATTTTCCAATACTTATACTTTTTCTCAAATTCGTTATTCAATTTTTTATGTCCTGGATATGCAAACAGAGTAGAATGCGCCGCATAGCAACCAGCGCTTAAAAGATTTGACTATCGCTTATAACCTACCATGTTCCCCTTGCATCTACAAGAAAATTAGCAATAAGATTGACATCTCGATATCTCGTGTAACATGAAGCATATGGAGAATAAACGTTTGTAAAAATAGTTTGTACAAGAGTAGAGAAAGTCATGTGAGTGTAACACATCAGATTTTTTTGTCTTAGATATGCAAAGAGTATTAATCTGTGGCAAAGGGAATGGTGCTGCACCTAGCAACCAGTTATTAAGAGATATGTATGTGCTTAAAGGCTACTGTATTTCGATACTGCCCTTGTAAATATATATTCCCCTTACATCTACAAGAAAATTAGCAATAAGATAGTCTGCAAATGTTTATCTCGATTAACATGAAGTAGATGGAGAATAAGCGTTTGTAAAAATAGTTTGTACAAGAGTAGAGAAAGTCATGTGAGTGTAACACATCAGAGTTTTTTAATTTATTAAAGCCAAACGGTTGTTACTTCCTGGATTATGCTTGTATTTTTATTACGCACTAACCCTTTATGGACAAAGTTTATATCCTGAGGTCATTGTAAATAGGTTCTCTTGAGATTCAAACTAATTAACACTCCATTGATTGTGGTACAGATTTATATTATATACTCTTAGTGATAGGCTAAGCATCACTGGCTGTTTTCCGTCCAGTGCTGGTATGGTTGGTCTTATATAACCACTTGATAGGGTTTGAATCCAGCATCACCAGATTGTCAACCAAACATGCTAATGACTGCTACTACTACAGCTAACTGTTGTTTGTCTCTGATTATATTATTCTCCATGCAAATTTGAGGTATCAGTGATGCACTGGCCCTTGCTGATGCAGCATTTTTCCAGAAGCAGCAACTCACAACTTTGAAAATATCACAATGGTAACTATTTTTGCACTTGTGGAAGAAAGTCAACTATTTTATAGTGGAAATCAAGTACCACATCCATAGTAAATCCTTATTTTGTTTGCATTTATCATTTACAAATACTCAAATGAAAAATAATTACATAACTTCAAAAAATTTAAAATTGAGTTTTATTTAGACACCCTTTAACTGCTATGGTTCTTAGCGTCCCATTCTATATTGGGTGTAAAAGACCTGAAATTTTGCTCAAAGACCTCGCATAACATCAAGGTTTGCCATCACAGGCCATAAGTGTCCTGAACCAAGGTGTTCTTATAGCATTCCTCTGTAATCCCTGAAAGTTTGTTGAATTGTGTAACACCCTATAGACATGGATAGAGCCCAAAGCATCATGGGAAGACAGTGCTTTATGTTGGAACAGGCTGCTTGCAATAAAAAAAGATAAAAAAAAATATCTTGTATAACATTCACATGACTTTCCCACTATCATTTGTTTTTATATATTTTCTGCAAATATTCTTATGAAAAATCAACCATACAATATGGCTCCATAGTAACACGTGAGTCTTGCATTTGGGAGGTTTGCAGTTTAAATCCTGCCAGGACCATGCTACCTGAATTCCCCTCCCAGGTTTTCCTCGGTTCTTATAATTGGCAATGCCAGGGAGATACCCTAAAATTCAACCTGGAACATTTCCTCCCAAAATTTCTTTCCAAAATATTTCATTTGATGTGTCACTGCATATATATTGCCAGGATATCAGTGCCGCAGGTGTGCTTTTTTATACCAGTAAATCTGCTTACATGGGGCTGTAGTTTTTAAGCACACTTATAAACCATCAGTCTGGCTGGGTGTGAACCCATGACCTTGGGATCAGAAGGCCAGTGCCTAACCACCTGAGCCACCCAGACCACATCAATGCCTGTGATGTATGTAGTAAGAATGTGCATTAAACACTACTATTTATGAAAGCTTATTACTTCCCCTACTTGCTATACATAGTATTGTATTCCACCCAAAAATTCGATACCGACATTTCACCGGAAATATATGTTTTGAGACCCCCTGAATCCAAAAAAAGCATTTTTGGAAACATGTCTGTGTGTGTGTGTCTGTGAACAGTATAACTCAGAAACGAACAGTCAGATAAACGCCAAACTTGGTATTTAGGTTCAGTATCTTCCAAGGATGCGACACGAAGGTTTTCAAGAAGATCCCCCCACCCCAGATTACCCTTTACATGGAGCATTTTTCAAAAATGGCACGATTTTGATTAAAATATAATATGTTTAAGATATTCTCATGACAAATAAATTGTATATCTTGAATTTCCTGGGAATGTCTCCAAAAGTATTCTTCATTGTGAACGACTTTTACATAACTGGTAAACCATAAGAGATAGACAAAATTTTACTACACAAAAACTGTAGATCGCATTAAAATACACAATTTATGTCATATACATTTTTGTTGTTGAGTGAACCATTTTCGAGATATTGCTTGTTATTCCCTTAAATTTTCCAATACTTTAACGAATTCCCATTTTATGTCCTGGACATACAAGAGAATGAAATGCTCCACATAGCAACCAGCTCTTAAAATATTTGACTATAATACTACCATGTTCCAGTTGCACCTACAAGAAAATTAGCAATAAGATTAACATCTCGATTAACATGAAGCATATGGAGAATAAGCATTTGTAAAAATAGTTTGTACAAGAGTAGAGAAAGTCATGTGAGTGTAACACATCAGATTTTTCTTCTATCTACTTCATGTTAATTGAGGTAAGTTTTTGCAAAAATAGTTTCATTGTAAGTACAAGGGGAGATAAAAGAAATTGAATTGATGTTTAAAAATTAGTTGCTATATGGTAGCCTTAAAATTCCAGTCTTACCACAAAATCGCAAGAAGCAACTAAATAGCAACATCACTTTAATAAAATGACAAAAGTGTTTAAAAATTCAAACCATAATAACAGATATCTCCGAAATGACTGATACCACAAAAAAGCTATGTTAAATAAATTGTGTGTTTAAGAGCGTTCTACTTTTTTGTGTGGTACATTTTGGTTTATCTTTTGTGGTTTACCAGTTACACGAAATTCCTTACAAATGAGGATTTCACAAGAAATATGCATTTTATTTGTCATGTAAATATCTTAAATATATGGTATTTTAATCTAAGTCGTTAGTGCCATTTTTGAAAAAAAATTAATTTTTTTGTAACATGTTCAATGTAAAGGGTAGTTTGGAGAGGAGAGGGATTTTCTTGAAAATCTTCATGTTGCATCTTTGGAAGAGATTGAATTTAAATACGAAGTTTGGTATATGATTAAGCTTTCATTTTTGAGTTATGGTGTTCAGACACACACACACACACATACATACTGATCTTTTTCTAAAAATGTCTAGGGTTCAGGGCCCTCAAAACATGTATTATTGGTGGAATGCAATATCATCTCTATCTAATAGGTATATAACAGAGAAAGTAAAAATTAAATATTTTATTCCTGACTTGATGTACAAAAAGAAGCCCCCCACCCTCCTTTTACTAAATGATTCAGTCTAATACAGATACTTAAAATGATACAGGACACTTCAAGTCATTGTTTTTAATGTTCTCTCATACATGACATTTTAATCTTAAACAGCTATTGCTGCTTTAAAATCAACCATAGGTTCATCATTGTCCACTATTGATTTAACTTTATTTTCTGAGTTTATGCAGAATGCTATTCCACAACTATTAAGAATGGCAGCAAATTTTGAGTTCAAGTTGTAAGGAATTAATATTGGAGTAAATGCAGAGCTGTAATGCTCTCTTTGGTTGTGAATTCTTTCAGTGTCTCATAGCTAGTTCAAAAAACTAATGTACTGGAAGCTCTGCATGCAATGAAAAAACAAAATTAATGCAGTTGGGTAATAAGACTTTGTCTACCTTTTGCAAATATACCTTCTTGACTGTGTCTATAATGAAACCTGTGTTAACATTAATTATAGTATTCTTTATATGAATTATGAAGCACTTAATATTAATATGACTCAGGAAGCCTCTAAAATAAAGTATTTTGTAAAAACTATTAATTTTTGTATATGTACATTGGGATAAATAATAATCCTGTTCCCTTCATTCTTTAAATGTTTTGCATGCTTTTTACTATTTATTGCCAAACTGTTCATGTAATAAATTCATTTCTTCATTTTTACTTTTTGTATGACTTATCTATTGTAAGCAGAGGAAGTGTAGCATTTCGCCCAAAAATAAACATTTTTAGGTCCCCAGAATCAATAAAAGAACTTGGCAAAAGGTCTGTCTACGTGAACAGCATAACTCAAAATGTCAGTTATGTACTAAAATATGTATTTAAGTTCAACATCTTTCAAGAAAGCAACACAAAAGATTTTTAAGAAAGTCTCCCCACCTCAAACTATTCTTTACATGGAAAGCATCTTTATCTTTTATTTTCTCAAAAATTGCTTTAATGATTTTGATTAAAATACTATGTTTTTTAAGGTATTTCCATGACAAATGAAATGTATATCTTGAATTTTCTGGGAATGGTCTGTAAAGTCCGCTTTATTGCGAATGGTTTTTATATAATTGGTAAACTGCAAGAAACAGACTGAATCTTGCTGTACATCTTTGGAGAGGAACCAGCATGCAGGCTATGTAATGATAGGATAAAACTGCCTCTCATATAATCTATAAATATGAAGCACTAGGTAGGAAAAGATATGAACTTTTGCGTCTGATAAACCCAAATGATTTTTCTAAAGAAAACTTAGTTAATAAACTCTGTGCCTAACTAAAGGGACAGAACTATTTAACTAAAACAACAGTGATAGGAGATAATACAACAAACCCTTAGGTTTCATGTTAAGGGCTATTATTACCAAACTCCATCACTGTGATAGTCGAGTCTTGTACAAAACAATGTTATCTAATGTCTTGTTTGTCAATGAAGTGATTAACCGTCTTGCTCTCCAATATTTTTTACATAGAGTAGGTATTGAAGAAAGCAGGGTACTGCTGAAGATGATACTGGTCCATTGGTATTGCACAAAAAATGTAGATGTTGCTAAAGGATACAATTCGTCAAATGTTTTTTTAGTAAGGTGTTCTTTTGTTGTTGGAATGAATGGTCACTTTTTCAAGTGATAAATTGCTATTCATTTTTTTTCTCATAGTCATGCAGAGAACTTCAAAGCTTTTTTTAAAATCCCTGTAGCTTTAGCCTACTCTATCTTTCATATACCTACATCAAATGTTAAATTAAACTTTACCTTGTGTAACAAGAAGTAGATAGAAGAATGAGTAGAGAAGGTTGTGTGATTGCAAAATAAGATTTTTCACAGCTGTATCAGCTGAGTATAAGCAAGCCACAGGCCACATATAAGAAAAGCAATAGTTACTTCTAATGGTGTTTTATCAACATAAAGCATATCAGTTCTCTTACATAGATGAAAGAAAACTATTGTAGCAAATTCGTTTTTATCTGCTTAGAAGTAGAATTGTTATTCTTTGTTAATTTAATTTATAAAACACTTAGCAATAAGTCCATTAAGATACATCTAAAGACATATAATCTAAAAGATATATTCCTATATAAATGAGGAAGATTAGCCTTCATTTTCAGGATTGGTTTTAAAATATTTGGAAACGCTTCCAATCAAGGCAGATAAATTAAGGCATATACTTGCACATCCTTATATACTAATTAATTTCATTAAGTGCCTCATTACTAGTGTAAAAGTCTCAAATATGTGGATTTATGTGATAAAACAGGGAGACAAGGATATGCATGGGCAAGAACAGGTGTATTAAAATTAAGAGGGCATTATGACATAACATATCCAACTGAGAGGAGAATATGAAGCTAAGTACAAAAAAATGGTATGGGAGAGTGAAATAAGACTTGACAGTGGAATAATATAGAAAAGGAGGTGTTAGAAAAAGAATGATAATAGGAAAAGAGAATTTATTATAGCTTGCAGAAAATTTTTAGGAAAGGTGCATGAGAAATGGTATAGATTTCTCAAATAGTGAAAGGAGGATGAAATGAGTTGGGGAGTGAATGGGATTATGTAGTTAACTAGCTTAGCTAAACAGAATTCTTATACACCAATAACCAGGATGTTCGTGTATATAAGGTCCAAAGGAACAAGCAAGCTTTTAAGGATAGAATTTAGCTGAAGGTGAGTAATGAAAAAAGGAGGAAGTTTTATTATTGTATATAATTAATGGCAATAAATCTCATTCATAACAGCCTCAAATGAAATGGGAATTCAACATTTTTGTTTCATTAGTCATTTATCATATGGTATAATATTCTGGGGAAAGTCCAGTTATAAAAATAGAATCTTTATAATACCAAAAAGGGCAATCAAAATAATGTTAAACCTTTGCAACAACACAAGCTGCAAACCTTATTTCATACTGTTAAATATCTTGACTGTTCCTTTGCAATACATTTTTGAAACTCTGGTAACAATGTATAAGCAGCAAAATAGTTTTAACACACATGCTAATTTTCGTGACTAGAATACAAGAAATAAACCTAAACTGCACATTACAAGTCATAAAAGAACCCCATATGAAAAACGTTTGTATTACAATGGCATTCGGTTGTTTAATAAACTCCCCACACATTTAAAAAAAGTTAAAACCATAACAGTCTTCAAAAAAGTTTTCAAAATATTCCTAATACACGGTTGTTTTTATTTGGAAGAATATCTAGAAATTAATTAGTTTATAAGCTTTCTTATGGAATATACTATGTTTACAATTCCAAAATTTAGTTTAGGTACCTACTTGTGTAATAAATTAGGATTTCTGTATTTGTGTATTACATCTAATTAGACCTGTTCTTTTTGTGCTAATAATTGTATTGTTGAAATGAAGTCAGTATTGCTGTTATGAAATCAAACAGTGAATAAATTTGGGTATACAACATTTTGTGTGGATAATAAGGTTTTACTGTAAAAATACTGTCCTGGATTTGCAAAGAAAAGATTAATATTAATTATAATGCTTGCTATATGAGGAACAAAACACTGTTAAAAATCAGTTTGAATTATGAGTCTCTTTAAGACATATTTTTACATATATTTTGCATGCTTTTAAACATTCATTATGTAGCCAAGCCATTCAAATGTTTATTCCTTATAAGAGAAGAATAAAAGTACTTTGTAAATTTTGAGCATACTTTATTTAGAACAAAAGGTACAAAGATAGAGTAGCAGAATTAAATGGTTTGCTGTCCTGGGACCATAAAAAAACTGGTAATAGCAGTTGATAAATATAAAACAGAAAAGTGGAGAGGCAAGTATAAAAACAATCTTAAGTGTGAATGTATTGAAGGACCTGAGTGTGTTTTTAGCAGAGTTAAAAATAGGTTGGAACAGAAGGTAGGAGAGGGGAGGGAGAACAGAGAAGTGATGGAAAACCAAAGATAGATATAAGAGCACAGTAAAAGTCTGTTCACATAAAGCTGTTGCAACTGTTGGCGAATCAGAAGAGAGTTTAGTAGCTTAGTCATGAGCTGTAGCTTTTCATAATGAATGAGTTTACTAATAATCAGTAAAAACATTGTCATTTTAGTACATTAAATGCATCTGTTGATCATTAATAAATTCATTTATATAACTAAAAATGCTACCTACATACCATAAAAAAAATATAAATCTGTCCAAAGAACCAGAGGTGCCAACAGAAAAATAACTTATCACATAACCAAAAGATGCCTGTGTATATGCTTCATAGCAGGTTTTTAGTACAGAATGTCAAGTAATGAGTTATAAAATGATAAATTGCAGCTAGGGAGGGACGTACATTGATGTTCCTTGTGTAAATATCCTACCACGTTTGAACACATTGTGCCTATAAGGAAATCTTTCTGAAACTTGATCCTTAAATATGTATGTCTGTATACATAGAACAAACTTTCCACACAAAGAAGTAAACATATTACTTTTACTAAGTCTTCAAATATTGGAACTCTGGTGCTTTCATTAGCAAAACCTCAGCCTTGGAGAGCAAAACATGCTATAGCTTTTTTTCAATTAAGAGCCACTATATATAGGGTAATGTGTTCTAAATTTTACAAGCCATTCTATTTAATTTTGTCAAAACATATGATTTAAATATGTCATCACTTTGATTTTGAGTAGGATAAAAATAAAAGTGCTGATTTCAAACTTTCTAGTATAATGAGCAGGGCTAGGATTCTGATGTTAATTGTTGCATCAAAGGCATTGCTAAATGTACACAAATCTTTATCATGGGTCCCAGATTTATTAGATCGTTTTAAACTGCTTTCTATTTTTAGGTACATAATTGTTTAACTAATTTTGAAGATTGAGAAGCATAACAGTGATGTGTCATAATTTAAAATAAAGAGTTGGAGGTTATCCTACATCACTAAAAGGTTCTTATTTGGAACGCGTTTCGGGAGAACGGTTTGCTCCCATCATCAGCATGTTTCCAACTGATTTTGCTTGTTACTGCCTGGGGAATGTGTGTGGTTAGTGGTGTTCTCTGCTGCTGGATTGATGAACCTCCAAAGGCTGCTGGGTGGCAGTAGTTCGAAATTCATTAGGTGATTCCTGTGTTTGACAATATGTAATTTTTCCCAGATGTCCAATTCATTGTTGCTGTTGATCGGTTTTAAGAGTTTTATGTTTGGAGTTGGAAACATACTGACAATGGGAGCAAACCATTCTCCTGAAACACGTTCAAAGTAAGAACCTTTTAGTGATGTAGTGTAACAACCTCTAACTCTCTTTATTTTAAATTATTTTAAAACATAATTGTTTTTCAATTTTACATAGTTATTTTGCCCTTTTTTTTTTGTCCTTTGTGATTTTATTCATTTTCTTGCATTATATTGAGCATTTATAAAGAGTTTTATATTGACATTTTACATAAGGATTACTTTTTGAACATCAGAATTTATATTCAGCAGAGAAATAGGAGTAAACTTTGTAGACATCATTCCTCATTCTTGGAAGAAACAAACATTAGAGGAGTGCCTATTGTTCAGGGGAGCAGGTATAATTACAGTTCTAGTTCTAGTTTGAAAAGGGGTGGGTTTTATACCCAAGCACTGCGACCTTAAGATCTCTTTCATCAGTTAAGTAGTCTGTTGCTCGATATGAACTTAACCAGACTGCTAACTGAGGCTTTCGATAGTTCATCTATCTTTGGAAAGTGATTGCCAAAGATACTTGCTCTTTGATTCGCAAGAGCAGGGCAATCACATAGTAGATGAGTAACAGTCTCATTTCCTTCTAGACATCTACTACAGATAGGGTTGTTAAACAATCCCATTCTGTATAGATTAAACTTTAGGGCACAGTGTCCTGTAATGAATCCTGTTGCCCATGCAAGTCTTCTTCTACTAAGACCACGCAAGTATTTTGCCCGGCTGTTATCCAGGTCTGTAATAAACAACTTGGAATGTCTGCAACCCTCAATGGAGTTCCAGTAGTTCTTGTGTTCTGCTTGAGCCCAGCATGTAATAGCCTGTTTCACTGGTCTGTAGGACACTCCCAGTACAGGTTCCAGACCAAAAAATGGGATTTCACTGCCAATCTTGGCTGCTTCATCTGCTTTCTCATTGCCTGGTATATCTATGTGTCCTGGCACCCACATAAGTTGAACCTTATTGTGTTCAGCCAGTGTCATTAAGGATTCCCGGCATTCTGAGACGAGCTTTGATTTTATTGATGGTGATTCAAGTGCTTTAAGAGCAGCTTGACTGTCTGAGAGGATAAGAACAGTTCTATTCTTATATCTCCTTTTAATGCTTTCCATGACACTGGCTAGGATTGCATAAACCTCAGCCTGGAAAACTGTAGCTAAGGTACCAAGACTATAAGATATCTTGGTGCCATTACCGTAAAGCCCAGCCCCCGTTCCCGATTTGGTTCTAGAACCATCAGTATACCAGATTGGGCCTTTGTTATTATGAGGTTTTAGCAGTCTTTCCTATTCACCCTGCTGTGGATAGGAGACTGTAAATTTCAAATCAAACTTGAATCTTGTTTTAAGAATGTCAGTCCCCATGTTGAGTATCTGTTGTACATTTTATCCCAAGGAAGCTTGAGATGATTAATATGTCCAGTATTAGACACTTTGGTTTGGCGATAAATACGGTGATATGCGATCATGGCTTCTGCCTTCATCCATATGTGGAGAGGTGTGAGCCCAATCAGCATCTCCATTGCCGCAGTTGGAGTAGTTTTGAAGGCTCCCATAATTGAAATGCAGAAAGTCCTCTGTAATTTACAGAGTTCCTTTCTGCACACCTTTAAATTAACTCTAGGCCACCACATCAGTGCGGCATAAGAGAATATAGGTCTCACCATGGCAGTGTATATCCAATACACTATGCTAGGTTTCAGACCCCATGTCTTACCAAGCATACCTCTACATGTCCAAAAGACTCTGAAGGCTTTGGTAATACATAATTCCATGTGATGTATCCAAGTTAATTTCTTGTCTAAAACAAGCCCAAGATATTTAACTTGTGTTGAATAGGGCACTACTTCACCAAAGAGAGAGAGTCTGGTTAAATCAGGCCCCCTTCTCCTGGTGAAGGGTACCACTACTGTTTTGCTTGGATTGACAGTTAGATTATTCATCTTGCACCAAGCTTCCTCTTTCTTAAGTGCCATTTGTAGCACTTGGGAAACTATGTGAGGAAATTTCCCTCTTATGATTATTGCAATATCATCTGCAAAACCAACTGTGAAGTAACCATCACTATTGAGTGCGCAAAGAAGTGTGTGCACTACAAGGTTTCATAGCAGGGGTGATAAAACACCCCCCTGCGGGCAATAATTACAGTTACAAATGCTCCAAACTATGGATGAGACAGATCAATTTTCAGTTTTTCATATTAATGGGTCCTCTTGCTATTGTCTAGGCTGTGAAGTCCTGTTCATTCACAATGTATTTATAAGCTGAAAACTCAAAAGAATGAATGCTACAGTTTTGCAAGACCTGCTTCAAAAACAACTTCATTTTCAGATTTTTCAAGCAAGTACATGGAACAAATTAATTTTTTAATTCAGTGGATTATCCTCCTCTTTGTAGGACTTAAAGTAGCCTGTTGAGAAGCAAGCAAACTCTAGATCATATCACATCCAGGATGCGTGATCAGCCCAATGCCTGATATCGGGGTGAAAAAGGAAATGAAATGTAGTGATGAAAGGGAGATAGGTAAATAATTTGTGAATCAAATTCTCCAACCCAGCATTAGCCTAGCGACTGAGAAAAACTGCAAAAAAAACCTTCCATCAGATTGGTCGGCCCTGGGAGTTTGAATGCGTGACCTGCCAAATACAAGTCGCACACATTACTGCGGTGCCACCTTGCTTGGTAGGTTTTTTAGTTAATTTTCCAAAATATCTCATTGTTAGAAAGGTAGAATCAGACGACTGAAAAATTCAATGCCGTAGCTGGGATTTGAACCACGGATCTCCCGGTTTCCATCTGGTTCTAACCATTGAGCTACCATGACAGTAAATTCTCCAACCAATTCACATTTTCCCCAAATCAGTTGGAGAATTTACTGTCATGCCAGTATGTTGCCATGGTAGCTCAATGGTTAGAGCAACCGGACGGAGACCGGGAGATCCGTGGTTCAAATCCTGGCTATGGCACTGAATTTTTCAGTCATCTGATTCTACCTTTCTAGCCTTGTTCAACATACGGCTTGTGGGGAAGAACAAGTAATTCTATTTCATTATTCTTATACCTTATTTTTCCATTTGTATAGTGGTTATACCCATGTAAGAATTAATTTATAACTTTCTGTATACTAATTTCAATCATTTCAATAAACATCATTTTTAGCTCATTTTTTGTAATTGTCGTTTTGTTTTAAATTTTAGTCATTTTGTAGGTCATTTTTCAAAAGTTTTAAGATTATCAAAATCTGGACCCCAGTAATAAACAATTGCTTTTATGCCATTTGAAGATGTGAAAAGAATTTATTTCCTTTTATATTAAAACCCATTAAACAAAACCTTGACTAGAAGTGTAAAAAAACAATAAATAAAAATTGAATATTTTAAAATTAAGTCCATCCAAAGCATCAGATGATGTAAGAGAGACCAAAAAAAAAAAGAGGGAAGTGCCAAACAAACTCATTAAAATAGCCGCCTAAATCACAATGTAAGTTTATGATCTTGGCAGTGTCCCACTATCTATCAAGTTCAAGTAAAAGTATAAAGAAATATGCATGTAAATTGTTCCTTTATAGGTACTCTGGGAAACATGTTTCTACAAAACTGGGACTTACTTTTCAGTTTATTTCAAATGTTGAAATTCTGCTTGTTTCGTTTGCAAGCTAACTTATATAAATTCATTTTAGATTGTATAATGTTCTAGAAATGCATACATGAACAATGATTTTCCATCCTTCTAAGCTTCAGAGTTTGAAGAGAATCTAAGGAGGATGACAAACTTCAGACTGCTTTAATTTTCATCACATTATGCATTTATAAAATAAATAAAATCTACAAATTATTTGCCAGAAGGAGCCCTGTAAACCAGGAGTTCCCAACCTGTGCTGTGCAAGGGCTTCTATGTATTTCCCAGAGGCTGTGACCACTCCAGGAGTACAAAATAAATACAAATTGAATGAAATTAAAGAATAAAATACAAAAATAAGAAAACTGGTTGGTGGTTGGTTTACAATGCTCCCCATAAGATTGATGAACCTCTGGAGAAACCTCATTCCACCAAGCAATGTATGGACCCCATTTATTACCTGGATGAGACGCCCAAAGGCAGAGTCAATTACCTCCTATGATGGGGTGATAATGGTAATGCAAAGGAACAAGAGGACCTATAGCTTTTACCATGGACTCTGAACCATGTTGGGGTTACTTCACATAAGCTAGTCGGAGGTGAAGGCTTGGATAGGGCTACCCCAGATCCTGGAATCAAACTACAGGCCCTCAGAATGGGAGCCATGAACAAAGACACTGAGCTATCCTGACACCCAAATAAGAAAACTAGAAAATTCAATCAGAACAGAAGTTTGTTATGTTGAATTTTATGTCTTGTCTAAATTCCACTACTCCTAATTACCCTTGGCATCTGTCCTTCCAAAGAAATTTATTCTTTATAAAGGCTCTCAGAAGGGTCTCAACTTAGAGGTCCTGGTTTCAAATCCTGGCTGGGATGAGGGAAATTTTGTTTAACCTCTTAACATTAGATTATTTACAAAGTGATGTTTCATTTTTCCCATCTCCTTTTTACTTTCTCTACTACGTATAGTAAGTAGGGGAAGTATTGTATTCCACCCAAAAATTCGATACCGAGATTTCACCGGAAATACATGTTTTGAGACCCCCTGAATCCAAAAAAAGCATTTTTGGAAACATGTCCGTGTGTGTGTGTGTGTGTGTGTGTGTGTGTGTGTGTGTGTGTGTGTGTGTGTGTGTGTGTGTGTGTGTGTGTGTGTGTGTGTGTGTGTGTGTGTGTGTGTGTGTGATTGTGAACAGCATAACTCAGAAACGAACAATCGGATAAACACCAAACTTGGTATTTAGGTTCAGTATCTTCCAAGGATGCGACACGAAGGTTTTCAAGAAAATCCCCCCCACCCCAAATTACCCTTTACATGGAACATTTTTCAAAAATTTTAATTTTCTCAAAAATGGCACGATTTTGATTAAAATGTAATATGTTTAAGATATTCTCATGACAAATAAATTGTATATCTTGAATTTTCTGGGAATGTCTCCAAAAGTATTCTTTATTGTGAACGACTTTTCCATAACTGGTAAACCATAAGATATAGACAAAATTTTACTACACAAAAAATGTAGATCGCATTAAAATACACAATTTATGTCATATACATTTGTTTTGTTGAGTGGCCATTTTCGAGATATTACTTGTTATTCCCTTAAATTTTTCAATACTTACTTTCTCAAATGGGAATTCGTTATTCATTTTTTTTGTCTTGGATATGCAAAGAGTATTAATCTGTGGGAAAGGGAATGGTGCTGCACCTAGCAACCAGCTATTAAGAGATATGTATGTGCTTAAAGGCTACTGTATTTCCAAATTGCCCTTGTAAATATATATTCCCCTTACATCTACAAGAAAATTAGCATTAAGATGGTTTCTGCAAATGTTTATCTCGATTAACATGAAGTAGATGGAGAATAAGCATTTGTAAAAATAATTTGTACAAGAGTAGAGAAAGTTATGTGAGTGTAACACATCAGATTTTTTTTATTGCCAAAATGAAATATTCAGTCAGGTACAATAATAGTAGTAAACAAAGTCATTTTTAAGAGCTTAACAATGGACATTTTAATCTCTAAATATCCCCTAGATTAAAATCCCAAGTATATTCATCATACCTTTTTTTTTTTGTATCTGAACTTGCATATATAAAAGTGAATATTTATTATTATTATTATTATTATTATTATTATTATTATTATTATTATTATTATTATTATTATTATTATTAAGAAAGAAAACTTACAACTTTCCCAAAAGTAGGGGCTGCCAAACACACAAAGCTTAATACTTTTACAAATTATATACTGAAGGACTAAGAAATTAACTGCAACATGGAACACTTAAGAGTCATGTCTGTACCCAGAAAAAGATTTCGTGGAGGGTTTTCCACAAGTAGATCTAAACTTAACAGTACCCCACACAGTTACCATGTACCTACTCCGTAGTATATAGACATTACATGGATAAGAAAATTGCTTGGAGACATTATATAGACAAGAAAAGCTCACCAGAAAGAGGATATTCCACCTTACAGCACAAAACATAGAGACTGCTTCGAAAACCAGGATGTATGGTCACCTTAACTACGTAAGGCGACGATATTAAGTTTCCCTTTTTCTTGTTAACGTCTACTAGCAATAGACCTACTGTTATCTAACGACATTTTCCCATATTGGTTTGCTATGAATTTAAATGAATAAAACTGTCAGAAGTTTCGGGGGGGGGGGGGTTGAACCATAGAAACCCCCTGCTTAGAGTGCTAATGACCTCAGCAGTTATGCACCCTGAACTGCTGCTGCTAACACTAAATATTCACTTCAGTACTGAAAGCTTTATCACTCCATTTTCATAAGACATGAGGAAGTAACATATGAAAAACTGCAAGAGCCATTGAAAAAGAGGCCTGTAATGTTAGTAAAGCATGCAGAAAGAAAATGTAACTGAACTGATTGACTCACAGACAGCTGTTGGCAGAAATGTGCAGTAAAATGGGTTACCGAGAAATCTAAAGGAAGTATCAAAGAACAACCAAAACATGAGATAAAACAGATAAGTTTGGCCTTTTAAAGTATATGCCATTTGGAAGTAATACGCTACCTGGGGTTTTATTATTTTGCCAGAATTAAAGACCTGACTATAGTCTGGCCTTTATGTCAAGAGGTTAGAATCTTTCTCTACCCTCTACAGAGTCTGAAAGTATGCGTGTGGGTGTGAATGTGAGTGGTTTCATATTAAAAAATCTGATGTGTTACACTCACATGACTTTCTCTACTCTTGTACAAACTATTTTTACAAACGCTATTCTCCATATGCTTCATGTTAATCGAGATGTCGATCTTATTGCTAATTTTCTTGTAGATGCAAGGGGAATGTGGTAGGTTTTAAGCACTGGTTGCTATGTGACGCATTCCATTCTCTTTGCATGTCCAGAACATAAAAACAAAATGAATAACGAATTTGAGAAAAAGTATAAGTATTGGAAAATTTAAGGGAATAACAAGCAATATCTCGAAAATGGTTCACTAAACAAAAAAAAAGTATATGACATAAATTGTGTATTTTAACACGATCTACATTTTTTGTGCAGTAAAATTTTGTCTATCTCTTATGGTTTACCAGTTATGCAAAAGTCGTTCACAATGAAGAATACTTTTGGAGACATTCCCAGAAAATTCAAGATATACATTTTATTTGTCATGAAAATATCTTAAACCTATGATATTTTAATCAAAATCGTTAGCCATTTTTGAGAAAATTAAAATTTTCGAAAAATCTTTCATGTAAAGGGTAATCTGGGGTGGGGGGATTTTCTTGAAAACCTCCGTGTTGCATCCTTGGAAGATACTGAACCTAAATACCAAGTTTGGTGTTTATCCGACAGTTCGTTTCTGAGTTATGCTGTTCACAGACAGACACACACACACACACACACACACACACACACACACACACACACACACACACACACGGACATGTTTCCAAAAATGATTTTTTTGGATTCAGGGGGTCTCAAAACATGTATTTCCGGTGAAATCTCGGTATCGAATTTTTGGGTGGAATACAATACTTCCCCTACTTACTATACATAGTGGAGAAAGTAAAAAAGTTTAAACCTACAGTCGAGTTGCTTCTCAAATCTCTGATATGACCATAGAAGTTAAAGGGAACTGTACAAATGAAACAGTAAAAGGAAAGTCAGAAAGCTTTAGAACGCTGCTGCAACTAAAAAAAAAAAAAAAATATGCATGAAATTAAGCAGAGCAAATTTGAGATGTGCACTGAATTTCCTTTTGTAGCCTGTATATTAAAAAGGCAATGTATCACACACATATTTGCTAAATTCGTAAATAAAAAATGTATACAGTGGTAGGTTTAAGAAATTTAGTAAATGAAATTGAAAGGTACTGTAAAAAATAGGATCTTAAAGTTAATGTTGACAAAACTAAGATTATAGTATGCAAAAAGGTAGTAAATTGAGAAAAAAGGAGAGGTGGTTATTTCAAGGCAAACAAATTTAAATTGTGAAGGAATTTTATTTATTTGAGTATAAAATTTAACAGCATGAAGAAATCGCAAAAGACAAATCAGCAATGAAATTGGTCAGTAAATGTCTACATAGCTCCGATGATGAATGTAACCTGGCTGGAATGGATCTTTTAGGCTTAAGTGGAATCAAGACGGTTGTATGCAGGTTGGAAAAAGATAGGCATGTTACTGAAAATGTTTTGTAAAATGATTTTAAGAATTCCACATAATTGTGCAAGTGAAGGAGTTTTGTTAGATGTAGGCAAAGTGAGTGCACAAAGGATGCTTAGGAAAGAGTGCTGAAGTATTCATTTAGAATTTATCACTTACCACAGGGGCACATTTTGAAAGACTGTTTAAATGCACAAGGAAAGTGTATTCAGTCAAAGAATTGGCTAGGTGAAATCAGGAACCAACCTATCATAAATGATATGGGTGATATATTGCTAGGAAGAGAGGGTATGCTGGCAGGATTCTGGGAATTAGTTGGATGCCAGTTGGAAGATATAGACAGAGAATCTATGGGCTATAGTGGAGAAAAAAAGTTCTCTAAAAATGTTATAAGGACTTTGGAAGTAATGATGGGAAAGAGATGTAATAGGGATCAAAGAGAAGGTATTGCATGGTTTGGAGGTTAAAAGATTACAGGGGAGGGACAGAAGAATGAATTTGCCCTATATGCAGGGATAAAAAAGATGCAAGTCATATTTTATTAGAATGCAAGAGCACGGATATCTGGAGCAAAGAATTTATGCAAAATACTACACTAAACCAAAATACTTAGCACAAACTAGTTTGTAAATCATAAAGTATAATCATATTCTGGTAACAGCAATGTATGAGCTAATAGTTGCAGAAAGTAGTTTTATTAATTATCTTGTGTGAACTGGAATAGAACTTGGGTTAGCTCCAGGCTATATGAACTCTGTAAACACCTTAGAACAAATAAAAAAGGTTGACAATTTATTGCTCATTTTACTTAAAAAAAATCTGATGTGTTACACTCGCATGACTTTCTCTACTCTTGTACAAACTATTTTTACAAACTCTTATTCTCCAACTATTTCATATTAATCAAGATAAACATTTGCAGAAACGATCTTTTGACATGCAAAGAGAATTACATTTTACACATAGCGACCAGTTCTAAAAATATTTGACTATCGCTTAAGGCATACTATGTTCTCCTTGTTTTGTATTTGCAAGGGCAATATAGAAATACAGTAGCCTTTAAACATAAACATATCTCTTAATAGCTGGTTGCTATGTGCAGCACCATTCTCTTTGCCACCTCTTTGCATATCCAAGACAAAAAAAATGAATAACGAATTCCCATTTGAGAAAATAAGTATTGAAAAATTTAAGGGATCAAGCAATATCTTGAAAATGGTTCACTCAACAAAAAAAATGTATAAGACATAAATTGTGTATTTTAACGCGATCTACATTTTTTGTGTAGTAAAATTTTGTCTATCTCTTATGGTTTACCAGTTATACAAAAGTCATTCACAATGAAGAATACTTTTGGAGACATTCCCAGAAAATTCAAGATATTTTATTTGTCATGAAAATATCTTAAACATATGATATTTTAATCAAAATCATTAGAGCCATTTTTGAGAAAATTAAAATTTTCAAAAAATGTTCCATGTAAATGGTAATCTGGGGTGGGGGAATTTTCTTGAAAACCTTCGTGTCGCATCTCTGGAAGATACAGAACCTAATACCAAATTTGGTGTTTATCCAACTGTTCGTTTCTGAGTTATGCTGTTCACAGACACACACATGGACACGTTTCCAAAAATGCTTTTTTTGAATTCAGGGGGTGTCAAAACATATATTTCTGGTGAAATCTCGGTATCGAATTTTTGGGTGGAATACAATACTTCCCCTACTTACTATACGTAGTAGAGAAAGTAAAAATTGTAAGGATTTCGTTTTTCAAAAATGAAATTTAAATCACAAAAACAAAAGTCCTCCAAAAAATTGCCTGTTATACCCTAATACAAATACAGGTAGCTTAAGCACATAGAAGATATGAATCACCGTCTTAGAAATAACTTAAGTGTTTACAAGAAATAACAATGATTTATGTTACTCTACTTTTTTTCTGTTTTTGATTGAAAGAGCATTGAGTTCCATGAAAAGGGGAAGAGACACAGGGAAAATGTGGCAAAACGCATCTCGGAGATCAGTAAGAAAAGTAGGCAGGAGCATAAAGCTGCACTTAAAATAGATGTTGAGATGAAGAAAATGGAAGAGGTGAGTGTAGCTACATATACAATAAAACTATAACTCAAATGTTTTTCATTTGGATAAATAACTATAGCAATGCATGCAATAAGCTATACTGAAGCTAAAACTAGAATTTGTAACATGCTTTATTTGTGTGTGTTTGGGGGGGGGCCATATTTGTTGTGTGACTGAAAGTCTGATATTGAAGTAACTTATTGAGCATTTTTCTTTTTAATTCTGCATAACAAAACTTTATAAGCATAAACATAATAAGTTTATTTACATAATTTCAATAGGGTGTATATTTAAGAAGTTGTACAAATTTTTCTTTACTATTATTGAAGTACATAAGCTAGCTAGACATAATTCTGTATCTTTTAGTTCTACCTTCTGGTTGTTATCATGAGAAACAGTACATGGGCAGAAGTTAGTATATTACTAAACAATTTAACCCTCCCCAGAACAGTTTTAACACACAGCAATTTTATTACCAGTTTACATAACATGACGTGTACATTGTAGAGAGGGAAAATAATCTCCAAAGGTAACAAATAATGCAAGCAGAGCTGCAGTTTCTGCAAACATGATTGGTTGTCGAAAAGCAGAGGAGGATTTTGGCACTTAAGTGCACAGTCACCTATTGTGTTTCTAGAAATCTCCAGCAGGAAAGGATGAAATGAAGGACACACAGGGTGACCAGATACTAGGTGGTTGTCTCAGACACAGACAAAGTTCCTAGCATCTCCAGATATGATATCCTGACACCACCAAGACTCCCCACAGGAGAGGCCTCTAAGATTCATCACACACCAAAAGCCAGTACAGACTTTTCCACAAAACAGACTCCACTGCCACACAGAGCCACCTGCCACCCACTCGCCTGATCCTTCGACCATGAAACACGATAAGGAAATGGGGAGACAGGAAAATTTGTATAGTTATACAGGGTGTATCTTTATTGGTGTCATATATTTGGGGGACATGTTCTCGACATCAAATAGTAAAAAATGTTTGTATGAACATGGGTCTGAAAAGCATTTATTTCAGAGTTACAACACAAAATCAAAAATTGCTCGAAGTGGCTTCCTCTTGCTTCGATGCATGTAGTTAGCCTGCATTCCATGCTCTGGCATACTCTGTTGAAAATTCCTGGTGTGTTTTGTGTTTGTCAAATCCAGTTTAGATACGTCCTCTCAAAATGTCAATATCAGGTACAGGAGTCGCATAAACTAAGGACTTCAAATGTCCCCAGACAAAGAAATCCATTGGATTCAAATCAGGTGATCAAGGAGGCCATGCAATGGGTCCCCCTCTACCAATCCATCTTGGCAGAAATCGATCATTCAAAAACTTATGAGCTGTCATACTGAAATGAGCTGGAGCACCATCGTTTAAAAACCACATTCGTTGGATGATGTCCACAGGCACATTATCAGTTAAGTGATGCAGCTCATTTCTGAGAAACTGGAGTTAGGTTTGTCCATTCAGCCGCGGAGGGAAGAAGTAGGGACCAATAAGGTGATCATGAATGATTCTACCCCAAACGTTGAGAGAGAACCTCTGTCCTATCGTACTTCATTAGGATTTTCAAATGTCCAGTTATGAGTGTTATGAAAATTGAAGATGCCGTCACGTGTAAAACCAGCTTCATCCGTGAATAAGATACAGGCTAGGAAATTGATGAACACCACCCACTGCTGTAACATGCCTTGACAGAAACGTCTTCATGGCTCAAAGTCTGCCTCATTTAATCCTTGCACACGTTGAAGGTGATATGGGTACAGAAGATTTTCATTAAGAATTCTCCAGATAGTAATATGACTAACTCTTTCCCTTACAGCCACACGTCTTGTGCTTTGTGATGGGTCTGCATCCACTGCATGAACTTGTTCTTCAAGCTCAATGCCTCATACTGCTCTTGGTCTCCCAACATTCCTAATACATACTCCTCTCAAATGCGTCATTCTGTCTCAAGCGTTGGTGAATTCGTGCGAATGTTCTTGCACACAGTAACTGTCTGCCAGAGTACCTTTCTGCATAAAGTTCACGTGCTCATGCTGCATTGGGGTCTGCACAGCCATACATGTAGTGCATATCCATCTGTTCACTCATGGAATACATCTTCTTTGACCTATAACAATGAAACGGTTGATTTCAGACCCATGTTCATATGATCTTTTTTTTACTGTTTTGACGTCAGGAACACGTCCTCCAAATATATGACATGAATAAAGATACACCCTGTATAATCCAGGCCAGAATTCCCCTGCCAACCAGGGAAAACTATTAAAAACACAAGGTCAGAGTGGCTGGCATGATGGGAATCAAATTTTTCTTTAATTAAGATTATTTCCTACCCTCCATAGCATCTGGAAGTGTGGATTTAAGAGTGAATATGCATGTGAAAATAAGTTAAAAACTATGAAATCCTACAGTAACATAACCTAAGAGTTCAAAGAGTAAAACCACCATCAAATATTTTAGCCAAAGCCCTCGATATGACCATAGCAGTTGAAGAGGTTGTAGAAATGAACAAAAAAAGAAAGAAAGAGAAAGAAAGAAAAAGAAAAATTGCCATGTAATTTGTTTTGTTCGATGTTTTTTTTTTTCTTTTCTTTAATGTCCACACCCATCTCTCATTCTTCTATAAGCTTCCTTGGGCTAAACTCCTTTCTTTTGTTTTTTCTTTTAATGCATATGGCACCAGAGGCAATGACATTGGTTATACAGGAAATTAAATGATAATTTTGGAAGGAGGTATCAAGGGTTTAGGGTACCTTCCCAGCATTTGTCAGTTATGAGGAATGAAAGAAACCTGGAAAAAACCTTGGTAGGGAGGACAGTTCTCCAGGATTTGAACCACAGATCTCCTATTCACAAGTCCATGCCTTAATGACCTTGACTACCTGTATCAGAGTTTCATGTCTTCATACTCTTCTGTAGCTAGCAATTGGACATTGGCAAATAGCAATTAATAAATAAATTGTTTTATCTCCTAGTAATAATCCAGTTTGTGAGCATTTCTTTTTCCAAATTGTTACAACCTTTTGAAAGCCTATCTTAAATAAAATACAAAACGTTCATTATATTGTGGGGTCACAGATCGCGTATATGCATGCTCCACTTACTGCCTATTACACTGGGGGAGTTTTCCATTCTAAATTGTGTTACTCACTCACAAGTGATAGTAACACCTTGTTATAAGTGGTGTTGAAAATGATGTCCATCTGAATAGAGGCATTCCTGGCAACTTCATATGAAATTTTCATTCACTCAGATAATTTCTTCTTGCATAATTATCATAATTTCTGTTCTTGCATTGTCTTAAAGTTCATCTATGGTGTGGAGATTGTTCCTATAAACTTTTGAATGATGCACCAATTTCATCCATTTTTTTTTCCTCCATTAGAACATTTCATTTTTGGTGTTTAGGTTTAGCTATCTCATTGTCCTAAACTTATTAACCAGACATATAGCAGTTTCTCTACCTAGAACTGGAATACCAGAACATTTCTCCTGAAATTGTCTATACACCTGTCTACATGATTCACTTTTTACAAATGTATCCTACATAAAAAGTCATTCAACTGTGAATTTGTTGATAGACATTTCAATGGACTAATAACAAGAACACTCAGAAGCAAATCACACACAATACATATGTCTTGAATAAACTTTCACCTTTGAGATGCACAATGCGCAAACTCTAATGCTTACACCACAGAAAGTAGCAACTGATACAGTATAAAAATGACACAGCTGATAAACATAGCCTTGAGCGAGTCATTCACCACTGTGCATCATAAAAATACTGAGGTAACTGCAGCGCAGGCAGAGCATGCTACAGCAATCTGTGACCCCACTAGACAGCGACCGTTGGTGGCATTTGACATCCTTGTCATAGACTTCAGTTGTATAAAATTCAGGATAACTCTTATTGCATGCATTAATTTTTGAGGAGTTATTGTATCAGCTTTCTATTGCTTGGAGAATAGTTCTATTAATTTTTTAATGGCTTAAGGATTCTCATAGTTTACTACATGTCACACCATCATATTCATTTTCCAAGTCTACAAATAACAGATGTAGTGGTTGTTCACTTGTTGAAGCTTGAAGAAATGGGCTTGGTTTGGGTAAGGCAATACAGCCCTTTTTACTTTCTCTACTATGTATAGTAAGAAGGGGAAGTATTGTATTCCACCCAAAAATTCGATACCGAGATTTCACCGGAAATACATGTTTTGAGACCCCTGAATCCAAAAAAAGCATTTTTGGAAACATGTCCGTGTGTGTGTCTGTGAACAGCATAGCTCAGAAACGAACAGTTAGGATAAACACCAAACTTGGTATTTAGGTTCAGTATCTTCCAGAGATGCGACACGAAGGTTTTTAAAAAAATCCCCTCACCCCAGATTACCCTTTACATAGAACATTTTTCATTTTGCATATAGCAACCAGCTATTAAGAGATATGTATGTGCTTAAAGGCTACTGTATCTCTATATTGCCCTTGTAAATATATATTCCCCTTACATCTACAAGAAAATTAGCAATAAGATATAGTCTGCAAATGTTTATCTCAATTAACATGAAGTAGATGGAGAATAAGCGTTTGTAAAAATGGTTTGTACAAGAGTAGAGAAAGTGATGTGAGTGTAACACATCAGATTTTTTTTACTGTCTCTACTACGTATAGTAAGTAAGGAAAGTGTTGCATTCCACCCAAAAATTTGATACCAAGATTTCACCAGAAATACATGTTTTGAGGCTCCCTAAATCCAAAAGAAGCATCTTTAGAAAAAGTGTGTGCGTGTGCGCGTGCGCGTGCGTGTGTGCGCGCGCTTTTTTTTTCTTTTTTTTGTTTTCAAGAAAATCCCCCCACTCCAGACTACCCTTTACATGGAACACTTTTCAAAAATTTTGATTTTCTCAAAAATGGCTTTAACGATTTTGATTAAAATATTTCATATTTAAGATATTTACATGACAAATTAAACATATATCTTGAGTTTTATGGGAATGCCCCCAAAAGTCCTCTTCATTCTGAATAGATTTTCCATAACTGGTAAACTGTAAGAGATAGACAAAATTTTACTATACAAAAAATGTAGATCTCGTTGAAACACACAATTTATGTCATATACATTTTTTTTGTCCAGTGAACCATTTCCAAAATATTCCTTGTTATTTGTTTGAATTTTCCAATACTTATACTTTTGCTCAAATGGGAATTCGTTATTTTTTTTTTTTTTTTTTTTTGTCCTGAACATTCCAAAAAGAATGAAATGCTCCACATAGCAACCAGCTCTTAAAAGATTTGACTATCGCTTAAAGCCTACCATATTCCCCTTGCACCTACAAGAAAATTAGCAATAAGATAGTTTCTGCAAATGTTTATCTCAATTAGCATGAAGTAGATGGAGAATAAGTGTTTGTAAAAATAGTTTGTATAAAAGTAGAGAAGGTTATGTGAGCGTAACACATCAGATTGTTTTTAATATCGTTGTATTAATACATATTAAGGTTGCAATGTCTAAAGTCTCACTGTTTTCAGCTGCTAGTTCATAAGTATTGTGCATTTACAGGCAGCCTTAAAGGCATACATGAAAGATGTTGAAGAAAATGCTGATTACTCATCTCAAGTTATCAAAGAGCAACTTGCACAGAAACAAAGAGAAGAAGATGCATTGCAGGTCTCTGTTAAATCTGAAACAAGTGTTGCTGACGATTCTGCTGTGAAGGATGATGTTACTGTAAAAGTAGAGCCCGAAGTTAAGCTGCAAGTTAAGATTGAATCTGAAGCGAAGCTTTGGCATGAGGCAAAGTCAGATGAAGGCTACACATATTATTGGCACATAGAAACTGGAGGTAAGGAAAAGATTACTGTAGTAAATTCCTGTTTATAAAATTCAGCAGCTGTCATTTTATTTAATAAAATGTAAATTAGTGTATTCACTTGAAATCCTCTGAATTTGTTTTGCAAACTATTCATAAAGATGGACTCTTCTTTCAATAAGTCCTGATAACATTTTCCAAATGTCAACTTCAGCTACATAAAATGTAGCATGTTATTGGAAGTCACACGTATGATCAGTATTTATGCACATCTCATTTTACATAGATTTTTTATAGATTTGTTCCTATATACTCAGGTGATTCAAATATAAACGGTAATTTTTTTATATGTTTATTGATTCAACATATACACAAATGAAACCTTTTTTATTTCTCTACATAGCTTACTTCACGCTCTATACACTTTTGCCAACGATTTGGAAGCTTAAATATTCCTTGTTCAAAAAAAGTTGGGGGATGTGTTATCAACCATTTGCACACATGCTCCTCAACGTCTTCATTGGTTTTGACTCGTTGCCCTCCAAGCGATTCTTTCATGAGTGCAAACAAAAAAATAGTCCAGAGGGGACAAGTCTGGACTATAGGGAGGGTGTTCAAGGATTTCCCAATGCAAGTTCTCCAATGTATCTCTTGTCAAATTCGCAGTGTGAGGCTTAGTGTTGTCTTCGAGAAGGATGACATCTCTGATGGGCATACAACGTCTTTTGCTCCAGTAGGGGCTTTTACTGACTTCAACAATTGGCAATAGTAAGCCTCATTCACCGTACATCAATCATGCAGAAAATCAATGAGTAAAACTCCTTTGTAGTCAAAACACACCATTGTAATCAAAGAAAACAGTGAGATAGACCTTTACATGTGATCAAACTTGTTAAATTTTTTTCAATCTTGGCTCTTCAGGCAGTTTCCATTGGGATGATTGGGCATTAGTTTAGACGTCATACCCATATAGCCATGTTTCGTCACCTGTTATTACCTTCTTTAGAAGTTCTGGATCATATTCGACTTCATTCAGCCATTCCTGAGCAATTTCTACATGATGTTGTTTGGTCAAAAATTCAATAACTTCGGAACAAACTTTGCTGCTACATGTTTCATGCCCAAAACATCAAAAAAAAATTGCTTTGCATGATCCAAAGCATATGCTGACATCATCAGCAACCTCTCAGAACCATTTTCTTTACTTCTTCCACATTGTCGTCAGTAATTGATGTGCTAGGGCATCCCAGGCAGTCGTCTTCAATGTCTTCTTGACCCTCTTTGAAACGTTTATACCACTCATAAGCTCTTGTCTTACTCATAGTAGATTCGCCAAAAGCCACAGTTAACATTTTGAATGTGGTGCTGCATTTATTCTGTTTTTAATGCAAATTCTTTAATCCATCTTTTTCTAGAGAAAATTCGCCGAGCTCTCGAAAACAGTGTAACTTTTTTGACTGTCAACAATAAACTAAATATTCAAAACAGCTGAAAATGCAGACATACATCAGCAACATGTGTACCAACAAAATAAAACAAAAGTTTTGAACATCAGATGTATAAGCGCACGAAATTAAAAACTTATTATTATTTTTTTTATTACACCTCGTATTGCTTAAATCAATACTCCTTGCATTTATGGTAGCAGTCTTGGCTCAAGCGGCATTATTACTTCAGAAGCCAGTGATATAAAACAATATAACTCAGCTTACAGGTGTGGTTGTAAAAGTTAATCAAAGAAACGTAAAATGATATCAAACCACACATACACTCAGCCAAACTAAAAGTGGCTGGTCTCTTGAGCAGTTAAATTTTTTCAATGTCCCTTCAGTGGGCCTGCGATTCACAACTATCAACTTCTTTGTGCTGCTTGGGAGTGGTTTTCAGAGAGACCAGACATTGGCACAATATTTTGACCTCCAAGATCACCACACTTCAATCCCATAGAAAACGTCTGGTCAAGTGTAGAAAGGCATTTACAAAGAGGTGGCCCAGCCCACCTCCAAGCAATGAAGAGGATTTGTGGGACCTTGTCCAGACTTTGTGGGAGGCAGTTGCCAGAAAATGAAATTATTCCCCATGAATAGTGAATCCTTGGGTAACAGACTCAGGAAAGTTATAAATGCAGAAGGCTACTAGAGTGGGTATTGAGAATGTGGCATTTTTGTTTCCTTTTATTTTAATTTTTTCTTTTGAAATATAAAATTTATGATTTTGTTTTCTATTTTAGAAGTTAAGTCTCTTATTTTATGCCACATTTTATTATTTGTAACAAATCATATGCCCTCTTCCTTTTAGTTTTGTGCTGGCCAGGATGGGAGCCAAAATAATAAAGCAACAATTATTTTAAGGATAAACAATTAAGAAGACCTTTATTATTTTTACTTATATATTTAAAATGAAAGGGGGAAAAAGAAAGGAGTAGCTTCACAGAGATTTGAACTTGCAACTTCAGGAGCCTTAAGCTAATTTTCTACCACTGAGCTAAGAGTGCTGCAGAAGTGTGGCATTATAACAAGCTTTAGTCATACTCCATTTGAGAACTATAAATCAATAACGTCTGTTTTGGAAATATTCCGTGTTAAAATACACTGAAACATTGTCTATTTGAAATCTGTTATATGAATTACTGTATTTACGCAAATCTAATGCACACCCCATATTTGAAGCTTAAAATTATGAAAAAAAGGGTTTATATCGAATGTAATGCGCATCAATGACAGAAAATAGGTAATAGGTATTTTATTTAAATTTATTGAATACAACAATGGACTTGACCTATATATAAACCATCAGATTAAAGAATTGAAAGTGCCCTATTGTTGGGTGACACATTTAATACCAAAGCCTTACCCTTAAACTCCTGTTTCGGAATGCCAAGAACTTCAGCCTCCTCTTTAGCTTTCTTTCATATAGTGACACTAGCCGCAGATTGCCCATTCTTCCTCCTTTCACACACAAATTCCAACACTTTTTCTTCAACTTTAGGATGTCTTCCTTTGCGAGGATCCATAAATTTCTTCCTACTAGCTTTAGTAGCAAATAATGACAATTTCTGTTTTCACCACAAGCAAACATTGCTCTCTGATACATTGAACTCCCTTCCTGCCTTTCTATTACATTTTTTTCAGCATAAAGGATTACTTTAGTCTTTAAAGAAGCATCATAAGACATTCTTCTCTGTTTGCCCTTGCTCTTCATATCGTAACTAAAAACGCTCAATAACGGGCCAATGATAAATGAGCGGCTAGCTTGTCGCGAGTTTCCGGATGCATGTTAACTCCAGCAATCCATTGTGACATAATAAACAAAAAAATTGAATGAAGTTACTGATGTTCTACGGAACGGATTTGCACTCGAATCTAATGCGCACCACGATTTTGAGTACTACATTTGGTTAAAAAAGGTGAGCATTAGATCTGCATAAATACGGTATTATTTTCTCGGAAGACTTGTGATTCTAATTGTATTCCCCATTTATAACTACTAAAAGAATATGCGCAGTCTTGTGAGCAAACCCTGGCTGTCCCAAGTGCTCACAGAAGTACCTGATTCAAGCTCCGTCTCTCAGACACCAGCCAGTTTTAAATTGACCAAGTTTACATATAGTTCATAGAGAACCTGTGTATTTGATCTGTTATATTGTATATAAGTTTCAGTATTTCCACATACTGTATTTCAGAATCCAGATGGGAACCTCCAGAGAGTGGCTTTCTGTCAATAAAAGAACAGAAAAAGGCTGAAGAAAAAGAAAGTCGGAAAAAAGCTGAGGAGGAGAGACAAAAGAAACTGGAAGAAGAAAGACAAAAAGAAGAAGAAAGGGCAAGATTAGAGCGTGAAAAGATGAAGAGTAGGAGAGTAAAAGAAGAAAAGCCACCATCTCCAGTGCAAATGTCAGGTCCTATTATTGGACCTGCTCCTCGACCTGATCCCTATGGAGCTTGGAAGCCTGTAGTGAAAAGGTAATATGTTAGAATCTTAATTATTGAACAGTTTTGAAGGAAATGGGTGGGGACAAAAAGAAAGAAAGGATATGGGAAATGCATAAATCATATACAAAAACAAATAAAATCAATATATAAGCAACTCTGTATGTTGGGTCAGATATGTGTTGCATATCTACACATTTTCTTTGAATAGAGAAAGAACTTTAATTGTCATTTGCTTCTTTGCTGTTTTTCTTTTCATGCAAAACAACAAATTTGTCCATGCTCTGTTGCTCACTAAGATCATTGTAGCATGCATAGGTAAATGCCTGTACAGTTTCATATGCCCTCAAAACTTCCACAAATGTCAGCATCATCTCCTCCTCCTCCTTGTTTCCTAATTCATGCATGACATCCATGCTCAATGCCACATAAATAGCAATGGGTTCATCCAATTCCTTTATGGGACTTCTGGAATTATATTACATTAGAATTACTTATTTTAGTTCACACCTTCTTCTAAACAGCTTTATTTGGATTCAGGGAATCTTGATATTGAATCCTTTGGGTGGAATACAATACATTCTCTACTTACTATAGGTAAGCAGTAGAGAAAGTTAAAATGATAAAAACAAGAGGTTGGGTATAACAGTGACTGGAAAACAAGGACACGGGTTTGAAAATCTGAGCAATTACAAGAAACAATTATAGCACTGATAGGAACGGAAAGAAATCAAGGATAAAAATATCAGTGACACAGATAAGAACAATAACGAGTTGGAAAATGTAACAAGGAATGAAAAGCAAAGGAACAAAATTAAAAACTCATCAAGAAGATAGACCAAAACCACATAAAATCACACAAATCAAAAGTTTCCACTGAAGCTTAAAGCAAAATGAACAATGCTTGTGGAAGACGTATAGGGGGAACATGTGGTCTCCTTTATGTATCATCTTCAGTAGCATTTATCTACTTCAGCATCTATCCCACCTCCCCCACCTTCACTGAATGGACATGAACATTGCCATTTAAAATTCTTTGGCTGTTACAGGCTGCTCTAAGAGTGAATTACTGTTACTGCTTCCATTCCAGCTTGAAAACCTTCGTTTGAGGTTAGAATTTCTTTGGAATTGAACACTTTTTTAATGAGTAATGCAGGAAAACAATACTTTGAGGAGCAATGACTGCAGGTTTTATTTACATAACTTGAGTCTAAACTTTTTGGGACTGTATGAGTAAAAATAATCATTCTGGGAATAATAGATCAAGGTTTGACTGCAATAGTACATGATAGCAGCATAATAGCAGAAATTCCATTTTCTCTGTTATGTGATGAAACTTCTTATTTCTGTAAAAGATAAATCCTAAAGGTTTTTGGCAGAATGAACTTTGAGACTAGGCTCTCTCTCCATTCCTGGGCAACCTGTATTTGAGTTCTTTTAAATGAATATGAAGAAAGCCTTCCCCTTAATTTTCAAGATTTGGTATCATTATGTGAACAATGTACTTGCTATCATCGCTAAGAGGTTCGGAGACAAAATTCTAAACAAGAAGTAGGCCATCAAACCAATAGCTAGCCAAAGCAAAGGACAACCATAGTAATGGAGAGAAACAGTTCCTATCAGGGACAGTAATTGTCGTACACTTTGAAACTTAAAAAAAATATGTTAATGTTTTCAGCTCTGGTGTTGGTAAAATCGACTGCTTTATTTCTTAATACTGCAAAAAGTAATTCCCAGTAAGTTTTACCCTGTTATAACTGTTGGTAGTGTTGGTACTGACTATAATACTCTTTGGTTCATTGTCTACAAATTTGGCAATTTTTGGGGGTTGGCCAGCCTGGCAGATATGATGCATAATAAACAACTGCTGTACCACTTATTTTTACTTTCTCTACTACATATAGTAAGTAGGGGAAGTATTGTATTCCACCCAAAAATTCGATACCGAGATTTCACCGGAAATATATGTTTTGAGACCCCCTGAATCCCAAAAAAGCATTTTTGGAAGCATGTCCATGTGTGTGTGTCTGTCTGTCTTTGAACAGCATAACTCAGAAACGAACAGTCGGATAAACACCAAACTTGGTATTTAGGTTCAGTATCTTCCAAGGATGCAACAGGAAGGTTTTCAAGAAAATTCCCCCACCCCAGATTACCCTTTACATGGAAGATTTTTCGAAAATTTTAATTTTCTCAAAAATGGCTCTAACGATTTTGATTAAAATATCATATGTTTAAGATATTTTTATGACAAATAAAATGCATATCCTGAATTTTCTGGGAATGTCTCCAAAAGTATTCTTCATTGTGAACGACTTTTGCATAAGTGGTAAACCATAAGAGATAGACAAAATGTTACTACACAAAAAATGTAGATCGCGTTAAAATACACAATTTAAGTCATATACATTTGTTTTGTTGAGTGAACCATTTTCGAGATATTGCTTGTTATTCCCTTAATTTTTTCAATACTTATTTTCTCAAATGGGAATTCGTAATTCATTTTTTTTTTTTGTCTTGGATATGCAAAAAGTATTAATCTGTGGGAAAGAGAATGGTGCTGCACCTAGCAACCAGCTATTAAGAGATATTTATGTGCTTAAAGGCTACTGTATTTCCAAATTGCCCTTGTAAATATATATTCCCCTTACATCTACAAGAAAATTAGCAATAAGATAGAGTCTGCAAATGTTTATCTTGATTAACATAAAGTAGATGGAGAATAAGCGTTTGTAAAAATATTTTGTACAAGAGTAGAGAAAGTCATGTGAGTGTAACACATCAGATTTTTTTCCTTTTGATTGATATCTGTCAGCAATGAAGGGTATTTGAACCTTGTGAAGTGAAGGTGAACACATGGTTATTTTGTTGGAAAACAGGAAGTATATTAATAATGGAAATAGATAAGAGTTTGAAAGCAGAAGTGATCATGTTAAAAAAATATAAAAGGATTGGGAAAACAAAACTAAATTTAGCGATGGTTAGTATGCAATGGCAGCAATAAGTATTACTCAGGACATTTTGCAATACCATTGGTTTGGTGGTGCTGCTATTGTGTTTACATTCAAGTCACCTGTACTCGCTATGCACAACAGGTATAGTTTTACTACTTGGTTGCAAGTAATCAATGCTAGATATATATGTCCTGAGCAGTACAAGCATATGGTAAATGTTGGCATAATTGTTTCTCAGTTGTACATGGGGACAAAATGTGCATCTTACCTTACTATGATTTCAGATATCTGGCAACCCTGACTGCTGCATAAATGGCTCCCAAACAATGTGAGATCATTGCATGAAATATAAATAGGAAAAAGCAAGAGAAACATACAAATCAGACTAAAGGAAAACCTAAGCAAATAGACAAATCTGCAGTGTCCCACCATTTTTGGTATACAGAACATGACATTAAATGGAGAATAAAGCTTAAACATGCCAAAACACCAGAACTACTCACAGTATGGGGAAAAATCCACATCACCAAAAATATACAGAGTTATGAATTTTGAAATTCCACCATAGATGGCACAGTGAAGTTCTCACTAGACATCTAGATGGCAGTCCAACTTACATTAAAGTAGGGGATCCCCCTCCAGATGCTAGTGGACATACAGCTGATATACAAAAGAGACTAACATCTTTGAAACATGTTTTGAATAAAAACTTAGTAAATGAAGCTAAAGTGTCACCAGTCCACTTAAACAGATATTACTAATAGTGGATTATCCAGGTACCTTCTCTTCATCATTTTCACCTCCCCTCTACCATGACAGTGTTCCTATCACTATTTCCTCTCTGACCACGTGATTGCAACTAAAATTATTTTCTCTCCAACCATGTGACTTCCCCCACCAACCTGTAATTCTCAGGCATGAATGTGTGTCATTCTTGGAGCTTTTGTTGGCAGTGACAACAGCAACAATGTGAACATAAACAGCATGAACCTTTACAAGGTGTTGGGCCAGTTTCTACTACTGAAAAATCAATTTTAAAAAGCATTTCTTCGGGCTCACATAAATTTGGCCAGATATCCACCCACTGTGATGCTATGGGATGTGGAAGGATTATGACAGATTCGTCAAGATTATCTTCAGGATGGCGTGGAGTGGCAGTGTCCTTGTCCTATTCTTTTAAAATAAATAAATTAAAACATATTTGAAAAGAAAAGGGAAAAAAATATATAAAGAATATTTAGTATATGAATACTAAATGTGAGAACTGTCAAACAATGACAAACGAAACATATTGTTGCAAATTGGAATGGTATGAACAATTTGTGCCTCCAACCTCGCCACTATTTCCTCTCACCACATGTTTTCGCCCACCAGAACTTAGTTTTACCAGTGTGCTATGCATGGAAACTGTTGCTTAATAGAGCAAACAATGGCAGTGGCGACGGCATTACTCATGTGTTTGGAGGGAAGGCTGAAAGTGGTGAAGAAAGGAAGAAAAAAAAATATATTGTATATATAAATATGCATGTCTGAAGTAAATAACATACAAATTCAATTTGTTATATATGTTTCCTTGCTTGTTTCTCTATGGCGCAGATGCTTAGAAATGCCTATTAACACTCTTTCCATTAGCTAACAACCAATAAACCTGGCACAAACAGTGCAAGGAGCATTGAAACTAGTGAAGGCAGAAGGCATGTCAAAAGAAATGTTCACTTGCCACTGGGGAATAGAATACAGTGATAAATGCAAATTGACAACATTTTAGGCAGGTTCCTTTCAGAAAGGAATCATTCAATTGAGAGAGAAGTGTTTCTATGGTAATGATTGATTGATTTTTGTTGCAGTGAACCAAAGTCAATAGACTGGCAGCTTCCCCAACAGGAGTTCGTGGAAATAAAGGTGCCCTCAATAGAAGAACCACAACCGGAATATAAATTTAGAGAAAAAACTGTGAAAACTTTAGGTGTTGTGGATGATGAAACTGGCAGTAGTTTCAAAAAAAGGAAGTTCAATTCCAGTTTTAAACGAAACATGAGACAGAGGTTTGATGAAGATGCATGATATGCATTTGTACAAAAATATATGTGATAATGTTCCATTTTTTGTAAGTATTTTAACAATATATGTTTTACGTCCATTTCTGTGTTATACAGAGAGAGAGTCAAAAAACTATGAACCGGCTGTGCTGTGTTTTTCCTGTCCACATCCTCAGCGCTCATTGCCATCTGCCGCTATCATAGAAAGGCACGGATGAAACCATACAACATTGTTAAAACTACTTTTAAAGGCTTTACTTACCAACTTTATGAAAGGAGATGCTGAAACTGGCCACCGTCGTTGTCCATACATTTTTGGCACCTCTTTAGGAAACTATCCATTGCTCGCCGTAGTTCACGTTGAGAAATGCTGGCAATTTCCTGGCGGATATTTTGTTTTAATTCTTCCAGGATGTGTGCGTTTCTCTTGTACACTTTTTTTAAGTTACCCCAGAGATAGAAATCACAGGGGGGTTAGGTTGGGGGACTGAGGGGGCCACAAATCTCTACTAATAATTCTGTTCTCAAACACTTTCAATTGTTCTCATCGAAATATTGTCCATATAAGCTGTTGCAGAGTCTTGCCAAAAGGCAAAATAATGCTCCCTGACTGTTAATTCTCTCTAAAATAAAACGGGGGGTGCAAAATTGTATTCACATATGTATGGGCATCAACTGTTGCCTCAAAAAAAATTGACCCTATAACTCTTTCTCCAGTCATGGCGCACCATACACCAATTTTTTCATCATGAAAGGGTACTTCATGAACAATATTACCGGCTGCACAGTGTTTTTCCACTGGGCATGTTGAAACATATTTATAGCACTGCTGCTATAAGGTCATGCTGTTGACGTGGTTTTGCTCTGCAGTGTGAAGTGCAGTATTGAGTTGATGGTGATGTGATGTAGTTCAGTTATTACGAGTTATTTATTATTTCGTCCTGTACTTAGTCACAAAGTATAATATGGCTCAGTATAGGTTTTCTACTGCACAGCATGTATTTATTTATGATTCGCATGTGTTAACTCGTCAGCTGGTCAAGTGAAAGTACATATGCAGAAAGATTTCCAGGCCGTACAACAATTCATGAACTTTACAATAAATTTCAGGCCACAGGAAGTTTTCAGGCTAAGAAATCTAAAAGACGGCAAAAGAGTAATAGGGCCAATTTTTTTTTTGAGTCAACAGTTGTAGCCCGTGCATACGTGAATACAATTTCGCCCCTGTTTTTAGAGAATTAACAGACAGGGAGCATGATCGTGCCTTTTTTCAACAAGACTCTGCAACAGCTCGTACGACCAATATTTCGATGAGAACAATTGAAAGTGTGTTTGAGGACAGAATTATTAGTAGAGATTCGTGGCCCCCTCTGTCCCCCGACCTAATCCCCCTGCGATTTCTATCTCTAGGGTAACTTAAAACATAAAGTGTACAACAACCCACACACACTGGAAGAATTAAAACAAAATATCTGCCAGGAAATTGCCAGTATTTATCAACATGAACTAGGCGGGTGATTGGATAGTTTCCTAAAGAGGTGCCAAAAATGTATGCACGATAGTGGCCAGTTTCAGCATCTTTCATAAAGTTGGTAAGTAAAGCCATTAAAAGTAGTTTTAAAAATGTTGTATGGTTCCATCTGCACCTTTCTATGATAGCGGCAGATGGCAACAAGCGCCAAGGATGCGGACAGGAAAAACACCACGAAGCCGATTCATAGTTTTTTGGCTCTCCCTGTATATAAAATACTCTACATGTTAATGTGGAAATATAATGTTCATTCATAGAAGAATGATTTTCTTTCTTGTTCCCAATAGGGTAGAGTTGCAATGTAATTTGCATTCAGATGAGAAAAAGTTAGATATATAATGTGCAACTTCCTTTTCCCTTACCAATCAACAGATATCCCTAACATATATTATTCATATAAAAACTGATTTCTGATGTTCACCTTATATTAATCAGTTTTCCTTGCATAGAAAGAATTCAAATTAGGTGATATGAGCTTGTTACATGCAAATGTAGAAACAACTCTCAACTACTTATATTCACTGTTTTGACTCTTGCGAAAAAAAATATGTGATATGTAAAATTTGGTATCAATATGTAGATGACATTTGTTGTTATTCCAAAAAGATCCTCAGAAGATGCACTAAAGCTCCTGAACTTACAAGAATACACAATAAGCAGCAAGTTTCTTGGTTTGTGGGGCTCTGGTCTACTGGAATAACTCTTCTTGCTTCCAGATGTTTTGTTCATAGCTGTAATGAACATCTTTAGCGGTATTACCGTAGTGATTTTTTCTGAATTTCAGTGACGACAGTTTCAGCGCCTGTCGGTACTATGCTGTTTAAATACCCTAGTGTGGGCAGCCTTTACTAAAAAGAAAGGCAAGGCTTTCCTCCTCTTACATCAACGGAGTAACAGACCACATCAGCAAGCTGCTTAAACACCAAACTAATGCAGCAAATTCACTGCATGCTCCATACAGCCAAGGTCCTAGTAATCCACTGTCCTCAGCCGGTGTATACGAGGTGTGATAAAAAAATAACGGGAATTCTTTTAATTTTGCAAGCTTTATACATCCAGTGTTCAAAACGTTTGTTTTACCTTCTTGATACACATGTTCCTGATGTATAAATATACATCATATAGTTGACGGTCAAAAAAGTTATGTGTTTTCGAGTACTTGGTGAACTTTCGAAAAAGATGGATCAAAGAATTTGCATTAAATTTTGCTTGAAACGGAATAAAGTGCAGCACCGCATTCAAAAATGTTGTTGTTCACCAATGGCACTGGGGATTATTTGATCTGCATCATTTTCCCTCTGGCTTCCCAATATAAAGTCTGTAAGTTATCACTTTTAAGGTCTTTGATCCGCATGATTCATTCCAGCATGCCTGTGTTGTAGTCCATTTAGCATTCAAAATGTTGACTGTGGCTTTTGGCGAATCTACTATGAGTAAAACAAGAATTTATGAGCAGTATAAAGATTTCAAAGAGGGTCTAGAAGACGTTGAAGATGACGACCGCCCTGGATGCCCTAGCACATCAATTACTGATGACAATGTGGAAGAAGAAAATGGTTCTGGAAAATTGCCAAATCACCATCAGAGAGGTTGCTGATGATGTTGGCGTATCCTTTGACTCATTCCAAGCAATTTTTTTGGATTTTTTGGGCATGAAACATGTAGCAGCAAGGTTTATTGAATTGTTGAATTTCGAGTCATCGCTCAGGAATTGTTGAATGAAGTCAAAAACGATCCAGAACTTCTAAAGAAGGTTATAACAGGTGACAAAATGTGGGTATATGAGTATGACATCGAAACTAAGGCCCAGTCATCCCAATGGAAACTGCCTGAAGGCCAAGACCAAAAAAAATACAAGTTCGATCTTATGTGAAGGTTCTCTTCACTGTTTACTTCGATTACAATAGGATAGTACATCAGGAGTTCCTGCCTTATGATCATACGGTCAATAAGGAATACTACCTGGAAGTTATGCGCCATTTGCATGAAGCAATCTGAAGAAAGCGACCAGAATTGTGGCAAAACCACTCGTGGAAATTGCATCACGATAATGCATCCACTCATACCTTAAATGCTTGTTCGTGATTTCTTGCAAAAAAACAAAACCATTATGCTGCCTCAGCCACTGTATTCGCCGGACATGGTCCCCTGCAACTTCTTTTTATTCCCGAGGCTGAAGAGAACCATGCTTTGCCACCATTGATGAGATAAAAACAGAATCGCTGAAGGAGTTGAACACCATAACGAAAACTGAGTTTCAGAAGGGCTTCCAAGATTGGAAAAAGCACTGGCACAAGTGTATTATATCTGAGGGGGATTACTTTGAAGGGGACAAAGTTGATGTTGATGATTAAATAACAATTCTTTAAGAAAAACAAAAATTCCCTTTACTTTTTTATCACACCTCATCAAGAATAATGTGGTGTGGTATGCATTGACACTACTCAGCATAGTATCAACACTAGCACACAGAACAAAGTAGATGCTGCTGGTAGGGACAACCTGAAAAATCTACTGTGGCAGAACATGGATTACATACGGTAGGAAAGCATATAGCACAGTATAAAGACACGAAGGTGCCATCATTTACTCTTCATTACCATACCCGGTTAAACAGGTAGGCAATAAGTGTTCTTTAAACATAAAAGTAATTTCAATAGGAAGAAAGAATCATTAAGACTCAACAGAGCATAGAACGCAGCTTTATAAGACATCCAGAAGCTTCAAATAAAATCATCAAATGATATATTAAAGCGGTAGACACAAGGCATAGTGATGAAGAGTGGCAGCTCACCTAACATAGTGCAGACTTAGCACAAGTCCAACCCACTCCACTCCTGGACCATTCAGGAGCAAGCGCTGGCACGCTACTCAATAAGTAGTCATTTCAACCATACCAGGGTATATAAACAGCATGATACTGATAGGCTCCAAAGGTAACCAATGAAGAGTTTATAACTTAGCGCTATCTACTTACTATTCCCCATCCAAAAACTAAATATACCATCCTACCGAGGGTAGGTACACAGCAGCAATACCTAGGCTCACCACAGGCCTACCAGACAGAGCAAACGAGGCTCCAAACCAGTCATCGTTGAGATTCAGAAGAGATCACTATGGCGAAGTATGGCAGATTCCAAAAATAATACTCCAGAACTATCAAGGTCAATGTACCTCCCCTCTCCAAGGCCTGGCCTAAACCCCAAACCAAAGTCAACATGTTTGTAGACTACATTTAGCATTCTATGAGGCAGAAGATGACCCCAGGACAATGACTTCTCCAAACACATTTGCCAAAAGCTATGTCAATACTTTAGGTACCCTTCTAATGAAGCGGTTTAACTTCCCATTATTAAACCAAGTGAACTCCAAGGCGCACTCCAGCATCTCAACCCCAAAAAGACTGTGGGGGCCTGATGAGCCTATACCCACCACGCTACACTGCCTTTCCTTCAATCATGTTGTTTCCAATCAAGGTGTTCAACATGTGTCCTACCATGTGTCACTATCCACGTGAGTGAAGAGAGTCCCGGGTGATATGCATTTTGACACCAGGGAAAGGTCTGGTTCATCCCTCCAGCTACAGATCCATTACCCTCCTGTCTGTTCTCTCCAAAGTTTTCAAGAAGCTACTCCTCGCCTGCTTGTCCCCAATACTGGCAGACATTCAAGCCATCCACAACCACCAGTTTGAGTTCTCTTCTGAGCACTCGATGTGTCAGCAGTTGTTGCACTTGGTGGAGGCCATTGTGATAGGTTTCCAGACAAGGCATTTGCATGACAATATCTCTGGACATTGAGAAGTTCTCTTCAACCTGACATGTGAGTGCTCCTGCCCAAGCTCATTCAACTGGAGCTACCAACACATTTCACACACATGATACACTCTTATCTCAAATATGTAGTTTTATTTCCGTGTTAAAATTATCATAAGAAAAATGAAAACAAACTAAATATTCAGTTTGCTTGGCTTAGTGTTGGATAGCTTGACACAGCTGTGCTATTCCAAAGAGAAACGTCAAATTTACTGTAAATATTGCGCAGCATTTTCAAAACATGACTATGGGAAAGGCTCTTCACAGTAATTTCGTTCCTTAAGGAGAAAAAGATTTTACAACTGGAAAAAAGGCTCTCAAAAGTTTTGAGCACCATTCCAAAATATCCTATTACTTAAACTGTGTTGGTGAGGCTGATGAAATCTTATCGAAGGTTTCTGACCAATCGATTGAAATGTTGATAAATGAAGGTTTTGGCAAACAGGATTAACATTCTACCTATAATTGACACCGTGAAGTATGTCTGTGTGGACACAGATATTTGCAGAGGTGCAGGAAAAATTCATATTGACACAAAAGTTATCAGTCCACCTCTGTGATGTGGGGATAGCATGTCTGCCTCACATTCATGAGGCGATGAGTTCGAATTTTGGTTAGAGTGAGTTACCCGGATGTGTTACCTGTCCCGTCTTCTGTGGTTTTCCCTTATCCTGAAAGGATGAATGTCGGGTAACTTTAAGATCTGGATCCCGGGCTCATTTGAGCATCATATCACATTTCATTCTGTCATCACTCCATATGACCTAACTGGTTAAAGGATGCTAAACCCTGCCCCCCCAAAACCAGGAAGGAGAGCCATTTTCATGTGCTTATTCGATATAGACCTCATAGAAGACATCAGCTGAACAACATGCAATGGAATCTAAAGGACTTAAAGTAAAACACCAGCCCTTTAATATAGAAAAAAGTTGTCGAAGCTTGCAACTCTTGTCTTACTCAGAGAGATGTAAGCAGATATAGTGATGTTGAACAGATTGTCTCTTTGTGTTACATGTGTACATAAATATGAAATGGTTTTAAGGAAAGATTCCTTTTAATTTGTAGCCATATCGTAACTGGACTTGCCACATCAATTGTTGAAAGCTTACCCAACTTAGGGCTAGTCATTGAAAACCTAGGATAGGATAGGATACAATGGGTCATTCTCAAATCTCAATGTCTGATAAGTAGACCTCAGACTTCATTGCACGCTTATTCAAGTTACCTGCGCTTGGAACGTTAGGTGTAGCCAAGGCGTTGGTTTGTAGGATGGGGAGATAATGCCTCATTTGCTTCGCTGTATAGGTACAGTGTGGTGAAGAGCAAAGTTGCAACTTGATTTGCATGACAGTCACATTTCTGCAATATAATTTGTCCCCCACACCCTGATACAAAACATTAATTAATGTATTAATAGAATACAAACGATGAAACAGTTATCTTTATGACCCACTTATTTGTTTCCATAGTTTTATTACAATAAATAACAATACATTTTTGTAAAGTGTTAAAAGAAAAACTTCTCCGCTTATCACTTAAAAATCCTTTGAATTCAGAAAAGGTTACAAACATTAAACTTCTTAGAATTCTGTACTTTCCAAAAGCGAATGACAGATTACTGTACGTTTTGACAATGGGCGCCTGCCCCGTTGCCGTATAGCTAGGAGTGGAGGGATGAACGTGACGTCATATCGGGGTGTAGTCCATGCACAATGTGTATCGGGTCTCGAGGCAATGAAATCCGAGGTCTACTGATAAACGTTTCGGGCCCAATCAATCGTAAAAGAAAAACAGCTCAAAGCCTTGTACGTACACCGCTAAACATACAACAGCATTGAATCTTTAGCAATCCGGAAGTGTATTCGAATTTTATCGAGAGCCTGCAGTTTCTTAATACGCCGAAAAGGAAAGATGAACTCTCAAAAGTGTGTGTGGAAGAAATGGAGGAAATTTAACCATGCCGAAAGATATAAAAGACACAAAAACCTATGTTCAACTAGATGGGTGGAGAGTTTTAATGTAGTTAATGACTTTATTGAACTTCTGGGTCCTGTAATCCGAGCGTTGGCAGAAATATCGCAATGGGACGATACAGATTCATCAAGGAATTCTTTGGCTTTCGAAGCTCCATTCTTCAGTGCGAAGTTTTAATTTCACTCTTCGTTACGGAATTTTATGCAAAAGATTTGCAATATGTTTGAAAGAATCGTCAAAAAGGTAGCGGAGCTGCGTGAAAATGCCGGTGACATGTATAGAGGTTTTCACTGTTGCAAAAGTTTGTAGTATCGTAAATCGGGGTAACTTGAGACAGGGGGTTGTCCCAAAGTTACATCCCCGTACCGAAGTTTCGCCGATTTATTGCACGCATTGTGTATAGTCGCTGTACCCCGAATTTCAAAAAACGCAAACAGAGCAAATCAGCCTCATTCCAATCTAGATATGTGGATTCTGAAGGGACAAGAGAAAATTAAACTCAGTTGTGTTATAAATACAACGAGAATTTGTGATCCGAACATTCACTGTCTTGTAGTAATTCCTGCAACCATGCCAGTTTTAACAGATAACAGCTACGAGGTCATATTCTTCTTATAAGGGTTCAAGATTTAAATCGCAGGACTCAATTTGGCATCATTGGCATGTTACAAGCGTAAATTAAAATACTCAGCGGGCGGTCCTTGCCTTCGTGTTCGTACTCGTTCGGGTTTGTCCGGGCCACAGCTTCGGGCTGAATGACTGACAGCACACACTCGCAAAGTGTTAGCCGGCAGCCAACGCAACATTGACGCAGTGGTATGTATCGTATTAATTGGCTTAACTTTTTCAATTGAATTTGTTTCTTCTCACATAAGACTTTAGAGATTAAAGGTGGTGAGTTTGGTTAATGCATTTCTCTCTTGTGTTTATTTAGTGTGTGCAGCTTAAAATTTCGAGCTAATCTGTCCATATCTGCTGAGTCCCTTTATAATGGCATTAGCTACAACTGCGTCAAGGTTGCTAAATGGTCATACCGGAGGAATTTCAAGATTTACAACGTTTTTGAAGTATGCAAGTACGAGTGCAGGTAGGATTATTACCTCTAAAATTAACATTAAATAAATACCTTGGTAAAACATGACTCGCCAAAAGCCAAGTGTTCAAAGTCGAGGCCAAACCCTAAGATCTAAGATTAATCCTGTTGCTAAGGTCAATGCCTATAAAACTCCCTCTTTCATTCTCGTCCCCGTACACCTATTATAACTGTAATAATTGGTCATTTATATTAATCCTGCAATTCCTCGATTTATGCTCTGTCGGGTTACGATGTATATTAGCCTCAGAAATGCTGTTATATAGTTTAGTGAATTTTAACATTTATGTACCGTGTGCAGATTTGGTTGAGTTGGTACTCGGCGCCAGTAGTTTTATTAAATAGTACCAGGAGTTGATAAATAATGGTATATACCAGTATTCAGTTCTGAAAATTATCTCAAATTCTCAAAGAAGCAGATCCATGATGGTGGTGATTAAGGAAAGCATTTGGGTTTGTGATGAAGTTGGAAATGCTTAATTTCCATTATATCTTAGTTTTTTTTTTTTTTTTAAATTTGTATTCGAAATTTCAGTTTAGTAGCTTCCACTCGGAGCTTTTGAAGAAATAAAGTTTCTATCAATACCATTTTTACTTTCTCCACCATATACCTATTAGATAAATAAGATATTGCATTCATAAAAAAATGTGATATTAATACTTCACCGGAAATACATGTTTTAAGGCCCCTGAATAAAAAAAATTAAAGAAAGGTCGGTATGTTTTAACTCAAAAACGAAAAATTGGATAAACACCAAACTTGGTATTTAAGTTCAGCACCTTCCAAAGATGCGACACAAAGATTTTCAAGAAAATCCCCGCACCTCAAACTATCCCTTACATGTAACAATTTTTTGATTTTCTCAAAAATGACTCTTTAACGATTTTGATTAAAATACCATATATTAAAGATATTTACATGACAAAATGTATATCTTGAATTTTCTGTCAATAGCTTGTGAAGTCCTCTTCATACGGAAGGAATTTTGTATGATCTTATAACTGGCAAACATTAAGCAATAAGATGAAAATATACTACACAAAAAGATAGATCTCTTTAAAATACGTAATTTATTTCAATATAACTTTTTTTTTGTGGCATCAGCCATTTCTGAAATATCTGTTTATTAATGGTTTGAATTGTTCAATACTTGCCTTTGTCGACTTTCAGTTGTTTCTTGTGAAGTCATGGAAAGAGAATGGAATTTTAAGACCAGCATGTGGTGTCCAGTCTAAAATATTTGACACTCGCTATTCCCTTTGTATCTATAACAAAATGTGTAGTGCAGCTATTTCCTGAAAGGTTTATCTCCATTAAAATAATGATGTGGATAGGAAAATAAACTTTCGTAAGAATAACTTGTATACACATTAATAAATGATAGAGGGCAGAGAAAGTCATGTGAATATAACACATTGACTTTTCATAAACTGCCTCATACTGGTTTGTCAGTGTTTCTAATTTCTTTGGTCTAAAATATATATATTTTAGTGTTACATTCACATGGTTTCTCTGCCCTCTATCATTTATTTTTATATAGCTTGATCAAACTATTCTTATAAAAGCTTTCTATCTACTCATGTTAATCAAGGTAAACATTTGCAGTTACATGACATATTTTGTTGTTGGTATAAGGTGGATACAGGAAACCAAAGCTGTTTACTTTATGTTGACCTTTTAAATCCCATACTATTTCCATAATATGCTGAGAAACAATTATATGATGACCACTTTAAAAATGACAAAGTGATACTGAAAAAATTCAAATCGGTACCAACGGATATCTCAGAAAAAACTGATTTGGAATAAATTGTGTCTTTAAAGAGATTTACATTTTCTGTGAAGTAGGTTTTGGTGTATCTCTAGTATTTTATCAGTTATTCACAATTAAACAAAGTTCTTTCTGAATGAAGAGGACTTCACAGGCCACTCCCAAAAAAATTCAAGGTAAATGTTTTATTTGTCATGTAAATATCTTAAATGTTGGTATTTTAATAAAACTATAGCAATTTTTTAGAAAATTAAATATTTCTAAATATTTTCCATGTAAAAGGTAGTTTGAGGTGTGACATTTTTCTTGAAAATTGTTTTGTTACATCTTTGGAAGATATTAAAGTTAAATTCCAAGTTTGGTTATTTATCTGTTATTTCATTTTTGAGTTATGCTTTTCACACATACCAGAGGGGTGTGTTGGAAACCCCCTCCCTCTTGCTAGGAAAATGAATAGCAAAAATAGCTTCATTAAAATAATGGCATCTTTGTAGGTTAGTGGGAATGGGACACTTCTTAACTATATCACTGGTACACCATATGTCTTAGACAGTATCACAAAGGTAACAGCAACAGAAAGTGTACTTTAGATGGCCTTGTTATAAGCATGTTAAGAAAGCAGAGGCACGTTTTTGTTACAGTGTTAAATTTGAGTGGTTTCCAAATGAGTGCAATATCTCTTATTGTAGAACATAGCAGAAACCCTATTTTGTAATAAAATAGCATGGCCTGCAGCAGAAATATAAAATTCTTCAGAGTGATCATTGATTCTTATGTCACAACACATTTGCCACTTAGAATATGCAAAACATCCTATCATAATTTTAATTCCAATTCTTGCACTTTAATCTATGAATATAAAATCAATTTATTTAAATATTTCAACTCAGAATTAATTTGTATTTATCATTTGAGTTGATATAAATTGTTTAAAAAATGGATCCCCATTCATAACCCCCCCCTTAATATTTTTCTGGCTACACTTCTGACACATACACACACTTTTTTCTATAAATGCTTTTTCTGAATCTAGGCATTCTCAAAACATGTATTTCTGTTGAAATCCTTGCATAAAATTTTTGGGTAGAATTCAATAGCTACTTCTTCTGTATGTGATAGAGAAAATAAAAACTGAAAGTTACATTAATTAACCTTTACCAATAAATGCAGAGAGAGCCAAAAAACTATGAACCGGCTGCACAGTGTTTTTCCTGTCCACATTCTCAGCGCTTGTTGCTGTGTGCCACTATCATAGAAAGGCGCGGATGAAAGCATACAACATTTTTAAAACTACTTTTAAAGGTTTTACTTACTAACTTTATGAAAGGAGGTGCTGAAACTGGCCACTCGTCGTCCATACATTTTTGGCATCTCTTTAGGAAACTATCCATCACTTGCCGTAATTTGTTGAGAAATGCTGGCACTTTCCTAGCGGATATTTTGTTTTTATTCTTCCAGGGTGTGTGGGTTTGTCTTGTACACTTAGTTTTAAGTTACCCCAGAGATAGGAATCGCAGGGGGTTATGTCAGGGGACCGAGGGGACAACAATTCTCTACTAGTAATGTAATGTAATATTTATTTCATCATTATTACAATAATACAAATAAAGCTTACATCTAAAACTTATGTCTAGTGCACCAGTTTTCTAGCTCCCCCATATTTAGCCCCTAGGCTGTATATATTGGGATAAAGCTACTATACCATCTCTCCACTTTACAAACTATGCTCGTTCAGCTGTACCTTTCTTAAGCTCCTTATCCACTTATCCCTTGTGTTGCCTAAAAATGTCCCCATCATTTTAATTATTTCTACTTTTGTGCTTCCCAACATTCTTAATGCTACTGCTTCTTTGTTTAACTTGTCCCATTTTTTATTCCATATAACCTCTCTCGACCTTTTAACCTTATCACATTCTATTAGACAATGAAAAGTACTACCCGATTCATCACACATAATACATCTCCCCGAACCATTATATCCATTCCTTTTTAAAAATATTACTCCTGTGCGCATCCACGCAAGACCTATTCTACCAAATTGATTACATATATCTACATACTTCTCCCTTCCCCAATCTCTTTTAACTGATTTATACAAGATCAATGACCTTTTATCCTCAAAACTAGCCCATATCTCTTGTTTCTCGATATCTTCCACCCTCAATCTCACTTCTTTCCAAAACCCACTGTTATTATATTTATCTAATAGGAAAATATTCCTCATGCCAATTTCTTTTAGGACATTTCCCAGCTTCCCTAACCAACACTCTTCTCCTAGGACAGCTTTTTGAAACTGTATACATTCTTTTAATATATTATTATCTTCTAAATTTAAACATCTATACCAATACTTCAATATTCTTTCCACTATTATACCTTTTCTCCCTACCCTTCCTAACTCTGCCAGTGCCACGCCCCTTGGTGAACTCTTGGGTAAACCCAAAACTTCTTTACAAAACATTCTATGGACTATATCAATCTTAATCCATCCCTTTGCCACCCCCCATATTTCTATTCCATATAACATTTTTGACTCTACTACAGCTTCATATAGCCTTTCCAACCAGTTCATTGTTAGCGTGGGTGTTTTGCACAAGCAAACTCTAACAGCTTTCATCGCTAGCTTTCCTTTCAATTGTGCATATTTAGCTTGTGCTTCCCACTTCCTGTTGCTTGAGAATCTAATGCCCAAGTAATCAAATTCTTTTACCACCTCTATTTGCTCTCCATTTATATACCATCTTTCCTCTCTTTTTAATTTTGATCCTTTCTTGAACACTATTATCTTGGACTTTTTTGTATTCACCTTTAGCCCCCATTCCATACAAAATTTTGCAATTTCATTAATAGCATGTTGCAACCCTATCACTGTCACTGCCCCAGCTACTAGATCATCTGCGAATAGTAACCCTGGTATTTCCTTTTTCCCTATGACTGGACAGTGTTTATTACTTTTCATTATTCTATCTAAAATATCATCTATAAATAAGTTAAATAATATTGGACTGAGTTTACAACCTTGCCTCAGACCTAAATTTTGCTGTATATAATCAGTAGTACTATTTCTTCCACATTTTACACAAAATTTAATTCCTTCATACAATTTTTGTACCCCCTTGATGAATGCAGTGCTGACTCCTTTGTTCCTCAATTTATATGCCAAAGCCTCTCTGTTTATAGTATCAAAAGCCTTCTCGAAGTCTGCAAAAAATATGTATACCCTACCCCTTTTATTTCTTAAATATTTGTTTACTATAGTTTGAATTATCATTATGTTATCTATTGTTCTTTTTCCTCTCCTAAAACCTGTTTGGTATTCTGATAACTTATCTTCCCTCTCTACCCACTCATATAATCTTCTAGCTAATATACCAGTGTATATCTTGCCTAATATAGATAATAAACTAATTCCTCTGTAGTTGCTTGGATTATTTGTATCTCCCTTTCCTTTATACAATGGTGCAATAATGCTCACTTTCCAGCTTTCCGGTATCACTTTCTTCTCTTTGATTCTGTTAAATAGCTGTGTCAACAACTTTGTACCCTCACCTATCTCCCCAAAATTTTTCCAAAATTCCCCCGGAATTCCATCGGCCCCTGTAGCCTTCTTCTGTTTTAATTTTTTTATTTCATACTCTACCTCTATGGTTGTAATCTCTTTGTCTAAGTGCTCCACTCCGTTCTCAAAATTTCCCCAATATACTTCACTTTTTTGAACTCTTCCTCCCCCCAATAAACCTTCGAAATCTCTACTAGTAGTTCTGTCCTCAAACACACTTTCATAAAGTTAAGTAAAGCCTTTAAAAAGTAGTTTTAAAAATGTTGTATGGTTTCATCCGCACCTTTCTATGATAGCGGCAGATGGCAACAAGTGCCGAGGATGCAGACAGGAAAAAAACAGCACAGCCAGTTCATAGTCTTTTGGCTCTCCCTGTAGATATGGGCATATTTGGAAGTGCTAAATTCAAGTTTTTGGTTTGAAGAAATCAATTTTTATTTTAGGAATTTTACGAGCAAATTTTGTATTTTGAAATTTGTCTATTTCATGCACGTGCGCGCGCGCGCGCACACACACACACACACACACACACACACACACACACACACACAAATGCATGTGCCATGCAAGTTGTAATGCTTTCTTCATTTAGATGGCAACCATTACTAGAAACAACACAAGTATTAAATTTGGACCCAGTTTGACCACAATGGCAAAACATGATTCAATAAGCGAATCGCCAGTACCTATACATTTGCTGCCGACATTTTTCGTTAGTTTCCAGTGAATCTACAGTAACATTTCCAACTTTACAGCCACTGCTGGATTCTTCTGTGGATTTGTCAGTTCTTACCAATTTTTTATTTTCATATTTCTTTGTAATATGCAGGAATATAACTTTCTTATTGACAATTCAGTAACGGTTCCATAAATACCTTCTGATTGAAATGTGAAAGAAAGATGATTTAAAGAAGGAAAATGCATATATTACATAGTTTAAAAGGAGATATGAACAGTTACAAAGCCTGGAAACCACCCACCTTCCCTTTCAAAGCAGCTTTTTGCTTAGAAGAAAATAAAATACTAAATTTCAACAAAGTACTCCATTTTGTTACAGAAGAAAGGGCCAACCCATGGGTACTAGCAAAATCTGCAAAATTAGTGATATTTTTAGTTCTTCCAAATACCATTTCTATCTCACCAAATAAAGTGTCATAATTGGGGTTTAGCCTTACAAATCCTACAACTAAGCTCTGTTGTTCTGCAACTGCTTTACTCCTATACTTATAAAAAACATATCTTGGCTATGCTTTGTGGCTTAGGGCCCTCAACACTGGTTTACACACTGTGTATTGCATTCCACCCAAAAATTTGATGGCAAGATTTCACAGAAAGTGAATGTTTTTAGGCATCTAAATCCCCCCAAAAAAGTATTTTTAGAAAAAGGTATGTGTATGCGCACATGCACAAACTTTCTGGAAATATCTGTGATGGACAAAGACTTGCTACACAAAAATCTGTTTTCACTTTCTCTACTACGTATAGTAAGTAGGGGAAATATTGCATTTCACCCAAAAATTTGATACCGAAATTTCACCAGAAATGCATATTTTGAGGTGCCCCAAATCCAAATAAAGCATTTTTGGAAAGATTTCTGTGGTGTGTGTGTTTGTGAAAGCATAACTCAAAAATGAAAAGTCTGATAAATACCAAACTTGGTATTTGAATTTAGTATCTTTCAAGGATGTAACATGAAGATTTTCAAGAAAATCCTCCCCATGCCAACTATGGTTTACGGGACATTTTTCGAAGTTCTTGATTTTCTAAAAAATGGCTGTAACAATTTTGATTAAAATGCCATGTATGAAAGATGTTTACATGATAAATAAAATGTATATATTGAATTTTCTGGAAATAGCCTAGGGAGTAGGCTTCATTTGAGAGGAATTGTGTATAAACTTGTATAACTTGTAATTGTTAAGTCATAGATGAAAACATACCACACAAAAATGTAGATCTCTTTAAAACACACAGTTTACTTAAAATAAGTTTTTTGTGGGATAAGCAGTTTCTGAGATATGTTATTAATGTATCTATGTATAATATGTATAATGTATCTATTTTTGCAAAGGTTTATTTGGGTTAAATGTAGTAAATAGAAAAATAAGCTTTAAGAATAGTTTGTATACACACTAATAAAGATAGAGGATTGAGAAAGTTATGTGAATGTATCACTTCAGATTTTTTAAAACAATTTATTTCTTATAACTGCCATTTCTGATATCTTTTATTGTTGTTGGTTTGCATTTTTCAATACTTCGACATTTTTTGATGTGCTGCCAACATTCAGTTGTTTCTTGCAGTCTTATGGAATTTTAAGGATAGTTTCCTGTCTTGTAGCTTCAATAAAATGTGTACTGAAATCCATTCTGCAAGGATTAGTTTATAGGAACTGTATAGAAATAAACAGTTGTGGTTAGAGAAAGTCATGTGAATGTATTAAATCAGAATTTTATGTATGTTGACTGTTGCAAAACTTCTCTGTACAATTCCAGAAAAATCAGTGTAAATTTAGTTGTGGTGAATTCTGACCAGCATAATGTGTTTGGAAATACATTCTCAGTTATGCAAAGTTTCTAGAAGTTACATGGTTGTCAGTTGTTTACTACACTTCAATTGTTGTATTTTTTTTTCCAGGGCATAAATATGAATACATACTCACAGAGAAGAAGGGAGAGAAAAGTAATATAGGCCTTATCACTTTGAATCGGCCTAAGGCATTGAATGCTCTTTGTAATGCCTTGATGACAGAAGTGGGAGATGCCATTGATAAGTTTGAAAATGATGAATCTGTTGCAGCAGTTGTCATCACTGGCAGTGAAAAAGCTTTTGCTGCAGGTAAGATATTGATAGGTCTGTGGCTTTAAGCATGTGTAAAATTGATAGTCTTAGGAATTACAGGGAGAGCCAAAAAACTACGAACTGGCTGCGCAGTGTTTTTCCTGTCTGTGTCCTCGGCGCTCGTTGCTGTCTGCCGCTATCATAGAAAGGCGTGGATGAAGCCATACAACATTTTTAAAACTACTTTTAAGGGCTTTACTTACCAACTTTATGAAAGGAAATGCTGAAACTGGCCACCATCGTTTTCCATACATTTTTGGCACCTTTCTTAAAGAAGAAACTATCCATCACTCACCGTAGTTCATGTCAAGAAATGCTGGAAATTTTCTGGCAGATATTTTGTTTTAATTATCCTAGAGTGTGTGGTTTGTCTTGTACACTTTGTTTTAAGTTACCCCAGAGATAAAAATCGTAGGGTATTAGGTCGGGGGACCGAGGGAGCCACAAATCTCTACTAATAATTCTGTCCTCAAACGCATTATCAATATTGGTCATATAAGTTGTTGCAGTCTTGTTGAAAAAAGGCAAAATCACACTCCCTGGCTGTTAATTCTCTAAAAAAGGGAGGCAAAATTGTATTCACATATGTACAGGCGTACACTGTTGACTCGAAAAAAATTGTGAATGTGAGTGGTGGATAGTTTCCTAAAGAGGTGCCAAAAATGTATGGACAATGACGGTGGTCAGTTTCAGCATTTCCTTTCATAAAGTTGGTAAGTAAAGCCTTTAAAAGTAGTTTTAAAAATGTATCATTTCATCCACACCTTTCTATGATAGCGGCAGACAGCGAGTGCTGAGGACGCAGGCAGGAAAAACACTGCGCAGCTGGTTCGTAGTTTTTTGGCTCTCCCTGTATTAAAATACAGTGTTATTCAGGAATGTTGATGTGTGACTAATAATTTGTTAGAAATGCTTGAGTAAGCAGTGTATATTAAAAATATTGCTTAATGCTTTTAATGTGCAATTTATTTGATAACTTTCACTCACATTTTCAAATTGAAAATTTTGCTGGTTGTGAATAGTAAGGTTTTTCTGGAAGTTTAGGTGTTTTCTGTAATACTTTGAACTACTGCTAATGCTATCTATTAACACAATTTCAAGGTTCGTGAGATACATTACTAAACTGAAATAGTTTACTAATAAGTTGTTCTGACCTTATTATATCATTGGTTTTGTCTTTATTGTGTCATTCTTGCCAACTTTAATGGTTTGCCTATAAAATATATGGGAGTAGAGGCCCGTTTATAACTTTACGGCAAAGGAGGTTATTTTTATAGCATTGTGGGCAGATTCACAAAGATTTTCACCACAGACATAAAGCATTAAATTCTATTGCATTATATTACAACTTAAGATTAAAGACTGAATGTGCCACACTAATTGGTGTACAGTGGTGTGATAGGCCAGAGCTTGTGTGCCTATCCTTCATTATAATCATGGTCCCCCTTCACTTGACTGCAAAAAACTGCATAGTATGGAGATCTAAAATTTGATTGCATCCTAATCTCCAGTGAGCAGTAAAAGGGTGTGAACATTCAGTAATGTACAATATGAATTGTAAACTCGACTCCCTCACATAAATTGTTTATAGTTATGAAATGTAAAATATGAATCTGTGTAGGGCCTAGGAAGTGATAGTTTTTTCTTTAATACATGTTTATTGTGTGGCAGAAGTCCTATAAAACGAAATTCTCATTTACCTATATATGTCATTTTTCAACACTTTACGCGTTTCGATTTCAAGAAAACGGGAAGTGTGCTGTGTAAATTTATAACAGTCTATACAGATTCTAACTTCCAGATTTTCATTACAGTGAAAACTTTCGTGGCCACTTATCAAAGTATTTATGGCTTATGGTTCCAAATTTTCAGTAGGTCAGCTAACATGTTTCCTTTCTTGAAAACTTATTTCAAGGTCCAAAGTTATAACATACTCATTTTTACTGTAACTGTATTAGATTATTGTAACAGATTTGGTTCTGCACAGTATGCCATTTAATTTGTAAAACTATCAAACATTTTTATTATTCTGTATTTGCAAATTGTGACATATGTTTCTCATTTTAGCTGACCATTGATATCTTTGTAAGCAGAGGTAGCATATAATTAGTTGTTTTTATTTTTTGAATTGCTGTTGTATGTCCAAGAAATGAAGGTTGATAGATAGTAAATCTGTTGCAGGTGCTGACATCAAAGAAATGCAAAACAATACATTTGCTCATTGCATAAGTGGAAATTTTCTTAATTTGTGGACAAGAGTTGCAGATTGTCGCAAACCAGTTATTGCAGCTGTGAATGGCTATGCAGTAAGTGAAGCAGAGCTTGAGCATGAACATTTTGTTTCCCTAATGTGCAACATAATACTCACTTTAATTGAGTAAAAGTTTTTTCATGCATGTACCTAGTGTTTATTTGTTTTCAGACTTCCATTAGTGTAAGTTTATATATCAGGTGAATCACCTAAAACTTCCACCACAAGTATTCTTTAAGCAAAAATAGGAATTGAAAATCAACTCATAGGCATGAAGGCAGGGGATCTCATTAAAGCACATGTTATAGGCCATTCAAAAATGTAAGCAAATATTATTTTCAACATGAACTTATTTTGTTTTAAATGGAAACCCTATGTCATTGACACCATGAGTGGCTAGAGTGGCTAGAATTGTATACAAAAGTTAGAAACTGTGATGTATTTGAATTAGATTTCTTTTGTGATTTGGAATTGTAACACTAAATTACTAATGTTACTAATTGTAACATCCACATAGTGATGTTTTAGTGTTACAGTTCCAGCTCCCAAAATAAATCTTATTAAGAATGGCATTTGTTGTATTGCAACAGCTCAATTGCATCCCAAGAAATTGTAAAGTGTAGTTCCCAAGAGTGTTTAGACTTGTTTAAATGCAATTCCAGTGAGCTTCTCAGTTTCATAAATATAAATGAAACACGGATTCAACACTACATCCAGAGATGAAGGATCAGTCCAAACATTTGGTAACAACAGGTGAAAGTGCACCAGAAAAAGAAAAGAAAGAAAAAAAAGGTTCTGTCTGTAGTCATGGCGACAATTTTGTGAGATTCTCATGGTGTGGTGCTCAGAGGCTACCTCCAGAAGGTCAGAACCATCAGTGGGGAGTAGTAATGATGCTTTTCAGTCTAAATATCTACACCTTTCCTTAAAGAAAGTTCTCTTTCAATACGATAATCCACCTTGACATTCCTGGCATCTTTGAATGAAATTTCCATTCACACGCATAAGTTCTTGCATAATATTCATAATTTCTGTTTTTATACTGTCCTTAAGTTGGTCCATGGTGTAAGGATTTTTTTAGGGTTTCCACATAAATAGATGCATCAATTTTTTCCTCATTAGAACATTTTGTTTTTGCTTCTTAGGTTATCATTTAGTCTTAAACTTTTAACTAGATGTCTAGTGGTTTGAACTGGAATACCAGGAAGTTTATCCTGAAATTGTATACACACCTGTCTATATTGATTCAGTTTTTCCGTATGTATTGTACATATAAATTCATTGTTCAAACGTGAATTTGTTGTTAGGCATTGCGGCAGACTAATAACAAGACATTAATCTCTTAGGCATATCATACACAACAGATGTCTTGAATAAACTTTCACCTTTGAAATGCACAGCGACAACTCTCTTTACAGCACGAACACAGAAGCAACTGAAGCACAGCTGATAAAGATAACCTTGAATATGTCATGCACCGCCAGTTGCGCATCAGAAGAAAAGTACCAAGGTATAGCATTTTATGCATATAGCTGGTCTGTGGCCTCACCTTAAAACATCCGCACTGTATCTTGTACTTTCTTGGTCTTCTATAACATCTAGAATGCCCTTCGTATTGCTTACTACCCACCTTGTCTTTGACTCTTAACCTTATATGTCCTGAAAGCAGGGCCTCTAAACTTCCTTATTTCCTATTTTTTAGATCAATTATCCCAGAAATATAAGAGAAGTCCCCACCACTTTTCACACCCAAAACTTTAATAGCATCTCACAACTCCTTTATTACACAGAATATAATCAATCACTCTCTTGATCAGTTATATTCATAAAGGTGCAACTCACCCCGTTGGTCCTCTCCATAAATTGTTCACAAAATTCAATCAGCTTCTGGCTTAGATATTGAGTAGTTTATCTCTGCATTTACTTACCTGCTTATCACCGTGGTATAATTGTTATGTAACAGAATGGCAAATGAGCGGTTTCTTCTTATAGCCTTAGGAGCTCATTACAGATAAAAATCTTCTGTGATATCAACATTTAAAAGCTGCCTTCATGCTTTGTGTGAAGCAGAATCTGTAATAATTATTTCAAGCATTTGTAGGCAGATTTTGTGATAAATACGTTAGAAGTGTTGTGTGTTTTTTAAAGGAATGATTATGCGGGATTCTTGAATTCCAATTAGTAGATAAAACTCAGTGAGTGGTACAGGCAAATTTTTCTTCTTTATTTCACTGTTCAAGGTATGTGCTCATTAACTTACAAACATACATTGAATTATATTTAACTCTTCATGTAAAGCAACTATTAAGAGATTATTTTTAGAATATTTTAAGTGTTTTTTGTTATTTTCATATACTTATCTTTAACAATAAAATTTGAGTATTTGTAGCTATTTTATAACTATATATGTCATCTTCCATGATGGTGCGGTTACCATTCTAACCTCTAGTTCCTGAGGTCGTGGGTTCAAACCCGGCGTAGGGCGATGAATTTTTTTGGATGTAAAAATCCTTCAGAAGGGAAAGTCCAGTGGTCCATGTCAATAAGTTTACAGCACGTAAAAGAACCTTAAGCCTGATAAAGGGGCCTCTGAGCAAAACTACCGGTCTTTCACAGTCAATATAGAATGGGATACTAAGTACCACAGCAGTTAAAGAGCATTCATAAATAAAACTCCAATTTTTTTTTTATTGTAAATGTATTCATTTATTGTGATACTGTAGTAGTTTTTTTTTACAACAAAAAGCAAAATCCATACAATTGCAGTGAAATATAACACCATTGTCATCCATGCATGCCATCACACCAGTTATTTTACATGGACCCTGCCCATCCTTTACCACAGGCACATTTGACTATTTGCTGGGTTTCACACTCTCAGCATTTGGCTTGGAATGGATGGCCACCTTGCCTTAATGATCATGGCTATTTGAATTACTTCCATTGAGGTGCCTGTGACATGATTATTGAAACTGGTTTAGGGATCAATGTTAGAGCAGCATATGTAGCAAAATAATTTGTGCAATCAAGGGTTAAATGGCAACATTTTTATGCTGATTTTTATATCAAATTTTTACTAAGTTACTTTGTATAAAGCCATTTGGTTTTATCATAGCAAGTATCTGCATCCAAGAATTGTTTATTTTACAGCTCGGTGGAGGGTGTGAACTGGCAATGATGTGTGATATAATATATGCAGGCGACAAGGCAAAGTTTGGACAGCCAGAAATAAACATTGGTACAATCCCAGGATCTGGTGGCACACAGCGTCTTCCACGGTACATTGGCAAGTCTAAAGCAATGGAGATGGTTCTGACAGGCTTACCAATAACAGCTCAAGAAGCAGAGAAAGCTGGTAAAATTATTTGTCAAAGCATATTTGGTATTATACATATTTGCACCCATTAGTAATTCCAAAGAAAATATTATTTTTTAAAGACTTACAAAGCTGCCTGCATGCAAAAAAGAATTTTGAATGCTGATGTCAGTTTTAATATACTAGGTTTTATTTGCTTTTAGATTATTAGGTGCTTTTATAGTAACGAAAATAGTACGCTGTAATAATAGTAATAATGTAATACTCGACTTTCTTCCCCAAAATCTGGAAATAATCATAAGTAGTACCCAATATTTAGAAGATACCAAATGTTGTTTATTATCTCACTGGCTGCCTCACCCAGCATTGCTCATGTGCATTTTAGGTATAGAATAATATCTGTACTATTTTCATTAGCTTCTAACATCACATTCTGTGAAATCCTACCTTATCCATAAAAGTGCTATTAAATGCTTGTTGTAACTAAAACTACCAAGTGCAAAGAGCATTTAGATTGGTTTAAAACTTAGATGGAAACTACTACATTGAAACTAAAGTGGATGTAAGTGTGTTATCACCGAGGATCAAATCCCAACAGAAGTACTGTTCATTTCTTGAAGCATTTGCTTCAGAAACCTTCCAAATAAAGCCATAAACAATAGCTTTGGAAATGCCAACACTGTCATCCACCATTAAATGAAAAGTACTATTAGAATAAAATCTCAGAATAATTAACAATTGTAGCAAAGGAGAAAGAGGCATATTTCTGTTGGTAGTATTCTAACCTCTCGTATTTCCTCTACAACCCTAAAATAAATTAAATTGAGTTTTATTTATGAACTTTTAACTACTGTGGTTCTTAGTGTCCCATTCTATAATGGACATGAAAGATCAGAAATCTGCTCAGTGGCCACTTTATTGGGCTTGAAGTTCTTTTACGTGTTATAAATCTATGACAAGGGACCACCGGCTTTACTTCCCTTCCAAAAGAAGCTATGCTACAGATTTTTACGCCTGAAAAAATCCATCGCTCTCCACTGGGTTTGAACCTAAGACCTCGGGAACTATAGGCTAGCATTGTACCCATAGACCATGCAGGACAACTGTCTACAATTCTGTTCACAGCTGCTTTGGAGTCAGTATTGCTTTCAAAATTCCTCCTTTTGCAAGTTTTCAAATTCATGTGATGCATGGCTCTTCTTCTGTTAAAAATGGCATCCTAAAACGTCCAAATGCTGCAACTTCATGTCAGTTGCTTGGTTTGCGGCAGCCATTTTCCAAATTCTAACCCACATTGAATGCCTTACTACAAGGATAAAGCAATGTTATTTTAACTTGAAGTTTAACACAAAGTTACAGCTAACATTGTTAGATGAAACAGAATTTGTGTTAACTTCAATGTTAAATCAGTTTAACATTGTGTAAAATTTAATATCGGTTGATTAAACCAGCTCTTAGTGGTTATGAAGGAAATGCTCTAATATCTAGAGCCTCTTCACATTTGCACTTGGATTTTACCAAACACAGGAGTAAAAGCATGTTTTGAAAGTACAGTTAACAATAGGCCAACTCTGGTTGTGCCAATACACAATATTTTTTATTTATTTATTTGTACTAAGCCACCATACACTATCATCAGCCCAGGCTGTTTACTCAGCCATACTCAAAATCCAGGTTTTTCTTGTATCTAGTACAACTACTATTACTACCACTACTACTAATAATAATAGTGATAATTATATTAACAATGATAACAATATTACAAATACTATTAATATAATAATCACCATAGCAATGATCATGAATAATAATAATAATAATAATAATAATAATAATAATAATAATAATAATAATAATAATAATAATAATGGTTTAAATGCACACACTGTTCGAAATAGTACTAATTAAACCTTAATTTTTGCAACACATAGTCTTAAGTCTCATTCACTTCTCTTTTTATAGACCACAATTATTAAGTACTCGCCTACCTTCTTACTATCTTTGCTAAAAATTTAATTAAGGCTACTTTTCTGTTCTAATTTAAGCAATTTCTCACTTGCACACTCTTTCCTACAAAGCTCTGTTACTTTACATACAAAGCCTATATGTTCCAAATCTTCCTTCCTTCCACATATTGGACTTAGGTTCTGTTGGAAACCTTTTCTCATCCCTTTTAGCCTCCACATGCCCACTCGAACTCAAGCAATACTCTCTTTGTTCTTTATTTAATTTGTTCACATATCCTTCTCTTTCCCATGTATTTTTTTATTTGTACATACGATTCTAGTGATTTTTTATCCCCTATGTTCCTAAACAACTCTTGTATTTCTATATCTTCAAATCTTCTCCTAGCATTTTTCCAAAACACATTTAAATTATTTTCCCTCCTTCTCCAGATATCGCCCAGCCCATTTTTCTCTAATATAGTTTGCTTATGTAACTCCATCCACTTTTCCTTAAATTCTTTTCTTGGAAATTAAGGCATTGTCTTAAATTCCTTTCATCTAGATTTAGTATTCTATTGAAATTGAGTTTTTTATTTATGGGCGCTCTTTAACTACTATGGTCCTTAGCGTCCCATTCTATATTGGGCGTGAAAGACCGGTAATTTTGCTAAGAGGCCTCTTATCAGGCTTGAGGTTCTTTTACATGCCATAAATCTACAACACGGTACCACTGGCTTTACTTCCCTTCCGAAAGGAAGCCATGCTAAGGATTTTTACGCCCAAAAAAAATCCATCGCCCTCCGCCAGGTTTGAACTTGCGACCTTGGGAACTAGAGGCTAGCATGGTACCACTAGTCCGCAGAGGATGATTTTAGTATTCTATACCAGTATTTAAGGGCTCTCTCCATAATCATAACTTTCCTTCCCACTCTTCCCATTTCAATTTGAGCAACTTCCTTTACTGTTGCATTTGGTAAATCTAGAACTTCCCTATAAAACATCCTGTGTACTGTATCCACCGCTTCCCATCCACCATCTAATCCCCATATTTCAACTCCATATAACATTTTTGCTTCAGCTACTGTATTATATATTTTTTCCAGCCAATTTGCATTTATATCTGGTATTCACACACAATATAAATATAGCTGGAAATATTTTCCTATAATGCAGATGTAAAATAGTAGACTGTACAACTTAAAATTTTAGTTAAGTATTAAATGATTAAAGCACAAACATCCGCATAATTTGCATATATTTATTTTAGAAACTTTTTTCAGGTTTGGTGAGCAAAGTTTTTCCTGCAGATAAACTTTTGGAAGAAGCTATTAAATTGGGAGAAAGAATATCTACACACTCGCCACTTATTGTTTCCCTTTGCAAAGAATCTTTGAACACAGGTAAGAGCTTATTTTCACTTTCCCATCTGTGTACCTATGGTAGTTGGAGCTAAATGTAGAAAGAGAATTAATAATAGAAACTTCTGCTGCTACCTGTTAATAACCTTGTTAGGAAATACCAGTAGAACAATATCAACTGCATTGCTTTCACAAAAATAACATTTACCATCTTCATTTTGCCATACAATGGAATTTAATAACTAAGATAAGGAAATGAATGAGGCCATTCACAATGAAACAAACACGAATAATGTAAACAAAGCTTGTTTCATGTTATCTTAATGCATGCATTCACATTCTTGTCTCGTCTTATTTGATACATATTTCCATCATTGATCCAGATGCATTTGAGCCTTGGGATTATTATGCTGCCTGTATTGTTTTAAAGCCAATTCATTATGCCTACACTCTTTACCAAGGATTACAGTCTCATAACAGATATGTTTTCAAATTCTTCTGATTCTACAAACATTTTCCCAAAAGCAATATATCTCCTGTAAGCTCACAGGAGCATGATGTGACGCATCTGTGGTGCCATTAACTAGCATCACTTAAAGGATGGGGAAAATGTAGCACAGGATGGCTTCCCTAGGGTTACTAGTTACGATAGCAAGGGTGGTAAATGGGTGCCATTAATGACACATGAAACTCCTGTTCCCAATCTTTTCTAAACTTTAACTTAACCTAATTGAACCTAAACTACACTTCCAAAAGAAAATTAGATACATGGTGAATTTACCTGAGTGGCAAAGGAGGTCCGGCAGCCCATCATCGTCAGCCTAGCTCCTACATTGCGATTGTAAATTAAAAATGAATTTCAGAACTAACCAGCAGAGATTCCTGCTAGGCACGTGGTTGGTCAAGAAGAGACTGTCAAAAGTCCATCTGTTTAAACACCCACCAAATATTACATCATTCCCATACTAATACTGACGGTGTATCTGTCAGCAGAATTTACTTAATTTCCACATGTATCAGACAAAAGGTGAACTTTTCCTCCAAACCATGTGTCACCCGATCCCTTCTTACATTAACATCTGGGAAATTACTAGCAAGAAATCCACAGACAATTTCCTGTAGTTGTGTAAACCACATCTGTCCTGAACATCTCAAACTGTATAAACTCATATTTATCAAAAATCTGTTAAAATAAAATTATAACCATCACAATATAATGTGCTAGGCTGTTTCAGTTTCTTTCTTGCACAATCTGCAACCTAAGTTACTCTGAAACACTCCCATCATGTTAAGATGCTTTATCACAGAGCATGTCCTGTAAGAAATGCAATAATTTCAGCTCTTTTCTTACATGGTTTTCTAATAAATAGTTAACCATGTTTCTTTCCTGGAGTCTTAAGCCAGGTTTTAAGATGTTCTACTTTGGACCAGTTCTTATTAGCTCTTTTACTAAACATTGAGATGTTCCTAGAGCCAGCTCTGTCCCAATAAATTGTGAAGCTGCTGCTTGTCTTGTAAGTTCAGTTTTTTATTTCACTCTATGCCACTTTGACTTGGCACCCAGATGAATTGAACTTGATTCTCTTCTGCCAGCTTGTGAACATGTTTAGGCAGTTTAAAACCAGTCCTGATGTTACCTTATGACTACTTAGAACCTTAAGTGCAGCCTGGCCATCTGAGAAGATAAGGTTCTGTTTACCAGTGTAAGCTCTCCTTATGTTTTCACGTATACATTGAGTAATACATAAATGTCTATTTCAAAAACAATAGCATATTCTCCCAAGAGAAAAAAATTTTTGCACTTTGGTCTTATGCCATATACTCCAGATCCTGTTCCTGAGCCATTCTTTGAGCCCTCTGTAAATCACATCCAAGTTTTCACAGGAGTTTCCAGAGTTTTATTCATTCAACATTCTGGATCAATAATGACCCTGAAGTTCTTTATAGAATGTTTATTTGGAATCATACAGTCTGGCAACATTTTTAAAGATTCATCTCGTATGTATTTCCTAATTCTTAGCAAACCTGAGTCTATTTCAGGAATTCTCAGTTGCTTAGCATATTGCAGTTTATGTGCCATTCTTGCCTCCTTCATTACAACTTAATGCAATGGGAACAAGTTTAAGAGTGTTTCAGCTGGCCCTGCAGCTCAGTCTGCAGAGCACCTGCCTGCTGTGTGAGGTGTCCTGGGTTCAATTCTGCTGGGGGATTGGAATTTTTCTCTTGCCCAGATTATTCCCTATTCTCCCCAGAGTCTGAAGAGAGAGATAGAGAGAGTGTGTGTCTGTCTGTCTCTCGCGATAAAATGAATAAAACCCAAAAACAAGAGAATACAAATTAACACCATTGCCATTAGGCAATAAGTTCCAAAAGAAAGGCCGCCAATAAGAGCAATGTAGTTGAAGGTGGGGTATAAATGGAACTTACCAACAAAAACAATAAGTAGGAATTGTTTACATGGCTATGTGTTCACATTAACTGACAACATGAACATGGTCATAAACTTATAACATTAACATACAATTTTACTAGCCTGAAACTTTCATGTTTGTCATACATACAGAGCTATCCAATCAGAGAACGTTTCTCCATACACTTCATAATGTGGTCATTGCATCATCTCGCATCAGATTTTATGTCATGATGTGTTGACTCACTAACTGCCTTTTTTCTATATAAGAGCTTAGGCAGGAATCACTAAAAGTTAGGCAAAACAAATTGTGATGGTAGGTGGTGCTTTTTGTGAGTTTAATGTCTTTTAAGCATGTATTTAGCTCTTGTTCATTTTGATACATGTACATAACCACTTTTGTTGTGTATGCTGTCAGTGGTCACTTTGTAGGCTGCCATATTAGCTCAGCGATTTCACTCTCTCTTGCAATTGGCTGCTGTGTATGTTTCTGTTTGTCATTGTGAATAATAACATATCGCATTAAGTTTGTGCTTAAGTTTTATGTTAATGTTTGATTTTCATTGTGAATGGGCCAATTCTATAGGTATACCTGATAGCATTGCTCAATCACTTTTAAGCACTTGGTATTTCTGTGGGGAGTATTGGTTCTTCCATTCACTTTCCCATTTCACAAGCACTAAGGTAAATTCATTATTTCACTGTTGCTAACTCCTCATATGAAGTTCATAAAAACCTACTGCCAGAGGGAGCCCACTGCCCTAAAAGCTTCTGTGTGTAGTGCATCTATTGTGTATAGAAAACACACAGGTAGAAAGATATGAACAGCTAAATTAGTTGGAGGAATGGTGCTTTTATATTATGCTCATTTATTTATTTACTTAGCAGTCATAACTTATGCAATGTATTGCGTTGGTCAGCAAGATTAGCATTAGAAGGTGTGTGTTCAGGACAAAATTATAAGTTCATGCTTGTGTTTTAATGCATTTATTACTAGTACTTTGAGACGTGAAATGAACCTAAAATAACTTCACTACAAAATATGAGGTAATGGCCACTATAGAGCAAGAGAAAACTCATAACTTGCTTGCTGTTGAAAATGCACAGAGGCTCATTGAATGAAAGTTTCATTATACCAAAGTGGTAACTACAAGGGCAGTCCCAGAAGTACCGGACCTGACTATATATAGCAGTTGTTGTTTCAAACAAATGACTAAGCTAGAAAGTGCCAAGCTTATAAATCGTAAGTTTGAAGTTTGACGATGCTACATTGTTTAGTAATTGTTTGGCAGCCATTAATAGCAAATTTGTAAACATGGATAAAACTGGCCATTGTTATGTGATACAATACTTTCATTTGAAAGGTCTTAGTCCAACTAATATTAAAGCTGACCTAGATTCTACTCTGGGGTAATCTGCTCCTTCGTTTACAACAGTAAAATATTGGGTGACAGAGTTTAAGCGAGGCCGTACGAGCTGTCGAGACGAACATTGCAGTGGTCGACCAAATGAGGTGACCACACCAGAAATTGTGAAGAAAATCCACAAAATGGTTTTGGATGACTGTTGATTGAAAGTGCATGAGCTAGCAGACATCATAGGCATTTCAAAACTTGCTGTACATCGCACACTAACTGAAAATTTAGACATGAGAAAGCTATGCGCAAGATGGTGCCGTGTTTACTCACAATGGAGCAAAAGCAGTGTCGTGAGGATGTTTCAGTCAAATGTTTGGCAGTGTTTCACGCAATAAAGCCAAGTTTTTGCATCGATTCATAACCATGGATGAAGCATGGGTCCAGCACTTCACACCTGAGACGAAGGAACAGTCAATTCAATGGATTGAAAGGGGAGAATCGGCTCCAAAGAAGGTGAGACAGTTCCATCTGTAGGCAAGGTCATGGCGCCATTTTTTTGGGATGCGCGTGGGATAAAATTCATTGATTCTCTTCAAAAAGGAAAAGCAATTAATGGTGAGTATTATGCAAACTTATTGCAGCATTTGAATGATGAAATCAAGCAAAAATGGCCGCATTTAGCAAAAAAGAAAGTTCTGTTTCATCAAGACAATGCACTAGTTCACACATCCATTATCGCCATGGCCAAAATCAATGAGTTAAAGTTTGAATTGCTTCCGCATGCACCCTATTTGCCAGACTTAGCCCCCCCTCTGATTATTTTCTGTTTCCAAAGTTGAAGAAATGGTGTGGTGGTAAAAGATTTGCCAATGCCTCCACAATGAAGAGGTGGAGTTTGCAGTTGATGGCTGTTTTGCAGAACTCGACGGTTCTCGATATAAACAGGGTATCAAAGCTATTGAACATCGCTGGGAAAAGTGTATCGAGCTTATAGGAGACTATGTAGAGAAATAAAGATGTTTTTTTCCAAAATTTTTGTGTTTTCTTTGTTAGGTCAGGTACTTCTGGGACAGCCCTTGTAACTCACCCTTAGCAAATGTTAAATTATAGATCTAGGCTTGAAAGCTGACTTTATGCTGTTTATTTACCAACTTGATTGAAAGGGGTTAAATAATAGCATTAGTATAAGAAAAATAATGAATTACAACAGTGATAACTTTATGTACTCCACAGCATATGAAACAACACTTCGTGAAGGGCTGCATTTTGAAAAACGAACTTTCCATGGGACATTTGCTACAGTAAGTAGTAATTTTAATTATGTGCTCTATGCATTTTGATTATCATACCAATTTACTGTGCTTGGTAGCTATTACACATTAAACAAACTGTGTGTTTCGTTTTAGGATGATCGCAAGGAAGGAATGACTGCCTTTGTTGAAAAGCGTGCTCCTAACTTTTCCAACAGCTAAGCATAATACACTGCTGCCATAATTACATTGCTTAAGGACAGGGTGAGTAAAAATATGTTGTAACTGCTTAAAGTCCTCTTCCCATAAATGTACATGTTCTTTTAAACAAGGTAAATACTAATACTTGCCAAGTTCCTGAAATTTAAATCCACAAAACTTTCCTCCTCCAGCAAACTATAATAATTTAGGATGTGTAAAATATATAAAATGTTCGGTGTAATAAATATACAAAAATTACATGTGAAATAAATGGAAATTCTGTTTTATAAGAATCCTTGAAGACCTGGTAGTACTTGCTGCGTTTTTCTGTCGCACATGCCGAAATTCTTTCTTGTACAGGATGATTTATGAACTGACACATTTGTTTCAAAACGAGTTATGCTAGCTACAACTTATTATACCTGAAATGCATAGGAATTTTGGGAGATTATTTACCTCTATAGCAAATGTTGAAAATATCCTCCATCCTGTATAAGCACAACTCCACACGTCGTTCCATGTTACTGGCAACTCGCTGGAGGACTCTGTTGTCAATAGCTTGAATCTCCTGTGCAATGTTGTGCTTCAGATTGTTCAATGTCTGGGGATGTGTGACATAAACCCTGTCTTTTAAGTAATCCCATAGAAAGAAGTCCGGCGATGTCAAATCCGGAGATCTCAGTGGCCACAGGTTCTTGGAAATTATCTGGTCATCAAAGAAACTTGCAATTAGTGCCATGGATTCATTTGATGTATGGCATGCAGCACCGTCCTGCTGAAAATATCCTTGACTCAATTCTACATCGTCTAGTTGCTCAGCAAACTCCATGAAAATCCATCAGTACTCTGTAGTGTTCGCATTGTTTAAAAATAAAATTGGTCCCATTATTCTCTGTGCGGATATTGCGCACCAAACTCCGATTTTAACCGGGTGCATAGGTGCTTCATGAATAACATGTGGATTTTCGCTGGCCTAATAGCGTGAATTATTTGAGTTAGCGTGAGTTCACATAGCTGGATAAATGAAACCGTGCTTCATCTGTGAACCATGTGATGGACAATATGGCAGGATTTTGCACAATGAACGCCTGAAACCAACAACAATAATTCACTCGTCTGTTCCTGTAACTGATGGACAACCGTAATCCTATACGGCTTTGGGCCTGCACTTTTCACAGCTCTCTGACACATTGAGTAGCTGTACCCTGTCTCCTACGACAAACATCTTAATGATTTTTTGGGTGACTAATCCAGTCGTGCTCTTACGTCAACAACCACCATGGGAAGCCTAGATGAACGAGTTTTGCCTTTTTCACTCGCCAGAGATCCAGTTGTTTCCAATTTGTTTACCAATCCCAGTATTGTGTTTCTTTGGGGAGGATTCGGAACACCAAATTCTCTCTGGTATGCCCTTTGAGTAACTGTAATTGAATTCGTAATCCAGTATTGCTTTACAAGGAAAAGTCATTCGTTTAATGTGTACTCCATTTTCACATTCACGAGAACATCTCAAAAACACTTACAAATAAAACATGAACATCTGCACATCTAGTGACAGGCAATCAAAACTCCAAAACATTCTGTTTAATTTGGTGCTAAAATTGGGGCATTGACTGAATTTCGAACAGAATAATTAAAGAAATAAATGTGTCAGTTCTTCATAAATCTCCCTGTACCATAAATATGTATTAAAGCAAAGAACATCATTTCTAGTCCATATTTTACACTTCACACTAGGGACTATAACCATAATGTGTCACAAAATATGTGAAACCTATATCCTGCAGCCATAGAACGCAAATAAGATAAATCATTTACTAGAAACTGGGACTTTACAATTCACATAATCTATTATTAAATGTTCGCACCCATTTACTACTCATTAATTACTGCTGGCTATTATTACACATTACTAATGAGCAACCAAATTTCAAATTTCGCATATTACTCGCGCAAAACTTCTGGAATCGTGACCTTGATTGCTACCCCAGCTGCCGAGCCTAGGAATGGTTTATGTTTAGCTTAATCAACGAAAGCGATATAATACCTTTGCTTACTCACAGTGTGTAACACATGCAGTCTGCATAGAAAGTGTCTGCATCTGGTTGTAATTTTAAAGAGAGCAGTATCTAAATAGTACTTATTTTATATTTGTTATATTTATAACCATGGCTCCTATGTTTTCAAAGTTAAGTGGTAAGGTGTTACGTAGTCAAAGTAGGGAAATAATTGCAAATGTCCTCGACTTCATGAAGCAAGAAGCAGAGATGAAGGAAGAAAATATATGTTCATCCGAGTTCCACAAAAGCCTTAAGAGAGTGAAAGAAAGAGTAGTCAAAGCAACTGGTGTTTCACCAAGTTCCGATTCCAGAGTTCTCAAAGATAAGAAAAAAAAACATATGGATGAAAGAGTACCATTTGACACACCTGGGAAGAAACATAAGGTCCCTAAATGTATTGCAGAAATAGACTATTTCGAATGCGTCATTCGGCGCACGATTCACAATTCCTATGTGGAAGAAAAAACTGTGCTAACAGTAAGCAGATTGCTCATCAAGCTGAAAGACAGCAGAAACTTACAAGGTGGTATTACAAATCTCAGAAAAATTATTAAAGATTTAGGGTTCAAGTGGAAGAAACCGAAATCAAATAGAAGAGCTCTAACAGAAAAGCAAAATAAATAAAAAAATAATAAAATAAAAAAAAATAAAAAGTAAATATTGCCATGATAGCTTAGTCGGTTAGACCAACGGCACGGAAAGCCTAAGATCCGTGGTTCAAATCCCGGCTATGGCATTGAATTTTTCATTCTGATTCTACCTTTCCAAATGAGTATAATTTTATATGTACTTATATCAGTGTGTACTTATATCAGCATCAATTTTTAAGGTGGTGCTACAAATTTCAGAAAAATACTATAGTGTATGAAGATGAGTCATACATACACAGCAGTCGTACAGCATCTAAAAGTTGGAGTGACGATAGCGAATTAGGTTGCAGGTTCCTGTTGCTAAAGGGCAAATACTTATTATCGTTCATGCTATTGGAAAGATCGGCTTCGTTCCAAATGCCCTTCTTTTACAAGTTGCAAAAACAACAGGAGATTTTCATCAAGAAATGAATACAGAAAAGTACATGAAGTGAATCAACGCCATGTTGATACCTAATATGCCTGCTGGGTCTGTTCTGGTCATCGACAATGCTTCACAATGCGTCAACACTCAGTTGACAAACCACCTACCTCAAATTCCTTGAAAGAAGAAATGAGAGCTTGAGTACTTAGACATAATATAGCTTTAGATGAAAGCATGAGTAAAACAAAGCTATATAACTTAATTAAAGCCAACAAACAGCTTCAGACGTCATACATACGTGATACATATCGCCATAGTGTACTTAGACTGCCATTGTATCGCCCAGATCTAAACCCAATCGAATTAATCTGGGCTGATATCAAAAAATGGGTGGCATGCAGAAATATCACTTTTAAATTAAAATATGTGGAGTAGTTATAACGCCAGCAATTTGCTGAAATTGGAAGGCTGGAATGGGAAAATGTATGTCCACATGTTGAATAAATTAAGAATCATTATTTCGAAAAATATGGAATTGCAGAAAATCAAATAGAAAGAATTCTCATCCAAGATAATGGTGCAGAAAGTAGTGACAGCAGCGATGATGGCAATAATGTGAGTGATTCCGCAGAAGAGGAAGGGTTGTTAGATGTGGAAGAATTGGAGGCAATGATTGACATTGTTTTTTATATTAAGCGCTTTTTACAGCGTGGATTTTAATATACTGTATATAACTAAGTTTATCATTGCAGCGCATAACCGGTGTGCGGATATTTGACAATGACTGTCCCACGCACTCCTGCAGCATGCAGGCGACCGGTCACCTCGTGATCTGGTAAGCAACTCGCTTCATAGCTCTCATTAAGATTTTCACATGTCTAGAACTGTTGCGACGATTATAACACTATGCACGTGTTGCAGCCCAGTGAAGGGGGGACATCATGAAGGGTAGACCTACAGATAAGCTCTGACCTATCATAGCACTGTATATTATTAGTATGGTACATTTTGGCCATAATTATAAGTTAGCAAGAAGTTGTGCATTAGTATCATAAAAAAATTACAATGTAGTGATATAGAAATTGTTTTGCCCATGCTGAAAATGTGCAACACTTTGAATCACCCCCCCAAAAAAAAAACTAAAAAAGGCATCCACTGTCTTAAAGTCAACATTTTAAGGCAAACCATAAAAGCTGACAAGTATGAATACTGGCAAGTGTGCTGCAAGATTCGCTATAACCATTAGTGTTTTGTAAAAAATGCCTCTTTTCAGTGTGTGTACTTGGTTCTGTATGCTAAAGAAGTATCAGGCATTCTATTCTAGATAAACTACAAAACAACATTTCTTATTAATTAAATGGACAGAATGATTAGGTGAATGGTTTTTAAAGCAGAACATGCAGGAAAGCTTTCTTCTGCTTGTCAACAGTACCCAGTGTATTCAAACAAGAAAGATTCCATTATTTTTCTCAATACAACACACTAAACTCTAGTTCCCTGAATACTGCGTAGATTATTTGAAGACCAATTCTCTTAAGTTTTATGAATTTAATACATAGCTGGAGAAGTGGAATTATGCATTGTTGATAGGAACTAGAACATTTAGAATCTCTTTATAATGAAAATTTTCATTTAAAATATCAAATATAAATATAAAATAAGTGAGATCTGCTTTCAACATATTTACACAAAAGTTAAGAAATAAACTTACCTTTTCAGGCATGCAAAAAAGTTCTAGTGAAGTTTGTCTTTAGTAAAATTGACAAGATTTTCAATCTATACCACAAACTTGCAACAATGTGTTCAGCATAAAATTTACTGTTGAAAAAATATTTATGAATTCAGCATTGTATTCTTCAGACTGAAAAAAATCTAAATTCTCAAGCCAACTCATATTTTTTCCAGTAAACCATATGATATTTTCAAATTAATTTTGATATAACATACTAAATTTTGACTTACAATAACGTAAGTACTTTTAAGTCCCGTTTCATAGTTAACCACTATTAGATCAATCAATGTTAATTGTTCTACACATGTCGTGTATTAGTAATGTAGAATCACACGGAAAACTTCAATGCCATAGCTAGAATTTGAACCACAGATCTTCAGCTTTCCATTCTCCTGCTCTAACCAACTTGGTTACCATGGCAACATGCCGGCATGACACTAAATTCTCCAACTGACCCAAGGCATTCTCAAATTAATTTTGAGGTAACATACCCAATGACGACTTACAATACTATTTAAAACACTGAACTATGAAACGGGTCTTTTTTTTTATATTTTTTATTTAATATTTTAGCTTTAATATATCTATTATATATATTAACTTCCTGAATTTCTTCTGGGAAGTGTATGTGCCCTGCAGTCCACCAGTTAGACTACACTGAAAAGCTGTCAGTAAATTGCAGAAGAGTGTGCATTCTCTAACTCAGCCATCACATACTTGAGTTTACAAGTTGGATGGATTTACTGAAAATCAGAGCTACAATCAGGAAGGCATACGTTTTTTGTGAGATTAAATCTAAGCTGTATATAGCTTTTAGGGACTTGATGGCATGTAAATTAACATTACCGGGCAGGATGTCTGAGGCAGTAATGTCTATGGCCTGCATTTGGGAGGTCCCGGGTTCAAACCCCTGGGGCCGACCAATCTGACCAAAGGTTTTTTCGTGGTTTTCCTCGGTTGCTAGGCGAATGCTGGATTGTATAATTTGATCCGTGAATTTTCCTGTCACCCCTTTCATTTCCTTCTTTACCGCCATACCAGGCATTGGGTTGATCACCCATCCTGGATATACTATGATCTAGAGTTTGCTTGCTCCTTGACAGGCTACTGACCCAAGACATTGGCTTGTAAGTCCTAAAAAGAGGAGGGTAATTTTCCTCTTTCAAGAATAAGGAGAGTAAGTTAAAATTATCACTAGAAAGGTACCCATTTTTCTAAGAAAATGTTTTACACATGCCTAAAAGCTCAGAACTTAATAATAGATTTATGCACTTAAAGGGCCTAGGAATTTTATTACTTATAGACAACAAGGTATCCCAAATTTTTATTTTCAAAATTTGGTATTCCCATGTGTTCCATCTGATTTTTTAACTTTAGCTTGAAACCCTGAATTCTAAGGCATAAAGCTATGTATTCTACCTTGAAATCACATGAAAACAGCAGCAACATAAAAAGTGATGGATTAATTTATAGCTTGTTTCACATTTACTTATTAGTACACAAAAGTGTGATGGACCTCATCACTTCAATGCTTGTAATTCCAACTTTTCTTTCACTTAAGGATGCACAGACAAAATTGAAATATCATATCACAAGTCTTATTGTTTTCACATTAGAATTGGATGCAGAATTTGAAGTCCAGGTTTTGGCCACATTCATCCACTGTGGTTACAATAGTTTAGCAAATAAAAATTAAATGTCAATATTTGCTTTCAAGTTCTAAAGTAATTTATTTGTTGCAGATGAAGAAACCATTACCTTGGTTGTCCAATTTCCTAAGCTATTCTCTGGATGGAAGAAAAATGGAGGAAATCATGGAAAACAATTATCTTTGGATGTATATATGCTAAAGAAATCTCTATACCATGCAGCATTTGTAGTTTGTTGAAAAAAAAGCTAAATAATAATTATAACATGACTACATATTTTTCTATGTAAGTTTATCAGAGAAAATGTAACATACGCAAGCCATTTATTTGCAGTTGAAATATTCCACAGTTTATTTTTTGTATCTCTAATATAGACTGAATAAACCATGTTTAAGTATACTGTATGCTCACCTTTTAAATTACATGTTCAATTGCTTGGCAATGTGCCAGTCAATTGTAGAAACCTTTAAGGAATGACTTAACCAGACTATAGGAATACCTTGAACAATTTCCATTATCTGATGCTTCAGATTTCTAAGTTGTTGGGCCTTTATAAACTGTCTTCAAATGGCCCACACAAAAAGAAATCCAAAGGCAACAAATCCAGCCACTGCATGTGACCTCTCCTACCAATCCCAGCATAATGGAAAAACCTGGCCTAAGTCTGACAAACATTCTGTCCATAATGAGCTGGCGCTCCATCTTCGATAGTCGGTGATTGGCTGGATGCAGAAACAAGTTTATAATGGCTAGTACTATTTGTTTTCAAAGCAAATCGAAGTATCTGTTAGTATTTACTATTTCTTTAAAGAGGAAAGGACTGATAATATGGTCACCAACAACACTAGCCCAAATATCAAGTTTCTGTGGTGCTTGTGATTCTCCATTTTGGATTAACGAGGTCTGTTCAAAAAATTCCGGAACTTTGTTCACAACATTTTTCTATGCTTACCTTTTACCTATTGTGCATGGTCTCCTTCGAAATACTGTCCTCCACAATTGATATACTGCTCCCAATGCTGTTTCCACTTCTTGAAGCTCCGGTACAGCTCTTTCTGGATCATGCGAAGCACGGTCTGCAAATTTTCTTTCATCTCGTCTATCATCGTTCGTCCTTTCAACAGTGTTTTCAACTTTGAAATAAAAAAAATCTGCAGGGGACAGGTCTAGAGAGCACAGAGGACGAGGCAGCACAGTTATATAGTTTTTTGTGCGATAGTCACGCACCAACAGGGATGAACGTGCAGATGCGTTATCGTGATGCAAGAGCCATGAATTGTCTCGCCATATTTCAGGCTGTTTTCTTCTCACATTTTCTCGCAGGCATCGCAACACGTCCTGATAGTACCATCGATTTAACATCCTGATAGTACCTATGGCATGAATACATGATGAACTAATCCTTCAAAGTCAAAGAAAACTATTAGCACAGCTTTGACCTGACAAGCTTTTTTTGGTCTTGGAGAACCTTTACCAGCCCATTGTGAAGATTGAACCTTGGTCTCAACATCATAACCATAGACCCACGCCTCGTCACCAGTTATGATTCGCTTGAGGAACATCTTGTTCTCATTTGCGCGATCCAAAAGCTCTTCCAGATTGTGAGGCGATTGTTCTTCCTGGTCTTGACTCATGAGCAGGGTTAGGAAATTCATGCCCTAAAAACTCTTGTAATATGCATGCAAATATGCCCTTAAAATGTGCAAAATATGCACCAAAATATGCCCTAAAAATTATTATATTTAAAGATAATGTGCACATGCAAACCTACATTTATTGCTGAGAAGTTGATGCACATGACTCCACATCCAAAATGAGGGATGAATTACAATTTACCACTACTGCATGACGGAGACTTTCCATGGTATATCTTTGTCTGTTGTCTCTCAATATACTTTTGTATCTTGAAAAACTTGTTTCAACATCACATGAGAATATTGGTGCATACTTAAAAGTTGATAGTTTTTCCACAGAAAGAGGCAAGTCTTCAGGTATCCCTAAGGACTTTCCTCCAAGAATGTCTCGTATTTTGGAGATTTGTTTATACCCAGGGTTTCTTAAAAGGGCATAGTTTACTTTTGTCTTTTATTTTCTGCCCTACATTACCTGGAATGGACACCAAACCAGAAATGGTAGTATCAAATACATTTAATGACTGATTTAAGGTTATACCTGTTGTTTCCAGGGATTTAATTGCTGCAGGCATATTGGAAAAATGTGTTACTATAAAGGCAAGATTTCCTTCAAGCTCTTCATCTGAGAGAACATTCTGTGCTATATGAATTGAAACAGCATCATCTGATTCTAATGAATTAATAACACTTCTGACTGATGCTAAATGTTTAGCATAATACAATGCAGCTGTTATCCAACTCCCCCAACGGGTTAAAACAGGTTCAGGTGGTAGTGGAATATTAGGTGCCATCTTTTTGAACAGCTGGACCCTAGATGCAGATTTAAGAAACACTTGTTTCACACTAGAGATTAACTTATCTACTTTAGGAAAACATAACCTAATTGTTTCTGCAATGCGATGAAGGGCATGAATAAGACAAGTTAAATGAATGCTCTTAGGAAAAATTTCTGTTAGTGTTTTCCCAGCTTTGATCATATAACTTGCTGCATCAGTTAAAAACAAAAGTACATTGTCATATTTTATATCACCAGGCCATATTAATTTCATAGAGTCAATCGCAAGTTGACTCAGTGATGCACTGTTAGTAACTTCTAACTGAGAGCAAGTTAAGAGAGAGGGCACACCTGCCTCTTGCTGATTTAGAACACCCACTATTACATTTGCAATGAGACGTCTTTCTACATCAGTTGTTTCATCTATTGAGATCCAGAGAAACTCATTTGCTAACTTAGTTTGCAAGGTAGGCATTACATTGTTGTAACAACAAGGGATGTATGTTTTACGTAAGGTACTTTGATCAGGCACGTGTTGCTTGGTGTACTTTTCTAAAAAAGTACGCAAAATTGAGTTATTTATTTTCCATAAAGGTATGTCAGCTGCTAGGAATGCTTCACAAAGGTCATATGAAAACTGTGTAACTCTACTTCCCATACATTCGACTAGTAGACGTTGGACACTTTCACTTCTGTCGCTTTTTTTCACAATCATTTCCCTGTGCTTTGCAGTATTAATATGTTGAACGATTGAATCCGTTTTTCACTCCCAATATTTTTGTCACATGCCTTACAGTATAACACTCTACCATCTGTACTAATAAGATCACTAGAAAATTCACTTTGTAAACTCTTAAGTCTGCTCGCATTACTTGGTTTCACCCTCAACATTTTTAATACTGTATGTATTCATACCACCTCATCAATTATCGCAAAGAAACTGGCTGCAGTGGCTGCTCGATCAACACACTGCCTTATTGCTTAATCTATTCTCCAGTACAGCGGGGATTTCCCTATCTTCCAAGACATCATATGATTCTTACCAGCATTGCATCACTGACTCTTCACGTGATCAATGTCATGAATCACTTGCCTCAGTGATATTGACAAAGGGTGAAACAGGATCCTTTTGTTAGCATCAGTTCACAGAAAAATAAGTTGACCATTTAACCAAAATAACTCATTTTAAAAAATATTTCCCATTTAAGCGCTAAAATATGCCAAATAAACACACTATTTACTAAATATGATGCAGTTACTTAAAACAGCATAAATATGCAATTATATGCCCGATAAAAATCACTCAGAGCACTAAAAAATTCATAGTTCATGAAAATAATTTGTCAGCATATCAATAACATGCTTTTAAAAAAAATATGCAAATGCATGAACTTCCTAACCCTGCTCATGAGTCATGGGCCCAACTTGGCGGTAACACGATGCATTCCAAGATGCTGTGTCAGGATTTCATGACATGATCCAACTGCAATCTCTTGGACAGTCAGTCTTCAATTGGCATGCACAATTTCATTGGCGTTCCTCACATGAACATCATCGGTAGACATTGAAGGGTGTCCTGAATGAGGGTAATCTTTAACTTCTATCTGGCCATTTTTAAACCATGTGAACCATTCATAACACTGAGTAGGGCTTAAGCACTCATCACCAAAGGCTTCCTGCATCGTTTGGTGTGTCTCTGTAAAGGTTTTCTTGAGTTTCACACAAAATTTACTGCAGATGCATTGCTCCTCTAACTCTGCCATCTCAAAATTCACAAACTATGCGACACAACGTTCTACTCAATACAGCAGTTACACAGGTGCGTGCAGAGATGCCAACCACATTTTGCTCCAACACTCCTTGGCACAAAATTACGAATGTTCCGGAATTTTTTGAACAGACCTCGTACATCTGAACAGTATTTGCAGTTTTGTCTGTTAACAAATTCATTCAGGCATTATGTGGCTTCAGTCTGAGAATACAGTTTGTCCAAGAAAAATTGGATTATTTTTTATGTACGCCATCATTAATCCACAAAACTGCATGCCTCTATCTGGATTGCCCTCTGAAAGCTTCTTTAAAAATTGGAAGTTGCTTGACACTTTTAAGGATTTTCATCATGGAACTTTGGGTTACATTGTATTTGTTGTAGGAAATTTTGGATTTACTGGCACATGGAGGAGAATATCCAATGAAATATTCTCATCAGTTGCACTGATCTTGGTAAGTCCTTAAGGTTACCAGAGTCCTCAAACTTCTTTACCATCCTTGTCACTCTTTCATGTGAAATTGGATGGCAATCAGGATGCGTAAAACTAAATTTACCACCTCTAGAAGAGATTGTTGCCTGTCTCAATAGCCAACCATCATTAAAATTAGAATTGTTTCCTTTCACCAATATGAGGTACAATTATTAACTCACTAGTTGTCAGATTCAGTCCCTTAATTAAGATATATCTGTATCAGTAAATAAGTTTCCATGGATAAACAAAGGACAGTCAAATCACAGTAACCAAAAGCAGCATTTTACTCATATTATTCATTATATCTATTCTTTTCTGTTTTCTTGATTTAGCAACAATGATTGTGTACAGAAGTATCTAGTGTGGGTGCTTCTTGAAAAGTTCTTAATCACCATTATCCAAAAATATAACGGGTATTACATTTAAAATAGGAGTGTTTAAATTTAAGCATACTCGCATTCCATTATTAAACTTGACAAATATTTTATTAATACCTGTAATATCAGGATTGTAGTTTCATTTTGTGCAAAAGCTGTTGCTTAAGTAGGAACTACCTATAAGTTACCAAATGTATCTAAAGGTTAGGTTGGAAATGTATACAATGACTTCCATTATTCACAGTCTGGAATGGTATCTTCTATTTTAGCTAACCGAAAGATTGAGCAGTGCATAATGGGCAGTCTCGCAGATAAAGATCAAACAGCAAAGATGGCAATACATCATATTCATTTGATGGTCAATTTTGAATCAGATTCAGATAATGAGGTTTTGACCCAAGTCTTAGTTGCTGCTTGAAGAGCAAGGTGCATTAGCCATACCCAATTAAGTTGGAAGAATGGGATGACAAATTTTTAACTCACTTTTGAATAACCAAACCACCACCACCCTGCATCTGCTAGATTCTATAACAAATCAATTGGAATATGTTGCTGACAGGTGAGTGAGAAATTTTTAATAATCTGTATGTGTGTATTGTTAACCTTATATGAAATTTTACTATTGTATAAGTTTATACTGTTGTCTGTATGTGATGGCAATATATGCTGTGCTTAACCGTTTTCCCAATATGGACATGTATAGATATCCAGTGTAAAATACGTGGCAGACTCTTAATATAACTACAGTGCTCTTTAAAGAGAGAGAGAGAGAGAGAGACCTCCGAGACATGTTCCTTACCCGAGCATGCAAATACATGTATCGTTTGTAATTTTTAGTTTCAAACAGGCTTCTTCATGCACACCAATGAGCAGTAAAATGCTATGCTTTATTTTTTGCATAAAACAATCTCTGTAATAGACAAGCAACATTTATTGTCTGCTGATTAAAGTTCATAAATGGGTCTCTTGCTGGTTACCTGAAGTGACTTCTTATACCTGAAAACTTTTAAACATTAGCACTTTTAAACTTAAAATCAGCCAAAACTTGGACTACTTTCAGATCTTCCAGTATCTTCTTCGTCAAAGTTCCATTCCAAGCTTTCAACTGACCACACATCCCAGTCATATTGCTGTTCACTTTCCTGTTGCTTCTTCTTAGAAGTTGAAGCCATACTTTCTGCTGCATCACACGTAGTTAATGCCTCACACTGTAGTGCTTCAGGTTTGTCAATAGGTTTGTCTTTCCTAAAAAAGACAGGGGAGATCATAAGACAAGTTTTATATTCCATAAACAATCAGGTTTCACACATTACTTGTCCTAAAGTGGTCATGTACAGGGAGAACCAAAAAACTACGAACCAGCTGCACAGCGTTTTTCCTGTCTGTGTCCTCGGTGCTCATTGCTATCTGCCGATTTCATAGAAAGATGCGGATGAAACCAAACAACATTTTTTAAACTACTTTTAAAGGCTTTACTTACCAACTTTATGAAAGGAGATGCTGAGACTGGCCACCATTGTCCATATATTTTTAGCACCTCTTTAGGAAACTATCCATCACTTGCATAGTTCATGTTGAGAAATGCTGGCAATTTCCTGGTGGATATTTTATTTTAATTCTTCCAGGGTATGTGGGTTTGTCTTGTACATTTTATGCTTTAAGTTACCCCAGAGGTAGAATTCGCAGGATCGGGGGACCAAGGTGCCACAAATCTCTTAACAATAATTCTGTCTTCAAACACACTTTCAATTGTTCCCATCGAAATATTGGCCGTATGAGCTGTTGCAGAAAGTTGTTGAAAAAAGGCAAAATCACACTCCCTGTCTGTTAATTCTCTAAAAACAGGGGGCAAAATTGTATTCACGTATGCACAGGCTTCAACTATTGACTTGAAAAAAATTGGCCCTATAACTCTTTTGCCGTCTTTTAGATTTCTTAGCCTGAACTCTTTCTGTGGCCAGAAATTTATTGTTAAGTTCATGAATTGTACGGCGTGAAACTTTTACACAGAAATCTTTCTGCAAATTGTACTTTCACTTGGCGAGCTGACTGAGTTAACACGTACAAATCATAAATAAATGCACACTGCAGTAGAAAACATATACTGAGCTGTAATATACTTTGTGACTAAGTACAGGACAAAATAATAAATAACTCGTAATAACTGAACTACATCACATCCTTGTCAACTCAATACTGCACTTCACACTGCAGAGCAAAACCACGTCAACGTGACCTTGTTTATAGTAGCAGTGCATTATCATGTTTCCACACGCCCAGTGGAAAAATACCGCACAGCCAGTAATATTGTTCATGAAGTACCCCTTCATGACGAAAAAATTGGTCATGAGGGGAGAAAAAGTTATAGGGCCAATTTTTTTCAAGTCAAGTGTGTACGCCTGTACATATTGAATACAATTTTGCACCCCTATTTTAAAGAATTAACAGACAGTGAGCATGATTTTTCCTTTTTTCAACAAGACACTGCAACAGCTTATATGGCCAATATTTCGATGAGAGCAATTGAAAGTGCGTTTGAGGACAGAATTATTAGTAGAGATTTGTGGCTCCCTCGGTCCCCCAACCTAATTCCCCTGCGATTTCTATCTCTGGGGTAACTTAAAACAAAGAGTACAAGTCAAACCCACACACCCTGGAAGAATTAAAACAAAATATCTGCCAGGAAATTGCTAGCATTTCTCAACGAGAACTACAGCGAGTGATGGATAGTTTCCTAAAGAGGTACCAAAAATGTATGGACAACAGTGGCCAGTTTCAGCATCTCCTTTCATAAAGTTGGTAAGTAAAGCCTTTAAAAGTAGTTTTATAAATGTCGTATGGTTTCATCTACGCCTTTCTATGATAGTGACAGACGGCAACGAGCGCTGAGGATGAAGACAGGAAAAACACCCAGTTCGTTGGGTCTCCCTGTAGTAGAGAGTATGGGAGAAGTTTCTGCACTCGTGTACCTCACCTCATCTTACATAGTACTTCTTCCATAATGTGTTACTACTTAATGCCATTGAAGTAAAATTGTAGTAATAGGAAATATAGCGCAGGAGAAGCTTTACTTACTGTAATACTGTACGCCTTTAAGTGTGTACTACCCATATATCTATTTGACCCACAAGGTAATTGTGTCATGTCAGTTGTGCATGCACAAGATCCTTAAAACGTGCACAAATCAAGATGTGCTAGTGACTCTGTGCCATGTTCCATTGAGTTTAGAGGAGTAATGTGGTAGATATAAATGCTACAGATTTTAAATTATCACATGTACGTTACGTTTAATGGCATTCAAAGAAAAGGAGGGGGGAAAAAAGCAATAAATCCACAAGCTGTCAAAAGTTGGGGTGTTCACAGATCTTATTCAGTAGCCTTCACTACTTACGATGACTGTGTAAAGTCCAATGACAGTTTTAACTTCGTTTCATTTAATGGCTTTAAAGCTTGGAAAGATCCTATGTCTGCTAATGATACTGAATGATCTCCAGAAAATGTTAATACACTGGTTTTTGATGATAAATGCCCTGATTGCTATTGAAATGGAATTAATTGCATCAAATTGAGAATAAGTAAACCTGACCAGCCAATATTGTTTAAATGTCCATGCGTTGTTGAACTATAAACATGAGTTTAGACTATTCTGTGACAATCAATTGGAAAACATCATGGCTAAGCTGCTGATTTTTTGGCACTAAAAACAGAAGAAATGGGCATTTAAAAAGGCACTAACAGTATCCTTACCACAAAAAAGTACAACCACACCATAGCGTTTGCACATTAGGGATGTCATTCATTAAGGACTTATTGTTCATGAATTTCATTATGGCAGTGAATAACTAAATATTCCTTTAAATGCAATAAGAACTGATGTCAGTTGTCAGAATATTTGTATATTAGGAGAAACTCCTCTGCACTTTACATAAGTGATCGGAAAATACTTCAGGGATCCAATCTCAGTAAGGAATGCAGTAATGTCAATATTATTTGCAACCAGTGCTTCTGCCACCAATAGCGCTTGCTCCCACTCAGAATTTCTTTCCACAATTTTCAGATACTTATTTTTCGTTGTCTACTCATATTTCCACTTGCTTTATGTAAGCAGACAGCTTTCCAAAGTTTGCTTTGATAAAAGTAAGGTTAGATTTTAGCTTGGGTTTCATCAGGATAGTATGTTTGTCTGCTATGCTTGATGCCTGATCCTCCTCAAAAGTATTAATAACCTAAAAATGTATACAAAAATTAATAACAGTTATATTAAAATAAAAATATTCAACCCTCCTAAGCGCTACTTTCTCATATCAAAAGACTAAGGGCCGGTTTCACCATCCGATGTTAAAAATACTCTTGTTTGTTAACAATGTGTTCAAAGTTTAACATAATGTTAAAACTTTTGCATTTCATCAAGCTTTTACAGCAAATTGTTAGCTAACACTTTGTTAACATCAAAGACAACTGAGAACACCAGCTTTTGAGAAGGTGGTGGCCAAACTACAGTGCTTCTGAACGTGCTCCAATACACTTTTGTCTATGTATCGCTGCGTGCTCTGTGTCAGTAGCAGACAACTATTTACATTCATGGCAATTGCCATGTGATGTTACCAATTGTTGGAGGTTAGAATTGTGATGTCAACTGAAATAAACGTTTCACCGTTTGAAACGCGCTAATTAACATCTGGTTAATAAGTATAGATTTATTATCAAGTGAGAAAAAGCCGACCGTCTTACATTAAAAGATAAGATTGCAGCCTGGGACAAAATCTGCAAGTAATTTAATTGGAATGAATGCGTTTCTCCGAAATCCAGTAAGCAATTATGGCAATTTCATAAAGTGTAGCACCAGAAACAGTAGATGTGGAGAGCAATTAAGACTGTTTAAAACTGGTGGTGGAGACTGCGTTGAAACTAAAGTGGATGAGAATGTGTTATCACTGATTAATCAATCAGACTCGAAAAAAATATGGTTTGCTTTTTTTAAGCAATTGCTTTGGAAACCTTCCAGATAAACCCACAAATGATAGCTTTGGAAGTAGCAACATTATCACCCACTTAAGTAAATGAAAAATGTTAGTAGCATAAAATCTAAGCACCTAATTAACATAGGAGAAAGAGGCATGCTTCTGTTGGTAGTATTCTAACCTCTCATATTTCCCATAAAACCATGTTCAAGACCCCTTGGACAGTCTATATCGCTTTAAAAATTCCTCCTTTTGCAGGGTTTCAAATTTATTATGACGTATGACTGCTCTTCTATTAGGAATGGCATTCAAAAATGCCACTGTGGCAAACTCATATCAACAGCTTGGTTTACAGCAGTCATTTTCCAACTTCTAGCATTTGTTAAAGACCTTAATCTAGGGATATGGCAATTTTAGCTTAACACACTTTAATACATTGTTAAAGTTAACAGTGTTTGATGAAACAGAATTTGTGTTAGCTTTACTGTTAAATCAGTTTAACATTGTGTTAAAATTTAGCATCTGTTGGTGAAACCGGTCCTAAGTGTAATTCATTTACCTCATTAATTTTGTGGACAAGTTAAGCATAATAGAAGGCAGCCTCTAAGCATGTACCCCAATGTTTTACAACTGGCTGTGGTGGTAGAGGCGTAGTTGGCAAAAGATTTTTGAATGCAGTACTTTGAGAATGTGGCTTGAGAAAACCTTCTTTACAGTAGAGATGAGGTTATTCACAGAAAAAAATGCTGACATTTTCTTATTGGTTTATTGTAAATGATTGATTTGTCTGTGTTCTGGTATCAGTAAAATGTAACGCACTGAATTATCAACAGTTGCTAGGTTTCACTGTCCTCTAAAAAAAAATCAGCAGAATGGTAATAAATTATTAAAAGTATAGTATATAATATACAAATGTTTAGGCACTTGTAAGCAAATAGGCAATTATAGAATTTGCACATACGAGAGCGACACTTAACATTTTTAGAAAATCAAACAAGGATTAGTTTTAAAATGTTTAAATGATTTTATTGTTTTTCAAAATATTCCCCTTTAACTTCAGTACCTTTTACATTTGATGAAACTAGTCCTTAAAGCAATGATGCCACTCTTCCTGAGGCACTTCAGAAACCAGGTTTTTATTAATGTTCCACCACTTCATCTGATGACGAAAAAGCGATTCCATGGATTTTATCTTTAATTTTTGGAAACAAAAAGAAATCATAAGATGTTATGTCTGAGCTGTATAGTGGAGGTCCTTGGTGCTGACCTTTAGGGCATCCAGATATACTCAGTTGTTAGTTTTGCTATATGTGACAATGTGTAGTCGTGTAACATTAGTTTTTCCTTTCAGGTGTTTTCCAAGAATTTTTTCAAAAATTTTCTGTGAACAGACACTTGTATACCAACCAGCAGTAATAGTACATCGATCTTCTAATGCAATCTATAGTAGCAATATGGCCCATTTTAGAAAAAAAAAAACTAACAACCATGTTCTTACCAGCGCTGCAAACTCGTTGGATTTTTGTAGGCTTAGGTTTTGTTCAAAAGACCCATTTAGCCGATTGACTTTTCTTTTCAGGATCATAACAATAAATCCAAAATTCATCACCAGTAAGAATATTTCAAACCAAATTTGAAATTCTGCCTTGAAATTTTTCCATTTTTTCTGCACCAAGCAATGCATTGTTTTTGATCGGGAGTCAGTTTACATGGAATCCATCAATGACAAAATTTTCTCACGTCTAACTGTTGATGTAAAATGTTTTGGATTTGTGTCATACCAATGCCCAATGTTACCTGAATAAATTCATAAGATGTGTGTCGATCTTTTTCAAGCATTGCTCGAATAGCGGCAATATTTTCATCAGTAACAGCAGAAATTCATTACTAAGAAATAACCTATCTCTTTTGAATTCGCTGTATCAATTATAATTTATTGCCTTAGATGTTGCTTCTTTACCAAATGCATGCCGATCTTCTCATTGTTTAGGCATTAATGACAATTTAAAATCGTAGAAAAAGCATAGTCCAGAAATGTTTTCTAGAAATATTTATTTCTTTGTGAACATAAAATCTTTAAATGATAAAGCAAACTGTTACAACAAATGGAACAAACTACACGGCAATCCACTTGCAAAACTTAGAAAGTAGCTGTCATGTATAAACCAAATTTTGTTTGTTTTTAGAAACATTGCATTCTAAAAAATTTTCATTATCACCCTTGTAATAATCATAATACCTTAAAATGGATATGTATCCTAAATGCTTACACTTTCAGCATAAGGATTAAAGAAAGGCAAATAGGCATAAATCCATAGCTTAATCGTGACATTTACTCACAGTATCAAATTATAATAATTATTGCGCGGTAATCCCCACTTTCAACTCACCTGTCCTTCTGCTTTTCTATTGGCGTGTTTTCGAGTTCATCTAACGCTTTGGATATTGCAAGAAGTGTAGGATAGCGAGGATACCAGCTCCTGTGAAATGGTTGTACCTCCCTTGGTCCATCGGCGTCTACCAATACTGGGAAGTTTGCAATGTACGGACTCACACATACAGAGGTAGACCTGCTCATCTGCTGCACAGACACCAACTCAACTGAGGAAAATGCAAACCAGTATCATTCAAGAAAAAGGTGATTTAATTCACATGATGTTCATCACCCACTATCGTGTATTGTTATATTGCCTGTATGAAATATTCTTACTAAAGTACCTATCTACCTTATAGTAGGTAGACGAAGTATTGTATTCCACCCAAAAATTAAATGTCAGATTTCACTGGAAATGTTTTGATGCCCTCTGAATCAAAAAAAAATTATAAAAACGTCCACATATGTGTCTGTAAACAGCATAATTCGAATACGAAATGTCGGGGAAACACCAGACTTGGTATTTAAGTTACAACATTCAAGATAATCCTCCATCCCAAGCTACCCTTTACAGAGAAACTGGAAATGTTTGATTTTCTCAAAACATGGCTCTAAAAATTTTGATTAAAATAGCATGTATTTAGATATTTATGTAAAAATAAACTGTTTATATAGAATTTTCTGGGAGTAGCCTCTAAGTCCTCTCCATTTGGAGAGAATTTGATATAATTTCCTATAATGGGTAAACCATAAGATAAACACACAAAATTTACTGCATGAAAAATGTAGACCTCTTTAAGGCCCGGTTTCACAGTATAAGCTTAAACTTCGAATCGGGCTTAACCGGAGAGTTAAGCTACAGCTGAGTTTTACAGTGCGTAGTTCAAGCGCTAAGCCAAGATTATACGGGACTCGACTTAAATCGTACTGAACTGCGTTTTAAGTTAAGGTGTCGCCATGTTATCTGAGGACGACGATTTTAGTGACGAGTAAATGCAAATTATTTTAAACCATATCCACAACAGAAGACGGCCTAAAGTGTTTAGAATGCGTCCAAATCATTTCCACATATGGAATGACCGAGAATTCTACGAGAGGTTTCGGTTAAGTAAACAGTCTGTGATGATGGTACTAGAGATTATTGATGATGCAATTAAACGTAAAACAGACTGGTAAGTAAAACTTAATATTAAATTTATTCTTACACTTTTATAATATACTATATCGCCCATAAGGTATTATTATTTTATATTTCAGGAACAAAGCCCTCTCGTCAGAAGCAATGCTTCTTTTGACGTTGAGGTTACATGCAAGTGGAAGCATGCTAATTGCAGCTGGAGATTTTTTCCGGCTTCTCAAAATCTACATCATACAGGGTTGTGAAAATTGTTTCACGTCCATCAATTTGGACACCAATTAATTCCTTTTATTTCCTCGTCGACTGGCGTAATTAATGATGGCACAGCCGGACTTCCACCTGTACCCCGAATAGCACATTTCTCATCGGCGTATTTCTTTTTGTAACTTTCTTCAAATTGTCATATTTCTTCTTCAACACGGTAGCATCTCTGTATATTATTCCGCTCTTTGCATTGAATAACTCCGCAATTTTCCCCCACGTTTGGTTCTTCCTGCTCCATAGTACCTTATCAGATTGCTTGCACTCTATTATGTGTTTATACTGCTTTACAATGTCTAACAGAATGCTAACTTCTTGAGAAATGAAGTTAGCAGTACGTTTTGGCTCTGATTTTTCGGTCATTTTAATGTGTGTATCTTAATAACCTATAAACTCTTACTTTCAGGAACAGCGCCGCCATAAACAAATGCTGAGAATTCGCTCGATGCGCATGCGCAAGCGTTACCAACTTTAAAGTTCCGAGGAGTTGCTCAGCTCAGTAAAGCCAAACGTGGTTGCCTTACTGTGAAACTCGCAAAGCTTTAACCAAAGCTTAAGTTTTGTTTAAGCTGCGTCTGTAGCTTAGTAAAGGTTCGACTTAAGCCTTAACTGTGAAACCAGCCCTAAGAGACACAATTTATTTCAAATAACTTTTTATCTGGCATCAGTTATTTCCAAGATATCTGTTATCATTAATTTGAATTGTTTAGTACATCTCATTTTTTACTTTCTCTACCATGTATGTAGTAGGTAGAGAAGGTATTGCATTCCACACAAAAATTTGATACTGAGATTTTACTGGAAATCTGTGTTTTAAGTCTCCCTGAATCCAAAAAAGCATTCTTACTTTCTCTACCACATACATAATAGCTAGAGAAGGTATTGCATTCCACCCAAAAATTCAATACCATGATTTCAATGGAAAGATATGTTTTGGCCCCCAAAAAGCATTTTTAGAAAAAGGTCCATGTGTCTGAACAGCTAACTCAAAAGGTAGGATAAGTACTAAACTTGGTACTTAAGTTCAGTATCTTCCAAGTGTATGACTTGAAGAGTTTCAAGAAAAGCCCTCGCCCCAAATTTTTTTTTAAAATTTTTGATTTTCTAAAAATATCTCTAACGATTTTGATTAAAATACGTATTACAGATATTTATATGACAAATAAAATGTACATTTCCTCCTCATATGGAAGGAATTTTGTATAATCTTGTATAACTGGTAAACGTCAATGAATAAACGAAAACGTACTGCACAAAAAATGTAGATCTGTTTAAAACATACAATTCATTTCAAATAACTTTTTTATGGTATTAGCCATTTCCGAGATATCCATCATTAATGGTTCAAATTTTTCAAGTCCTGTCAATTTTCAGTTGTTTCTCGCGTGTCACGGAAAGAGTATGCAATTTTAAGGTAGCATATAGCATCCAGTTCTAAAGCATTTGACAGTTGCTACTCCATTTGTATCTATAATGAAATATGTATTGCAGCTATTTCCAGAAAGGTTTCTCTCAATTAAAATGAAGTAGATATGAAAATAAACTTTTGTAAGAATAGTTTGTATACCCACTAATAAACAATAGAGGGAGAGAAAATCATGTAAATGTAATACCTCAGAAATTTTTTAAAAATGCTGTCACTATTCAGTTGTTTCTTGTGATGTCTTGCAAAGAGAGTGGAATTTCAAAGTCAGCATATAGTGACACCTGATTAGTCTGTTTTCTGTATAGGTTTATTTTGATTAACATGAAGTAGATAGTCACTAATGTATTTAAAAAATTGCCATTAGCTCATTATAAAAGGTTTATTTTTAAAATTTTGTACACGTTACCTATAAAATGTAGTATGTAAAAAAAAATTAATAATGAATTTTCCTTACACAAGTTGGGCAACACTAAAACTAAAAAGTGAAAGAATGATTAAAAATTATGTTCCTTTATCTCTGAAATTTGTGAAGCAATTCATCTGAATGTTTTACTGAATTACTGTTACCTGTTGGTAACTTTTGACCTCTAAAGCTTTTTGTGTGAGATAAATACTTACTAAAATGAAAATTAATTACATTTAATTTTATTAAAACATTTTTGGCATAATCTCAGTGTGTAGAGCTAACATAAATCTGATTCTAATACTCCAATTAATTCCTCTTTAGAGTACAAGCTTCGATATTAAGTTATAAAGACTTCATAAAAGCTTTATAAACTAGTCCCGGGCATCCTTTCCCCAACCGGCTTCAAAGCGAACGGAAAGCTTTGAAGCCTGACCATAAACCCATCAGTAAACGATTAGTAGGGTCTTCCCATCCCTTAAACATAACACGTGGTCCTTTCTCCAGCTCCACCAAAGCAAAGCGTTGTTGCAATGTCATTTCTGCTGTTTCTTCGGTTTTATTTTAGCAGCTGTGACTGTTCGCTCGTGCTTTTCTTCCATGTTCAGCTAAGCTTCTATATTACTTCTTCAGAGAAGTTATATAGTGTTTTACTTAGTGCAGTTTTGTAAGTTTAGCAGTGTTTAATAGTTATTAGCGTTTAATAGTTTAATTAAGATGTGGAGACCTTGGGAAACGAACCAAGTTGATGCCCCTCCGGTCGCACCAGCAAGTGACCCTCTGCCGAATATCAGTAATGCCAAGACCACGAAGAAAAGGGCTACAAAAACTGAATAAGCAAAGCCAGATTTTTATGTGTAATGTTCAAGAACATGTAGAAAAGAACCTTTTATGTGGAAAAATGTTTGTTATTGTTTTGAATTTCTCAAAAACAGCTTAACGATTTTTAGTAAAATACCGCAAGTTTAAGATATTTGCAGGAAAAATAAAATTTGTATCATGAATTTTATATTCTGGGAATAACTTGTAAAATTTTCCTCGTTCTCAACTTGTTGTATTACTGGTAAATTCTAAGAGAGAGACAAAATCTTACTCTGCGTAAAATGCAATCTCGGTAAAGGACAAATTTTAGGTCAAATTGTGTTAACCATTTCCGAGAAATTTTTTGTTGTTGGTTTGAATTTTGAAATACAAGTTGGAAGTCTCTGTTTGTATTTTCCTCGTGGTCATGCTAAGAGCATGGAATTTCAAAGTCATCATGTAGTCATCTGTATTTTAAAAATCTGACTATCGCTTTAGCCTATGTATCCTTATATTTACAACGATATGTGCAATGAAATTTTATCTTATTATTTAAGAAGTAGATAGAATAAGCTTTTGTGAAAGTAGTTTGTAGAAGAGTGAGTAGAGATAATCTTGTGAATATAATACATAAGATTTTTTTTTTATTTTCTTTCTTTTGCCTTCGTATTTTTACTTATCCTGCATTTTATAATAAAGCTATTCATTTAAGTAAACAGAAGATGTCATGCTTATAAATCTTACACCTTAAACAATACACAACTTCTTGTATTAGCTTTATATTAATAAAACATTGTTGTGATACAAGTGATAAAAAACTTTTTACCATAGCTCCGCACAGCATAATCAAAACTGATGCTTTGATTTGGGAGTAAGAGTTCCTTTCAAAATAAATTAATATTTATGTATTTTAATTATTTAATGATAGTCCAACAATGTATAGTTTATTCGGAACATGTTTCTAAGTTTCCCTCGGATATGTTAACATGCATTTCTATTCTTGTAGCGCAGTATATTAGTTCAGATCATTCATTAGTTCAGTTATATTTTAAAGCGTTTGCAACTTAAATGTAATTACTATGCGATTCATAGTTATTTACATAGTTATTTTGTGTGTAAAGCAAGCAGACAAACTGCATGATTGTATTCTGTACATGTGGAAATCACCTGCAAAGTTTTGCTTTTAAATACTATTTTTAATTTTGGCAACAACGCGCATATGCACATGGATGTCACTAAGATTTTATGGTGCTTGCGGTTAGGGAGGGTAGGGAACAAGTGTTTGGCTACTGCACAAAGGTCGCCGCTTGGGGATCCGAAGGCTGCGATGACCATAACTCTATTGCTGAAGGTTGTAGAAAAAGGAACATATATTATGAGACGGTAATTTGTATCACAAATTACTTTAATGTAAATAATTATTTTAATATGAATATGTATTTTTATGTAACATTGATTTCAGAGGTTTAATAATTGTAATTATCATTGGTAAATAATAATATACGGCTCTATTGAAACTGTTAACAATAACACAATACTGCAGCAAGGGGGTGAGTTGTTTATCGTTACCGGGAACCAGGAAGTTACGTAATGTTTCGCGCCTTTTCGGTAAAAAAGCTTCTAGAACATTCTCTAAAAATAATATGTATTAGTGGTTTTCATTGGATAGTAAAATAGACGCTAATGTTGGCGCGTTTTATTAGCCAATAGCAGTTCATTTATAATCTTTAGGTGTATCTTAAGGCAAGCCTATAAATAGCCATGCTCGAAGTCAAGCGTCCCCCAGTTCGGCAAGATTCACGAAGCATTACACATCGTCTCCCGTAATTACACGTTGGCCGCTCAGTTCATCAAAGTTTCGTGTACAATACGTGACTACATGTCGCCTATCGGTCCTTCAGTTCGCCAAGTTACGCGCAGTAAAAATCATTAAAGATCTAAAATATTACAAAGTCACTTATATACAAAAATTGGAGTACGTGAGTTAAAAGTTAGAAGTTATTATAAACAGTTTCAGTATGGCGATTATCTAGACAAACCTGTGAAAGTGTTAGTGCACGTGTTCGACAATAAAACATTATAAAACACATTTCTTCACTAGTAATTTTTGGATAAAAGATTCCTTTTCCGCTTCACACCCTGCAAGAGTTAAATGCCTACCTAAATAGCTGGCCGGAGGACAATATACATAACCTTAAAACTAATTCATATAGATTGCTACGCCAGATGGATTTAACAAACGAGCAACGAGTGACGTCACACAAGATGGCTGCACGCGTGAGGTAAACAACATTACGTGAGAAACATCCACAACGTGGTGCTTTAAAACATATATACAAATTTGTGCTATACCTCTTTCAAATTGGCTCCCATACGTGGGGCAGTTAAAGTGAAGTAAACACACAATGTGCTCTCGCAAAGTGGCGCCCAACGTGGGGCTACAATAATGTTAAACACATGTAACACAATGTTCCCATCACAAATTGGCGCATCAACGTGGAGCGACAACTAGGAAAGGAAGGCTAGACGACTAGGAAAGGGACAAGAATAACCAGGAAGAGGCGAAAGCAGCAATGAAACGACCTACAAGACGCAGATTCCGAGACAGAAGGGTAATTCAGCTACAAGAAAACATCGAAACGACGTAGATTCATCACGAAACAACGCAGAAGCGACATACAAATCTAGGAGAATGGGGCAGAACGCTGGACATCAAAACTACAGCATCAGACAGCATCAAAAAGGTAATTAAATGATATTGAGGAACGGTAGGATAACAAAAACAATGGCTGCTAGGAATACTGAAGAAATAATGATGAAGGGGGATAGTGTAACAGTGAGCTGTAATTCAATACAGGATACAGAAAATAGCTTAAACAATGTAGTATCTGATGGAGGAAATGTTAGTAAACAAAGTCAGAATAGAATAGCAGGAAATGTAAATTTTGAGGCTAGAATGATGATGGAAATGATAAGAAATTTTTCTGAAACGTTAAGGGAAGATGTGAAAAAGTATAATGAGAATATGCAAAAGAGTTTTGAGAAATTAGGGGAAGCTATGGACAGGAATCATAGGGAATTAAGGGAAGATATTATTAAGAGTGTAGAACAAAAAGTAGATCAGAGTTTTAAGGAATTGAGAGAAGATATAAAAAAAGATCATAGGAAATCAATTGAAGATATTGGTAGGAGTAATGAGATATTAGAGCAAAAGGTAGATCAAAGCAGTGAAGAAATTGAAAAGAAAGTTATGAAGCTAGATAGTAGTAGGCCAGAAATGAAAGATGAAAATGAGGAAGTAATAGTAAGTGAGATAGGAGAAGTTTCAAAGAAAATGTTAGACATGAGCAGGGAAAGAGATAACAAAGAAAGTGAGGTTAATGTAGAATGTACAGAGTTAGGAAGTCAAGTGAGTAATATTTCAAGTGAGATAAAAGAGGTTAGGAATGTAGATGTAAATCAGGCGCAAGTCAATTTCAGAGCGGAGATATCAGAAATGCAAAAAGAATCAGAAATGCAAAGAAATAAATTGTACCAAGATGTTCAAAATGAAAACTCCAGTCCAGTACAGTTTAGTACAGATTTGTCAAAGTACTTTCAAATTAAAGAGATAGTTGAAGAATTGAAAATGAAAGTTGTTAAAAGATGTGTTATTCAAGAAACTGTAGATTGTTTTCAAATGTTATCAGGAGATGAAATTTCATATGAATACAAGAGGTTATTCATGAATAATTTGAAGGTTAGGTTACGGCTACGAGTAATGTTTAGCCACACACAATTTGATCCAGGAGGGTAAATAGCAATGAGATGTAAACTAAATGCTGGATAGTTAAAGACGACTTGCAGAGAAATGTATTGGAACGTAAGAGGGTTAATTATTTATGTGTTATTTGAAAAGAGAAATAAATTATAAAAAAAAAAAAAAAAGGAAAGAAATGCTTAAAAAAAAAAAATAAATAAATAAATAAGTAAAATTTTTAGTATCTGTAACAATATTTGAAAATTAAGAATGCAATGATAGAAACTTAATATGATATGAAAGTAAAAGTACGTAAATACCATTCCAAGATTTGAAAATTAAGAATGCAAAGATTGAAACTTAATATGATATTAAAGTAAAAGTACGTAAACACAATTCCAAGATTTAAAAATTGAGAATGCAAAGATTAAACTTCATATGATATTAAATTAAAAGTACGAAGATACAATTCAAAGAGTATTGTTAAAATAAAATTCAAAATAACAAAAATGGTAAAAATAATTCAAAACAAATACTTATGTAGCAAACAGAAAAGGTGAAACATTGTCAAGATTTAAGAGATGTAAATATATTTGCAAAGTACAAAATAACAAAAAATTTGGTAGATATAATTAAAAATAATTAAAAACAAATATTTCTGTAGCAAACAGAAAAGGTGAAACAGTATCTAGATTTAAGAGATGTAAATATTTGTGTAGAGGGTGAATATTTTGGTAAATATGTATAATGATTAAAAAAAAATCTTAAATTTATAAATTTTTGTCAACAATGTAAGAGAGGAAACAATTTTGAAACAGTGATCAAATAGTTTAGGGTATAGTATTTGCTATTAAAAAAAAAAAAAAAAAAAAAAAAAAAATTTTGTGATATCAGACTAATATCTAAATTAATTAAACCAGAGCCAGTAAGTAGTGGCGAGATAAAACATATGTCGTGTGTTAAATACGTGTGAAGTGTAAAGTGAAAGTGATAGCGTGTGTTCCAAGATTTAGGAGACTAAAAACACAAATTATAAAATTCTAAACGAGTTATAAATATTTATAATTATGTTTATAGTGGGGCATATGAGACGGTAATTTGTATCACAAATTACTTTAATGTAAATAATTATTTTAATATGAATATGTATTTTTATGTAACATTGATTTCAGAGGTTTAATAATTGTAATTATCATTGGTAAATAATAATATACGGCTCTATTGAAACTGTTAACAATAACACAATACTGCAGCAAGGGGGTGAGTTGTTTATCGTTACCGGGAACCAGGAAGTTACGTAATGTTTCGCGCCTTTTCGGTAAAAAAGCTTCTAGAACATTCTCTAAAAATAATATGTATTAGTGGTTTTCATTGGATAGTAAAATAGACGCTAATGTTGGCGCGTTTTATTAGCCAATAGCAGTTCATTTATAATCTTTAGGTGTATCTTAAGGCAAGCCTATAAATAGCCATGCTCGAAGTCAAGCGTCCCCCAGTTCGGCAAGATTCACGAAGCATTACACATCGTCTCCCGTAATTACACGTTGGCCGCTCAGTTCATCAAAGTTTCGTGTACAATACGTGACTACATGTCGCCTATCGGTCCTTCAGTTCGCCAAGTTACGCGCAGTAAAAATCATTAAAGATCTAAAATATTACAAAGTCACTTATATACAAAAATTGGAGTACGTGAGTTAAAAGTTAGAAGTTATTATAAACAGTTTCAGTATGGCGATTATCTAGACAAACCTGTGAAAGTGTTAGTGCACGTGTTCGACAATAAAACATTATAAAACACATTTCTTCACTAGTAATTTTTGGATAAAAGATTCCTTTTCCGCTTCACACCCTGCAAGAGTTAAATGCCTACCTAAATAGCTGGCCGGAGGACAATATACATAACCTTAAAACTAATTCATATAGATTGCTACGCCAGATGGATTTAACAAACGAGCAACGAGTGACGTCACACAAGATGGCTGCACGCGTGAGGTAAACAACATTACGTGAGAAACATCCACAACGTGGTGCTTTAAAACATATATACAAATTTGTGCTATACCTCTTTCAAATTGGCTCCCATACGTGGGGCAGTTAAAGTGAAGTAAACACACAATGTGCTCTCGCAAAGTGGCGCCCAACGTGGGGCTACAATAATGTTAAACACATGTAACACAATGTTCCCATCACAATTATGAAAAATGTAAGTTGCGAAAATGAGCAATTAAAGTTTTTTTTCAAGTATGTGAATGAAAAACTCATAGTTTCAGAAGTTAGCAATGCTCATTGACCACCATAATGCATATTCCTCATCGTCCTCTTGATTCTTTCTTTTGGCCCTTTTCTTGTCTTGCTTCCTGGTGCAGTTTCAGGAGAATTGACTCTGCTTTCGCTATCCACTTCCGATGCATGTAGTTAAATATTTTTATTGTATACATTGCAGGTTCCAGTCCAGCTTTGTTTAAACCTTAATTCTATCATTATTTCCTTCATTATAATATAGCACAGGTATTCGGCACCTTTAGGCGTGGTTTTAGGGCACCTAATCCACACTAAATTGTTAAAACTTTCTTTATTCTGGATTTTACCATACACACATTTTTGCAGAAGTTCAAGATGTGACAGAGCTTTAAATTTTGGCTTCGTTTCATTTAACACTGTCTCTGGGAGTGAATGCTTGTTTGTATAGCTACTGCTGTCAATGTTGTACTTGCACCATCCTTCTTTAGGGCACAACTGTGCATAGATTTCTGATCAGTTGACAGTTTTTGAAAGTAAAGGGCCCAAATTACTTCCTAAACTTTCTCCATCCTCCAAAAGAGACCCTTTTTCTCCTACAGCAGACCACGAAGTCTTACACCAACTGTTTTCTGAATGTATCAAATGCATTCCAGTTTTTCAGCTGGTTAGTCATAAAGGATTTGCATCCAAGACATGCTTGTAGTGTGAAGAGTCACCATCCCCAACGTATTTTGTGTACCTTACTCCATATTGCCTTTGCGATATGCAAAACATGTTGCCAACAGCTGCTGATTCCATGCCACTGATTGAACCATCATAGTTTTTGCTGCATTCCTTATCTGCCAAGGATTTTCTCACTGTACATTCATAGCAATACTTGGATTTAATGGCAATGTTCAATATTTTTCCATTGTCAACCCTTATTATTGAAGCTACTCCAAACAGCCATGTATGGCCTCTCTTCATCCAGGTACCATCAACTGAAACACACAAATCTGTGCGCTCTTCACTTAATTCTTCTTTCTCTTCACTTTCCTTTACTATTTCATCTACTGCAGCTTTCATATTTTTCTTTGCAGCAGCACATGTTATATTGGAAATGTACTTGTTTTCAGCATCAAATCTTAGAATAGATGGAGGCATTTCATCATTCCACAAAAGATATATGCAACTTCTCTCCACTCTCCCAAGCACCTCATTTCATATACTAATCTAAAACTACTTTCATAAATACTTTCTGGCTTGGATGAAGAGAATGAAAACTCCAAGCTGCAATGCTCACACACAAATTTGATCTCAGAAGCAACACCAGCTCTGCTTGTTCCATCATTTTGACACATTGGGTATTTTTGCAGTTTGAGCAGGCACGTAAGTTTATTGCATTATATAATAAGTTGATATCTATAGGTCTTAGCCCTGACATTGATAAATCTTCATTGGATACACGTTATCCAAAACAGATCAGAATCAATTTTAGAAGATGAAGCTGATAGGTTATGCTGTGTTAGTTTTCTGCTACTGGTTGTTTCTGTTTTTTAAAACAGTTTCCATGAAGTGTTATCTTTTTATACACACTATTTTATCTTGACATTGTTAAGACTATCACAACTATTGTGAAATACAGTAGGTAAGTCAGTAAAAATAATTGCTATCAAAAAAATTCATCTTCAATTCCAACCTCAACAAAAACATATGCTTTCCAGATTGTGCACTTCACTTGTGTAGCCTTCTGGTGGAAGAAGGGTGTACTATATAACAGAAAATAATCTTGGAGTGGAATTGCCCATAGAGATTCATTGTACCAAAATAAAATGATGCAACCAGCACAGTGTTCATTTTGAGTAAAAAGTGAGCGTGGCAGTATCAGCTCACTAGTATTTTGTTTTTAATGCATTAATAGTTGGAATATGTTAAAATTTACGGAGATTGAGGAAAACATTATGAATGTTCAAAGAATAACAAATTTAAACAATAAAAAAATTTGACTTTACCTACCAGTTACATTCCCCCGTAAACATGAAGTAGATAGAAAAATAAGCTTTCGTAGGAATAGTTTGCAGTAGCATATAAAAATAAACGATAGTGAGTAGATAAAGTATTGTGAATGTAACAGATTAGATTTGTTCTATTTGCTTTAAGTTAATAATGATAAGCATTTGCAGTAATGGTTACGCTACGCATGTAGGTGCAATGGGAATACTGGAGTCAGAAGCGATAGTCAAATCTTCAAAAAGCGAATTGCTGTATGAGGTGTTGAAATTCCATACACTATGCATGACATTGCGAGACAAAAGCAAGATATGCACTTAGCACTTCAAGAAATGTATGAGTAGGTATTGGAAAATTCACTTCAATAGCAACAAATATCACAAATGGCTGTCACAATAATATTTGTGTGACAGTTGTGCTTTAACAAGAACTACATTTTTCATGCAGTAAGTTTTTGTCTGTAGCTTATATCTTAAAATTATGAGGGCGGATCGGAAAGTATCTCACAATTTTTTTACAAAAAAAGTTTTAATGGTTAAAACAACAAAAAATCACAAATGAACTTGCACTTTTACCTACTTTTCGACATAGTCACCACGTTTCTCAACACATTTCTCCCATCATGATACCAGTTTCAATATGCCCTGTTTATAGAAGTCCATTTCCTTGGAGTATAGCCATCTGCAGACTGCTGATTTCACTTCCGCATCTGTCGCAAAGCGTTGGCCGACCAGGAATTTCTTCATGGGACCAAACAGATGCAAGGTTCGGACTGTATGGTGGATGCTGGAGCACCTCCCAACCAAATTTGGTGATTTTCGGACGAACAGTAGCAGCAACATGGGGGCGAGCATTGTCATGAATTTTGACATCGTCAGCATTCATGTTGTGGCGTTTGTCACGAAGGGCACGACGCAACTTCACCAAAGTTTTCGTGTAGGCTGCAGCATTCACAGTGTTCAGCAAAATCCACCAATAGAACACCATGCATATCCCAGAACACTGTCACAAGTACTTTCCTAGCAGATTGAGTCACACTGGGGAACCAGCATGTTTCCACTCCATACTTGCCTGCTTGGTTTCGGGTGTGTAGCGGTATGCCCACGACTCATCACCAGTGACGACTCCTTTCAGAAAGACATGCCCTTCTGCGGTGTACCGCGTTAGGCGATCCAGGCTCGTCTTCATTCGTTGGCCTTTGTGGTTGTCTGTCAGGTTCTTAGGCACCCAGCGAGCACTAACTTTACGAAATTTCAACGTGCCATGAACAATATCGTACACTGCACCATAGGAAATGTTAAACTGTTGCGATAAGGTTTGCAGTTGCACACGCCAGTCATTCAAAATTGCCGCCTCAATGCCTCTGACATTTTGCGGGGTTGCAGCTGTTGCCGATTTCCCGGAGCGTGGCGAATCTCTAAGGTTCATACGGCCCTCTAGGAATAATGCATACCACCTGGAGACATTGCTACGTTCATATAATCATCCCCATACAAGCCACGCATGTTCCTGTGAATATCACTCGGTTTATGCCCTTTGGCCCACAAATATCGGACCATACCTCTCTGCTCTTAGCACGTGACGACAGTAACATGCGCGCCATCTTTGTTGCATAGTTCACGCTTCTTTCGCTAGAGCTGCACATGAAACAAAAACGCACTCTATAGTGAAAACTTCAAACTATATATGTGTGAAATTGCAACATTCCAGCTGCAATACCAAGGCAGAAAAAAATTATTGTGCGTAACTTTTCGATCTGCCCTCGTATATAAACCATTTAGAATGAAGGGAAATTTCAAGATATATCTACATTTTATAAATATTACTCGTGCAAACATCTGAAACCTATGAAATTTAAGTCTAAAACGTTAAATATATAAAATAACTATCTTTTGCATCCAAACTGTACTTTGTAGTGGGGGATATTCTTTAAGATGTGCGTGTCGCAACCTTGGAAGGTGCTGAACTTAAATTGACGTTTGATATTTATCCATCATTTCGTATTTTAGTTATGTTGCCACACACTCGCACTCACTCTCACTCCGCCGTGTGTTACAGATTTCTAAATGCACTTTCACTCTGTTCGGCTTGGCGCTGCATTTTGTTTCTCTGAAGGCTGGCCTTTCACGGCTACAAGCCTTGGTAACTCTGTTCTACTGCTTTTTTTTTTTTTTTGAAAACAGGAATATGGGAGTATTTAGAAGGGAAAAAGGAAGAGGAATAGAAAGGATTTGATACTGTGGTGGCGTTTTTTATTTTGCGCATACTGGTGACATGGTGGCAGACACCGCCGAAGCAAACCCGCTATTTGTGAGTACTTACTAAAATGTGGCGGAGTACTCCGCAGTGGTAATTAGGTATCTGCCATGGCCGAAGCCCTGACAGGGATCTATGACATTGGTGTTGTAATAGATCATTTTGGCTCCGAACCGGGGCCTGTTACCTCCGGGAGTGGTTTTGTGAGTGGCGTGGCCAGAAAATTCTGGACCATGTAGTCGCGTGTTGTGATGAGGTATCTCTCCTAGTGGTGACGTGATGTAGGGCTGGAGAGTCCTAATCACTCTGGTCGCGTGGTCTGCGATCTGTCCCGTAGGTATTCGTTTCCCTGGCGGTGCGGTTATGTTCCATCTTCTCTATGGTGTTCTCGTGCTGTTCTATTGTGGTTGTGAGGGTTCCGAAGACCCTAAGCAAGACATCCTCTAGAGAGCTGACACGGTCGGTTAGGTTCAGCAACTCAGCGTGGAGATCTTGAATGGTTTCAAGGATGCTGTTGGTGCTAGCCAACTGCTGTTCCAGTTGTGAGGTGTCGATGGGCGGTGGTGTGATGATGTGGTCGGTCGGCGATGTTCTGTTTGGGTAGGGTGGACAGACGGCCTGATAAGTGAAGTGTCCCTTGCCCACGCAGGTGGCGCAGAATCGGCGGCGGTGGGTCAGGTCGTGTTCCCTGCAGTCGGCCGTGAGTGCCCCGTTGCCACAGTAATGGCAGCGGGGAGCGGCGTCCCAAGTTGAGTCTGTGTGCCCGTAGAGGCAGCAGCGGCGCCATGGCGTTGGGCGAACACTGCAGCTGGCCTCGAGCAACAGGGTTTGCCCTAACAAGGGCAGTCCTGCACCCAGGGCCGCCGAGTAATCGCCCTTGTCCAAGAAAATGAGTCGGACCAGCGGTGTTGGACCTCTAACATTCCTGATCCTGTTTGCCTTGGCCGTAGACGGTCAAAAACCTGCGCAGCGTTCAGGAGAAGTGTATCGGGGAGTTGACGATGCACTCCACGGACAACTGCGGAGTAGCGTGCAGGCACGCTGTTCAGCGGCGTGTGGCTGGCTGGTGAGTTGGCGCTGGGCGCTTCGGCTGGCGGCGGGAAGATGTTCTTCGGCGGCGTTGGTGGTGGCTACATCACGAGGAGTAAGCTCGGAGGCTGCGGCTGTCTTCTTCCTTCCCATGTTGCTTGGAGGAGAGAAGTCTCAAACCCTGTTGAGCGGTTGTTTTTATCCGTAAAGATTTTGATGGGAGAGGTAGTCGGTACCGGGAGTTTTAGAGGAGTGGGGGAACGTGACTGCACTGGGCGCAGGTCCGAGTAGTCAGAGAAGTGGCATGCTGAGTCGAAGGGTTGAGCGGAAGGTTTTATTTTAAACAAGTTGAGATTGTGTTATGTTAATCGTGTAGAATGTGCATTCCTAATTTGTTGGAGGTACTTGTAAACCGCGAATACGGAGCAAATTTTCCGAAATTTGAAGCTAACTAATTCTGTAGCTAATGCATGTCCGAGTGGAGATTTATAAGTAGGTGTACCCTGAGTTGGATACTCAGTTAAGTGCAGTTAAACTGGGCACATTTGATATTTATAGTTAATGGAAATTGTATGTAGTCAGAATTATAATACTATTGCTCACCTTTCATAGTTATCACGGACAGAGTGAAGTACAGTTAAACTGGACAGATTCTTTATCTCTAAGCAGCAGACATTTTCTGCCGTCTGAATTATAATAAGATAAAGAGATAGCCTACATCCCTTTAGGCAATGGCCTTCTACTCTATGTAGGGTAGCTCAGTTAAATGACGTAAAATTCGATAGAGTAATTTTCTAAATGCAGGTCATTTGCTATTTCAGATTCCTCTAGTCATACCAGACTTTCATTCCTTTATTAATGGCGCACATTCAAGTTGTTCCTTGTTAATTCCTTTTAGGCAATAGCCAGTTTTGAGTTGCATATAAACAAATTATAGATGAAGTTTCACTATAAGTGCCAATGTTCAATGGATCTGCCGTTGCCAGGATCTGAGGTTAGGATACAATATGCTACACTCCGTTTGGTCATTAATACCGCCAAGAATGGTTCAGGAGATTTTTCCGAATCTGATCTGAAAGGAATACAGCCGCTGCCAGAATCGAAATAAAAGTAAGAGCGAAAATGTATTATTATTTGCCTCCAGCAATATATTAGTTATGATCTACAAAGTAGCGTATTACAAATAGAACACGTGTTCATTAAGCATATAACCTTCAAGCCCTGCACATTAAGAAACGTCTGTGAAGCAATCCCAAATCTGCACCAGTAGTGTAAACAGAACAAAATGCCTCCTTTCCTTCCCCCACTCCATCTTCTCCTTTCTGCTTACACGCGGAAGGATATGTACATATCAACTCTCGCTGAAGCAGGCATAGTCGCCAACTGGGACAATGAAACTGAAAGAAATACACGACCAGTAGATGCGTGATGTACGTTTATTTATAAGATCGTCTGTAATACCGGGATTACAATGAACTTAACTTAACATGACATGAAAATGCTGGTAAACTAAAGGTATAATTGGCATGCACTTAACGTAATGGGAATGACTCTTGATTCATAGTTCTTTTATTACTTCGAGCTAGTGCCGATTGGTTCTAATTACCATGAGAAATCAAACTTGACGTAACGGGAAGGGAAAATTTGACATTGCCATACTTTTAAGTTACATCGCGTTAAGTCAATTCTAAATATTTCCATTTAATACAGTGTAAGACACTTACATTACGTTAAATTCATCGTAATGCCGGCTCAAGTTTCTGAAATATTCCGGTACGAAACACTCATAGGACGCATAACGATTACAGTTTGGATTGTAGAACTGAATTTGTGTCTGAGTTGTGTTGAAATGTTCTCCGAGCAGGTTGAAAATGCGTGTATAAGATTCTTTCCTAATACCGAAATGTTCATTGAGCTTTCTCTGTCTCTCTCTGTATAAGTATCATATGGTTCTCGCATAGCACTATCGCATTCCCGTTGTTTTTTTTTTCGACGAAAAAAACCAAGTAATCGCTGTTTTCTTCATCGAGATCAATGTAATCACAGTAAACCAAGAACACGTCAAAAAATCTTCCTCCAAATACGATACGGTATTCTAGTTCAATCAACAGGTTAGTTACTCCAACCAGGTCGCAAGGGTAAATTCTAACCTATATTTGTGCTCTATTTAATTCCGTAGTTACATGCTACGTGACGGTGTTCTCCGACATTTACTTCTGTTGTAATTTAATCTGGGAGTATCTGAAAGTAGTAAAATTCCTCGGAAGTAGTTTACTGCGAAAATAGAGCTTACTCCAGGTTGGTACACGCCGTCCTTAGTGTATCAGCATAAAGTGAAAAGGAAAGGTGCGATGTATTACATCGGACATTTTAAAAGCTCGTGGTAGAAAGTATGAGTGGTTGCGTGGTAGTAATTATTTGCAAAAGCTATTTTTCTGGCCTTGTCTACTAATTGGAGTAAAGAAAAAGGTGTAAATTTATCGAGAAGTGCGCCAACTGAAAGGCTAGGAGAGTAACTTAATGTACAAGAAATAGGTAAGCTCCATGTCATGTTTTGTGTGATAAGAACTTCACCTGTGGAAAGGATCTTTTGGGAAGGAACACAAAATGTCACCTGAAGAATGGGACAATTATGTTAGACATGTTATGGGGGAAGAGAATAAAACGTGGACACTGAACCTCCTTGTAGTAGTTATGCAAGAAAAGTAATAATCAACCTAAATAAAGACGATGACAGCTTAAGTGGTATTAAAGAAATCCAGGAGGACTTATCGGTAAATTTGAACAATTGCATTACTTTTACAATTTTTATTGATTGTGCCCTTATTTCGTTATTGTACTTCATAAGTTGTGTTTAAAGCGAAATAGCTTAACCTATAACAAACATTTAGCTCAGGAAGGTTATGTACAAAAGAATGAATACGGTTTTCAAACACGCTTCGTGTCGGCTTTATGGGTATACGTCTGAAGTACTTATTACTATACGCGATATTAGACATATTTTTCTCCCTATTTGCATAGGAGTTAATTTTTCCCTCGTTTGCTGTTAACTGAAACTTTTTCAATAGCATGAGGAAATAAAGCATTTCTTAATTAAAGGCTTTTAAATTTTGTTTCTGCACGGGCATTCTTCGGGAAATAACGGAGAAGCAGGGACGATGACGTATTGCAAGTAGTGCTGGTGAGGGGGAAATGGCGAGAAGAGCGCGCAGTAATGTTTCACTTTTTTCTTGACCTGACCACGAGTATATTATAATCTACCATGTCTTCAGTGTCGTAACTAGGTAATACTAATTTACTGAGGCCGAGACTATTCTCCAATAGATATACGAATCGCTTCTCGTATATAGGAAAGGAAAAAAACCTCCTAAGCATTAACACAACCGTTACATACAAGAAAGATATCCATTCCTAAAATACCAGTTCACCCAATCAAATTTCAATAGACTCGTTTAACTCTACAAAATTTTGGGCTAAAATATCGTTATTTAGGCTGGCAAAACATATAACCCTCTTCCCATAAATATTAAGAACTCGCCAAACCTCTTGTCACTTCAGAAAGAAATTATCATACTTAATGAACAGATACTACAACCCGGCTACCTAAATCCAACCATTAGGAAGAAAATACTTACACGTATGAACTGTAAAATTGTAGCAAACTCTAACTATACTTAACACGTAATGCACAATAAAATTTCTCCGTTAGTCTTACATAGTCTAGTTAAGTATTGTGACCTTGTTTTAAATTCTCTGGAGAAACAAATCAACATACTTACCTATCTAATGAACGAGTTTATGCATTGGGCCAGTTGTACGAACTCGAAATAAACCTCGGTTAGATGTTATTCTATGGTTAGGCGCTAAATTGTATTGTACGAACAACTGAATAAAGCCTATCAAGAGAATAAACACGGAATAACTTATTCCATGCGGTGATAAGTCGTTATTCTGAGATTAGAGTATAAAAACTAAAATGGCTACTTGGGTGGTGGACACAATTTTTTCCGGTATAAACGATGAACTTATTTTAGATATGCTTTTGAGAACAAGAAAGCTTGACACAATAGGTTGTACTGATAATCCATAAGTGAATGCTTCAAGTTGAGAAAGGATATTCTGCTTAGATAATTTGATGGTATTTAGAACATATGATAGGCAGATAGATAAAATAAAGTTACTACAGTATGCGCCAAAATATACAGTACTAGAACTTATGTTACTGTTATTGTAGTTATTATTTATTTATTGTGTATTTATCGGGATGATAGTGTAAATGTTCAAAATGTGCTCCATTATGCTGCAGACAGTGTTCATAACGATCACGCAGATTTTCAAACATATTCCGGAACATAGGTTGCTTCAGAGTCCTGAAAAATGAGACAATCTTCTGACGTAATGCAGGCACAGTTTTGGGTGGACCTGGACACCTGAAAACTTTCTCCCTTAGCTTTCCCCACACGTAAGCATCAAGTGGTGTCAGACCGGGAGAATTGATGTGTAGGGGAACTCAGTCCCACGGGAAATGATTTGTTCTGGAATGGTTTCTTGCAGCATAGCCATAGACAGTCGAGCGATGTAGCAGGTTGCCCGTCTTGTTGGAGCCACTGTCTATTCGTCCGAACGTTCGTGGCAAGACAAAACCTTCTTAGATCCTGAATAAATGCCTGTTCCTGTAACGTTCCTGGTTAACAGTAAGAGGTGCAACATCATCCTCCTCCATGAAATAGGGACCTAGCACTCATTTCCTGACACTGCACACCAAATCGTCACACGCACACTATGTAGGGGTTTCTGGACGATAACGTCTGCCTCTCGAAACCAAGAAAGCGAGTTGTTTGGCGATTGATAACACCGTCCAAGTGAATATGACTTTCGTCGGAGAACCACACGTTGGACAAGAAATCTGGCTCCTCGTACACCATGGCCAAAAATCGTGCACATTATTCAATCCTGAGACGCCTATCTTGCCCCGTCAATCGTTGTCCAACCTGTATTCGGTACAGAAATCCACCTGTCTTTAAATATCGTCGAAGTAACGTTATTGCTGATGTTTAATTTCAGGGCTGTTCGTCAAGACTTCGCTTTGGTGACTGCAACACCTGATTGAGGACACGTCCATGATTTTCATCAGTGGACACTGTTATTGGCCTGCCAGACCTTACGTTCTGTTGACACAATACACTACCCGTATGACGACATTTTGTAACGATAGACAGCATAACTGTGTTGCTTAGTGCCGGCTTATTAAAGTGTTCAAGATATTGTTCCGCCACTAACTTTAAACTCGGCCGCCTTGCTAACCATTTTAGTACGAGCGAAAATAATACTCCACTATGAACACTTTTTCCTCCGTCGCGAGACCCATTGTCACTTCCAATCACAGAGCACAACGTTCGTTACACAACTAACAATACATCATGGTGATGCAACAACACGCAGACGCATAGGCACGCGCATGCGGGCTGCGCGAAAACCAGTACTGCATATTTTGGAGCATACTGTATTTAAAAAGTATAGCGTATCTCGAACATTATCAGCAAAATACATCTAGTATTATGGAAGCAGTGAAGTTAAATACTATCCCAGATAAACACAAAATACAGTGTAGCAATTCACTACTACTACTACTACTACTACTACTACTACGCTTAGCGACGTAAAGAGTGAGGTTAAGTTGTTATCGACGAAACACAAACGACTGGTTACTTCATAAGGTACAAAAATAGCATTCAAAATATAACTTATCGCGATATTCAGTATTTGTAGGTTACGTGCAAGTTTAACAACGGTGAAGCAAATGATGCCACAAACTTCACGATGTGGGTAGGTGCCGGTGATGACTAGAATAGTAGAGGCCTCCAAGGCTCGCATCTAATCTAAATTATCTGAAATATCTAATCGCAAATTCAGAATTTGTGCGTGTTTACAATTTAGGTTTATTACAAGCGAATATGAAGACACTCATTTTCACCAGTCACTTGTCTGGATACAACACAAAGCAGCGGATGACAGAAACATGTTTTAGTCGAATAGAGAACGCGGTCAGTAAAACATAATGCTCTCGATGTCATTTCTTTAACTGGGCATTTCTAGCTGTTGCATTAGCTATTGTCATCAGTGAAATGGGAACTGTAATGGGAATGTTTTCCCTAAAATCCTATCCATACGAAACATTCTAATATTTCTACTGGTTAATAATACCTGTTCAGCAAACTGTTTAGGTAATTGATATCGGTGCAGCGATTCCATTATATCTTAAGTTGACAGTGACGTCGGCAAGTTATAATGTAATTTTCAAAACTCGGATTAAAAAAAAAGGATTTTAAGGAATACAATGAAGGAAGCCAGGTTATGTGCGTTAACTGTTTTGAGCATAGAAAATGGATAATACGGCAAACTCATAATAATATCAGCATAACATACAGCTTTGCACAAAAGGTAAGGTTATACACTCCCATACTCTTGCTCTAGCGCAAGAAGTCACGGCGATTGTGCTTGTACTTTGTAAAATGTAGTTGTAAAAGCATAGTTTTGCATCCAAACACATTTGAGAGCATTCATAATTATTTCACAGTACCGCAAACAGTTCAAGTAAGAAATAGCAATAATAGTTTCAGCAACTGAGTTTAAGAACAACGCGAATTACTACACAAGTTTCAGCAAAACAAAGCAGTATAAAGCTGGCCATGAATGACTCGCAATATAGCCAACATTAGTTTTAAATCTTCAACAGTCGAAAAGCTATCTTAGGAATAAAACTGTTTGGTACAACTGCATCGTTATTCCAATATTTATTCAGAGTTTGTACAACTGGCCCACGAAAATAATTAATATTACGTGCATTTTATAATACTGAAGTTTTAACAATGAAATTTTATATTTGCTCAAATGTTTGTCCAGCATAGCACACCTAGGTTTAAACTAATTAAATGTAGTTTTTTGTTTATTTTTTCCCTTATAATAGTAGCTTAGCCGCCATATTCTCATTGTAAAGGACAGTCCTTACTTGTAGAGCTGTCAGCTCACTGGGTTATTTTACGAGGGCGGATCGAAAAGCAACGCACAATAATTTTTTAGAAAAAAAAGTTTAGTAGTTAAAACAACAAAAAATCACAAATGAACTTGCACCTTTTACCTACTTTTCGACATAGTCACCAAGTTTCTCAACACATTTCTCCCATCGTGATACCAGTTTCAATATGCCCTGTTCGTAGAAGTCCGTTTCCTTGGAGTATAGTCATCTGTGGACTGCTGATTTCACTTCCGCATCCGTCGCAAAGCGTTGACCGGCCAGTAATTTCTTCATGGGACCAAACAGATGGAAGACCGACGGTACAAGGTCCAGACTGTATGGTGGATGCTGGAGCACCTCACAACCAAATTTGGTGATTTTCTGACGAACAGCAGCAGCAATATGGGGCGAGCATTGTCATGAAGGATTTTGACATCGTCAGCATTCATGTTGTGGCGTTTGTCACGAAGGGCACGAGCAACTTCACCAAAGTTTTCAAGTAGGCTGCAGCATTCACAACGGTCCTGTGTTCAGCAAAGTCCACCAATAAAGCACCATGCATATCTCAGAACTCCGTCACAAGCACTTTCCTAGCAGATTGAGTCACTTGGAATTTTTTCTTCACTGGGGAACCAGCATGTTTCCACTCCATACTTGCCTGCTTGATTTCGGGCGTGTAGTGGTATGCCACGACTCGTCACCAGTAAATTGAGTTTTATTTATGGACGCTCTTTAACTGCTGTGGTGCTTAGCGTCCCATTCTATATTGGGAGTGAAAGACCGGTAATTTTGCTCAGCGGCCTCTTTATCAGGCTTGAGGTTCTTTTACGTGCCGTAAATCTACGACACGGGACCACCGATATTACTTCCCTTCCGAAGGAAGCCATGCTAAAGATTTTTACGCCCGAAAAAATCCATCGCCCTCCGCCGGCTCATCACCAGTGACGATTCCTTTCAGAAAGTAATGCCCTTCTGCGGTGTGCCGCGTTAGGTGATCCAAGCTAATCATTCGCTGGCCCTTGTGGTTGTCTGTCAGGTTCTTAGACATCCAGCGAGCACTAACTTCACGAAATGTCAACGGGTCATGAACAATATCGTACACTGCACCATAAGAAATGTTGAACTGTTGCGATAAGCTTCGCAGTTGCACACGCCGGTCGTTCAAAATTGCCGCCTCAATGCCTCTGACATTCTGCGGGGTTGCAGCTGTTACCGACCTCCCGGAGCATGAATCACTAAGGTTCACACGGCCCTGTAGGAAGAATGTACACCACCTGGAGACATTGCTACGGTCCATACAATCATCCCCATACACACCATGCATGTCCCTTTGAATATCACTCGGTTTATGCCCTTTGGCCCACAAATATCGAACTACACGTCTGCTCTTCACACGTGGATGACAGTAACATTCACACCATCTTTGTTGCGTAGTTCACACCTCTCTCGCTAGAGCTGCACATGAAACAAAAATACCCTCTTTAGTGAAAACTTCAAAATATATTGTGTGCAATTGCAACATTCCAGCTGCAATACCAAGGCAGGAAAAAAATTATTGTGAGTTACTTTTCGATCCGCCCTCGTATATGCATAAATAAAATACATAGGATCCTTATCAGCAAGGTGACCATGCGTACTTAAGAAGTCTTAATTTTGCAGGTTCTTCAGCGAAACAAAGGGTATGACAAGTGTAGAATAAACCTTACATGAACTGAATATTGCACTGTCTAAAGTATTAGCCATTTCGTGTTCTTAAACCGAATGTGGCACTAGCACAGACAGTGGTGGGTAGAACTCGGGGCAATAAGCGCAAAAAGGACTTAGAAATAGGCACTGATATGGGCATTATCAAGTAATGATAAACATTGAAGTTGGCACAATCACTCATTCATTTATCACTTTAAAAACATGTTTTGTAATGACAGAACATTATAAAAATATCAAATAGCCATATCACATATATAAAATTTACTAATTTTCACTATTGTCTTAATGAAGTGTATACTGTAAGCATTATTTCTTAGTTATTTATTCATTATTTCTTCAGTTATTCTGTATTTTTATGGCAAACCCTATTATCAACGTTAAAGTAATTTCTGTCTGACATATGCTTTACACTCCCAGGCTGGTTTCTGATCGTTATTAGTGTTTTGTGTGTTTTGTTAAAGAGGCTATCGTTGTGTTTGCAATGAATTAAGTCTAGTAGTTTTAGGTCAGTATTATGTTTTCGCCAACGTGGGAAGCAGAAAACAATAAAGGCCTGTTATTGATAAATAAAGTAATCAGTTAATAATAAACGAGCAATTTCCCAATCGTAAACCAATAGTATTTTTGTAGTTGACCATTTACTGCTTTATTGTACTAATTAATCGCTATTTTATTTTTGGAACTGCTGACGTTAGGAAAGAAATGGTATTACAAACTTCCTCAAGCATGTTGTCAAAACTGACTCATTGACTCAGGCGCGAAATATTAATGATTGCAATACCAAGGCCAATAAAAAATAATGAAATTGCATTAGGCAAAAACCTTGATAAAAATTGTCATTAAAATGACATAATAGGCACTTAAGCAACGAAAAGATACACACTATAAAATTAGTATATTTTAGTCCAATAAGCATGAAACCTATATGCACAAAGTATAGGATTCTAAACAAAGAAACAAAACAGGCAAATGCCGAGCTATGGTAGTGGGTTAGTTTACGTAAAAATTTGACGTCACAGAATGCTGGTTATAAACTCTCCTGATTTGCAAGTGTATTTCATGTTTTTGTTTGCTAAAACACGTGATCCAGTATTTTGTTTTCAATGTGAGGAATTAATTGCTTAGGATATAATTGGTTTTAGCTATCCCCTAACACATAACACGCATTTTAAAGCTAACTTCGCATCGAAGCTCCCCTATTTGATCGCGCGTGGCACGATAATAGATCAGTGATTCGAATCCAGGAGCATCAATTCAATTTCTGCCTGGGAGGTAGCAATATTGCTTGAAGCAATTTTGAATTTTCATTCAACTCACTAACGACACATTTAGCCTAAAAGCATATTTTATTTCTTAAACGTGAAATATTCTGTTAAAAGTATAGTTATTTTTCTTTTGGTAAGGCAAATATAATCAGTAGTATAATTATTTCTCGTAACTTAGGGGGGCATTTGTCCCTCCCCCCAAATGATGCCCCCGTTAGTTAGTAAGGTTGCATTTATAAGATGAGCTTAATCTGAGATATGGAGATTTATATGACAGATAAAATAAAACCAGAAATAAAGGGAAAAGCTGAATAGGAAAGCAAAATTTGCCTATTAAAACCCTTCATTCCAGTGGACAGTTCACTAGTTAAACTACTTCATAATTCAGTCAGCTAAAGCTTTTATTAGCTATACTTAATAGTTAGAATTTTTCATAAGTGTGCATATATTTGGAGAGTGTAATATACGAAACACTCAGAAATGAATTCTGTCTTTTTAATGTGAATCTTACGTATATTTCATGTAACTTTGCAGTAAATATTAGTTGAATCATGTTTCATTTTTGTCCTTTATAATTTTCCGATTGTTATAGGACAGTTACATTAAATACGTTAACATGGAATAGCTCAGTATTTACCTAGTTAAAATTTGTTCATTCGAATTAAAGAAGTTTCCATGCTTAAAAAGGTAAGGTCTGAAGATAGATACATTTTGCGATCCGAAATGGGAAACCCAGATATTAAAGAATTACCTGGTAGCGAAACCGATTAATGAAAGTATATATTACTTTACAGGATCAGTATTCTGGAATAGTGTGCACAGAATGAGCATATTTCTCATTGCTTTGTGAAAAACCATGATTTATGAAGCCACTTGCCGTACTGTAAATGTTTTGAAACGCAGTTTACGTGCAAATGAGGACCAACTTAAATGTTTTTATTTTCGTTATAAACTACTAGGTTAGGATCACAAAGTATAGTATAGTGATCTCACCTCCAGCTCTATCATCACGTACATATTCTCTGTGTCTTCTCCTGGTAATACTTCTTAAAGGACGACATAAACAGCCAACCGATGATACGATGCATCCTGCAAAATGTCTACAAACACTAGCAGTTGATCTCCAACAGCAGTTCATATGCTGACATCTTTTATGTCGTTCAGACATATTCCGAGCCCGCAACACTTCTGTCACTTGTTTTTGAAATAACTGCACATAACAATCGAGCTCGTAACAGCACCAACACTTTTCATACGATGTCTAACTTCGGTCTCTCATAGGCCAAGGACCAAGGACATAGTACATTTTATTTTAGCAGAACTTGTTTACGCAGCGAACCTAATACCGCTTCTTTTTTTTTATCTGATTTAATAACATGCTTGCGGTTTTCTAAGTCATCGGATATTCTTATAATAAATGATATCATTGGAAAAAAGTGGGTCAAGAATTACCACCATCATCAGGTTTGCGGGATACTCGTTCTTTGACAAAATAAACTATAACAATGCTATAAGCGTGTTACGTTATTAGTAAAAGCCAAACAGTTTGCATATTAGGAACAGCCACCAGAAGATGAGAGATGCGGGGGACACATAACCCCCTCGATAACTCATAAGACGGGTACAATCACCATACAGACAGTAAATTAGATAAATTCTGCACGGATACTATGGTTAACAACAGTAACTGGTTAAAAACCTGAGGTAAACAGTACTGTGTCATACTTTATGTGAGAATCACAATGCAAAAGACTCGTGAATTGTAAAAATAACAAAGTAACATAAACCAAAACTTTAGGAAAACGATACTATCTACGTCGTAAAATAAGGCTTTAGCGTACAAATTAAGCATTTCGAACGTAAGCCCAGTCCCAAATACTGAATGAGTCCGCTAAAGCCTTTGAGTATGCAGTGCATACAATATTTTTTAGTAAAAGCTCTCTAAATTATATTAAATAAAATAAATGCACTATAGGTACTGCATAAATATAAAAGGCATGGTCATTCATTTGTTAACATTCTCACAGCCGCCTGAATCCTACGCTATGAACCGTACCAACGCCTGCTAAGAAGCGTTGACCGTAAAAATACGATATGCGCATGTAGATGACAATATTTATTCTGAGTGATCGTTTCTAAAAATAAGCTTGTACCCGAAAATATGGACTAAAATCCCGAGGAAATTGTAATCTGAGTCGGAGCTGCTACCAGCAACTTCTTGTTTTTATGATCAGGAAGTACTTCGTTTAAAACACTGGTATGGCTGGTCACTGCCATCTGGATTTTGTTTATTATGTCGGTAAAGGTTTCCATGACGATTTTAGCGGCTAAGGCGGCTAGAGTATTATTTTTCGGCATGTTACAGTCCGGCAAGCAGCTATTTTAGAGTGGGCACTAAAAAGTTTATTTTACGTCCCCTTGTTCCACATTTTTTTTATTATGTGTAATATTTAGTAAACCTAAACTAATTATGGGACTTTTTTTTCTCTTTGTAGCAGCTAAAATAATCAAATATGGCGCTGTACTTATGTTGTTTTTTCAATTGACCTATTTTTAGGGTAAATATTAGATTAAACAACGGCAAAAACATTTTAATCCAACATTTGTTATAGGTATATATTATTTTAGTATTACAAATGTTTTTAATATTCCAAGTAGAATAATAGACTTAATTCCTCCAGGATGTCTTAGTCCTTGCTATGTTTGTTGGTTGTAGGCCATATCAAAATATTATAGTGTGAATGTCTGAAAGGGAATAATACGCTAGTAAACTCTTTGAGGTAATTGCCCTTAGCATCTTTTGAATGGATAAGGCGATTGCATTTTGAAATGTTCCTGTGTTCTTGACTTTTGGAAACTTGTGACCGTAGGATGAGTCAGACATACATGATTTTTTGTAAAATGTAGGCCTCCTTGTTTAATTCCACGGACTCGATTGTTTCTTCAGCAAGAAACTGAACCATTATAGCCGAAAACAATTTAAACCGTGCTTAATAAGGGTGTTCTACTAACAACTATCTGGAAGTAATTGAGAGGTTATGTTTGTACTAGCGGTCGCCAAGATAACCCGCAATCGCCAAGTTGGCCAACCACTACTTTCTTGCAAGAACAACAAAAGTTTTGTCACTTGTTTTGTTCTTACAGCAAAGGCGAATTTCGCCACCACACTTAGATCGCTTACGCGTGCCACATATCTACTGTTTTACACCAAAAAATACATTTATAAACAAACTTCAAGATTCGCTAATAAATTTAGCTTACTAAAAACTGTCACTTATGTTCTTACAGTTCACGATTTAAAAGCAAAGGAAAGAAATATAGTGCATCACAGATTTCCTAACCATCCAGCACTTAAGCTTACGTCCCGTCACTTAAGTTTATCATAATCCCGGAATTAGTGGCGGGTTTCTGCATGCAAATGAACACTTCTGAGTTACAAGCCACACTTATGAGATGGAAAAACGAATATCAGAATTACATTTCTATTTACACCATTTTGGTGCAGTTTATTTTTAAAATGTACCTTTCATTTAGCAAAATATGTAATATTTGCAAACTGGAATTGTGGCAGATATTCGATTTTATAACCCTGCCTGTTCTACTTATTTCTTCAAGTCATTTATAATTGCATACGAAAGTAAATTATATAATATGAATTTTGTTTAAATTGCAATTATTACTTTCTCTACCATGTACCGTTTTTCAACCAAAACTTTGATACTGAGATTTCACCGGAAATATATGTTTTGAGGCTCTATGGATCCAATAAATAATTTTGGACATGTGTGTGTGTGTGTGTGTGTGTGTGTGTTTCTGTGCATAACTTAAAAACGAAAAGTCGGATAAATACCAAACTTGGTATTTAAGTTCAATACTTCCAAAGATATGAGAGGGAGAGTTTTAAGAAAATCCCGCACCCCAAACTACCCTTTACAAGGAACATTTTTCGAAATTGTTTATTTTCTAAGAATGACTGCAACGATTTTGATTACAATACCATACGTAGTTATTTCTGTGTATTAAAAAAGAGAATTTTATCTCCATTAATTTGTCTGCTAGAATTTTATAAATTAAAGACGAATGCTTTTGTCCGTCTCCGTACTTTTAATATATTTTAAAACAATAAGATTGGTTTTATCACACTATGATAATTGGAAGGCAACGAAGTAGAGTAAGGAAAGTATATCTAAACGACAGATTACAGCACGATCGCTCCCATAATTAGCAGACTGCACCAGAAAAAAAATTGAGGAAGTCTTTTATCACAACATTCGGGCTTATAAAATCGAGTTATCTCCAACAGATTAGCGTTCCATTAACTTGACCTTACGCTTTAATTTAAAGTAAAGTTTTATCACATCAGAGTGCAAAGGCTACTTGTTAACTGATGGGAATAGTTCTTTCTGACTTAAACTGGGATTATGATGAACTTCATTCAACTTGACTTAACGTAATGTGAACTTAAATAGGATGAATTTAACGTGTCGAGAATGACTGATTAGTAGTTGCTTTTAATACTTCATGCCGATTGGTTTTTAATTATCATGTGACATCAAACATAACATAACAGAAAGGAAAGATTGACATTGCCACTGCAAATTAAGAGAGGTTTCAGGAATCTTCAACTACTAAATTAACTGCAGAAGAGCAGAAATAGGCGAAGAGGGACCTTTATATGTACGAAATGCTTTTTAAAGAGCATAAAGTCAGAAACAGTGTTATCTTAGCGTTATAATTTTTATTTTATTATCTTCATGTATAAATATTGCAGCGATCCTTGAAACGGACAGCCGGGGTTGCTAATAACAGGGGGCTGGTAGCATCAGAAGGAAGAAGTGATCGGAACCGGGGTTGAGGCGTGCCTTGGAAAGCTGGGAGTGTGTGAAATAACACCAGATTCTATAAAAAGCTACCCACTAGATCATTTAGTGAATTAAATTAAGGGTTGTAGACATGTTTAAAAGTACCTGTACTGAATTAGGTTGGGGGTTCATACCCAAAATTAGCGTAGTTTCTGCGTTGCCACTGTACACATGAAGGTTTGAGAGAGCTGACCCACTTGCGTGGCCAACACATACTCTTTGGAGGGACAGATCAGCAAAGTGTCTTCCTCGTTACTTCGTATGTCCCAATTGCAACACTTTGAAACCTGATGCAACATCCTGGTTGTGGATCGAAACCCCGCAGAGTCGTTACAAACTATATACATGTTTAATATAACTGGCGCAAAACTTCTGGAATCGTGACCTTGATTGCCACCCTAGCTGCCGAGCCTAGGAATGGTTTATGTTTAGCTTAATCAACGAAAGCGACATAATACCTTTGCTTACTCACAGTGCGTAACACATACAGTCTGCATAGAAAGTGTTCGCATCTTGTAATTTCAAAGAGAGCAGTACGTAAATAGTGCTTATTTTATATTTGTGATATGTATAACCATGGCTCCTTCGTTTTCAAAGCTAAATGGTAAGGTATTACGTATTCAAAGCAGGGAAATAATTGCAAATGTCCTCGACTTCATGAAGCAAGAAGCAGAAATGAAGGAAGAAAATATATGTTTACCAGAGTTCTACAAAAGCCTTAAGAGAGTGAAAGAAAGAGTAGCCAAAGCAACTGTTGTTTCACTGAGTTCCGTTCCCAGATTTCTCAAAGATAAGAAAAACCATATGGATGAAAGAGTACCATTTGATACACCTGTGAAGAAACATAAGGTCCCTAAACGTATTACAGAAATAGACGATTTCGACAAATGCGTCATTCGGTGCACGATTCACAATTTCTATGTGGAAGAAAAAACTGTGCCAACAATAAGCAGATTGCTCATCAATCTGAAAGATGTCATAAATGTTCAAGGTAGTGCTACAAGTCTCAAATCCCGGCTATGGCACTGAATTTTGCAGTCTGATACTAACTTTCCAAATAACTATAATTTTATATGTACTTATATCAGCATAAATTTTCAAGATGCTGCTAAAAATCTCAGAAAAATTATAAAAGATTTAGGGTTTAAGTGGAAGAAAACGAAACCAAATAGAGTTCTAATAGAAAAGCACGACATACGATCTCAGCTGGAAGAGTACCTTACTCAGAGGTACAAATTAGAGGGTCAAACTATAGTGTATGAAGATGAGTCGTACATACACAGCAGTCATACATCTAAAAGTTGAAGTGACGATAGCGAATTAGGTTTTCAGGCACCTGTTGCCAAAGGGCAAATACTTATTATCGTTCATGCTGTTCGTTCCAAATGCCCTTCTTTTACAAATCGCAACAAAAAACAGGAGATTTTCATCAACAAATGAATACAGAAAATTACATGAAGTGAATCAACACCATGTTGATACCTAATATGCCTACTGGGGTCTATTCTGGTTATCGACAATGCTTCACAATGTGGTAACACTCAAATTGACAAACAACCTACCTCAAATTCCTTGAAAGAAGAAATAAAAACCTGGTTGCTTTTGCATAATATAGCTTTTGATGAAAGCATGAGTAAAACAAATATAACTTAGTTAAAGCCAACAAATCCCTTCAGAAGTCATAACTCATAATACTTGGCCAGATATTAATACAACATCGCCATAATGTACTTAGACTGCCACCGTATCACCCAGATCTAAACCCAATCGAATTAATCTGGGCTGATGTCAAAAACTGGGTGGCCTGCAGAAATATCACTTTTAAACTAAAAGATGTAGAGCAGTTATGTCGCCAGCGATTTGCAGAAATTTGAAGGCCAGAATGGGAAAATGTATATCGACATGTTGAATAAATTGAGAATCATTATTTCAAAAAATACGGAATTGCAGAAAATCAATTAGAAAAAATTCTCATCCAGGATAATGGTGCAGAAAGTAGCGACAGCAGTGATGGCGGCAATGATGTGAGTGATTCCGCAGAAGAGGAAGGGCTGTCAGGTGTGGAAGAACTGGAGGCAGATGGTTGACAGTGTTTTTATATTAAGGGCATTTTACAGCGGTGGATTTAAATATACTGTATATAACTATAAATTTATCGTGTAGTGCAGTGCATAACCGGTGTGCGGATATTTGACAATGACTGTCCCACGCATTCCTGCAGCATACAGACGACCGGTCACCTCCTGATCTGGTATGTAACTCGCTTCACAGCTGTCATTAAGATTTTCACGTGTCTAGAACTGTTGCGCCAGTTATAACACTAAAGTCCATATTTATGAATTTTCACGTATTTCACAGTTGGCCACCCTTAACGTGACGTAACAGAGTTTTAAACTGTCTTCGGGTTTTCATTTGTCGGCATATTATCATTTTCAGATTGTTCCACACGATGTACTTTTGGGTATAAACCAATGAAATATTGTATATCTTCTTATACAATAGGATAAAAATGATGAGATGAATTTTTGTTAACATCCTTAGAAGATTTAAATTTTATGTTTAACATTTATTTTCTTCCAAATTAGAAGATAATAATTGATTAAAAATTCATCTCTATAATTTATTAAGGACTTTAATTATAATTGTTTTCAAAGAATAATTGCATTATGTTAATGCAATTTTTAAAAATAGTAAAGAAAATAATAAAATAACATCTCGGGTGCTAATTTTTAAAAAATTCATGAAATGCAGTGTACTCATTTTACGTTAATCCATGATTACTGTAATAAAATTCCAAATGAATGAAATGAAGTTGCTGATTTTAGAAATTTCATAGATGGATATCCTTAAATCAACCCTAAATAGCTTCATTTAATGCAATATGTTAGTATTTTATGTTACGTCGCGTTAAGTTACGTTAAAGTCATCGTGATCCCGGCTTATGGAGCTCTACGTTCATTAACAATGCTACATTTTCTGTGTAATCACAGGATTTTGGGTAGTTTCCATTAAAAAACTGCCTCCACTTGTGGAGGGAAGGAATAGAAGATACTAGATACACGAATAAGAATTCATGTATTCATGCTGCAAGTGAACACATCTAAACTTCTGACTTCTGTTGGTCGAATTTTTGGACATGGTGGTGTGCCATCTCATGTTATACTTCTCCACGTTACTTTAGAAAGGGTAAAGCTGCCTCTCTATTCAACAGCAAAGCGGAGCATTGCGCTGGAGAATATCGCAAGCTTTCAAGCACTAGCAACTTGGGAAAATGTAACGGCTAACGCTATGAAAAATTAGATGACACAAAATGTATATTTTAGTGTGTTTTAGCTTTTCCTTGCCGTAAGTTTCTTTCTGTCTTTTACGGTGTTCTTGCTACACAAAATGTAATCAAATTAAGGGGACTTCACAGTTCAAAATATACATATTATTAGCCATGCAAATACCTGAAACATGTGGCATTTTAATGGAAATCGTAGGAGCGATTTTTGAGAAAATAAGAAAAATATAGGAACATCTTTCTATGTAAAGGGTAATTTGGGCCAGGGAAATTTTCTTGAAAATCTCTGTGTAGCATGTTTGGAAGATAATGAACTTAAATACTAAGTTTGGTATTTATCCGACTTTTCGTTTTTGAGTTAAGATGTTCACAGTCACCCGCGCGCGCAGACCTTTTTCTAAAAACCCTTTCTTTGATTCAGCTAGCCTGAATCAGACGTTATGGAGATTGCTGTAAAACTCTGTTATAAGGCCCTCTGTAACTTATGCGGCATTGTTCTGGTGGCCTGCCTCTTCTTTAAGGACATTTGCTGCCTAACTTAATACTTGAAAAGATTATCATATTTGATGATAACCAGAGCGGTGCGGACTAACCCACAGTCCACCTTAGAAATTTTTATTGGCCAGCTCCCTTAGATTTATTCGAGTAGGTTGCTAGGTTGAGTGCACATCGTCTCTAGATATTAGGAGGATAGTGCTTTAAGCTAGGTACCCTTTAAAGGACACTCCCTTATTTTAACCAGGCCTCAGGAGACATTCCCATTGTCCGGATGGGGGGGGACCAAATGAGGTCTAGGTATAGTTTATGTTAACTTTATTCAGTGGTAATACCTCCCAGGAATGATTAGGATCCAGAGAAAGGATCTCTCCTGAAATATGGGAGCCAAACGTGGTTCACAGATGGCTCTCGGACGGGGTACAGGACGGGAGGCTGCGGCTCTAAAACCAGGCCTGTTATTCCTCTCGGAAGGTATAGCATTGTTTGGCTGAGATATATGCAATCCTAGCCTGTGTATTGCATATCATAAATATGCCAGACAAGGGCTATCAGGCAGCCTTAAAAGGCCTTAATGCAGTTAAAATTACATTCAGTTTGGTTTGGCAGTGCCCAAGGATGTTGGATAGACTCTATGTCAGCGGGCCGGTCACCTTTGTTTGGGTCTCTGGGCATATAGGTATTGAGGCAATTAAATGGCAGATACGCTCATAAGAGGGGCGCGGGTCTTCACTTTTCTGAGTCCTGTGAGATGTCTCCCAGAAGTATCAAGTGGGGCTCATTTTGAATATTGGAGTAAACAAACTGCTGTCATGATCTGATTTGGGGCTCAGGTGGTAGACAGAATTAAATTTAACTAGACCTAAACTCATAGGTGTTGTTGACTATGTTACGAGCCATAATACACTGCGTAGACATTTATACATAATGACACTTTTTATAAAAAAAACACTTATGACTGCTTCTGTGACCGGGCGGTTAGCATACTAACCTCCAAATCCAGAGGTGCCGAGTTAAGACTCCCGACAGGAGGGTGAATATTTTGTCTTGGCTAGGATGACTTGAAAAGTTACAGAAAATAAAATAGCGGTCTATTGTATATTGGGCGTGAAAGATTGAAAATTTTGCTCAGAGACCTCTTTATCAGGCTTGGGGTTCTTTTTCATGCCGTAAATTTACGACATAGGACTACCGACTTTACTTCCCTTCCGAAGGAAGACTTGCTAAGGATTTATTATGGTACCCCTAGACCACGGAGACGACTAAGAAGTTAAAGGCGGCATATAAATATAACCACCAAAAATTCTAGGAAATGTGAAAGGAAATACAAAATCTCCCCATACTATGTGAGTGTGAAGGTTTTGTCACGCATAAATATATATCCTAGGCTGCTTTTTGTTGTAACCTGAGGATATAAGAACAGCAAACATAAAAGACGTGGTCCGTTTAATCGGGAGAGTAAGATTTGATTGACACCAAGATTAAGAGGCACAAAGGGCCCAATGAGCCTATGTGCCGGCTTCTATAAAGAAGCCTTCATTTCATTTTCGTCGTTGTTATCATCGCATGCGTATCGTAGCGTTATAAGTAGATTCGATTCTCGTTTGTTTTGCTGCGTGTTTCGCTTTCTAAGTTGTTAAATCATGACCATTCAGAAATTAGGCTTCCCTATTTTTTTAAGCAAAGAAAACATAGTTACATGAAAAACTGTATTGGCAACAGGTACAACAATGTTTGAGCTATTTTTCGACATAGTCACCACAAGAATCGAAGCACTTGTCATGTCGTGGGATCAACTTTTGTATTCTTGTGTCGTAGAAGTCTGCCGCCTGTGAATGGGACCAGCGTGTGACAGTCTTCAGCTCTTCGTCGTTGTCAAAACGCTGACCGAAGGACAGGAAAATCTTGAGGTGCAAGAAAAGATGGAAATTGCTGGGATCAAGATCAGGACTATATGGTGGATGATAAAATAGTTCCCAGCTAAACTCCTACAGAACACTTGTTGTGCACCGAGCCGTATGTGGACAGCATTGTCATGGAGCAGCACAAGCATTCCACGGCTTTTGTTTTGAATGGAACGTCGCAATTTTCGCAGTGTTTCACAATAACAGTCAGGGTTCAGTTTCACCTTTGGGCAGGAAATCATTAAGCAGAATGCCCTTTCTCTCCCAGAACACCGTGCACATCACTTTCTGCACCGACACAGTCGGTTTGAATTTCGTCTTGACCGGAGATCCACTGTGACGCCAATGCACTGACTGCTGCTTGGTTTCCGGGGTAAATTGCGAAATCCCCGTCTCATTGCCCGTGACGATCCTGTTGCCTTCATCATGATACCGCTGCAGAAATGTCAGTGCTGCTCCTAAGCTTTTCGTTTCGTCCTCGGGTATCAGATTTTTTGGCACCACCTGGCATATAATTTCCTAAAGAGCAGGTGCATAGTGACAATTTCATGCAACAAGGATCGCGATATCTGCGTAAAATGGCTACTGAGCTCCGTATTCGTGAAGCGACGGTTTTCCACGATGCGCTGCCGCACCAGCACAACAAGGTCGTCATTGATGAGGGACGGTCCACTGCGCTCTTCATCATGGACACTTTGACGACCTTCGAACGACCCTACATCAGCGACGCACCATCTGTTTGCCCATGGTGTTCGACCCGTAGACCTGACAGAGTTGACGATGAATTTCGATCGGTGCTATGTTTTGTGTGGTAAGAAACTTTATCGTTGACCGAACCTCGCAGGCAGCGGGAGAGTGAATAAGAGCCGCCATTTCGGGCCACTGATGCCGCGCTACTGGCACCAGGCGGGACCTGTCCGGCCGGCATATGATTGATACGTCATAGATCTGTCACGCATTCGCAATTAACCCGGATATATATTGTCTGGAATGAGATATCAGCGGTATTTGTCTTGACATGCATTTTCAGTGAATTAATAACTATTTTCTACTCCATGGCTATCTCAACGAAAATCAAGGCTTTCTTCGCAAGTATGTTCTTTTATAGCTCCAATGTGTTCGTATTCTAATATATTATAGGCTTCTTAAGTCCATAAGTAATTTATGAATTGAAATTAGAACATTTTGTAGCCCGTGAGAAAGAACTGGATGTTTCAGTGGTGAATGAATTGTCAAAATTCGCATACTGTAACACACTAGATGTTTTTCTTTCATATTCTTTGTTTCCTAGTTTTTACAATATAAATTGTTATTACTGTGGGTAAGGTTGGGATATGCCCCTACAGGTTTACCTTTATATAGTGTTCTCTTTTGAAGACAAATAATCCTTTATGGATCTTAAAAGTAAACAAAATCAAGTAGAAAATCAATATTTATTTGTATTTATGCAAATAATATTAAAAAACTGAGTGATTGAGTGGCGTTACCTTTTGACGTCGTCTCCAATATCTGCTGTTGATTCTGCTGCCGGCTGCTACAGTTGTTGTCTACGAGTTCTTTCTTTCAGGGTATGCGTGAGTGTATTTTGAAAGGATAACACCAGTTTAGTTAGCTCAGAAATTTTAGTGTTGACTAAAATTCTCAGTTTGAGAAGAGTCGCCGACTGTTGAATTTAGAATTAATGACTTCTATGACAATAATTAAGCGAAGCATCATTTTCCGTAAGTCGCAGAATCGTTACTCGGAAAATAATACTCACACAAGCGCGGTCACTAAGCGCTACACAACTTAAAATAAAACTATCACGTGACTACATAGATCGTCTTCACACGATTACGTCACATAATTAAGTGAATACGTCTCAAGAGAGAGTGTGTTTCTGATCTAGGATGCACGAACTTTTATTAACTTAAGCTCCGCCTATATCACTACCCTTTCCAACGTTCCTTCCCACGCGGTCCAATCTCAGACTCCTACATATGCGTCTCTGACACTGTTACTATGCGATACCTCCCCAAATCTAAGAATTTCATTTGTCTTTCTCTTTTACAGAATTTCTGTCTACGTGACTTTGTAAACGTACTGAACTTAACTCTAAACTGCATTCCAAGAATCTTTAAGCTAAAGTGTTCTATCCTCGGCTGTTAAAGTCTTGCTTGCGTGGCTTGCTAATTAGCTTTTTCTTTCCGGAAAAATCCTTTAACTCAAGCTTATTAATTATACATTGATTTAATATACTGAAATTATTTATCACAATTATTCTTTATCTTACTATCATTCGTTTATTTAATGATATCTTCTGGCCAGTAATTACAGTATAAATGAAATGTGTGAAATGATGCACAAATGTGCCCGGGTTCCTTAGAACTTAGTTACTTGACATTCATCTTTCAGGATAAGGGAAAAACCCGAAAAAAACTTATCCGCGTAACTCATCCTAACCGAGATTCGAACTCGGGACCTCTTGAATGTGACGCAGACACGTTGCTCCCATACCAGAGAGGTGGGCTGAGTGGTTTTTTAGATTACCCCCCCCCACACACACACACACACACACCAAGGATTTTCTCTATAGTACTATAAGTTGAAATGAGAAGTAAACAAACTTAAATGTATCACTCCGCCGAGCACATTGCAGCACCACGTGGAGAATGACGTGAACTAAATATCCGTGAGAGGAAATTGCTTCAGACAGAATGCGAATACAGTATATTGTACCGCTTGGGGATCATTAGCTTTTAAACACTGTATGTCTTATTCCTGTATTTTGCCTTACATCCTAAACTTCTAACACATAATACTCAGAGTAGACAAATAAAAGTTGTACCTGAACAGTTCGACATCTGTGATTAAAGGTACTGGAATAAATTGTTCTTAACTTTAGAAATCATTCAATTAATGACTAACATCAGTATACCACCTTTGCTTTAACCTTTTATGAGTCAACGAGCTAAGAAATAATAATTAGCAATGTAAGTTAGAAAACCACAGAAAACAAACGCGACCCAAGCTATCGGAGCAACAATTCTGCATTACTAACAAAGGAGTTCAATTATTGCTAAACAATGGCCAACCATATTCATTATAGGTAAATCTGAACAAACACATTTAGTTTCATAAATTGAACTATTACAATAATGAGTTTTTTTAAATTCCTCTGCACGAGAATAACCACAAAATGTTACGATCTGAACCGAACTGCTTTTTGTAGAGGAAGAGATGTCATGCTAAGTGGGAAAGGTTGTAATTTGCCCACCACCAATGAGGTGCTGTCTTGTCACGTGGTTTTGTTTAGTTCTCCTTTCAACTTATAGTGTAAAAGGTTTAGTATAGGTGAAATATGCTGATTGTTACATTATTGTTGTTGTTTATGTTGATATTATTAGGTAATAACAAAAGGTAAACAATTCATTTGTAAAACATGTATAACACATTAGTCACCGAGATTCTATCGAAAGTATCTCCTTTACCTGCTTGCCGATGGTAGACTAAAACCTGTAGAAAATGTTTTATCAGAGGTCAGGAATGTGACAAAAAGTGGAAGGTACCAATGCGAGGAAGCGAATAATTTGAAGCCATGTTTAAATTCTTGAAAAATATTTTTTTCTGTAAACTTAATCGTTAACGTAATCAAATAGCACTAGAATAACATGTAGAATACATCAAAGGTCGCATTAGCATACGCTGCAGTAGCTGAATTACTGTAGGTAATATGTGCCATTTTCAGACGCAGTTAACAATGACAATGTAATGGATTTTATACAAAGTAAGAAAACACAAACCAAAGCACAGAATTAGGTGAAACTGAATTTAACTTTTTGAGAGAAATGTGACTAGAACATGAAAAGGAAAAGCGGTTGAAAGAATTGATAAAAAAAACAAGGTCACCGGCGGAATAGATTACGGAGGTCAGGGTCCCAAATTAAGCCAAAGCAGCGCTCTCACAGTTCAATATTTCTCAAAATTTTAACATCGCGTGATAATAAAACTTACTAAGTTTGCGGATGGTGCGCTTCGGGGCTCTACTAATTTTATGTTTGACATTCGTCCAACAAACTGCTTCCGATGATTATAATGAAATAATGAGCATGCTTCCGTTTTTGTAAGCTATTTTGGCAAGCTTTGGAAATTCAGGGAATACATCGCAAGCAGGCAGTTCTCTCTTCCATTGGCTAAATTGTTTGTCGTCATTGTTACGCCACCTCCACCACAACCATCATCATCATCACCACAAACATCATCATCACAACCTTCATCATTACCACAAACACCATCATCATCACAACCATCATTACCACAAACATAATCATCACCACATCCACCATCATCACTACCATTATCATTACCACAAACATCATCACCGCAACCATCATCATTACCACAAACATCATCATCATCACAACCACCATCATATCACAACCATCATCACCACAACCATCATCATTACCACAAACATCATCATCACAACCATCATATCACAACCATCATCACATCCATCATCATCACAACCATCATCATTACCACAAACATCATCACCACCACCATCATATCACAACCATCATCATCACCACATGCATCATCACAACCATCATCATTACCACAAACATCATCACAACCATCATCACCACATCCATCATCATCACAACCATCATCATTACCACAAACATCATCATTACCACAAACATCATCACCACCATCATATCACAACCATCATCATCACCACATGCATCATCATCACAACCATCATCATTACCACAAACATCACCACAACTACCATCATATCACAACCATCATCATCACCACCACAACCACCACCATCATCACAACCATCATCATTACCACAAACATCATTGCCACAAATACCATCATCATTACCACAAACATCATCATCACAAATACCACCATCATCACAACCATCATCATTACCACAAACATCATCACCACAACCACCATCATCACAACCATCATCATTACCACAAACATCATCATCGCCACAACCACCATCATCACAACCATCATCATTACCACAAACATCATCACCACAACACCATCATCATCACCACAACACCATCATCATCACAACCATCATCACCACAAACACCATCATCACAACCACCACCATCATCATCATCATCACAAACATCACCATCGCCACAACCATCATCGCCATCAAAACCATAATCATTCACGACCACTGCAACCATCATCACCATCACACCAGCATCATCACCACCACAACCTTCGGAAGGGAAGTAAAGCCGTTGGTTCCGTGTCGTAAATTTACGGCACGTGAAAGAACCTCAAGCCTGATAAAGAGGTCTCTGAGCAAAATTTCCGGTCTTTCACGCCCATTATAGAATGGACGCTAAGAACCTTAGCAATTAAAGAGCGTCAGTAAATAAAACTCAATTTAACCACCACAATCATCATCAGCACCACATCCATCATCATCACCACAACCACCATCATCACCACCACATCCATCATCCCACCATCACTATCAACCATCATCGCCGCCTCAACCATCATCGCCGCCTCAACCATCATTATCACACCGCCACAACCATCAACATCACCACCGCTACAACCATCATCATCACCAGCATAACCACTATCACCAACACCCCCACCACCACATTAACTACCAACACAGCCATTGCTATCACAACCATCACCATCAGCTCCTCAACCACCATCACCATCCACCATCACCACCGCCACAACCACCATCACAACCACTATCACCACCACAATAACCACCATCACAGTCATTACTATCACCACCTCAACCACCATCATCACCACCCACCTTTATCACCATTACCACCAGTTCCTCAACCACCATCACCACCACCATCCAGCTTCACCACCATCACAACTATCATCACCTCAACCACCATAACCACCTTCAACACCACCACAACCACCATCACCACCTCAACCAGCGGCACCACCACAATCCACTTTCATTACTATCACAACCATTATCACTACCACCACAAACACCATCATCACTAGCACCACTACAACGACCATCACCACCACCACCCACCTTTATCAGCACCACAACCACTACCATCACCACCGTCACCATCACCTCAACCTCCATCACCACCATCCACCATCATCACCATCACAACCACCATTACTACCACCATTATAATCATCACCACCACCACCAACGTTCATTATCTTCATCTTGAATCATGTTTTGTCGTGCTATACAAAGGGTGTCTTCAACACCTCTCTTTTTGGTTATCTGGACAGCATAATCCAGATAGTCGTAAAGAAACACACGGTAGCATTTTTAAACCTATTACTAAATAGGTTATCGAGAAAGATGTCTCGCGGTAACGTGCGAGGCTCGTAGTCGGAAGGTTCCGGGTTCGATTCCCGTCAGGCTGGCCACTCTCACCATGGGTATTTTCGTGGTTTCCCCGGATCGGTAGGAAATGCTGCGGTGTTTCCCCTTCTACAACGATTTTTCTATCCCTATCATTTCCCTGTGCCTGTTTCACCTCATGTATTTCAGGGTTGTAGGGCCAGGCGGTTGGTATGTTGCAACAGGGCGGTGGAATTTCCAATACGGAAATATTTCTCCCTGGAGCTTGGCGGGATTGCTGGGGCCCCTTTCTTCCTGGGAGTGGCTCGTCTATTCCCGGGAACCCCCAAGTTGTGGGTGGCTAAGGCAGGGCTAGCCGGCGTCGGTGTCATGTTGGAATTGTTAAGGACCCCGTCATGCTGGCGCACTTCGTAGTCCGGATCTGGTTGCCCTCCAGGTCTGCTCATTCTCCCAGGGGTCACGTTGGAAGCACAAAGAGCCCACTGTGGCCTACATGCGGTCCTGTGCTCCAATTACTGGTTTAGTCTTAATTGTTTTAGTTAGTTTAGTCTTAACTAAATAAGTGTGTTATAAAAAATAACAGAAACACTACCCAAAATATATCAAATGTAACAGGAAAAGTAGCGAAAATTATACTACTTGTTCTCGTAATCTCCTATTTAAGATTTTACGATCTGAAAATCTTCAAAATTTATTCACATCACCTTAATATATATATATATATATATATATATATATATATATATATATATATATATACATCTTGAAAATAAGCGCAACGTACTCATGTTAGAAGTTAGATGCAGTATTTTTTCCTCATAATTACATTGCCTTATTTGGTGGACGATTGTAGATATATTTCTAAACTCACTATTGCTTGTAATCATTGCACCCACTCAGGTGCAAATAAATGCAGGGGGTATTCGGTTATAACAACGCCAACGACTACCTCTACTATTTATCATTTATTTTCATAGCTGTTCAAATTATTCTTACGAAACCTTATTATTTTCTCTACTACTAATCTACATATAATAAGTAGGGGAAGTATTACATTCCACCCAAAAATTCCATACCGAGGTTTCACTGTAAATACACATTTTGAGACTCCCTTGTTTGAGGTACTGGTAAGACAAACAAAATGGGTTTATGTATTGAATTTTCTCCGAATAGCTCGTGCAATCGTGTAGCGTTTTATTTTTAATAGTCATTTGAAGTATTAGCCCTCTCTATAAATGTGATACAAATAATCAACAATGAAACTGAAACTATTTACAGGCTTCGAGAGAATAAAGCAACGTAGATGCTAGTTGGCCACGATATGAATACGTGTTGACAATCAAGGCTGGGGATCAGATGGGAGTGAGGGGCAAGGCGAAAGAGGAATGTACAGTCGCACAATGAAAACGGTACTACATTTGCAGGCCTCGGCTGCGCTAGTAAATGCAATTCGAAACAGTCCTTCCGATCCCCCACCCACTTGTTTCTTAGCTCCTCTTCCCACCATACGCACTCATATCGTAGCTGATTAGTAAGACAATGCAGGTTATAAACACAACCGATTCAATGTGACTCCTGTAATGAGGACATGCGAAATTTTCGTGATACAGGATATTTACAGTAGATATATACGACGGAGGACATCGCGATCTGTATAGATGTATTGAGGCTACCACCCCTAGGAGGAATGGATGAAGCGAAGAAACCACAGTAGACTACAGGCTACATAGACACGCAGAAGTTCCAAACATTTCCTGACTTGAAGACCCGAACCACCACCAGAACCACCCAGAGTGGGCGAAGAACGACGCATACAACCTAGGCAGCCTTCTGATGTACACGCGGAATACTCTTTCTTTGAGGAAAACATCTTTGCCATCTGTCCAGTATAGCCTGGCACTGCGAAATCTGAAACATCGGAAACAACAGGAGAGAAAACACCTCAGTATTCTCTACCGGCCAGGGAACACCACGAAAAACCAAGGTCAGGTGGGCAATCAATGGAATTGAACCCGAGCCTCCCGAATGCGAGCCTCACACGTTACCACGGAGCCAACAGGCTCGGTTTAAATTCTTTCAAAATTTCATATCTTATAATGAATTCTGAAGTTTTTAATTCGAAAAATGCTATTAACAGAATAAACAATAAAGCTTCGCTCAGACTGCCTCTGTAGTCGAGTAGCCAGCGTTCACAGGTCCTGGGTTCGATTCCCGGCTAGGGTGGGCAATTAGCTAGGATCATTCCCTACCCTCTGCAAAATCTGGAATTATGAATGTGGAGTAAATGTGAGTGTTTGTAGTAAAAGTTAATAAAACTGATGTGCTGATACATTCACATGATTTTTCTCTAACCTCTATCGTTTATTAGTGAGTATACAAATTAGTCTTACTGAAGCTTATTTTTATATCTACTTCAATTTAATCCAAATAAACTTTTGCAGAAATAGCTACATTACACATTTCGTTATAGATACAAAGGGAACAGCGATACTCAAACGTTTAAGAACTGGACACTACGCTGGCCTTAATATATCATACTGTTTCAATAGAATCACGAGAAACAACTGAATGTTGACAAGACTTTAAAAAAGTGGATAAATATTTAATAATTCAAACTATTAATAACGGATATCTCAGAAATGGCTAATGCCACAAAAAAGTTATTTGAAATAATTTTTTTTAAAGATCTATCTATATTTCTTGTGTAGTACGTTTTTGTCAGTAATGCACGATTATGCTATAAAACTCCTTCCGATGAAGAGGACTTCACAGGCTATTCCCAGAAAATTCAAGATATATGTTTTATTTCTCATGTAAATACCTTTAATATACGGTATTTTAATAAAAATCGTTAGAGCCATTTTTCGATAATAAAAACTTTCTAAAAATGTTCCATGTAAAGTATAGTTTGGGATGGGGCATTTTCTTGAATATCTTTGTGTCGCATCTTTGGAAGGTACTGAACTTAAATACCAAGTTTGGTGTTGATCCGACTTTTTATTTTTGAGTTATGCTGTTCACAGACACACGCGGACCTTTTTCTATTTTTTTTTTCAAGGCGCCTCTAAACACATATTTCCGGTAAAATCGGTATCAAAATTTTGGGTGGAATGCAATACCTTCTCCACTTATTATGTACATGGTAGAGAAAGTAAAAATGCCTACATCAACGAGTCATAACACCATTAGTTGTTTCTCAAGTCTAAGCCCCCATATGATTATATAAGTTAAAGTGGGCTATACCAATGAAACAATAAATAAAGGTTCTCTATCTCCGTTGCTAGGCAGATTATCTTTCCCAACAGTTCACTTTTTGCAGCCTCCCTCATTATCTTTGCGAGGTAGGTACTTGGTTAAATATTGTTACATGTTGGGGTGAAGGCCAAAAAGATTACCAGAAAATTATCAATTTAGGTCACCCCAACACACACATTGGGGGTCGAAACTCGCTGGCAGCAAACAATCCGGGACCTTGGTGTGTAGATTTAAGGGGAAGGCGTGGGTTTTATATTACACTGAAGAATTACATAACACACATTACCTTCACATACCTGAGATTTATTCACAAACGTTTGGCGACTCTACATAATGAACAAAGGAAACAGAATGGAGGGAGATGCCACAAAACCGTAGACCGGCCACACACACGTCTGGCTCCAACGACCACTTCCACTGGAGTGACGCTATCTTACTCCCACCAACCGTGTCTAGCCGAAGCCAGACAGGGTTGACGTCATACCAAACGGTTTCAAACAGATCTTTCCCTTTGACGTTAAGCCGAAATACAACTAAGGAGACACAATAATGCTACATCTGGTAGCAACAATACAATACAACAGTGCGTCTGATAATGACAATAAGATTATTACTATGCCACAATATACTTAAAGATTATCCTAAAGTTTTATCGCCAGTAATAGTTTTTTTAGCTATGAAAAACTATTTGACACCTTATTGATTTCGATTACTATTGTACTTTTATAAAGTACAAGGTAGTGCTCTTATTCTACATCGTAGTGAATTTGAGCAAGTTTAGAAATGTTTTTATTAGTGTAGATATATGTAGGATGAAGGATTTGTCTCTAAAGTTCACCTCTTTGACTAAATAGAGGCGTAAGTGATCATTGATTGCATGTCAGAGACAGTGAAATGTGACTATAAATAGTTCACGAAACTCCCTTCTACATAGCCATGCCTTTCTCTTTTTGGAATGCTATCAATGGGAATAATGGAGTAAAACCTCTCATCCCTGCAACGGATTACTTCAATTACTCAAATGACAGGTTATTTTACCCCATAATATTTCCATTATGATAAATCTGCAGTATTACAGTCCGTTCAGTAAGAACAGTCAACAACCAGTATAATAATAATGACAGATTAAGTGCGATTGAGTAAGCTTCTATATAGCTATAAAAAGGGTTCATTATGAAATATGCATCACGTGTTTATACGAAATTGAACTTTAGTAAGTAATATGTGAATTTTTCTGATAATGCTGAGTTTATTTATAAAAAATTCGAACACAGCAAAATCTTATTGAAAGCCGCGTACGTAAATACAAACTTAGTGCTTAAAACTAACTCTAAGAAATAAATAAAAATCAAATTTTTAAGGCAATTCAAATTAATAGCATATTAAATATCCTGTTCCGTATGGACAACTTAAAACTGATTTTGTTAAAGTTATTTTAGACAACATAAAACTATCTGCGAAATTTTCAGTTCAATCATGGACATTTTTATTCTGTTGATAATATAATTAATAGAGGGCGGATTAGAGTGGCCTCGTAACATTAACAGTCGTCATGTACAGCATAGTATAAACATTATTTTGATATAACTGTGGAGCACTATAGGCACGCGCCTGTTGTTTACATCTAAACTCACCTTTTCTCCTGCAACATGAACAGACTGCAGTACAAAGTAAGTCAATCTCATAAAAACAGTAAGTATTGTATTCCAACCAAGAATTTTATATGGATGCACGTTTTGAGGCTGATTGAATAAAAGCAAAGAATTTTTAGAAAAAGGTCTGATGTCCATCTTCCAAAGATGCACACGAAAGAAACAAAATCCCTCATCCCAAACTACCCTTACACTAAAACACTTTTGTTGTTTTTTTGATTTAACAAAAATTTCTCTACCGATTTTGATTAAAATACCATATGTTTCAGATATTTCCATAACAAATAAAACGAATATGCTGAATTTTGTGGGAAAAGTCTGCGAAGTCCTCTTCATTCTGAATGACTTTTGCATATTTGGTAAATCGTAGGAGATAGGCAAAATCTTACTACCAAAAAATGTAGATCTTGTTAAAGCACACAATTTAAGTCAAACATTTTTGTCAGCTTAATCATTTCCGAGATATTGTTTATTATTGGTTTGAATGTTCCAATTTTTTTCCAGCAGTAAGTCGCTATTCGTTTTTTCTCGTCGTCATGCAAAAAGCACGAATTTCAAGGCCATCACATAGCGACCGGTTTTTTTTTTAATCTGACTATCGCTCTAGTCTACTCCAGGGCTGGCCAAATCTATTTTGAGCTTGGACGAGTAAAATTAAGGACCATCTAATTAAATTTATATTAACAAATATTTTGAATCTGAACTAAATTATTATATAAGCATTTTCAAATCTTTTATAAACGAGTCGCCGTGTGTTGGCCTTGAAATTCTGTGTTTTTTACATGACGAGGAAAAACGAATAGCGACTTAATGCTTGAAAAAATAGTATTGGAACATTCAAACCAATAATAAACAATATTTCGGAAATGGTTAAGCCCAGAAAAAAGTTTGACATAAATTGTGTGCTTTAACGAGATTTACATTTCTTGGGTAGTAAGATTTTGTCTATCCCCTACGATTTACCAACTATACAAAAGGCATTCAAAATGAAGAGGACTCCATAGGCTCTTCTCACAAAATTCAGCATATACATTTTATTTGTCATGGAAATATCCGAAACATATGGTGTTTTAATGAAAAACGGTAGAGACATTTTTGAGAAAATCAAAATACAACAAAAGTGTTTTAGTGTAAGGGTAGTTTGGGATGAGGGATTTTGTTTCTTTCGTGTCGCATCTTTGGAAGATTTTTCTAAAAATGCTCTGGTTTTATTCAAGGAGCCTCAAAACATGCATTTCCGGTGAAATCTCCACATCAAATGTTTGGATGGAATGCAATACTTTATCTACTTATGATTAGTAGAAAAAGTAACAATTAACACATTAATTATTAAGTGGCGGATCAGAGTGAACGTTTTTATGAGATTGACTTACTTTGTACTGTAGTCTGTTCATGAACGACAGAGGGTGAGTCCAGATGTAAACAACAGGCGCGTGCCTGTAGTGCTCCACAGTCATACTAAAACAATATTTATTGAAGATTAAATTATTGTATAAGCTTAGTAAAGTATTCAAGTAAGAGTAGCTGTAGGCCTTTATAAATATAAAACTTTGTTTTAAAAGTCATTCAGTTATTCTATTATGCGGTGGTATTATTTATAATGTTTGTGTATTTGTATTTACTCCACGTGGTGAAGCCATCTTGTGACGTGATTCATTTGTTAGGTTTGTTAGCTCCATCTGGTGTTAGCAATTTGCGGCAGTATTAGTGTTTGTTTGAAAGAATGCTACTGTTATTTTATTTAATTTTTGGTTCTCTGTCCTCCGGCTAGCTATGATCTTTTTGGTCAAGCACTTCTCTTTATACAGGTTGTGTAAACGGAAAGGAGTCATTTATCCAAAGATAACACTGATGAAAGAATTTGTTTTACACTTTTATTGTCGAACACATTCACTATCACATTTACACATTGATCTTGACACTCGCCAAACTGAAACTGTTATAATAACTTCATTACTGATAATTCTTAATTCGCGTACTTCAACTTTTTGTATAATTAACTTTACAACATTTAAGATTTTTCATAACTCTGTTACGCGTAACCTGCAAATTGATAGCCGACGTGTACTGTACAAATATTTCTGCTGGACTGAAGGCGACGTGTAACGTACAAATGTTTTCGACGAACTGACGGACTGAAGGACTTTACCTCTAACCTACCCTTTTTATACTCCTACACCCCGATATGCCTAAAGATTATAACTGAGCTGCTATTGGCTAATAAAACGCGCCAACATTAGCGTCTATTTTTATATCCAATGAAAATTATGAACACATATGCTCTAGGAAAAATATTCCAGCAAATTCTAAAGTAAAACGTGCCAATATTACGTAACTTCCTCGTTTCTAATAATGATAAACAGCTCACCCCCTCGCTGCATTATTGCACGCTATTATTGTCAGTTTCAGTAAGGCCGTATAAACTTACTTCTCAACAATAATTACAATCAACAAACATCTCAAATCAATGTCACATAAAAATGCATATTCACACTATAATCATTCTTTACATTTAAATAATTTGTGATACAAATTACTGCATCAATTATTCTTGTTTATTTTTAAAGAACATCATATAATTTTACACAATCTTTAAAGTTATAAAATGAAACACATTGAATTATAATAGAAATGCTCATTATTACACTATTTAATAAGAATATTCCAATGAATTTTGAAGACCTGTGGTCAGTGGTGCCATCTCCCAATTTTTTCTGAGAGCTCAGTTTAAACTGTTTAGTTCCTTTTCTATGTTGCTAGAAAGCTTCGCAAAGAGACTGTTTTAGGTGCTATAGTAGCTCTTGTGATACCGGTACACAATAATAGGTTAAATAAATAATTGGAAAGTTAAAATCAATAAAAGATCGTAATGTTTACAGCAAACATTACAAACAAAAGTACTTGTTAGGTGGTGTGTTTTATTACTTGGTATTTCAGTGTATCCTATTGTATCTAAATAGATCAATATACAGGGTGATTTATGAAGAACTGACACATTTCTTTCTTTAATTATTCTGTTCGAAATTCACTCACTGTCCCAATTTTAGCACCAAATTAAGCAGAATGTTCTGGAGTTTCGATTGCCTGTCACTAGATGCGCAGATGTTCATATTTTATTCGTAATTGTTAGTTTTATTGTCGGCAACTGTTTTTGAGATTTTGTTCTAGTCAACGTGAAAATGGAATACACATTAAATGAACGACTCTTCCTTGTAAAGCAATACTGGATTACGAATTCAATTACAGCTACTCAAAGGGCATACCAGAGAGAATTTGGTGTTCGGAACCCTCCCCAAAGAAACACAATACTGGAACTGGTAAACAAATTGGAAACAACTGGATCTCTGGTGAGTGAAAAAGGAAAACCTTGTTCATCTAGGTTTCCTATGGTTGATGTTGACGTAAGAGCACGACTGGATCAGTCACCCAAAAAATCATTAAGACGTTTGTCGCAGGAGAGAGGGTACAGCTACTCAATGTGTCAGAGAGCTGTGAAAAGTGCAGGCAAGTGTATAGGATTACGGTTGTCCATCAGTTGCAGGAACCAGATAGGGATAGACGACTGAATTATTGTAGTTGGTTCCAGGCGTTCATTGTGCAAAATCCTGCCATATTGTCCATCACATGGTTCACAGATGAAGCATGGTTCCGTTTAACCGGCTATGTGAACTCAAATAACTCATGCTATTGGCCCAGCGAAAATCCACATGTTATTCATGAAGCACCCATGCATCCGTTAAAATCGGAGTTTGGTGTGCAATATACGTACAGAGAATAGTGGGACCAATTTCTTTTAAATAATGTGAACACTGCAGAGTACCGACGGATTTTCATGGAATTTGCTGAGCAACTAGACTATGTAGAGTTGAGTCAAGGATATTTTCAGCAGGACGGCGCTACATGCCATACATCAAATGAATCCATGGCACTAATTGCAAGTTTCTTTGACGACCGGATAATTCCAAGAACCTGTGGCCACCGAGATCTCGGATTTGACATCGCCGGACTTCTTTCTATGGGGTTACTTAAAAGACAGGGTTTATGCCACTCGTCCTCCAGACATTGGATGATCTGAAGCACAACATTACACAAGAGATTCAAGTTATTGACAACAGAGTCCTCCAACGAGTGGCCAGTAACATGGAACGACGTGTTGAGTTGTGCCTTATGCAGGATGGAGGACATTTTCAACATTTGCTATAGAGGTAAATAATCTCCCAAAATTCCTCTGCATTTCAGGTATAACAAGTTGGCGCTAGCATAAGTCGTTTTGAAACAATTAAAGAAATAAATGTGTCAGTTCTTCATAAATCACCCTGTAGGAAGTGTAGTAATGCTATGCATTCTGAACAACTATACCTACTTATACTGTATAGTTCCTTTTATACATTTCCAAAAATTATCATTTGATATACCACATTATACCATACAATATGAACTGTACTTAAGATTACTTTTGGGGGGAGATACAGCACAATTACATTAACAATCTTAAAGATATAAACTGAGTTAAAAATTACAGTACTCGATTAAAATTTGTAAGAAATGTGTTTATATTACCTACGCTAATTTAATATTTTTATAGTGCCCAAAGTTTTACAGACTCTGCCTGTAGTGTTAATGTGAGTTTTTTACTTCCTTTTCATTTACCAATTTCTTATTATTGTGTGTAGTTGTTTATGTGCGCAGAACAAGTATATTAGAAAGATTGTGGTTGATCCACAATGCTCTTTAAATTAACACAAAGCCCTGAGTTGTCTTAGACTTCTATTACTTTCATTTGCAAGGATGCGGAGTATTTATGAATCAGACTCTGAAATGCAAAATGGATTCATGGATAAATCTATGTTACTTTTTTCAGATTCGAAAGAAGCAGATAGAAGTATACGCTTTTATAAAAATACTTTGTAGAAGAGGGAGCAGGGAAAGTCATGTAAATACATCACATCAGATTTTTAATGAAAGAGACTGTAGTTCTTTGTACATTTCTGATTTTATCACCTCATCCTCTCGAAGCGTTTTCGTTCTCTGTGCAACGAATATTGCTTGACCTACATGTTTCTTCCTTTCGTTCGTTTTTGTGTTGTCCTCAAACTGCCCTAACTTTGCTCTGTTTTCTGCATCGATCGCGAGTAAGTTTGCATGCCTTTTAGTTGCCGATCTTTTGTCGCGGCCGACGGATTCTCTTGATCAATGTCCGTGACCGCGCGCGCGTTGCGGATGTGTTCAGTGCTTGGTACCTACCACACTTTGCTATACCTATTGCGCGGCAGGTGGGGGCGCTGTTATATCGATTGCTGGTGCTTGTGTTGTCGTGCTGGTCAGTCCATCGTGTTATCTCTCAATGTCACCACGCACAAGCAGTACAAGAACCTCATGGTGAAACATCGCAAGCAACGTGTGCTTTGTTATTGGAGCAGGTACTTCACAGAATGAAGTATAGGTGATTGCTACAAATGTCATTACGTTTAAATAAGCCACGGATATATACTTTTCAGCAGTAAGCATATTTTACCTGGTAGGTTGTGCAATTTTTAACTCCTCTTTGTAGTGATTACATTAAAAATGTTATTAATGCTCTATAACAATAGCTTAGACATTCTTTTTAATGCTCAGCATGTAGAGGAGGTATCGTATTTCACCCAAAAATTCGATACCAAGATTTCACTTGGAAATATGTTTTGAGACTCCCTGAATCCAAAAAAGGCGTTGTGTGTGTGTGTGTGTGAAAAGCATGACTCAAAAACAAAGGGGACAAGGTAGTCTGAACACATGGAAATTACACCTTAAATGTGTTAAATTACCACTGCTCTTAAAGTTCTCAATGAATTTCCGAAAATTTTATGAATTATTCTATAAACCATGACAATTACTTCAAGTGGTTATTTGCATTGATAGCCTATGTAGTTGAGTCCATAGAAATTATCTCATTCAGCAGAAATATAATAAAATTTACTCTTAAAACATGTGAATTCATGTACCTTTTTCTCTGATACTACTTGCAATACAGTATCACACTTTTGCCTGCTTGTTCTTAGTATAATCAGCTATCTTCTGAACCTCAATTCTTTAGCTATGTATATCAGTTCAATAGAAATTGAAAAAAAAATATTTACAAAGTCAAAAAAGTAAAAACGAGGAAAATTTGCCATGTTGTTGCTTTCTTAATATCACTAATATACACTATAAAATTATGATTGTGGTTCAGAAAGTTTAACTATGTGTTGTATACATGTATTGAAAATTCCAGCTCTCTACCTCTTATGCTTTCTGAGAAAAACGTACACAAGTACCCAAAAATGTTGTTTTGAGAAAACTGAATTCAAAGTTTGAACATTAAAACTCTGACACACACTTCAATACATTCCAGGTTCATAATCATCTGCACCTTCATTACTGGATTGCTTCAGCTTTTTCTGATTGCCTTCTCTTGGTCCTGCCTCTTTTGTTAATTGCTGAACGCTCGCTGGGCATGATATAGTCGTTCGTTGTTGAAAGATACAAAACTGTTCTAAAAAGGAGCGTTGCATGACAGCTTTAAAGGAATGAATACTAGCATTTAAATGGATTAAAAACCTCTTAACCTCCAAAAAGTATATATTTTCTGAAACTGGAAATAAGAGATTTTATTAGGGCCTAAAACAAAAAAAAAAGAAATGTTATTTTTGACCATTTCAGAGTATCTTGTCCCCTTAAATAACAAACTTGGTATTTATGTTCAGCATTTTCCAAGGATGTGACACCCAGATTTTCAATGAAATCCTGCCACCCTAAACTACCTTTTATATGGAAAAATTCGCTTGTTTTATATTTTCTCAAAAATTCCTTTAATGGTTTTATTTAAAATACTATATTTTTAAGATAATTACATGACATAATATGTACATCTTGAATTTTCTGGGAAAAGCCTTTGAAATCCTCTTTATTCCAAATGACTTTTGTGTAACTACTAAAGTGCAAGAGATAGGCAAAATCTTCCCGAACAAACAATTGTAGATCTGGTTAAAGCACGCAACTGATGTCAAATAAAATTTTTGTGGCGTTGGCCATTTCCGAAATATTTTTTGTTATTGGTTTGAATTTTCAAATATTTATCTTTTCCTCAAGTAGCAGATCGCTATTAGTTTTTTCTCATGGTCAAGCAAGGAACATGGAACTTCAAAGCCATTACACAGTATTCCTTTTTTTTTATTTGATGTAATACATTCAGATGCTTTCCTCTACCCTCTATCGTTTATTAATGGGTATACAAATTATTCTTACGAACCTTTATTTTCCTATCTACTCCATTTTAATTGAGATAAACCTTTCCGGAAATAGCTGCATTACACATTTTGTTATGGATACAAAGGAAATAGCGATAGTCAAATGTTTAAGAACTGGACGCTATATGCTGGCCTTAAAATTCCATACTGTTTCCATAACATCGCGAGAAACAATTGAAAATCGACAGGACTTGAAAATTCGAACTATTATTAAGGATATTTCAGAAATATCTTATGCTATAAAAACGTTATTTTGAATAAATTGTACGTTTTAAAGAGGTCTACAATTTTTATGTTGTACATTTCCGTCTATCGCTTAACGTTCAACGGTTACGCAAGATTATATAGAATTCCTTACGAATGAAGAGGATATCGCAAACTATTCCCACAAAATTCAAGTTATGCATTTTATTTATATAAATGTCTTTAATATATGGTATTACTAATCAAAATCGTTAGTCATCTTTCAGAAAATCAACAAATTAGAAAAATGTTCCATATAAAGGGTAGCTTGGGGTGTAGGGATTTTCTTGAAAATCTTGATGTCGCATCTTTGAAAGGTGCTGAACTTAAATACCAAGTTTGGTATTTATTCGACATTTCGTTTTTGAGTTGTGCTGTTCACACACACACACACACACACACACACACACACACATTAACATTTTTCTAAAACTGCCACGGATTTTGAATTCAGAGGCTCAAAACATGTAATTCCGATGAAATCTCGGTATCGATTTTTTGGGTGCAATGCAATACTTTAGGACATGTTTATATGATTATGAATATAGTTAATTTTATTTTAATAACGTTTCTAAATATTCACAAAATATATTTTAATTTTTTTGTCCGCCGACGAAGTGATCTGAAAGTAATATCTTCATAGATCAGACAGGAAGATCATTCGAGTTCAAACCCGGCGGAGGACGGTGGATTTTTTCGGGCGTAAAAATCCTTACCATGATTTCTTTCGGAAGGGATGTAAAACTGCTGGTCCCGTGTCGTAGAGATTTACGGCACGTAAAAGAACCTCAAGCCTCATAAAGAGGCCTCTGAGCAAACGTTTCGGTCTTTCACGCCTAATATAGAATGGAACGCTATAGATCATAGTAGTTAAAGAGTATCCATAAGTAAAACTCAATTACTTTATTAATTAGGAAGATCATTCAACATCAAATATAAAGACACATAAAAGCCGTCCATCAAGCAGACAACAGATCAAATTTCACGAGCACATACTTGCAGAATATCGCAGTTACGAGAAACTTAACACACAAAATTATCTCCCGATTTCATCCTGAACAGACATCAGCTTCAAAGCCCACACCTTATTCGATATCATTATTCATAACACATCTACGCCCTCATATCAACCTCCCGACTTAACTACCAAAATGAATCCAAGACTATCGATCAGTAAACGCTGAAGACAGGTGTTCCTATACTCCCTCTGTAACCCGAAAGTTTGAATTCTGTAACACTGTATATAGTCATGATTTAACAACTAAGAGTACAGAAAACGCAACAAAAGAAAATTGAAACTGTTTATAATAATATGCATGCGATATCAATGCTAAAACATTTTAATAACCCTCATGTAAGAAACTTCTGTTGTACTTTCCTTTGTACGAGGGCTGTCCCAAAAGTACCCCACCTAACAAAGAAAACAAAAAATTTGGGGAAAAATCTTTATTTCTCTACATAGTCTCCTTTCAGCTCGATACACTTTTCCCAGCGATGTTCAATAGCTTCGATGCCCTGTTTATAGTGAGATCCGTCGAGTTCTACAAAATAGCCATCAACTGCAAACTCCACTTCTTCATTGTTGGCAAATTTTTTACCAAGCCATTTCTTCAACTTTGGAAACAGAAAATAATCAGAGGGTGCTAAGTCTGGCAAATAGGGTACATGAGGAAGCAATTCGAACTTTTAACTCATTCATTTTGGCCATGGGATAATGGTTGTGTGAACTGGTGCATTTGCTTGATGAAACAGAACTTTCTTTTTCGCTACATGCGCCGTTTTTGCTTGATTTCATCATTCAAACGCTGCAATAAGTTTGCATAATACTCGCCATTGGTTGCTTTTCCTTTTTGAAGATAATCAATGAAAATTATCCCATGCACATCCCTAAAAACTGACGCCATGACCTTACCTGCATATGGAACTGTCTTCGCCTTCTTTGGAGCCGATTCTCCCCTTTCAATCCACTTTTTGACTGTTTCTTCGTCTCAGGTGTGAAGTGATGGACCCATGTTTCATCCATGATTATGAATCGACGCAAAAACTCGTCTTTATTGCAGCGAAACATCGCCAAACACTCGACTGAAACATCCTCACGACGCTGCTTTTGTTTCATTGTGAGTAAACGCGGCACCCATCTTGCGCACAGCTTTCTCATGTCTAAACCTTCAGTTAGTATGCGATGTACAGCACTTTTTGAAATGCCTACAATCTCTTCTAGCTCGCGCACTTTCGACGGTCATCCAATACCATTTTGTGGATTTTCTTCACAATTTCTGGCGTGGTCACCTCATTTGGTCGACCACTGCGATGTTCGTCTTGGCAGTTCCTACGGCCTCGCTTAAACTCTGCTATCCAATATTTTACTGTTGTAAATGAAGGAGCAGACTCCCCCAGAGTAGAATCTAGCTCAGCTTTAATATCAGTTGGACTAAGATCTTTCAAATGAAAGTATCGTATCACATAACGATGGCCAGTTTTATCCATGTTTACAAATTCGCTGAGAGAGTTCGCTATTAATGGCTGCCAAACATTATTAAACAATGTAGCATCGTCAAACTTCAAACTTAAGCTTTATAAGGGTGGTGCTTTCTACCATAGTCATTTGAAACAACAACCGCTGTATATACGTCAGGTCGGGCACTGGGACTGCCCTCGTATTTATGCTGTAATCAAGTTCGTTAACAACGCGTACTGAATAACTCTATAAAGATAAAAAAAATTGCTAACATTAGAAATCAATGAACCGACTCAGAAGGATATTTTTCCTATGGTCGTATACTGTGTGTCGTTTCCAAAGAGGTTAACCTGGTGTTCTGAGAGTGAGGAATTTTCATATTCACTAGCTTCACCTCTATTTCGTTGTGCATGATAAGGGTTTCTGTGTTACGTGATAACTATGTAGTTTTTATGTTATTAAATAACTACCGGACCAAAGAGAAGGTACAAAGGTTTAAAATTTCACCTATTGTAATTATCTAAAGCAATTACTCGACTATTCCGACCGACAGCTGTTCCACCAGCAAAAGGTACTTATGCAGCATTTCCAGAACTGTCAGAGGAGGGGAGGTTAAGGAAGTCAAACGTCCCGCCGATGTTTTACATCCTTTTGCTTAAATATCAGGGAAGTTTTAATCCGTTATTAGGAATAGCCGGGCTGCAGGAAATTACAATAATAAGGGATTCATCATAAACATTCTCTATATCATTGTATAATAATTTCATGAAGAACAGGGAGAGGTAAATTTAATTAATTAATTCGTCTTTGGAGTTCAAAGAGCTAACGTTGCAACGGGGTAAGCTAGCTGGTTAATTTATACGGATTCTGCAGATTTATTCTGCTGTTGCCTACAGCCGGTTGTCTGCGCATGACGTCAGTACTTTGAAGCGACTTTATCGCCAGTGTCTCTAGCAGAGGACTTGGGAAAGATGAGTGGAAGGTTGGATGCTAGCTGTTTCTTAGTCACCTTAGCAAATGGGACTTGTATCGCACCTTTCCAGTTTTTACATTTGGAACGTCTTTCGCTTGCGTCTCGTAAACTCGCAGTCTCAGCATGTATGTAACTTTTTTATTAAAAACAACTAAAATTACTTTTATAAATATTGTAAATATGTTTAAATATTATAGTTGCTTCCTTTTTGTTAATAAAAACAACTGTTTTTTTTATCAAATTTTGCTTCGGGACTTGATGAAATTCTGTGCAAAAACGGAGAAAATCATTCACACAGCGGCCAATACCGTAACAGTAGCCTTCCCCTCGTATCATTCCAGTTCGGAAGTATAACTTTTTCACTATAAGCTAAAAGGAGAAGTAAACAAATCCACGTGACAAGAGAGCACCTCATTGACTGGTGGATAAATTACAACCTTTCCCGCTTAGCATGTCGTCTCTTCCTCTGCAAAAATCAGTTTGGTTCAGATCATAACATTTTGTGGTTATTTAAGTGCAGAGAAATTTAAAAAAATACATTACTATAACAGTTCAAATTATGAAACTAAATGTGTTTGTTCAGATTCACCTATAACTAAATGAACCGTTATATCTGGGGATTAAAGAGGCCATGCACAGGCGCTGCAATTCGTTTCCTGTTTCCGGATGAGTCGCCAGTGTACTTTTGCAACGTGTTGAGAAAATCACTACGTTTCCATGAGGAATTGAAATCGATTTGAGTCCAATTCCATTGAATTCCATACGGAATGCGATCCGCATTTCCATGTTAAATTCAATACGCATTGAGATCGATTTGGATACACAAAGTTCGAGAATAAAATAATTCAAGCTTTTATTTTGGTCAACTTGGATTTAGGTTGCCGAGCCTGTTAAACATGTTTGTTTTTCTGTATATTTTAAGTGGGTTTTGAGGTTAGTGGATGTTTTTGAGAAGAATAAATTACGAATTTTGAAATCGATAAAAGTGGCTTTGCTGTGTGTTTTATTACACATGTGATTAACGATTTCCGCTAATAAAAACAAAATGATGAGCGTGCAGCGTGTTAAGAGCATAGTAGAAGATAGTATCTTTGGCGTATTCAAAACGATTTGAATACGGTAAGTATTTCTATGCAACAAATTTCGATCCGATCCTACTTTCTAATAGTTGGACATTGTTCAGCAATAACTGAACTTCTTTGTTAGTGATGCAGAATTGTTGCTCGGATAGCTTGGGTCCCCTTTGCTTTCTGTTGTGTTTTAACCTATAGTGCTAATCCTTTTTTTAACTTGTTGACTCATAAAACCTTAAAGCAAAAGTGGTATATTGATATTAGTCATTAAATGAATGATTTCTAAAGCCTGACGTTGGGAACAGTTTAATCCAGTACCTTTAATCACAGAAGCCGAACTGTTCAGGTACAACTTTTATTTATCTACTCTTAGCATTATGTGTTAGAAGTTTAGGATGTAAGGCAAAATATAAGAATAAGACATACAATGTTTAAAAGCTAATGATCCCCAAGCTGCGCAATATACTGCATTCGCATTCTGCCTGAAGCAATTTCCTCTCACGGGTACGTCATCCTCCACGTGGTGCTGCCATTTGCTCGGCGGAGTAATGAGGTTTTAGAAGATGGGCAAGAAGAAGCAACGCCGTTCTCCTGAGAATAACACGAAAGAAGCCCTAGCCGCTCCACCGGCCTCTGCTGCACTGGTAACAGCAGACCTACTGAGATGCTCGAGCGCCAGTTCTTCACAAACACCGCCGGCCGGGCATTCCTATGCCTCGGTCACTAAATCACCGAAGAATCCCAACACACATCAACACCGCAGTGGCACTGTTAAATCAGTAGCTTCTCCGATCAACATGGCAACCTTGTTTGCCACCACCGCTGAAGTACCGGCCACCCATCGAGTCAGCACCACACCACAGCCGCCAACCCTGCCAGACCAGCCCATCTCTTCACAACAAGACACCACCACACAACACCCCACACTGCATCCAACACCGAAGACCTCCAACAACCCATCGCCGCCACCATTGACACCAGCACGTAGCAGTGTTGTGATATATGGTGTTCCCCGGGATCTACCCGCCAGATACATTCTCACCGCAGCTCAACACCGATGGCCTTCATCCACGAAAGCAACCAGAATTACTTCGTCCCGGGGAATCACTACACTCATCCGACTAGCATTGGCAGACCCTGCTGACTGCGAAGACGCCTTGAGGGCGGGCCTTCCCTTATTAGGGAGGGTCTATCGCGCCAGTCAAACGGAGAGCCAACGGCCTTGTCGATGCTGCTCATACGGCCATACCTCCAACTGCTGCACTTCACCGCCGAAATGCCACTACTGTGGCTCGCTGTGTCTAACATCTGAGTACACACAGCATAACCTACGCCGTCGACGCCACTACTGCGCCACCTGTATTGGCTTCAGCCATTACACTGGCCAGGTGCTCTGTCCAAGATATCCACGACGCCGAATACCAACTTCACTACCAATCTCTTCACCACCGGACGCCAACTCCGATGATCGACAACTACCTGCTACTACTAGACCACCTGTTGAAATCACTCCATCAACCACGTCTACTACCCCAGGAGCTGAAGGACGCATACGTGCTGACCTTCACGACCTCAATACCGCCGTTGGCAATTTACAAACACGAATGACACTACTTGAAGACGCTATTGCCAAAATCACCACCGCCGTCAACAACTTCACTTCAGCAACCGACCGCACTCTAAAGCACAGACAATCTTCGCTCTCTGACCAACAGCCGCCTGCATTGCCACAACAGACTTCTATAACATTACAGATATTCGCCCTTGAAGACGCTATCAAACAACTACAACTAACTCACCGCCAGGTCGTCTCAGAAATCAACCAGAAACTTAACAGCCTTCAAGACCACAACCTACAGCACGATAAAGCCTACGATTCTCTAAGACACTTCCTTGAACAACAAAATTTATTGTCACCACCGATCTCCCGACACAAACACCGACAGAAATAGTACACTTCTGACCAAATCAACCTGAAACTTAACAGCCTTCAAGACCACAACATACAGAACGATACAACCTACGATTGTCTAACATACTTCCTTGAACAACAAAATATGTCGCCGCCAATCTCCTGACACAAACACCGACCGAAATAGTACATGACCAAACATTAATTACCACGGAAATTACAACACACAAACATAACATTGTTTGCCACTAACTCACCAAGGGGGCTGTCTCCTGGTACCTTCCTGCTCACTGCCGTACCTTCCCGCTCACTGCCAGCGCATAGTTGCAGTGTAAATCCGCTGGACTTCCGGAGGTGCTAAGCAGAACTCCAATAAAACATCAACCCTAATCCGCACTTCAAGACCCAATCCTAAATTTATCCCAAAAAAAGCGGAGTGATACATTTAAGTTTAGTTTACTTCTCCTTTCAGCTTATAGTGAAAAGGATATAGTATTCAACCCTGCAAATTCTGTATTCGGTGGTTAGTTCATCTCGCGTGCAAAGAACGTACAAAATGTGTTAGTCAAAAACAATTTTGCACCCGCAGTATATCAACCTGTTTACGAAGTTGGAAACACATGCAGTCCGAGATTCAGTTTCCGCACCTCCCTTTGAGACAAGGGGCTCGCTTTACTAATAATGACGTCATTACTTAAACCGACTGGCGGTAAAGACCAAATTAATCTCAAGACCCTTATTCCCAGAAAAATCCGCGAACAGCAGATGAGCTAATTCAGATGAACTGTTTTCAGACGAGGTTCTATTCTAATGTAAGAAGACGGTTTCCTTATACTGAATCCGGATATGACTTTTTAATTTTAAAACTTCCATTTAAATAAATTCTGCTTGAGTGTTATAAAGCTTACACTTTACATAACTAAAACTTGGACCATAGCAGGAAGTTACTCGGATATAAAGTAATTAAAACGTGGAAAGAGATTGACTATGTGTGCAGAGTTTGCGTGCTCCAGAGCGAAAATAAGACACGCGAAGTACGAACTTTTACACTCAGCACAAAGAGGTTGACATGTTGATTCAGGTAGACAAAGGATTTTTATTTCATTGTCTTAGGGTAACTGTTGGAAGTGCGCGTGCCAGTTTGTTATAATATTTAAATGTGCAGTTAGAAATGTTCCTCAAACACGGAAGTCCTACAAAGCTATACGCTTTCTCCGTACCTCTGGGGGGACCTAGTTGAGTATGCATGGTTACAAATTATTAGGTATAACTTACAAACTTTTTAAGATAATGTAATGAAACTTGGCGTCAGCATTTGGAATATAATTGTCCACTAATGCTGAAAGTTTAAAACTTTCTTCTAGCATGTTCAAATCACCATTACAAAAGCAGTTCAAAATTTCCTTATTGTACCTTTTCTGATAGTTCAATCAGTCAAGTGTAATAACACTTTGTGGTAAAGTTCCTTAAGCACTGATGATAACTATTGTGCAGTTTCACTGCTCTGAGTTAAGTAGATTCAGAAAAAAAATATACACTATTTGTAAAAAAAAAGTACATTTTCTAGAAAATTGTTCGAAAAATTTAAAGTTTTTAAAGTTTGGTTATTGATGTAAATTTAGTAAAACACTATTCACTAATAGAAACAAAAAGCGCAGCACAAAATACTGCATTTAGCCTTAGCCTGCAAGTATTTGCACCAAGAAACAAAATGTCTCACAGTCCATGCTGTGACATTCGAGTTAACAAGTTCAACCATTTTTATTTTCCTCCGCCAGTTTTAATCTATCAAAAATAAATAATAGCAGAGTTACACTTTTAGTTGCATTTTATTCAACATCACAGTTATTATTTCAATACCTAAAAATAGCATGGTCATTTTAATGTTATTATTTTATAATCACCTGCATGCTTCTTTACTCTCTGAAAGTAACAGCATAATTTTAATTCGATTATATAACTGAGTGGTAGGTATACAGAATGTATCAAAACTCGACGATAAAATTTCAGGAATGGATTCCTTATACAGAGAGAAGAAAAAATGGTTATAACAACATGGATCCGAAAATACACTTTTATATTACAGAGTTCACTGTAGTCTGTATCGGCAGCTGGAACACTCTGATCATGTTTCAGAGTAAATGTTCAAAATCACCTCCTCCTGCCTGAATATAGGCCTCCGCTCGTCGTCTCGATGAGTTATGCACATGAGCAAACACGTCCGGTGTAGCGCGTCATGTCTGACAGGCTGTTACAATGCGCGCATGGAGAGTTGGTTCATCAGTAACAGGAGTCGAATACACGAGAGACTTAACGTGTCCCCACAGGTAAAAGTCCGTGGGCCACCAAGTCAGGAGAGCGTGGTAGCCAAATAACGGTCCACTTCTACCTATCCAGCGCCCAGAAAATGTGTATTCAGGTGCCTGCGGGCAGACAGATAGACAGATGCACCACCATGCAAAAAGTACATTTGTCAAGGGGATGCATGCGGAATGTCTTCCAAATAATCAGGCAATGTAGTGCGCAAGAACTGTGTAGTTCTGTCCAGTAAGCCTCCCCGGAAGAACGTAGGGTTGCAACAAGCACTCGCCAAATCCTGTCAAAATGTTAATGGAGAACCTTTGTTGGTTAGCAGAATGGTTGGGGATTTATATCCGCCCACAAGTGTTGGTTATGGAAATTCTGGATTCTGCGCTTTGTGAATGCCGCCTCATCTGTGAACAACACAACAGCTGCGAAATTAGGCGTCATACCACACTGTTGCAGGAAACAGCGAGAAAACGTTACTCTTGCAGGATAATCCGCCGGAGACAAGGCGTCTGCACGCTACAGATTATACGGAAACAGCAGATTTTGTCGTAAGAGTCTCCAGATCGTCATGTGCAGCATATTTCTCTGCAAGCCTGACTGCCTACTGCCTAGTGCTGATTCCAGGCCTTGTATCCTCAGCATTGAGTACAGCTTCCCCCTCCTCAAGAGTTGTACTTCATGGTCGTCCCCCGTTACCTGGTAGGCGTGCGAAACGCCCATTTCACAGAGGCGGCGATGGATTCCCTCAAATATTTTTTCGATCCACATTGGGTATTGCTCCTGATGCAAGCGACGTGCTTCCGTGCATGCTCGCAAGCTCTTCGTTGGTGTACATTATCACTTGAGATGAGTGTTCCAACTGCCGTTACAGACGCACAGCGAACTCTGCACATAAAAGGTTGAATAAAGGTATAATTATGCATTTCCTGGCCCATGTTGTCCTAAACACGTACATAGTAGGTAGAGAAGATATTGCATTCCACCCAAAAATTCGATACCGAGATTTCACCGGAGATGCATGTTTTGAGGCCCCTTAATAAAACCATTTTTAGAAAAAGTTCCACGCGCGCGTCTGTGAACAGCAAAACTCAAAAAAGAAAAGTTGGATAAAAGTCAAACTTGGTATTTAGGTTGAATAACTTTCAAAGATGATATACGAAGGTTTTCAAGAAAATCCCTCCTCCGAAACTACCCTTTACATGGAACATTTTTCGAAATGTTTGATTTTCTACAAAATGGCTCTAACGATTTTGATTAAAATACCGTATATCAAAGATATTTCCATGACAAAGAAAACGTGTACCTTGATTTTTAACCTATGAAGTTCTCTTCATCAGGAAGGAGTTTTATATAATCTTCTGTAACTGGTAAACGTTAAGCGATATGCAACACAAAAAATGCATTTCGCTTTAAAGCACACAATTTATTTCAAATAACATTTTTGTGTTATCAGCCATTTCCGAGATATCCGTTATTAATGGTTCGAGTTTTTCAATACTTTTGTCATTCTTTTCGAGTTCTTTGAATACTCAGTGTTTCTTGCGATTGCACGCAAAGAGCATGGAATTTTAAGACAAGTACATAGTGTCCAGTTCTTAAGCATTTTATATCGCTATTCCCTTTATTTTTTATAACGAAATGTGTAATGCAACTATTTCCGGAAAGGTTTATCTCCATTAAAATGAAGTAGATAGGAAAATAAACTTTCGTAAGAATAATTTGTATACCCACTAACTCAAGCGATAGAGAGTAGAGAAAGTCATGTGAGTGTAACACATCAGACTTTTAATTCAAGTAGCCTAAGTAGGTAGATATAGAAAGTTCGGTTCTTTTCATCATTGAAATTTGTGATAGAAAGCCAGTGTCAAATTTTAACCTTAGTGATTCCATGTTCATCAGAGAGAAACTCCAATCTGATAACTGATTTTATGGACATCCTTTGCACGAAACATAAACTGACCAATCTTCCAACTTATTGAACATTTATTGTACTAATGTCAGCACTTTCAAAAAGTCACACAATCCCATTGGAGTTCTGAAACATTTTAGATTCGTCAAGTGTTATCTGTCAGTGGCTGTTATAATTATTTTGCATCCTCTTGACTTAAAATGCTTTCTAAGCAACATAAGTCTTCCTATACACTTCATGACAATTAAACCCTGTTTCTTATAAGTTTATAACTTTGCCCCACCAACATGCATTCTTCCGCGCTTTCTTTCCCCCGATTGGCTAATGTACACCAAACATTGGCGATGTGACAAGCCCTGTACAATGCACTAACTCTGTTACGTAATATATTTTATGCATATGTTATTAACATGTAAATTTGACGATTTTCTTTGAATATATTGACATAAATGACTATGTTAAATAAGGAACTAGTTTGCAGCGCATAACAACTTATTCGATGACAGCAACCAATGAGAGATGGCTAGTGCACGTGACAGTTAAGAGATACGGGGGAAAGTTATATGGATCAGTGTTTATAACAGTATTTTATTAAGTCAGACTTACTCCACTCAGGACTTCCAATTTACAAATAATTTTAAGGATTTGAATAAGAAATGAGTAATTGGGAAAATGCACATTAATTTACTTTGAAAACTGTGACTTTAATCAAACAACTTTTTTTTTTACTTTTCCAGCTCATATGATTCATAAATCTAGACACAGAGGAAATCATCCATTAGCAGTGAACCCCTGACATAGATACATCTTACTACAAATGGGAATGACTCAACAGTTCATAATACCATGTCTGGAGGGGAGTGGCTGGCGGTGGAAAATGAGGAGAGGCAAACATTTTATCGCACCTGTCGAGATCTCCATAATCGCACAATCGCCCTCTCAGTCAAGCTTCAAGAAATCTTCCTACAGCTTCAGATGCATAGGTAAAGCTTTATAACCAGATTGTTTTCCTACAATATTTACCACCTTACTGGTATATCAACTTTCCAAACTGAATTTCCTGAGTATTTTCCTATAAAAGCGAGTCCCACACCATGCCCTGGCAACAGTGTGAGCTCCGCATGCCTCTACAGTTGATGACGCAAGGCCTTGAATTCGATCCCCTGAAGATGTGACTGTACAGATATACTATCCTTGCTCCTTTTACCCTTTCAAGGCTCCACCCCTTCTACTTCCATGTTCTGATTGTCCAATGTGTAGGGGCGGCTGGTGAATAAACTTTGGTGATTCACTAAAGGCTGGTTCACAACCAACGAGAACGGTAACCAGAACGAGAACGGGAAAGTTGAAATACATGTATTCAAATGGGAGTGTCCACAGCCGACGGGAAGCCTTCCCGGGCCCCGGGAACGGGAAGAAGAGTTGCCCAACTTTTAAATTTCTCGTTCTCGTTCCCGGGCACGGCATATTAGATCCCTATTGTGCATATTAGACTCTTCACTCTAGAGGTTATTCTAAGCGGCCGTGACATGAAACAGTGCTCTCTATAGTCGCAAGCTGGATACATGAAACTGGAAGGAATTAGTAGTAAATGTGCTTCCTAATCTCATTCCGACACCCGCAAATCTAATCAACGTTGGTTCCTCTGGTGAAGGGGTCATTTGTAGTTTGTTTATATGCAACTAAAAACTGGTTATTACCTAAAAAACAATGGCAAAACTACAAAGAACAGCTAAATCCGGTGGAAATGAAACAAGAATAAACAGTTTTAATGTATGCCATTAAATAGAGGAATGAAAGTTTGGCATAAGTAGAGGAATCGGAAATGTAATGAATATGCATTTAGATAATGTTTACTCTATCGAATTTTGACGTTGGCTTGGCTAAATTGGAAGTAGATGAAAAAATGTCATTGGTCAGTTAAAAACAAATGAAATCCCAATGCGCAAAATCGACTTTCACTTTGTGATCGATATGCATTCCCGTTCTCGTTACCGGGCTGTTGTGAATCAAAATTTCTTGCTTCCCGTTCTCGTTTCCGTTCTGGTTACCGTTACCGGGTGGTTGTGAACCAGCCTTTACAGGTAGCTGACATTTCAATTTTTTAAAGTAATAAACACTGTATTATTCATTTTGCGTTGTAAATGTTGATTATCAACAATTAGACACTTCCAAAAATCATTAACATGTTCGTTATACGTTTATCTGTAACGTTACCGTTATAATTATTTAGATTACCTATATATCTAGGTTATACCATCTAGACAAGATGGCGACGTGTTCTCTGGTGACGAGAAGTAAGGCTTAAAAAATAGAGCAATATAATGAGGAAAGTGTGGTAATTTATAGAAAGGATAGTATATAGTGAAGAATAGAGTAAAATATCACATAGGAAGTGGTTAGCAATCGTCTTCATACAGAAGCCGAGAAAAAATTTAAAGCAAACAGCCTGTAATTTGAGTCACGTGAAGAGGAAACGATTACACGCTACATATGGTAATTGATATATTAAATAAGGACCTTAAAAGAAGCTGCAGAAGAAATAAAGATATTGACACAAGAAAAACAGGAACTTAAATTGAAGATACGGATATTAAGTGAAGAAAAATCATATTCTACAGTAGCAAGAAAGGACACCAAAAAAGAAGCGTGTTGGCGCGCAAAGCATTATTGCCACAAATCGCTTCGAGGTCCTACGTAGACAAGAAGACGAAATCAGAGCTGAAGTAAATAGCAGTACTCAAACTACAAAGACTGGTAAAATCACGATACAAGATAATAAATAAAAAATTGAACAAAATGGATGAATCCATACCAAAAGGAAAGAATAAAATAAGGCTACTAACCCAAACGGCTCAACAGGAGAAGATCCAACAAAAGTTAAGTGTCCTAGTGCTTGGTGAACCCGTAAAAGGCCAAAGTTACAAAAAGAAGAAATGCAACTCCTAACCTTAATGGTGCTACAAGTGTAGTTCCTGCGGAAGTTAAAAATGTGCTAGTGCGTGGTGATTCGATGATTGCATCATGTAAAACATGTTGACAAAAGAGAATGTAGGGGCATAAAAGCTGCTCAGCTGTCTTCAAAGGTAAAACACAAGTGCAAATGTGAAAACTTTCCGGAAGATCCCGAAGTTATAATGCTACAGGTAGGAACAGTGACTTATAAAGAGGGGCAAAGTGCCCAGAAGACGTTACGGGTGATGTGTACAGTGCTATAAGATCAACAAAAGAAAGGTTTCCGAAAGCAATAATTACTGTAATAGTATAATTAAAAGTAATAGTATAATTAAAAGACGTGACGTATGTCAGGACTTTATCCCATGTGCTAACGAAAACTTTAGATGCGCTTTTGAATCCCTTCAAGTGTTGTATGGAGATGCGGACAAACATCTAGACCTCTCCTGCTTAGGAAAGGATGGGCTATACCTAAATCTCAAAGGCACGTAGAGGTTAGGTCAAGTCATAAACAATATTGTTGTTATAGCCCAATACAATGTACACCAGCCTTGGCAGTAATAGGTGACTTGGAAAAGAAAACTGAAATAATTTTGTCAAATGTAAACTCTAGAGTGCCCATAGAGAAAACACAAGGTGGCCAGACGCCTGATTGGCTGCTACACTTAAACGCACAAGGTATATTGTCGAAAATTGAAGAACTTAACTTACTCTGGTGTGCAAAACCTAAGAACGAAAGTAATCTTCGCATGCTGTGACACTGCCAAGTAACATAGCTTGATGAAACTTGAATCATCCACAGAGGGGAACTGCTACGGTATGCTACAGTAGGCAACTAAACGAAATATGCAATGAGACGAACAGAAATGCCACTTTTATTCATAGACCATAAGCTACACTAAAGTCAATAAGACATATGGTGGCTCTCTAGATTTACAGAAACAGATACACGGTACTTAAAAGGTGTGTATGATCACCACGGACAGCAATGCATGCTCTGCATCGTGCTCCCATGCTGGCCACAAGGTTGGTAAGCAGTTCTTGTGGCAGGGCGTTCCATTCCTCCACCAGCGCTGTTGACAACTGTTGGATGGTCGTTGGTGCATCTGGATGTGCTGCAATGCGTCTCCTCAAAGCCTCCCACACGTGTTCGATGGGATTTAAATCGGGGGAACGGGCAGGCCAGACCATTTGCCGAGTATCCTCTCGTTCCAAGAGATCCTTCACCTGCGCTGTTCGATGCGGTCGCGCATTGTCATCCATAAAAATGAAGTCAGGGCCGACTGCACCCCTGAAAAGACGCACATGGGGAAGGAGTACAGTATCACAATGACGTTGACCAGTGAGCGTACCGTGTTCAAAGATTTGGAGGTCGGTGCGCCCATGCAACATTATGTCTTCCCAAACCATAACACCCGGACCACCAAAACGATCATGTTCAAGGATGTTCCTGGGTTCATTACGTGTTCCCACCTCTCGCCAGATGAGGGTACGTCGAGAATCAATACTTAGACTGAATCTGTTCTCATCGGAGAAGAGCACGCGACTCCATTCCTCGTTGGTCCAATTTTGATGCTCTTCGGACCATCGCAAACGGTGCCGCCGATGTGCGGATGTCAATGGAACACAACGTACTGGTCGTGGGGCAAAGAGACCACCTCTGTATAGTCGCCGTGCCACTGTGTATCGTGAGATTGCGTGCCTAGCTGTCCTGTTAAATGTGGTTGCAATTGCAACCGCTGTTTGGCGTGGATCCCTTCTTGCCTGTTGCACAATGTAGCGGTCATCTGCTGCTGTAGTTGAGCGTGGTCGACCACAACCTCTCCTTGGGACAGCAGTGCCTGTGGTTTGGAAGGTTCCCCATGCACGTAAAACAATGCTGTGAGCAATTCCAAACTCCTCACACTTCGCCCTTCTTCCAGTTTCCCGATGATTCTTCCCCGTGTGAAGTCATCCAAATGGTGTCGATGGGCCATGTTGCAATAAAGAACACCACTACAGTGCACCGTAACAGCTCGCTAATTGCCATACACCATCTTGTCCTGTTTCGTCAACTGCCTCGTGTTGCGGGACCAGACCCATTTGGCACTATAGGCTCGCTACACTCACGCCATGTGACATCCAGTTTTCTGTGTACATGTGAAAGACCTCTGGCAACATGCTCCTGCACCTTCATCTACTTTCACCAAGTAGTTCATTTGCTGTTACTTTACCCATCTCGTCCTTAGGTTTTGCACACCAGTGTATTTGAAGGAGTAGTGCACTTAAACCTGGAAGTAATTTGCTTAAATGAGCATTGGCTAAGACATGGTGAAATAGCAGTATTAAACAAATTAAAAGTTTTTGCTTTATCAGACCTCTAACTAGGAGTGAATCAGCTCAAGGTGGCTCTTGCATATTAATCCGGGACCACCTTTTACAACACACTAAAACTAGAAATGATTTAAAAGCTCTAAGTGGTGACAAAACTTTTGAATTGTCAGCAATTGAGATCAGTAGTCTAAATATCTCGGTGATCTCTCTACACAGGGTACCCTATTATTACACACTAAAGCATTTCTCGCTAAATCAGAATATTTATTGAACAAATTACAAAATGAAAAAAAGAAAAAATCCTAATTGCCATGGATTGCAATATTCATATGTATAAAACAAATCTAATTACAGAGAAAAACTTAAAAATTAATACCATGCTTAAATATCAAGTTAATAATATTAACAACTCATATGCCAGTATGTGCAGAGCTTCGAATTCAAACATAGGGATCCAACATGGATCACAAAGTCCTCTATAACATGTATAGATCACATTACAAATAAAACATATGAACAGGGGAAATGTCTTGTACTGGAAACAGGACTCGCTGATCATAAAGCAGTCCTTGTTAAGCTACCCAAAATAAAAAAGAAATCTAAAATGAAAACATCTAGGCGTATCAATAACTCTGAAAATATTTCAAAATTTAAAGAAAAATTACACACTACAACTTAGTATTTGACCCAATAGATCTGTTGACTTGAACTACGACTACTTTCATAGAGAACTACTAAACTGCTACAATGAATGTTTTCTAAAAATCCAAATTACTCAGCTAACTAATATTAGATTGGTATTTGAACATCTAGTTAGTACATGCAAAAGGTTTTTGCACAAACTATAAAGCTATAACTAATTTGAATTTTATTCTATGTAAAACATATTGCAAAAATTTATAGGGGTGTAATCAAGAAAGCAAAGCAACAGGCTATTGAAAATTTTATTAAAAATGCAAAAACAAAAGCAAGGCAACATGGAGAATAATCAAAGGGGAACTGGGACTGAGTAACACTAGTATGACAAGATGGATACAGTAAATAATGTAAAGGCGGAAGCATTAAATTATTTTGTTGATATAGGGGATAATATTCAGAAGGCACCTCCATGTAGGCGAGATTCCAAATCAGCGCTCTCAAAAAATTGCAACATTATGTTAACATCCTTGTTCAATTTCCCTAACGTCTCACCAGAATTAATTATATAGGAAACAACTAAGTTAAAAGCGAAAACCTCAAAGGGCTGGGATGAATTAATATCAAGGTAATAAAATGTGAAATAAGTGTGCTGCTTATCAAAATAATGCACCAATGCATATTTTCAGAAAGGATGAAGTATACTTTCCCTTCTATGCACTATGCTATTAGGCTAACCAACAACATAGAGGCTTATGCCCCGCACTTAGCCATCACACAGCTTTGGGCTCCCTTGGTTTGTCATGCCCTATACCATTATATGACTGTGGGTTGCACTGGGAGTGCACTACTATGCACCTGCAAACAATATAACGTTTGCTGAAGTGCACTATACAAGATCAGGTTGGAATAAACCCGAAATGTATGAGCAGTAGAGTTATTTACCATAAAAGAAAGTCAGGATTATGTTTTTAGCACAAACATACCACCATATTAAGAAGCCGCCCCTGCCAATGTTGTAGTTCTCCCATCTTTGTGTTGTGTCGGTTGGTGTACTTTGTTGCATTTTGTTTTTAGTGATTGTAAAGGGAATTATCAATCCAATAATAAGAGGCTGTGCAATGTTGAAGATCCTGAAGAAGCTAATAATGCATCCACTAACACCTATATTGATAAAAGCACATCTATCAGTGAGAAAATTATGCAGGCATTTACACGGCAACATACTGGTGAAATTAAGGTTATGCTTAGAGGAACGTTAAGATCCAGTTGGAAAATGTGATAGCCAAATTTATTCTGTGATTGGTAAATATAGATTTAAAGTATTATTAAATCCTATACACGATCATGATGTACCAAGTATAAACTTCATCACCGAGTACCTAAATTTCGAACTCAGCCCTTGGATACTTCTGGAAACATGAGGTTTCTCTAAAGAAGACTAACAAGATAGCAGACCATCTCAACGATATGGATGCTGTAAATAAAATATTTCTTACAAATCAGATCATGAATAAACTGAATTAATCACAACAAGCTATGGTTGAATATGTAAACTTATCCCCAGAATGCTGAGTGCAATGTGAGATTTCTTCAAAGTAGACAAACTGATCCAGCCACTGATGTGGATGCTGTAAATAAAAAATACATTACAAATCACCTCCTGAATACAGTTATCAAATTGCATCAAACATTACAAAGACACCTCTTCAATGTTCTCAGTATCTAAGGATATTGATACATAAATAACAAGATAGAATTCTTCGAAAAGTAAATGTTAAATTTATCAGTAAATACAGTCAACAGTCTCACTTACTCAGTAACCTTAAGAAGCTCAAGAAGCAGAAACAGCTGAAAGAAATAACTACACTAATCCCCAACAAGGTTAAACTTAAACTTAAGAAGTTCACATACCACCCCTGAACTTCTCACAAATTTTAAAAGCTCTTTAAAGAATTAGTCAACATAGTCCTACCGTCACAAAACAATTACAGTTCTAAAACATGCTGAAATCAGAACACACAGACAGAATCCCATCAGAAGTGAAATCAGGCATATATATTCTATTTGGAATACAATAAAACATGTATTGGAAAAACCAAGAGAAATATAAGCACAAAATTAAAAGAACACTTCAGAAGTATCAGATACAAACATAAATTAGCCTTAGTTTATCATCTCTGGGAAGAAAATCATGACATAGAACAAAAGTTCAAGCTGCTAAAAACATAACTGCTTAGAAGTGAGCTTATGGGAAACAACTCAAGTTTCGACCATCAAATTATGAACTTTGAAATACCAGCACACATTAGTTTAATCTCAAAATTCATCAATCCATACCAGATGACACTACAGATACCCAGGGAAGAAGAAGGTGGAGAATCACCAGTTAGTTTACCGGCAGCTAAGAATGGGGACAATACGTCCTCATTTTATGTCTTGCGAGTAATTTTGTAAGTGAAGCAATATAATTGTTAAATGTTAATTCCATAATTTAATATAATACAACAGTAAAATCAATGATAAATTCTCCACAAAGAATTGACAACCACAAATTTCTGAGGTAAATTATAAAATTTTAACTGGAAGGAGCATGGACAGAGGAAAAATCATGAGCACAACAATTTTAAGAAGCCACAATTGATCAAAAGATCGCTGGTAGTGGTTTAATGAACTCCACTTTCTGGATCTGCCAATAAATATACTTGTTTTTTTTTCTTTCTTTCTTTCTTTAAATATATATTGTTGCACATTGCAAAATCTGTACTGTAGATTTCTGTGGATCTATGAAACCTTTGATAACTTTTCTTGGTGTAATCATACCAGGCAAGCTTTAATGTACATGTTTAGCCTAGACTCTTGATAGCTTAATTCTACAACTCATTTGTACATTTTCTTCTATTTTACATTATGTGTGACTGTTTGAAATGCTTTGCATTTGTACATAAATGGTGTTGATATGTTTTTTAAAAATTAGCTGTGTGCTTGGTTATAGTACTGCATACTGTATGATGTATTTAATGACCCAGAGCACAACTCACAAACAGAAATAACTAAAACAAAACAGTGCATTATCAGTGTCCTTAACTGACAGTTAAGTCCTACATTGACAAACTGATATAAGATTAAGGAACGCTGTAATTGCATGTTTTAACATTGCATGAAACTGAGATAATTTGTAGTAATTTAGGTAGGTTCTTAATCTTTTCAAAGAAGAAATACTTCTGGTTTCTATTTAGATATAAATCTTAAAAACTGTCCTAATAATACTGTGTTTACCTTTTAAAACAGTAAGTCTAAAACTGAAGCAAAAACAGCTGATCCACTGAAAGATGAAGCAGTAGATCCAGAACAGCTGAAAGCAACAGCAGAAGCAATGCAGATAGTAGTTGACTCACTGAAGAGTTTAACTCAACTAGAAGTGCCTTCGGATAAGAAATCTTTAGCAAGTAAGATAATTATCATTAGTGTTGCTCCTTTACCTTGATAATTTGTACAGATATCTACAGAGAGAGCCAAAAAACTATGAACTGGCTGCGCAATGTTTTTCCTGTCCACGTCCTCAATGCATCTGCCGCTATGATAGAAAGGCGCAGATGAAACCATACAACATTTTTAAAATCACTTTTAAAAGCTTTACTTAGCAACTTTACGAAAGGAGATGCTGAAGCTGGCCACCATCGTTGTCCAAACATTTTTGGAACATCTTTAGGAAACTATCCATCATTCGCCATAGTTCACATTAAGAAATGCTGGCAATTTCTTGGCAGATATTTTGTCTTAATTCTTCCAGGGTGTGTGGGTTTGTCTTGTACACTTTATGCTTTAAATTACCCCAGAGGTAGAAATCGCAGGGGGTTAGGTCGGGAAACTACAAATCTCTACTAATAGTTCTGTCCTTAAACACGCTTTCAGTTGTTCTCATCAAAATATTGGCCGTATGAGCTGTTGCAGAATCTTGTTGATAAAAGCCAAAATCACGCTCCCTGTCTGTTAATTCTCTAAAAAAAAAGGGGGGACCAAATTTGTATTCGCATATGTACGGACGTCAACTGTTGACTCAAAAAAAATTGACCCTATAACTCTTTCTCCGCTCATAGCGCACCATATACCAATTTTTTCGTCATGAAGGCATACTTCATGTGCAAAATTAGGTTTGTCAGAGCTCCAATAATGATTATTTTGTGTACACATATCCATGAAGGTGGAATCAAGCCTCGTCCATGAAAAATATTAAATATGGGTCTATTTCGCCATTGTGTACACTATTGAGACTCCACTTATAAAATGTGCACCTAATTACAGGATCACCTGGTTGAAGAGCATGTGCCACAGTTATTTTATATGGTTTTAACTTCAGCAATTTGGTAGCTCTTCACGCAGAGGCATAAGAAATGCCTGGCTGTTGTGAAACATGCCTAAGTGATTTTTGGGGGGAATTCTCCAAACAATGACCGATGTCGTCTAATGTTTGTTTGGTAAGAACCATGCACCGTCTTTTAGATTTCTTAACCTGAACACTTCCTGGCCTGAGATTTATTGTAAAGTTCATGGATTGCTGTACAGCCTGGAACTTTTACACTTGGAAATGTTTCTGCAAATCGTACTTTCACTTGGCGAGCTGATCGAGTTAACACTTATGAATCAATAATATATACACGCTGTACAGTAAAAAACATATACTTGTCATAATATACTTTGTGACTAAGTTCAGGACAAAATAATAAATAACTCGTAATAACTGAGTTACATCACATCACCGTCAACTCAATACTGCACTTCACACTGCAGAGCAAAACCACGTCAACAGTGTGACCTTGTTTATAGCAGCAGTGCATTATCATATTTCCATACGCCCAGTGGAAAAACACCGCGCAGCCGGTTTGTAGTTTCTTGGCTCTCCCATTATGTACAGATCAGGGAGATCATGGTTGAGTTGTAGGGATAGTATTTTAGGCAGACTGGCACGAATTTTATTTCTGGCCTAGACAGTTCAATCTGCTGACAGTATTTCAAAGGACAAAAAATGTGCGCTTAATCCATGATGTTTCTTTATTTGCAAATATAGGAGAGTTTGTTTTCTCAATTTTTTTCTTTAAATAGCTTTTTCTGCAAATGACATCTGGTACAAATGACACATTTTCTGAGTTAGCTATATTAAATTTTAGAATGATATAAACAACCTGTAGGTGCTGTTGTGGATCTTCTTTGGTGTTAATTAGATTTTGTTATTTAAGGGGACAAGGTAGTGTGAACACATGGAAATTAGACCTTAAGTGTGTTAAATTACAGCTGTTCTTAAAGTTTCTCAATGGTTTTTCCTGAAATTTTTATGAATTATTCTCTAATTATTCATGACAATTATTTTAAGTGGTTGTTTACATTGATAGCTTATGTAGTTAAGTCTATAAAAATTATTTTGTTCGGCAAAAAAATAATAAAATTTACTCTTAAAACATGTGAATTCATGCACCTTTTTCTGTGATACTACTTGCAATACAGAATCACACTTTTGCATGCTTTTTCTTAGTATAATCAGCTATCTTCTGAACCTCAATTATTTAGTTATATATATATATATATATATATATATATATATATATATATTAGCTCACTAGAAATTGAAAAACAATTATTTGCAAAGTCAAAAAAGTAAAAATATACATTATAAAGTTGTGATTGTGGTTCAGAAAGTTTAACTATGTGTAGTATGCATGTATTGAAAATTTGAGCTCTCTACCTCTCATATTTTCTGAGAAAAAACTACATAAGTACCCAAAAATGTTGTTTTGAGAAAACTGAATTCAAAGTTTGAACATTAAAACTCTTGACACACACTTCAGTACATTCCAGGATCATAATCATCTGCACCTTCATTCCTGGATTGCTTCAGCTTTTCTGATTGCCTTCTCTCAGTCCCGGCCTCTTTTGTTAATTGCTGAACTGCTCGCTGGGCATGATATAGTCATTCGTTGTTGAAAGATACAAAAATGTTCTAAAAGGGGTATTGCATGACAGCTTTAAAGGAATGCAGACTAGCATTTAAATGGTATTTAAATACCCTTGTACCCTTAAAAAGAATTACTAATAAATTGTAATCAAAATATGGTATAATTAAGAAAATAATCTTATCTTTCTCAGCATTATTGTATAAAAGTAAATCAGTTTACTATGAAGGCAGATATCTACATCCTGTAAAATATTTGTCAGATATCTCAAATAGTTCCTGAGATGATGAGTCATGAATTTAGCAGATTTAATATTGGTGAGATTGGAGTTTGAATCGCCCCTTAAATGTAAAGAATTATGGAGTTAAGTTATCTTAGGCTTCTTTATGTACAATAATCTGAAAATGTGAAATTCTAATACATAAAAATATCTCTGTGGCATCCAGGTGGTGTTGATTCTTCCTCTCTCTCCAGCAATCAAATGGCTGGTAGCTCAACACCAACAGCAAGAAGCCTTTCAGTGTGCAGGTTCAAGATGAAATACTGGAAGGAACTGTTGTGGCAAGATAGCATAACTGTGGCTTATCTCACATCTCAAGCAGTATCAGAGATTCTCTCTCAGTGCCATAATGTTGCTCAACAAAATCATAATCATATGACTCTTGAAAATGTTTTTAGGTAAGTTTTTTTTATTCAATAATTACTTTTCTAGTTTTCCTAGAAAAGCAATTATCTAGAATATATTGTACAGTACAGAATACTGTACAGAATACAGTATATTATCTAGAATATACTGTAATGGAATTATGAAAATTAGGTTATGAAAGCAAGGTAAGGGAAGAAGTACTGAAGTATTAGTATAGAATATGGAAGCTAGTTAAATAGAGGATTTCTGAAGTACTTATTATTCAAAAAAAAGTTGTGAGAATGTTAACTTCTTCCCATAAAAACAGCATTGCAAACCTGTATTCAAAACTGTCAAAATTCCCACAATTGCTAACTTATATGTATATGATGTTTTAGTTTATATTAAATAAAATGTAGATATGCACACAAAAAGAAATGAAATACATACATATCAAACAAGAAATAATAACAAAATAGAAATGCCTTTTCAGAGACTCCAGAAAACAGCCAAATTTTATAAAACCATTGGAATTCAATTATATAACAGCTTGCCCATTGAAATAAAACATTGCAGTTTAAATAGATTTAAAGACAGAATGTATAAATGGCTGATAGAATACCCATGCTATAGTGTACATGAATGTCAAAAAGAATTGTGTCAGATGTCTTGTACATAGTTTATAAGTATAATTTTTAAGCTCTATTTAGGATATAGGACAAAGTCTATTGTAATTTATGTAATTACCTAATGATGGATAAATTATTATTATTTATTAATTATTTATTATTTTTTATTATTATTATTGTTGTTATTATTATTGTTATTATTATTATTATTATTATTATTATTATTATTACTATTATTACTATTATTACTAATTACTATTTACTATTTATTATTATTATTAATTATTATTATTAATTATTATTAATTAATATTTAGTAATTATTAATTATTATATATTATTTATTATTATGTATTATTTATTATTATTATTATTATTATTATTTATTTATTATTATTATTTATTTATTATTATTATTATTATTATTTATTATTATTTATTTATTTATTATTATTTATTTATTATTATTATTATTTATTTATTTATTATTATTATTATTATTTATTTATTATTATTATTTATTTATTATTATTTATTTATTATTATTTATTTATTATTATTTATTTATTATTATTATTTATTTATTATTATTATTTATTTATTATTATTATTTATTTATTATTATTTATTTATTATTATTTATTTATTATTATTATTTATTTATTATTATTTATTTATTATTATTATTATTTATTTATTATTATTTATTTATTATTATTATTATTTATTTATTATTATTATTTATTATTATTTATTTATTATTATTATTTATTTATTATTATTTATTTATTATTATTAATTTATTATTATTTATTATTATTATTATTTATTATTATTATTTATTATTATTATTTATTATTATTTATTATTATTTATTATTATTTATTATTATTATTTATTATTATTATTATATGGTCAGTGTTTGTTAGCACAAGCAAGAATTAAGGGGAAAGAAATTGACATATAAAATCCAAAATGTTCTACTGGGATCAATAGGTTTGACAGGGAAAGGATTCTGGAAAGAGAGAAAAAAATAAAATGTGATACATTCATATGACTTTCTCTATGCTCTATTGTTTATTAGTGAATATATAAACTATTCTTACTAATGCTTATTTTTCTGTCTACTTCATTTAATCTAAATAAGCCTATGCAGAAATAGCTACATTACACATTTTGTTATACATACAAAAAGAAAAGCGATAGTCAGATGTTTAAGAACTGGACGCTATACAATGGCCTTAAAAATCTATACTGTTTCCATGGAATTGCGACAAACAATTGAATGTTGACAGGACTTAAGAGAATTATCAAGAAATAAACAATTCAATTCTTTAATAATAGATATCTCAGAAATAGCTTATGCCACAAAAAAAACTTATTTCAAAATAAATTGTGTATTTTAAAGAGATCTACAATTTTTGTGCAGTAGATTTTCTTGTATTGCTTAACATTTACCAATTATGTATTATACAAAATTTCTTCCAAATGAAGTGGACTTCAAGGGCTATTCCCAGGAAATTCAAGATATAGATTTTGTCATGTAAATATCTTTAGTATATGATATTTTAATCAAAATCGTTAGAGCAATTTTTTAGAAAAACAAAAATATTTTTAAAATATTCCATGTAAAAGGTAGTAGGGTGGGAGGATTTTCTTAATAATCTCTGTGTTGCATCTTTGAAAGATGCTGAACCCAAATACCAAGTTTGGTATTTATCTGACTTTTCGTTTTGGAGTTATACTGCTCACAGACACACATACACACACACAGATGGACAGACTTGACACACACCTTTTTCTAAAAATGCGTTTTTTTTTTTATCCAGGAGGATTCAAAACATGTATTTCCGATGAAATCTCTATATTGGATTTTTGGGTGGAATACAATATTTCCCCTACCTACTATACGTAGTAGAGAAAATAACAAGAATAGAGGATATTGATAAAAAAAAATTAAGGGCTAGTCTTAATTTCAAAAAATCTCTCAAACTATATAGAACATTAAAAGATGATTGGGGAAGACAAAATATATTGAAATTTGTAACAAAGTAGGAAAGGAAGAATTGGCATGGTTTAGAACAGAACTAATATACCTAAGTGGGAATGCACATATTAAGGGAAAATGTCCAATATGTGAATAAGCAGATAGCACTTGGCATTGCATTCTGTAATGTAAACAAATTAAATTTTGGATGTATGACTTCCTTTTACAAAAGTGGGAAAACTTACCAATTTTAAGAGGTAGAAGAATTTTGAATTTAAGATCAGAAGTGAACATAAAAGATAAGATAAAAGTTAGACAACATCAGTGAGAATGATAACATTGTATGAGGTTAGTATGAAGTATATAAGGAAATTTAAACTTTTAGGTTGTAGGATTTAATATAGGATCTTTTATAAGTAAGGGATAATGCAAATTAAACTAAAATTCACTCATTTTATAAAAAATGCTCAGACATGTCAAATTTAATGTTTTGAAAGAAAAATTTTAGAAAAAAGAACAACTTTTCAGCCATTATTGTACAATGTGTGAAGTCATGGACAAAAATTTTAAATGACAACCTATTATTTTTTAATTTTTTTCTGAAAGTTAGTTATTTTATTTAGTTGCATGAACAATTTCATTTGTTTCTTACGAAAGGTTTTGTTTCTATGGAAGCCGATCTATCTCCACTTGATTGCTATTTATAGGGATATTTGAAATGTAGAAATCTTTTATTGTCGTCTTCCGTGGACTAGTGGTACCGTGCTAGCCTCTAGTTCCTAAGGTCGCGGGTTCAAACGGGTGTAAAAATCCTTAGCATGGCTTCCTTCGGAAGGGAAGTAAAGCCGGTGGTCTCGTGTCGTAGATTTACGGCACATAAAAGAACCTCAAGCCTGATAAAGAGGCCTCTGAGCAAAATTACCGGTCTTTCACGCCCAATATGGAATGGGACGCTAAGAACCATAGTAGTTAAAGAGCGTACATAAATAAAACTCAGTTTAATTTATTTAGAAACCTTTGTTATGAGGCCTGCTAATATGGAAGAGTTAAACATGAGGATCAGGAAAGAATGCAGAGATATACCACCAGCAATGATTGAAAATGTTCAACAAGAAGTCATGCTTTGACTTAATCACTGCCAGATTGTAAATGAGAAGTATTTTGAACACCTTATTAAATAATTAGAATTTTGTTTGTTACAGTAGTTTTGTAAACTGTGATGAAAATTATTAAACAAACCAATAAGCAAACTGTTTTAATTTTTGTGCATTATTCCTTGCTTATGAAAGACCCTGTATATAGCCTACTATATATAACAACCTGGCATTAATTATAGTGAGGTATGAAGGAAATACAACTCCATAAATTGAGGGTTATAAATTAGGAAATATAAATATTATTAGTAGTAAGTTTACACAAATGTTGTAATGAAATAGGCATGTATGGAAAAGTTGGTGAATAAACTCTTTCATTCATTAGGATGTTCATTCATTCATATTTAATAATGTTTACTTGCAGTTATTGGAAAATGAGCATCTTTAACATAGTGCTAAAAAGGGGTTGGGGAAAAAATAATTATAAGGAACTAGCAAAATATTTCAGAAAATAAGGAATTCTATGATTATTTATCTAAAACAAATCATATAATTACTTTTGTAATATGTAGAGAAACATGCTTTCACAAAATATTGTCTTTTTGGAGCTTTTGAAATTATTTGAAAAACTTAAGCAGCGTTTTCAATCTGGGACAATGGATATCATAATTAGTGTTAAGGTAGTTTTCATCATGAAGTAGTATACTCAGCTCTTTTTACATTTGTTTTAGCAATAAAATTCTAAACCCACTCAGAATGGTTATTTCTACACTTCATTTTCCTTACAGTTGGAATTTTTATGTGATTTGTGGATTTTGTATAATCTTGATACACCAAAAGAATTCACTTTGTGCTAGATATCCTTAAATTAATTTGCATTAATTGGAAATGCTTCCAATCCTTTCTTTTTGAAGCAAGTCTTTCTTGTTTGGATATAGAAATATGTTGTAGACTTGGTCAATTTAAAACTGGCCAGCATCTGAGAAACGGAGCTCGAATTGGGTACTTCCATGAGTGCTTGGGACACCTGCATATATTCTTATAGTAGTTACAATGGGGAACACAACTATAGTTACAAAAGTCTTCCAAGAAAATAATTCATATATGAGATTTCAAGCAGACAAATGTTTCAGTGTTTCAACACTGAATATTTGTAATGAAAACACACTTTATTGATTTATGGTTCTCAAGTTGAGTATGACTAAAAGCTCGTTACAATTCCACACTTGCTACAGTACTCTTAGCTCAGTGGTGAAGAGTTACCTTACTGCTCTTGAGGTTGCAAGTTCAAATCTCCATAAAGCTACTCAACCTTTTTCCCTCTTTTATTATAAATACATGAGTAAAAATATAACAAACTTTCTTCATTTTTTATGTATGTAGCAACCATGACATTAATTTATCAGTGGGGAGGAGGTTTCATAGTCAGTGAATTTAATTTTATAAACACAAATTTCAGGATTCTTGTAATTATATTTGTAAGTAATGTAGAAACACAAGCAATATTATTTAATTATATTACAGTTAAAGAAGTTCTTAAATATAAAAGATAATAACCCCAGAGAATCATACTCAAGCTGCTTGCGTAGAAGTTGAGAAATTTAACCACTTCTCTGCGCCAAGCCAAGTGTGGAGGTAACCGAAATCAGTGCCTTGTAGCTTGTATTATAGTGTTAGCCAAAGTGGCACAGAGTTGATGATTGTGAACCACACACTTACTCAAAGGGACTTTGAAAAAAATTTAACTGTTCGAGAGACTGGCCATTTTTAGGTTGATTGAGTGTACTATTCTGTTTTTATAGGAATGTCCCTTAGTATCACTTATTGTCCAGCCTTTCAAGTACCTATATTTTAAAACTAAACATTATTTTCAATATGCCATACATTTTCATACTCCTCCAATGAGTACTTACCTGCATGAAAATTTGCTGTTGCTAAAGTACCTAATTAGAGAGTATTTGACATTGGCTACCCAGGTCTCTTTATCTTCATATTTGCCTGAAAAACATACTGGTCGTTTTGTGTATGAAAGAGCAGCCTGGGCCAAGCACAAACATTCATTATTTCATTATTACAAAAAATTGATATTTGCCTTTTAGAACCAAGCCACAGGGTTGATTCTTGCTGGACTGTAAAAATCTGACTACATATGTACTTATGTGCTGTTTTCATATGTGCAGGTTATCAAGCCTATACAATGAGCTTCTTACATGTAGTGAGCAGAATAATAAAGGAGTCGCTACTTCATGTCGGAACACTTGTCCTGTGCTGCTTCATCCTCTAAGGAAATTGTCAATCACCAAGATTTTACAGGTACAGTCCAATTCCACATATTTTTAACAAAGGCGTTTTTTTTTAGCAAATATATTTTCTTAGCTCTTCTTTCATGCCATACTGGCCTTTGGGAGAGAATGCCCACATAAGCTCTGGGCCTTCTTCCTAGTTTGCTCTAAAGACCAATATAATCTGTGCAATAACAGGAAGATAATGACATATGGTTAGAGTAGGAGAGGATAAAATGAAGTGTGACATATCCACTGCTTTAATATCATGGTTGCCTAGACTTAGGGCCAGTTTTACCAACAGATGCTAAATTTTAATACAATGTTAAACTGATTTAACACTGAAGTTAACACAAATTTTGTTTCATCAAACAATGTTAACTTTAACAATGTGTTAAAGTCAGTGATAACTTAACATCTCCGTACCCCTGTGTTAAGGCATTTAACAAATGTTAGAAGTTTGAAAATGGCTGCTGCAAACCAAGCTGTTGTTGCGAGTTTGCTATAATTGGCATTTTTGTAATGCCATTCCTAATAGAAGAGTAGTCGTACATCATAATAAATTTGAAACCCTGCAAAAGGAGGAATTTTTAAAGCAATATAAACTGTCCAGGGGGTCATGAGCATGGTTTTATGGGAAATATGAGAGGTTAGAATACTACCAACAGAAGCATGCCTCTTTCTCATGCTACAAGTATTAACTAGGTACTTAGATTTTATGCTACTAATGTTTTTCATTTACTTGGTGGGTGATATTGTTGGTATTTCCAAAGCTACCATTTGTGGTTATATTAGAAAGATTTCCAAAGTAAATACTTCAAGAAGCAAGCAGTGCTTTTTTGGTCTGCTTGATTAATCATGATAACACATTTTCATCCACTTTAGTGCCCACCACCAATTTTAAACCATTTTAAACATTCTTCGCACCTAACGTTTCTGGTGCTGCACTTTGTTAGCATAAAATTGCTGCAGTTGCTTACTGGACTTAAGAGATATGCGTTCATTCCAATTAAATTACTCGTGGATTTTGTCCCAGGCTGCAATCTTATCCTTTAATGTAAGACCGTCAGCTTTTTCGCACTAGGTAATACGTCTATACTTATTAATCACATGTTAATTAACATGTTTCAAATGGTGAAACATTTATTTCAGTTGACATCATGATTCTAACCTCAAACAGTCAGGAGCATCACATGGCAATTGCCATGAATGTAAGTAATTGTTTGCTACTAACACAGAGAGCGCAGCAATGTGTAGACAAAAGTGAATCGGAGCACTTTCAGAAGTAGTTTAGTTCAGCCACTGCCTTCTCGGAAGCTAGTGTTCGCAGTTGTCTTTGATGTTAACAAATGGTTAGCTAACAATTTGCTGTAAAAGCTTGATGAAACGCAAATGTTTTAACCTTATGTTAAACTTTGAGCACCTTGTTAACAAACAAGATGTTAAAGTATTTTTAATATTGGTTGGTGAAACCGGCCCTTACTGTATTACATTAGAAGTCTATAGTGAAATACTGCAGTAGTAACAGTTTTTACCATACTATAGTAACATTTTAATGATTCAAATTTTAGAAGATAAAACATAGCATTTAATTGAATTCAAATTAGAAATTTTATAGTCTAAAATATATAGTTTAGGCACATCTCCAGTCATGTTTTCTAAATATAATTTGATACCTTGGCAAAAATAATTAAAAAATGGGACAGTAATTCATAAATTAACCATTTGTCAAGCAATCACTAAATTGAAGATTGTGTGTGTGTGTGCGTGCGTGCGTGCGTGCGTGCGTGCGTGTCTCTCTCTCTCTCCTGAATATTCTCCACTGTCCTATTGCAGACACTGAAGAGAAGACAGACATCTGAACTGGTATACTATATACACTAGTGTATTAAAATCGTACTACAACTTCACTACTTACTATTATCATTAGGTATAAACAAGTAAAGAACTATTGCACAATTTGACTGATGTAATTAAAATATTGCATACAACCCAATTAAGAATTCAGTGCTAACCCATCAACAGTTATGTTAATGCAATGCTCACTCTTGATTTCCAAGCATTATATTCTTTACCACTGAAGTCAACAGAATGAGACATTCTGTGCCTTTCAATATTAACGCTTTGCTGATCCTAATGTGCTCAGGATTTAAATGTTCCCTCCTGGCCTAAACTCTCCAGAAGCTCTTGCTTATGTGGGTGTTTAGCAGTTGCATTATGAGAATAGAATAGCACCTGGCTTAAGCATGACATAATGCAATCGCTTATTAAGCATTCTTGCACATGTATGAACATAAATAAGCACTAAACATTGATACAAGGTACACATATTCAGTGCCAAATGTTAGAAGTTTCTTACAGCTCAGATTAGTTTGAGACAATGTCTGCTACATCTCCCACATTCCATAAAGATCTATTAGATGCAGAAATTGTATAAAATCTAGACGAAAGCACTGAGAGAGGATTCAACAACTCCCTGAAGGGCATATACTAAAACACTGCTTAAAACAGATTAGACATCAACTACAAATAAATGGTATAAGGGATATTTGGGCTGGGAAAAACAATCTATGAGGGTGATTCAAATATAAATGGTATTTTTTTATATACATTATTGATTAATCATATACACCAGTGGCAACTTCAGTTTTTCTCTACATAGCCTCCTTCATGCTCTATACACTTTTGTGAACGATTTGGAAGCTTGAACATTCATTGTTCAAAAACGTTTGAGGACATGTCTTCAACCAGTTGCACACAAGCTCCTTGTTTTCAAATCACTGCCCTCCAAGCGATTCTTTCATGGGCACAAACAAAGAATAGTCAGAGGCTGTAGGGATGGTGGTTGAGAGTTTCCCAATGCATGTCCTTCAATGTATCTCTTGTCAAATTCGCAGTGTGAGGCTTAGCATTGTCATGCAAAAGGATGACATTTCTGATGGGCATACAATGTCTTTGTTTTGGTAGGCAGCTTTTGCTGACTCTAGCAACTCACAACAGTAAGCTGCAATCACCATGCATCAGTCATGAAAAAAATCAATGAGTAAAATTCCTCTGTAGTCAAAAAACACTGGCATGAGAACTTTTCCAGCTGAAAGGCCAGAAAAGTTTGGCCTTCACTGGGCAGGCTTCATCCTTTCTTCGCCACTCCTTACTCGCCATTTTGGATTCTGGAATGTAATGATGGATCCATGTCTCATCACATGCGACTATGCACCTCAAAAAATCCTTCCCTTCTTGCCAGAATTGATTCAGAAGACTCACAGATCTGCAACCTGGCCTGTTTTTGCTGTTCAGTTAACAACTACAGAACCCATCAAGACTATTTTTCTAAAGCCAGGATGTTCACTGATAATGGTATGAGCACTCCCAATGCTGATACCAAATTCTGATGTGATTTCTTCAACAGTGCACCGGCAATCACCTTCGATAAGCTCTTGAATGGCATAGATGTTGTCATCTATGAGACTTGACCTTGGGCGTTTAGCATGACCTTCATTTTCTACAATTTCTCATCCTCCCTTAAATTTTCTGGCCCAAGTAAACAGATCTGGGACAGTATGGTATCCTCAAGCTGTGCCTTCAAACGAGTTAAGAGGGTTTAACCCCTTCATTGGTTAAAACTTTATAATAATGCATTATGCAACAGACGAAGGAACCTCATGTTCACTCATGGCTGTACTGATGCCAGAATAGAGTGAAGCGGCTAACCAAGCTGGTCCCCCCTCCCTGACATACTGGCCTTCAACCCCTGATTCCACCACCTCACCTGAAACTGCTTGCTCAGTATACTGGCTCAATTACTGTTTATATTTGAATCACCCTTGTACGAAGAGGATTTAGGAGGGTTACAAAGTTAGAGGATATGGATAGACAAATTATGTATGCATCAATGAAAGACAGAGCTCTCTTAAATTTTATGTAATTATTAAAATTTATATTATTACTTATTGCTTTGATTGCTTCTATTTTTATTTGTTCAGATTTTAGCCCAATTTCGAGCAGAGAAATGTTGCTGTTCACTGGTGGATGGCTTGCTTGAAACATATAGAGCTATGGCTAGAGGTCAAACCCCTTCTTATACAGATATAGATGGCAATGAATTTACCACACCAGAAAACTCAGATAACTCAAGCCTAGATGTATACAGGTATGTTCTAAATGTATTATAAGGTGAACACTGTCAGATCAAAGTAGTATTAATAATATATAGGTATTTATGCCAAATAAGGTACAGTAAAATCACACTTAACCAAACTGCATTTAACCAAAACCTGGCTTAACTGAAATGGTGGAGAAGGAAAAAAACAAAAAGAAAGAAAGAACAAAAAAAACAAGATGCTCAAATTCATGCTGGCAATGTTACTTCAACAATTGGCAATATTTTTTTGCCCCAACCGTAATGTCTTGAATGTAGTTAATCCTCATCCCCTACCCCACATTCCAAGAAATATTGTACTGTTATAACAAGTATTAACTGCTTGCATACACATTCAGTATTATTTTGCTGTTGGTGCTGGTCAGTGTGGTTTATTTTTGTTTAAGATATCAGTGAAAATAAAGCATACTATAATAAGCATTGAACAGAAACTTGAAGCCGTTAATCACAGAGTGACAGCAGATGAGGGATTCAAAGCATTAGAGGTAAGAAAGATTACAAATCTTTCAAATCTTAAAGAAAATATTGAATTAAGACACTATCAGTAACACAAAACTTCACTTTTAGGTGCCTTGTGTTTTGTAAAACAAACAGTGAATCAACATCAACAGATATAATACTTAACAAACAGTAGCATGATGTATTGAATCAACATTGACAGCTATAATGCTTATCAAACAGTCACCTGATATAGCTGCTTGCAAGTTTTGTGAGGAAAAAGAATCACTGATTTTATGAAATAGCCTTTTAAATACTGTAATGCAGTATACAGTACTGTATACAGTAGTAGCTTTTTATTAAACATTATTACATGTTTTTGAAATGCAATTACTTTCTTTCACTGCTTAAAATCATTGCTATTGATTATCTGAAAAAAATGCATTATCCAAAATGGCTCTGCCCTCTTTACTTTGGTTAAGTGAGGTTCTATGTAAACACTATCGGTTGATCATGATGCCAAAATCCTTAAAAGCAGCAGCTTTCTTGTGATTACAATCACAGAAACAGAAATTATGAATCACAAAATCCAGAAGCTTATTGGATTATCCACAGAATATAGGTACACTCTGCAGGAAGTTTATGAAATGCAAGTGCCAGTTTTAGCCAGTTGGCAATATAACTATTTGACTAATTCCTACATATTTATTATATATCACTTACTATGCACCATGCTCTCATTTCTGGAAGCGAGAGAAAGGAAAGAATTCTATAAATTGCTACACTTTATTCACTGAAAAATATACAATATGCATATATGGCTTTGTCAGAATTTACATTTACCTTACAGTAAATACACACAATACATGCTTAATTACTACTACTAAATCTAAATACACCTGTACATAAAAATAAATGATATGCTGCACTATAATGCCCATTCTGCAGTTCCATGCGAATTAATCGGGACAGAACAATAACACAACATTTTACATGCTTTCATGAATTTAATCATAAATTACTTCCAATTTACATTTCTTAATACTTAATATGTCCTCCTTTCTGTTTTATAAGTTCCATTACACCATTAGGCATTGATTCCACAATTATAACTAATATGATTTTACGGGCTGTTATGCCGTGGTCTGCTGAAGAAAGATTTCCCAGACGTTTCGTCCACAACTGCGGTGGACATCTTCAGTGGCGCGGACGAAGTCTTCTCGGTGAAAGTATCACAGCGTCTGATGCGTTGGCCGTTAGTGCCGCTCTCTTTATAGTGTGGGCGCTCTCTGCTGATTGGCCCGCTGGTATGAGGGGGCTGGCGCCGGCTGTGTTGTTGCTCTCTTCTGATTGGCTCGCAGTGTTTTTCGGTTTTGTATGACCTTTCTTGTTTTTGATGACTAGATGCCAGTTGCTGTTGAGTTTCAATGCTTCTTCTTTCCTATTGAAATTATTGGGATGTTTATAAATCTCTATTGCTTCGCGTTGTAGCCGGGTATGGTAATGCTTTATGGAGGAAAGAATGCTGGTGTCCTGAAATCTAATAATGTGTTCGCCCTCGGCTTCAATGGCATGTTCGGCGACTGCCGATCTTTCTGTATGGCCCAGGCGGCAGTTTCTTTTGTGTTCGCTCAGTCTGGTGTTAGCGCTCCGCTGTGTGGTCCCAATGTACACTGAACCACACGAACAAGGAATACGGTAAACACCGGCCGATGACAGGGGGTCTCGGGGGTCTTTGGAAGAGCGCAGTGGGCTGTTTAATTGTTTTGTAGGTTTGAATACTGTTTTGACGTTATGACGTTGAAGTATATGTTCAATACAGTCAGTGACATTTCTGAAATATGGCAGAAAGACAATGGACTTGCTTTTGGGTTGGTCCTGAGTAGCCGGTCGGGGCTTGGCCGGACGGCAGGCTCTTCTCACCTCTTGGACTGAATAACCATTTGATTGTAGAGCTGTTTCTAGGTGTCGGATTTCTTGTGGAAGTAAGTGTGGTTCACAAATACGGGAAGCACGGTTTGCGAGTGTCTTAATCATAGCACGTTTTTGTCTAGGATGGTGGTTGGAGTTCTTGTTAAGGTAACGGTCTGTGTGTGTGGGTTTGCAGTAGACAGTATGACCCAGCGTGCCGTCAGCCTTCCTGCTAACGAGTACATCTAGAAAGGCTAGTTGGCCATCCTTTTCTTGTTCCATTGTGAACTGTATACGCTGATTGATGCTATTTAGATGTAACAAAAAATCTTGAAGAGCTTGTTCACCATGGGGCCAGATGACGAAGGTGTCATCCACATAGCGGAACCAGGCTGTTGGTTTGAGTGGAGCTGAGTTTAGTGCCTTTTACTCAAATGCCTCCATGAAGAAATTGGCCACAACAGGGCTAAGGGGGCTGCCCATGGCAACACCGTCTATTTGCTCGTAGAATGACCGGTTCCACTGGAAATAAGTCGTAGTCAGGACATGGTGAAAAAGTGTAATGATATCATCAGAGAAGATGGGTTGTAACAACTTCAGAGTTTCTTGTACTGGAACCATGGTGAATAGAGACACAACGTCAAAACTAATTAGTAAATCCTTAGGTAGCAATTTGGGGTTGCGGAGAATTTGAATGAAATGCGTAGTCTTTGATGAAAGAGTCAGACAAGTCGACATGGGGTTGTAGAAGACCGGTTAGGTATTTAGCTATGTCGTATGTGGGAGAACCAATACCACTAACAATGGGCCTGAGCGGAACATCTGGTTTATGGATCTTGGGTAGCCCGTAAAGTCTAGGCGGCTGAGCTTCGGACTTGGTAAGGCGGCGTTTGTCTTCCTTCGAAAGCGAGGAGTTCTTGATCAAAAGATTGGTTTTCCGTAGAATACGGGCTGTCGGATCACGTTTAATCTTATGGTAGGTTGCTGGTTGCAGGAGTTCAGAGATTTTCTGTTGATAGTCTTGTTGGTTAAGAATAACTGTGGCATTACCCTTGTCCGCTGAGCAAACAATGATGTCTCGGTTGGAGTTCAGCTTCTTTAATGCAGTTCTCTCTTGATTGGTTAAATTACTGGTAGGAGGTTTGGCCTTCTCGAGAACCCTGGCAGATTCCCGGCGAATTTCATCAGCTGCAAGCCTTGGCAGAACTCGTATTCCTGCTTCAATGTGAGAAATGATGTCTTCAACTGGCAACGTAGAAGTGACAACAGCGTAGTTACCTCCTTTAGCAAGGAGTGACGTTTCAGCAGGTGACAGCTGGTGATCAGATAAGTTCACTACCGTGCGGCAGTGGTTGAGAGTAGTCGGCGGTTTGATGGAGGTAGTAAGGCCATCAAACTTCTTCTTGTGACGAGTGGTCATGCTGTTGTGATTGTGTGTCATAGAGCTGTAGGTGATTCTGTCAGTGTTGTCCCAATCAAAACTGTGTAGTGAGTTACTTACTTGAAGATGTAAGATGAGTAGTTGACTATTGTTGGCAGAGAGTTGTCGTCTGGTCTGATGGATACGTTCTCGGAGCAAGGCCCATTCAGAGCGATTGTAAATGCGGTTGACGGCAGTGGTGGTGAAATGTCGTTTCTGTCGTAGGAATTTAGGAATAATTCCCGAGTCTCGGCAGCGTAGAAGAAAGGCAAGTGAACACAGCAAAGAAGATTTTTGTTTGCGTAGCACTTCTAGTCGACGGATCAGACGGTATGCCTCCTCCCCGTAGAGGCGAGTCATGTAAGAACGTAGGTTTTCACGGCCGGTGTCACAAACGTCTGGGAAATCTTTCTTCAGCAGACCACGGCATAACAGCCCGGAAAATCATATTAGTTATAATTGTGACACCGGCCGTAAAAACCTACGTTCTTACATTGATTCCACAAGATTGGAACATACATTTTTGAGATCATCATCATGAAACCACACTTGAATTAAAGCTAATATCGAATTTTCTTTTGTGGAACAGTCAAAATTTGCAAGTCTCTTTTTGCAAATAGCCCACAAATTTTTTTATGGGGTTAATGTCAGGCAAATTCCTTCACCAGTCAAGCACACGAACATTGTCAGCTTTGAAGAATTTACAAATGTATTAATGGATTACATGACAATTGGCATTATATTCTGGAATGCGAGGGCATGGATAAAGGAAAAGAGAATTTAATACTAGAGAAATGAAAAAATTTACCAATAGAGCTAAAAGTTAGGAACATTTTTAATACAAGATCAAATGAATATATGGAGAAAGCAGGAAAATATTTGGTAAAAATCTGATGTGTTACACTCACATGACTTTCTCTACTCTTGTACACACTATTTTTACAAACGCTTATTCTCCATATGCTTCATGTTAATCGAGATGTTAATCTTATTGCTAATTTTCTTGTAGATGCAAGGGGAATATGGTAGTATTTAAGTGATAGTCAAATCTTTTAAGAGCTGGTTGCTATGTGGTGCATTCCATTCTCTTTGTATGTCCAGGACATAAAAAAAATGAATAACGAATTCCCATTTGAGAAAAATTATTGGAAAATTTAACAAGCAATATCTCGAAAACGGTTCACTCAACAAAAAAATGTATATGACATAAATTGTGTATTTTAACACGATCTGCATTTTTTGTGTTGTAAAATTTTGTCTATCTCTTATGGTTTACCAGTTATGCAAAAGTCGTTCACAATGAAGAATACTTTTGGAGACATTCCCAGAAAATTCAAGATATACATTTTATTTGTCATGAAAATATCTTAAACATATGATATTTTAATCAAAATCGTTATAGCCATTTTTGAGAAAATTAAAATTTTCGAAAAATGTTCCATGTAAAGGGTAATCTGGGGTGGGAGAATTTTCTTGAAAACCTTCGTGTCTCATCTCTGGAAGATACTGAACCTAAATACCAAGTTTGGTGTTTATCCGACTTCGTTTCTGAGTTATGCTGTTCACAGACACAGAGGCATACATACGGACATGTTTCCAAAAATGCTTTTTTTGGATTCAGGGGCTCTCAAAACGTGTATTTCCGGTGAAATCTTGGTATCAAATTTTTGGGTGGGATACAACACTTCCCCTACTTACTATACATAGTAGAGAAAGTAAAAAGGGTAACAAGGCAAAAGAGTAAATGGTGGAAAATTATACTTCCCCATTATATACACAACAGAATGTTAAATATAAGGGGAAGAGAAATAATAAGCAACTCCATTGTATTGTAAATATTGCCTTAAGACATTACTTTTATCTAGATTTAGGATTCTGCACCAAACTTTCAATGCTCTCTCCATTGCCACCCTTTTCTTTGCCACTCTCCCTGTTTAAATTTGTTGTATTAGATGATGATGATAATGATTTGTTTTTCCCCAGGGCGCTCACACGTCACATGACTCCTCCAGGTGCAAATTCTGTTTTGCCCCCTGTGGAAAAAGTAGGTGAAATAGTTAACATAGGGAAAGAAGACATTACAACATTACAGACGCATTTAGTGTACAGTTCAGGATTAGAACATTTGCTTATAGAGGAAGAAACACACTTGGCTGTGTTACTAAGTGTGGCAGCTCGAAGTGCACCACACCTACTTGGTCATGGAGGAATCAAGCCTTCTAGAAATTCAGGTAAAGCTTTAATATTGAAACCTGGCATCCTGTTTTATTTTCAGATATGCACACATGATATTTCAGTGCAAAGCATGTGAGGAGCATCACTTTAAATAATTCTGTCCAAAAAATAAAATTTTACAAGGGTCACTAGATAAGCATTTAAGCACAGAATATTGGCCACTCCTAGGATTTAAAAAAAAAGATTGAGTTTTTTATTTATGAATGCTCTTTAACAACTACGGTTTTCATTCTATATTGGGCATGAAAGACCATAAAGTTTGCTCAGAGGCCTCTTTATCAGGCTTGAGGTTCTTTTATGTGCCGTAAATCTACGATACGCAACCACTGGCTTTACTTCTCTTCCAAAGGAACTATGGATTTTTACACCCGAAAAAATCCATCACCCTCTGCAGGGTTTGTATGCTCGACCTTGGGAACTACAGGCACCCCTAAACCATGCAAAAGGATTGTTGCTTGGTTTAAATAGCTGACTCATTGGTATTGTAATGGTAGCAGGCAGAGCTCTGTTGCATTATTTATTTTTCCTCATTTTAGGTTTTAAGTCTGGAAAATGTGAACATTCTTGCAAGTGCAATGGAGATTCAGAGAGATCATTTTCATGCGATGATCTTGTATGGTTTCAAATGTGACTTAAATGAAACTCAGTCACTTGAGCGTTTGAGGAGTAGCTTTTGAGCACTATATCCCTTCACATACTACTGCGTTGTGCTAATTTGGAGAATTCATGAGGGGGCACAATCTCTTAAAGATGAAAAGAAGAATAGCAGACCAACAAAGAAGTGGCTGAGAAAAACATCACTACTGTGGAAACAATTAGGCAAGATCCAAGACTAATCAATATGTGAATATATATTTATTTCCATAAATTTTTGAGGACTAACCTATAAGGACATTGAGCTGGCATTAGCGATTAGTTTGCTAGGTGTTTCAACCATCCTTCATGAGCACTTTTGTAAAACAAATTTCTGCAAGATGGGTGCACCATAATTTGTCTGAAGCACAGAAGCTCCACAGGGTGGAATGGTGCCAAGAAATGTTGCAAAGATTTAACTGTGGAAAGTCTCACAGTGTTTCAGATATTGTTATGGTGACAAAACAATATATCAATTGGACCCAGAAACCAAATGCCAGTCCTCCATTTGGATGCTCCCAGATGATCAACCACCCATCAAAGTTGAGAGAGCAAGGAGTATGGGAAAGAAAATGTTTGCTTCTTTTTTCTCCACAAGTGGTCATGTGACAACCACGGTGCTCAAAAATCAGAAAACTGTTGCTGCAAAATGGTACACAGAAGTTTGCCTTCTGAAAGTGTTTCAGAAAATCAAAGAAAAGCATCCAAAGATGCATTTTGTTGCATATGACAATATATCAGCTCACACCACTGATGTAACAATGGAGTTTTTGCAAGGAACTGAGACAATACTATTGATTCATCCAGCTTATAATCCCAACCTGGCACCATGTGATTTCTTTCTGTTCCTTACCGTGAAGAACCAACTTAGAGGTTGCCAATTTTCCAGCCCTAAAGAAGTAGTTGCAGCATATGCAGTGCCAAAAACTGAAGTGTGGATGCTTCCAGAAGTGATTCCAAAGGATGGAAGGCTGCATACAGTGCCAGGGAGAATACTTTGAGAAACTGGGATAAATGAAACGTTTCTATGAGTATTCATTATTTGTTATTTCAATACTTATCTAGTGACCCTCATACAGGAATAACGGCAAATGGATTATTCCTTGTACTTTGTTTTTTCAAAGGACTGAGCCTATTTTACCTATTACTCATTTGAATTTTGAAGTTCCTTAACAGTAAAAGTTGAAAATTAAAGAATTAAAGCTAGTATGTATAGTGATACTAAATGTATATTGTTTTTCTTTTGTCCATTAGGACTGCTTCATGTATCCAAACAAGTGAGAACAAAGGTGGTTGAATATTACCAACAAGTTCTCTGGGGAGAAGTAGGATCTTATTCTGAGCACATACTGCTGTGGTGGAGTACTGGCCCTCTGATTGGTACCTTACCAACAGAAAGTTGCCAGTTGCTGTGCGACTGGTTACGATCATTAGTCACAGCAGGTGATACATAAGGAAATAAACTTGCATGCTGAATATAGAATTTAAAATATAAATTTATTATGCTTAACTCTACATTAATATTTATAAATATACGTATTGTGACTGTCCAGTTTTTCAACTGTCAAGGCTGGTTCACAAGCATCCAAGAATGGTAACCAGAATGGAAATGAGAACGGGAATGCATATCGATCACAAAGTGAAAGTCGATTTTGCGCATTGGGATTTTATTTGTTTTTAGCTGACCAATAATATTTTTTCACCTACTTCCAATTTAGCCAACATCAAAATTCGATAGAGTAAACATTATCTAAAGCATATCCATTACATTCCCGATCCTTCTAGTTATGCCAAACTTTCATTCCTTTATTTAATGGCATACATTAAAATTGTTTATTCTTCTTTTTTAATTTCCACCGGTTTTTGCTGTTCTTTTTAGCTTTTGCGATTGTTTTTGAGGTAATAGCCAGCTTTGAGTTGCATATAAACTTTCACCAGAGGAACCAACACTCATTGGATTTGTGGGTGTCGGGTTGAGGTTAGGAAGCACATTTACTACTAATTTCTTCCAGTTTCATGTTTCCAGCTTGCGACTATAGAGAGCACTACTGGCTGTTTCATGTCATGGCCGCCTAGAATAATCTCTAGAGTGAAGAGTCTAATATGCACAAATGTATCTAATATGTCATGCCCGGGAATGGGAACGAGAAAGTTAAAAGTTGAGCAGCTCTTCTTTCCCGTTCCCGGGTCCTGGGAAGGCTTCCCATCGATAGTGAATGCTCCCATTTGAATACATGTATTTCAACTTTCTCGTTCTCATTCTGGTTACTGTTCCCGTTTGTTGTGAACCAGCCTTCACCCCTCTAAGTTCTCAAAGTCACTTCACTGTTTTTATGTGGTTCAACTGTCACTAGGACTTCACTGTCACTTCACCAATGTGAACTAGTTGAATTTCTCCATTGTTTCACTTTCTTCATGACGTAGCCTCTTCTTGTAGAGACAGCTCACTTGCTGGGGAGTTGAACACAATACTTCCACAATCTCTCGCTCCACAGTAGCACTCGCTGCATATCAAAGCAGTCATCACTAACTCGCTAGGAGAACAGCACTTTTGGTTGCACCAGAAACGCACTCACTACCTTGCTCATTCACAGACTAACTCAGCTGACTTACTGTTCTTGCGAGAATGCTCGCTTATAGCCAATGTAATCTTCCACAGAACATTCTAGAACTACTTTCACATACATTTTGCAAGATGGGGGGAGGGGAGAAACTTCAGAAGATTCTGATTATCTGCCGATAGCGCTTCCAATATTTATGCTGGGTGAGAGCATTGCTTATATCTGTATACCTGCAAATTGGCAGCATCAACCTCCTGATAACCTTGGCCCATAGCTGCTGTGTCACAATATATACAGATTTACTCTGCTTGCTGATGATAATGACAATGACTTTTTAAAAGTTTCAAGCATCAACAATCTATAAAAATATATTTACACATTTATTACACTACATCTACTCTATATTATCACTTCTTTATTGTAAAGATTGTTAATGTTTAATGAAAGCATTTTTACTTTTTAAGTTATTTGATGGCTTATTGAATAAAATTTTTCTTACTGTAAAGGTGTGTAACCCTTTTTATTCAATGATTTTATAAAATTATTCCACAACCAGGTGTTAAGGAATAGAGGGATGCCCATGAACCTTCATGTACTCCTCCTGTTCAAAGAATTCCTGGGTCCTTCTTAACAGTTTCAATGCCTGACTATTAAGTGCCACATCTTGACACAAAGGATTTTCACTTCATGAATCATCACTCGGTGATCAGCGTTGTTTTTTAGACATTGTCACACTTCAAATCTTTTATAAATAATATGAATGAAATATATATGTATAAATGAACACCAACAATAACCACAAATATAAACAACAATGAATAATATTGTCGCAGCCTCCAATCAACCACGCTCAAGGGGCAGAGCACTCGCTAGAGAGGTAACAGGTAGTTAACAAATTGTAATAATTTGAATAAGGCGAGGCTACGACTAGGGATGCAGCTAAAGTGAAAGTGCAGAAATATTATTAAAAACTGGCAAAAGGACACTTACATGGCTCAAAATAGGTAGAAGGAGCTTTACACTATCATAAATAAGACAATAAAGATTTGGATGGTACAGTATTTTATTAGATAAAACTTACTACATACCCCATCTTAGTTCCATGCCTGTCGGGCGAGGCCGCCATGCATTCCTGCATGGAGAGAGCAAACACAGGTCTGGTCTGGTTGACTGTTACTCACTGACTCTCTTCCCAAGCACGCCTCAAAAAGCGTGGGGGACGCCAACTAACCTACCCCCACCTAAACTACAACCACCATCTCGAATCTAGGTACCAAAGAGACGTATGCGCATACGTCACAATATTAGCTTACAAAGAACAACTCGACACACGTGCTAGAAATTCACAAACTGAAACACGTGGTTGGAAATAGCTACATCCGGCAACAGAGTCGCTTCCAGTTCTGCTTCTGCTTTCATAGACCCCAAAATGCTGCCTTGTGATTGGTTTAGGAAGTCTAATGGTTAAAGCTTTTCATCTGTTTTTTTTTGCGAGTGTACCAACTTAATCGCTAGCTGTCAAGTGCAACGTTTCAACGTCGGGGTTATAGCCATGTATGGGCTAAGCTGCAAAATTGAATCTGATTTGAAAAATCCATAGTCTTGGGCAGGTCTTGAACTACGGACCTTTGGCTTATCACGCTGACACTGTACCATTGTTTTGGCTCTGCATTCTCCATTCCAGAGATGTGATGTATCTTATTTGATTCAATAAACCTAAAGCCCGCACTTTTTCAATAATGCAAATAGGGACAGTGCATGCTAAATTCCTATGGACCGGCAGTGCGAGCATCTCCCAACCCATTTACCTGCTGTGGGTTAGGATAATGGCCGGTTCCTCTCTAGAACAATGGGCGCATGGAACAATAGCCATTGTGTGCTACTTCTACGCTTCAGAGGATTCCTTTTGGCCCTTTCAGGTAGGTTCTCGTTGTAAAGTTCCGCTTTGTATGTGAGGCTTATATAAGGGATTGCTGGCAGCAGGACTAGTCAGTGTTGAATTCAGTTGAGTTGAGTGCTGTTAGAAGTGATGAAGTGAACAGTGCCAAGTGGACAGTGCGGTTTAATTGTGAGTTGTAATTCAGCAGTCAGTTATGAGTCACACAGTTCAGTTGCGACTTGATTCGACAGATCAGTTGTGTTGTATTCCGAATGCATGCTTAAGTGACTCAGGTGTAACATTTGTGATACATAGAGCATCTAGTGATGAAGTGTTTTTCCGCAGTAACAGTTTGTTGCAATATACAGAATAGAGGTCATTTGCTAAATTGAAGATGAACCCATTTTAGGTCACTACTGAAAGTGTATCTGTTCTTCCATCAAATAAAGTAAAATCAAAAAGGAAAATGTGAGTGCCTAACTTGCAAGTAAGGAATGTATTGCAAATTTTAAAAGGACTTGATTATACAATACTTCAACTTTATTAGGTGTTCTACCTCAGAACATATTTCAAGAGCTTTTGCTCCCATCATCAGCTAGTTAAGACTAGTGGTCAATGGTTGCTTGGTCCTCCTGGTGGTCAAGGTTGCAAAGTTGGGTGTTCTTGCTAATCAATTTTTTTTTTTATCAGGATATCAGAATTCATAAGTTGCTGGTGGTTTTCTGGTTGAAAGTATTATCCAACACTCTTCAAAGAGCTAACTACTTTAACCATGACTTTGTGGTTTTCCAGGTATGTAGGCAAATGCTGGAGTGGTTCCCTTTCCATCATTTCCTTTCATCTGTTTCAGTGTTCTAGGACCAGGCGACAGCAGTTGGTAATTTGAGGCAGGATAGTGGAATTTACACTTTGGAAAAAACCTCCCTGGCACTTGGCGGGATTGCAGGGGTCCTCGTTCTTCCTGGAAGATGTCTTATCTATTTTCAGGACCCCCAGGTTGTGGATGGATAAGGCAGGGCTAGTGCAGTCAGGATTGGTGTCATGTTGGAATTGTTAGAGTCTCCAACCTTGCTAGTGTACATCGTTGTCCAAATCTGGTCATCCTTCCTCCCAGGAGTCACATTGGAATCACAAAGGGCCCACTATGGCCTATGTATGGTGCTGTTTTCCAGTTACTGGAGGTCCCTCCATTTGACTCCTCCTAACTCCCGAGCTCTTAAATCGATGTTATTGTTATGTTTCACTAATTTTGCATGCTCAATTACTTCAGGATGTGTTTTCTGAAAATACATGGCTACTGCTGATTTTTTTGTGATGACTGTAATACACATACATGGTAACATGCATTTTATTTTCTCTTTCTTTCTTTCTTTGTTTTTTTTTTGTTTGTTTGTTTCTTTCATTCTCTCTTTCTTTGTTTCTCTGTTTCTTTCTTTCTCGGTTTCTTTGTTTCTCTCTCTCTCTTTCTTTCTTTGTTTCTTTCTCAGTTTCTTCTTTCTCTCTTTCTTTCTTTGTTTGTTTTTTTCATTCTATCTTTCTTTCTCTCTTTGTTTGTTTGTTTCTTTCATTGTTTTTCTTTCTTTCTCTCTTTCTTTCTTTGTTTATCTGTTTCTTTCTATCTTTCCCTCTTTCTCTGTTTCTTTCTTTCTTTTTCTCTGTTTCTTTCTTTCTTTCTTTCTCTCTTTCTTTCTTTCTTTCTCTCTTTCTCTGTTTGTTTGTTTCTTTTTTCTTTCTTTCTTTCTTTCTTTCTTTCAAGTGACTTTAAAAAGACATTGGAAAGAAGAGTTGAAGAAGCAAGCAATACTTTGGGTTCTAGGTGTGGTGCCAGAACTAGTACTTCCTGCAGTCCAGAGTATAGTAGATGGTCTGAATTGCCATGTCACTACTACTTCCTGGGATCAGCATTTTAGAAGAACGTTAGTACAACGATATAAATTCAACTGCAGTAATCAGAAAGATAAGGTGAGAATTTAAACTGCATCAATTACCAAAGAGAAGAGAAATAATAATTTCTCTGATTAGTTTCCTTTTTTGATGCTTTTTCACCTTTCATGTAAAACTCAAAGAAAAACAACAGAAGGTTATTGTGTCATGCTTTCTTGGACTTCCAAACAGTAGCATAGCCAGAAAAATATTAAGGGGGGATTATATATAGGGATCCATTTTTAAACACTTTTTGTCAATTTAAATGATAAATATGAATTAATCCTGAGTTGAAATATTTAAATAAATCAATTTTATATTCATATATTAAGGTGCAGCAGTCAGAATTAGAATTAGGATAGGATGTTTTGCATATTCTAAGGGGCTAGTGTGTTGTGACATGAGAATTAATGAGCCTGTGAAGTATTTTATATTACCACTGCAGACCATTTATTTCACTACAAGATACGGTTTCGTTTCTAGTGATGTTCTAAACTGGGAGATATTGCATTCATTTGGAAACCACTCAAATTTAGCACCAGAATGAAAACATGCCCCCGGTATCTTAAGATGGTTGTACCCACTCCATCAAGTACAGATTCTGTTGTTGTCACCTTTGTCAACATTGTCTAAGACAGGCAGCATAAATATAGCACTACCAGTGATATGATAAGAAAGTATCTGATTCCCGCCAATTTAGAAAGATGTTATTATTTTCTATTTTTGCATTTGTTTTTAGCAAGGTGGGGAAATTTTTATATTTAATTTTTAGGTTGAATGAAATAGGTACTTCTCTACCACAGGTGAGGTATAGAGAAAGTAAAAATACAATACTATGATAAATGTGCCACATGTGGATTAAAAATTCCTTATTAATGTCTTTGTTTAAAGCACATACATTTTTAATTATGGTCACAGTAGTTGGAGTGTAGTAACTGGAATCTCTTTCCTCTAAGAGACACTTCAGAGTTGATTTTCCATTGTTTTTTAAATTTTACATTATATACTATTTCAGTGCACAAAACAGAAAGATGAAGTTTTTCTTGGCATACTATATATACTTTATATACTATACTATATAAATCTGGACATGATTCTAAATACTAAAAAGACAGCCTGGATAAATTTTAAATTAAAAAAAATGTAATCTAAATAGTATACAACTGGAAATGGTGAAAAAATACCAGAGATTCAATACACAATTTTTTTTAGGAGTTATAATAGACAAACAGCTAAATTGGAAGCCATACATAACTCATATAAAAAGAAAATAAATACTGTTTTATATATAATGAGACAGGTGAGGAAAACCGTGGATGACGAAACACTTAAACAGGTATATTATGCTTTTATTTACTAACACATAAAATATGGAATAATATTGTGGGGAAATATTACAACAACAGAAGTAGAAAAGGTTTTTAAATTACAAAAAAAGCAATTAGAATAATAGGTAATGCTTATAATAGACATACATGTAAATCAATGTGTAAACAATATAGTATATTGACTCTTCCTTGTATATACATTTATAAGACAATAAAACATGTTTTAGAGGAAAATGATCCAAGAAATGCTGGCATACACACATATAACCTAAGAAACAATGATGACTATTTCAGAACAGTAATTAGAAGCACATTAAACAGACGTGTAAAAATTATGGGAAAAGAACTTTAATAAGTCACCTGAAAAAATAAAATTGATAAAAAATGCTGACCAAACTATGAAAGAAATAAAAAGGCACTTACTAGTAAATGCATTTTATTGTCTGGAGGAGATTAAGTGTGGGGCTGGTAATTAAGAATTGTAAATAAATTGCATTTTTAAATATTGTAATTGTAAATAATTATTGTAGTTGACAAATCCACAACATGTGGATGAAATAAATTGAACTTGAACAAACATAAGCCTTCAGCCTCCAAAGACAACAAAGAGAAAGTTACTGAAAAAGAAATTTTTCTAATGGGTTAGATTATTTATAACAAACCACCTACCACCTTAAGATGTTACCAGTAGAAAGCAATTCCAGTGTAAATTAAAATACTTTATAATTCATCAATGTTTGTATAAATTGGGCACCGGGGTATCTCAGTGGTTTTGTTCATGGCTCTCATGCTGAGGTTCTGTGGTTCATTCCTGGCTCTGGGTTGGTGATTTAAGTCAGCCCTACCGAAGCCTTCGCCTCTGCTTCGCCCAAGACCCAACATGGTTTGGAGTCCACAGTAAAAGCTGTAGGTCCTCTCATGCCATCACCATTTACATTATCACCCCCTCATCAGAGGTAACAGACTGTGCCCTCTGGATGCCTCCAGGGTCCATACATTGCTTACTGAAACAAAGTTTCCCCAGAGTTTTATTGACCATATGGGGAGCATTGTAAACCAACCAATTGTTTGTATAAACTTGAGGATTTATAAACATTATGTGCATTTGTTCTTTTATATATTTATGACAATGTCAGAAACTTGCATGAGTATAATGATAGCTAATAAAGTGAAATACTCAGTAACCCATTTTGCCCTGCTTCTGCATCTTACTAGTCATTCACCTATTTTCACCGCTTTACAGTAGTGAAAATAGTTCTGTGCCAGTGACCTACTTTCCTAGTGCACTTTAGAGAGTATGCCTAACCCCAGTTACTCTCCTACAGGCAGCTGTCTGTCTGCTGGAAGACGTGGGACTTTGCTGATATGACATAAACACATAACACCACACCACTGCATGACTGGTTGGTTTATTGTCACTATGTTCAGATTGCTTTATCACTCTTTTATCCCCTCAGGGGCTCACCTTATGTGAGTACGGGTTTTTGGCGCACCCGGGGGTTCCCGAGCCAATCATCGCCACATTCATCCCCTCACCCCCATCCGGTCAAGGTGGGTTCTTCAAGTGACCGGTGGACACAAAGTAGGCTCTCGTGCGTTCTTTGCATTCCATCCATACCGCACCTCACCATCGTTTCTTTCTTCCCTTATCACTCTCCGACCATTTTGCACCACGACATTCGCATATCTCTTTTTCTTCCCTGCCGGCCTACCTTGCGTGCGAAACGCCCACACTGTTTTAGTTTCTTTTATCCTTTTATTTAAATCCTCCGTGGACACAGCCTGACGGATACCCGCGCACCGCGTGCGCAGCTGGGTGAGTGGGTAATGGTGTCATCCCCACCACCCGGGGTCGTCATGTAGGGTTTGTGTTCGTATCCACTGTTCAACTGCAGTCCCGCGGGGGGGGCCATTGCATGAGCTGCTGACTTCTGACGGCGATTGGGTCCCTCTGTCTATGTTCTGGGAGGTGTGACCCTGGGGTGAGTCTGGTATAGATAGGCCACTCACCCAAGCCGGGGTAACGCCCGAGAAGTCAGAGCCCGAGGTCGGAGACGGTTGCAATGGTGGAGGATTTTTTTCGCTATGGAGCACCCTTTCTCCATTATAAACAACAAGCGCCGAAAAGTTTTAGTAACAGAAGTAGCACCGCCAACAGCTGGTTGTTACTTAGTGATTACCCGTACAGAGGAAGGACAATCATTCGAGAAGGTGAACCCTTTTATCATCCAGAAGGGCATTGACTCAATTGCTGGTCCGGTTCTTTCCTGCACTCGGCTTTGTAATGGTTCGTTGTTAGTGCAAAGTAAATCCGAGGCACAAAGTAAGTCCTTGTTGAGCGCCACGCTTCTCCACGGTTATCCTATCCGTGTTGAGAAGCACCGCACCTTGAATTCTTGTCGAGGCGTTGTCACCACGCATAGCATCGATGGCATATCGGACGAGGACCTGGTCGAATATCTTGCAGACCAGAAGGTGACAGCGGTTCATCGAGTGCAGGCCAAACGCGACGGCGTATTGGTACCCACTCGTACCCTGTTTCTAACATTTGATGGCGTCGATCTGCCCACGAGCATCTCCGCAGGGTACGAACGTATTTCTGTGAGGCCTTATATTCCTAGACCTCTGCGTTGTTTTAAGTGCCAACGTTTTGGGCATACGCAAGTCTCATGTAAGAGTGCCGTTAACATCTGTGCAACATGTAGCCAGCCCTCACACGAAGGTGCCTGTTCAACAGCCCCCGTCTGCGTTAATTGTAAAGGGTCACATTCTGCTTCGTTTGCCGACTGTCCGCGGTATTTGGACGAGAAGGCGATCCAGGAGATCCGGGTAAAGGAGAAACTCTCCTTCGCCGAAGCCCGGAGGCGTTTCCATGCGCGCCAACCTTCACTCCTGCGATCTGGCACATTTAGTTCTGTTGTTGCCTCGCCAGTACCACGAGTAGATGCCGAAACTCAGACCTGGACCTTGACTGGATTAACCGCCACTACCATCCGGCCGTCTATTAAAGCTACTGTTACCAAGCCTTATAAACCTGGTCCAAAGTCAATGAAGTCGCAAGCCGCTGAAAAGAAGCCCAAGCAGAAACTACGTAGGGAAGATTTTTTGAAAGACCCTCCGCGTGCGCGCGGTAACAAAAGTTCACCTTCTCCTCGGAAGGTCCTGGGACAAGCCGCGCTCAGCGGCACCCCTCACCCATCGCCACCCAGAACCGATTCACGGCGCTTGAATCGGTTTTTGGCACTGAGCGCGTGGGCCCTCCCTCCGAGGAAGCTATGGAGTCTGACCAACTCCATACAAAAAGCCCGAGCCCAAAGGTTAAACAAAAGGTAATTTTAAGCCGCCCTTCTAAATAGACAGTTTATCCCCTTTTTCTTAATGGCTATCCTGACCTGGAATGTACGTGGTGTACGATCGCATAGGGCGGAACTGCAACTTTTATTGCGTTCCCATTCGCCTATGGTCGTATGTTTGCAGGAGACTAAGCTTCGCCCTCACGATCCTTTTGATCTCCGAGGATATACTCCGGTTCGCTACGACCTTGAACCGGAGGAGGGTACTCCTGCTCATGGTGGTGTCATGATTTTGGTGCGTAATGACGTTCATTTTCAAACTATCACACTTACGTCCGACTTGCAAGCTGTTGCCATTAGACTGCAGTTACCCGGTTTTTTCTTTTCTGTTTGTTCTGTGTATACACCTCCATCGTCTCCCCTCGCTCCCGCGGACATTCGATCTCTCCTGTCCGCTCTCCCAACACCATTTCTTCTGTTGGGAGATTTTAATGCCCATCACCCACTATGGGGTTCGCCAAGGGCTTGTGCGAGGGGAACTCTTCTTTCCGACATTTTTTATCAGTTCAATCTTTCCATCCTCAATACAGGTGCACCTACTTTTATTTCTGATTCTTCTGGTACATTTTCTCACCTGGACCTTGCCATTTGCTCACTCCAGCTTGCACGTCGTCTTCAGTGGAACGTCGTCGCTGACACCTACTCCAGCGACCATTACCCCTGCATCGTTTCTCTTCTGTCGCACCACGTACAGCATTCCAGAGTACCTACCTGGATATTCGCCAAAGCCGACTGGAGCTTGTATTCCAGCCTCGTGCATTTTGACGACCAGCCCTTCTCCGACATTAACCAACTTGTGCAGCACCTTACGTCTATTATTTTCTCTGCCGCCGAACGCGCAATACCCCGTTCATCCTCCCAACCTCGGCGGCCACCTGTTCCGTGGTGGAACGAGGATTGTCGGGACGCCGTTCGTGCCCGTAGGACTGCACTTAGGGTGTTTCGGCGACACCCTACACTTGATAATTTGGTGACTTTTAAACAATCGCGCGCCAGGGCTCGTCGCATTATTCAGGATAGCAAGAAGGCATCTTGGGCTCGTTTTGTCGAGTCTTTTAATCGTTTTACGCCTTCATCCGTTGTTTGGGATCAACTTCGTCGCTTCTCAGGTAAAGTGTCACATTGTACTGTTTCTGGCCTTCAGGTTTCTAATGCCACCATAGTGGATCCGGCTGCCATCGCTAACACTCTGGGTGCTGCCTTTGAGGCGGTTTCCAGTTCAGACCATTATTCCGCCGGCTTTCGCTCTATTAAAGACCGGCTGGATTCCGCATCATATACTTTTCGGTCTGCTAATGATGAATGCTATAACGAACTATTCACAATGAGGGAGCTGGAGCACGCTCTTCATTGCTCTCGGCACTCCGCTCCTGGGCCGGACGGCATTCATGTCCTGATGTTAAAGAACCTTTCAGCCGACAGTAAACTCTTTCTCTTACAGGTCTATAACCGTATTTGGCAAGACGGCATTTTTCCTTCCGTTTGGCGCGAAGCCACCATTGTCCCTATACTTAAGCCTGGGAAGGATCGCCAACTACCTTCCAGCTACCGCCCTATCTCCCTCACCAGTTGCATTTGCAAGGTGATGGAGCGCATGATCAACGGGCGGTTGACATGGTGGCTTGAGTCTCAGAAACTTCTAGCGAACGCTCAGTGCGGGTTTCGTCGCTATCGCTCTACCGTCGACCATCTGGTGTCCTTGTCGACGCATATTCTGAATGGATTTCTGAGAAAGTGTCAAACCGTGGCTGTATTTTTTGACCTGGAGAAAGCTTATGACACTTGTTGGAGGGGCGGCATTTTACGTACACTTCACGATTGGAATATCCGCGGTCGTCTTCCCATATTTCTTCGGGAGTTTATGACGCACCGCGTCTTTCGTGTACGTGTGGGCTCGGTTTTCTCTCGTCGTTTTATTCAAGAGAACGGAGTACCGCAGCGCTCTGTACTCAGTGTCACACTTTTTGCGATTGCTATCAACCCCATTGTTGATTGTATTCCACCTGGCATTTCATCGTCCCTTTTTGTTGACGATTTCGCTATTTATTGTAGTTCACGGCGGACCTGTCTACTCGAACGCCGTCTCCAGAGCTGTATCGACCGTCTCTACGCCTGGAGTAACGCCAACGGCTTTAATTTCTCCGCCGAGAAATCCGTCTGCATCAACTTTTGGCGCCGGAAGTATTTCCCTCCGCCCTCTCTCCATCTTGGGCCAGGGGTACTTCCGTTTGCAGACGAGGCGAAATTTTTGGGGTTGATTTTTGACAGGAAGTTGTGTTGGACCTCGCACGTTTCCTTTTTAAAAGCAAAGTGTGACCGTTCTCTTAATATTTTACGTGTTTTAAGTGGCACATCCTGGGGAGCTGATCGGACCGTCCTTCTTCGCCTTTATCGCTCTTTGGTCCGATCCAAGCTTGATTACGGGTGTATTGTTTATTCATCGGCACGTCCATCTGTGTTACGTCGATTGAATGCCATTCACCATCGTGGCATAAGAGTCGCTACAGGGGCCTTTCCAACTAGCCCTGTACCCAGTCTGTACGCAGAAGCTGCAGAGCCTCCGCTGTCCTTCCGGCGTGAGATGCTTTTGTGCAGCTATGCTTGTCGACTCTCAAGCTTGCCTAACCACCCGTCCTTCGATGTATTTTACGAGGATTCGCTTGATCGCCAATATTTCGTTAGCTCCTCTGCATTGCTCCCTCCAGGGGTTCGATTTCGACTGCTACTTCGGCATTTGGACGTTACGCCAGCGCCGGCCCTTACCCGAGGGGAAACGCGCTTTCCTTCATGGTCGCGCGCGGAGGTCCACATCCACCTTGGGCTAACGTCGATGCCGAAGAATGAGACCCCTGCTTCAGTCCTTAGATCCGCATTTTTAGCACTTCAGGCAACATTCGGAAACTGTCATTTTATTTATACTGATGGGTCTAAGACTGATGTTGGAGTAGGATGTGCCTTTGTTTTAGGTGCGCATAGTTTTACTTTTCGTTTACCCGGACAATGTTCGATTTATACCGCCGAACTTTTTAGTATCTATCAATATGTTTTATACATTCAGCGGCAAGTCTTACGGCGTTGTGTTGTTTGTTCGGACTCTCTGAGTGCCCTTCAGAGTATTAACGCGCTGTACACTTACCACCCCCTCGTACAGCGCATTCATGACCTGCTCCATTCGCTTGGTGCCTCTGGCATCAGCGTCTCTTTTATGTGGATTCCAGGTCATGTGGGTATCTCAGGGAATGAGTCGGCCGACGCCGCTGCGAAATCGGCGATTTTATTACCCAGATTTTTTACTTCTGTTGTTCCCTCGTCAGATTCGTGTGTTATTTTACGTCGCCGCATCCTCTCGCGCTGGCGCGATGAGTGGACGGCCCTCCGGGGGAACAAGTTGCGGGAGGTTAAACCTCTTCCGCTAGTCTGGGCTACCTCTTCCCGTGCTTCTCGTCGGGAGGAGGTACTTTTAACACGCCTTCGTGTCGGACATTGCCTTTTTAGTCATAGATACCTGTTAAGTGGTGATCCCGCACCTCTGTGTGGTCAGTGTGACGTGCTCTTAACGGTCCGTCACATTTTAACCGAGTGTCAAGTTTTAGCTCCACTGCGCGTTCGCGTGGGTCTGCCTGTTGGCCTAGCCAACGACGCGCATGCTGTAGAATGTCTTTTACGTTTTATCACTGACATTGGTTTTAGCCATCGCATTTGATGCGCTGAGCGCCTTTTAGCTGTTTGATTTTATATTGTTAGTTTTAATGGGGCCCTTCTCCCCAGACATAAGGCGCTCATGTTCCTTGCATTCTACAGTTCTTGACACGTTTTATTCTTTTAGTGACCATGATTTTAGTGTGTTGGTTTTTCAGATATATTTCTTGTTATTATTGTTATTATTATTGTTATTGTTTTTATTGTTATTGTTATTGTTATTCTATTGTTATTTTTAACTTTTTTGACATCGCGGGTTTGTGTCCCGTTTTTTAATTATGCGGTTTTTTACCTGTCTTTTATATTTTGACCTTATATTTTACACATTGTAAGGGCGCTGATGACCGCAGCAGTTTAGCGCCCTTAAACCGCATATCATCATCATCATCATCATCACCCTTTTATATTTACACATTATACACAAACCTTGTCACTCGAATGCATTGTCTTAAACTAGCAGGGGCTTTATTAGTGTGATAAACACACTACACCAGAAATATCACCACCGTCGTTTTCTTCTGCAAGACTTTCCCTTTCATCATCTTCAGTTTTCTTCTCCTTCACTGTCATTATGTTCCCTAACTTGGATTACAAAGCCTAATATGACATTTTAAAACAGGCCTTCTTGTTTTTCCTCTTCTTCAATATATTTGTCTTTCTACTTAATAACGTGCTGACAGGCATTTTCCCACTTTTCCATGTTAATGTCGTCAACATGTTGTTAGCTAAGCTTCATAAATACCAATGGATAGGACGGTAATCGGAGAACACTGTGCATGGCCTACAAACTAACAACGTAAATTTTCGGAACAGGCCTTTGACCTTTACTTAGGTTATAAAGCTCCAAACTTAGCATCCTTTCATGGAGTGGGGCAAGCCCTGCATCTTATTTTGGCATGAGAACGTCGGGGCCTTTTCCAACTGCACACTGTGGTATGGTGTGTTATCAATCACCAAAACAGATATTGGAGGCAAGTTAGGAATTAGTTTTTCCATGGCCATTTTTTGTATTTTTCCCGATCATTTTGTGATATATTAACTTTTTTTTATTTTTACATAAAAATTTGCAGAAGACAAGAACCTCCAATAAACACACCAAAATACACAATATATGCAATTCAAGTTTAATTAAGGAAACACAGGGGCATCATTTAGGGGGGCAGGGGGTCAATTGCCCCCTCGCCCTAAGTTACAAGAAATAATTAGGACTCATTATTGCTCTACCAAAAGAAAAATTATGACATCTATACTTTTAATACAAATATTTCACATTTAAGAAATATTAAGATTATTCTCTTTTAGGCATATATGTTGTTAAAATCCACATGAAAATTCGGGAAACTGCTCCAAACAATATTGCCCCCCCCCATGCAGAAACTGAAATGACACTCTTACAGAAACATATAGTAACTAATTTATAAACAGAAAGTTCAGGGTAGCATAAAGTTATAAACAGACGGCTGGCAAGAGAGATGTTACGGACTCTGCTGCCGCTAGACTGAACTGATTGCACTCACTGCGCACGCCCAAGAATTGGGGCTCGCACACTGTCCAGATAACCACTGCGCATCCAGGCTTTACCGGCACAGAACCATCATCCCTATTATATATTCTACCATAACTGCTGAAAATATAAATCTTAATGCAACTCTTCATATGTTAATGCTATATGGGATAGAAGTATGGGGATTAGAAGGATGGGAAGTCATAGATGAGGTGCATAGGAAATTTTGCAAAGAAATACTTGGGCTACCAAATGCAACTGCCAGACAGGTAGCACAAATAGAGCTGGGTAGAGTGCCAAGCAAGGGAAAGATTATGGAAAGGCCATTGAAATATTGGTATAGAATATTGAAATTGGAAGAAAGGAATTTGTTAAAATTGTGTTTAGTATATCAAGAGAAAAATTTAAAGAATAAGGGATGGGTAGATTGCCTCAGAAATAACTTGGAAAGTAGTGGGTTAGGGGAAATGTGCAGAAGAGAAAATAATGTGAATAACTTCTGGAAGTTGGCAAGGAAAAGATTTGAGGACATAGAAATACAAAAAATATTTAGTGAGATAACTGACATGAGATCTTTAGTCTACTATATACCAATGAAAGACTCATGGGGAAGGGAAAAGTATATAGAAGTGACAAATAAAGAGCGGGAAGGTATTGCATGGTTGAAAGCAGGTGTATGGAGATTAAAAGGCTTAAGGAAAGGTATTTCACAAATTCAATGTCCTATATGTGGCGGAAAGGAGGATGTGGAACACATTTTATTTGAATATAGTGGGGCCCAAGTGTGGAGAAAAGAGTATATCAATAAGAAATGGTTTAAAATAGATAGAAATGTAGCAGTAGTTGACATGTTTAAAAAAGATAGTAAGAAGATGGGACAATTTTTATACAAGGTGAGAAATAAATGGATATGGACAGTAAATAGACAAATGGAGTAATAAAGTAGAATTGATAAACTATTGTAAAATATGAGTATGACTGGTACAGAGCTAGGGCTGAACACCGGACATATTCACTTGTATATAGTTTAGCATAAATAAATAAAAAAAAAAATATGTTTTGAAGTAAATTCTCTAATTTGAAAGAGTGAACTCAATGTAGCATTATGCCAATATCTAATACACCTTCCTCTGTAATGTACATTAAATCACTATTTTGAATTTCAGGGCTCTGTATGTGGGCAGCTATTTTCAGAGCTTCTTCATGAGCTTGTTACTCTCAACAATGCCTGTGAACCAATCAAAAGTCCAGAGCAACACTTAAGTCAGCTGCTTGAAGAGCTACCATTAGTAGAGCAAATACCAATATTGCATAGACTTGACCATTCAGTTCATACTACAAGAATGTGGGCTACTAATACAGCTCGTGGCCTCATTAATTCTTGGACAGTGGATGCCTTCTTTCTAGTGACACAGACTGACATTAATCTTTGCCTAGGTGAATTACAGCAACTTCAGGTACCATTATTTTGTTTACAAATAAACTTAGTTATTGTTACAGCCTGGATTTCAAGCAAAATGCCCTTTTTGATGGGTAATAAATCAAAAGTTATGTAGATACAGTCAAGTTTTGAGGTATTTGGAAGTGATAGAACCACTTTTTATTTTGCCTCTTTAAGATGTAGCTGGATATTTCAATTATAAGTGTCAAATTTTGCTCTTATTAAATGCTACACTCACTGCTGGGCATTCCTTTCACGTCCTTAGACCAGGCCTTTCCCCTTCACCTAGAGTGTAGAAGTTTTATTATTTGTGGAAGAAAATAGGAAGTGGATCAATCTACAATTAGAAACAGTAGTAAATAGTCAAATATGATTAACTGTAATTTTATTTAACAATTGTAAATAAAACCATATATAAACAATGTATTGAAGTTAAAATAGCAAGAATGAAATTAAAATTGAAACTGATAAAAGTAACCAGCTTAGAAAGCATTGTAAGCAATATGTAATTTGCTCTAGACGTTCTTGGGCTTCAAGCCAGGTGAAGTGATGTGGAGACATCGACGTTTTGGGAGGGAGCGTACATCTCTCCCATCTTCAGGATGCTGAATGATTGGATCGGTATTTTGGGCCCGTTTATATACTCGTCATGGCGGCGGGCATGGACTGCGTAGAAAACGCGAGCTGGCCTTCACTGTGTGGCGGACCTCAATGAAAACACGTTTCTTCGGAGGGTAGCTAATGTGTTGGTGTTTTGTTTTTTCTGTGTCATTTCAGCCTGTCAATTTCGATATTGGTAGCCGGTTTCCAGGAGGAACTGAGCTGTAGACCAGCATCCCGGTTGAGCGTGCCCTTCTCTGAGGCGATGGCCAGCGCCTCCTTGACCTTGCACTCCCAGTAGCCGTTGCACCGGGCAACGATGGTGGTCTCGCGGAAGTTGGCTCTGTGGTCCATATCAAAGCAGTGTTCAGTCAACCCAGATTTTTCTGGCTGCATTAGCCGGATAGACCTCTCATGCTCCTTGACCCTGGTAGTTATGGTCCTGACTGTTTGTCCTATGTATGGGGCACCACATTCACAAGGAATGCGATAGACTCCTGATACTTGGAGGCCTAGCTGGTCTTTCATTGGCCTGATTAGGTTTTTTATCTTCAGAGGAGGTTTGTGTATGGTCTTGATGTTGTGTTTGGCCAGGATTCTGCTGATTTTGCCAGATAGGTTACCGGTGTATGGAATGCAGGCTGTGGCGGTGGGTTTCTCTGGAGCTGGCTGTGTGGTAGGCTTTGCTTTCTTGGCTTTGGTGAGTGCAGCAGTGACGTCATAATCGGAGGGTGTATTTTAAATGCCGCAGCTCTTGTGTTAGATGGCTCGGATCCGAGACAGCGACTGCTCTGTGGGCCAAGGTGTTTAGTACGCCGATCTTTTGTGATTTGTGGTGAAAACTGTTGGCCTTAAGGTAGAGGTCTGTATGTGTGGGCTTGCGGTAACAGCGTGCCCAAGTGTACCGTTGCTGTTTTTAGATATTAGGATACCGATCCAATCATTCAGCATCCTGAAGATGGGAGAGATGTATGCTTCCGAAATGTTGATGTCTCCACATCACTTGGCTTGAAGCCCGAGAACGTCTAGAGCATATTCGTCGCCAGAAAAGCTTCAACTCTTATTTCAATATGCAATTTACATGAAATTGGCTGAGCATAAAAACATAAACCAGCTGAGTACTTCACCAGATTCACATGCTGAGTTATGCTCCCTCATGCTGAATATCTCCTGGTTTCCCAATGGTTCCAGTAATGGCACACCCCGGCTGGGCCCGTCATGTCGATGGGGCAGTAGTTGCTTGCAGACTCTCCTTGAAGTGATTGCCCAAGTTGTCCCAAAACGAGGGGAATATATACCACTGCTCAGGGTGGGGCTGGGTGAGAAGAATGCCAGCTGCAACAGAGCTCTCTATAGCTTGCGCAGGCAGGCCATTTGAACAGCTAATTAGTAACGGAGAATTTCAACTGCTACATAAATCAACTTAAACTTTTTTCAATTTATTTTCAATTCTTCTAATGCATACAACTCTAGATGATGGACACCACTTGGACATCCTTTACATTGAATGTGACAATCTTTCATATTGTAATGTCATGTGAAAACAAACATAACATTATTTAGTTATGGTTCTAAACTCAGTCAACCATTGAAAAGTAAATTTCACAGTTACGTTACTAAATTTGTTTCTCATGTGTTTTCAATTGAATGGAACATTTTATTACGTAAGATTTGTGAAAAGACAGTTAATCAAGAAAAAAGGTATTTTATCAATTTCCACATGTTAACAACAAAAGTACAAACCTGCTCTTGCATAAAGGAAAATAAGGCTACTTCCAATAGCTGTTGCCACATCTAGTTTTGATTAGATTTGTATAAATCATTAGTTGATGCCAGCAGGATCTAATACAAAAACATTTACAGCAATACCTTGTGGTGATATGCAACAATTAAAATATATAATTTGTATGACTTTTATACCAAATATTCATTATTAAATATATTATAATTATTACTTTTTAAAATTAATAATGTTTTTTTTTTTAATTTACAGTGCCATTTATTTTACATTTTTATTGCCTTCTCTGCCTGCTTATATTAACTACCAACATTGAACATGGATGAAAAATTGGATGATATTAATGAGAAAATTAGAATTGTCAGTAAAGTTAAGTATTTAGGATCAATCATAGAAGCAAAAAATTTGGGAAGTATTGGATATAAAAAGGAATGTATTGGAAATAATAGAAGAGAGAAGATTAAAATGGTTCAGCCATGCGAAAAGAAAGGGAAATAATATAATAGTAAGAATGATGTTAGAATAGGAAGCTGAAGGAAACTGAGGTCAGGGAAGACAAAGAGAATAATGGATGGATAGAGTCTAAAGGCGGATGATGTTTAGAAACAGATGAACATGCAGAGGATGTTGTAAATGCCTAAACATCCAGCCTCTAGTTGTTATAGAGCCAAAAGCAAAGAGCTTAAGAGTTTGTTTAAATTGTGAGATGTAATTCACAAGTAGGAATTGTACATCAGTAATAATCCAAAAGTAAAACTAAGCAATTATTTTTCTTTTTTAGTGTAAAAATAGTAAAGATACATAAAAGTGCCCTGTTGTTTTAAGATATCTAAAGCAAAAGCAAATAATTACATTGCTGGTTTAATTTTATAGGTAATTTTTATCAACAAATTGAGCATTTATGCAAAATTTATCATTACTTATCCTTAATATAAAAGTAAAAACAAACAAAAAAGGCAAAACAGCAGTTAGGGATTTTGAAATTTGCAGAATCCAATGGAATGGATGAAAAAAATGTCTCATAATATTTTGTATAAATGTTGTGTTTCATATAGTTTGTAAAAATCTTTATATGTTTCATATATTTTTTTAATTTTTCTTTCATACCCTATTGCCAATGAGTGGAATTTTTGGAATATTTGGGAGATGTTTACTAATAGGAACATAACAGATGGCTCATGAGAATGAGCAAAAAGGAAAGTTATATCTGGAAAAATTATTCACACCTGTAACACCAGTTTATAACATCTAGTATAAGTGTGTGCACGTGTGTGGATTGTATAAACAAATATGAGTAGCTATGCTTATCTTATATTGTTACACAATAAGCACAAAATATTAATTTCTTTTATGATATAGTATTACAATAATTTTTACATTTTAGCTTACAGATCATCAGAACATGTCTGAAATTCAAAGTGAACATGTTATGGTGTGTGCTAAAATGAGAGCAAAGCTGGTATCAGAAGTGAAAGAAAACATTTGTAAACTAAAGGTGAGTCTGACAACAGTTGCTTTGCTGAATGGCATTCATTAGGAATATCTTATAAAGTTAATGATTATTTTGAAGCTATTGACAGTATTAGATAATTGGTTATCTAAAGACAGATTTGAACTACTGTAAAACCCCATTAACATGAATTCCAAGGGTACAAAAAATAAAGAGTTCATCTTAAAAAAAATTGTGATAATTGGAGATTACAATTTTAGTTTTTTTTTTAATATTAGCCATTTATGTACGTACATATTATGCTCTCATAGAAAACAGTATACTGTAGGTTATGTAATTATCTTTAAAAAAGACTACTTCACAGATCATTTTCTGGTGAAACATTCAAGTGAGTTATGCTGTTGCTGATGGGAACGAAAGTGCGTGGAAACTTCATGGCCAACTATGTTCCAGCTTCAGTAAACCGACAATCTTTAGACTTGGCAATTCCATATTGGTTAGCAGTTGTTTTCTTCAATGCACCATGATCCACTTCCTCTAGGATTTTTAGTTTTTGTTTGCTTGTCTGCTTCCTCTTGGCCATAATTAGTGTCTTACTGTTTGCAAGTTTTAATGTTACATATGATGAAATTATACTTGTTGTTTGAATGAAGAAAACACACTATAATCCAATTGTTGGCAGCATAATGCTCAGATTGTCAAGTGACTGCATCAGCTAGTGTTAATGTTAATTCAATTACTCCTAGCCCACACACTTAAATAACCAGGAATTTAATATGTAAAGGTTTACATAGCAGAAAAACAACAGGAAAGAACAATGTGAAAAGCTTTGGAGGTTCACATTAAATGAGATTTAATGATTCAAGGGACAAAAAAACAAATCATAGTTTATGGTAACCAAAATTTGCATTAACTGATAAAACTTTCTATAAGAAACAATACATACTGCCGGGACAAAATATTTGTTCATGTCAACAGAGTGTTTTGACTTAAGTGAGCTCATGTTAACAAGGTTTTACTGTAATTCACTCGCATCCTTAGGTTATAAATACCTGAGCATGTTTCAGAATCATTATTCCCATCTTCAGCCGTTGACCTACTTCTTGGTAGATATCTGGATGTTCTGGTTTCCTGTGGTAACATCTGTAAGGTATGTTATGAACTTGGTAAGTTCTAATGCTAGAATATCGAAATTCATGGCAATTCTTCTGTTTCCTTAAAATGAAATATACGTAATGTCACAATCTAAGCACTCTGTTGCATATATTACCAATTTGTTTTCTAGAGGTATCTTGTATTTTAATGATGAGCCAAGGAGACTCCTGATATTGTATCTGTTTTGAGGGTCCAGTTTGATGTTGAAGCTCTTCAAGATTTTCTCAAACTTTTTGGTATAATTGTAGGTTATAGGTGATTGGGCTGACTCTGTATTCATTAATTGGTTTAAGCATAGAAGCAACATTAGTTGTCTTTTGAATATGTTTACTTTCTTTGTTATAGTGGAAGTATTGAATCCATCAAAAACTGCTTCTAATTCTATTCTTTTTCTGTATTGATTAGAGTGGAATGTTAACTAGCTTACAGACTATGTACTCACCAATACAGAATCAAAATAGGATACAAACATATAATTAACTTAGCAGTTTTAAATTAATTCAGTACATCCAATATAATAATGAAAACAAACAGATTCAAAAGACAACACTTCTACACTGAATACAGGCAGACCTGTCACCCACAATTATGCCAAACTTTGAAAATCTTCAAGAAATTCAACATCAAATTTGCCCCTCAGAACAGATAAAATATAGGAATCTTCTTGGCATCATTAAAAGACAAGCTACATGCGGAAAAGAACTCATGAATAGAATGTTCAGACTGCAACATGAAGTGCACTGGAAAAACTAAACGAAATATAGATACATGCAAAAAACAACATTTTGAAAACATGTGTTTTAAACAGATTGAAAAATCAGCAATGGTATACCATTATTGGGATAATAATCATGAAATATGTTCCAAAGCCCAACTATTAAGAAGCACATAACTCGTGGGGCTATCTGCCTAGAAAAGAATCTGTATTTTGAAAAACTAATAATTACAGCGGGTTTTGACATTCTAGCATTGCTTAACCTTATCAGATTCGTAATATATGAGGGCAGTCCCAGAAGTACCCAATCTGACATATATATATATATAGCAGTTGTTGTTTCAAACAAATGACTATGGTAGAATGAACCGCCCTTATAAAGCTTAAGTTTGAAGTTTGACGATGCTACGTTGTTTAGTAATTGTTTGACAGCCATTAATAGTGAACTCTCTCAGCAAATTTGTAAACATGCATGAAACTGGCCATCGTTATGTGATACAATACTTTCATTTGAAAGGCCTTAGTCCAACTAATATTAAAGCTGAACTAGATTCTACTCTGAGGGAGTCTGCTCCTTCGTTTACAACAGTAAAATACTGGGTGACAGAGTTTAAGCGAGGCCGTACGAGCTGCCAAGACAAACATCGCAGTGGTCAACCAATGAGGTGACCATGCCAGAAATTGTGAAGAAAATCCACAAAATGGTATTGGATGACCATCAACTGAAAGTGCGCAAGCTAGCAGACATCGTAGGCATTTCCCAAAGTACTGTACATTGCATACTAACTGAAAATTTAGACATGAGAAAGATGTGCGCAAGATGGGTGCCACATTTACTCACAGTGGAACAAAAGCAGCGTCATGAGGCTGATTCAGTCGAGTGTTTGACAATGTTTCGCTGCAATAAAGCCGAGTTTTTGCATCAATTTATAACCATGGATGAAACATGGGTCCATTACTTCACACCTGAGAAGAAGGAACAGTCAAAACGGTGGATTGAAAGGGGAGAATCAGCTCCAAAGAAGGCAAAGACAGTTCCATCTGTAGGCAAGGTCATGCTATCAGGATGTGCGTGGGATAATTTTCATTGATTATCTTCAAAAAGGAAAAGCAATCAATGGCAAGTATTATGCAAACTTATTGCAGTGTTTGAATGATGAAATCAAGAAAAAAGGTCACATTTAGCGAAAAAGAAAGTTCTGCTTCATCAAGACAATGCACCAGTTCACACATCCATTATCGCCATGGCCAAAATCAATGAGTTAAAGTTTGAATTGCTTCCTCATGCACCCTATTTGCCAGACTTAGCTCCCCTCTGATTATTTTCTGTTTCCAAAGTTGAAGAAATGGCTTGTTGGAAAAAGATTTGCCAACAATGAAGACGTGGAGTTTGCAGTTGATGGCTATTTTGCAGAACTCGACGGTTCTCACCATAAACAGGGTATCAAAGCTATTGAACATTGCTGGGAAAAGTGTATCGAGCTGAAAGAAGACTATGTAGAAAAATAAAGATGTTTTCACCCAAAATTTTTGTGTTTTCTTTGTTAGGTCGGGTACTTCTGGAACAGCCCTAGTATCTTCCAGTCACCACATAGGAGACTGGAACATCCAGATACTAAACATTTAAACACCTGTCAACGAGTAGATCAACAGCTGAAGATAGGTAAAATGGTTCTTGAAACCATTTATTCAGTCTTTATCAGATGTAAAAATTACAATGTAATTCATAGCAATGTCAGGAATTAGATACATAAGATATAAAATAGAAAACCATCTTTGATAATTAAAATATATACACTAATCATTATTATTAAATAATAGATATACAGTTCAAAACATACTCACATGGGGCCCTTGTCACCCTGATGTCGCAGATAGAGCTGCGATTTTTCATAGAGAAAATACATCAAACACAAAAGTACTTCTCAGCTTTCTATCCTATAGGGTACCTATTCACCAGGAAAAAAGTTTTAAGCTGTAACTTCTGACTTTAGATTTGTCTTCTGCTCAACGATCATCTGCCAGATGCTGCAGTAAATGTATGCAAGGTTGCCACAAGGTAAATGAAGGTTGTATTTATTAAGAATTGGAATATTGAATTTGGAACTGACATGTGAAATGTTTAATACATATGAATTAAAAATATAATATTATGCATCTTTTCACATGGGAACATAGGCACAATTTAAACATAAGAGACTTTAATTAATTTTAAATGGGAAGACATAGTGAAAAGATTAAGTATAATATATAGAAACGGTTGCAAATATACAATTTCACTAAAATAGATTCAATACCTCAGAACTAGTTTCGAGGAATCACTTCCTCATCGTCAGCTGATTGCAACTGGTTGGCTTTCCTCTGATGGTTATAGATGTCTCGTCTCTAGTGGTGGTTCTACAAGTTGCGTAATCAAATTTTTGTCCATAGGTTAATGAATTTTGACATCCCTATGAATTCATGGTAGAAAGGCTGAGGCACATTTTTCCCAAAATGAAACTATAGAAAGCAGTTTTTCTTCATTTTCAGGCAGAGATGTATATTGCACTTATGCAGTCCCCTGTTTGCTTCAGTATATTTTCATTAGTTCTGAGTGTTCTTTTATTTTACTACTAAGCATAATTATTTTGTATGTGATGCTTTTGAAAATATTGTGTTCAGTTCATCTATATTACTTGCAGGGTGGTTTTTCATACTGAATAAAGTAAAATTCTGCTTTAAACAGTGTGTAACTGTGATTAAAGCAGTTGTTTTTTATATTTGTAATACCAGATCTTAAATTAATCATTTTGTAAACAGTGCACCACCATATTATTATTACTTTGTACATATGATTTCACTGAGATCAAAAGCAAATGTTTTAAGAATTTAATTATTTGTAAACATATTCATGAGATATGTTTGCAGTAATATGAAAAATATCATCATATTATTCAGAAAGAATATCATGACCTTAAGCTGAAATTAGGTAAAAATAGGCAGTTTTCTTCAGTTTATCTTAAAATTAAATCCAGGTCACCGATCTTATTTTTTATCTTAATGCCTCAAAATATGAATAAATTGAGGCAATTTGTAAAAACAAAAGTCCCATGCAGAAGGTCATACTATTAGTAGGGAGGGCAACAGTGCTGAAGTCAAATTTATGTATTCCTGAGCTGCAGGTTTCTATTGCTCCCAGCAGCTTCTGCCTGAAGAATGCATCCAAGGAATGGCTAAGGTCTGCCGAACAGTTAGTCTTGCTAACCTACACATGTGTTTTCCTGAACCACGCTATTGGAAAAGGTCTTCCAATGCCACTCCAAAAGTTGCCAGCCGTTATGTTCGAGATTATCTTGGTAAGTTTTCAAATATTTACTTCCATCAATAAAGTATCCATGGGAAGGGAGAGCATTGGGAAAGTTAGGTTAGGTTAGATTCTGTAAGATCAGTGGTGGTCTCGGATAATGAATTAGAACATGTCAAGGTTGCCTACCCACTCACCCACCCACTTTCTCACCTAAACTCCCTACCAACCTATCATACAAGTAATTCAAATGTGTAATTTTCCTATGCATGTGGTACATATACAATCTCATAACTCCATTATTATAAGTTTTACAACTGAAGGAAATAGATGATTTAAAAATAAATATAAAATGTTAGAGAGACAACTGCTACAGGTTTTCCTCAGTAGTGCAAGCTTAATCATTAGGTATAGCTTACTTCTACAGGGTGATTTATGAAGAACTGACACATTTCTTTCTTTAATTCTGTTCAAAATTCACTCAATGCCCCAATTTTAGCACCAAATTAAGCAGAATGTTCTGGAGTTTCGATTGCTGTCACTAGATGCGCAGATGTTCATGTTTTATTTGTAATTGTTAGTTTTATTGTTGGAAACTGTTTTTGAGATTTTCTTCTAGTCAACATGAAAATGGAGTACACATTAAATGAACGACTCTTCCTTGTAAAGCAATACTGTATTACGAATTCAATTACAGCTACTCAAAGGGCATACCAGAGAGATTAGGTGTTCAGAATCCTCCCCAAAGAAACACAATACTGGGACAAATTGGAAACAACTGGATCTCTGGTGAGTGAAAAAGGCAAAACTCGTTCATCTAGGCTTCCCAAGGTTGTTATTGACGTAAGAGCATGACTGGATCAGTCGCCCAAAAAATCATTAAGACATTTGTCGCAGGAGACAGGGTACAGCTACTCAATGTGTCAGAGGGCTGTGATAAGTGCGGATCTAAAGCTGTATAGGATTACGGTTGTCCATCAATTACAGGAACCAGATAAGGATAGACGACTGAATTATTGTTGTTGGTTTCAGGCGTTCATTGTGCAAAATCCTGCCATATTGTCCATCACATGGTTCACAGATGAAGCATGGTTCCATTTATCGGGCTTTGAAAACAATGTGAACACTGCAGAGTACTGACAGATTTTCATGGAGTTTGCTGAGCAACTAGATGATGTAGAGCTAGTCAAGGATATTTTCAGCAGCACGGCGCTACATCCATACATCAAATAAATCCATGGCACTAATTGCAAGTTTCTTTGACGATTCGATAATTTCCAAGAACCTGTGGCCACCGAGATCTCCGGATTTGACATCACCGGACTTCTTTCTATGGGGTTACTTAAAAGACAGGGTTTATGCCACACGTCCCCAGACATTGGACGATCTGAAGCACAACATTACACAGGAGATTCAAGCTATTGATAACAGAGTCCTGCAACGAGTGGCCAGTAACATGGAATGACGTGTTGAGTTGTGCCTTATGCAGAATGGAGGACATTTTCAACATTTGCTATAGAGGTAAATAATCTCCCAAAATTCCTCTGCATTTCAGGTATAATAAGTTGTCGCTAGCATAACTTGTTTTGAAAGAATTAAAGAAATAAATGTATCAGTTCTTCATAAGTCACCCTGTATAATGACAGTTTTGTTGTGCAATGGAAGAGACTATGTCTTAAATGTGAGGCAGACATTCTACCCCCACACCATGGAGGCGAGCATTACCAGTGCTATTTTACCTTAATTTTTGTTAACCTCAGACCGAGTTTTGATGTATTACAAATATGAATTGGACCAGAACACAGTTCTGGCAAATTTATGAAACAAGAACCACTGTCTCCTTGTTTTACAAGCCTTAAGTATGAGTTTTGTTCTTTCACTCTTCTGAAAGAAAAGTACCTTATTACAGAATCTGTGTGTTTGAGAAAACAAATCAAATATTATCACATAAGATGTAACCATTGACACCAATAGAAGAGTCCTTACCATTAGGTAATTTAATTAAAACTACTAATGAAGTTTGCATGCACTTAGAAGTTAAAATAATAGTTGTCTAAATTCAGAAAACCTCATATATAGCCTCAAGGACATAGTTGTATAAAACAAATACTTGCAATTCCAGGTCAGTTAAACCAGAGGTGCAGCTAGGGGGGGTTTTGGGCGTTGGACCCCCCATGCTAAAATAAATGTAAAAATTAATAGCAAAAATAGCTTCGTTAAAGTAATAGCATCTTTCTAGGTTGGCGTGAACAAGATATGTCTTTATCGTATCACTGGTAGTGCTATATTTATGCCGCATATCTTAGAAATATCACCAAAGGTGACAGCAAGAAAAATTGTAGGTACTTTAGATGGTGTGGGTACAACCTGGTTAAGATACTGGGGTCATGTTTTCGTTCGGGTTCTAAATTTGAGTGGTTTCCAAATGAGTGCAATATCTCCCAGTTTAGATCATAACTAAAAGCCCTATATTATAGTGAAATAAAATGGCATACAGCCAGGGGCATCATTTAGAGGGGGGCAGTCGTCCTCCATGGTGTAGTGGTTACCATGCTAGCCTCTAGGTCCCAAGGTCATGGGTTCAAACATTGCAGAGGCTGATGGATTTTTTTCAGGCATAAAAATCCTTAGCATGGCTTCCTTCGGAAGTAAGTAAAGTCAGTGATCCTGTGTGGTAGATGTGCGGCACGTAAAAGAACCTCAAGCATGTTAAACAGCTCTGAGCAAAATTTCCAGTCTTTCACGCCCAATATAGAATGGGACGCTAGGGACCACAGTAGTTAAAGAGCGTCCATTAAAAAAAAAAAAAAGAATTAGGGGAGATGGGGGGGTCAGTTGCCCCCCCCCAGGTTATGAGAAATGATTAGGCTACTGGTTATTATTGCTCTACCAAAAGAACACTTATGACAACTGTACTTTTAATACAGATATTTCCTACTTCAGAAGTAAAGAATTATTTTCTTTAGGTTAAATGTGTCATTAAAATTCACATGAAAATTTGGGTAACTGCTTCAGGCAATCTTACCCCCCCCCCATAAGCAGAAACTTGATTACTTTTAATGCACCTCAATCTGTCAATATAAAATCGATGTATTTAAATATTCCAACTCAACATTAATTGATATTTATATTTGAATTCATACAAATTGCTTTAAAAAATCTGATGTTACACTCACATGACTTTCTCTACACTTGTACAAACTATTTTTACAAATGCTTATTCTCCATATGCTTCATGTTAAACGAGATATCGAGGTTTTAATCTTATTGCTAATTTTCTTGTAGATGCAAGGGGAATTGGCAAGCTTTAAGTGATTGTCAATTATTTTAAGAGCCGGTTGCTATGTAGAGTATCCCATTCTCCTCACATTACCAGGACAAAAGAAAAAAAAGTGAATAACGAATTCCCATTTGAGAAAAAGTAAAAGTATTGGAAAATTTAAGGGAATAGCAAGCAATATCTCGAAAATGGTTCACTCAACAACAAAAATGTATGAGACATAAATTGTGTATTTTAATGCGATCTATGTTTTTTGTGTAGAAAAATTTTGTCTATCTCTTATGGTTTACCAGTTATGCAAAAGTCGTTCACAATGAAGAATACTTTTGGAGACATTCCCAGGAAATTCAAGATATACATTTTATTTGTCATGAAAGTATCTTAAATATATGATATTTTAATCAAAATCGTTAGAGCCATTTTTGAGAAAATTAAAATTTTCGAGAAATGTTCCATGTAAAGAGTAATCCGGGGTGGAGGGATTTTATTGAAAACCTGCATGTCGCATCTCTGGAAGATACTGGACCTAAATACCAAATTTGCTGTTTATCCGACTGTTTGTTTGTGAGTTATGCTGTTCACAGACAGACACACACACGGACATGTTTCCAAAAATACTTTTTTTGGATTCAGGAGGCCTCAAAACATGTATTTCCGGTGAAATCTTGGTATCGAATTTTTAAGTGGAATGCAATACTTCCCCTACTTACTATACGTAGTAGAGACAGTAAAAATATCTCCTATACATAACCCAACCTTAATATTTATTTTTTGCTATGCTACTAGTTGAAACACTAATACAGTAAACCCCCGTTACAACTATCCTTTTTATAACATTAACCATAGATAATGACAGAATTTTGAAGTCCCGACTTTTATTTCATTTGATTAATGCAATGTTTAATTCAATGTAATGTGTAAGTCTGCTTCGTGAATCTTACATATAATGTTAAAGTGTAAAGAATATCCAAATAAATTATCACCCTTTTTCAGATTTATTGTAAATTATATATTCATTCAAAAATATAACTTTTTCACAGTTGCTTTTCTTCACAATCTGTTGCAATACACCAATTTTACAACACACTATCAATCTGCTAACCAAGACAGGTTCATGTTGTATTCGTTCCTCTCAATCTGATTGACCGTAGCATGAGTTTCAAGCTGACTAAAAAGCTTCACGGACGTAGCATTAACCCTCTCCCTTCAGGGCCATGCTCTTTCTGACCAAGGTCTTCAACATGTGCCACTTTCCACATGAGTGGAGGAAGGCCCTGGTGATCCGCATTGGTTTTTAGGCGATCATAACCCTGGAATATGCCGCTTGAGGCATCATCGGCTTTCCCCCATAGCTTGCGGGCACATCCGGTAACAATGGAGCACCTTCAACAGCAGCTAAGGCTGAGCTCCTATATAATCCCTCCAAGAGTTGCCTGGACTATCCAAATTATGACTCTAGCTTTCTAGCTCCATAAAAAATTCAGTGTAGAGAAGATACTCCGCAACAAATTGTAGGACCATATACCTCAGAACAAGAAAGCAGGAATTAATTGCTGAGAATGTGACCAAATCTACATAGGTAAAACAAAACAAAGTTTAGAGACCAGATTATAAGAGCATGTGAGACATCAAATACAAACAGATGGGTAAATCTGCAGTTGCACATTACTTTTGGATGACAAATCACATCACACCAAATATAACACTCCTAAAACCAGCAAAATATGCAACAGAGTTGGATACTTGGGAAAAGATATTCATCACAAAACATAAACACTGTGTAATGAATTTTGAATTGCCATCACTCCACCACCAGATGCCTCGCACACCATCCAACACCACAAGGAACCAGTCGGCCACTTCTGATAATGGGAGCAACTAGCTCTTGAAATTGGTTAAGACAAAAAACATGCCAATGATGTTAAGTGTTTCACTTCCAACTCAAATTTTCTAAATAATTAAAAAAGCAATTATTATCTCTAAAATGATGATAAAGGATAAAGATGTGATAAAGTTGTTTTAAACAGTATGAACAGTGTAACATGCCAATGATGTTAAGTGTTTCACTTCCAACTCAAATTTTCTAAATAAAAAAGCAATTATTATCTCTAAAATGATGATAAAGGATAAAGATGTGATAAAGTTGTTTTAAACAGTATGAACAGTGTAGGAATCATAATTTATGGTACTATTCTTGATGAACATAATTTCTTCAATTTATTTCAGGGTAATAGTTATGATGCACAAGGGCTGTCCCAGAAGTACCCGACCTAACAAAGAAAACGCAAAAATTTTGGGAAAAACATCTTTATTTCTCTACATAGTCTCCTTTCAGCTCGATACACTTCTTCCAGCAATGTTCAATAGCTTCGATACTCTGTTTATAGTGAGAACCGTCAAGTTCTGTAAAATAGCCATCAACTGCAGACTCCAGCTCTTCACTGTTGGCAAATTTTTTATTACCAAGCCATTTCTTCAACTTTGGAATTAGAAAATAATCACAAGGGGCTAAATCTTGCGAATAGGGTGCATGAGGATGCATTTCAAACTTTAACTCATTCATTTTGGCCATGGTGATAATGGATGTGTGAACTGGTGCATTGTCTTGATGAAACAGAACCTTTTGTTTTTTTGTAAATGCGGTCGTTTTTGATTGATTTCATCATTCAAACACTATAAGTTTGCATAATACTCACCATTGATTGCTTTTCCTTTTTGAAGATAATCAATGAAAATTATGTCACGTGCATCCCAAAAAGCTGATGCCATGACCTTGCCTGCAGATGGAACTGTCTTTGCCTTCTTTGAAGCCGATTCTCCCCTTTCAATCCACTGCTTTGACTGTTCCTTTGTCTCAGGTGTGAAGTGATGGACCCATGTTTCATCCATGGTTATGAATTGACACAAAAACTTGGCTTTATTGCAGCAAAACATTGTCAAACACTCGACTGAAACATCTTCACGATGCTGCTTTTGTTCCATTGTGAGTAAACGTGGCACCCATCTTGGCATAGCTTTCTCATGTCTAAATTTTCAGTTAGTATGCGATGTACAGCACTATTTGAAATGCTTACGAAGTCTGCTAGATCGCGCATTTTCAGTCGACGGTCATCCAATACCATTTTGTGGATTTTCCTTGCAATTTCTGGCGTGGTCACCTCATATGGTTGATTACTGCGATGTTCGTCTTGGCAGCTCCTACTTGCTTAAACTCTGCCACCCAATATTTTACTGTTGTAAACAAAGGAGCAGACTCCCCCAGAGTAGAATCTAGCTCTGCTTTAATATTAGTCGGACTAAGACCTTTCAAATTCAAGTATTGTATCACATAACCATGGCCAGTTTTATCCATGTTTACAAATTTGCTGAGAGCGTTCACTATTGATGGCAGCCAAATAATTACTAAATGACGTAGCACCATCAAACTTAATAAGGTTTGTACTTTCTACCACAGTCTTTTGTTTGAAACAACCACCACTATCTATACGCAGGTCGGGTACTTCTGGAACTGTCCTCGTATTAACATAAAAACATTAAAAACAATTGCTAACTCTAAAATGAAGATAAAAGGAAGTGAAAATTATCAAGGAATGATGTAAAAGTAAAAATGACCAGTGCTGATCTTATTAGGTAGTACAAAACTTCTGGCCCTTCTAGTGTTAATCTTCAGATTCATCAAGTCTTCAACAGCAGTGCATCAGTTTCCACATCAGAGATTTACCCAATGCTGACAGTAAACACATAGTTGAGATGAGGACAATGTTCTATGAAAAATGTCCTAACAATTTTAGCTAAGTTAACAGTAAGCCAGTTTAAAGCCATCTTAATTCCAAATTATTACTTAAATGTGTTTATTTATTTTTCTTACAGAGCGGGTGCTGAGACCAGTTCTAGTTGCTGTAGCTCCTTTGCCTGTACCTGTTCAACAGACTGTTGGTTCAATGGTACTCGGGCTACTCTGTGAAGCTTGGCTAGACCATATTTACATGCATCGTATAAAATTTAGGTAAAGAAATTTCTGACACTAGCAGTTATTCGTGATGAGTTTTAAGTCCAGTGGGAAACTTCAAGGGGTGATTCCTGACTGAAAATGGAGCACAAAAGTTTATATCACCTTGTATCCGGAAATGCATACTTTCCACAGTAGATGGCACTAAATGCATTCTCTCAAACTTGCAGTGTGTGTTTTATGGTACGAGGGCAGTCCCAGAAGTACCCGACCTGTTGTATATATAGCGGTTGTTGTTTCAAACAAATGACTACGGTAGAAAGTACCACCCTTATAAAGCTTAAGTTTGACGATGCTGTGGCAGAGTTTAAGCAAAGTCACATGAGTTGCCAATGCAAATATCACAGTGGTCGACCAAATGAGGTGACCACGCCAGAAATTGTGAAGAAAATCCACAAAATGGTATTGGATGACCGTCGACTGAAAGTGCAAGCTAGCAGACATCGCAGGCATTTCAAAAACTGCTGTATGTCGCATACTAACTGAAAATTTAGACATGAGATAGCTATGCGCACGATGGGTGCCGCGTTTACTCACAATGGAACAAAAGCAGCATCGTGAGTATGTTTCAGTCTGTTTGGCAATGTTTTGCTGCAGTAAAGCCGAGTTTTTGTGTCAATTCATAACCATGGATGAAACATGGGTCCATCACTTCACACCTGAGACAAAGGAAAAGTTCAAAACAGTGGATTGAAAGGGGAGAATCAGCTCCAAATATGGCGAAGACAGTTCCATCTGCAGCCAAGGTCATGGCGTCAGTTTTTTTGGGATGTGCGTGGGATCATTTTCATTGATTATTTTCAAAAAGGGAAAGCAATCAATGGCGAGTTTTATGCAAACTTATTGCAGCATTTGAATGATGAAATCAAGCAAAAACAGCGCACTTAGCAAAAAAAAAAAGCTTCTGTTTCATCAAGACAATGCACCAGTTCACACATCCATTATCGCCATGGCCAAAATCAATGAGTTAAAGTTTGAATTGCTTCCTTATGCACCCTATTCACCAGATTTAGCCCCCTCTGATTATTTTCTGTTTCCAAAGTTGAAGAAATGGTTTGATGGTAAAAAATTTGCCAACAGTGAAGAGCTGGAGTCTGCAGTTGATGGTTATTTTGCAGAACTTGATGGTTCTCGCTATAAACAGGGTATTGAAGCTATTGAACATCGCTGGGAAAAGTGTATTAAGCTGAAAGGAGACTATGTAGAGAAGTAAAGAGTTTTTTTACCAACATTTTTGCGTTTTCTTTGTTAGGTCGGGTACTTCTGGGACAGCCCACATAGTAGATAGTCTCTCATAACTTGCAGTGTGCATTTTGTGTGTTGCACATAGTGTAATTTAAGCAACGTAGAAGCACAATGATCCAGTACTCATTCCAGGAACAAGCCGACATGATGTTTGTGTATGGCCAAGCAGATGGAAACAGACTGGTAGTGGAGTCGTTGAAGGGGAACTTCCCGAATTGGGGAAGTACCTTCGACTATAGTCATTCCAGGATCAAGTCCTTTACTGACTTTATAGGAGGCTTTAAGAAAAAACGGTGGAACAGGGTGGTTTAGAAATTTGGTAATTAATTTTGATAATTATATATGGATACAAATTTTTTTTTTTGTATTTTTTTTGTATTTTTTTTAATATACTTTTTTATATACATATATTTTTTTTATTTATGTTTTTTTTTGTTTTTTTTTATTAATTTTTTTTTATAAATATATAATTTTTTTTTATTTTAATTTTTTTTTGTGTGTGTATATATTTTTTTTAATAATTTTATATATTTTTTTATATATATTATATATACATATTTTTTTTTTTTCCCCTGTGTTGTAATTATGGAGGACCTAGAACAAGTCTGGGTCTCTTGTAGGAAGCCCCGGGGTCAATATCATATTCCCCGAGGCCGCGGATGAGTTGGTTGAAGCTGTTAGGAAGTTTGGCATAGAAGTTGTGGGATAGGCGTAGGATGTAGTCTGTGATTGTAGGAAAGGAGAGATCATCATGAATGTTTTGATTGGGGATATACCATTCAGCGGCAACAGATGAACGAAGGTAGCGATTCTGAAGGACTTGGAGTGTGTGGAGGTGACTTTTGGCGGCAGCTCCCCAGACTTGACAGGCATAGGTAAGGGCAGGCCGGAGTATCTGCTTGTATATCAGGAGTTTGTTCCTGAGAGACATGATTGAGTTTTTATTGTATAGTGGATACAGCATCGCCATTCTTCTAGAGACTCTGGAAGCAACAGATGTAATGTGCGCCTTCCAGGTGAGGCGCATATCCAGGGTGACCCCAAGATAATTCGCCACATTGGACCACTGAACCTCTTCATCTCCTAGGTGGAGAGTGGGTGCGTCGTGCAGATGACGTCTGGTGAAAATAACGGCCTGGGATTTGTTGGCGTTTATTTTAAGTCTCCAGGTTGCGAACCATGCGGATAGCATGTCCGCATACAGCTGGGCCCGTTGGACGGCTAACAGGTGGTTTGATGATGTTGTTGTGATGGCGGTGTCATCGGCGAAGAGATAAAGTTTGCAGCCCATATGAGTAGGAATGGTGTTGATGTAAGTAAGAAATAGCAGGGGGCCCAAAACACTGCCTTGGGGTACCCCTGCATTAATGGCGTAGTGTTGAGATTGAATGGCTTCTTTTGTGATGGCGAAGGAGCGATTAGATAGGTATCTGTGGATGATGTGCACTAGGTAAGGTGGAGTGTTATACTGGATAAGGCGGTGTAGGAGGCCTTGGTGCCAGACAGAGTCGAAGGCTTTGGAGATGTCAAGGAAGAGGGCTGCAACATAATGTCTGTCGTTGAAGCCACGTATGATCTCATCCACAAGGCGGAGAAGTTGGTGTGTTGTGCAGTGCTGACGTCTGAAGCCAAATTGTTCTGGACGGAGCACGTTGTGTCTGTCCAGTGTTTCTTGGAGGCGGTGTTGTAGGACCTTTTCAAACAGCTTGCTAATTGCCGGAAGAAGACTGATGGGTCGGTATCCATTTGGATGTTGCGGGTTTTTACCAGGTTTTGGAAGAGTAATCATTTTGGCATGTTTCCATGCCAAGGGGAAATGTGCCAGTTGTAGCAAGCTGTTGAAAAGGTGCACTAGTAATTTTATCCACTCAAGTGGCAGAGCTTTGAATGCTGCGTAGGGCAGGTTATCATTACCAGCAGCCTTGTAGGGTCGTACGTTGGCAATAATGTTACTGACCTCAATCACGGAGGTGAGATCGTTAACAGGTTCCTGGAGGGGTGCAGAGAGGTATGTCTGCACAACTGTTTGAATCTCCTCAACCTGGTCATCATCAAGTGTGTCGGCCGGGTGGAAGGTAGAGGCCAGGTGCTCCGCCATCATCTCTACTTTCTCCCTCACAGATTGGGCAACTCTGTTCCCATCGATAAGAGGATGGTCTGAAGAGGGGATGCGAAGAAGTGCCTTCGACATCCTCCAGAGGGAAGTGTCCTCTGTATCAAGGGTGCTCAGGCGTCTTTCCCACTCCTCGTTGCGATGGTCTGCTAGCTCTAGTTTTAAAATTTGCTGTAGGCGGTTCCATTCTCGCTTGTGTAGGGGGCTGCGCGTGAGCTGGAATCTGCGCCGGGCCCTGTTCTTGTCAGCTATTAGTTGCCGTATCATGTGAGGGAGAGGCTTTGTCTGAGTTGGGGATGCCGTCTAGGAGGAGTCGCCGTTATCATGGCTTGCTCCATTGTAGAGGTGATGGCGGAGGCCAATTGATCAGCATCCTCGATGTGACGACACGGCTGGACGACTGCAGGTTGTTGCTTCATCAGTTCGGTGTACTTGCTCCAGTTGGTTCGCCTAGGATTTAGCGAGGTAGGGGGCGACTTAGCTGATAGTTTATCTTTAAAAATGAGTAAGAGTGGGTAGTGATCAGAGGAGAGTTCAGGAATGGAGAAGATTCTAGGATGACTGCGGATATGTTTTAAAAGAGCAATATCTAGCCAGTCCGGCGGACGGCGGTTATTGTAGGTTATGGTGGGAGAAGCTGAAGCAAGTACAACGAGATTTTGACATTCGAGATATCTCTCCAGCACCAAGCCATGGTCAAAAGGTAGCACACATGTAGCGAGCCACATACCCTGACAGACAGCACCACCCACATCACACAACATTTGGAGCCATTTGTGTGAGTATGAGTCTTTTGAGACAGATGAACGTTCAGGGCGGCCACAACTGTGCATACACCAGATGTGGAGGAACATGCTCTCAATGATATTGAGAACAACACTGGTACAAAGTCCATGCAATTGGCCTGGCAACATGGTGTAAGCCTAAAGGACAGTTATCTGTATCCTACAGAACAACTGCTATTATCCCTATCACCTCCAACGTGTGCAGGGATTATCATCGGCAGGTTTTCCTCCAGAGGAAAGATTGTGTCTCTGGTTTGTGCAATAGGCCATCACCATTATGGGATTTCTGTCTTCAGTTCCCTTCACCAATGAAGTGACCTTTGATAGAGATGGCACTATTAACCTGCTTAATCGTCATCTGTGGACTACAGAAAATCCTCACAGAATGGTTGAAGCATTGGGCAGGGATTATTGGCGACTGTCTATTTGAACTAGTTCTTCCACAACGCCTAAACAGAGAAACATATCTGGACTTCCTGCAAAACACATTGCCTCCATTGCTGGAGAATGTGCCTTTGGCAGCACAACAGGCAATGTGGCTGCAGCACGATGGAGTGCCAGGCCACTTCAGCATTAATATTCACAGACACCTCAACATCTTCCCCAGACATTGGATAGCACATGAAGGCCCTGTTGAATGGCTTGCTTGATCACCAGACCTAAACCCCCTGGAGTTTTACTTGTGGGGGCATCTGAAAAGCATTGTGTATGGTGAGCCTGTTCCTGATGGTCAGACCACTCAACTGGGTGACCATGTAGCCTGTGACAATATTTGGACACCCCGAAACATTTGAACCTGTAAGGCAATCCATGATTTGATGTGTGAACGTGCCCATTGTATCCCATGGAGGCCACTTTGAATGGGTGGCATGTACTGTGTAAGAACTCTTTGATGTTATTCTTCACTGCCATCTACTGTCGAAACTATGCACTTCTGGATAAAAAGTGATATGAACTTTTGTACTTCATTTCCAGTCAGGAATTACCCGCTAAAGTTTATTGGGGTACTTCAAACTCACCCTGTTTAATACAATAGAACGCACTTAACTAAATTAAAGGGGGTAAAGCCATTTCAGATAATGCATTTTTTCAGACAATTGATGATTTTAAGCAACAAAAGGAGGAAAATAATTGCTTTCCAAATGTATATAATAATGTTTAATAAAATACTACTACCATAAAATTATAGTATTTACAAAGACTATTTCATAAAATCAGTAATTTTTTTCTGAACTTTCTTTTCATAACACTTGCGAGCAGCTGTATCATGCCACCATTTGATAAGCATTATAATAGGTGTTGAGATTTATTCAGCCTTTACTGCCAATCGGTTTAAAAGAATTACTTCATTATTAGTTCAGCGAGTCCCTTATCTCAAAGGGGAGGTGTGGAATTGAAACCTCGGAATGCATGCATTTCCTACTTCATAAATAAATTTATGTACTGCAGCAGTGCAGAACTATTTTTCACCAGGACATTCTGTGTGTTCTTTGCTTGTGAGATGTAAGTGGCCACTGATCACAGAATTTCCTTGGTTGAGTGCTACTTCTGAACTGGAAGGATATGAGAGGGAGTCTATCGTTACAATATTGACTGCTATGTGAATGATTTTCTCTATTCTTGCCCAGAATTTCATCAAGTCACAAAACAAAACATGACAAAAAGATCAGTTTTTTTTATTTTGTTTAAAATGTTTATAAAGGTTACTTCAGTTGTTTTTAGTAAAAAAGTTAAAGTTGTTCCATTAAAGCCAAGACACTCTATGCTACATAAACCATCCAATTATTTGAGTTGCCTATCAGTATATATACTGAGATTGCAAGTTTATGAGTTAAAAATGAGAGAAGTTCCAAATGTAAATACTGGAAAGGTATAATACAAGTCCCATTTCACTAAGATAACCTTAAAACTGTTGACATCCACCGTTTCCACTCATCTTTTGCTAGTCCTCTGCTAGAAGCAGTGACAATAAACTGGCTTCAAGGTATTGTCATGCTCAGACAACCAACTGGCAGCAATGGCCGAATAAATCTGAAGACTCCATATCTGTTGGTGTTGATTAACCGTTTTATTCCACAGAATGAAAGACAGCCTAAAAACAAAAAGTTTTGTGGTAGTAAAAGTGCCATAATTCAGTATTTTCCATTAAGTTTTGAATATGAATTTGTGGTCTTTCTTACCTCTAATGCTTTGAATCCCTCTCTCGCTAATGACAGAAATCTTAAACACAAATAAGGGTTGAATAGGGTTTATTGTCCTAGGGTAAAAAGAAAGCAAATAGACAAAACAATTTCAGAATCAAACTAATTTATTTAATGAAATACATATTAATTAAATGAACTAGAATCTCTTCAAACAGCATATGGGCCTTCTTGTGCTGCATATTGCAATTTTTTCTTGAAATTCCGAAACAGAGCTTTTCCATGTTTTTCCGCCACCTGCTTCAAAACTCGCGACCAGTTTTGCTTGAACTGTGTAATATTCTAATTAAGTAGCTTCCTTGCAATCATCTGCTGGTTCACCATTGCCCAGAACCTCTCAATAGGCCTTATTGTGGTGCTGAAGTAGGATTGTCTAGCTTGGCAGTATATTGAATATTGTTGACCTCTAGAAACTTGGTTGTAGATCTGGTATAATGACATGATGCCTTGTCGGGCCAGAATAAAATAGGCTGAGTTACATTTAAACTCTGTATCCATGACAGAAGAATTTTCCTGAGGCACTCATTGATGTATATATCGCTGTTCATATTATGATCAGTCAGAAACGCTGGTGAAAGTCTCCCATCTTGTGACAATGCCTGCCAGACCATCATGCTTTTTGGAAATTTTGTTTTCGGCCATACCATAGCTACAGTAGGAATCTCTGAATTAGGTACTATAGAAACATACTCATTGGCATTCATCTCTGAGGCATCCCATTCCACTTTAGGCTCGTCATCAATGAGGTAAAAAATATTTCCGACCCGAAGATATTGCTTTTTTATATAGCTTTCTACAATTATTTTTAGCCTTTTCCTGGTCTTCTTTTCTCATTCTTACCACCTTTTGTCTTTTTACTGAGCGAATACCAGCTTTTTTCCTATTATTCATGACAAACCCTTGTGATATTTTGAGCTTTAAAGCAGCTTGGCGCATACACAGATTTGGCTCTTTTAAAAACAGTTTTCTTGTTTTCTCTACCATTTTCTGACTAGTTGCGTAGATTGGGATCCAGATCTTATATTGTATTTCACGTCACCTATATGAAGATAATGTTTAATAACGCGATTGAAGCATCGCATGCACACACCTAGTTCTTTGAAATGATGTAATGTCAACGCATGATCAAGATTGTGATTCTGGGAAAACTGGGCTATCTGAATGTTTTCTTTGAGTTGATTTTGCTCTTTTGTTTGTGACTGTCACTCGGAACACAACATACACCCATACAAGTAGCCTGTGTATTGTACTGCCTGCTTGATTTTGACTTTCAACTGCAGTCTTCACTGTGTATGACAGCACCTAATGAGTTGAGACAATGAACCCTATTCAATACTTAAACCACGCTGACAACACCAACATTAAAGCGCAAGTAGTTAACACTTGTTATAATGGTACTAATATTTCTTGGAATTTCGGGTATTGTGGTATATAGGTATGTGAATTTAGTGTTGGGACAAAGGAACGTTTCCAGTTGTCGCAAAAGTGTAGCCAGATTGAATTTAGCATCTTGTATTTTTTCATTTATTCTTTCTTACTTGCTTTCCCCCCCCCTTCCTCTCCATTTTGGTTAAATAGGATTTTACTGTACTGAAAATTAATTGGACAATTTATTGCTTATATAATTCTTTAATGGGGAAATTAAGTTTATCGTTCTTAAAACCCTTTATTATTTCCTATTTTAGTGAGTGGGGAGCACTTCAGTTATTAGTGGACTTTGGTTCAGTGCCTGACTGGCTAGGAGAATGTGGCTGGCTTGTTCCAGAAGTGCAAAATAAATTAATACGTCATGAAGTTCTGAGAAGATGTGAGGGTGTAGGTAAACTTCTGCTGAGACGAAGAGGGGACCAGGTTGCCATGGTGGCATCTTCTGGAGAAAATAAGGACAATAATGGTAAGTGATCTCATGGTAATTATTGAGCCAGGAGTTTAATGGCAAGTGATTTTAAATAATGTTTGCTACTTGCTCTCACTTATATTAAACAAGTAAATTGAAAGTTTTACTCTTCTTCTAAACAAAGTGTGGGCTTTTGGCCTGTTCTGATGGTAATTAAGTTGCTCATTCCAGATTTTATGTGACCATACTACAGTTCTGGTTGCTTTTAATCTGTTAAAAAGTTTGCCATTAGATACTTTGAAGAGGGCATATTTCTAAAACATTTCTTTCCATTATTTTTTTATATTTTTCTATCATGCTTTCTCCTATTTGCTCACATATTTCTCTATCTCTAATTGAATTTGCTCTTGTTTTCCCTAATAATGTACTTAAAAATCTAACTTACAAGTTTTTAACAACATATTAACACTGGTAAAGATACAATGTTATGTACAGCACGGTCCTATTAGGTAAGGCCACAGACCAGCTATATGCATAGCATGCTGTACTGCACTGATGCAAAACTGGCAGCGCATGACACATTCAAGGTTATCTTTATTAGCTTTGCTTCAATTGCAGCTTTGTATTTGTGCATCTCAAGGTGAAAGTTTATTCAAGACATCTGTTGTGTAAGATTTGCTTAAGAGTGTTAATGTCTTGTTAGTCCATTGCAATGCCAGCCAACAAATTCACACTTAAACAATGAATTTTTATGTACGATACACACGTAAAAATCAAATCACGTAGATAGGTGTGTAGACAATTTCAGGAGAAAATTCCTGGTATTTCAGTTCCAAGTAAGGAAACTGTTTAACACCTGGTTAATAACTTTAGGACAATGGAATCATTAAATGCTGAACCTAAGAAACAAAAGAAAAATGATCTAATGGAGGAAAAAAATTGAAGAAACTGATGCATCTATTTGTGGGGAACTATAAACAAAATGTTTATAAGAACAATCCCCACACCATAGACGAACTTGTTGTCCTCCATGGTGTACTGGTTACCATGCTAGCCTCTAGTTCCCGAGGTTGCAGGTTCAAACCCGGCGGGGGGCGATGGATTTTTTTGGGCATAAAAATACTTAGCATGGCTTCCTTTGGAAGGGAAGTAAAGCCGGTGGTCCCAAGTCGTAAATTTACGGCACGTAAATGAACCTCAAGCCTGATAAAGTATCGATCTTTCACGCCCAATATAGAAGGGACGCTAAGGACCACAGCAGTTAAAGAGCGTCCATAAATAAAAAACTCAAGTTTTTCAATAGATGAACTTAAGGACAATATAAAATAAAAATTATGCACATTATGCAAGAAGAACTTTTGCATGTGAATGGAAATTTCATTCAAATATGCCAGGAGTGTCTTCATGCAGATGGACACCACTTATAGCAAGTACGAGGGTGGATTGATAAGTCCATGACTTTGACAAGAGACAGCGTTCCAATCACAGATTTCTTGTTTGCACCCAAGTCTTACATCTATTTTGGGTATAATCGCAGAAATTTGTCGTCATTTGTTTCTTAGAGCATTGTTGAGAGTGTCTAAAATAAGCAGATGTGTGTTGCTTCGTAGAAAATGGAGAAAAGTAAATTTTGTGTTCCGATAAAGCACTACTTTTTGAGTGGTAAGACGGTGAAGGAAATGGAAGAAAAGCTGAACAAGTATAATGGGGACTCTGCTCCATCACATGGCATGGTTCACAAGTGGTTCACAGAATTTCAGTGTGACCGTTCGAGCACAAGAGATGCTGTGCACATAGGACGGACAGTTGAGGTCACAACAGAAGAAATGGTGAACAAAGTTCACATATTGTGTTGGAAGACTGCCAAGTGAAAATCTGTGAGATAGCCAAGACCGTAAACATCTCGAGTGAACAGTATAGCATTCTGCACCAATTTTTGGGCATGAGAAAGCTGCCAACAAGATGGGTGCCGCAACTGCTCACAGTTGAGAACAAGCGGAATCGTGTGACCATATCACAGGGATGTTTGAACATGTTCCAGCGCAACTCAAATGAGTTTTTGCTGCGTTATATCACTGTTGATGAAACTTGGATCCATTACTACGAACCTGAAACCAAACGACAATCAAAGCAGTGGATTTCCTTTGGCAAACCTGCTCCAAAGAAAGCAAAAACCATTCCGTTGGCAGGAAAAATCATGGCAGCTGTCTCTTGGGATAGACACCCACTACCTGGAAAAGGGTAAAATGATCACAGGTTCATCCAGTCGCAATGCTGGATCCGTTTCACAAGGAATTGTTAAAGAAACGACCCCATTTGGTGAAGAAACAGATTCTCTTTCACCAGGATAATGCACCCGCACACAAGTCAGCCATTGCCATCGCAAAATTTGTGGAATTGGGCTATGAACTGCTACCTCACCCACCATATTAGGCTCTGAGCGACTTCTTCCTCTTCGCAAACCTGAAAAATTGGCTCACTGGGAAGAAACTCATGTCCAGTGAACACATTATGGCAGAAACCAGCTCATATGATGCCTTTAGAATAGCAGAGGCATATGTGCCAAAGTATGCTTGTTTTGCTTTTTCTTACAACATATAGCATGAAAAGTAGTCTTTGATGCCTGTTAGTGTCAATAGTCAATACGCCTTGGAAATGAACGAACTCTCCATTTGAATACAGCATGGTGTTCGACCTTACGTGCTGCAGCTGAATCTCGAGAATAGCAAAGGCGTATGAGCCAGCCTGCTGGCCACTATGCTGCGACAGCAGCTCTTTAACAGAACATAGTAATAAATCATTTAACAGAGGGTGCTATTTATTTTCAGTCCTTTAACCCCCACAAATTGTTATTCCTTAACCATTTTAATGGATTTTGTGGTTTTGTAAATAATTTTTGTCTGGATGTATTCCTTCCTGTACGGGGTATCTGTTCAGTTTACTCTGTTGCTCTTAAAGAAATTTGTAACATGCCTTCTGGTGGCTTGCAGTTCTCGGATTATGTTTTATTTAGTGTTGTGTATTTAAAATAGTGTTGTTTATTAACAACCATTGAACAAGCCTTTACTGCATTTAGCGTAATTTACTTTTATTAAGCACAATGAGTGATACAGACAGTGATTCTGCTATAGTTCTGCTAGTTCTTTATTTTTAGCAGAACTATATATGAGCCATTTTGAATCCCATATTACTAAATCTTTCCCACATCTATTCAAAACCTGGTATAGGTATGTAGATGATATTTTTGCTATTGTTCCAAAAAAACTTTCAGAAGATGTTTTGAAATTATTAAATTTACAAAAAAGATCTATAAAATTCACAATGGAAAAAGAAGAAAATGGCCAATTACCTTACCTAGACATCAGGATCATCAGAAATAATGCACACAACAAACTAACGTTCTGCATTTACAGAAAACTAATGCACACAGAAAACTATATTAAAAACAATAGCTACAAGCCACAAACATGCAATTTTAAATAGTATTACAAACAGGTTAGTACATATACCAATGGAGAAAGAGGAATACCAGAAAGAATACCAACACATTATCAACATAGCCACTATGAATGGATACCACAAAAAAACAATAGATAAGAAGATAAAAAGGTTTGAAAGACAGAAATACATCCAACAAATGACTACGTTACTCAGACAACAAAAACCACAAGCATATAGAAAATTCACTTATCACCCTTGGACACATCATAAATTTCAAAGGATTTTCAAAAAATACAACATCACGGTGTCTCCACAGAATAACCACAATACACAGAAACTACTATGCAATAGAACAAAAGATCCTATCCCCAACGATAAATCAGCTGGTATATATTAAATTGTTTGTAATGAATGTATCCTGGTATACATAGGAAGAACCAAAAGAAATCTTGAAATAAGACTTAAAGAGCATATGAGATGCATTTACCAAAAGCAGCAAGATAAATCAGCAGTAGCACATCATTTCTGGTCTTCAAACCATGATATCACTCCAAACATAAAACTCTTAAAACCGATCAACAGCAGCAATGAATTGGACATCTGGGAAAAAATACATATTGTCAAACACAGGAATCACCTAATGAATTTCGAACTGCCACCACCCAGCAGCCTTTGGGGTTCATCAGCCCAGCACCAGAGAACACCACAAACCACACACATCCCCCAGACAATGACCGGAAAAATCAGTTGAGAAAATGCTGACGATGGGAACAAGCCGTCTCCCAAAACGTGTTCAAGTAAGAATATCATAGTGATGTAGTGTAACAACCCTCAACTCTCTATTTTAAATTATGACACATCACTGTTACTAGCTTCTAAATCTTCAAAATTAGTACAGAATAGTTATTTAAATAAACTAATGACAAGTGTGGATGTGAAAAGATCGCATGTAAAAGACAGGCCTTCCTGTAGATTGCATACGGTACATTATAAAGTGATTCATGGAAATAAAAATTACAACGTTTGCGCAGTTGCATTTTGGAATATACATGGTTTGAGTGATAAGAGATTGTGTATAAATGAGAATGCATTGTCGTATTAAATAAATTTAAATAAAATACCTATTACCTATTTTGTCATTATGCACTTTACAATCGATACAAACCCTTTTTTTAATAATTCTAAGTTTCAAATATGGGGTGCGCATTAGATTTAGATTCACGTAAATATGGTAATTTGCCTTCCCTACTTCATACTGGTGCTTGCAAAGAGTTAAGGTACAAAAAATCTTTGAAAAATATATTCATAGCACACACTTTATTATTTTAGGTATAACTCTTCCCCTTCCTTATTGAGCTCTGCCATTTGTTGGAACTCCATTTATAAGAAGTAAAACATGAGTGTTTGTTTCCAGGAAGAGGCTCCAGAAGAACATCAATTCATTCAGCTGGCTTGGAATCAATGCCTGCTGAAATGTTTGTCCCAAATCAAGAACAGTGGCTTGAACTTAGAGCTCCAAAACATAAAGGACTTTGTGGTGCCCTTTGCTGTGGAAGCTGACTGCCAATTGTACAAATTTTTAATTATGGTCACAATGATAATTACAATGAACTAAACTATTACAATGGAAAAAACCAGTTATATTACTTGAAAAGTTTAAAATAATTATTAGAATTATATAAGAAAAATAAACACAAGTTTTCAATAAAAAATCTAATTTGTTTATTGACTTCAGTGAATTCAGCAACTCTTTTTTAAGTTGCTAAATTTTTATGAACTATGTAAGTAACCAGGAAGGGAGAGGAAGTGATTAAAATTATTAACAAGATGCCATCAAGTGCAAAACTGATATCTATGTTATGCTGTGGCATGCCCAGCAAACTGCGTCACCTGTTTCTAGCAGCAATGCTTGCTTTATGATATGTTGAAGTCTTGCAGCACATGCATGTAATAAATAGTTCATTAAAAAGTATGCTACATGGAATAATCGGATACTGTGTATGGCTAAACATAGACTACCAAGAAGTCTTGTTATTTTAAGAAAAAGGTGTAGAATTAGGCTATAAGATGATGAGAAATGACAACAGAGGCAAAGCTAGGGAAGGGTTTTGGGGGTTGGACCACCCCCCCCCCCAATTGCCTAAAAAAATGTTAAAATTAATAGCAATAGTAGCTTCGTTAAAATAATAGCATTTTTCTAGGTTAGTGTGAACGACATAGGTACTTCCTAAGTGCATCACTGGTAGCGCTATATTTACGCCGGATGTCTAAGACAATACAGTAGAGTTCCGATAATTCGAGTTAATTGGAGCAGAGGCTATCTCGAATTATAATAAACTCGGATTATACGGAAATATAATTTAGTCCTGTTTCATCACATCTATACAGTTGATCAGGAGTAAGATTTTCTTCTTGTATAATTTTTCTTAATTTCTCACAAAATTGTGTAACAGTTTGAGAATCCACAGAACGTTTTTCACAGCAAATTTCAAGCTGCCTTATGCCGCATCGCTTCTTCCAACTATCCACCATCCTGAACTTGCAGGAAAATCGTCATCTTCCTTTAACTCATTCCTAAAAATATAGCTTTTTCTTGCAGAACAGGCCCTGAAATTAGATTTCCTTTTTGTCTTTGTTGAGTAAACCAAATGAACAAAGCTTCACTCATTATTCATACTCAGATTTCTTCATTGACTTCTGTTCAAATGATGAAATAGAACACTTGTTAGATGAAAACTTTTCAATTTTGTCTGTTTCTATGCCAATCGCCTACTGTCACTTCACCGACTCCATACTCGGCAGCAAATATTTTTTAATGTTTCTCCTTTGTCTATAGTAGTCTTTTCAAAGCCTCCAGTTTCACATTCAACGGCACAAATTTTCTCTTACTCCTACCACTCACTGTAATATATGAATTAAAACATTAAAAAACACAAAGTTACATACATGTATGTACATATATATAACACTTTAAAATTAATGTGACACAGGTGGGCTCACTACAGTACAGATGTTACTACACAACCATCCACATACAACAACGGTCAGCCTATGTTGTAAATGTGTATTTTTACTTAAGCGTATTTTAATGACTACTGTCACTGAGTAGGAAAAACAATAAAGGTAACAATAAGGATGGTATGCACTGTACAACTCATTGTCAGGCGGTCCCAATTAGTGAAGGGTCGACATAGAAAGAGCAAGCGCATTCCTTGAAACTTACGTAGTTACCTGTCCATCTGTAATAGAAATGCATTAGCAGTCTGACGCCAAAGTTATTTCTGTGCATTATGAACGAAAACCATAAGTGGGACAGTTTGGCCTGTATTATACATGGAAAAGTGAAAGAAAGTTCAAAATGTAGCACATTCAGAAGTGCGGAAAATGTACATGAGGACAACATATAAAAATGGAATTTAATTATATGTAAAATTTTAATTTTCTTAAGACCAGCTCGAAACACAGAACCTCAAAATACTGGGGCTCGAATTACCGGGCTCTAATGTATCACCACAGATGACAGCAACAGAAACTGTACTTTAGATGGTTTGGTACAACCAGGTTATCGGGACTGTTTTTGTTCCAATGCTAAATTTGAATACAATATCTCCCAGTTTAGAACATAACTAGAAGCCCTATTTTGTGGTAAAATAAAATGGCTTATAGACCCCCACAGGGTCATTAATTTTTATTTCACAATACATATGCCACTTAGAATACACAAAACATTCTATCCTAATTTTAATTCCAATTGCTGCACCTTAATCTGTGAATATAAAATTGATTTATTTACATATTTCAAGTGAGGATTAATTCATATTTATCATTTAAATTGATACAATTTTTTTAAAAAATGGATCCCTATACATAACCCCACCCTTAATATTTTTCTGGTTACACTACTGATGACAATAGAGATGCAGCTTTCTCTAGGTAAAAGTTGGTGATTGAGTGCGATGAGAGGCAACAAACAAGCTAGCAGGACTGCTTTCTCTACAGAAAAATGGGGGACTGAGAGATACAAGAGGCAACAGGTTAGTAGGACTGTTTTCTCTAGAGAAAAGCAGGAGATTGAGATATGAGAGGAAACAGGCTAGGAAAAAGGCTGCTCTTTCATTGGTAAGCTGAAGATGAGTTGCTGATGCGACCTTGAAATGCCTATATTACAAATTATAATTGGGTTTTGTGTCTAAAAGATACTGATAAAAAGAAAACATAAAAGATACAACAATTAGCAAAGTGGAAGCCTATGGTACCTGTAAGACTGTGACTCCTGGTTAAATACTTTGACAATCTTCAGAAATATTGTTTATAGTCCACAGGTTATGAATGTTTCAAAAGTTTGTCTTGGCCTCATATTTGAAACAATAGGGCTTTCCATTGTGAAAGAATTATCAAAATTAGTTTAGTGGTTGAAGTATATAAACTATATTTTTAAAAAGTCGTCAAACTTCATTGTTATAATAGCTTTTTGCTAGATGTTTATGGAGTGGTTAAGCGCCTCTATCTGCAAAAACAGGCATTGTGCAGGAGGAATGTGCTTTATTGCCATTTTTTATGCCGATGCATCAGCTTGTAATATTGAGTAAGTAATTATATGCATACTCTAGTTTATATACATAACTTCTCTCCATACTTGGCACCTAAAGAAGTTCACTATAGGAAGCAAACAAAGCAAAACGAGAATGTGGCGATCACAATTCTTGCAAACTGCAATTGTTTTTTAACCACGATTCATGGAATAGTAGACAATAGCCTCAAAAACTGCTGTTTCAATGTAGCAAACTGACAATTATGCAAATCTGTGTGATTGTTTATTTGCCTCCCACTGACTTATAGTAAGCGACACTCTAACATTTGGTATGAACAACCCCAAGAAAGAAACATATAACACTTTCTTCAAGCATTTTATAAAAATTTATACAACATGCTTCACACTGTAAGATATCCTTTGTAGGCTGAAAAGCACAAAGTCTTCGGATTTATTTGGCTGTTGCCGCCAGTTGGTTGTCTGCCCATGACATCAAACTTTGAAGTGGGTTTTTCACCAAGTGCCTCTGGCAGAAGGCTAACGAAAGATGAGTGGAAGGGGAGAATGTCAACAGCATCGAGGTCACCTTAGCCAAATGAGGCTTGTATAAACCTTTCCCGTATTTACATTTGGAACTTCTTTCGCTTGTATCTCGTAAACATGCAATCTCAGCATGTATGTTGATAAGTAACTAAAATAATTCGACGGTTTTTGTAGCATAGAGTGCCTCGGCTAAGCACTCAACCATGCAAATTTTGTGATCGGTGGGCACTTTCATCTCGCATGCAAAGAACGCACAAAATACCCTAGTAAAAAAAGTTCTGCACCGCCGCAGTACATCAACCTGTTTACGAAGTCGGAAATTCATGCAGTCAGAGGTTCAATTCTGCACCTCCCCTTTAAAACAAAGAACAGGCTCATAAATTAATAACCTTATTTACGTAAACCTACTGGCGGTAAAAGCCGAATAAATCACAAGATCCGGTTTAATATATAAGCAATAGCTGTTGAAAATTAGTTAAGAAATTGTACTATATTCGGTTAAATATAGTTCAGAAATTATACGCGTTTAAAGTTTCCAAAAGAGGTTCAAAATCCAAGTCTAAAACCTTGCCCTTTTTTATGGCGTCCGAAATACAAATTCTCTGCCTTCGGTGTAATTTCAAACCTGAGGACGAGCAGAATTCGGGAGAATGAAATTCCAAATTTCATCGAAGGCGAAGAAAGAACTGTGGCTAGAAAGGAGAGAATGAAAAAGAAAATCTCTGTTTTCGGTGTGACTGGTAATGCAGGTATGTGAAGTTGTTTACCTCCTGCATACCAGCTTTTTGATTGGCTGCTACTCTTGCTCCATTCTTAAATACCGTAATTAGAAACATCCTTGTTCTTATTGACTTGTACATCGTCACTTTAAGCCCATTCCTTTAGATTGTTCACCGCTGTTTGGAGGTCTTCTCTGTTTCGTGCTCCTATTACCATGTCATCTGCGTATGCATACATAACAACCGGCAGATTTCTTGTTATCATGGTGAAGTCTGTTGGAGCTATGTTAAAAGGTGTGAGGCTAAGGGATCATCCTGTAGTATTCCGTTTTTTGCTTACGTTACTATACGTAATAGAGAAAGTAAGAACCTAAACAATAGGACACTTGAGCGCAAGATGTGTTTGCCAACTTGCAACACGTGTGCTACTTCTTTCATTGGCTGAGTGGTCAGCCCACGGATTTGGTAGTCCGGATATCCTGGTTCGATACGCATCTTGGGGTTTTGTTTTTTTAAAGGTTTCTTTTAAAAATAGATTTCAAAATTTTTGCATTAGGACCATTCTTTACACTCAACATGTCACGAAATAGTTTAAATGTTTGCCCTAGCTTTGGTGGTATTGAAATTACAGCTCTCTAAAGCGGACTCTCATAAACTTTGACACGTCATAAAACGCAAATAAATAGGAATTTCGTGCAGCGAAGGCCAGATTCGTGATCCTGGCATTCGAAACCATAGGCATACCAAATTTCATCCAAATCGGTGAGGGTCATTAGCCCAGAGGTCCGGATGGAAGCCAGTTTTGGCTGTTTTCTGAAAAATAAAAGTATTAATATCTCTGCTTGTGCACCACATTTTGCACATTACAAAGGATGAAAAAATTCGCAAAAAAATTAGCTTCCTGAGAAAAATTAGTTGGAGACTGTATGTTTGTCCGTTCAGGAATTATTCGCGTTCAAAGTTTCGAAAAGAGGTCCAAAATCCAAGTCTAAAGACTCGCCATTTTTTGGCGTCCGAGAAAAAAAATTTCTGTTTTCGGCGTGATTTGAAAGTTGAGGTCGAGCAGAATTCGGGACCGGTCTTAGATTTTCGATATCTGAATTTATAAAGAAGTTATGACGTGTGAAAGTTATGGTGTGCATTATGCAGAAAATTAGAAGTGTATTTATTCAGCAGTACAATCGAATAATTGAGTCATATGATATCTCGTTGGAAAGCTGAAGATCAGCAGAATTCAGATCTTGCCTTAGTTTTGCGAAATTTTCAATTATACAGGAGTTATGACGTAAAACGTGCAGAATGGACACACGTTGTGTTACAAACGGCATAAGTAGAAGAATTAAACAACCTCATTCAAGACATGAATCCTGGTGTAGTGGTTAGAGTTACCGACTCCAAAGCAGAGGACGTGGGTTAGTGTCTGAGCTCTTCGTATAGCATTTTTTTCCTTGTACAAGTTAATCTTCATTGAACTAATAAAGCCTAAAAAAAGTGACTGTTTCATCAGCTACAGCATAGCCGAGTGGTTAAAGGCAGCGGCTTGAAAACAAGAATTTCGGGTTTGCGGAAGCAAAAAGCTTTTACCTCTTAAATTCCTGCTCTAGTTTATTAATGTAGATAAAAGGGAAGCTTGACGTTTGCTTGCAGTACAGCCGAGTGGCTAAAGTGATTGTTTTCTGCACGAAACACCCAGGATCGAGTCTCTTTGCGGGATTTGCTTTTTATGTCTTGCTTTCAAACAATTACCTTCTATCTTTGTCTTCTTCTCCTCTTCATGGATTAGGCTGATTCCTCTTGCGTCTTTACAGTGTGTCCTTCTCTGCCTTCCCACGTCTCTATTGGAAAGCTATTTGGTACCTTCCTAACATGTTCTATTTCTACCTTTGTAATAGGAAAAAAAGCTTGCTGCGGAACATAGGACTCGAACCCACAATGCTTGCTTCTGAAGCACTGCCTTTAACCACTCAGCTATATTGTAACTGATCGGGTAACCACCTTTTATCTTTATTAGTACAATAAAGACTAAACTTATAGCGGAAAGATGTTAAAAGGACAGCTTCAACACGAACCCGTATTCCTTGCGTTCAACTCACTGCCGTTAACCACTCGGCTATAGCAGAGCTAACATAAAAGTCACTTTTTTACCTTTATTAGTGCACTGAAGATTAAAGTTAATAGTGAAAAACGTTAAACTAAGAGCTGCGACGCGAAACCACGATTCTTGCACCGTAGTCTGTAACCCTAACCACCGCGCCCGGTGCTGTTGTGAAATACACTGCCTTACTTCTACTAGTTATGGCTTTTATGATACACCGTGTGTCCATTCAGGTAGGAAAAAAACTAAATTGGACCAGAACCTGCGATACTTTTGATTAGAACTGGTTGCCTTACCCATGCAACTATGCATCCAGTAAGAAACTCGCCCTTAGATTGTTCTTATGCTTCCTGAATGGTAAACACGCATGTATTTGAATCCTTACGGACTTGGAATCCTAAAATCTCAAACTTCGATTATCGTCAAAAGCCATCATATCTGCATACACCTCCAAGTTCTATGGAAATAATGTACTTCTGCATTCGAAATTACGTTCCGCACGTTTTACGTAACAAACGCTGTGTATTCGTAAATATCCGAAAACTCCGACCAGATCTGAATTCTGCTAATTTTCAAATTTTCTAACGAGATATATCACGTGACTCAAATACTCGTTTGTACCGCTGAATTGTACCATTAAAATTTTCTGCAGAATCCACACCATAACTTGCACACCCCATAACCTCTTTCTAAGTTCAAATATCGAAATTTTTCTGCTCGACTTCAGATCCCAAAGCACACTGGAAACCGAATTTCTCTTTCACACGCAAAATCTCGGTATGGAATTTTTTGGTAGAATACAATACTGCATCACTTACGTTACTATAATAAATGAAGAAGAGCGCAGGTATGTGCATAGTTTCACTTTTACTCCTGTGTCTTTACTGTTTTTTCTTCACATAGGGAGAAAAGGTAACGTTCGCATTTTCTTTCTCGCAGTTTACACAAACACTAATTACTTGGTTCGCCATATATTTAGCTTCTGCAAAGCTTGTGGTGGAAACCATGAACTACAAACATGTCGATGGCACTGCACATGCTCTGGTTTGGGCCCATATAACATGGCATTTGTTGCGCAAAACTCCGTCCGTATTTGTTCTCTTCCTCAAGAGCTCTGCGACGCGTGGCGTTGCTGGCAGGGAGAGCATGTCCTAGCACGAAGGAGTTTCACTGAGATTCTTGTCGGGTCTTTTATATCATATATTCCTCATACGGCCGCTTTTGCACCTTGAAAGATGACCCTGTTGACAGACTGGTGATGCCTAGGTATGAGAAGTTGTTTACCTCCTGCATACCAGCTTTTTCATTGGCTGCTACTCTTGCTCCATTCTTAAATACCGTAACTAGAAACATGCTTGTTCTTATTGACTTGTACATCGTCACTTTAAGCCCATTCCTTTAGATTGTTCACCGCTGTTTGGAGGTCTTCTCTGTTTCGTGCTCCTATTACCATGTCATCTGCGTATGCATACATAACAACCGGCAGATTTCTTGTTATCATGGTGAAGTCTATTGTAGCTATGTTAAAAGGTGTGAGGCTAAGGGATCATCCTGTAGTATTCCGTTTTTTGCTTACGTTACTATACGTAATAGAGAAAGCAAGAACCTAATCAATAGGACACTTGAGCGCAAGATGTGTTTGCCAACTTGCAACACGTGTGTTACTTCTTTCATTGGCTGAGTGGTCAGCCCACGGATTTGGTAGTCCGGATATCCTGGTTCGATACGCATCTTGGGGTTTTGTTTTTTTAAAGGTTTCTTTTAAAAATAGATTTCAAAATTTTTGCATTAGGACCATTCTTTACACTCAACATGTCACGAAATAGTTTAAATTTTTGCCCTAGCTTTAGTGGTATTGAAATTACAGCTCTCTAAAGCGGACTGTCATAAACTTTGACACGTCATAAAACGCAAATAAATAGGAATTTCGACCAGCGAAGGCCAGATTCGTGATCCTGGCATTCGAAACCATAGGCATACCAAATTTCATCCAAATCGGTGAGGGTCATTAGCCCAGAGGTCCGGATGGAAGCCAGTTTTGGCTGTTTTCTGAAAAATAAAAGTATTAATATCTCTGCTTGTGCACCACATTTTGCACATTACAAAGTATGAAAAAATTCGCAAAAAAATTAGCTTCCTGAGAAAAATTAGTTGGAGACTGTAGCTTTGTCCGTTCAGGAATTATTCGCGTTCAAAGTTTCGAAAAGAGGTCCAAAATCCAAGTCTAAAACCTTGCCATTTTTTGGCGTCCGAGAAAAAATCTCTGTTTTCGGCGTGATTTGAAAGTTGTGGTCGAGCAGAATTCGGGGCCGGTCTTGGATTTTCGATATCTGAATTTATAAAGAAGTTATGACGTGTGAAAGTTATGGTGTGCATTATGCAGAAAATTTGAAGTGTATTTATTCAGCAGTACAATCGAATAATTGAGTCATATGATATCTCGTTGGAAAGCTGAAGATCAGCAGAATTCAGATCTTGCCTTAGTTTTGCGAAATTTTTAATTATACAGGAGTTATGACGTAAAACGTGCAGAATGGACACACGTTGTGTTACAAACGGCATAAGTAGAAGAATTAAACAACCTCATTCAAGACATGAATCCTGGTGTAGTGGTTAGAGTTACCGACTACAAAGCAGAGGACGTGAGTTCGTGTCTGAGCTCTTCGTATAGCATTTTTTTCCCTGTACAAGTTAATCTTCATTGAACTAATAAAGCCAAAAAAAAGTGACTGTTTCATCAGCTACAGCATAGCCGAGTGGTTAAAGGCAGCGGCTTGAAAACAAGAATTTCGGGTTTGCGGAAGCAAAAAGCTTTTACCTCTTAAATTCCTGCTCTAGTTTATTAATGTAGATAAAAGGGAAGCTTGACGTTTGCTTGCAGTACAGCCGAGTGGCTAAAGTGATTGTTTTCTGCACGAAACACCCAGGATCGAGTCTCTTTGCGGGATTTGCTTTTTATGTCTTGCTTTCAAACAATTACCTTCTATCTTTGTCTTCTTCTCCTCTTCATGGATTAGGCTGATTCCTCTTGCGTCTTTACAGTGTGTCCTTCTCTGCCTTACCACGTCTCTATTGGAAAGCTGTTTGGTACCTTCCTAACATGTTCTATTTCTACCTTTGTAATAGGAAAAAAAGCTTGCTGCGGAACATAGGACTCGAACCCACAATGCTTGCTTCTGAAGCACTGCCTTTAACCACCCAGCTATATTGTAACTGATCGGGTAACCACCTTTTATCTTTATTAGTACAATGAAGACTAAACTTATAGCGGAAAGATGTTAAAAGGACAGCTTCAACACGAACCCGTATTCCTTGCGTTCAACTCACTGCCGTTAACCACTCGGCTATAGCAGAGCTAACATAAAAGTCACTTTTTTACCTTTATTAGTGCACTGAAGATTAAAGTTAATAGTGAAAAACGTTAAACTAATAACTGTGACGCGAACCCACGATTCTTGCACCGTAGTCTGTAACCCTAACCACCGCGCCCGGTGCTGTTGTGAAATACACTGCCTTACTTCTACTAGTTATGGCTTTTATGATACACCGTGTGTCCATTCAGGTAGGAAAAAAACTAAATTGGACCAGAACCTGCGATACTTTTGATTAGAACTGGTTGCCTTACCCATGCAACTATGCATCCAGTAAGAAACTCGCCCTTAGATTGTTCTTATGCTTCCTGAATGGTAAACACGCATGTATTTGAATCCTTACGGACTTGGAATCCTAAAATCTCAAACTTCGATTATCGTCAAAAGCCATCATATCTGCATACACCTCCAAGTTCTATGGAAATAATGTACTTCTGAATTCGAAATTACGTTCCGCACGTTTTACGTAACAAACGCTGTGTATTCGTAAATATCCGAAAACTCCGACCAGATCTGAATTCTGCTAATTTTCAAATTTTCTAACGAGATATATCACGTGACTCAAATACTCGTTTGTACCGCTGAATTGTACCATTCAAATTTTCTGCAGAATCCACACCATAACTTGCACACCCCATAACCTCTTTCTAAGTTCAAATATCGAAATTTTTCTGCTCGACTTCAGATCCCAAAGCACACTGGAAACCGAATTTCTCTTTCACACGCAAAATCTCGGTATGGAATTTTTTGGTAGAATACAATACTGCATCACTTACGTTACTATAATAAATGAAGAAGAGCGCAGGTATGTGCATAGTTTCACTTTTACTCCTGTGTCTTTACTTCACATAGGGAGAAAAGGTAACGTTCGCATTTTCTTTCTCGCAGTTTACACAAACACTAATTACTTGGTTCGCCATATATTTAGCTTCTGCAAAGCTTGTGGTGGAAACCATGAACTACAAACATGTCGATGGCACTGCACATGCTCTGGTTTGGGCCCATATAACATGGCATTTGTTGCGCAAAACTCCGTCCGTATTTGTTCTCTTCCTCAAGAGCTCTGCGACGCGTAGCGTTGCTGGCAGGGAGAGCATGTCCTAGCACGAAGGAGTTTCACTGAGATTCTTGTCGGGTCTTTTATATCATATATTCCTCATACGGCCGCTTTTGCACCTTGAAAGATGACCCTGTTGACAGACTGGTGATGCCTAGGTATGAGAAGTTGTTTACCTCCTGCATACCAGCTTTTTCATTGGCTGCTACTCTTGCTCCATTCTTAAATACCGTAACTAGAAACATGCTTGTTCTTATTGACTTGTACATCGTCACTTTAAGCCCATTCCTTTAGATTGTTCACCGCTGTTTGGAGGTCTTCTCTGTTTCGTGCTCCTATTACCATGTCATCTGCGTATGCATACATAACAACCGGCAGATTTCTTGTTATCATGGTGAAGTCTATTGTAGCAATGTTAATAGGTGTGAGGCTAAGGGATCATCCTGTAGTATTCCGTTTTTTGCTTACGTTACTATACGTAATAGAGAAAGTAAGAACCTAATCAATAGGACACTTGAGCGCAAGATGTGCTTGCCAACTTGCAACACGTGTGTTACTTCTTTCATTGGCTGAGTGGTCAGCCCACGGATTTGGTAGTCCGGATATCCTGGTTCGATACGCATCTTGGGGTTTTGTTTTTTTAAAGGTTTCTTTTAAAAATAGATTTCAAAATTTTTGCATTAGGACCATTCTTTACACTCAACATGTCACGAAATAGTTTAAATTTTTGCCCTAGCTTTAGTGGTATTGAAATTACAGCTCTCTAAAGCGGACTGTCATAAACTTTGACACGTCATAAAACGCAAATAAATAGGAATTTCGACCAGCGAAGGCCAGATTCGTGATCCTGGCATTCGAAACCATAGGCATACCAAATTTCATCCAAATCGGTGAGGGTCATTAGCCCAGAGGTCCGGATGGAAGCCAGTTTTGGCTGTTTTCTGAAAAATAAAAGTATTAATATCTCTGCTTCTGCACCACATTTTGCACATTACAAAGTATGAAAAAATTCGCAAAAAAAATTAGCTTCCTGAGAAAAATTAGTTGAAGACTGTAGCTTTGTCCGTTCAGGAATTATTCGCGTTCAAAGTTTCGAAAAGAGGTCCAAAATCCAAACCTTGCCATTTTTTGGCGTCCGAGAAAAAAATCTCTGTTTTCGGCGTGATTTGAAAGTTGTCGTCGAGCAGAATTCGGGGCCGGTCTTGGATTTTCGATATCTGAATTTATAAAGAAGTTATGACGTGTGAAAGTTATGGTGTGCATTATGCAGAAAATTTGAAGTGTATTTATTCAGCAGTACAATCGAATAATTGAGTCATATGATATCTCGTTTGAAAGCTGAAGATCAGCAGAATTCAGATCTTGCCTTAGTTTTGCGAAATTTTCAATTATACAGGAGTTATGACGTAAAACGTGCAGAATGGACACACGTTGTGTTACAAACGGCATAAGTAGAAGAATTAAACAACCTCATTCAAGACATGAATCCTGGTGTAGTGGTTAGAGTTACCGACTACAAAGCAGAGGACGTGGGTTCGTGTCTGAGCTCTTCGTATAGCATTTTTTCCCTGTACAAGTTAATCTTCATTGAACTAATAAAGCCTAAAAAAAGTGACTGTTTCATCAGCTACAGCATAGCCGAGTGGTTAAAGGCAGCGGCTTGAAAACAAGAATTTCGGGTTTGCGGAAGCAAAAAGCTTTTACCTCTTAAATTCCTGCTCTAGTTTATTAATGTAGATAAAAGGGAAGCTTGACGTTTGCTTGCAGTACAGCCGAGTGGCTAAAGTGATTGTTTTCTGCACGAAACACCCAGGATCGCGTCTCTTTGCGGGATTTGCTTTTTATGTCTTGCTTTCAAACAATTACCTTCTATCTTTGTCTTCTTCTCCTCTTCATGGATTAGGCTGATTCCTCTTGCGTCTTTACAGTGTGTCCTTCTCTGCCTTCCCACGTCTCTATTGGAAAGCTGTTTGGTACCTTCCTAACATGTTCTATTTCTACCTTTGTAATAGGAAAAAAAGCTTGCTGCGGAACATAGGACTCGAACCCACAATGCTTGCTTCTGAAGCACTGCCTTTAACCACTCAGCTATATTGTAACTGATCGGGTAACCACCTTTTATCTTTATTAGTACAATGAAGACTAAACTTATAGCGGAAAGATGTTAAAAGGACAGCTTCAACACGAACCCGTATTCCTTGCGTTCAACTCACTGCCGTTAACCACTCGGCTATAGCAGAGCTAACATAAAAGTCACTTTTTTACCTTTATTAGTGCACTGAAGATTAAAGTTAATAGTGAAAAACGTTAAACTAATAACTGCGACGCGAACCCACGATTCTTGCACCGTAGTCTGTAACCCTAACCACCGCGCCCGGTGCTGTTGTGAAATACACTGCCTTACTTCTACTAGTTATGGCTTTTATGATACACCGTGTGTCCATTCAGGTAGGAAAAAAACTAAATTGGACCAGAACCTGCGATACTTTTGATTAGAACTGGTTGCCTTACCCATGCAACTATGCATCCAGTAAGAAACTCGCCCTTAGATTGTTCTTATGCTTCCTGAATGGTAAACACGCATGTATTTGAATCCTTACGGACTTGGAATCCTAAAATCTCAAACTTCGATTATCGTCAAAAGCCATCATATCTGCATACACCTCCAAGTTCTATGGAAATAATGTACTTCTGCATTCGAAATTACGTTCCGCACGTTTTACGTAACAAACGCTGTGTATTCGTAAATATCCGAAAACTCCGACCAGATCTGAATTCTGCTAATTTTCAAATTTTCTAACGAGATATATCACGTGACTCAAATACTCGTTTGTACCGCTGAATTGTACCATTCAAATTTTCTGCAGAATCCACACCATAACTTGCACACCCCATAACCTCTTTCTAAGTTCAAATATCGAAATTTTTCTGCTCGACTTCAGATCCCAAAGCACACTGGAAACCGAATTTCTCTTTCACACGCAAAATCTCGGTATGGAATTTTTTGGTAGAATACAATACTGCATCACTTACGTTACTATAATAAATGAAGAAGAGCGCAGGTATGTGCATAGTTTCACTTTTACTCCTGTGTCTTTACTGTTTTTTCTTCACATAGGGAGAAAAGGTAACGTTCGCATTTTCTTTCTCGCAGTTTACACAAACACTAATTACTTGGTTCGCCATATATTTAGCTTCTGCAAAGCTTGTGGTGGAAACCATGAACTACAAACATGTCGATGGCACTGCACATGCTCTGGTTTGGGCCCATATAACATGGCATTTGTTGCGCAAAACTCCGTCCGTATTTGTTCTCTTCCTCAAGAGCTCTGCGACGCGTGGCGTTGCTGGCAGGGAGAGCATGTCCTAGCACGAAGGAGTTTCACTGAGATTCTTGTCGGGTCTTTTATATCATATATTCCTCATACGGCCGCTTTTGCACCTTGAAAGATGACCCTGTTGACAGACTGGTGATGCCTAGGTATGAGAAGTTGTTTACCTCCTGCATACCAGCTTTTTCATTGGCTGTACTCTTGCTCCATTCTTAAATACCGTAACTAGAAACATGCTTGTTCTTATTGACTTGTACATCGTCACTTTAAGCCCATTCCTTTAGATTGTTCACCGCTGTTTGGAGGTCTTCTCTGTTTCGTGCTCCTATTACCATGTCATCTGCGTATGCATACATAACAACCGGCAGATTTCTTGTTATCATGGTGAAGTCTATTGTAGCTATGTTAAAAGGTGTGAGGCTAAGGGATCATCCTGTAGTATTCCGTTTTTTGCTTACGTTACTATACGTAATAGAGAAAGTAAGAACCTAATCAATAGGACACTTGAGCGCAAGATGTGTTTGCCAACTTGCAACACGTGTGTTACTTCTTTCATTGGCTGAGTGGTCAGCCCACGGATTTGGTAGTCCGGATATCCTGGTTCGATACGCATCTTGGGGTTTTGTTTTTTTAAAGGTTTCTTTTAAAAATAGATTTCAAAATTTTTGCATTAGGACCATTCTTTACACTCAACATGTCACGAAATAGTTTAAATTTTTGCCCTAGCTTTAGTGGTATTGAAATTACAGCTCTCTAAAGCGGACTGTCATAAACTTTGACACGTCATAAAACGCAAATAAATAGGAATTTCGACCAGCGAAGGCCAGATTCGTGATCCTGGCATTCGAAACCATAGGCATACCAAATTTCATCCAAATCGGTGAGGGTCATTAGCCCAGAGGTCCGGATGGAAGCCAGTTTTGACTGTTTTCTGAAAAATAAAAGTATTAATATCTCTGCTTGTGCACCACATTTTGCACATTACAAAGTATGAAAAAATTCGCAAAAAAATTAGCTTCCTGAGACAAATTAGTTGGAGACTGTAGCTTTGTCCGTTCAGGAATTATTCGCGTTCAAAGTTTCGAAAAGAGGTCCAAAATCCAAGACTTGCCATTTTTTGGCGTCCGAGAAAAAAATCTCTGTTTTCGGCGTGATTTGAAAGTTGTGGTCGAGCAGAATTCGGGGCCGGTCTTAGATTTTCGTTATCTGAATTTATAAAGAAGTTATGACGTGTGAAAGTTATGGTGTGCATTATGCAGAAAATTTGAAGTGTATTTATTCAGCAGTACAATCGAATAATTGAGTCATATGATATCTCGTTGGAAAGCTGAAGATCAGCAGAATTCAGATCTTGCCTTAGTTTTGCGAAATTTTGAATTATACAGGAGTTATGACGTAAAACGTGCAGAATGGACACACGTTGTGTTACAAACGGCATAAGTAGAAGAATTAAACAACCTCATTCAAGACATGAATCCTGGTGTAGTGGTTAGAGTTATCGACTACAAAGCAGAGGACGTGAGTTCGTGTCTGAGCTCTTCGTATAGCATTTTTTTCCCTGTACAAGTTAATCTTCATTGAACTAATAAAGCCTAAAAAAAGTCACTGTTTCATCAGCTACAGCATAGCCGAGTGGTTAAAGGCAGCGGCTTGAAAACAAGAATTTCGGGTTTGCGGAAGCAAAACGCTTTTACCTCTTAAATTCCTGCTCTAGTTTATTAATGTAGATAAAAGGGAAGCTTGACGTTTGCTTGCAGTACAGCCGAGTGGCTAAAGTGATTGTTTTCTGCACGAAACACCCAGGATCGAGTCTCTTTGCGGGATTTGCTTTTTATGTCTTGCTTTCAAACAATTACCTTCTATCTTTGTCTTCTTCTCCTCTTCATGGATTAGGCTGATTCCTCTTGTGTCTTTACAGTGTGTCCTTCTCTGCCTTCCCACGTCTCTATTGGAAAGCTGTTTGGTACCTTCCTAACATGTTCTATTTCTACCTTTGTAATAGGAAAAAAAGCTTACTGCGGAACATAGGACTCGAACCCACAATGCTTGCTTCTGAAGCACTGCCTTTAACCACTCAGCTATATTGTAACTGATCGGGTAACCACCTTTTATCTTTATTAGTACAATGAAGACTAAACTTATAGCGGAAAGATGTTAAAAGGACAGCTTCAACACGAACCCGTATTCCTTGCGTTCAACTCACTGCCGTTAACCACTCGGCTATAGCAGAGCTAACATAAGTGTCACTTTTTTACCTTTATTAGTGCACTGAAGATTAAAGTTAATAGTGAAAAACGTTAGACTAATAACTGCGACGCGAACCCACGATTCTTGCACCGTAGTCTGTAACCCTAACCACCGCGCCCGGTGCTGTTGTGAAATACGCTGCCTTACTTCTACTAGTTATGGCTTTTATGATACACCGTGTGTCCATTCAGGTAGGAAAAAAACTAAATTGGACCAGAACCTGCGATACTTTTGATTAGAACTGGTTGCCTTACCCATGCAACTATGCATCCAGTAAGAAACTCGCCCTTAGATTGTTCTTATGCTTCCTGAATGGTAAACACGCATGTATTTGAATCCTTACGGACTTGGAATCCTAAAATCTCAAACTTCGATTATCGTCAAAAGCCATCATATCTGCATACACCTCCAAGTTCTATGGAAATAATGTACTTCTGCATTCGAAATTACGTTCCGCACGTTTTACGTAACAAACGCTGTGTATTCGTAAATATCCGAAAACTCCGACCAGATCTGAATTCTGCTAATTTTCAAATTTTCTAACGAGATATATCACGTGACTCAAATACTCGTTTGTACCGCTGAATTGTACCATTCAAATTTTCTGCAGAATCCACACCATAACTTGCACACCCCATAACCTCTTTCTAAGTTCAAATATCGAAATTTTTCTGCTCGACTTCAGATCCCAAAGCACACTGGAAACCGAATTTCTCTTTCACACGCAAAATCTCGGTATGGAATTTTTTGGTAGAATACAATACTGCATCACTTACGTTACTATAATAAATGAAGAAGAGCGCAGGTATGTGCATAGTTTCACTTTTACTCCTGTGTCTTTACTGTTTTTTCTTCACATAGGGAGAAAAGGTAACGTTCGCATTTTCTTTCTCGCAGTTTACACAAACACTAATTACTTGGTTCGCCATATATTTAGCTTCTGCAAAGCTTGTGGTGGAAACCATGAACTACAAACATGTCGATGGCACTGCACATGCTCTGGTTTGGGCCCATATAACATGGCATTTGTTGCGCAAAACTCCGTCCGTATTTGTTCTCTTCCTCAAGAGCTCTGCGACGCGTGGCGTTGCTGGCAGGGAGAGCATGTCCTAGCACGAAGGAGTTTCACTGAGATTCTTGTCGGGTCTTTTATATCATATATTCCTCTAACAGCCGCTTTTGCACCCTGAAAGATGACCCTGTTGACAGACTGGTGATGCCTAGGTATGAGAAGTTGTTTACCTCCTGCATACCAGCTTTTTCATTGGCTGCTACTCTTGCTCCATTCTTAAATACCGTAACTAGAAACATGCTTGTTCTTATTGACTTGTACATCGTCACTTTAAGCCCATTCCTTTAGATTGTTCACCGCTGTTTGGAGGTCTTCTCTGTTTCGTGCTCCTATTACCATGTCATCTGCGTATGCATACATAACAACCGGCAGATTTCTTGTTATCATGGTGAAGTCTATTGTAGCTATGTTAAAAGGTGTGAGGCTAAGGGATCATCCTGTAGTATTCCGTTTTTTGCTTACGTTACTATACGTAATAGAGAAAGTAAGAACCTAATCAATAGGACACTTGAGCGCAAGATGTGTTTGCCAACTTGCAACACGTGTGTTACTTCTTTCATTGGCTGAGTGGTCAGCCCACGGATTTGGTAGTCCGGATATCCTGGTTCGATACGCATCTTGGGGTTTTTGTTTTTTTAAAGGTTTCTTTTAAAAATAGATTTCAAAATTTTTGCATTAGGACCATTCTTTACACTCAACATGTCACGAAATAGTTTAAATTTTTGCCCTAGCTTTAGTGGTATTGAAATTACAGCTCTCTAAAGCGGACTGTCATAAACTTTGACACGTCATAAAACGCAAATAAATAGGAATTTCGACCAGCGAAGGCCAGATTCGTGATCCTGGCATTCGAAACCATAGGCATACCAAATTTCATCCAAATCGGTGAGGGTCATTAGCCCAGAGGTCCGGATGGAAGCCAGTTTTGGCTGTTTTCTGAAAAATAAAAGTATTAATATCTCTGCTTGTGCACCACATTTTGCACATTACAAAGTATGAAAAAATTCGCAAAAAAATTAGCTTCCTGAGAAAAATTAGTTGGAGACTGTAGCTTTGTCCGTTCAGGAATTATTCGCGTTCAAAGTTTCGAAAAGAGGTCCAAAATCCAAGTCTAAAACCGAGAAAAAATCTCTGTTTTCGGCGTGATTTGAAAGTTGTGGTCGAGCAGAATTCGGGACCGGTCTTAGATTTTCGATATCTGAATTTATAAAGAAGTTATGACGTGTGAAAGTTATGGTGTGCATTATGCAGAAAATTTGAAGTGTATTTATTCAGCAGTACAATCAAATAATTGAGTCATATGATAACTCGTTGGAAAGCTGAAGATCAGCAGAATTCAGATCTTGCCTTAGTTTTGCGAAATTTTCAATTATACAGGAGTTATGACGGAAAACGTGCAGAATGGACACACGTTGTGTTACAAACGGCATAAGTAGAAGAATTAAACAACCTCATTCAAGACATGAATCCTGGTGTAGTGGTTAGAGTTACCGACTACAAAGCAGAGGACGTGAGTTCGTGTCTGAGCTCTTCGTATAGCATTTTTTTCCCTGTACAAGTTAATCTTCATTGAACTAATAAAGCCAAAAAAAGTGACTGTTTCATCAGCTACAGCATAGCCGAGTGGTTAAAGGCAGCGGCTTGAAAACAAGAATTTCGGGTTTGCGGAAGCAAAAAGCTTTTACCTCTTAAATTCCTGCTCTAGTTTATTAATGTAGATAAAAGGGAAGCTTGACGTTTGCTTGCAGTACAGCCGAGTGGCTAAAGTGATTGTTTTCTGCACGAAACACCCAGGATCGAGTCTCTTTGCGGGATTTGCTTTTTATGTCTTGCTTTCAAACAATTACCTTCTATCTTTGTCTTCTTCTCCTCTTCATGGATTAGGCTGATTCCTCTTGCGTCTTTACAGTGTGTCCTTCTCTGCCTTCCCACGTCTCTATTGGAAAGCTGTTTGGTACCTTCCTAACATGTTCTATTTCTACCTTTGTAATAGGAAAAAAAGCTTACTGCGGAACATAGGACTCGAACCCACAATGCTTGCTTCTGAAGCACTGCCTTTAACCACTCAGCTATATTGTAACTGATCGGGTAACCACCTTTTATCTTTATTAGTACAATGAAGACTAAACTTATAGCGGAAAGATGTTAAAAGGACAGCTTCAACACGAACCCGTATTCCTTGCGTTGAACTCACTGCCGTTAACCACTCGGCTATAGCAGAGCTAACATAAAAGTCACTTTTTTACCTTTATTAGTGCACTGAAGATTAAAGTTAATAGTGAAAAACGTTAAACTAAGAGCTGCGACGCGAAACCACGATTCTTGCACCGTAGTCTGTAACCCTAACCACCGCGCCCGGTGCTGTTGTGAAATACACTGCCTTACTTCTACTAGTTATGGCTTTTATGATACACCGTGTGTCCATTCAGGTAGGAAAAAAACTAAATTGGACCAGAACCTGCGATACTTTTGATTAGAACTGGTTGCCTTACCCATGCAACTATGCATCCAGTAAGAAACTCGCCCTTAGATTGTTCTTATGCTTCCTGAATGGTAAACACGCATGTATTTGAATCCTTACGGACTTGGAATTCTAAAATCTCAAACTTCGATTATCGTCAAAAGCCATCATATCTGCATACACCTCCAAGTTCTATGGAAATAATGTACTTCTGCATTCGAAATTACGTTCCGCACGTTTTACGTAACAAACGCTGTGTATTCGTAAATATCCGAAAACTCCGACCAGATCTGAATTCTGCTAATTTTCAAATTTTCTAACGAGATATATCACGTGACTCAAATACTCGTTTGTACCGCTGAATTGTACCATTCAAATTTTCTGCAGAATCCACACCATAACTTGCACACCCCATAACCTCTTTCTAAGTTCAAATATCGAAATTTTTCTGCTCGACTTCAGATCCCAAAGCACACTGGAAACCGAATTTCTCTTTCACACGCAAAATCTCGGTATGGAATTTTTTGGTAGAATACAATACTGCATCACTTACGTTACTATAATAAATGAAGAAGAGCGCAGGTATGTGCATAGTTTCACTTTTACTCCTGTGTCTTTACTGTTTTTTCTTCACATAGGGAGAAAAGGTAACGTTCGCATTTTCTTTCTCGCAGTTTACACAAACACTAATTACTTGGTTCGCCATATATTTAGCTTCTGCAAAGCTTGTGGTGGAAACCATGAACTACAAACATGTCGATGGCACTGCACATGCTCTGGTTTGGGCCCATATAACATGGCATTTGTTGCGCAAAACTCCGTCCGTATTTGTTCTCTTCCTCAAGAGCTCTGCGACGCGTGGCGTTGCTGGCAGGGAGAGCATGTCCTAGCACGAAGGAGTTTCACTGAGATTCTTGTCGGGTCTTTTATATCATATATTCCTCATACGGCCGCTTTTGCACCTTGAAAGATGACCCTGTTGACAGACTGGTGATGCCTAGGTATGAGAAGTTGTTTACCTCCTGCATACCAGCTTTTTCATTGGCTGCTACTCTTGCTCCATTCTTAAATACCGTAACTAGAAACATGCTTGTTCTTATTGACTTGTACATCGTCACTTTAAGCCCATTCCTTTAGATTGTTCACCGCTGTTTGGAGGTCTTCTCTGTTTCGTGCTCCTATTACCATGTCATCTGCGTATGCATACATAACAACCGGCAGATTTCTTGTTATCATGGTGAAGTCTATTGTAGCAATGTTAAAAGGTGTGAGGCTAAGGGATCATCCTGTAGTATTCCGTTTTTTGCTTACGTTACTATACGTAATAGAGAAAGTAAGAACCTAATCAATAGGACACTTGAGCGCAAGATGTGCTTGCCAACTTGCAACACGTGTGTTACTTCTTTCATTGGCTGAGTGGTCAGCCCACGGATTTGGTAGTCCGGATATCCTGGTTCGATACGCATCTTGGGGTTTTGTTTTTTTAAAGGTTTCTTTTAAAAATAGATTTCAAAATTTTTGCATTAGGACCATTCTTTACACTCAAAATGTCACGAAATAGTTTAAATTTTTGCCCTAGCTTTAGTGGTATTGAAATTACAGCTCTCTAAAGCGGACTGTCATAAACTTTGACACGTCATAAAACGCAAATAAATAGGAATTTCGACCAGCGAAGGCCAGATTCGTGATCCTGGCATTCGAAACCATAGGCATACCAAATTTCATCCAAATCGGTGAGGGTCATTAGCCCAGAGGTCCGGATGGAAGCCTGTTTTGGCTGTTTTCTGAAAAATAAAAGTATTAATATCTCTGCTTGTGCACCACATTTTGCACATTACAAAGTAGGAAAAAATTCGCAAAAAAATTAGCTTCCTGAGAAAAATTAGTTGGAGACTGTAGCTTTGTCCGTTCAGGAATTATTCGCGTTCAAAGTTTCGAAAAGAGGTCCAAAATCCAAGTCTAAAACCTTGCCATTTTTTGGCGTCCGAGAAAAAAATCTCTGTTTTCGGCGTGATTTGAAAGTTGTGGTCGAGCAGAATTCGGGACCGGTCTTAGATTTTCGATATCTGAATTTATAAAGAAGTTATGACGTGTGAAAGTTATGGTGTGCATTATGCAGAAAATTTGAAGTGTATTTATTCAGCAGTACAATCAAATAATTGAGTCATATGATAACTCGTTGGAAAGCTGAAGATCAGCAGAATTCAGATCTTGCCTTAGTTTTGCGAAATTTTCAATTATACAGGAGTTATGACGGAAAACGTGCAGAATGGACACACGTTGTGTTACAAACGGCATAAGTAGAAGAATTAAACAACCTCATTCAAGACATGAATCCTGGTGTAGTGGTTAGAGTTACCGACTACAAAGCAGAGGACGTGAGTTCGTGTCTGAGCTCTTCGTATAGCATTTTTTTCCCTGTACAAGTTAATCTTCATTGAACTAATAAAGCCAAAAAAAGTGACTGTTTCATCAGCTACAGCATAGCCGAGTGGTTAAAGGCAGCGGCTTGAAAACAAGAATTTCGGGTTTGCGGAAGCAAAAAGCTTTTACCTCTTAAATTCCTGCTCTAGTTTATTAATGTAGATAAAAGGGAAGCTTGACGTTTGCTTGCAGTACAGCCGAGTGGCTAAAGTGATTGTTTTCTGCACGAAACACCCAGGATCGAGTCTCTTTGCGGGATTTGCTTTTTATGTCTTGCTTTCAAACAATTACCTTCTATCTTTGTCTTCTTCTCCTCTTCATGGATTAGGCTGATTCCTCTTGCGTCTTTACAGTGTGTCCTTCTCTGCCTTCCCACGTCTCTATTGGAAAGCTGTTTGGTACCTTCCTAACATGTTCTATTTCTACCTTTGTAATAGGAAAAAAAGCTTACTGCGGAACATAGGACTCGAACCCACAATGCTTGCTTCTGAAGCACTGCCTTTAACCACTCAGCTATATTGTAACTGATCGGGTAACCACCTTTTATCTTTATTAGTACAATGAAGACTAAACTTATAGCGGAAAGATGTTAAAAGGACAGCTTCAACACGAACCCGTATTCCTTGCGTTGAACTCACTGCCGTTAACCACTCGGCTATAGCAGAGCTAACATAAAAGTCACTTTTTTACCTTTATTAGTGCACTGAAGATTAAAGTTAATAGTGAAAAACGTTAAACTAATAACTGCGACGCGAACCCACGATTCTTGCACCGTAGTCTGTAACCCTAACCACCGCGCCCGGTGCTGTTGTGAAATACATTGCCTTACTTCTACTAGTTATGGCTTTTATGATACACCGTGTGTCCATTCAGGTAGGAAAAAAACTAAATTGGACCAGAACCTGCGATACTTTTGATTAGAACTGGTTGCCTTACCCATGCAACTATGCATCCAGTAAGAAACTCGCCCTTAGATTGTTCTTATGCTTCCTGAATGGTAAACACGCATGTATTTGAATCCTTACGGACTTGGAATCCTAAAATCTCAAACTTCGATTATCGTCAAAAGCCATCATATCTGCATACACCTCCAAGTTCTATGGAAATAATGTACTTCTGCATTCGAAATTACGTTCCGCACGTTTTACGTAACAAACGCTGTGTATTCGTAAATATCCGAAAACTCCGACCAGATCTGAATTCTGCTAATTTTCAAATTTTTAACGAGATATATCACGTGACTCAAATACTCGTTTGTACCGCTGAATTGTACCATTCAAATTTTCTGCAGAATCCACACCATAACTTGCACACCCCATAACCTCTTTCTAAGTTCAAATATCGAAATTTTTCTGCTCGACTTCAGATCCCAAAGCACACTGGAAACCGAATTTCTCTTTCACACGCAAAATCTCGGTATGGAATTTTTTGGTAGAATACAATACTGCATCACTTACGTTACTATAATAAATGAAGAAGAGCGCAGGTATGTGCATAGTTTCACTTTTACTCCTGTGTCTTTACTGTTTTTTCTTCACATAGGGAGAAAAGGTAACGTTCGCATTTTCTTTCTCGCAGTTTACACAAACACTAATTACTTGGTTCGCCATATATTTAGCTTCTGCAAAGCTTGTGGTGGAAACCATGAACTGCAAACATGTCGATGGCACTGCACATGCTCTGGTTTGGGCCCATATAACATGGCATTTGTTGCGCAAAACTCCGTCCGTATTTGTTCTCTTCCTCAAGAGCTCTGCGACGCGTGGCGTTGCTGGCAGGGAGAGCATGTCCTAGCACGAAGGAGTTTCACTGAGATTCTTGTCGGGTCTTTTATATCATATATTCCTAATACGGCCGCTTTTGCACCTTGAAAGATGACCCTGTTGACAGACTGGTGATGCCTAGGTATGAGAAGTTGTTTACCTCCTGCATACCAGCTTTTTCATTGGCTGCTACTCTTGCTCCATTCTTAAATACCGTAACTAGAAACATGCTTGTTCTTATTGACTTGTACATCGTCACTTTAAGCCCATTCCTTTAGATTGTTCACCGCTGTTTGGAGGTCTTCTCTGTTTCGTGCTCCTATTACCATGTCATCTGCGTATGCATACATAACAACCGGCAGATTTCTTGTTATCATGGTGAAGTCTATTGTAGCAATGTTAAAAGGTGTGAGGCTAAGGGATCATCCTGTAGTATTCCGTTTTTTGCTTACGTTACTATACGTAATAGAGAAAGTAAGAACCTAATCAATAGGACACTTGAGCGCAAGATGTGCTTGCCAACTTGCAACACGTGTGTTACTTCTTTCATTGGCTGAGTGGTCAGCCCACGGATTTGGTAGTCCGGATATCCTGGTTCGATACGCATCTTGGGGTTTTGTTTTTTTAAAGGTTTCTTTTAAAAATAGATTTCAAAATTTTTGCATTAGGACCATTCTTTACACTCAACATGTCACGAAATAGTTTAAATTTTTGCCCTAGCTTTAGTGGTATTGAAATTACAGCTCTCTAAAGCGGACTGTCATAAACTTTGACACGTCATAAAACGCAAATAAATAGGAATTTCGACCAGCGAAGGCCAGATTCGTGATCCTGGCATTCGAAACCATAGGCATACCAAATTTCATCCAAATCGGTGAGGGTCATTAGCCCAGAGGTCCGGATGGAAGCCAGTTTTGGCTGTTTTCTGAAAAATAAAAGTATTAATATCTCTGCTTGTGCACCACATTTTGCACATTACAAAAATTGAAAAAATTCGCAAAAAAATTAGCTTCCTGAGAAAAATTAGTTGGAGACTGTAGCTTTGTCCGTTCAGGAATTATTCGCGTTCAAAGTTTCGAAAAGAGGTCCAAAATCCAAGTCTAAAACCTTGCCATTTTTTGGCGTCCGAGAAAAAATCTCTGTTTTCGGCGTGATTTGAAAGTTGTGGTTGAGCAGAATTCGGGACCGGTCTTAGATTTTCGATATCTGAATTTATAAAGAAGTTATGACGTGTGAAAGTTATGGTGTGCATTATGCAGAAAATTTGAAGTGTATTTATTCAGCAGTACAATCGAATAATTGAGTCATATGATATCTCGTTAGAAAGCTGAAGATCAGCAGAATTCAGATCTTGCCTTAGTTTTGCGAAATATTCAATTATACAGGAGTTATGACGTAAAACGTGCAGAATGGACACACGTTGTGTTACAAACGGCATAAGTAGAAGAATTAAACAACCTCATTCAAGACATGAATCCTGGTGTAGTGGTTAGAGTTACCGACTACAAAGCAGAGGACGTGAGTTCGTGTCTGAGCTCTTCGTATAGCATTTTTTTCCCTGTACAAGTTAATCTTCATTGAACTAATAAAGCCTAAAAAAAGTGACTGTTTCATCAGCTACAGCATAGCCGAGTGGTTAAAGGCAGCGGCTTGAAAACAAGAATTTCGGGTTTGCGGAAGCAAAAAGCTTTTACCTCTTAAATTCCTGCTCTAGTTTATTAATGTAGATAAAAGGGAAGCTTGACGTTTGCTTGCAGTACAGCCGAGTGGCTAAAGTGATTGTTTTCTGCACGAAACACCCAGGATCGAGTCTCTTTGCGGGATTTGCTTTTTATGTCTTGCTTTCAAACAATTACCTTCTATCTTTGTCTTCTTCTCCTCTTCATGGATTAGGCTGATTCCTCTTGCGTCTTTACAGTGTGTCCTTCTCTGCCTTCCCACGTCTCTATTGGAAAGCTGTTTGGTACCTTCCTAACATGTTCTATTTCTACCTTTGTAATAGGAAAAAAAGCTTACTGCGGAACATAGGACTCGAACCCACAATGCTTGCTTCTGAAGCACTGCCTTTAACCACCCAGCTATATTGTAACTGATCGGGTAACCACCTTTTATCTTTATTAGTACAATGAAGACTAAACTTATAGCGGAAAGATGTTAAAAGGACAGCTTCAACACGAACCCGTATTCCTTGCGTTCAACTCACTGCCGTTAACCACTCGGCTATAGCAGAGCTAACATAAAAGTCACTTTTTTACCTTTATTAGTGCACTGAAGATTAAAGTTAATAGTGAAAAACGTTAAACTAATAACTGTGACGCGAACCCACGATTCTTGCACCGTAGTCTGTAACCCTAACCACCGCGCCCGGTGCTGTTGTGAAATACACTGCCTTACTTCTACTAGTTATGGCTTTTATGATACACCGTGTGTCCATTCAGGTAGGAAAAAAACTAAATTGGACCAGAACCTGCGATACTTTTGATTAGAACTGGTTGCCTTACCCATGCAACTATGCATCCAGTAAGAAACTCGCCCTTAGATTGTTCTTATGCTTCCTGAATGGTAAACACGCATGTATTTGAATCCTTACGGACTTGGAATTATAAAATCTCAAACTTCGATTATCGTCAAAAGCCATCATATCTGCATACACCTCCAAGTTCTATGGAAATAATGTACTTCTGCATTCGAAATTACGTTCCGCACGTTTTACGTAACAAACGCTGTGTATTCGTAAATATCCGAAAACTCCGACCAGATCTGAATTCTGCTAATTTTCAAATTTTCTAACGAGATATATCACGTGACTCAAATTCTCGTTTGTACCGCAGAATTGTACCATTCAAATTTTCTGAGAGAATCCACACCATAACTTGCACACCCCATAACCTCTTTCTAAGTTCAAATATCGAAATTTTTCTGCTCGACTTCAGATCCCAAAGCACACTGGAAACCGAATTTCTCTTTCACACGCAAAATCTCGGTATGGAATTTTTTGGTAGAATACAATACTGCATCACTTACGTTACTATAATAAATGAAGAAGAGCGCAGGTATGTGCATAGTTTCACTTTTACTCCTGTCTTTACTTCACATAGGGAGAAAAGGTAACGTTCGCATTTTCTTTCTCGCAGTTTACACAAACACTAATTACTTGGTTCGCCATATATTTAGCTTCTGCAAAGCTTGTGGTGGAAACCATGAACTACAAACATGTCGATGGCACTGCACATGCTCTGGTTTGGGCCCATATAACATGGCATTTGTTGCGCAAAACTCCGTCCGTATTTGTTCTCTTCCTCAAGAGCTCTGCGACGCGTGGCGTTGCTGGCAGGGAGAGCATGTCCTAGCACGAAGGAGTTTCACTGAGATTCTTGTCGGGTCTTTTATATCATATATTCCTCATACGGCCGCTTTTGCACCTTGAAAGATGACCCTGTTGACAGACTGGTGATGCCTAGGTATGAGAAGTTGTTTACCTCCTGCATACCAGCTTTTTCATTGGCTGCTACTCTTGCTCCATTCTTAAATACCGTAACTAGAAACATGCTTGTTCTTATTGACTTGTACATCGTCACTTTAAGCCCATTCCTTTAGATTGTTCACCGCTGTTTGGAGGTCTTCTCTGTTTCGTGCTCCTATTACCATGTCATCTGCGTATGCATACATAACAACCGGCAGATTTCTTGTTATCATGGTGAAGTCTATTGTAGCAATGTTAAAAGGTGTGAGGCTAAGGGATCATCCTGTAGTATTCCGTTTTTTGCTTACGTTACTATACGTAATAGAGAAAGTAAGAACCTAATCAATAGGACACTTGAGCGCAAGATGTGCTTGCCAACTTGCAACACGTGTGTTACTTCTTTCATTGGCTGAGTGGTCAGCCCACGGATTTGGTAGTCCGGATATCCTGGTTCGATACGCATCTTGGGGTTTTGTTTTTTTAAAGGTTTCTTTTAAAAATAGATTTCAAAATTTTTGCATTAGGACCATTCTTTACACTCAACATGTCACGAAATAGTTTAAATTTTTGCCCTAGCTTTAGTGGTATTGAAATTACAGCTCTCTAAAGCGGACTGTCATAAACTTTGACACGTCATAAAACGCAAATAAATAGGAATTTCGACCAGCGAAGGCCAGATTCGTGATCCTGGCATTCGAAACCATAGGCATACCAAATTTCATCCAAATCGGTGAGGGTCATTAGCCCAGAGGTCCGGATGGAAGCCAGTTTTGGCTGTTTTCTGAAAAATAAAAGTATTAATATCTCTGCTTGTGCACCACATTTTGCACATTACAAAGTATGAAAAAATTCGCAAAAAAATTAGCTTCCTGAGAAAAATTAGTTGGAGACTGTAGCTTTGTCCGTTCAGGAATTATTCGCGTTCAAAGTTTCGAAAAGAGGTCCAAAATCCAAGTCTAAAACCTTGCCATTTTTTGGCGTCCGAGAAAAAAATCTCTGTTTTCGGCGTGATTTGAAAGTTGTGGTCGAGCAGAATTCGGGGCCGGTCTTAGATTTTCGATATCTGAATTTATAAAGAAGTTATGACGTGTGAAAGTTATGGTGTGCATTATGCAGAAAATTTGAAGTGTATTTATTCAGCAGTACAATCGAATAATTGAGTCATATGATATCTCGTTGGAAAGCTGAAGATCAGCAGAATTCAGATCTTGCCTTAGTTTTGCGAAATTTTCAATTATACAGGAGTTATGACGGAAAACGTGCAGAATGGACACACGTTGTGTTACAAACGGCATAAGTAGAAGAATTAAACAACCTCATTCAAGACATGAATCCTGGTGTAGTGGTTAGAGTTACCGACTACAAAGCAGAGGACGTGAGTTCGTGTCTGAGCTCTTCGTATAGCATTTTTTTCCCTGTACAAGTTAATCTTCATTGAACTAATAAAGCCAAAAAAAGTGACTGTTTCATCAGCTACAGCATAGCCGAGTGGTTAAAGGCAGCGGCTTGAAAACAAGAATTTCGGGTTTGCGGAAGCAAAAAGCTTTTACCTCTTAAATTCCTGCTCTAGTTTATTAATGTAGATAAAAGGGAAGCTTGACGTTTGCTTGCAGTACAGCCGAGTGGCTAAAGTGATTGTTTTCTGCACGAAACACCCAGGATCGAGTCTCTTTGCGGGATTTGCTTTTTATGTCTTGCTTTCAAACAATTACCTTCTATCTTTGTCTTCTTCTCCTCTTCATGGATTAGGCTGATTCCTCTTGCGTCTTTACAGTGTGTCCTTCTCTGCCTTCCCACGTCTCTATTGGAAAGCTGTTTGGTACCTTCCTAACATGTTCTATTTCTACCTTTGTAATAGGAAAAAAAGCTTACTGCGGAACATAGGACTCGAACCCACAATGCTTGCTTCTGAAGCACTGCCTTTAACCACTCAGCTATATTGTAACTGATCGGGTAACCACCTTTTATCTTTATTAGTACAATGAAGACTAAACTTATAGCGGAAAGATGTTAAAAGGACAGCTTCAACACGAACCCGTATTCCTTGCGTTCAACTCACTGCCGTTAACCACTCGGCTATAGCAGAGCTAACATAAAAGTCACTTTTTTACCTTTATTAGTGCACTGAAGATTAAAGTTAATAGTGAAAAACGTTAAACTAAGAGCTGCGACGCGAAACCACGATTCTTGCACCGTAGTCTGCAACCCTAACCACCGCGCCCGGTGCTGTTGTGAAATACACTGCCTTACTTCTACTAGTTATGGCTTTTATGATACACCGTGTGTCCATTCAGGTAGTAAAAAAACTAAATTGGACCAGAACCTGCGATACTTTTGATTAGAACTGGTTGCCTTACCCATGCAACTATGCATCCAGTAAGAAACTCGCCCTTAGATTGTTCTTATGCTTCCTGAATGGTAAACACGCATGTATTTGAATCCTTACGGACTTGGAATTCTAAAATCTCAAACTTCGATTATCGTCAAAAGCCATCATATCTGCATACACCTCCAAGTTCTATGGAAATAATGTACTTCTGCATTCGAAATTACGTTCCGCACGTTTTACGTAACAAACGCTGTGTATTCGTAAATATCCGAAAACTCCGACCAGATCTGAATTCTGCTAATTTTCAAATTTTCTAACGAGATATATCACGTGACTCAAATACTCGTTTGTACCGCTGAATTGTACCATTCAAATTTTCTGCAGAATCCACACCATAACTTGCACACCCCATAACCTCTTTCTAAGTTCAAATATCGAAATTTTTCTGCTCGACTTCAGATCCCAAAGCACACTGGAAACCGAATTTCTCTTTCACACGCAAAATCTCGGTATGGAATTTTTTGGTAGAATACAATACTGCATCACTTACGTTACTATAATAAATGAAGAAGAGCGCAGGTATGTGCATAGTTTCACTCTTACTCCTGTGTCTTTACTTCACAAAGGGAGAAAACGTAACGTTCGCATTTTCTTTCTCGCAGTTTACACAAACACTAATTACTTGGTTCGCCATATATTTAGCTTCTGCAAAGCTTGTGGTGGAAACCATGAACTACAAACATGTCGATGGCACTGCACATGCTCTGGTTTGGGCCCATATAACATGGCATTTGTTGCGCAAAACTCCGTCCGTATTTGTTCTCTTCCTCAAGAGCTCTGCGACGCGTGGCGTTGCTGGCAGGGAGAGCATGTCCTAGCACGAAGGAGTTTCACTGAGATTCTTGTCGGGTCTTTTATATCATATATTCCTCATACGGCCGCTTTTGCACCTTGAAAGATGACCCTGTTGACAGACTGGTGATGCCTAGGTATGAGAAGTTGTTTACCTCCTGCATACCAGCTTTTTCATTGGCTGCTACTCTTGCTCCATTCTTAAATACCGTAACTAGAAACATGCTTGTTCTTATTGACTTGTACATCGTCACTTAAAGCCCATTCCTTTAGATTGTTCACCGCTGTTTGGAGGTCTTCTCTGTTTCGTGCTCCTATTACCATGTCATCTGCGTATGCATACATAACAACCGGCAGATTTCTTGTTATCATGGTGAAGTCTATTGTAGCAATGTTAAAAGGTGTGAGGCTAAGGGATCATCCTGTAGTATTCCGTTTTTTGCTTACGTTACTATACGTAATAGAGAAAGTAAGAACCTAATCAATAGGACACTTGAGCGCAAGATGTGCTTGCCAACTTGCAACACGTGTGTTACTTCTTTCATTGGCTGAGTGGTCAGCCCACGGATTTGGTAGTCCGGATATCCTGGTTCGATACGCATCTTGGGGTTTTGTTTTTTTAAAGGTTTCTTTTAAAAATAGATTTCAAAATTTTTGCATTAGGACCATTCTTTACACTCAACATGTCACGAAATAGTTTAAATTTTTGCCCTAGCTTTAGTGGTATTGAAATTACAGCTCTCTAAAGCGGACTGTCATAAACTTTGACACGTCATAAAACGCAAATAAATAGGAATTTCGACCAGCGAAGGCCAGATTCGTGATCCTGGCATTCGAAACCATAGGCATACCAAATTTCATCCAAATCGGTGAGGATCATTAGCCCAGAGGTCCGGATGGAAGCCAGTTTTGGCTGTTTTCTGAAAAATAAAAGTATTAATATCTCTGCTTGTGCACCACATTTTGCACATTACAAAGTATGAAAACATTCGCAAAAAAATTAGCTTCCTGAGAAAAATTAGTTGGAGACTGTAGCTTTGTCCGTTCAGGAATTATTCGCGTTCAAAGTTTCGAAAAGAGGTCCAAAATCCAAGTCTAAAACCTTGCCATTTTTTGGCGTCCGAGAAAAAAATCTCTGTTTTCGGCGTGATTTGAAAGTTGTGGTCGAGCAGAATTCGGGACCGGTCTTAGATTTTCGATATCTGAATTTATAAAGAAGTTATGACGTGTGAAAGTTATGGTGTGCATTATGCAGAAAATTTGAAGTGTATTTATTCAGCAGTACAATCGAATAATTGAGTCATATGATATCTCGTTGGAAAGCTGAAGATCAGCAGAATTCAGATCTTGCCGTAGTTTTGCGAAATTTTCAATTATACAGGAGTTATGACGTAAAATGTGCAGAATGGACACACGTTGTGTTACAAACGGAATAAGTAGAAGAATTAAACAACCTCATTCAAGACATGAATCCTGGTGTAGTGGTTAGAGTTACCGACTACAAAGCAGAGGACGTGAGTTCGTGTCTGAGCTCTTCGTATAGCATTTTTTTCCCTGTACAAGTTAATCTTCATTGAACTAATAAACCCTAAAAAAAGTGACTGTTTCATCAGCTACAGCATAGCCGAGTGGTTAAAGGCAGCGGCTTGAAAACAAGAATTTCGGGTTTGCGGAAGCAAAAAGCTTTTACCTCTTAAATTCCTGCTCTAGTTTATTAATGTAGATAAAAGGGAAGCTTCACGTTTGCTTGCAGTACAGCCGAGTGGCTAAAGTGATTGTTTTCTGCACGAAACACCCAGGATCGAGTCTCTTTGCGGGATTTGCTTTTTATGTCTTGCTTTCAAACAATTACCTTCTATCTTTGTCTTCTTCTCCTCTTCATGGATTAGGCTGATTCCTCTTGCGTCTTTACAGTGTGTCCTTCTCTGCCTTCCCACGTCTCTATTGGAAAGCTGTTTGGTACCTTCCTAACATGTTCTATTTCTACCTTTGTAATAGGAAAAAAAGCTTACTGCGGAACATAGGACTCGAACCCACAATGCTTGCTTCTGAAGCACTGCCTTTAACCACTCAGCTATATTGTAACTGATCGGGTAACCACCTTTTATCTTTATTAGTACAATGAAGACTAAACTTATAGCGGAAAGATGTTAAAAGGACAGCTTCAACACGAACCCGTATTCCTTGCGTTCAACTCACTGCCGTTAACCACTCGGCTATAGCAGAGCTAACATAAAAGTCACTTTTTTACCTTTATTAGTGCACTGAAGATTAAAGTTAATAGTGAAAAACGTTAAACTAATAACTGTGACGCGAACCCACGATTCTTGCACCGTAGTCTGTAACCCTAACCACCGCGCCCGGTGCTGTTGTGAAATACGCTGCCTTACTTCTACTAGTTATGGCTTTTATGATACACCGTGTGTCCATTCAGGTAGGAAAAAAACTAAATTGGACCAGAACCTGCGATACTTTTGATTAGAACTGGTTGCCTTACCCATGCAACTATGCATCCAGTAAGAAACTCGCCCTTAGATTGTTCTTATGCTTCCTGAATGGTAAACACGCATGTATTTGAATCCTTACGGACTTGGAATCCTAAAATCTCAAACTTCGATTATCGTCAAAAGCCATCATATCTGCATACACCTCCAAGTTCTATGGAAATAATGTACTTCTGCATTCGAAATTACGTTCCGCACGTTTTACGTAACAAACGCTGTGTATTCGTAAATATCCGAAAACTCCGACCAGATCTGAATTCTGCTAATTTTCAAATTTTCTAACGAGATATATCACGTGACTCAAATACTCGTTTGTACCGCTGAATTGTACCATTCAAATTTTCTGCAGAATCCACACCATAACTTGCACACCCCATAACCTCTTTCTAAGTTCAAATATCGAAATTTTTCTGCTCGACTTCAGATCCCAAAGCACACTGGAAACCGAATTTCTCTTTCACACGCAAAATCTCGGTATGGAATTTTTTGGTAGAATACAATACTGCATCACTTACGTTACTATAATAAATGAAGAAGAGCGCAGGTATGTGCATAGTTTCACTTTTACTCCTGTGTCTTTACTTCACATAGGGAGAAAAGGTAACGTTCGCATTTTCTTTCTCGCAGTTTACACAAACACTAATTACTTGGTTCGCCATATATTTAGCTTCTGCAAAGCTTGTGGTGGAAACCATGAACTACAAACATGTCGATGGCACTGCACATGCTCTGGTTTGGGCCCATATAACATGGCATTTGTTGCGCAAAACTCCGTCCGTATTTGTTCTCTTCCTCAAGAGCTCTGCGACGCGTGGCGTTGCTGGCAGGGAGAGCATGTCCTAGCACGAAGGAGTTTCACTGAGATTCTTGTCGGGTCTTTTATATCATATATTCCTCATACGGCCGCTTTTGCACCTTGAAAGATGACCCTGTTGACAGACTGGTGATGCCTAGGTATGAGAAGTTGTTTACCTCCTGCATACCAGCTTTTTCATTGGCTGCTACTCTTGCTCCATTCTTAAATACCGTAACTAGAAACATGCTTGTTCTTATTGACTTGTACATCGTCACTTAAAGCCCATTCCTTTAGATTGTTCACCGCTGTTTGGAGGTCTTCTCTGTTTCGTGCTCCTATTACCATGTCATCTGCGTATGCATACATAACAACCGGCAGATTTCTTGTTATCATGGTGAAGTCTATTGTAGCAATGTTAAAAGGTGTGAGGCTAAGGGATCATCCTGTAGTATTCCGTTTTTTGCTTACGTTACTATACGTAATAGAGAAAGTAAGAACCTAATCAATAGGACACTTGAGCGCAAGATGTGCTTGCCAACTTGCAACACGTGTGTTACTTCTTTCATTGGCTGAGTGGTCAGCCCACGGATTTGGTAGTCCGGATATCCTGGTTCGATACGCATCTTGGGGTTTTGTTTTTTTAAAGGTTTCTTTTAAAAATAGATTTCAAAATTTTTGCATTAGGACCATTCTTTACACTCAACATGTCACGAAATAGTTTAAATTTTTGCCCTAGCTTTAGTGGTATTGAAATTACAGCTCTCTAAAGCGGACTGTCATAAACTTTGACACGTCATAAAACGCAAATAAATAGGAATTTCGACCAGCGAAGGCCAGATTCGTGATCCTGGCATTCGAAACCATAGGCATACCAAATTTCATCCAAATCGGTGAGGGTCATTAGCCCAGAGGTCCGGATGGAAGCCAGTTTTGGCTGTTTTCTGAAAAATAAAAGTATTAATATCTCTGCTTGTGCACCACATTTTGCACATTACAAAGTATGAAAACATTCGCAAAAAAATTAGCTTCCTGAGAAAAATTAGTTGGAGACTGTAGCTTTGTCCGTTCAGGAATTATTCGCGTTCAAAGTTTCGAAAAGAGGTCCAAAATCCAAGTCTTGCCATTTTTTGGCGTCCGAGAAAAAAATCTCTGTTTTCGGCGTGATTTGAAAGTTGTGGTCGAGCAGAATTCGGGACCGGTCTTAGATTTTCGATATCTGAATTTATAAAGAAGTTATGACGTGTGAAAGTTATGGTGTGCATTATGCAGAAAATTTGAAGTGTATTTATTCAGCAGTACAATCGAATAATTGAGTCATATGATATCTCGTTGGAAAGCTGAAGATCAGCAGAATTCAGATCTTGCCGTAGTTTTGCGAAATTTTCAATTATACAGGAGTTATGACGTAAAATGTGCAGAATGGACACACGTTGTGTTACAAACGGAATAAGTAGAAGAATTAAACAACCTCATTCAAGACATGAATCCTGGTGTAGTGGTTAGAGTTACCGACTACAAAGCAGAGGACGTGAGTTCGTGTCTGAGCTCTTCGTATAGCATTTTTTTCCCTGTACAAGTTAATCTTCATTGAACTAATAAACCCTAAAAAAAGTGACTGTTTCATCAGCTACAGCATAGCCGAGTGGTTAAAGGCAGCGGCTTGAAAACAAGAATTTCGGGTTTGCGGAAGCAAAAAGCTTTTACCTCTTAAATTCCTGCTCTAGTTTATTAATGTAGATAAAAGGGAAGCTTCACGTTTGCTTGCAGTACAGCCGAGTGGCTAAAGTGATTGTTTTCTGCACGAAACACCCAGGATCGAGTCTCTTTGCGGGATTTGCTTTTTATGTCTTGCTTTCAAACAATTACCTTCTATCTTTGTCTTCTTCTCCTCTTCATGGATTAGGCTGATTCCTCTTGCGTCTTTACAGTGTGTCCTTCTCTGCCTTCCCACGTCTCTATTGGAAAGCTGTTTGGTACCTTCCTAACATGTTCTATTTCTACCTTTGTAATAGGAAAAAAAGCTTACTGCGGAACATAGGACTCGAACCCACAATGCTTGCTTCTGAAGCACTGCCTTTAACCACTCAGCTATATTGTAACTGATCGGGTAACCACCTTTTATCTTTATTAGTACAATGAAGACTAAACTTATAGCGGAAAGATGTTAAAAGGACAGCTTCAACACGAACCCGTATTCCTTGCGTTCAACTCACTGCCGTTAACCACTCGGCTATAGCAGAGCTAACATAAAAGTCACTTTTTTACCTTTATTAGTGCACTGAAGATTAAAGTTAATAGTGAAAAACGTTAAACTAATAACTGTGACGCGAACCCACGATTCTTGCACCGTAGTCTGTAACCCTAACCACCGCGCCCGGTGCTGTTGTGAAATACGCTGCCTTACTTCTACTAGTTATGGCTTTTATGATACACCGTGTGTCCATTCAGGTAGGAAAAAAACTAAATTGGACCAGAACCTGCGATACTTTTGATTAGAACTGGTTGCCTTACCCATGCAACTATGCATCCAGTAAGAAACTCGCCCTTAGATTGTTCTTATGCTTCCTGAATGGTAAACACGCATGTATTTGAATCCTTACGGACTTGGAATCCTAAAATCTCAAACTTCGATTATCGTCAAAAGCCATCATATCTGCATACACCTCCAAGTTCTATGGAAATAATGTACTTCTGCATTCGAAATTACGTTCCGCACGTTTTACGTAACAAACGCTGTGTATTCGTAAATATCCGAAAACTCCGACCAGATCTGAATTCTGCTAATTTTCAAATTTTCTAACGAGATATATCACGTGACTCAAATACTCGTTTGTACCGCTGAATTGTACCATTCAAATTTTCTGCAGAATCCACACCATAACTTGCACACCCCATAACCTCTTTCTAAGTTCAAATATCGAAATTTTTCTGCTCGACTTCAGATCCCAAAGCACACTGGAAACCGAATTTCTCTTTCACACGCAAAATCTCGGTATGGAATTTTTTGGTAGAATACAATACTGCATCACTTACGTTACTATAATAAATGAAGAAGAGCGCAGGTATGTGCATAGTTTCACTTTTACTCCTGTGTCTTTACTTCACATAGGGAGAAAAGGTAACGTTCGCATTTTCTTTCTCGCAGTTTACACAAACACTAATTACTTGGTTCGCCATATATTTAGCTTCTGCAAAGCTTGTGGTGGAAACCATGAACTACAAACATGTCGATGGCACTGCACATGCTCTGGTTTGGGCCCATATAACATGGCATTTGTTGCGCAAAACTCCGTCCGTATTTGTTCTCTTCCTCAAGAGCTCTGCGACGCGTGGCGTTGCTGGCAGGGAGAGCATGTCCTAGCACGAAGGAGTTTCACTGAGATTCTTGTCGGGTCTTTTATATCATATATTCCTCATACGGCCGCTTTTGCACCTTGAAAGATGACCCTGTTGACAGACAGGTGATGCCTAGGTATGAGAAGTTGTTTACCTCCTGCATACCAGCTTTTTCATTGGCTGCTACTCTTGCTCCATTCTTAAATACCGTAACTAGAAACATGCTTGTTCTTATTGACTTGTACATCGTCACTTTAAGCCCATTCCTTTAGATTGTTCACCGCTGTTTGGAGGTCTTCTCTGTTTCGTGCTCCTATTACCATGTCATCTGCGTATGCATACATAACAACCGGCAGATTTCTTGTTATCATGGTGAAGTCTATTGTAGCAATGTTAAAAGGTGTGAGGCTAAGGGATCATCCTGTAGTATTCCGTTTTTTGCTTACGTTACTATACGTAATAGAGAAAGTAAGAACCTAATCAATAGGACACTTGAGCGCAAGATGTGCTTGCCAACTTGCAACACGTGTGTTACTTCTTTCATTGGCTGAGTGGTCAGCCCACGGATTTGGTAGTCCGGATATCCTGGTTCGATACGCATCTTGGGGTTTTGTTTTTTTAAAGGTTTCTTTTAAAAATAGATTTCAAAATTTTTGCATTAGGACCATTCTTTACACTCAACATGTCACGAAATAGTTTAAATTTTTGCCCTAGCTTTAGTGGTATTGAAATTACAGCTCTCTAAAGCGGACTGTCATAAACTTTGACACGTCATAAAACGCAAATAAATAGGAATTTCGACCAGCGAAGGCCAGATTCGTGATCCTGGCATTCGAAACCATAGGCATACCAAATTTCATCCAAATCGGTGAGGGTCATTAGCCCAGAGGTCCGGATGGAAGCCAGTTTTGGCTGTTTTCTGAAAAATAAAAGTATTAATATCTCTGCTTGTGCACCACATTTTGCACATTACAAAGTATGAAAACATTCGCAAAAAAATTAGCTTCCTGAGAAAAATTAGTTGGAGACTGTAGCTTTGTCCGTTCAGGAATTATTCGCGTTCAAAGTTTCGAAAAGAGGTCCAAAATCCAAGTCTAAAACCTTGCCATTTTTTGGCGTCCGAGAAAAAAATCTCTGTTTTCGGCGTGATTTGAAAGTTGTGGTCGAGCAGAATTCGGGACCGGTCTTAGATTTTCGATATCTGAATTTATAAAGAAGTTATGACGTGTGAAAGTTATGGTGTGCATTATGCAGAAAATTTGAAGTGTATTTATTCAGCAGTACAATCGAATAATTGAGTCATATGATATCTCGTTGGAAAGCTGAAGATCAGCAGAATTCAGATCTTGCCGTAGTTTTGCGAAATTTTCAATTATACAGGAGTTATGACGTAAAATGTGCAGAATGGACACACGTTGTGTTACAAACGGAATAAGTAGAAGAATTAAACAACCTCATTCAAGACATGAATCCTGGTGTAGTGGTTAGAGTTACCGACTACAAAGCAGAGGACGTGAGTTCGTGTCTGAGCTCTTCGTATAGCATTTTTTTCCCTGTACAAGTTAATCTTCATTGAACTAATAAACCCTAAAAAAAGTGACTGTTTCATCAGCTACAGCATAGCCGAGTGGTTAAAGGCAGCGGCTTGAAAACAAGAATTTCGGGTTTGCGGAAGCAAAAAGCTTTTACCTCTTAAATTCCTGCTCTAGTTTATTAATGTAGATAAAAGGGAAGCTTCACGTTTGCTTGCAGTACAGCCGAGTGGCTAAAGTGATTGTTTTCTGCACGAAACACCCAGGATCGAGTCTCTTTGCGGGATTTGCTTTTTATGTCTTGCTTTCAAACAATTACCTTCTATCTTTGTCTTCTTCTCCTCTTCATGGATTAGGCTGATTCCTCTTGCGTCTTTACAGTGTGTCCTTCTCTGCCTTCCCACGTCTCTATTGGAAAGCTGTTTGGTACCTTCCTAACATGTTCTATTTCTACCTTTGTAATAGGAAAAAAAGCTTACTGCGGAACATAGGACTCGAACCCACAATGCTTGCTTCTGGAGCACTGCCTTTAACCACTCAGCTATATTGTAACTGATCGGGTAACCACCTTTTATCTTTATTAGTACAATGAAGACTAAACTTATAGCGGAAAGATGTTAAAAGGACAGCTTCAACACGAACCCGTATTCCTTGCGTTCAACTCACTGCCGTTAACCACTCGGCTATAGCAGAGCTAACATAAAAGTCACTTTTTTACCTTTATTAGTGCACTGAAGATTAAAGTTAATAGTGAAAAACGTTAAACTAATAACTGTGACGCGAACCCACGATTCTTGCACCGTAGTCTGTAACCCTAACCACCGCGCCCGGTGCTGTTGTGAAATACGCTGCCTTACTTCTACTAGTTATGGCTTTTATGATACACCGTGTGTCCATTCAGGTAGGAAAAAAACTAAATTGGACCAGAACCTGCGATACTTTTGATTAGAACTGGTTGCCTTACCCATGCAACTATGCATCCAGTAAGAAACTCGCCCTTAGATTGTTCTTATGCTTCCTGAATGGTAAACACGCATGTATTTGAATCCTTACGGACTTGGAATCCTAAAATCTCAAACTTCGATTATCGTCAAAAGCCATCATATCTGCATACACCTCCAAGTTCTATGGAAATAATGTACTTCTGCATTCGAAATTACGTTCCGCACGTTTTACGTAACAAACGCTGTGTATTCGTAAATATCCGAAAACTCCGACCAGATCTGAATTCTGCTAATTTTCAAATTTTCTAACGAGATATATCACGTGACTCAAATACTCGTTTGTACCGCTGAATTGTACCATTCAAATTTTCTGCAGAATCCACACCATAACTTGCACACCCCATAACCTCTTTCTAAGTTCAAATATCGAAATTTTTCTGCTCGACTTCAGATCCCAAAGCACACTGGAAACCGAATTTCTCTTTCACACGCAAAATCTCGGTATGGAATTTTTTGGTAGAATACAATACTGCATCACTTACGTTACTATAATAAATGAAGAAGAGCGCAGGTATGTGCATAGTTTCACTTTTACTCCTGTGTCTTTACTTCACATAGGGAGAAAAGGTAACGTTCGCATTTTCTTTCTCGCAGTTTACACAAACACTAATTACTTGGTTCGCCATATATTTAGCTTCTGCAAAGCTTGTGGTGGAAACCATGAACTACAAACATGTCGATGGCACTGCACATGCTCTGGTTTGGGCCCATATAACATGGCATTTGTTGCGCAAAACTCCGTCCGTATTTGTTCTCTTCCTCAAGAGCTCTGCGACGCGTGGCGTTGCTGGCAGGGAGAGCATGTCCTAGCACGAAGGAGTTTCACTGAGATTCTTGTCGGGTCTTTTATATCATATATTCCTCATACGGCCGCTTTTGCACCTTGAAAGATGACCCTGTTGACAGACAGGTGATGCCTAGGTATGAGAAGTTGTTTACCTCCTGCATACCAGCTTTTTCATTGGCTGCTACTCTTGCTCCATTCTTAAATACCGTAACTAGAAACATGCTTGTTCTTATTGACTTGTACATCGTCACTTTAAGCCCATTCCTTTAGATTGTTCACCGCTGTTTGGAGGTCTTCTCTGTTTCGTGCTCCTATTACCATGTCATCTGCGTATGCATACATAACAACCGGCAGATTTCTTGTTATCATGGTGAAGTCTATTGTAGCAATGTTAAAAGGTGTGAGGCTAAGGGATCATCCTGTAGTATTCCGTTTTTTGCTTACGTTACTATACGTAATAGAGAAAGTAAGAACCTAATCAATAGGACACTTGAGCGCAAGATGTGCTTGCCAACTTGCAACACGTGTGTTACTTCTTTCATTGGCTGAGTGGTCAGCCCACGGATTTGGTAGTCCGGATATCCTGGTTCGATACGCATCTTGGGGTTTTGTTTTTTTAAAGGTTTCTTTTAAAAATAGATTTCAAAATTTTTGCATTAGGACCATTCTTTACACTCAACATGTCACGAAATAGTTTAAATTTTTGCCCTAGCTTTAGTGGTATTGAAATTACAGCTCTCTAAAGCGGACTGTCATAAACTTTGACACGTCATAAAACGCAAATAAATAGGAATTTCGACCAGCGAAGGCCAGATTCGTGATCCTGGCATTCGAAACCATAGGCATACCAAATTTCATCCAAATCGGTGAGGGTCATTAGCCCAGAGGTCCGGATGGAAGCCAGTTTTGGCTGTTTTCTGAAAAATAAAAGTATTAATATCTCTGCTTGTGCACCACATTTTGCACATTACAAAGTAAGAAAACATTCGCAAAAAAATTAGCTTCCTGAGAAAAATTAGTTGGAGACTGTAGCTTTGTCCGTTCAGGAATTATTCGCGTTCAAAGTTTCGAAAAGAGGTCCAAAATCCAAGTCTAAAACCTTGCCATTTTTTGGCGTCCGAGAAAAAAATCTCTGTTTTCGGCGTGATTTGAAAGTTGTGGTCGAGCAGAATTCGGGACCGGTCTTAGATTTTCGATATCTGAATTTATAAAGAAGTTATGACGTGTGAAAGTTATGGTGTGCATTATGCAGAAAATTTGAAGTGTATTTATTCAGCAGTACAATCGAATAATTGAGTCATATGATATCTCGTTGGAAAGCTGAAGATCAGCAGAATTCAGATCTTGCCGTAGTTTTGCGAAATTTTCAATTATACAGGAGTTATGACGTAAAATGTGCAGAATGGACACACGTTGTGTTACAAACGGAATAAGTAGAAGAATTAAACAACCTCATTCAAGACATGAATCCTGGTGTAGTGGTTAGAGTTACCGACTACAAAGCAGAGGACGTGAGTTCGTGTCTGAGCTCTTCGTATAGCATTTTTTTCCCTGTACAAGTTAATCTTCATTGAACTAATAAACCCTAAAAAAAGTGACTGTTTCATCAGCTACAGCATAGCCGAGTGGTTAAAGGCAGCGGCTTGAAAACAAGAATTTCGGGTTTGCGGAAGCAAAAAGCTTTTACCTCTTAAATTCCTGCTCTAGTTTATTAATGTAGATAAAAGGGAAGCTTCACGTTTGCTTGCAGTACAGCCGAGTGGCTAAAGTGATTGTTTTCTGCACGAAACACCCAGGATCAAGTCTCTTTGCGGGATTTGCTTTTTATGTCTTGCTTTCAAACAATTACCTTCTATCTTTGTCTTCTTCTCCTCTTCATGGATTAGGCTGATTCCTCTTGCGTCTTTACAGTGTGTCCTTCTCTGCCTTCCCACGTCTCTATTGGAAAGCTGTTTGGTACCTTCCTAACATGTTCTATTTCTACCTTTGTAATAGGAAAAAAAGCTTACTGCGGAACATAGGACTCGAACCCACAATGCTTGCTTCTGAAGCACTGCCTTTAACCACTCAGCTATATTGTAACTGATCGGGTAACCACCTTTTATCTTTATTAGTACAATGAAGACTAAACTTATAGCGGAAAGATGTTAAAAGGACAGCTTCAACACGAACCCGTATTCCTTGCGTTCAACTCACTGCCGTTAACCACTCGGCTATAGCAGAGCTAACATAAAAGTCACTTTTTTACCTTTATTAGTGCACTGAAGATTAAAGTTAATAGTGAAAAACGTTAAACTAATAACTGTGACGCGAACCCACGATTCTTGCACCGTAGTCTGTAACCCTAACCACCGCGCCCGGTGCTGTTGTGAAATACACTGCCTTACTTCTACTAGTTATGGCTTTTATGATACACCGTGTGTCCATTCAGGTAGGAAAAAAACTAAATTGGACCAGAACCTGCGATACTTTTGATTAGAACTGGTTGCCTTACCCATGCAACTATGCATCCAGTAAGAAACTCGCCCTTAGATTGTTCTTATGCTTCCTGAATGGTAAACACGCATGTATTTGAATCCTTACGGACTTGGAATCCTAAAATCTCAAACTTCGATTATCGTCAAAAGCCATCATATCTGCATACACCTCCAAGTTCTATGGAAATAATGTACTTCTGCATTCGAAATTACGTTCCGCACGTTTTACGTAACAAACGCTGTGTATTCGTAAATATCCGAAAACTCCGACCAGATCTGAATTCTGCTAATTTTCAAATTTTCTAACGAGATATATCACGTGACTCAAATACTCGTTTGTACCGCTGAATTGTACCATTCAAATTTTCTGCAGAATCCACACCATAACTTGCACACCCCATAACCTCTTTCTAAGTTCAAATATCGAAATTTTTCTGCTCGACTTCAGATCCCAAAGCACACTGGAAACCGAATTTCTCTTTCACACGCAAAATCTCGGTATGGAATTTTTTGGTAGAATACAATACTGCATCACTTACGTTACTATAATAAATGAAGAAGAGCGCAGGTATGTGCATAGTTTCACTTTTACTCCTGTGTCTTTACTGTTTTTTCTTCACATAGGGAGAAAAGGTAACGTTCGCATTTTCTTTCTCGCAGTTTACACAAACACTAATTACTTGGTTCGCCATATATTTAGCTTCTGCAAAGCTTGTGGTGGAAACCATGAACTACAAACATGTCGATGGCACTGCACATGCTCTGGTTTGGGCCCATATAACATGGCATTTGTTGCGCAAAACTCCGTCCGTATTTGTTCTCTTCCTCAAGAGCTCTGCGACGCGTGGCGTTGCTGGCAGGGAGAGCATGTCCTAGCACGAAGGAGTTTCACTGAGATTCTTGTCGGGTCTTTTATATCATATATTCCTCATACGGCCGCTTTTGCACCTTGAAAGATGACCCTGTTGACAGACTGGTGATGCCTAGGTATGAGAAGTTGTTTACCTCCTGCATACCAGCTTTTTCATTGGCTGCTACTCTTGCTCCATTCTTAAATACCGTAACTAGAAACATGCTTGTTCTTATTGACTTGTACATCGTCACTTTAAGCCCATTCCTTTAGATTGTTCACCGCTGTTTGGAGGTCTTCTCTGTTTCGTGCTCCTATTACCATGTCATCTGCGTATGCATACATAACAACCGGCAGATTTCTTGTTATCATGGTGAAGTCTATTGTAGCAATGTTAAAAGGTGTGAGGCTAAGGGATCATCCTGTAGTATTCCGTTTTTTGCTTACGTTACTATACGTAATAGAGAAAGTAAGAACCTAATCAATAGGACACTTGAGCGCAAGATGTGCTTGCCAACTTGCAACACGTGTGTTACTTCTTTCATTGGCTGAGTGGTCAGCCCACGGATTTGGTAGTCCGGATATCCTGGTTCGATACGCATCTTGGGGTTTTGTTTTTTTAAAGGTTTCTTTTAAAAATAGATTTCAAAATTTTTTCATTAGGACCATTCTTTACACTCAACATGTCACGAAATAGTTTAAATTTTTGCCCTTGCTTTAGTGGTATTGAAATTACAGCTCTCTAAAGCGGACTGTCATAAACTTTGACACGTCATAAAACGCAAATAAATAGGAATTTCGACCAGCGAAGGCCAGATTCGTGATCCTGGCATTCGAAACCATAGGCATACCAAATTTCATCCAAATCGGTGAGGGTCATTAGCCCAGAGGTCCGGATGGAAGCCAGTTTTGGCTGTTTTCTGAAAAATAAAAGTATTAATATCTCTGCTTGTGCACCACATTTTGCACATTACAAAGTATGAAAAAATTCGCAAAACAATTAGCTTCCTGAGAAAAATTAGTTGGAGACTGTAGCTTTGTCCGTTCAGGAATTATTCGCGTTCAAAGTTTCGAAAAGAGGTCCAAAATCCAAGTCTAAAACCTTGCCATTTTTTGGCGTCCGAGAAAAAAATCTCTGTTTTCGGCGTGATTTGAAAGTTGTGGTCGAGCAGAATTCGGGGCCGGTCTTAGATTTTCGATATCTGAATTTATAAAGAAGTTATGACGTGTGAAAGTTATGGTGTGCATTATGCAGAAAATTTGAAGTGTATTTATTCAGCAGTACAATCGAATAATTGAGTCATATGATAACTCGTTGGAAAGCTGAAGATCAGCAGAATTCAGATCTTGCCTTAGTTTTGCGAAATTTTCAATTATACAGGAGTTATGACGTAAAACGTGCAGAATGGACACACGTTGTGTTACAAACGGCATAAGTAGAAGAATTAAACAACCTCATTCAAGACATGAATCCTGGTGTAGTGGTTAGAGTTACCGACTACAAAGCAGAGGACGTGAGTTCGTGTCTGAGCTCTTCGTATAGCATTTTTCCCTGTACAAGTTAATCTTCATTGAACTAATAAAGCCTAAAAAAAGTGACTGTTTCATCAGCTACAGCATAGCCGAGTGGTTAAAGGCAGCGGCTTGAAAACAAGAAATACGGGTTTGCGGAAGCAAAAAGCTTTTACCTCTTAAATTCCTGCTCTAGTTTATTAATGTAGATAAAAGGGAAGCTTGACGTTTGCTTGCAGTACAGCCGAGTGGCTAAAGTGATTGTTTTCTGCACGAAACACCCAGGATCGAGTCTCTTTGCGGGATTTGCTTTTTATGTCTTGCTTTCAAACAATTACCTTCTATCTTTGTCTTCTTCTCCTCTTCATGGATTAGGCTGATTCCTCTTGCGTCTTTACAGTGTGTCCTTCTCTGCCTTCCCACGTCTCTATTGGAAAGCTGTTTGGTACCTTCCTAACATGTTCTATTTCTACCTTTGTAATAGGAAAAAAAGCTTACTGCGGAACATAGGACTCGAACCCACAATGCTTGCTTCTGAAGCACTGCCTTTAACCACTCAGCTATATTGTAACTGATCGGGTAACCACCTTTTATCTTTATTAGTACAATGAAGACTAAACTTATAGCGGAAAGATGTTAAAAGGACAGCTTCAACACGAACCCGTATTCCTTGCGTTGAACTCACTGCCGTTAACCACTCGGCTATAGCAGAGCTAACATAAAAGTCACTTTTTTACCTTTATTAGTGCACTGAAGATTAAAGTTAATAGTGAAAAACGTTAAACTAAGAGCTGCGACGCGAAACCACGATTCTTGCACCGTAGTCTGCAACCCTAACCACCGCGCCCGGTGCTGTTGTGAAATACACTGCCTTACTTCTACTAGTTATGGCTTTTATGATACACCGTGTGTCCATTCAGGTAGTAAAAAAACTAAATTGGACCAGAACCTGCGATACTTTTGATTAGAACTGGTTGCCTTACCCATGCAACTATGCATCCAGTAAGAAACTCGCCCTTAGATTGTTCTTATGCTTCCTGAATGGTAAACACGCATGTATTTGAATCCTTACGGACTTGGAATTCTAAAATCTCAAACTTCGATTATCGTCAAAAGCCATCATATCTGCATACACCTCCAAGTTCTATGGAAATAATGTACTTCTGCATTCGAAATTACGTTCCGCACGTTTTACGTAACAAACGCTGTGTATTCGTAAATATCCGAAAACTCCGACCAGATCTGAATTCTGCTAATTTTCAAATTTTCTAACGAGATATATCACGTGACTCAAATACTCGTTTGTACCGCTGAATTGTACCATTCAAATTTTCTGCAGAATCCACACCATAACTTGCACACCCCATAACCTCTTTCTAAGTTCAAATATCGAAATTTTTCTGCTCGACTTCAGATCCCAAAGCACACTGGAAACCGAATTTCTCTTTCACACGCAAAATCTCGGTATGGAATTTTTTGGTAGAATACAATACTGCATCACTTACGTTACTATAATAAATGAAGAAGAGCGCAGGTATGTGCATAGTTTCACTTTTACTCCTGTGTCTTTACTTCACATAGGGAGAAAAGGTAACGTTCGCATTTTCTTTCTCGCAGTTTACACAAACACTAATTACTTGGTTCGCCATATATTTAGCTTCTGCAAAGCTTGTGGTGGAAACCATGAACTACAAACATGTCGATGGCACTGCACATGCTCTGGTTTGGGCCCATATAACATGGCATTTGTTGCGCAAAACTCCGTCCGTATTTGTTCTCTTCCTCAAGAGCTCTGCGACGCGTGGCGTTGCTGGCAGGGAGAGCATGTCCTAGCACGAAGGAGTTTCACTGAGATTCTTGTCGGGTCTTTTATATCATATATTCCTCATACGGCCGCTTTTGCACCTTGAAAGATGACCCTGTTGACAGACTGGTGATGCCTAGGTATGAGAAGTTGTTTACCTCCTGCATACCAGCTTTTTCATTGGCTGCTACTCTTGCTCCATTCTTAAATACCGTAACTAGAAACATGCTTGTTCTTATTGACTTGTACATCGTCACTTTAAGCCCATTCCTTTAGATTGTTCACCGCTGTTTGGAGGTCTTCTCTGTTTCGTGCTCCTATTACCATGTCATCTGCGTATGCATACATAACAACCGGCAGATTTCTTGTTATCATGGTGAAGTCTATTGTAGCAATGTTAAAAGGTGTGAGGCTAAGGGATCATCCTGTAGTATTCCGTTTTTTGCTTACGTTACTATACGTAATAGAGAAAGTAAGAACCTAATCAATAGGACACTTGAGCGCAAGATGTGCTTGCCAACTTGCAACACGTGTGTTACTTCTTTCATTGGCTGAGTGGTCAGCCCACGGATTTGGTAGTCCGGATATCCTGGTTCGATACGCATCTTGGGGTTTTGTTTTTTTAAAGGTTTCTTTTAAAAATAGATTTCAAAATTTTTGCATTAGGACCATTCTTTACACTCAACATGTCACGAAATAGTTTAAATTTTTGCCCTAGCTTTAGTGGTATTGAAATTACAGCTCTCTAAAGCGGACTGTCATAAACTTTGACACATCATAAAACGCAAATAAATAGGAATTTCGACCAGCGAAGGCCAGATTCGTGATCCTGGCATTCGAAACCATAGGCATACCAAATTTCATCCAAATCGGTGAGGGTCATTAGCCCAGAGGTCCGGATGGAAGCCAGTTTTGGCTGTTTTCTGAAAAATAAAAGTATTAATATCTCTGCTTGTGGACCACATTTTGCACATTACAAAAATTGAAAAAATTCGCAAAACAATTAGCTTCCTGAGACAAATTAGTTGGAGACTGTAGCTTTGTCCGTTCAGGAATTATTCGCGTTCAAAGTTTCGAAAAGAGGTCCAAAATCCAAGTCTAAACCCTTGCCATTTTTTGGCGTCCGAGAAAAAAATCTCTGTTTTCGGCGTGATTTGAAAGTTGTGGTCGAGCAGAATTCGGGGCCGGTCTTAGATTTTCGATATCTGAATTTATAAAGAAGTTATGATGTGTGAAAGTTATGGTGTGCATTATGCAGAAAATTTGAAGTGTATTTATTCAGCAGTACAATCGAATAATTGAGTCATATGATATCTCGTTGGAAAGCTGAAGATCAGCAGAATTCAGATCTTGCCTTAGTTTTGCGAAATTTTCAATTATACAGGAGTTATGACGTAAAACGTGCAGAATGGACACACGTTGTGTTACAAACGGCATAAGTAGAAGAATTAAACAACCTCATTCAAGACATCAATCCTGGTGTAGTGGCTAGAGTTACCGACTACAAAGCAGAGGACGTGAGTTCGTGTCTGAGCTCTTCGTATAGCATTTTTTCCCTGTACAAGTTAATCTTCATTGAACTAATAAAACCTAAAAAAAAGTGACTGTTTCATCAGCTACAGCATAGCCGAGTGGTTAAAGGCAGCGGCTTGAAAACAAGAAATACGGGTTTGCGGAAGCAAAAAGCTTTTACCTCTTAAATTCCTGCTCTAGTTTATTAATGTAGATAAAAGGGAAGCTTGACGTTTGCTTGCAGTACAGCCGAGTGGCTAAAGTGATTGTTTTCTGCACGAAACACCCAGGATCGAGTCTCTTTGCGGGATTTGCTTTTTATGTCTTGCTTTCAAACAATTACCTTCTATCTTTGTCTTCTTCTCCTCTTCATGGATTAGGCTGATTCCTCTTGCGTCTTTACAGTGTGTCCTTCTCTGCCTTCCCACGTCTCTATTGGAAAGCTGTTTGGTACCTTCCTAACATGTTCTATTTCTACCTTTGTAATAGGAAAAAAAGCTTACTGCGGAACATAGGACTCGATCCCACAATGCTTGCTTCTGAAGCACTGCCTTTAACCACTCAGCTATATTGTAACTGATCGGGTAACCACCTTTTATCTTTATTAGTACAATGAAGACTAAACTTATAGCGGAAAGATGTTAAAAGGACAGCTTCAACACGAACCCGTATTCCTTGCGTTCAACTCACTGCCGTTAACCACTCGGCTATAGCAGAGCTAACATAAAAGTCACTTTTTTACCTTTATTAGTGCACTGAAGATTAAAGTTAATAGTGAAAAACGTTAAACTAATAACTGCGACGCGAACCCACGATTCTTGCACCGTAGTCTGTAACCCTAACCACCGCGCCCGGTGCTGTTGTGAAATACACTGCCTTACTTCTACTAGTTATGGCTTTTATGATACACCGTGTGTCCATTCAGGTAGTAAAAAAACTAAATTGGACCAGAACCTGCGATACTTTTGATTAGAACTGGTTGCCTTACCCATGCAACTATGCATCCAGTAAGAAACTCGCCCTTAGATTGTTCTTATGCTTCCTGAATGGTAAACACGCATGTATTTGAATCCTTACGGACTTGGAATTCTAAAATCTCAAACTTCGATTATCGTCAAAAGCCATCATATCTGCATACACCTCCAAGTTCTATGGAAATAATGTACTTCTGCATTCGAAATTACGTTCCGCACGTTTTACGTAACAAACGCTGTGTATTCGTAAATATCCGAAAACTCCGACCAGATCTGAATTCTGCTAATTTTCAAATTTTCTAACGAGATATATCACGTGACTCAAATACTCGTTTGTACCGCTGAATTGTACCATTCAAATTTTCTGCAGAATCCACACCATAACTTGCACACCCCATAACCTCTTTCTAAGTTCAAATATCGAAATTTTTCTGCTCGACTTCAGATCCCAAAGCACACTGGAAACCGAATTTCTCTTTCACACGCAAAATCTCGGTATGGAATTTTTTGGTAGAATACAATACTGCATCACTTACGTTACTATAATAAATGAAGAAGAGCGCAGGTATGTGCATAGTTTCACTTTTACTCCTGTGTCTTTACTTCACATAGGGAGAAAAGGTAACGTTCGCATTTTCTTTCTCGCAGTTTACACAAACACTAATTACTTGGTTCGCCATATATTTAGCTTCTGCAAAGCTTGTGGTGGAAACCATGAACTACAAACATGTCGATGGCACTGCACATGCTCTGGTTTGGGCCCATATAACATGGCATTTGTTGCGCAAAACTCCGTCCGTATTTGTTCTCTTCCTCAAGAGCTCTGCGACGCGTGGCGTTGCTGGCAGGGAGAGCATGTCCTAGCACGAAGGAGTTTCACTGAGATTCTTGTCGGGTCTTTTATATCATATATTCCTCATACGGCCGCTTTTGCACCTTGAAAGATGACCCTGTTGACAGACTGGTGATGCCTAGGTATGAGAAGTTGTTTACCTCCTGCATACCAGCTTTTTCATTGGCTGCTACTCTTGCTCCATTCTTAAATACCGTAACTAGAAACATGCTTGTTCTTATTGACTTGTACATCGTCACTTTAAGCCCATTCCTTTAGATTGTTCACCGCTGTTTGGAGGTCTTCTCTGTTTCGTGCTCCTATTACCATGTCATCTGCGTATGCATACATAACAACCGGCAGATTTCTTGTTATCATGGTGAAGTCTATTGTAGCAATGTTAAAAGGTGTGAGGCTAAGGGATCATCCTGTAGTATTCCGTTTTTTGCTTACGTTACTATACGTAATAGAGAAAGTAAGAACCTAATCAATAGGACACTTGAGCGCAAGATGTGCTTGCCAACTTGCAACACGTGTGTTACTTCTTTCATTGGCTGAGTGGTCAGCCCACGGATTTGGTAGTCCGGATATCCTGGTTCGATACGCATCTTGGGGTTTTGTTTTTTTAAAGGTTTCTTTTAAAAATAGATTTCAAAATTTTTGCATTAGGACCATTCTTTACACTCAACATGTCACGAAATAGTTTAAATTTTTGCCCTAGCTTTAGTGGTATTGAAATTACAGCTCTCTAAAGCGGACTGTCATAAACTTTGACACGTCATAAAACGCAAATAAATAGGAATTTCGACCAGCGAAGGCCAGATTCGTGATCCTGGCATTCGAAACCATAGGCATACCAAATTTCATCCAAATCGGTGAGGGTCATTAGCCCAGAGGTCCGGATGGAAGCCAGTTTTGGCTGTTTTCTGAAAAATAAAAGTATTAATATCTCTGCTTGTGCACCACATTTTGCACATTACAAAAATTGAAAAAATTCGCAAAACAATTAGCTTCCTGAGACAAATTAGTTGGAGACTGTAGCTTTGTCCGTTCAGGAATTATTCGCGTTCAAAGTTTCGAAAAGAGGTCCAAAATCCAAGTCTAAACCCTTGCCATTTTTTGGCGTCCGAGAAAAAAATCTCTGTTTTCGGCGTGATTTGAAAGTTGTGGTCGAGCAGAATTCGGGGCCGGTCTTAGATTTTCGATATCTGAATTTATAAAGAAGTTATGACGTGTGAAAGTTATGGTGTGCATTATGCAGAAAATTTGAAGTGTATTTATTCAGCAGTACAATCGAATAATTGAGTCATATGATATCTCGTTGGAAAGCTGAAGATCAGCAGAATTCAGATCTTGCCTTAGTTTTGCGAAATTTTCAATTATACAGGAGTTATGACGGAAAACGTGCAGAATGGACACACGTTGTGTTACAAAGGGCATAAGTAGAAGAATTAAACAACCTCATTCAAGACATCAATCCTGGTGTAGTGGTTAGAGTTACCGACTACAAAGCAGAGGACGTGAGTTCGTGTCTGAGCTCTTCGTATAGCATTTTTTTCCCTGTACAAGTTAATCTTCATTGAACTAATAAAGCCTAAAAAAAGTGACTGTTTCATCAGCTACAGCATAGCCGAGTGGTTAAAGGCAGCGGCTTGAAAACAAGAATTTCGGGTTTGCGGAAGCAAAAAGCTTTTACCTCTTAAATTCCTGCTCTAGTTTATTAATGTAGATAAAAGGGAAGCTTGACGTTTGCTTGCAGTACAGCCGAGTGGCTAAAGTGATTGTTTTCTGCACGAAACACCCAGGATCGAGTCTCTTTGCGGGATTTGCTTTTTATGTCTTGCTTTCAAACAATTACCTTCTATCATTGTCTTCTTCTCCTCTTCATGGATTAGGCTGATTCCTCTTGCGTCTTTACAGTGTGTCCTTCTCTGCCTTCCCACGTCTCTATTGGAAAGCTGTTTGGTACCTTCCTAACATGTTCTATTTCTACCTTTGTAATAGGAAAAAAAGCTTACTGCGGAACATAGGACTCGAACCCACAATGCTTGCTTCTGAAGCACTGCCTTTAACCACTCAGCTATATTGTAACTGATCGGGTAACCACCTTTTATCTTTATTAGTACAATGAAGACTAAACTTATAGCGGAAAGATGTTAAAAGGACAGCTTCAACACGAACCCGTATTCCTTGCGTTCAACTCAGTGCCGTTAACCACTCGGCTATAGCAGAGCTAACATAAAAGTCACTTTTTTACCTTTATTAGTGCACTGAAGATTAAAGTTAATAGTGAAAAACGTTAAACTAATAACTGTGACGCGAACCCACGATTCTTGCACCGTAGTCTGTAACCCTAACCACCGCGCCCGGTGCTGTTGTGAAATACACTGCCTTACTTCTACTAGTTATGGCTTTTATGATACACCGTGTGTCCATTCAGGTAGGAAAAAAACTAAATTGGACCAGAACCTGCGATACTTTTGATTAGAACTGGTTGCCTTACCCATGCAACTATGCATCCAGTAAGAAACTCGCCCTTAGATTGTTCTTATGCTTCCTGAATGGTAAACACGCATGTATTTGAATCCTTACGGACTTGGAATCCTAAAATCTCAAACTTCGATTATCGTCAAAAGCCATCCTATCTGCATACACCTCCAAGTTCTATGGAAATAATGTACTTCTGCATTCGAAATTACGTTCCGCACGTTTTACGTAACAAACGCTGTGTATTCGTAAATATCCGAAAACTCCGACCAGATCTGAATTCTGCTAATTTTCAAATTTTCTAACGAGATATATCACGTGACTCAAATACTCGTTTGTACCGCTGAATTGTACCATTCAAATTTTCTGCAGAATCCACACCATAACTTGCACACCCCATAACCTCTTTCTAAGTTCAAATATCGAAATTTTTCTGCTCGACTTCAGATCCCAAAGCACACTGGAAACCGAATTTCTCTTTCACACGCAAAATCTCGGTATGGAATTTTTTTGGTAGAATACAATACTGCATCACTTACGTTACTATAATAAATGAAGAAGAGCGCAGGTATGTGCATAGTTTCACTTTTACTCCTGTGTCTTTACTGTTTTTTCTTCACATAGGGAGAAAAGGTAACGTTCGCATTTTCTTTCTCGCAGTTTACACAAACACTAATTACTTGGTTCGCCATATATTTAGCTTCTGCAAAGCTTGTGGTGGAAACCATGAACTACAAACATGTCGATGGCACTGCACATGCTCTGGTTTGGGCCCATATAACATGGCATTTGTTGCGCAAAACTCCGTCCGTATTTGTTCTCTTCCTCAAGAGCTCTGCGACGCGTGGCGTTGCTGGCAGGGAGAGCATGTCCTAGCACGAAGGAGTTTCACTGAGATTCTTGTCGGGTCTTTTATATCATATATTCCTCATACGGCCGCTTTTGCACCTTGAAAGATGACCCTGTTGACAGACTGGTGATGCCTAGGTATGAGAAGTTGTTTACCTCCTGCATACCAGCTTTTTCATTGGCTGCTACTCTTGCTCCATTCTTAAATACCGTAACTAGAAACATGCTTGTTCTTATTGACTTGTACATCGTCACTTTAAGCCCATTCCTTTAGATTGTTCACCGCTGTTTGGAGGTCTTCTCTGTTTCGTGCTCCTATTACCATGTCATCTGCGTATGCATACATAACAACCGGCAGATTTCTTGTTATCATGGTGAAGTCTATTGTAGCAATGTTAAAAGGTGTGAGGCTAAGGGATCATCCTGTAGTATTCCGTTTTTTGCTTACGTTACTATACGTAATAGAGAAAGTAAGAACCTAATCAATAGGACACTTGAGCGCAAGATGTGCTTGCCAACTTGCAACACGTGTGTTACTTCTTTCATTGGCTGAGTGGTCAGCCCACGGATTTGGTAGTCCGGATATCCTGGTTCGATACGCATCTTGGGGTTTTGTTTTTTTAAAGGTTTCTTTTAAAAATAGATTTCAAAATTTTTGCATTAGGACCATTCTTTACACTCAACATGTCACGAAATAGTTTAAATTTTTGCCCTAGCTTTAGTGGTATTGAAATTACAGCTCTCTAAAGCGGACTGTCATAAACTTTGACACGTCATAAAACGCAAATAAATAGGAATTACGACCAGCGAAGGCCAGATTCGTGATCCTGGCATTCGAAACCATAGGCATACCAAATTTCATCCAAATCGGTGAGGGTCATTAGCCCAGAGGTCCGGATGGAAGCCAGTTTTGGCTGTTTTCTGAAAAATAAAAGTATTAATATCTCTGCTTGTGCACCACATTTTGCACATTACAAAAATTGAAAAAATTCGCAAAACAATTAGCTTCCTGAGACAAATTAGTTGGAGACTGTAGCTTTGTCCGTTCAGGAATTATTCGCGTTCAAAGTTTCGAAAAGAGGTCCAAAATCCAAGTCTAAACCCTTGCCATTTTTTGGCGTCCGAGAAAAAAATCTCTGTTTTCGGCGTGATTTGAAAGTTGTGGTCGAGCAGAATTCGGGGCCGGTCTTAGATTTTCGATATCTGAATTTATAAAGAAGTTATGACGTGTGAAAGTTATGGTGTGCATTATGCAGAAAATTTGAAGTGTATTTATTCAGCAGTACAATCGAATAATTGAGTCATATGATATCTCGTTGGAAAGCTGAAGATCAGCAGAATTCAGATCTTGCCTTAGTTTTGCGAAATTTTCAATTATACAGGAGTTATGACGTAAAACGTGCAGAATGGACACACGTTGTGTTACAAACGGCATAAGTAGAAGAATTAAACAACCTCATTCAAGACATCAATCCTGGTGTAGTGGTTAGAGTTACCGACTACAAAGCAGAGGACGTGAGTTCGTGTCTGAGCTCTTCGTATAGCATTTTTTTCCCTGTACAAGTTAATCTTCATTGAACTAATAAAGCCTAAAAAAAGTGACTGTTTCATCAGCTACAGCATAGCCGAGTGGTTAAAGGCAGCGGCTTGAAAACAAGAATTTCGGGTTTGCGGAAGCAAAAAGCTTTTACCTCTTAAATTCCTGCTCTAGTTTATTAATGTAGATAAAAGGGAAGCTTGACGTTTGCTTGCAGTACAGCCGAGTGGCTAAAGTGATTGTTTTCTGCACGAAACACCCAGGATCGAGTCTCTTTGCGGGATTTGCTTTTTATGTCTTGCTTTCAAACAATTACCTTCTATCATTGTCTTCTTCTCCTCTTCATGGATTAGGCTGATTCCTCTTGCGTCTTTACAGTGTGTCCTTCTCTGCCTTCCCACGTCTCTATTGGAAAGCTGTTTGGTACCTTCCTAACATGTTCTATTTCTACCTTTGTAATAGGAAAAAAAGCTTACTGCGGAACATAGGACTCGAACCCACAATGCTTGCTTCTGAAGCACTGCCTTTAACCACTCAGCTATATTGTAACTGATCGGGTAACCACCTTTTATCTTTATTAGTACAATGAAGACTAAACTTATAGCGGAAAGGTGTTAAAAGGACAGCTTCAACACGAACCCGTATTCCTTGCGTTCAACTCACTGCCGTTAACCACTCGGCTATAGCAGAGCTAACATAAAAGTCACTTTTTTACCTTTATTAGTGCACTGAAGATTAAAGTTAATAGTGAAAAACGTTAAACTAATAACTGTGACGCGAACCCACGATTCTTGCACCGTAGTCTGTAACCCTAACCACCGCGCCCGGTGCTGTTGTGAAATACACTGCCTTACTTCTACTAGTTATGGCTTTTATGATACACCGTGTGTCCATTCAGGTAGGAAAAAAACTAAATTGGACCAGAACCTGCGATACTTTTGATTAGAACTGGTTGCCTTACCCATGCAACTATGCATCCAGTAAGAAACTCGCCCTTAGATTGTTCTTATGCTTCCTGAATGGTAAACACGCATGTATTTGAATCCTTACGGACTTGGAATCCTAAAATCTCAAACTTCGATTATCGTCAAAAGCCATCATATCTGCATACACCTCCAAGTTCTATGGAAATAATGTACTTCTGCATTCGAAATTACGTTCCGCACGTTTTACGTAACAAACGCTGTGTATTCGTAAATATCCGAAAACTCCGACCAGATCTGAATTCTGCTAATTTTCAAATTTTCTAACGAGATATATCACGTGACTCAAATACTCGTTTGTACCGCTGAATTGTACCATTCAAATTTTCTGCAGAATCCACACCATAACTTGCACACCCCATAACCTCTTTCTAAGTTCAAATATCGAAATTTTTCTGCTCGACTTCAGATCCCAAAGCACACTGGAAACCGAATTTCTCTTTCACACGCAAAATCTCGGTATGGAATTTTTTGGTAGAATACAATACTGCATCACTTACGTTACTATAATAAATGAAGAAGAGCGCAGGTATGTGCATAGTTTCACTTTTACTCCTGTGTCTTTACTGTTTTTTCTTCACATAGGGAGAAAAGGTAACGTTCGCATTTTCTTTCTCGCAGTTTACACAAACACTAATTACTTGGTTCGCCATATATTTAGCTTCTGCAAAGCTTGTGGTGGAAACCATGAACTACAAACATGTCGATGGCACTGCACATGCTCTGGTTTGGGCCCATATAACATGGCATTTGTTGCGCAAAACTCCGTCCGTATTTGTTCTCTTCCTCAAGAGCTCTGCGACGCGTGGCGTTGCTGGCAGGGAGAGCATGTCCTAGCACGAAGGAGTTTCACTGAGATTCTTGTCGGGTCTTTTATATCATATATTCCTCATACGGCCGCTTTTGCACCTTGAAAGATGACCCTGTTGACAGACTGGTGATGCCTAGGTATGAGAAGTTGTTTACCTCCTGCATACCAGCTTTTTCATTGGCTGCTACTCTTGCTCCATTCTTAAATACCGTAACTAGAAACATGCTTGTTCTTATTGACTTGTACATCGTCACTTTAAGCCCATTCCTTTAGATTGTTCACCGCTGTTTGGAGGTCTTCTCTGTTTCGTGCTCCTATTACCATGTCATCTGCGTATGCATACATAACAACCGGCAGATTTCTTGTTATCATGGTGAAGTCTATTGTAGCAATGTTAAAAGGTGTGAGGCTAAGGGATCATCCTGTAGTATTCCGTTTTTTGCTTACGTTACTATACGTAATAGAGAAAGTAAGAACCTAATCAATAGGACACTTGAGCGCAAGATGTGCTTGCCAACTTGCAACACGTGTGTTACTTCTTTCATTGGCTGAGTGGTCAGCCCACGGATTTGGTAGTCCGGATATCCTGGTTCGATACGCATCTTGGGGTTTTGTTTTTTTAAAGGTTTCTTTTAAAAATAGATTTCAAAATTTTTGCATTAGGACCATTCTTTACACTCAACATGTCACGAAATAGTTTAAATTTTTGCCCTAGCTTTAGTGGTATTGAAATTACAGCTCTCTAAAGCGGACTGTCATAAACTTTGACACGTCATAAAACGCAAATAAATAGGAATTACGACCAGCGAAGGCCAGATTCGTGATCCTGGCATTCGAAACCATAGGCATACCAAATTTCATCCAAATCGGTGAGGGTCATTAGCCCAGAGGTCCGGATGGAAGCCAGTTTTGGCTGTTTTCTGAAAAATAAAAGTATTAATATCTCTGCTTGTGCACCACATTTTGCACATTACAAAAATTGAAAAAATTCGCAAAACAATTAGCTTCCTGAGACAAATTAGTTGGAGACTGTAGCTTTGTCCGTTCAGGAATTATTCGCGTTCAAAGTTTCGAAAAGAGGTCCAAAATCCAAGTCTAAACCCTTGCCATTTTTTGGCGTCCGAGAAAAAAATCTCTGTTTTCGGCGTGATTTGAAAGTTGTGGTCGAGCAGAATTCGGGGCCGGTCTTAGATTTTCGATATCTGAATTTATAAAGAAGTTATGACGTGTGAAAGTTATGGTGTGCATTATGCAGAAAATTTGAAGTGTATTTATTCAGCAGTACAATCGAATAATTGAGTCATATGATATCTCGTTGGAAAGCTGAAGATCAGCAGAATTCAGATCTTGCCTTAGTTTTGCGAAATTTTCAATTATACAGGAGTTATGACGTAAAACGTGCAGAATGGACACACGTTGTGTTACAAACGGCATAAGTAGAAGAATTAAACAACCTCATTCAAGACATCAATCCTGGTGTAGTGGTTAGAGTTACCGACTACAAAGCAGAGGACGTGAGTTCGTGTCTGAGCTCTTCGTATAGCATTTTTTACCCTGTACAAGTTAATCTTCATTGAACTAATAAAGCCTAAAAAAAGTGACTGTTTCATCAGCTACAGCATAGCCGAGTGGTTAAAGGCAGCGGCTTGAAAACAAGAATTTCGGGTTTGCGGAAGCAAAAAGCTTTTACCTCTTAAATTCCTGCTCTAGTTTATTAATGTAGATAAAAGGGAAGCTTGACGTTTGCTTGCAGTACAGCCGAGTGGCTAAAGTGATTGTTTTCTGCACGAAACACCCAGGATCGAGTCTCTTTGCGGGATTTGCTTTTTATGTCTTGCTTTCAAACAATTACCTTCTATCATTGTCTTCTTCTCCTCTTCATGGATTAGGCTGATTCCTCTTGCGTCTTTACAGTGTGTCCTTCTCTGCCTTCCCACGTCTCTATTGGAAAGCTGTTTGGTACCTTCCTAACATGTTCTATTTCTACCTTTGTAATAGGAAAAAAAGCTTACTGCGGAACATAGGACTCGAACCCACAATGCTTGCTTCTGAAGCACTGCCTTTAACCACTCAGCTATATTGTAACTGATCGGGTAACCACCTTTTATCTTTATTAGTACAATGAAGACTAAACTTATAGCGGAAAGGTGTTAAAAGGACAGCTTCAACACGAACCCGTATTCCTTGCGTTCAACTCACTGCCGTTAACCACTCGGCTATAGCAGAGCTAACATAAAAGTCACTTTTTTACCTTTATTAGTGCACTGAAGATTAAAGTTAATAGTGAAAAACGTTAAACTAATAACTGTGACGCGAACCCACGATTCTTGCACCGTAGTCTGTAACCCTAACCACCGCGCCCGGTGCTGTTGTGAAATACACTGCCTTACTTCTACTAGTTATGGCTTTTATGATACACCGTGTGTCCATTCAGGTAGGAAAAAAACTAAATTGGACCAGAACCTGCGATACTTTTGATTAGAACTGGTTGCCTTACCCATGCAACTATGCATCCAGTAAGAAACTCGCCCTTAGATTGTTCTTATGCTTCCTGAATGGTAAACACGCATGTATTTGAATCCTTACGGACTTGGAATCCTAAAATCTCAAACTTCGATTATCGTCAAAAGCCATCATATCTGCATACACCTCCAAGTTCTATGGAAATAATGTACTTCTGCATTCGAAATTACGTTCCGCACGTTTTACGTAACAAACGCTGTGTATTCGTAAATATCCGAAAACTCCGACCAGATCTGAATTCTGCTAATTTTCAAATTTTCTAACGAGATATATCACGTGACTCAAATACTCGTTTGTACCGCTGAATTGTACCATTCAAATTTTCTGCAGAATCCACACCATAACTTGCACACCCCATAACCTCTTTCTAAGTTCAAATATCGAAATTTTTCTGCTCGACTTCAGATCCCAAAGCACACTGGAAACCGAATTTCTCTTTCACACGCAAAATCTCGGTATGGAATTTTTTGGTAGAATACAATACTGCATCACTTACGTTACTATAATAAATGAAGAAGAGCGCAGGTATGTGCATAGTTTCACTTTTACTCCTGTGTCTTTACTGTTTTTTCTTCACATAGGGAGAAAAGGTAACGTTCGCATTTTCTTTCTCGCAGTTTACACAAACACTAATTACTTGGTTCGCCATATATTTAGCTTCTGCAAAGCTTGTGGTGGAAACCATGAACTACAAACATGTCGATGGCACTGCACATGCTCTGGTTTGGGCCCATATAACATGGCATTTGTTGCGCAAAACTCCGTCCGTATTTGTTCTCTTCCTCAAGAGCTCTGCGACGCGTGGCGTTGCTGGCAGGGAGAGCATGTCCTAGCACGAAGGAGTTTCACTGAGATTCTTGTCGGGTCTTTTATATCATATATTCCTCATACGGCCGCTTTTGCACCTTGAAAGATGACCCTGTTGACAGACTGGTGATGCCTAGGTATGAGAAGTTGTTTACCTCCTGCATACCAGCTTTTTCATTGGCTGCTACTCTTGCTCCATTCTTAAATACCGTAACTAGAAACATGCTTGTTCTTATTGACTTGTACATCGTCACTTTAAGCCCATTCCTTTAGATTGTTCACCGCTGTTTGGAGGTCTTCTCTGTTTCGTGCTCCTATTACCATGTCATCTGCGTATGCATACATAACAACCGGCAGATTTCTTGTTATCATGGTGAAGTCTATTGTAGCAATGTTAAAAGGTGTGAGGCTAAGGGATCATCCTGTAGTATTCCGTTTTTTGCTTACGTTACTATACGTAATAGAGAAAGTAAGAACCTAATCAATAGGACACTTGAGCGCAAGATGTGCTTGCCAACTTGCAACACGTGTGTTACTTCTTTCATTGGCTGAGTGGTCAGCCCACGGATTTGGTAGTCCGGATATCCTGGTTCGATACGCATCTTGGGGTTTTGTTTTTTTAAAGGTTTCTTTTAAAAATAGATTTCAAAATTTTTGCATTAGGACCATTCTTTACACTCAACATGTCACGAAATAGTTTAAATTTTTGCCCTAGCTTTAGTGGTATTGAAATTACAGCTCTCTAAAGCGGACTGTCATAAACTTTGACACATCATAAAACGCAAATAAATAGGAATTTCGACCAGCGAAGGCCAGATTCGTGATCCTGGCATTCGAAACCATAGGCATACCAAATTTCATCCAAATCGGTGAGGGTCATTAGCCCAGAGGTCCGGATGGAAGCCAGTTTTGGCTGTTTTCTGAAAAATAAAAGTATTAATATCTCTGCTTGTGCACCACATTTTGCACATTACAAAGTATGAAAAAATTCGCAAAAACATTAGCTTCCTGAGAAAAATTAGTTGGAGACTGTAGCTTTGTCCGTTCAGGAATTATTCGCGTTCAAAGTTTCGAAAAGAGGTCCAAAATCCAAGTCTAAAACCTTGCCATTTTTTGGCGTCCGAGAAAAAAATCTCTGTTTTCGGCGTGATTTGAAAGTTGTGGTCGAGCAGAATTCGGGACCGGTCTTAGATTTTCGATATCTGAATTTATAAAGAAGTTATGACGTGTGAAAGTTATGGTGTGCATTATACAGAAAATTTGAAGTGTATTTATTCAGCAGAACAATCGAATAATTGAGTCATATGAAATCTCGTTGGAAAGCTGAAGATCAGCAGAATTCAGATCTTGCCTTAGTTTTGCGAAATTTTCAATTATACAGGAGTTATGACGTAAAACGTGCAGAATGGACACACGTTGTGTTACAAACGGCATAAGTAGAAGAATTAAACAACCTCATTCAAGACATGAATCCTGGTGTAGTGGTTAGAGTTACCGACTACAAAGCAGAGGACGTGAGTTCGTGTCTGAGCTCTTCGTATAGCATTTTTTCCCTGTACAAGTTAATCTTCATTGAACTAATAAAGCCTAAAAAAAGTGACTGTTTCATCAGCTACAGCATAGCCGAGTGGTTAAAGGCAGCGGCTTGAAAACAAGAATTTCGGGTTTGCGGAAGCAAAAAGCTTTTACCTCTTAAATTCCTGCTCTAGTTTATTAATGTAGATAAAAGGGAAGCTTGACGTTTGCTTGCAGTACAGCCGAGTGGCTAAAGTGATTGTTTTCTGCACGAAACACCCAGGATCGAGTCTCTTTGCGGGATTTGCTTTTTATGTCTTGCTTTCAAACAATTACCTTCTATCTTTGTCTTCTTCTCCTCTTCATGGATTAGGCTGATTCCTCTTGCGTCTTTACAGTGTGTCCTTCTCTGCCTTCCCACGTCTCTATTGGAAAGCTGTTTGGTACCTTCCTAACATGTTCTATTTCTACCTTTGTAATAGGAAAAAAAGCTTACTGCGGAACATAGGACTCGAACCCACAATGCTTGCTTCTGAAGCACTGCCTTTAACCACTCAGCTATATTGTAACTGATCGGGTAACCACCTTTTATCTTTATTAGTACAATGAAGACTAAACTTATAGCGGAAAGATGTTAAAAGGACAGCTTCAACACGAACCCGTATTCCTTGCGTTGAACTCACTGCCGTTAACCACTCGGCTATAGCAGAGCTAACATAAAAGTCACTTTTTTACCTTTATTAGTGCACTGAAGATTAAAGTTAATAGTGAAAAACGTTAAACTAAGAGCTGCGACGCGAAACCACGATTCTTGCACCGTAGTCTGCAACCCTAACCACCGCGCCCGGTGCTGTTGTGAAATACACTGCCTTACTTCTACTAGTTATGGCTTTTATGATACACCGTGTGTCCATTCAGGTAGGAAAAAAACTAAATTGGACCAGAATCTGCGATACTTTTGATTAGAACTGGTTGCCTTACCCATGCAACTATGCATCCAGTAAGAAACTCGCCCTTAGATTGTTCTTATGCTTCCTGAATGGTAAACACGCATGTATTTGAATCCTTACGGACTTGGAATCCTAAAATCTCAAACTTCGATTATCGTCAAAAGCCATCATATCTGCATACACCTCCAAGTTCTATGGAAATAATGTACTTCTGCATTCGAAATTACGTTCCGCACGTTTTACGTAACAAACGCTGTGTATTCGTAAATATCCGAAAACTCCGACCAGATCTGAATTCTGCTAATTTTCAAATTTTCTAACGAGATATATCACGTGACTCAAATACTCGTTTGTACCGCTGAATTGTACCATTCAAATTTTCTGCAGAATCCACACCATAACTTGCACACCCCATAACCTCTTTCTAAGTTCAAATATCGAAATTTTTCTGCTCGACTTCAGATCCCAAAGCACACTGGAAACCGAATTTCTCTTTCACACGCAAAATCTCGGTATGGAATTTTTTGGTAGAATACAATACTGCATCACTTACGTTACTATAATAAATGAAGAAGAGCGCAGGTATGTGCATAGTTTCACTTTTACTCCTGTGTCTTTACTGTTTTTTCTTCACATAGGGAGAAAAGGTAACGTTCGCATTTTCTTTCTCGCAGTTTACACAAACACTAATTACTTGGTTCGCCATATATTTAGCTTCTGCAAAGCTTGTGGTGGAAACCATGAACTACAAACATGTCGATGGCACTGCACATGCTCTGGTTTGGGCCCATATAACATGGCATTTGTTGCGCAAAACTCCGTCCGTATTTGTTCTCTTCCTCAAGAGCTCTGCGACGCGTGGCGTTGCTGGCAGGGAGAGCATGTCCTAGCACGAAGGAGTTTCACTGAGATTCTTGTCGGGTCTTTTATATCATATATTCCTCATACGGCCGCTTTTGCACCTTGAAAGATGACCCTGTTGACAGACTGGTGATGCCTAGGTATGAGAAGTTGTTTACCTCCTGCATACCAGCTTTTTCATTGGCTGCTACTCTTGCTCCATTCTTAAATACCGTAACTAGAAACATGCTTGTTCTTATTGACTTGTACATCGTCACTTTAAGCCCATTCCTTTAGATTGTTCACCGCTGTTTGGAGGTCTTCTCTGTTTCGTGCTCCTATTACCATGTCATCTGCGTATGCATACATAACAACCGGCAGATTTCTTGTTATCATGGTGAAGTCTATTGTAGCAATGTTAAAAGGTGTGAGGCTAAGGGATCATCCTGTAGTATTCCGTTTTTTGCTTACGTTACTATACGTAATAGAGAAAGTAAGAACCTAATCAATAGGACACTTGAGCGCAAGATGTGCTTGCCAACTTGCAACACGTGTGTTACTTCTTTCATTGGCTGAGTGGTCAGCCCACGGATTTGGTAGTCCGGATATCCTGGTTCGATACGCATCTTGGGGTTTTGTTTTTTTAAAGGTTTCTTTTAAAAATAGATTTCAAAATTTTTGCATTAGGACCATTCTTTACACTCAACATGTCACGAAATAGTTTAAATTTTTGCCCTAGCTTTAGTGGTATTGAAATTACAGCTCTCTAAAGCGGACTGTCATAAACTTTGACACATCATAAAACGCAAATAAATAGGAATTTCGACCAGCGAAGGCCAGATTCGTGATCCTGGCATTCGAAACCATAGGCATACCAAATTTCATCCAAATCGGTGAGGGTCATTAGCCCAGAGGTCCGGATGGAAGCCAGTTTTGGCTGTTTTCTGAAAAATAAAAGTATTAATATCTCTGCTTGTGCACCACATTTTGCACATTACAAAGTATGAAAAAATTCGCAAAAACATTAGCTTCCTGAGAAAAATTAGTTGGAGACTGTAGCTTTGTCCGTTCAGGAATTATTCGCGTTCAAAGTTTCGAAAAGAGGTCCAAAATCCAAGTCTAAAACCTTGCCATTTTTTGGCGTCCGAGAAAAAAATCTCTGTTTTCGGCGTGATTTGAAAGTTGTGGTCGAGCAGAATTCGGGACCGGTCTTAGATTTTCGATATCTGAATTTATAAAGAAGTTATGACGTGTGAAAGTTATGGTGTGCATTATGCAGAAAATTTGAAGTGTATTTATTCAGCAGAACAATCGAATAATTGAGTCATATGAAATCTCGTTGGAAAGCTGAAGATCAGCAGAATTCAGATCTTGCCTTAGTTTTGCGAAATTTTCAATTATACAGGAGTTATGACGTAAAACGTGCAGAATGGACACACGTTGTGTTACAAACGGCATAAGTAGAAGAATTAAACAACCTCATTCAAGACATGAATCCTGGTGTAGTGGTTAGAGTTACCGACTACAAAGCAGAGGACGTGAGTTCGTGTCTGAGCTCTTCGTATAGCATTTTTTTCCCTGTACAAGTTAATCTTCATTGAACTAATAAAGCCTAAAAAAAGTGACTGTTTCATCAGCTACAGCATAGCCGAGTGGTTAAAGGCAGCGGCTTGAAAACAAGAATTTCGGGTTTGCGGAAGCAAAAAGCTTTTACCTCTTAAATTCCTGCTCTAGTTTATTAATGTAGATAAAAGGGAAGCTTGACGTTTGCTTGCAGTACAGCCGAGTGGCTAAAGTGATTGTTTTCTGCACGAAACACCCAAGATCGAGTCTCTTTGCGGGATTTGCTTTTTATGTCTTGCTTTCAAACAATTACCTTCTATCTTTGTCTTCTTCTCCTCTTCATGGATTAGGCTGATTCCTCTTGCGTCTTTACAGTGTGTCCTTCTCTGCCTTCCCACGTCTCTATTGGAAAGCTGTTTGGTACCTTCCTAACATGTTCTATTTCTACCTTTGTAATAGGAAAAAAAGCTTACTGCGGAACATAGGACTCGAACCCACAATGCTTGCTTCTGAAGCACTGCCTTTAACCACTCAGCTATATTGTAACTGATCGGGTAACCACCTTTTATCTTTATTAGTACAATGAAGACTAAACTTATAGCGGAAAGATGTTAAAAGGACAGCTTCAACACGAACCCGTATTCCTTGCGTTCAACTCACTGCCGTTAACCACTCGGCTATAGCAGAGCTAACATAAAAGTCACTTTTTTACCTTTATTAGTGCACTGAAGATTAAAGTTAATAGTGAAAAACGTTAAACTAAGAGCTGCGACGCGAAACCACGATTCTTGCACCGTAGTCTGCAACCCTAACCACCGCGCCCGGTGCTGTTGTGAAATACACTGCCTTACTTCTACTAGTTATGGCTTTTATGATACACCGTGTGTCCATTCAGGTAGGAAAAAAACTAAATTCGACCAGAACCTGCGATACTTTTGATTAGAACTGGTTGCCTTACCCATGCAACTATGCATCCAGTAAGAAACTCGCCCTTAGATTGTTCTTATGCTTCCTGAATGGTAAACACGCATGTATTTGAATCCTTACGGACTTGGAATCCTAAAATCTCAAACTTCGATTATCGTCAAAAGCCATCATATCTGCATACACCTCCAAGTTCTATGGAAATAATGTACTTCTGCATTCGAAATTACGTTCCGCACGTTTTACGTAACAAACGCTGTGTATTCGTAAATATCCGAAAACTCCGACCAGATCTGAATTCTGCTAATTTTCAAATTTTCTAACGAGATATATCACGTGACTCAAATACTCGTTTGTACCGCTGAATTGTACCATTCAAATTTTCTGCAGAATCCACACCATAACTTGCACACCCCATAACCTCTTTCTAAGTTCAAATATCGAAATTTTTCTGCTCGACTTCAGATCCCAAAGCACACTGGAAACCGAATTTCTCTTTCACACGCAAAATCTCGGTATGGAATTTTTTGGTAGAATACAATACTGCATCACTTACGTTACTATAATAAATGAAGAAGAGCGCAGGTATGTGCATAGTTTCACTTTTACTCCTGTGTCTTTACTGTTTTTTCTTCACATAGGGAGAAAAGGTAACGTTCGCATTTTCTTTCTCGCAGTTTACACAAACACTAATTACTTGGTTCGCCATATATTTAGCTTCTGCAAAGCTTGTGGTGGAAACCATGAACTACAAACATGTCGATGGCACTGCACATGCTCTGGTTTGGGCCCATATAACATGGCATTTGTTGCGCAAAACTCCGTCCGTATTTGTTCTCTTCCTCAAGAGCTCTGCGACGCGTGGCGTTGCTGGCAGGGAGAGCATGTCCTAGCACGAAGGAGTTTCACTGAGATTCTTGTCGGGTCTTTTATATCATATATTCCTAATACGGCCGCTTTTGCACCTTGAAAGATGACCCTGTTGACAGACTGGTGATGCCTAGGTATGAGAAGTTGTTTACCTCCTGCATACCAGCTTTTTCATTGGCTGCTACTCTTGCTCCATTCTTAAATACCGTAACTAGAAACATGCTTGTTCTTATTGACTTGTACATCGTCACTTTAAGCCCATTCCTTTAGATTGTTCACCGCTGTTTGGAGGTCTTCTCTGTTTCGTGCTCCTATTACCATGTCATCTGCGTATGCATACATAACAACCGGCAGATTTCTTGTTATCATGGTGAAGTCTGTTGTAGCAATGTTAAAAGGTGTGAGGCTAAGGGATCATCCTGTAGTATTCCGTTTTTTGCTTACGTTACTATACGTAATAGAGAAAGTAAGAACCTAATCAATAGGACACTTGAGCGCAAGATGTGCTTGCCAACTTGCAACACGTGTGTTACTTCTTTCATTGGCTGAGTGGTCAGCCCACGGATTTGGTAGTCTGGATATCCTGGTTCGATACGCATCTTGGGGTTTTGTTTTTTTAAAGGTTTCTTTTAAAAATAGATTTCAAAATTTTTGCATTAGGACCATTCTTTACACTCAACATGTCACGAAATAGTTTAAATTTTTGCCCTAGCTTTAGTGGTATTGAAATTACAGCTCTCTAAAGCGGACTGTCATAACATTTGACACGTCATAAAACGCAAATAAATAGGAATTTCGACCAGCGAAGGCCAGATTCGTGATCCTGGCATTCGAAACCATAGGCATACCAAATTTCATCCAAATCGGTGAGGGTCATTAGCCCAGAGGTCCGGATGGAAGCCAGTTTTGGCTGTTTTCTGAAAAATAAAAGTATTAATATCTCTGCTTGTGCACCACATTTTGCACATTACAAGGTATGAAAAAATTCGCAAAAAAATTAGCTTCCTGAGAAAAATTAGTTGGAGACTGTAGCTTTGTCCGTTCAGGAATTATTCGCGTTCAAAAGTTTCGAAAAGAGGTCCAAAAACCTTGCCATTTTTTGGCGTCCGAGAAAAAAATCTCTTTTTTCGGCGTGATTTGAAAGTTGTGGTCGAGCAGAATTCGGGACCGGTCTTAGATTTTCGATATCTGAATTTATAAAGAAGTTATGACGTGTGAAAGTTATGGTGTGCATTATGCAGAAAATTTGAAGTGTATTTATTCAGCAGAACAATCGAATAATTGAGTCATATGATATCTCGTTGGAAAGCTGAAGATCAGCAGAATTCAGATCTTGCCTTAGTTTTGCGAAATTTTCAATTATACAGGAGTTATGACGTAAAACGTGCAGAATGGACACACGTTGTGTTACAAACGGCATAAGTAGAAGAATTAAACAACCTCATTCAAGATATGAATCCTGGTGTAGTGGTTAGAGTTACCGACTACAAAGCAGAGGACGTGAGTTCGTGTCTGAGCTCTTCGTATAGCATTTTTTTCCCTGTACAAGTTAATCTTCATTGAACTAATAAAGCCTAAAAAAGTGACTGTTTCATCAGCTACAGCATAGCCGAGTGGTTAAAGGCAGCGGCTTGAAAACAAGAATTTCGGGTTTGCGGAAGCAAAAAGCTTTTACCTCTTAAATTCCTGCTCTAGTTTATTAATGTAGATAAAAGGGAAGCTTGACGTTTGCTTGCAGTACAGCCGAGTGGCTAAAGTGATTGTTTTCTGCACGAAACACCCAGGATCAAGTCTCTTTGCGGGATTTGCTTTTTATGTCTTGCTTTCAAACAATTACCTTCTATCTTTGTCTTCTTCTCCTCTTCATGGATTAGGCTGATTCCTCTTGCGTCTTTACAGTGTGTCCTTCTCTGCCTTCCCACGTCTCTATTGGAAAGCTGTTTGGTACCTTCCTAACATGTTCTATTTCTACCTTTGTAATAGGAAAAAAAGCTTACTGCGGAACATAGGACTCGAACCCACAATGCTTGCTTCTGAAGCACTGCCTTTAACCACTCAGCTATATTGTAACTGATCGGGTAACCACCTTTTATCTTTATTAGTACAATGAAGACTAAACTTATAGCGGAAAGATGTTAAAAGGACAGCTTCAACACGAACCCGTATTCCTTGCGTTGAACTCACTGCCGTTAACCACTCGGCTATAGCAGAGCTAACATAAAAGTCACTTTTTTACCTTTATTAGTGCACTGAAGATTAAAGTTAATAGTGAAAAACGTTAAACTAATAACTGCGACGCGAACCCACGATTCTTGCACCGTAGTCTGTAACCCTAACCACCGCGCCCGGTGCTGTTGTGAAATACACTGCCTTACTTCTACTAGTTATGGCTTTTATGATACACCGTGTGTCCATTCAGGTAGGAAAAAAACTAAATTGGACCAGAACCTGCGATACTTTTGATTAGAACTGGTTGCCTTACCCATGCAACTATGCATCCAGTAAGAAACTCGCCCTTAGATTGTTCTTATGCTTCCTGAATGGTAAACACGCATGTATTTGAATCCTTACGGACTTGGAATTATAAAATCTCAAACTTCGATTATCGTCAAAAGCCATCATATCTGCATACACCTCCAAGTTCTATGGAAATAATGTACTTCTGCATTCGAAATTACGTTCCGCACGTTTTACGTAACAAACGCTGTGTATTCGTAAATATCCGAAAACTCCGACCAGATCTGAATTCTGCTAATTTTCAAATTTTCTAACGAGATATATCACGTGACTCAAATACTCGTTTGTACCGCTGAATTGTACCATTCAAATTTTCTGCAGAATCCACACCATAACTTGCACACCCCATAACCTCTTTCTAAGTTCAAATATCGAAATTTTTCTGCTCGACTTCAGATCCCAAAGCACACTGGAAACCGAATTTCTCTTTCACACGCAAAATCTCGGTATGGAATTTTTTGGTAGAATACAATACTGCATCACTTACGTTACTATAATAAATGAAGAAGAGCGCAGGTATGTGCATAGTTTCACTTTTACTCCTGTGTCTTTACTGTTTTTTCTTCACATAGGGAGAAAAGGTAACGTTCGCATTTTCTTTCTCGCAGTTTACACAAACACTAATTACTTGGTTCGCCATATATTTAGCTTCTGCAAAGCTTGTGGTGGAAACCATGAACTACAAACATGTCGATGGCACTGCACATGCTCTGGTTTGGGCCCATATAACATGGCATTTGTTGCGCAAAACTCCGTCCGTATTTGTTCTCTTCCTCAAGAGCTCTGCGACGCGTGGCGTTGCTGGCAGGGAGAGCATGTCCTAGCACGAAGGAGTTTCACTGAGATTCTTGTCGGGTCTTTTATATCATATATTCCTAATACGGCCGCTTTTGCACCTTGAAAGATGACCCTGTTGACAGACTGGTGATGCCTAGGTATGAGAAGTTGTTTACCTCCTGCATACCAGCTTTTTCATTGGCTGCTACTCTTGCTCCATTCTTAAATACCGTAACTAGAAACATGCTTGTTCTTATTGACTTGTACATCGTCACTTTAAGCCCATTCCTTTAGATTGTTCACCGCTGTTTGGAGGTCTTCTCTGTTTCGTGCTCCTATTACCATGTCATCTGCGTATGCATACATAACAACCGGCAGATTTCTTGTTATCATGGTGAAGTCTATTGTAGCAATGTTAAAAGGTGTGAGGCTAAGGGATCATCCTGTAGTATTCCGTTTTTTGCTTACGTTACTATACGTAATAGAGAAAGTAAGAACCTAATCAATAGGACACTTGAGCGCAAGATGTGCTTGCCAACTTGCAACACGTGTGTTACTTCTTTCATTGGCTGAGTGGTCAGCCCACGGATTTGGTAGTCTGGATATCCTGGTTCGATACGCATCTTGGGGTTTTGTTTTTTTAAAGGTTTCTTTTAAAAATAGATTTCAAAATTTTTGCATTAGGACCATTCTTTACACTCAACATGTCACGAAATAGTTTAAATTTTTGCCCTAGCTTTAGTGGTATTGAAATTACAGCTCTCTAAAGCGGACTGTCATAACATTTGACACGTCATAAAACGCAAATAAATAGGAATTTCGACCAGCGAAGGCCAGATTCGTGATCCTGGCATTCGAAACCATAGGCATACCAAATTTCATCCAAATCGGTGAGGGTCATTAGCCCAGAGGTCCGGATGGAAGCCAGTTTTGGCTGTTTTCTGAAAAATAAAAGTATTAATATCTCTGCTTGTGCACCACATTTTGCACATTACAAAGTATGAAAAAATTCGCAAAAAAATTAGCTTCCTGAGAAAAATTAGTTGGAGACTGTAGCTTTGTCCGTTCAGGAATTATTCGCGTTCAAAAGTTTCGAAAAGAGGTCCAAAAACCTTGCCATTTTTTGGCGTCCGAGAAAAAAATCTCTGTTTTCGGCGTGATTTGAAAGTTGTGGTCGAGCAGAATTCGGGACCGGTCTTAGATTTTCGATATCTGAATTTATAAAGAAGTTATGACGTGTGAAAGTTATGGTGTGCATTATGCAGAAAATTTGAAGTGTATTTATTCAGCAGAACAATCGAATAATTGAGTCATATGATATCTCGTTGGAAAGCTGAAGATCAGCAGAATTCAGATCTTGCCTTAGTTTTGCGAAATTTTCAATTATACAGGAGTTATGACGTAAAACGTGCAGAATGGACACACGTTGTGTTACAAACGGCATAAGTAGAAGAATTAAACAACCTCATTCAAGATATGAATCCTGGTGTAGTGGTTAGAGTTACCGACTACAAAGCAGAGGACGTGAGTTCGTGTCTGAGCTCTTCGTATAGCATTTTTTTCCTGTACAAGTTAATCTTCATTGAACTAATAAAGCCTAAAAAAAGTGACTGTTTCATCAGCTACAGCATAGCCGAGTGGTTAAAGGCAGCGGCTTGAAAACAAGAATTTCGGGTTTGCGGAAGCAAAAAGCTTTTACCTCTTAAATTCCTGCTCTAGTTTATTAATGTAGATAAAAGGGAAGCTTGACGTTTGCTTGCAGTACAGCCGAGTGGCTAAAGTGATTGTTTTCTGCACGAAACACCCAGGATCAAGTCTCTTTGCGGGATTTGCTTTTTATGTCTTGCTTTCAAACAATTACCTTCTATCTTTGTCTTCTTCTCCTCTTCATGGATTAGGCTGATTCCTCTTGCGTCTTTACAGTGTGTCCTTCTCTGCCTTCCCACGTCTCTATTGGAAAGCTGTTTGGTACCTTCCTAACATGTTCTATTTCTACCTTTGTAATAGGAAAAAAAGCTTACTGCGGAACATAGGACTCGAACCCACAATGCTTGCTTCTGAAGCACTGCCTTTAACCACTCAGCTATATTGTAACTGATCGGGTAACCACCTTTTATCTTTATTAGTACAATGAAGACTAAACTTATAGCGGAAAGATGTTAAAAGGACAGCTTCAACACGAACCCGTATTCCTTGCGTTCAACTCACTGCCGTTAACCACTCGGCTATAGCAGAGCTAACATAAAAGTCACTTTTTTACCTTTATTAGTGCACTGAAGATTAAAGTTAATAGTGAAAAACGTTAAACTAATAACTGCGACGCGAACCCACGATTCTTGCACCGTAGTCTGTAACCCTAACCACCGCGCCCGGTGCTGTTGTGAAATACACTGCCTTACTTCTACTAGTTATGGCTTTTATGATACACCGTGTGTCCATTCAGGTAGGAAAAAAACTAAATTGGATCAGAACCTGCGATACTTTTGATTAGAACTGGTTGCCTTACCCATGCAACTATGCATCCAGTAAGAAACTCGCCCTTAGATTGTTCTTATGCTTCCTGAATGGTAAACACGCATGTATTTGAATCCTTACGGACTTGGAATTCTAAAATCTCAAACTTCGATTATCGTCAAAAGCCATCATATCTGCATACACCTCCAAGTTCTATGGAAATAATGTACTTCTGCATTCGAAATTACGTTCCGCACGTTTTACGTAACAAACGCTGTGTATTCGTAAATATCCGAAAACTCCGACCAGATCTGAATTCTGCTAATTTTCAAATTTTCTAACGAGATATATCACGTGACTCAAATACTCGTTTGTACCGCTGAATTGTACCATTCAAATTTTCTGCAGAATCCACACCATAACTTGCACACCCCATAACCTCTTTCTAAGTTCAAATATCGAAATTTTTCTGCTCGACTTCAGATCCCAAAGCACACTGGAAACCGAATTTCTCTTTCACACGCAAAATCTCGGTATGGAATTTTTTGGTAGAATACAATACTGCATCACTTACGTTACTATAATAAATGAAGAAGAGCGCAGGTATGTGCATAGTTTCACTTTTACTCCTGTGTCTTTACTGTTTTTTCTTCACATAGGGAGAAAAGGTAACGTTCGCATTTTCTTTCTCGCAGTTTACACAAACACTAACTACTTGGTTCGCCATATATTTAGCTTCTGCAAAGCTTGTGGTGGAAACCATGAACTACAAACATGTCGATGGCACTGCACATGCTCTGGTTTGGGCCCATATAACATGGCATTTGTTGCGCAAAACTCCGTCCGTATTTGTTCTCTTCCTCAAGAGCTCTGCGACGCGTGGCGTTGCTGGCAGGGAGAGCATGTCCTAGCACGAAGGAGTTTCACTGAGATTCTTGTCGGGTCTTTTATATCATATATTCCTCATACGGCCGCTTTTGCACCTTGAAAGATGACCCTGTTGACAGACTGGTGATGCCTAGGTATGAGAAGTTGTTTACCTCCTGCATACCAGCTTTTTCATTGGCTGCTACTCTTGCTCCATTCTTAAATACCGTAACTAGAAACATGCTTGTTCTTATTGACTTGTACATCGTCACTTTAAGCCCATTCCTTTAGATTGTTCATCGCTGTTTGGAGGTCTTCTCTGTTTCGTGCTCCTATTACCATGTCATCTGCGTATGCATACATAACAACCGGCAGATTTCTTGTTATCATGGTGAAGTCTATTGTAGCTATGTTAAAAGGTGTGAGGCTAAGGGATCATCCTGTAGTATTCCGTTTTTTGCTTACGTTACTATACGTAATAGAGAAAGTAAGAACCTAATCAATAGGACACTTGAGCGCAAGATGTGCTTGCCAACTTGCAACACGTGTGTTACTTCTTTCATTGGCTGAGTGGTCAGCCCACGGATTTGGTAGTCCGGATATCCTGGTTCGATACGCATCTTGGGGTTTTGTTTTTTTAAAGGTTTCTTTTAAAAATAGATTTCAAAATTTTTGCATTAGGACCATTCTTTACACTCAACATGTCACGAAATAGTTTAAATTTTTGCCCTAGCTTTAGTGGTATTGAAATTACAGCTCTCTAAAGCGGACTGTCATAAACTTTGACACGTCATAAAACGCAAATAAATAGGAATTTCGACCAGCGAAGGCCAGATTCGTGATCCTGGCATTCGAAACCATAGGCATACCAAATTTCATCCAAATCGGTGAGGGTCCTTAGCCCAGAGGTCCGGATGGAAGCCAGTTTTGACTGTTTTCTGAAAAATAAAAGTATTAATATCTCTGCTTGTGCACCACATTTTGCACATTACAAAGTATGAAAAAATTCGCAAAAAAAATTAGCTTCCTTAGAAAAATTAGTTGGAGACTGTAGCTTTGTCCGTTCAGGAATTATTCGCGTTCAAAAGTTTCGAAAAGAGGTCCAAAAACCTTGCCATTTTTTGGCGTCCGAGAAAAAAATCTCTGTTTTCGGCGTGATTTGAAAGTTGTGGTCGAGCAGAATTCGGGACCGGTCTTAGATTTTCGATATCTGAATTTATAAAGAAGTTATGACGTGTGAAAGTTATGGTGTGCATTATGCAGAAAAATTGAAGTGTATTTATTCAGCAGTACAATCGAATAATTGAGTCATATGATATCTCGTTGGAAAGCTGAAGATCAGCAGAATTCAGATCTTGCCTTAGTTTTGCGAAATTTTCAATTATACAGGAGTTATGACGTAAAACGTGCAGAATGGACACACGTTGTGTTACAAACGGCATAAGTAGAAGAATTAAACAACCTCATTCAAGACATGAATCCTGGTGTAGTGGTTAGAATTACCGACTACAAAGCAGAGGACGTGAGTTCGTGTCTGAGCTCTTCGTATAGCATTTTTTTCCCTGTACAAGTTAATCTTCATTGAACTAATAAAGCCTAAAAAAGTGACTGTTTCATCAGCTACAGCATAGACGAGTGGTTAAAGGCAGCGGCTTGAAAACAAGAATTTCGGGTTTGCGGAAGCAAAAAGCTTTTACCTCTTAAATTCCTGCTCTAGTTTATTAATGTAGATAAAAGGGAAGCTTGACGTTTGCTTGCAGTACAGCCGAGTGGCTAAAGTGATTGTTTTCTGCACGAAACACCCAGGATCGAGTCTCTTTGCGGGATTTGCTTTTTATGTCTTGCTTTCAAACAATTACCTTCTATCTTTGTCTTCTTCTCCTCTTCATGGATTAGGCTGATTCCTCTTGCGTCTTTACAGTGTGTCCTTCTCTGCCTTCCCACGTCTCTATTGGAAAGCTGTTTGGTACCTTCCTAACATGTTCTATTTCTACCTTTGTAATAGGAAAAAAAGCTTACTGCGGAACATAGGACTCGAACCCACAATGCTTGCTTCTGAAGCACTGCCTTTAACCACTCAGCTATATTGTAACTGATCGGGTAACCACCTTTTATCTTTATTAGTACAATGAAGACTAAACTTATAGCGGAAAGGTGTTAAAAGGACAGCTTCAACACGAACCCGTATTCCTTGCGTTCAACTCACTGCCGTTAACCACTCGGCTATAGCAGAGCTAACATAAAAGTCACTTTTTTACCTTTATTAGTGCACTGAAGATTAAAGTTAATAGTGAAAAACGTTAAACTAATAACTGCGACGCGAACCCACGATTCTTGCACCGTAGTCTGTAACCCTAACCACCGCGCCCGGTGCTGTTGTGAAATACACTGCCTTACTTCTACTAGTTATGGCTTTTATGATACACCGTGTGTCCATTCAGGTAGGAAAAAAACTAAATTGGATCAGAACCTGCGATACTTTTGATTAGAACTGGTTGCCTTACCCATGCAACTATGCATCCAGTAAGAAACTCGCCCTTAGATTGTTCTTATGCTTCCTGAATGGTAAACACGCATGTATTTGAATCCTTACGGACTTGGAATTCTAAAATCTCAAACTTCGATTATCGTCAAAAGCCATCATATCTGCATACACCTCCAAGTTCTATGGAAATAATGTACTTCTGCATTCGAAATTACGTTCCGCACGTTTTACGTAACAAACGCTGTGTATTCGTAAATATCCGAAAACTCCGACCAGATCTGAATTCTGCTAATTTTCAAATTTTCTAACGAGATATATCACGTGACTCAAATACTCGTTTGTACCGCTGAATTGTACCATTCAAATTTTCTGCAGAATCCACACCATAACTTGCACACCCCATAACCTCTTTCTAAGTTCAAATATCGAAATTTTTCTGCTCGACTTCAGATCCCAAAGCACACTGGAAACCGAATTTCTCTTTCACACGCAAAATCTCGGTATGGAATTTTTTGGTAGAATACAATACTGCATCACTTACGTTACTATAATAAATGAAGAAGAGCGCAGGTATGTGCATAGTTTCACTTTTACTCCTGTGTTTTTACTGTTTTTTCTTCACATAGGGAGAAAAGGTAACGTTCGCATTTTCTTTCTCGCAGTTTACACAAACACTAACTACTTGGTTCGCCATATATTTAGCTTCTGCAAAGCTTGTGGTGGAAACCATGAACTACAAACATGTCGATGGCACTGCACATGCTCTGGTTTGGGCCCATATAACATGGCATTTGTTGCGCAAAACTCCGTCCGTATTTGTTCTCTTCCTCAAGAGCTCTGCGACGCGTGGCGTTGCTGGCAGGGAGAGCATGTCCTAGCACGAAGGAGTTTCACTGAGATTCTTGTCGGGTCTTTTATATCATATATTCCTCATACGGCCGCTTTTGCACCTTGAAAGATGACCCTGTTGACAGACTGGTGATGCCTAGGTATGAGAAGTTGTTTACCTCCTGCATACCAGCTTTTTCATTGGCTGCTACTCTTGCTCCATTCTTAAATACCGTAACTAGAAACATGCTTGTTCTTATTGACTTGTACATCGTCACTTTAAGCCCATTCCTTTAGATTGTTCATCGCTGTTTGGAGGTCTTCTCTGTTTCGTGCTCCTATTACCATGTCATCTGCGTATGCATACATAACAACCGGCAGATTTCTTGTTATCATGGTGAAGTCTATTGTAGCTATGTTAAAAGGTGTGAGGCTAAGGGATCATCCTGTAGTATTCCGTTTTTTGCTTACGTTACTATACGTAATAGAGAAAGTAAGAACCTAATCAATAGGACACTTGAGCGCAAGATGTGCTTGCCAACTTGCAACACGTGTGTTACTTCTTTCATTGGCTGAGTGGTCAGCCCACGGATTTGGTAGTCCGGATATCCTGGTTCGATACGCATCTTGGGGTTTTGTTTTTTTAAAGGTTTCTTTTAAAAATAGATTTCAAAATTTTTGCATTAGGACCATTCTTTACACTCAACATGTCACGAAATAGTTTAAATTTTTGCCCTAGCTTTAGTGGTATTGAAATTACAGCTCTCTAAAGCGGACTGTCATAAACTTTGACACGTCATAAAACGCAAATAAATAGGAATTTCGACCAGCGAAGGCCAGATTCGTGATCCTGGCATTCGAAACCATAGGCATACCAAATTTCATCCAAATCGGTGAGGGTCATTAGCCCAGAGGTCCGGATGGAAGCCAGTTTTGGCTGTTTTCTGAAAAATAAAAGTATTAATATCTCTGCTTGTGCACCACATTTTGCACATTACAAGGTATGAAAAAATTCGCAAAAAAATTAGCTTCCTGAGAAAAATTAGTTGGAGACTGTAGCTTTGTCCGTTCAGGAATTATTCGCGTTCAAAAGTTTCGAAAAGAGGTCCAAAAACCTTGCCATTTTTTGGCGTCCGAGAAAAAAATCTCTTTTTTCGGCGTGATTTGAAAGTTGTGGTCGAGCAGAATTCGGGACCGGTCTTAGATTTTCGATATCTGAATTTATAAAGAAGTTATGACGTGTGAAAGTTATGGTGTGCATTATGCAGAAAATTTGAAGTGTATTTATTCAGCAGAACAATCGAATAATTGAGTCATATGATATCTCGTTGGAAAGCTGAAGATCAGCAGAATTCAGATCTTGCCTTAGTTTTGCGAAATTTTCAATTATACAGGAGTTATGACGTAAAACGTGCAGAATGGACACACGTTGTGTTACAAACGGCATAAGTAGAAGAATTAAACAACCTCATTCAAGATATGAATCCTGGTGTAGTGGTTAGAGTTACCGACTACAAAGCAGAGGACGTGAGTTCGTGTCTGAGCTCTTCGTATAGCATTTTTTTCCCTGTACAAGTTAATCTTCATTGAACTAATAAAGCCTAAAAAAGTGACTGTTTCATCAGCTACAGCATAGCCGAGTGGTTAAAGGCAGCGGCTTGAAAACAAGAATTTCGGGTTTGCGGAAGCAAAAAGCTTTTACCTCTTAAATTCCTGCTCTAGTTTATTAATGTAGATAAAAGGGAAGCTTGACGTTTGCTTGCAGTACAGCCGAGTGGCTAAAGTGATTGTTTTCTGCACGAAACACCCAGGATCAAGTCTCTTTGCGGGATTTGCTTTTTATGTCTTGCTTTCAAACAATTACCTTCTATCTTTGTCTTCTTCTCCTCTTCATGGATTAGGCTGATTCCTCTTGCGTCTTTACAGTGTGTCCTTCTCTGCCTTCCCACGTCTCTATTGGAAAGCTGTTTGGTACCTTCCTAACATGTTCTATTTCTACCTTTGTAATAGGAAAAAAAGCTTACTGCGGAACATAGGACTCGAACCCACAATGCTTGCTTCTGAAGCACTGCCTTTAACCACTCAGCTATATTGTAACTGATCGGGTAACCACCTTTTATCTTTATTAGTACAATGAAGACTAAACTTATAGCGGAAAGATGTTAAAAGGACAGCTTCAACACGAACCCGTATTCCTTGCGTTGAACTCACTGCCGTTAACCACTCGGCTATAGCAGAGCTAACATAAAAGTCACTTTTTTACCTTTATTAGTGCACTGAAGATTAAAGTTAATAGTGAAAAACGTTAAACTAATAACTGCGACGCGAACCCACGATTCTTGCACCGTAGTCTGTAACCCTAACCACCGCGCCCGGTGCTGTTGTGAAATACACTGCCTTACTTCTACTAGTTATGGCTTTTATGATACACCGTGTGTCCATTCAGGTAGGAAAAAAACTAAATTGGACCAGAACCTGCGATACTTTTGATTAGAACTGGTTGCCTTACCCATGCAACTATGCATCCAGTAAGAAACTCGCCCTTAGATTGTTCTTATGCTTCCTGAATGGTAAACACGCATGTATTTGAATCCTTACGGACTTGGAATTCTAAAATCTCAAACTTCGATTATCGTCAAAAGCCATCATATCTGCATACACCTCCAAGTTCTATGGAAATAATGTACTTCTGCATTCGAAATTACGTTCCGCACGTTTTACGTAACAAACGCTGTGTATTCGTAAATATCCGAAAACTCCGACCAGATCTGAATTCTGCTAATTTTCAAATTTTCTAACGAGATATATCACGTGACTCAAATACTCGTTTGTACCGCTGAATTGTACCATTCAAATTTTCTGCAGAATCCACACCATAACTTGCACACCCCATAACCTCTTTCTAAGTTCAAATATCGAAATTTTTCTGCTCGACTTCAGATCCCAAAGCACACTGGAAACCGAATTTCTCTTTCACACGCAAAATCTCGGTATGGAATTTTTTGGTAGAATACAATACTGCATCACTTACGTTACTATAATAAATGAAGAAGAGCGCAGGTATGTGCATAGTTTCACTTTTACTCCTGTGTCTTTACTGTTTTTTCTTCACATAGGGAGAAAATGTAACGTTCGCATTTTCTTTCTCGCAGTTTACACAAACACTAATTACTTGGTTCGCCATATATTTAGCTTCTGCAAAGCTTGTGGTGGAAACCATGAACTACAAACATGTCGATGGCACTGCACATGCTCTGGTTTGGGCCCATATAACATGGCATTTGTTGCGCAAAACTCCGTCCGTATTTGTTCTCTTCCTCAAGAGCTCTGCGACGCGTGGCGTTGCTGGCAGGGAGAGCATGTCCTAGCACGAAGGAGTTTCACTGAGATTCTTGTCGGGTCTTTTATATCATATATTCCTAATACGGCCGCTTTTGCACCTTGAAAGATGACCCTGTTGACAGACTGGTGATGCCTAGGTATGAGAAGTTGTTTACCTCCTGCATACCAGCTTTTTCATTGGCTGCTACTCTTGCTCCATTCTTAAATACCGTAACTAGAAACATGCTTGTTCTTATTGACTTGTACATCGTCACTTTAAGCCCATTCCTTTAGATTGTTCACCGCTGTTTGGAGGTCTTCTCTGTTTCGTGCTCCTATTACCATGTCATCTGCGTATGCATACATAACAACCGGCAGATTTCTTGTTATCATGGTGAAGTCTATTGTAGCAATGTTAAAAGGTGTGAGGCTAAGGGATCATCCTGTAGTATTCCGTTTTTTGCTTACGTTACTATACGTAATAGAGAAAGTAAGAACCTAATCAATAGGACACTTGAGCGCAAGATGTGCTTGCCAACTTGCAACACGTGTGTTACTTCTTTCATTGGCTGAGTGGTCAGCCCACGGATTTGGTAGTCTGGATATCCTGGTTCGATACGCATCTTGGGGTTTTGTTTTTTTAAAGGTTTCTTTTAAAAATAGATTTCAAAATTTTTGCATTAGGACCATTCTTTACACTCAACATGTCACGAAATAGTTTAAATTTTTGCCCTAGCTTTAGTGGTATTGAAATTACAGCTCTCTAAAGCGGACTGTCATAACATTTGACACGTCATAAAACGCAAATAAATAGGAATTTCGACCAGCGAAGGCCAGATTCGTGATCCTGGCATTCGAAACCATAGGCATACCAAATTTCATCCAAATCGGTGAGGGTCATTAGCCCAGAGGTCCGGATGGAAGCCAGTTTTGGCTGTTTTCTGAAAAATAAAAGTATTAATATCTCTGCTTGTGCACCACATTTTGCACATTACAAAGTATGAAAAAATTCGCAAAAAAATTAGCTTCCTGAGAAAAATTAGTTGGAGACTGTAGCTTTGTCCGTTCAGGAATTATTCGCGTTCAAAAGTTTCGAAAAGAGGTCCAAAAACCTTGCCATTTTTTGGCGTCCGAGAAAAAAATCTCTGTTTTCGGCGTGATTTGAAAGTTGTGGTCGAGCAGAATTCGGGACCGGTCTTAGATTTTCGATATCTGAATTTATAAAGAAGTTATGACGTGTGAAAGTTATGGTGTGCATTATGCAGAAAATTTGAAGTGTATTTATTCAGCAGAACAATCGAATAATTGAGTCATATGATATCTCGTTGGAAAGCTGAAGATCAGCAGAATTCAGATCTTGCCTTAGTTTTGCGAAATTTTCAATTATACAGGAGTTATGACGTAAAACGTGCAGAATGGACACACGTTGTGTTACAAACGGCATAAGTAGAAGAATTAAACAACCTCATTCAAGATATGAATCCTGGTGTAGTGGTTAGAGTTACCGACTACAAAGCAGAGGACGTGAGTTCGTGTCTGAGCTCTTCGTATAGCATTTTTTTCCTGTACAAGTTAATCTTCATTGAACTAATAAAGCCTAAAAAAAGTGACTGTTTCATCAGCTACAGCATAGCCGAGTGGTTAAAGGCAGCGGCTTGAAAACAAGAATTTCGGGTTTGCGGAAGCAAAAAGCTTTTACCTCTTAAATTCCTGCTCTAGTTTATTAATGTAGATAAAAGGGAAGCTTGACGTTTGCTTGCAGTACAGCCGAGTGGCTAAAGTGATTGTTTTCTGCACGAAACACCCAGGATCAAGTCTCTTTGCGGGATTTGCTTTTTATGTCTTGCTTTCAAACAATTACCTTCTATCTTTGTCTTCTTCTCCTCTTCATGGATTAGGCTGATTCCTCTTGCGTCTTTACAGTGTGTCCTTCTCTGCCTTCCCACGTCTCTATTGGAAAGCTGTTTGGTACCTTCCTAACATGTTCTATTTCTACCTTTGTAATAGGAAAAAAAGCTTACTGCGGAACATAGGACTCGAACCCACAATGCTTGCTTCTGAAGCACTGCCTTTAACCACTCAGCTATATTGTAACTGATCGGGTAACCACCTTTTATCTTTATTAGTACAATGAAGACTAAACTTATAGCGGAAAGATGTTAAAAGGACAGCTTCAACACGAACCCGTATTCCTTGCGTTCAACTCACTGCCGTTAACCACTCGGCTATAGCAGAGCTAACATAAAAGTCACTTTTTTACCTTTATTAGTGCACTGAAGATTAAAGTTAATAGTGAAAAACGTTAAACTAATAACTGCGACGCGAACCCACGATTCTTGCACCGTAGTCTGTAACCCTAACCACCGCGCCCGGTGCTGTTGTGAAATACACTGCCTTACTTCTACTAGTTATGGCTTTTATGATACACCGTGTGTCCATTCAGGTAGGAAAAAAACTAAATTGGATCAGAACCTGCGATACTTTTGATTAGAACTGGTTGCCTTACCCATGCAACTATGCATCCAGTAAGAAACTCGCCCTTAGATTGTTCTTATGCTTCCTGAATGGTAAACACGCATGTATTTGAATCCTTACGGACTTGGAATTCTAAAATCTCAAACTTCGATTATCGTCAAAAGCCATCATATCTGCATACACCTCCAAGTTCTATGGAAATAATGTACTTCTGCATTCGAAATTACGTTCCGCACGTTTTACGTAACAAACGCTGTGTATTCGTAAATATCCGAAAACTCCGACCAGATCTGAATTCTGCTAATTTTCAAATTTTCTAACGAGATATATCACGTGACTCAAATACTCGTTTGTACCGCTGAATTGTACCATTCAAATTTTCTGCAGAATCCACACCATAACTTGCACACCCCATAACCTCTTTCTAAGTTCAAATATCGAAATTTTTCTGCTCGACTTCAGATCCCAAAGCACACTGGAAACCGAATTTCTCTTTCACACGCAAAATCTCGGTATGGAATTTTTTGGTAGAATACAATACTGCATCACTTACGTTACTATAATAAATGAAGAAGAGCGCAGGTATGTGCATAGTTTCACTTTTACTCCTGTGTCTTTACTGTTTTTTCTTCACATAGGGAGAAAAGGTAACGTTCGCATTTTCTTTCTCGCAGTTTACACAAACACTAACTACTTGGTTCGCCATATATTTAGCTTCTGCAAAGCTTGTGGTGGAAACCATGAACTACAAACATGTCGATGGCACTGCACATGCTCTGGTTTGGGCCCATATAACATGGCATTTGTTGCGCAAAACTCCGTCCGTATTTGTTCTCTTCCTCAAGAGCTCTGCGACGCGTGGCGTTGCTGGCAGGGAGAGCATGTCCTAGCACGAAGGAGTTTCACTGAGATTCTTGTCGGGTCTTTTATATCATATATTCCTCATACGGCCGCTTTTGCACCTTGAAAGATGACCCTGTTGACAGACTGGTGATGCCTAGGTATGAGAAGTTGTTTACCTCCTGCATACCAGCTTTTTCATTGGCTGCTACTCTTGCTCCATTCTTAAATACCGTAACTAGAAACATGCTTGTTCTTATTGACTTGTACATCGTCACTTTAAGCCCATTCCTTTAGATTGTTCATCGCTGTTTGGAGGTCTTCTCTGTTTCGTGCTCCTATTACCATGTCATCTGCGTATGCATACATAACAACCGGCAGATTTCTTGTTATCATGGTGAAGTCTATTGTAGCTATGTTAAAAGGTGTGAGGCTAAGGGATCATCCTGTAGTATTCCGTTTTTTGCTTACGTTACTATACGTAATAGAGAAAGTAAGAACCTAATCAATAGGACACTTGAGCGCAAGATGTGCTTGCCAACTTGCAACACGTGTGTTACTTCTTTCATTGGCTGAGTGGTCAGCCCACGGATTTGGTAGTCCGGATATCCTGGTTCGATACGCATCTTGGGGTTTTGTTTTTTTAAAGGTTTCTTTTAAAAATAGATTTCAAAATTTTTGCATTAGGACCATTCTTTACACTCAACATGTCACGAAATAGTTTAAATTTTTGCCCTAGCTTTAGTGGTATTGAAATTACAGCTCTCTAAAGCGGACTGTCATAAACTTTGACACGTCATAAAACGCAAATAAATAGGAATTTCGACCAGCGAAGGCCAGATTCGTGATCCTGGCATTCGAAACCATAGGCATACCAAATTTCATCCAAATCGGTGAGGGTCCTTAGCCCAGAGGTCCGGATGGAAGCCAGTTTTGACTGTTTTCTGAAAAATAAAAGTATTAATATCTCTGCTTGTGCACCACATTTTGCACATTACAAAGTATGAAAAAATTCGCAAAAAAAATTAGCTTCCTTAGAAAAATTAGTTGGAGACTGTAGCTTTGTCCGTTCAGGAATTATTCGCGTTCAAAAGTTTCGAAAAGAGGTCCAAAAACCTTGCCATTTTTTGGCGTCCGAGAAAAAAATCTCTGTTTTCGGCGTGATTTGAAAGTTGTGGTCGAGCAGAATTCGGGACCGGTCTTAGATTTTCGATATCTGAATTTATAAAGAAGTTATGACGTGTGAAAGTTATGGTGTGCATTATGCAGAAAAATTGAAGTGTATTTATTCAGCAGTACAATCGAATAATTGAGTCATATGATATCTCGTTGGAAAGCTGAAGATCAGCAGAATTCAGATCTTGCCTTAGTTTTGCGAAATTTTCAATTATACAGGAGTTATGACGTAAAACGTGCAGAATGGACACACGTTGTGTTACAAACGGCATAAGTAGAAGAATTAAACAACCTCATTCAAGACATGAATCCTGGTGTAGTGGTTAGAATTACCGACTACAAAGCAGAGGACGTGAGTTCGTGTCTGAGCTCTTCGTATAGCATTTTTTTCCCTGTACAAGTTAATCTTCATTGAACTAATAAAGCCTAAAAAAGTGACTGTTTCATCAGCTACAGCATAGACGAGTGGTTAAAGGCAGCGGCTTGAAAACAAGAATTTCGGGTTTGCGGAAGCAAAAAGCTTTTACCTCTTAAATTCCTGCTCTAGTTTATTAATGTAGATAAAAGGGAAGCTTGACGTTTGCTTGCAGTACAGCCGAGTGGCTAAAGTGATTGTTTTCTGCACGAAACACCCAGGATCGAGTCTCTTTGCGGGATTTGCTTTTTATGTCTTGCTTTCAAACAATTACCTTCTATCTTTGTCTTCTTCTCCTCTTCATGGATTAGGCTGATTCCTCTTGCGTCTTTACAGTGTGTCCTTCTCTGCCTTCCCACGTCTCTATTGGAAAGCTGTTTGGTACCTTCCTAACATGTTCTATTTCTACCTTTGTAATAGGAAAAAAAGCTTACTGCGGAACATAGGACTCGAACCCACAATGCTTGCTTCTGAAGCGCTGCCTTTAACCACTCAGCTATATTGTAACTGATCGGGTAACCACCTTTTATCTTTATTAGTACAATGAAGACTAAACTTATAGCGGAAAGGTGTTAAAAGGACAGCTTCAACACGAACCCGTATTCCTTGCGTTCAACTCACTGCCGTTAACCACTCGGCTATAGCAGAGCTAACATAAAAGTCACTTTTTTACCTTTATTAGTGCACTGAAGATTAAAGTTAATAGTGAAAAACGTTAAACTAATAACTGCGACGCGAACCCACGATTCTTGCACCGTAGTCTGTAACCCTAACCACCGCGCCCGGTGCTGTTGTGAAATACACTGCCTTACTTCTACTAGTTATGGCTTTTATGATACACCGTGTGTCCATTCAGGTAGGAAAAAAACTAAATTGGATCAGAACCTGCGATACTTTTGATTAGAACTGGTTGCCTTACCCATGCAACTATGCATCCAGTAAGAAACTCGCCCTTAGATTGTTCTTATGCTTCCTGAATGGTAAACACGCATGTATTTGAATCCTTACGGACTTGGAATTCTAAAATCTCAAACTTCGATTATCGTCAAAAGCCATCATATCTGCATACACCTCCAAGTTCTATGGAAATAATGTACTTCTGCATTCGAAATTACGTTCCGCACGTTTTACGTAACAAACGCTGTGTATTCGTAAATATCCGAAAACTCCGACCAGATCTGAATTCTGCTAATTTTCAAATTTTCTAACGAGATATATCACGTGACTCAAATACTCGTTTGTACCGCTGAATTGTACCATTCAAATTTTCTGCAGAATCCACACCATAACTTGCACACCCCATAACCTCTTTCTAAGTTCAAATATCGAAATTTTTCTGCTCGACTTCAGATCCCAAAGCACACTGGAAACCGAATTTCTCTTTCACACGCAAAATCTCGGTATGGAATTTTTTGGTAGAATACAATACTGCATCACTTACGTTACTATAATAAATGAAGAAGAGCGCAGGTATGTGCATAGTTTCACTTTTACTCCTGTGTTTTTACTGTTTTTTCTTCACATAGGGAGAAAAGGTAACGTTCGCATTTTCTTTCTCGCAGTTTACACAAACACTAACTACTTGGTTCGCCATATATTTAGCTTCTGCAAAGCTTGTGGTGGAAACCATGAACTACAAACATGTCGATGGCACTGCACATGCTCTGGTTTGGGCCCATATAACATGGCATTTGTTGCGCAAAACTCCGTCCGTATTTGTTCTCTTCCTCAAGAGCTCTGCGACGCGTGGCGTTGCTGGCAGGGAGAGCATGTCCTAGCACGAAGGAGTTTCACTGAGATTCTTGTCGGGTCTTTTATATCATATATTCCTCATACGGCCGCTTTTGCACCTTGAAAGATGACCCTGTTGACAGACTGGTGATGCCTAGGTATGAGAAGTTGTTTACCTCCTGCATACCAGCTTTTTCATTGGCTGCTACTCTTGCTCCATTCTTAAATACCGTAACTAGAAACATGCTTGTTCTTATTGACTTGTACATCGTCACTTTAAGCCCATTCCTTTAGATTGTTCATCGCTGTTTGGAGGTCTTCTCTGTTTCGTGCTCCTATTACCATGTCATCTGCGTATGCATACATAACAACCGGCAGATTTCTTGTTATCATGGTGAAGTCTATTGTAGCTATGTTAAAAGGTGTGAGGCTAAGGGATCATCCTGTAGTATTCCGTTTTTTGCTTACGTTACTATACGTAATAGAGAAAGTAAGAACCTAATCAATAGGACACTTGAGCGCAAGATGTGCTTGCCAACTTGCAACACGTGTGTTACTTCTTTCATTGGCTGAGTGGTCAGCCCACGGATTTGGTAGTCCGGATATCCTGGTTCGATACGCATCTTGGGGTTTTGTTTTTTTAAAGGTTTCTTTTAAAAATAGATTTCAAAATTTTTGCATTAGGACCATTCTTTACACTCAACATGTCACGAAATAGTTTAAATTTTTGCCCTAGCTTTAGTGGTATTGAAATTACAGCTCTCTAAAGCGGACTGTCATAAACTTTGACACGTCATAAAACGCAAATAAATAGGAATTTCGACCAGCGAAGGCCAGATTCGTGATCCTGGCATTCGAAACCATAGGCATACCAAATTTCATCCAAATCGGTGAGGGTCCTTAGCCCAGAGGTCCGGATGGAAGCCAGTTTTGACTGTTTTCTGAAAAATAAAAGTATTAATATCTCTGCTTGTGCACCACATTTTGCACATTACAAAGTATGAAAAAATTCGCAAAAAAAATTAGCTTCCTTAGAAAAATTAGTTGGAGACTGTAGCTTTGTCCGTTCAGGAATTATTCGCGTTCAAAAGTTTCGAAAAGAGGTCCAAAAACCTTGCCATTTTTTGGCGTCCGAGAAAAAAATCTCTGTTTTCGGCGTGATTTGAAAGTTGTGGTCGAGCAGAATTCGGGACCGGTCTTAGATTTTCGATATCTGAATTTATAAAGAAGTTATGACGTGTGAAAGTTATGGTGTGCATTATGCAGAAAAATTGAAGTGTATTTATTCAGCAGTACAATCGAATAATTGAGTCATATGATATCTCGTTGGAAAGCTGAAGATCAGCAGAATTCAGATCTTGCCTTAGTTTTGCGAAATTTTCAATTATACAGGAGTTATGACGTAAAACGTGCAGAATGGACACACGTTGTGTTACAAACGGCATAAGTAGAAGAATTAAACAACCTCATTCAAGACATGAATCCTGGTGTAGTGGTTAGAATTACCGACTACAAAGCAGAGGACGTGAGTTCGTGTCTGAGCTCTTCGTATAGCATTTTTTTCCCTGTACAAGTTAATCTTCATTGAACTAATAAAGCCTAAAAAAGTGACTGTTTCATCAGCTACAGCATAGCCGAGTGGTTAAAGGCAGCGGCTTGAAAACAAGAATTTCGGGTTTGCGGAAGCAAAAAGCTTTTACCTCTTAAATTCCTGCTCTAGTTTATTAATGTAGATAAAAGGGAAGCTTGACGTTTGCTTGCAGTACAGCCGAGTGGCTAAAGTGATTGTTTTCTGCACGAAACACCCAGGATCGAGTCTCTTTGCGGGATTTGCTTTTTATGTCTTGCTTTCAAACAATTACCTTCTATCTTTGTCTTCTTCTCCTCTTCATGGATTAGGCTGATTCCTCTTGCGTCTTTACAGTGTGTCCTTCTCTGCCTTCCCACGTCTCTATTGGAAAGCTGTTTGGTACCTTCCTAACATGTTCTATTTCTACCTTTGTAATAGGAAAAAAAGCTTACTGCGGAACATAGGACTCGAACCCACAATGCTTGCTTCTGAAGCACTGCCTTTAACCACTCAGCTATATTGTAACTGATCGGGTAACCACCTTTTATCTTTATTAGTACAATGAAGACTAAACTTATAGCGGAAAGGTGTTAAAAGGACAGCTTCAACACGAACCCGTATTCCTTGCGTTCAACTCACTGCCGTTAACCACTCGGCTATAGCAGAGCTAACATAAAAGTCACTTTTTTACCTTTATTAGTGCACTGAAGATTAAAGTTAATAGTGAAAAACGTTAAACTAATAACTGCGACGCGAACCCACGATTCTTGCACCGTAGTCTGTAACCCTAACCACCGCGCCCGGTGCTGTTGTGAAATACACTGCCTTACTTCTACTAGTTATGGCTTTTATGATACACCGTGTGTCCATTCAGGTAGGAAAAAAACTAAATTGGATCAGAACCTGCGATACTTTTGATTAGAACTGGTTGCCTTACCCATGCAACTATGCATCCAGTAAGAAACTCGCCCTTAGATTGTTCTTATGCTTCCTGAATGGTAAACACGCATGTATTTGAATCCTTACGGACTTGGAATTCTAAAATCTCAAACTTCGATTATCGTCAAAAGCCATCATATCTGCATACACCTCCAAGTTCTATGGAAATAATGTACTTCTGCATTCGAAATTACGTTCCGCACGTTTTACGTAACAAACGCTGTGTATTCGTAAATATCCGAAAACTCCGACCAGATCTGAATTCTGCTAATTTTCAAATTTTCTAACGAGATATATCACGTGACTCAAATACTCGTTTGTACCGCTGAATTGTACCATTCAAATTTTCTGCAGAATCCACACCATAACTTGCACACCCCATAACCTCTTTCTAAGTTCAAATATCGAAATTTTTCTGCTCGACTTCAGATCCCAAAGCACACTGGAAACCGAATTTCTCTTTCACACGCAAAATCTCGGTATGGAATTTTTTGGTAGAATACAATACTGCATCACTTACGTTACTATAATAAATGAAGAAGAGCGCAGGTATGTGCATAGTTTCACTTTTACTCCTGTGTTTTTACTGTTTTTTCTTCACATAGGGAGAAAAGGTAACGTTCGCATTTTCTTTCTCGCAGTTTACACAAACACTAACTACTTGGTTCGCCATATATTTAGCTTCTGCAAAGCTTGTGGTGGAAACCATGAACTACAAACATGTCGATGGCACTGCACATGCTCTGGTTTGGGCCCATATAACATGGCATTTGTTGCGCAAAACTCCGTCCGTATTTGTTCTCTTCCTCAAGAGCTCTGCGACGCGTGGCGTTGCTGGCAGGGAGAGCATGTCCTAGCACGAAGGAGTTTCACTGAGATTCTTGTCGGGTCTTTTATATCATATATTCCTCATACGGCCGCTTTTGCACCTTGAAAGATGACCCTGTTGACAGACTGGTGATGCCTAGGTATGAGAAGTTGTTTACCTCCTGCATACCAGCTTTTTCATTGGCTGCTACTCTTGCTCCATTCTTAAATACCGTAACTAGAAACATGCTTGTTCTTATTGACTTGTACATCGTCACTTTAAGCCCATTCCTTTAGATTGTTCATCGCTGTTTGGAGGTCTTCTCTGTTTCGTGCTCCTATTACCATGTCATCTGCGTATGCATACATAACAACCGGCAGATTTCTTGTTATCATGGTGAAGTCTATTGTAGCTATGTTAAAAGGTGTGAGGCTAAGGGATCATCCTGTAGTATTCCGTTTTTTGCTTACGTTACTATACGTAATAGAGAAAGTAAGAACCTAATCAATAGGACACTTGAGCGCAAGATGTGCTTGCCAACTTGCAACACGTGTGTTACTTCTTTCATTGGCTGAGTGGTCAGCCCACGGATTTGGTAGTCCGGATATCCTGGTTCGATACGCATCTTGGGGTTTTGTTTTTTTAAAGGTTTCTTTTAAAAATAGATTTCAAAATTTTTGCATTAGGACCATTCTTTACACTCAACATGTCACGAAATAGTTTAAATTTTTGCCCTAGCTTTAGTGGTATTGAAATTACAGCTCTCTAAAGCGGACTGTCATAAACTTTGACACGTCATAAAACGCAAATAAATAGGAATTTCGACCAGCGAAGGCCAGATTCGTGATCCTGGCATTCGAAACCATAGGCATACCAAATTTCATCCAAATCGGTGAGGGTCCTTAGCCCAGAGGTCCGGATGGAAGCCAGTTTTGACTGTTTTCTGAAAAATAAAAGTATTAATATCTCTGCTTGTGCACCACATTTTGCACATTACAAAGTATGAAAAAATTCGCAAAAAAAATTAGCTTCCTTAGAAAAATTAGTTGGAGACTGTAGCTTTGTCCGTTCAGGAATTATTCGCGTTCAAAAGTTTCGAAAAGAGGTCCAAAAACCTTGCCATTTTTTGGCGTCCGAGAAAAAAATCTCTGTTTTCGGCGTGATTTGAAAGTTGTGGTCGAGCAGAATTCGGGACCGGTCTTAGATTTTCGATATCTGAATTTATAAAGAAGTTATGACGTGTGAAAGTTATGGTGTGCATTATGCAGAAAAATTGAAGTGTATTTATTCAGCAGTACAATCGAATAATTGAGTCATATGATATCTCGTTGGAAAGCTGAAGATCAGCAGAATTCAGATCTTGCCTTAGTTTTGCGAAATTTTCAATTATACAGGAGTTATGACGTAAAACGTGCAGAATGGACACACGTTGTGTTACAAACGGCATAAGTAGAAGAATTAAACAACCTCATTCAAGACATGAATCCTGGTGTAGTGGTTAGAATTACCGACTACAAAGCAGAGGACGTGAGTTCGTGTCTGAGCTCTTCGTATAGCATTTTTTTCCCTGTACAAGTTAATCTTCATTGAACTAATAAAGCCTAAAAAAGTGACTGTTTCATCAGCTACAGCATAGCCGAGTGGTTAAAGGCAGCGGCTTGAAAACAAGAATTTCGGGTTTGCGGAAGCAAAAAGCTTTTACCTCTTAAATTCCTGCTCTAGTTTATTAATGTAGATAAAAGGGAAGCTTGACGTTTGCTTGCAGTACAGCCGAGTGGCTAAAGTGATTGTTTTCTGCACGAAACACCCAGGATCGAGTCTCTTTGCGGGATTTGCTTTTTATGTCTTGCTTTCAAACAATTACCTTCTATCTTTGTCTTCTTCTCCTCTTCATGGATTAGGCTGATTCCTCTTGCGTCTTTACAGTGTGTCCTTCTCTGCCTTCCCACGTCTCTATTGGAAAGCTGTTTGGTACCTTCCTAACATGTTCTATTTCTACCTTTGTAATAGGAAAAAAGCTTACTGCGGAACATAGGACTCGAACCCACAATGCTTGCTTCTGAAGCACTGCCTTTAACCACTCAGCTATATTGTAACTGATCGGGTAACCACCTTTTATCTTTATTAGTACAATGAAGACTAAACTTATAGCGGAAAGGTGTTAAAAGGACAGCTTCAACACGAACCCGTATTCCTTGCGTTGAACTCACTGCCGTTAACCACTCGGCTATAGCAGAGCTAACATAAAAGTCACTTTTTTACCTTTATTAGTGCACTGAAGATTAAAGTTAATAGTGAAAAACGTTAAACTAATAACTGCGACGCGAACCCACGATTCTTGCACCGTAGTCTGTAACCCTAACCACCGCGCCCGGTGCTGTTGTGAAATACACTGCCTTACTTCTACTAGTTATGGCTTTTATGATACACCGTGTGTCCATTCAGGTAGGAAAAAAACTAAATTGGATCAGAACCTGCGATACTTTTGATTAGAACTGGTTGCCTTACCCATGCAACTATGCATCCAGTAAGAAACTCGCCCTTAGATTGTTCTTATGCTTCCTGAATGGTAAACACGCATGTATTTGAATCCTTACGGACTTGGAATTCTAAAATCTCAAACTTCGATTATCGTCAAAAGCCATCATATCTGCATACACCTCCAAGTTCTATGGAAATAATGTACTTCTGCATTCGAAATTACGTTCCGCACGTTTTACGTAACAAACGCTGTGTATTCGTAAATATCCGAAAACTCCGACCAGATCTGAATTCTGCTAATTTTCAAATTTTCTAACGAGATATATCACGTGACTCAAATACTCGTTTGTACCGCTGAATTGTACCATTCAAATTTTCTGCAGAATCCACACCATAACTTGCACACCCCATAACCTCTTTCTAAGTTCAAATATCGAAATTTTTCTGCTCGACTTCAGATCCCAAAGCACACTGGAAACCGAATTTCTCTTTCACACGCAAAATCTCGGTATGGAATTTTTTGGTAGAATACAATACTGCATCACTTACGTTACTATAATAAATGAAGAAGAGCGCAGGTATGTGCATAGTTTCACTTTTACTCCTGTGTTTTTACTGTTTTTTCTTCACATAGGGAGAAAAGGTAACGTTCGCATTTTCTTTCTCGCAGTTTACACAAACACTAACTACTTGGTTCGCCATATATTTAGCTTCTGCAAAGCTTGTGGTGGAAACCATGAACTACAAACATGTCGATGGCACTGCACATGCTCTGGTTTGGGCCCATATAACATGGCATTTGTTGCGCAAAACTCCGTCCGTATTTGTTCTCTTCCTCAAGAGCTCTGCGACGCGTGGCGTTGCTGGCAGGGAGAGCATGTCCTAGCACGAAGGAGTTTCACTGAGATTCTTGTCGGGTCTTTTATATCATATATTCCTCATACGGCCGCTTTTGCACCTTGAAAGATGACCCTGTTGACAGACTGGTGATGCCTAGGTATGAGAAGTTGTTTACCTCCTGCATACCAGCTTTTTCATTGGCTGCTACTCTTGCTCCATTCTTAAATACCGTAACTAGAAACATGCTTGTTCTTATTGACTTGTACATCGTCACTTTAAGCCCATTCCTTTAGATTGTTCATCGCTGTTTGGAGGTCTTCTCTGTTTCGTGCTCCTATTACCATGTCATCTGCGTATGCATACATAACAACCGGCAGATTTCTTGTTATCATGGTGAAGTCTATTGTAGCTATGTTAAAAGGTGTGAGGCTAAGGGATCATCCTGTAGTATTCCGTTTTTTGCTTACGTTACTATACGTAATAGAGAAAGTAAGAACCTAATCAATAGGACACTTGAGCGCAAGATGTGCTTGCCAACTTGCAACACGTGTGTTACTTCTTTCATTGGCTGAGTGGTCAGCCCACGGATTTGGTAGTCCGGATATCCTGGTTCGATACGCATCTTGGGGTTTTGTTTTTTTAAAGGTTTCTTTTAAAAATAGATTTCAAAATTTTTGCATTAGGACCATTCTTTACACTCAACATGTCACGAAATAGTTTAAATTTTTGCCCTAGCTTTAGTGGTATTGAAATTACAGCTCTCTAAAGCGGACTGTCATAAACTTTGACACGTCATAAAACGCAAATAAATAGGAATTTCGACCAGCGAAGGCCAGATTCGTGATCCTGGCATTCGAAACCATAGGCATACCAAATTTCATCCAAATCGGTGAGGGTCCTTAGCCCAGAGGTCCGGATGGAAGCCAGTTTTGACTGTTTTCTGAAAAATAAAAGTATTAATATCTCTGCTTGTGCACCACATTTTGCACATTACAAAGTATGAAAAAATTCGCAAAAAAAATTAGCTTCCTTAGAAAAATTAGTTGGAGACTGTAGCTTTGTCCGTTCAGGAATTATTCGCGTTCAAAAGTTTCGAAAAGAGGTCCAAAAACCTTGCCATTTTTTGGCGTCCGAGAAAAAAATCTCTGTTTTCGGCGTGATTTGAAAGTTGTGGTCGAGCAGAATTCGGGACCGGTCTTAGATTTTCGATATCTGAATTTATAAAGAAGTTATGACGTGTGAAAGTTATGGTGTGCATTATGCAGAAAAATTGAAGTGTATTTATTCAGCAGTACAATCGAATAATTGAGTCATATGATATCTCGTTGGAAAGCTGAAGATCAGCAGAATTCAGATCTTGCCTTAGTTTTGCGAAATTTTCAATTATACAGGAGTTATGACGTAAAACGTGCAGAATGGACACACGTTGTGTTACAAACGGCATAAGTAGAAGAATTAAACAACCTCATTCAAGACATGAATCCTGGTGTAGTGGTTAGAATTACCGACTACAAAGCAGAGGACGTGAGTTCGTGTCTGAGCTCTTCGTATAGCATTTTTTTCCCTGTACAAGTTAATCTTCATTGAACTAATAAAGCCTAAAAAAGTGACTGTTTCATCAGCTACAGCATAGCCGAGTGGTTAAAGGCAGCGGCTTGAAAACAAGAATTTCGGGTTTGCGGAAGCAAAAAGCTTTTACCTCTTAAATTCCTGCTCTAGTTTATTAATGTAGATAAAAGGGAAGCTTGACGTTTGCTTGCAGTACAGCCGAGTGGCTAAAGTGATTGTTTTCTGCACGAAACACCCAGGATCGAGTCTCTTTGCGGGATTTGCTTTTTATGTCTTGCTTTCAAACAATTACCTTCTATCTTTGTCTTCTTCTCCTCTTCATGGATTAGGCTGATTCCTCTTGCGTCTTTACAGTGTGTCCTTCTCTGCCTTCCCACGTCTCTATTGGAAAGCTGTTTGGTACCTTCCTAACATGTTCTATTTCTACCTTTGTAATAGGAAAAAAAGCTTACTGCGGAACATAGGACTCGAACCCACAATGCTTGCTTCTGAAGCACTGCCTTTAACCACTCAGCTATATTGTAACTGATCGGGTAACCACCTTTTATCTTTATTAGTACAATGAAGACTAAACTTATAGCGGAAAGGTGTTAAAAGGACAGCTTCAACACGAACCCGTATTCCTTGCGTTCAACTCACTGCCGTTAACCACTCGGCTATAGCAGAGCTAACATAAAAGTCACTTTTTTACCTTTATTAGTGCACTGAAGATTAAAGTTAATAGTGAAAAACGTTAAACTAATAACTGCGACGCGAACCCACGATTCTTGCACCGTAGTCTGTAACCCTAACCACCGCGCCCGGTGCTGTTGTGAAATACACTGCCTTACTTCTACTAGTTATGGCTTTTATGATACACCGTGTGTCCATTCAGGTAGGAAAAAAACTAAATTGGATCAGAACCTGCGATACTTTTGATTAGAACTGGTTGCCTTACCCATGCAACTATGCATCCAGTAAGAAACTCGCCCTTAGATTGTTCTTATGCTTCCTGAATGGTAAACACGCATGTATTTGAATCCTTACGGACTTGGAATTCTAAAATCTCAAACTTCGATTATCGTCAAAAGCCATCATATCTGCATACACCTCCAAGTTCTATGGAAATAATGTACTTCTGCATTCGAAATTACGTTCCGCACGTTTTACGTAACAAACGCTGTGTATTCGTAAATATCCGAAAACTCCGACCAGATCTGAATTCTGCTAATTTTCAAATTTTCTAACGAGATATATCACGTGACTCAAATACTCGTTTGTACCGCTGAATTGTACCATTCAAATTTTCTGCAGAATCCACACCATAACTTGCACACCCCATAACCTCTTTCTAAGTTCAAATATCGAAATTTTTCTGCTCGACTTCAGATCCCAAAGCACACTGGAAACCGAATTTCTCTTTCACACGCAAAATCTCGGTATGGAATTTTTTGGTAGAATACAATACTGCATCACTTACGTTACTATAATAAATGAAGAAGAGCGCAGGTATGTGCATAGTTTCACTTTTACTCCTGTGTTTTTACTGTTTTTTCTTCACATAGGGAGAAAAGGTAACGTTCGCATTTTCTTTCTCGCAGTTTACACAAACACTAATTACTTGGTTCGCCATATATTTAGCTTCTGCAAAGCTTGTGGTGGAAACCATGAACTACAAACATGTCGATGGCACTGCACATGCTCTGGTTTGGGCCCATATAACATGGCATTTGTTGCGCAAAACTCCGTCCGTATTTGTTCTCTTCCTCAAGAGCTCTGCGACGCGTGGCGTTGCTGGCAGGGAGAGCATGTCCTAGCACGAAGGAGTTTCACTGAGATTCTTGTCGGGTCTTTTATATCATATATTCCTCATACGGCCGCTTTTGCACCTTGAAAGATGACCCTGTTGACAGACTGGTGATGCCTAGGTATGAGAAGTTGTTTACCTCCTGCATACCAGCTTTTTCATTGGCTGCTACTCTTGCTCCATTCTTAAATACCGTAACTAGAAACATGCTTGTTCTTATTGACTTGTACATCGTCACTTTAAGCCCATTCCTTTAGATTGTTCATCGCTGTTTGGAGGTCTTCTCTGTTTCGTGCTCCTATTACCATGTCATCTGCGTATGCATACATAACAACCGGCAGATTTCTTGTTATCATGGTGAAGTCTATTGTAGCTATGTTAAAAGGTGTGAGGCTAAGGGATCATCCTGTAGTATTCCGTTTTTTGCTTACGTTACTATACGTAATAGAGAAAGTAAGAACCTAATCAATAGGACACTTGAGCGCAAGATGTGTTTGCCAACTTGCAACACGTGTGTTACTTCTTTCATTGGCTGAGTGGTCAGCCCACGGATTTGGTAGTCCGGATATCCTGGTTCGATACGCATCTTGGGGTTTTGTTTTTTTAAAGGTTTCTTTTAAAAATAGATTTCAAAATTTTTGCATTAGGACCATTCTTTACACTCAACATGTCACGAAATAGTTTAAATTTTTGCCCTAGCTTTAGTGGTATTGAAATTACAGCTCTCTAAAGCGGACTGTCATAAACTTTGACACGTCATAAAACGCAAATAAATAGGAATTTCGACCAGCGAAGGCCAGATTCGTGATCCTGGCATTCGAAACCATAGGCATACCAAATTTCATCCAAATCGGTGAGGGTCCTTAGCCCAGAGGTCCGGATGGAAGCCAGTTTTGACTGTTTTCTGAAAAATAAAAGTATTAATATCTCTGCTTGTGCACCACATTTTGCACATTACAAAGTATGAAAAAATTCGCAAAAAAATTAGCTTCCTGAGACAAATTAGTTGGAGACTGTAGCTTTGTCCGTTCAGGAATTATTCGCGTTCAAAGTTTCGAAAAGAGGTCCAAAATCCAAGACTTGCCATTTTTTGGCGTCCGAGAAAAAAATCTCTGTTTTCGGCGTGATTTGAAAGTTGTGGTCGAGCAGAATTCGGGGCCGGTCTTAGATTTTCGATATCTGAATTTATAAAGAAGTTATGACGTGTGAAAGTTATGGTGTGCATTATGCAGAAAATTTGAAGTGTATTTATTCAGCAGTACAATCGAATAATTGAGTCATATGATATCTCGTTGGAAAGCTGAAGATCAGCAGAATTCAGATCTTGCCTTAGTTTTGCGAAATTTTCAATTATACAGGAGTTATGACGTAAAACGTGCAGAATGGACACACGTTGTGTTACAAACGGCATAAGTAGAAGAATTAAACAACCTCATTCAAGACATGAATCCTGGTGTAGTGGTTAGAGTTACCGACTACAAAGCAGAGGACGTGAGTTCGTGTCTGAGCTCTTCGTATAGCATTTTTTTCCCTGTACAAGTTAATCTTCATTGAACTAATAAAGCCTAAAAAAAGTGACTGTTTCATCAGCTACAGCATAGCCGAGTGGTTAAAGGCAGCGGCTTGAAAACAAGAATTTCGGGTTTGCGGAAGCAAAAAGCTTTTACCTCTTAAATTCCTGCTCTAGTTTATTAATGTAGATAAAAGGGAAGCTTGACGTTTGCTTGCAGTACAGCCGAGTGGCTAAAGTGATTGTTTTCTGCACGAAACACCCAGGATCGAGTCTCTTTGCGGGATTTGCTTTTTATGTCTTGCTTTCAAACAATTACCTTCTATCTTTGTCTTCTTCTCCTCTTCATGGATTAGGCTGATTCCTCTTGCGTCTTTACAGTGTGTCCTTCTCTGCCTTCCCACGTCTCTATTGGAAAGCTGTTTGGTACCTTCCTAACATGTTCTATTTCTACCTTTGTAATAGGAAAAAAAGCTTACTGCGGAACATAGGACTCGAACCCACAATGCTTGCTTCTGAAGCACTGCCTTTAACCACTCAGCTATATTGTAACTGATCGGGTAACCACCTTTTATCTTTATTAGTACAATGAAGACTAAACTTATAGCGGAAAGATGTTAAAAGGACAGCTTCAACACAAACCCGTATTCCTTGCGTTCAACTCACTGCCGTTAACCACTCGGCTATAGCACAGCTAACATAAAAGTCACTTTTTTACCTTTATTAGTGCACTGAAGATTAAAGTTAATAGTGAAAAACGTTAAACTAATAACTGCGACGCGAACCCACGATTCTTGCACCGTAGTCTGTAACCCTAACCACCGCGCCCGGTGCTGTTGTGAAATACACTGCCTTACTTCTACTAGTTATGGCTTTTATGATACACCGTGTGTCCATTCAGGTAGGAAAAAAACTAAATTGGACCAGAACCTGCGATACTTTTGATTAGAACTGGTTGCCTTACCCATGCAACTATGCATCCAGTAAGAAACTCGCCCTTAGATTGTTCTTATGCTTCCTGAATGGTAAACACGCATGTATTTGAATCCTTACGGACTTGGAATTCTAAAATCTCAAACTTCGATTATCGTCAAAAGCCATCATATCTGCATACACCTCCAAGTTCTATGGAAATAATGTACTTCTGCATTCGAAATTACGTTCCGCACGTTTTACGTAACAAACGCTGTGTATTCGTAAATATCCGAAAACTCCGACCAGATCTGAATTCTGCTAATTTTCAAATTTTCTAACGAGATATATCACGTGACTCAAATACTCGTTTGTACCGCTGAATTGTACCATTCAAATTTTCTGCAGAATCCACACCATAACTTGCACACCCCATAACCTCTTTCTAAGTTCAAATATCGAAATTTTTCTGCTCGACTTCAGATCCCAAAGCACACTGGAAACCGAATTTCTCTTTCACACGCAAAATCTCGGTATGGAATTTTTTGGTAGAATACAATACTGCATCACTTACGTTACTATAATAAATGAAGAAGAGCGCAGGTATGTGCATAGTTTCACTTTTACTCCTGTGTCTTTACTGTTTTTTCTTCACATAGGGAGAAAAGGTAACGTTCGCATTTTCTTTCTCGCAGTTTACACAAACACTAATTACTTGGTTCGCCATATATTTAGCTTCTGCAAAGCTTGTGGTGGAAACCATGAACTACAAACATGTCGATGGCACTGCACATGCTCTGGTTTGGGCCCATATAACATGGCATTTGTTGCGCAAAACTCCGTCCGTATTTGTTCTCTTCCTCAAGAGCTCTGCGACGCGTGGCGTTGCTGGCAGGGAGAGCATGTCCTAGCACGAAGGAGTTTCACTGAGATTCTTGTCGGGTCTTTTATATCATATATTCCTCATACGGCCGCTTTTGCACCTTGAAAGATGACCCTGTTGACAGACTGGTGATGCCTAGGTATGAGAAGTTGTTTACCTCCTGCATACCAGCTTTTTCATTGGCTGCTACTCTTGCTCCATTCTTAAATACCGTAACTAGAAACATGCTTGTTCTTATTGACTTGTACATCGTCACTTTAAGCCCATTCCTTTAGATTGTTCACCGCTGTTTGGAGGTCTTCTCTGTTTCGTGCTCCTATTACCATGTCATCTGCGTATGCATACATAACAACCGGCAGATTTCTTGTTATCATGGTGAAGTCTATTGTAGCAATGTTAAAAGGTGTGAGGCTAAGGGATCATCCTGTAGTATTCCGTTTTTTGCTTACGTTACTATACGTAATAGAGAAAGTAAGAACCTAATCAATAGGACACTTGAGCGCAAGATGTGCTTGCCAACTTGCAACACGTGTGTTACTTCTTTCATTGGCTGAGTGGTCAGCCCACGGATTTGGTAGTCCGGATATCCTGGTTCGATACGCATCTTGGGGTTTTGTTTTTTTAAAGGTTTCTTTTAAAAATAGATTTCAAAATTTTTGCATTAGGACCATTCTTTACACTCAACATGTCACGAAATAGTTTAAATTTTTGCCCTAGCTTTAGTGGTATTGAAATTACAGCTCTCTAAAGCGGACTGTCATAAACTTTGACACGTCATAAAACGCAAATAAATAGGAATTTCGACCAGCGAAGGCCAGATTCGTGATCCTGGCATTCGAAACCATAGGCATACCAAATTTCATCCAAATCGGTGAGGGTCATTAGCCCAGAGGTCCGGATGGAAGCCAGTTTTGGCTGTTTTCTGAAAAATAAAAGTATTAATATCTCTGCTTGTGCACCACATTTTGCACATTACAAAGTATGAAAAAATTCGCAAAAAAATTAGCTTCCTGAGAAAAATTAGTTGGAGACTGTAGCTTTGTCCGTTCAGGAATTATTCGCGTTCAAAGTTTCGAAAAGAGGTCCAAAATCCAAGTCTACCTTGCCATTTTTTGGCGTCCGAGAAAAAAATCTCTGTTTTCGGCGTGATTTGAAAGTTGTGGTCGAGCAGAATTCGGGGCCGGTCTTAGATTTTCGATATCTGAATTTATAAAGAAGTTATGACGTGTGAAAGTTATGGTGTGCATTATGCAGAAAATTTGAAGTGTATTTATTCAGCAGTACAATCGAATAATTGAGTCATATGATATCTCGTTGGAAAGCTGAAGATCAGCAGAATTCAGATCTTGCCTTAGTTTTGCGAAATTTTCAATTATACAGGAGTTATGACGTAAAACGTGCAGAATGGACACACGTTGTGTTACAAACGGCATAAGTAGAAGAATTAAACAACCTCATTCAAGACATGAATCCTGGTGTAGTGGTTAGAGTTACCGACTACAAAGCAGAGGACGTGAGTTCGTGTCTGAGCTCTTCGTATAGCATTTTTTTCCCTGTACAAGTTAATCTTCATTGAACTAATAAAGCCTAAAAAAAGTGACTGTTTCATCAGCTACAGCATAGCCGAGTGGTTAAAGGCAGCGGCTTGAAAACAAGAATTTCGGGTTTGCGGAAGCAAAAAGCTTTTACCTCTTAAATTCCTGCTCTAGTTTATTAATGTAGATAAAAGGGAAGCTTGACGTTTGCTTGCAGTACAGCCGAGTGGCTAAAGTGATTGTTTTCTGCACGAAACACCCAGGATCGAGTCTCTTTGCGGGATTTGCTTTTTATGTCTTGCTTTCAAACAATTACCTTCTATCTTTGTCTTCTTCTCCTCTTCATGGATTAGGCTGATTCCTCTTGCGTCTTTACAGTGTGTCCTTCTCTGCCTTCCCACGTCTCTATTGGAAAGCTGTTTGGTACCTTCCTAACATGTTCTATTTCTACCTTTGTAATAGGAAAAAAAGCTTACTGCGGAACATAGGACTCGAACCCACAATGCTTGCTTCTGAAGCACTGCCTTTAACCACTCAGCTATATTGTAACTGATCGGGTAACCACCTTTTATCTTTATTAGTACAATGAAGACTAAACTTATAGCGGAAAGATGTTAAAAGGACAGCTTCAACACGAACCCGTATTCCTTGCGTTGAACTCACTGCCGTTAACCACTCGGCTATAGCAGAGCTAACATAAAAGTCACTTTTTTACCTTTATTAGTGCACTGAAGATTAAAGTTAATAGTGAAAAACGTTAAACTAATAACTGCGACGCGAACCCACGATTCTTGCACCGTAGTCAGTAACCCTAACCACCGCGCCCGGTGCTGTTGTGAAATACAGTGCCTTACTTCTACTAGTTATGGCTTTTATGATACACCGTGTGTCCATTCAGGTAGGAAAAAAACTAAATTGGACCAGAACCTGCGATACTTTTGATTAGAACTGGTTGCCTTACCCATGCAACTATGCATCCAGTAAGAAACTCGCCCTTAGATTGTTCTTATGCTTCCTGAATGGTAAACACGCATGTATTTGAATCCTTACGGACTTGGAATTCTAAAATCTCAAACTTCGATTATCGTCAAAAGCCATCATATCTGCATACACCTCCAAGTTCTATGGAAATAATGTACTTCTGCATTCGAAATTACGTTCCGCACGTTTTACGTAACAAACGCTGTGTATTCGTAAATATCCGAAAACTCCGACCAGATCTGAATTCTGCTAATTTTCAAATTTTCTAACGAGATATATCACGTGACTCAAATACTCGTTTGTACCGCTGAATTGTACCATTCAAATTTTCTGCAGAATCCACACCATAACTTGCACACCCCATAACCTCTTCACTAAGTTCAAATATCGAAATTTTTCTGCTCGACTTCAGATCCCAAAGCATACTGGAAACCGAATTTCTCTTTCACACGCAAAATCTCGGTATGGAATTTTTTGGTAGAATACAATACTGCATCACTTACGTTACTATAATAAATGAAGAAGAGCGCAGGTATGTGCATAGTTTCACTTTTACTCCTGTGTCTTTACTGTTTTTTCTTCACATAGGGAGAAAAGGTAACGTTCGCATTTTCTTTCTCGCAGTTTACACAAACACTAATTACTTGGTTCGCCATATATTTAGCTTCTGCAAAGCTTGTGGTGGAAACCATGAACTACAAACATGTCGATGGCACTGCACATGCTCTGGTTTGGGCCCATATAACATGGCATTTGTTGCGCAAAACTCCGTCCGTATTTGTTCTCTTCCTCAAGAGCTCTGCGACGCGTGGCGTTGCTGGCAGGGAGAGCATGTCCTAGCACGAAGGAGTTTCACTGAGATTCTTGTCGGGTCTTTTATATCATATATTCCTCATACGGCCGCTTTTGCACCTTGAAAGATGACCCTGTTGACAGACTGGTGATGCCTAGGTATGAGAAGTTGTTTACCTCCTGCATACCAGCTTTTTCATTGGCTGCTACTCTTGCTCCATTCTTAAATACCGTAACTAGAAACATGCTTGTTCTTATTGACTTGTACATCGTCACTTTAAGCCCATTCCTTTAGATTGTTCACCGCTGTTTGGAGGTCTTCTCTGTTTCGTGCTCCTATTACCATGTCATCTGCGTATGCATACATAACAACCGGCAGATTTCTTGTTATCATGGTGAAGTCTATTGTAGCAATGTTAAAAGGTGTGAGGCTAAGGGATCATCCTGTAGTATTCCGTTTTTTGCTTACGTTACTATACGTAATAGAGAAAGTAAGAACCTAATCAATAGGACACTTGAGCGCAAGATGTGCTTGCCAACTTGCAACACGTGTGTTACTTCTTTCATTGGCTGAGTGGTCAGCCCACGGATTTGGTAGTCCGGATATCCTGGTTCGATACGCATCTTGGGGTTTTGTTTTTTTAAAGGTTTCTTTTAAAAATAGATTTCAAAATTTTTGCATTAGGACCATTCTTTACACTCAACATGTCACGAAATAGTTTAAATTTTTGCCCTAGCTTTAGTGGTATTGAAATTACAGCTCTCTAAAGCGGACTGTCATAAACTTTGACACGTCATAAAACGCAAATAAATAGGAATTTCGACCAGCGAAGGCCAGATTCGTGATCCTGGCATTCGAAACCATAGGCATACCAAATTTCATCCAAATCGGTGAGGGTCATTAGCCCAGAGGTCCGGATGGAAGCCAGTTTTGGCTGTTTTCTGAAAAATAAAAGTATTAATATCTCTGCTTGTGCACCACATTTTGCACATTACAAAGTATGAAAAAATTCGCAAAAAAATTAGCTTCCTGAGAAAAATTAGTTGGAGACTGTAGCTTTGTCCGTTCAGGAATTATTCGCGTTCAAAGTTTCGAAAAGAGGTCCAAAATCCAAGTCTAAAACCTTGCCATTTTTTGGCGTCCGAGAAAAAAATCTCTGTTTTCGGCGTGATTTGAAAGTTGTGGTCGAGCAGAATTCGGGACCGGTCTTAGATTTTCGATATCTGAATTTATAAAGAAGTTATGACGTGTGAAAGTTATGGTGTGCATTATGCAGAAAATTTGAAGTGTATTTATTCAGCAGTACAATCAAATAATTGAGTCATATGATATCTCGTTGGAAAGCTGAAGATCAGCAGAATTCAGATCTTGCCTTAGTTTTGCGAAATTTTCAATTATACAGGAGTTATGACGTAAAACGTGCAGAATGGACACACGTTGTGTTACAAACGGCATAAGTAGAAGAATTAAACAACCTCATTCAAGACATGAATCCTGGTGTAGTGGTTAGAGTTACCGACTACAAAGCAGAGGACGTGAGTTCGTGTCTGAGCTCTTCGTATAGCATTTTTTTCCCTGTACAAGTTAATCTTCATTGAACTAATAAAGCCAAAAAAAAGTGACTGTTTCATCAGCTACAGCATAGCCGAGTGGTTAAAGGCAGCGGCTTGAAAACAAGAATTTCGGGTTTGCGGAAGCAAAAAGCTTTTACCTCTTAAATTCCTGATCTAGTTTATTAATGTAGATAAAAGGGAAGCTTGACGTTTGCTTGCAGTACAGCCGAGTGGCTAAAGTGATTGTTTTCTGCACGAAACACCCAGGATCGAGTCTCTTTGCGGGATTTGCTTTTTATGTCTTGCTTTCAAACAATTACCTTCTATCTTTGTCTTCTTCTCCTCTTCATGGATTAGGCTGATTCCTCTTGCGTCTTTACAGTGTGTCCTTCTCTGCCTTCCCACGTCTCTATTGGAAAGCTGTTTGGTACCTTCCTAACATGTTCTATTACTACCTTTGTAATAGGAAAAAAAGCTTACTGCGGAACATAGGACTCGAACCCACAATGCTTGCTTCTGAAGCGCTGCCTTTAACCACTCAGCTATATTGTAACTGATCGGGTAACCACCTTTTATCTTTATTAGTACAATGAAGACTAAACTTATAGCGGAAAGATGTTAAAAGGACAGCTTCAACACGAACCCGTATTCCTTGCGTTCAACTCACTGCCGTTAACCACTCGGCTATAGCAGAGCTAACATAAAAGTCACTTTTTTACCTTTATTAGTGCACTGAAGATTAAAGTTAATAGTGAAAAACGTTAAACTAATAACTGTGACGCGAACCCACGATTCTTGCACCGTAGTCTGTAACCCTAACCACCGCGCCCGGTGCTGTTGTGAAATACACTGCCTTACTTCTACTAGTTATGGCTTTTATGATACACCGTGTGTCCATTCAGGTAGGAAAAAAACTAAATTGGACCAGAACCTGCGATACTTTTGATTAGAACTGGTTGCCTTACCCATGCAACTATGCATCCAGTAAGAAACTCGCCCTTAGATTGTTCTTATGCTTCCTGAATGGTAAACACGCATGTATTTGAATCCTTACGGACTTGGAATTCTAAAATCTCAAACTTCGATTATCGTCAAAAGCCATCATATCTGCATACACCTCCAAGTTCTATGGAAATAATGTACTTCTGCATTCGAAATTACGTTCCGCACGTTTTACGTAACAAACGCTGTGTATTCGTAAATATCCGAAAACTCCGACCAGATCTGAATTCTGCTAATTTTCAAATTTTCTAACGAGATATATCACGTGACTCAAATACTCGTTTGTACCGCTGAATTGTACCATTCAAATTTTCTGCAGAATCCACACCATAACTTGCACACCCCATAACCTCTTTCTAAGTTCAAATATCGAAATTTTTCTGCTCGACTTCAGATCCCAAAGCATACTGGAAACCGAATTTCTCTTTCACACGCAAAATCTCGGTATGGAATTTTTTGGTAGAATACAATACTGCATCACTTACGTTACTATAATAAATGAAGAAGAGCGCAGGTATGTGCATAGTTTCACTTTTACTCCTGTGTCTTTACTGTTTTTTCTTCACATAGGGAGAAAAGGTAACGTTCGCATTTTCTTTCTCGCAGTTTACACAAACACTAATTACTTGGTTCGCCATATATTTAGCTTCTGCAAAGCTTGTGGTGGAAACCATGAACTACAAACATGTCGATGGCACTGCACATGCTCTGGTTTGGGCCCATATAACATGGCATTTGTTGCGCAAAACTCCGTCCGTATTTGTTCTCTTCCTCAAGAGCTCTGCGACGCGTGGCGTTGCTGGCAGGGAGAGCATGTCCTAGCACGAAGGAGTTTCACTGAGATTCTTGTCGGGTCTTTTATATCATATATTCCTCATACGGCCGCTTTTGCACCTTGAAAGATGACCCTGTTGACAGACTGGTGATGCCTAGGTATGAGAAGTTGTTTACCTCCTGCATACCAGCTTTTTCATTGGCTGCTACTCTTGCTCCATTCTTAAATACCGTAACTAGAAACATGCTTGTTCTTATTGACTTGTACATCGTCACTTTAAGCCCATTCCTTTAGATTGTTCACCGCTGTTTGGAGGTCTTCTCTGTTTCGTGCTCCTATTACCATGTCATCTGCGTATGCATACATAACAACCGGCAGATTTCTTGTTATCATGGTGAAGTCTATTGTAGCAATGTTAAAAGGTGTGAGGCTAAGGGATCATCCTGTAGTATTCCGTTTTTTGCTTACGTTACTATACGTAATAGAGAAAGTAAGAACCTAATCAATAGGACACTTGAGCGCAAGATGTGCTTGCCAACTTGCAACACGTGTGTTACTTCTTTCATTGGCTGAGTGGTCAGCCCACGGATTTGGTAGTCCGGATATCCTGGTTCGATACGCATCTTGGGGTTTTGTTTTTTTAAAGGTTTCTTTTAAAAATAGATTTCAAAATTTTTGCATTAGGACCATTCTTTACACTCAACATGTCACGAAATAGTTTAAATTTTTGCCCTAGCTTTAGTGGTATTGAAATTACAGCTCTCTAAAGCGGACTGTCATAAACTTTGACACGTCATAAAACGCAAATAAATAGGAATTTCGACCAGCGAAGGCCAGATTCGTGATCCTGGCATTCGAAACCATAGGCATACCAAATTTCATCCAAATCGGTGAGGGTCATTAGCCCAGAGGTCCGGATGGAAGCCAGTTTTGGCTGTTTTCTGAAAAATAAAAGTATTAATATCTCTGCTTGTGCACCACATTTTGCACATTACAAAGTATGAAACAATTCGCAAAAAAATTAGCTTCCTGAGAAAAATTAGTTGGAGACTGTAGCTTTGTCCGTTCAGGAATTATTCGCGTTCAAAGTTTCGAAAAGAGGTCCAAAATCCAAGTCTAAAACCTTGCCATTTTTTGGCGTCCGAGAAAAAAATCTCTGTTTTCGGCGTGATTTGAAAGTTGTGGTCGAGCAGAATTCGGGACCGGTCTTAGATTTTCGATATCTGAATTTATAAAGAAGTTATGACGTGTGAAAGTTATGGTGTGCATTATGCAGAAAATTTGAAGTGTATTTATTCAGCAGTACAATCAAATAATTGAGTCATATGATATCTCGTTGGAAAACTGAAGATCAGCAGAATTCAGATCTTGCCTTAGTTTTGCGAAATTTTCAATTATACAGGAGTTATGACGTAAAACGTGCAGAATGGACACACGTTGTGTTACAAACGGCATAAGTAGAAGAATTAAACAACCTCATTCAAGACATGAATCCTGGTGTAGTGGTTAGAGTTACCGACTACAAAGCAGAGGACGTGAGTTCGTGTCTGAGCTCTTCGTATAGCATTTTTTTCCCTGTACAAGTTAATCTTCATTGAACTAATAAAGCCAAAAAAAAGTGACTGTTTCATCAGCTACAGCCTAGCCGAGTGGTTAAAGGCAGCGGCTTGAAAACAAGAATTTCGGGTTTGCGGAAGCAAAAAGCTTTTACCTCTTAAATTCCTGATCTAGTTTATTAATGTAGATAAAAGGGAAGCTTGACGTTTGCTTGCAGTACAGCCGAGTGGCTAAAGTGATTGTTTTCTGCACGAAACACCCAGGATCGAGTCTCTTTGCGGGATTTGCTTTTTATGTCTTGCTTTCAAACAATTACCTTCTATCTTTGTCTTCTTCTCCTCTTCATGGATTAGGCTGATTCCTCTTGCGTCTTTACAGTGTGTCCTTCTCTGCCTTCCCACGTCTCTATTGGAAAGCTGTTTGGTACCTTCCTAACATGTTCTATTTCTACCTTTGTAATAGGAAAAAAAGCTTACTGCGGAACATAGGACTCGAACCCACAATGCTTGCTTCTGAAGCACTGCCTTTAACCACTCAGCTATATTGTAACTGATCGGGTAACCACCTTTTATCTTTATTAGTACAATGAAGACTAAACTTATAGCGGAAAGATGTTAAAAGGACAGCTTCAACACGAACCCGTATTCCTTGCGTTCAACTCACTGCCGTTAACCACTCGGCTATAGCAGAGCTAACATAAAAGTCACTTTTTTACCTTTATTAGTGCACTGAAGATTAAAGTTAATAGTGAAAAACGTTAAACTAATAACTGTGACGCGAACCCACGATTCTTGCACCGTAGTCTGTAACCCTAACCACCGCGCCCGGTGCTGTTGTGAAATACACTGCCTTACTTCTACTAGTTATGGCTTTTATGATACACCGTGTGTCCATTCAGGTAGGAAAAAAACTAAATTGGACCAGAACCTGCGATACTTTTGATTAGAACTGGTTGCCTTACCCATGCAACTATGCATCCAGTAAGAAACTCGCCCTTAGATTGTTCTTATGCTTCCTGAATGGTAAACACGCATGTATTTGAATCCTTACGGACTTGGAATTCTAAAATCTCAAACTTCGATTATCGTCAAAAGCCATCATATCTGCATACACCTCCAAGTTCTATGGAAATAATGTACTTCTGCATTCGAAATTACGTTCCGCACGTTTTACGTAACAAACGCTGTGTATTCGTAAATATCCGAAAACTCCGACCAGATCTGAATTCTGCTAATTTTCAAATTTTCTAACGAGATATATCACGTGACTCAAATACTCGTTTGTACCGCTGAATTGTACCATTCAAATTTTCTGCAGAATCCACACCATAACTTGCACACCCCATAACCTCTTTCTAAGTTCAAATATCGAAATTTTTCTGCTCGACTTCAGATCCCAAAGCATACTGGAAACCGAATTTCTCTTTCACACGCAAAATCTCGGTATGGAATTTTTTGGTAGAATACAATACTGCATCACTTACGTTACTATAATAAATGAAGAAGAGCGCAGGTATGTGCATAGTTTCACTTTTACTCCTGTGTCTTTACTGTTTTTTCTTCACATAGGGAGAAAAGGTAACGTTCGCATTTTCTTTCTCGCAGTTTACACAAACACTAATTACTTGGTTCGCCATATATTTAGCTTCTGCAAAGCTTGTGGTGGAAACCATGAACTACAAACATGTCGATGGCACTGCACATGCTCTGGTTTGGGCCCATATAACATGGCATTTGTTGCGCAAAACTCCGTCCGTATTTGTTCTCTTCCTCAAGAGCTCTGCGACGCGTGGCGTTGCTGGCAGGGAGAGCATGTCCTAGCACGAAGGAGTTTCACTGAGATTCTTGTCGGGTCTTTTATATCATATATTCCTCATACGGCCGCTTTTGCACCTTGAAAGATGACCCTGTTGACAGACTGGTGATGCCTAGGTATGAGAAGTTGTTTACCTCCTGCATACCAGCTTTTTCATTGGCTGCTACTCTTGCTCCATTCTTAAATACCGTAACTAGAAACATGCTTGTTCTTATTGACTTGTACATCGTCACTTTAAGCCCATTCCTTTAGATTGTTCACCGCTGTTTGGAGGTCTTCTCTGTTTCGTGCTCCTATTACCATGTCATCTGCGTATGCATACATAACAACCGGCAGATTTCTTGTTATCATGGTGAAGTCTATTGTAGCAATGTTAAAAGGTGTGAGGCTAAGGGATCATCCTGTAGTATTCCGTTTTTTGCTTACGTTACTATACGTAATAGAGAAAGTAAGAACCTAATCAATAGGACACTTGAGCGCAAGATGTGCTTGCCAACTTGCAACACGTGTGTTACTTCTTTCATTGGCTGAGTGGTCAGCCCACGGATTTGGTAGTCCGGATATCCTGGTTCGATACGCATCTTGGGGTTTTGTTTTTTTAAAGGTTTCTTTTAAAAATAGATTTCAAAATTTTTGCATTAGGACCATTCTTTACACTCAACATGTCACGAAATAGTTTAAATTTTTGCCCTAGCTTTAGTGGTATTGAAATTACAGCTCTCTAAAGCGGACTGTCATAAACTTTGACACGTCATAAAACGCAAATAAATAGGAATTTCGACCAGCGAAGGCCAGATTCGTGATCCTGGCATTCGAAACCATAGGCATACCAAATTTCATCCAAATCGGTGAGGGTCATTAGCCCAGAGGTCCGGATGGAAGCCAGTTTTGGCTGTTTTCTGAAAAATAAAAGTATTAATATCTCTGCTTGTGCACCACATTTTGCACATTACAAAGTATGAAACAATTCGCAAAAAAATTAGCTTCCTGAGAAAAATTAGTTGGAGACTGTAGCTTTGTCCGTTCAGGAATTATTCGCGTTCAAAGTTTCGAAAAGAGGTCCAAAATCCAAGTCTAAAACCTTGCCATTTTTTGGCGTCCGAGAAAAAAATCTCTGTTTTCGGCGTGATTTGAAAGTTGTGGTCGAGCAGAATTCGGGACCGGTCTTAGATTTTCGATATCTGAATTTATAAAGAAGTTATGACGTGTGAAAGTTATGGTGTGCATTATGCAGAAAATTTGAAGTGTATTTATTCAGCAGTACAATCAAATAATTGAGTCATATGATATCTCGTTGGAAAGCTGAAGATCAGCAGAATTCAGATCTTGCCTTAGTTTTGCGAAATTTTCAATTATACAGGAGTTATGACGTAAAACGTGCAGAATGGACACACGTTGTGTTACAAACGGCATAAGTAGAAGAATTAAACAACCTCATTCAAGACATGAATCCTGGTGTAGTGGTTAGAGTTACCGACTACAAAGCAGAGGACGTGAGTTCGTGTCTGAGCTCTTCGTATAGCATTTTTTTCCCTGTACAAGTTAATCTTCATTGAACTAATAAAGCCAAAAAAAAGTGACTGTTTCATCAGCTACAGCCTAGCCGAGTGGTTAAAGGCAGCGGCTTGAAAACAAGAATTTCGGGTTTGCGGAAGCAAAAAGCTTTTACCTCTTAAATTCCTGATCTAGTTTATTAATGTAGATAAAAGGGAAGCTTGACGTTTGCTTGCAGTACAGCCGAGTGGCTAAAGTGATTGTTTTCTGCACGAAACACCCAGGATCGAGTCTCTTTGCGGGATTTGCTTTTTATGTCTTGCTTTCAAACAATTACCTTCTATCTTTGTCTTCTTCTCCTCTTCATGGATTAGGCTGATTCCTCTTGCGTCTTTACAGTGTGTCCTTCTCTGCCTTCCCACGTCTCTATTGGAAAGCTGTTTGGTACCTTCCTAACATGTTCTATTTCTACCCTTGTAATAGGAAAAAAAGCTTACTGCGGAACATAGGACTCGAACCCACAATGCTTGCTTCTGAAGCACTGCCTTTAACCACCCAGCTATATTGTAACTGATCGGGTAACCACCTTTTATCTTTATTAGTACAATGAAGACTAAACTTATAGCGGAAAGATGTTAAAAGGACAGCTTCAACACGAACCCGTATTCCTTGCGTTCAACTCACTGCCGTTAACCACTCGGCTATAGCAGAGCTAACATAAAAGTCACTTTTTTACCTTTATTAGTGCACTGAAGATTAAAGTTAATAGTGAAAAACGTTAAACTAATAACTGTGACGCGAACCCACGATTCTTGCACCGTAGTCTGTAACCCTAACCACCGCGCCCGGTGCTGTTGTGAAATACACTGCCTTACTTCTACTAGTTATGGCTTTTATGATACACCGTGTGTCCATTCAGGTAGGAAAAAAACTAAATTGGACCAGAACCTGCGATACTTTTGATTAGAACTGGTTGCCTTACCCATGCAACTATGCATCCAGTAAGAAACTCGCCCTTAGATTGTTCTTATGCTTCCTGAATGGTAAACACGCATGTATTTGAATCCTTACGGACTTGGAATTCTAAAATCTCAAACTTCGATTATCGTCAAAAGCCATCATATCTGCATACACCTCCAAGTTCTATGGAAATAATGTACTTCTGCATTCGAAATTACGTTCCGCACGTTTTACGTAACAAACGCTGTGTATTCGTAAATATCCGAAAACTCCGACCAGATCTGAATTCTGCTAATTTTCAAATTTTCTAACGAGATATATCACGTGACTCAAATACTCGTTTGTACCGCTGAATTGTACCATTCAAATTTTCTGCAGAATCCACACCATAACTTGCACACCCCATAACCTCTTTCTAAGTTCAAATATCGAAATTTTTCTGCTCGACTTCAGATCCCAAAGCATACTGGAAACCGAATTTCTCTTTCACACGCAAAATCTCGGTATGGAATTTTTTGGTAGAATACAATACTGCATCACTTACGTTACTATAATAAATGAAGAAGAGCGCAGGTATGTGCATAGTTTCACTTTTACTCCTGTGTCTTTACTGTTTTTTCTTCACATAGGGAGAAAAGGTAACGTTCGCATTTTCTTTCTCGCAGTTTACACAAACACTAATTACTTGGTTCGCCATATATTTAGCTTCTGCAAAGCTTGTGGTGGAAACCATGAACTACAAACATGTCGATGGCACTGCACATGCTCTGGTTTGGGCCCATATAACATGGCATTTGTTGCGCAAAACTCCGTCCGTATTTGTTCTCTTCCTCAAGAGCTCTGCGACGCGTGGCGTTGCTGGCAGGGAGAGCATGTCCTAGCACGAAGGAGTTTCACTGAGATTCTTGTCGGGTCTTTTATATCATATATTCCTCATACGGCCGCTTTTGCACCTTGAAAGATGACCCTGTTGACAGACTGGTGATGCCTAGGTATGAGAAGTTGTTTACCTCCTGCATACCAGCTTTTTCATTGGCTGCTACTCTTGCTCCATTCTTAAATACCGTAACTAGAAACATGCTTGTTCTTATTGACTTGTACATCGTCACTTTAAGCCCATTCCTTTAGATTGTTCACCGCTGTTTGGAGGTCTTCTCTGTTTCGTGCTCCTATTACCATGTCATCTGCGTATGCATACATAACAACCGGCAGATTTCTTGTTATCATGGTGAAGTCTATTGTAGCAATGTTAAAAGGTGTGAGGCTAAGGGATCATCCTGTAGTATTCCGTTTTTTGCTTACGTTACTATACGTAATAGAGAAAGTAAGAACCTAATCAATAGGACACTTGAGCGCAAGATGTGCTTGCCAACTTGCAACACGTGTGTTACTTCTTTCATTGGCTGAGTGGTCAGCCCACGGATTTGGTAGTCCGGATATCCTGGTTCGATACGCATCTTGGGGTTTTGTTTTTTTAAAGGTTTCTTTTAAAAATAGATTTCAAAATTTTTGCATTAGGACCATTCTTTACACTCAACATGTCACGAAATAGTTTAAATTTTTGCCCTAGCTTTAGTGGTATTGAAATTACAGCTCTCTAAAGCGGACTGTCATAAACTTTGACACGTCATAAAACGCAAATAAATAGGAATTTCGACCAGCGAAGGCCAGATTCGTGATCCTGGCATTCGAAACCATAGGCATACCAAATTTCATCCAAATCGGTGAGGGTCATTAGCCCAGAGGTCCGGATGGAAGCCAGTTTTGGCTGTTTTCTGAAAAATAAAAGTATTAATATCTCTGCTTGTGCACCACATTTTGCACATTACAAAGTATGAAACAATTCGCAAAAAAATTAGCTTCCTGAGAAAAATTAGTTGGAGACTGTAGCTTTGTCCGTTCAGGAATTATTCGCGTTCAAAGTTTCGAAAAGAGGTCCAAAATCCAAGTCTAAAACCTTGCCATTTTTTGGCGTCCGAGAAAAAAATCTCTGTTTTCGGCGTGATTTGAAAGTTGTGGTCGAGCAGAATTCGGGACCGGTCTTAGATTTTCGATATCTGAATTTATAAAGAAGTTATGACGTGTGAAAGTTATGGTGTGCATTATGCAGAAAATTTGAAGTGTATTTATTCAGCAGTACAATCAAATAATTGAGTCATATGATATCTCGTTGGAAAGCTGAAGATCAGCAGAATTCAGATCTTGCCTTAGTTTTGCGAAATTTTCAATTATACAGGAGTTATGACGTAAAACGTGCAGAATGGACACACGTTGTGTTACAAACGGCATAAGTAGAAGAATTAAACAACCTCATTCAAGACATGAATCCTGGTGTAGTGGTTAGAGTTACCGACTACAAAGCAGAGGACGTGAGTTCGTGTCTGAGCTCTTCGTATAGCATTTTTTTCCCTGTACAAGTTAATCTTCATTGAACTAATAAAGCCAAAAAAAAGTGACTGTTTCATCAGCTACAGCCTAGCCGAGTGGTTAAAGGCAGCGGCTTGAAAACAAGAATTTCGGGTTTGCGGAAGCAAAAAGCTTTTACCTCTTAAATTCCTGATCTAGTTTATTAATGTAGATAAAAGGGAAGCTTGACGTTTGCTTGCAGTACAGCCGAGTGGCTAAAGTGATTGTTTTCTGCACGAAACACCCAGGATCGAGTCTCTTTGCGGGATTTGCTTTTTATGTCTTGCTTTCAAACAATTACCTTCTATCTTTGTCTTCTTCTCCTCTTCATGGATTAGGCTGATTCCTCTTGCGTCTTTACAGTGTGTCCTTCTCTGCCTTCCCACGTCTCTATTGGAAAGCTGTTTGGTACCTTCCTAACATGTTCTATTTCTACCTTTGTAATAGGAAAAAAAGCTTACTGCGGAACATAGGACTCGAACCCACAATGCTTGCTTCTGAAGCACTGCCTTTAACCACTCAGCTATATTGTAACTGATCGGGTAACCACCTTTTATCTTTATTAGTACAATGAAGACTAAACTTATAGCGGAAAGATGTTAAAAGGACAGCTTCAACACGAACCCGTATTCCTTGCGTTGAACTCACTGCCGTTAACCACTCGGCTATAGCAGAGCTAACATAAAAGTCACTTTTTTACCTTTATTAGTGCACTGAAGATTAAAGTTAATAGTGAAAAACGTTAAACTAATAACTGTGACGCGAACCCACGATTCTTGCACCGTAGTCTGTAACCCTAACCACCGCGCCCGGTGCTGTTGTGAAATACACTGCCTTACTTCTACTAGTTATGGCTTTTATGATACACCGTGTGTCCATTCAGGTAGGAAAAAAACTAAATTGGACCAGAACCTGCGATACTTTTGATTAGAACTGGTTGCCTTACCCATGCAACTATGCATCCAGTAAGAAACTCGCCCTTAGATTGTTCTTATGCTTCCTGAATGGTAAACACGCATGTATTTGAATCCTTACGGACTTGGAATCCTAAAATCTCAAACTTCGATTATCGTCAAAAGCCATCATATCTGCATACACCTCCAAGTTCTATGGAAATAATGTACTTCTGCATTCGAAATTACGTTCCGCACGTTTTACGTAACAAACGCTGTGTATTCGTAAATATCCGAAAACTCCGACCAGATCTGAATTCTGCTAATTTTCAAATTTTCTAACGAGATATATCACGTGACTCAAATACTCGTTTGTACCGCTGAATTGTACCATTCAAATTTTCTGCAGAATCCACACCATAACTTGCACACCCCATAACCTCTTTCTAAGTTCAAATATCGAAATTTTTCTGCTCGACTTCAGATCCCAAAGCATACTGGAAACCGAATTTCTCTTTCACACGCAAAATCTCGGTATGGAATTTTTTGGTAGAATACAATACTGCATCACTTACGTTACTATAATAAATGAAGAAGAGCGCAGGTATGTGCATAGTTTCACTTTTACTCCTGTGTCTTTACTGTTTTTTCTTCACATAGGGAGAAAAGGTAACGTTCGCATTTTCTTTCTCGCAGTTTACACAAACACTAATTACTTGGTTCGCCATATATTTAGCTTCTGCAAAGCTTGTGGTGGAAACCATGAACTACAAACATGTCGATGGCACTGCACATGCTCTGGTTTGGGCCCATATAACATGGCATTTGTTGCGCAAAACTCCGTCCGTATTTGTTCTCTTCCTCAAGAGCTCTGCGACGCGTGGCGTTGCTGGCAGGGAGAGCATGTCCTAGCACGAAGGAGTTTCACTGAGATTCTTGTCGGGTCTTTTATATCATATATTCCTCATACGGCCGCTTTTGCACCTTGAAAGATGACCCTGTTGACAGACTGGTGATGCCTAGGTATGAGAAATTGTTTACCTCCTGCATACCAGCTTTTTCATTGGCTGCTACTCTTGCTCCATTCTTAAATACCGTAACTAGAAACATGCTTGTTCTTATTGACTTGTACATCGTCACTTTAAGCCCATTCCTTTAGATTGTTCACCGCTGTTTGGAGGTCTTCTCTGTTTCGTGCTCCTATTACCATGTCATCTGCGTATGCATACATAACAACCGGCAGATTTCTTGTTATCATGGTGAAGTCTATTGTAGCAATGTTAAAAGGTGTGAGGCTAAGGGATCATCCTGTAGTATTCCGTTTTTTGCTTACGTTACTATACGTAATAGAGAAAGTAAGAACCTAATCAATAGGACACTTGAGCGCAAGATGTGCTTGCCAACTTGCAACACGTGTGTTACTTCTTTCATTGGCTGAGTGGTCAGCCCACGGATTTGGTAGTCCGGATATCCTGGTTCGATACGCATCTTGGGGTTTTGTTTTTTTAAAGGTTTCTTTTAAAAATAGATTTCAAAATTTTTGCATTAGGACCATTCTTTACACTCAACATGTCACGAAATAGTTTAAATTTTTGCCCTAGCTTTAGTGGTATTGAAATTACAGCTCTCTAAAGCGGACTGTCATAAACTTTGACACGTCATAAAACGCAAATAAATAGGAATTTCGACCAGCGAAGGCCAGATTCGTGATCCTGGCATTCGAAACCATAGGCATACCAAATTTCATCCAAATCGGTGAGGGTCATTAGCCCAGAGGTCCGGATGGAAGCCAGTTTTGGCTGTTTTCTGAAAAATAAAAGTATTAATATCTCTGCTTGTGCACCACATTTTGCACATTACAAAGTATGAAAAAATTCGCAAAAAAATTAGCTTCCTGAGAAAAATTAGTTGGAGACTGTAGCTTTGTCCGTTCAGGAATTATTCGCGTTCAAAGTTTCGAAAAGAGGTCCAAAATCCAAGTCTAAAACCTTGCCATTTTTTGGCGTCCGAGAAAAAAATCTCTGTTTTCGGCGTGATTTGAAAGTTGTGGTCGAGCAGAATTCGGGGCCGGTCTTAGATTTTCGATATCTGAATTTATAAAGAAGTTATGACGTGTGAAAGTTATGGTGTGCATTATGCAGAAAATTTGAAGTGTATTTATTCAGCAGTACAATCGAATAATTGAGTCATATGATATCTCGTTGGAAAGCTGAAGATCAGCAGAATTCAGATCTTGCCTTAGTTTTGCGAAATTTTCAATTATACAGGAGTTATGACGTAAAACGTGCAGAATGGACACACGTTGTGTTACAAACGGCATAAGTAGAAGAATTAAACAACCTCATTCAAGACATGAATCCTGGTGTAGTGGTTAGAGTTACCGACTACAAAGCAGAGGACGTGAGTTCGTGTCTGAGCTCTTCGTATAGCATTTTTTTCCCTGTACAAGTTAATCTTCATTGAACTAATAAAGCCTAAAAAAAGTGACTGTTTCATCAGCTACAGCATAGCCGAGTGGTTAAAGGCAGCGGCTTGAAAACAAGAATTTCGGGTTTGCGGAAGCAAAAAGCTTTTACCTCTTAAATTCCTGCTCTAGTTTATTAATGTAGATAAAAGGGAAGCTTGACGTTTGCTTGCAGTACAGCCGAGTGGCTAAAGTGATTGTTTTCTGCACGAAACACCCAGGATCGAGTCTCTGTGCGGGATTTGCTTTTTATGTCTTGCTTTCAAACAATTACCTTCTATCTTTGTCTTCTTCTCCTCTTCATGGATTAGGCTGATTCCTCTTGCGTCTTTACAGTGTGTCCTTCTCTGCCTTCCCACGTCTCTATTGGAAAGCTGTTTGGTACCTTCCTAACATGTTCTATTTCTACCTTTGTAATAGGAAAAAAAGCTTACTGCGGAACATAGGACTCGAACCCACAATGCTTGCTTCTGAAGCACTGCCTTTAACCACTCAGCTATATTGTAACTGATCGGGTAACCACCTTTTATCTTTATTAGTACAATGAAGACTAAACTTATAGCGGAAAGATGTTAAAAGGACAGCTTCAACACGAACCCGTATTCCTTGCGTTCAACTCACTGCCGTTAACCACTCGGCTATAGCAGAGCTAACATAAAAGTCACTTTTTTACCTTTATTAGTGCACTGAAGATTAAAGTTAATAGTGAAAAACGTTAAACTAATAACTGTGACGCGAACCCACGATTCTTGCACCGTAGTCTGTAACCCTAACCACCGCGCCCGGTGCTGTTGTGAAATACACTGCCTTACTTCTACTAGTTATGGCTTTTATGATACACCGTGTGTCCATTCAGGTAGGAAAAAAACTAAATTGGACCAGAACCTGCGATACTTTTGATTAGAACTGGTTGCCTTACCCATGCAACTATGCATCCAGTAAGAAACTCGCCCTTAGATTGTTCTTATGCTTCCTGAATGGTAAACACGCATGTATTTGAATCCTTACGGACTTGGAATTCTAAAATCTCAAACTTCGATTATCGTCAAAAGCCATCATATCTGCATACACCTCCAAGTTCTATGGAAATAATGTACTTCTGCATTCGAAATTACGTTCCGCACGTTTTACGTAACAAACGCTGTGTATTCGTAAATATCCGAAAACTCCGACCAGATCTGAATTCTGCTAATTTTCAAATTTTCTAACGAGATATATCACGTGACTCAAATACTCGTTTGTACCGCTGAATTGTACCATTCAAATTTTCTGCAGAATCCACACCATAACTTGCACACCCCATAACCTCTTTCTAAGTTCAAATATCGAAATTTTTCTGCTCGACTTCAGATCCCAAAGCATACTGGAAACCGAATTTCTCTTTCACACGCAAAATCTCGGTATGGAATTTTTTGGTAGAATACAATACTGCATCACTTACGTTACTATAATAAATGAAGAAGAGCGCAGGTATGTGCATAGTTTCACTTTTACTCCTGTGTCTTTACTGTTTTTTCTTCACATAGGGAGAAAAGGTAACGTTCGCATTTTCTTTCTCGCAGTTTACACAAACACTAATTACTTGGTTCGCCATATATTTAGCTTCTGCAAAGCTTGTGGTGGAAACCATGAACTACAAACATGTCGATGGCACTGCACATGCTCTGGTTTGGGCCCATATAACATGGCATTTGTTGCGCAAAACTCCGTCCGTATTTGTTCTCTTCCTCAAGAGCTCTGCGACGCGTGGCGTTGCTGGCAGGGAGAGCATGTCCTAGCACGAAGGAGTTTCACTGAGATTCTTGTCGGGTCTTTTATATCATATATTCCTCATACGGCCGCTTTTGCACCTTGAAAGATGACCCTGTTGACAGACTGGTGATGCCTAGGTATGAGAAGTTGTTTACCTCCTGCATACCAGCTTTTTCATTGGCTGCTACTCTTGCTCCATTCTTAAATACCGTAACTAGAAACATGCTTGTTCTTATTGACTTGTACATCGTCACTTTAAGCCCATTCCTTTAGATTGTTCACCGCTGTTTGGAGGTCTTCTCTGTTTCGTGCTCCTATTACCATGTCATCTGCGTATGCATACATAACAACCGGCAGATTTCTTGTTATCATGGTGAAGTCTATTGTAGCAATGTTAAAAGGTGTGAGGCTAAGGGATCATCCTGTAGTATTCCGTTTTTTGCTTACGTTACTATACGTAATAGAGAAAGTAAGAACCTAATCAATAGGACACTTGAGCGCAAGATGTGCTTGCCAACTTGCAACACGTGTGTTACTTCTTTCATTGGCTGAGTGGTCAGCCCACGGATTTGGTAGTCCGGATATCCTGGTTCGATACGCATCTTGGGGTTTTGTTTTTTTAAAGGTTTCTTTTAAAAATAGATTTCAAAATTTTTGCATTAGGACCATTCTTTACACTCAACATGTCACGAAATAGTTTAAATTTTTGCCCTAGCTTTAGTGGTATTGAAATTACAGCTCTCTAAAGCGGACTGTCATAAACTTTGACACGTCATAAAACGCAAATAAATAGGAATTTCGACCAGCGAAGGCCAGATTCGTGATCCTGGCATTCGAAACCATAGGCATACCAAATTTCATCCAAATCGGTGAGGGTCATTAGCCCAGAGGTCCGGATGGAAGCCAGTTTTGGCTGTTTTCTGAAAAATAAAAGTATTAATATCTCTGCTTGTGCACCACATTTTGCACATTACAAAGTATGAAAAAATTCGCAAAAAAATTAGCTTCCTGAGAAAAATTAGTTGGAGACTGTAGCTTTGTCCGTTCAGGAATTATTCGCGTTCAAAGTTTCGAAAAGAGGTCCAAAATCCAAGTCTAAAACCTGGCCATTTTTTGGCGTCCGAGAAAAAAATCTCTGTTTTCGGCGTGATTTGAAAGTTGTGGTCGAGCAGAATTCGGGACCGGTCTTAGATTTTCGATATCTGAATTTATAAAGAAGTTATGACGTGTGAAAGTTATGGTGTGCATTATGCAGAAAATTTGAAGTGTATTTATTCAGCAGTACAATCGAATAATTGAGTCATATGATATCTCGTTGGAAAGCTGAAGATCAGCAGAATTCAGATCTTGCCGTAGTTTTGCGAAATTTTCAATTATACAGGAGTTATGACGTAAAACGTGCAGAATGGACACACGTTGTGTTACAAACGGCATAAGTAGAAGAATTAAACAACCTCATTCAAGACATGAATCCTGGTGTAGTGGTTAGAGTTACCGACTACAAAGCAGAGGACGTGAGTTCGTGTCTGAGCTCTTCGTATAGCATTTTTTTCCCTGTACAAGTTAATCTTCATTGAACTAATAAAGCCTAAAAAAAGTGACTGTTTCATCAGCTACAGCATAGCCGAGTGGTTAAAGGCAGCGGCTTGAAAACAAGAATTTCGGGTTTGCGGAAGCAAAAAGCTTTTACCTCTTAAATTCCTGCTCTAGTTTATTAATGTAGATAAAAGGGAAGCTTCTCGTTTGCTTGCAGTACAGCCGAGTGGCTAAAGTGATTGTTTTCTGCACGAAACACCCAGGATCAAGTCTCTTTGCGGGATTTGCTTTTTATGTCTTGCTTTCAAACAATTACCTTCTATCTTTGTCTTCTTCTCCTCTTCATGGATTAGGCTGATTCCTCTTGCGTCTTTACAGTGTGTCCTTCTCTGCCTTCCCACGTCTCTATTGGAAAGCTGTTTGGTACCTTCCTAACATGTTCTATTTCTACCTTTGTAATAGGAAAAAAAGCTTACTGCGGAACATAGGACTCGAACCCACAATGCTTGCTTCTGAAGCACTGCCTTTAACCACTCAGCTATATTGTAACTGATCGGGTAACCACCTTTTATCTTTATTAGTACAATGAAGACTAAACTTATAGCGGAAAGATGTTAAAAGGACAGCTTCAACACGAACCCGTATTCCTTGCGTTCAACTCACTGCCGTTAACCACTCGGCTATAGCAGAGCTAACATAAAAGTCACTTTTTTACCTTTATTAGTGCACTGAAGATTAAAGTTAATAGTGAAAAACGTTAAACTAATAACTGTGACGCGAACCCACGATTCTTGCACCGTAGTCTGTAACCCTAACCACCGCGCCCGGTGCTGTTGTGAAATACGCTGCCTTACTTCTACTAGTTATGGCTTTTATGATACACCGTGTGTCCATTCAGGTAGGAAAAAAACTAAATTGGACCAGAACCTGCGATACTTTTGATTAGAACTGGTTGCCTTACCCATGCAACTATGCATCCAGTAAGAAACTCGCCCTTAGATTGTTCTTATGCTTCCTGAATGGTAAACACGCATGTATTTGAATCCTTACGGACTTGGAATCCTAAAATCTCAAACTTCGATTATCGTCAAAAGCCATCATATCTGCATACACCTCCAAGTTCTATGGAAATAATGTACTTCTGCATTCGAAATTACGTTCCGCACGTTTTACGTAACAAACGCTGTGTATTCGTAAATATCCGAAAACTCCGACCAGATCTGAATTCTGCTAATTTTCAAATTTTCTAACGAGATATATCACGTGACTCAAATACTCGTTTGTACCGCTGAATTGTACCATTCAAATTTTCTGCAGAATCCACACCATAACTTGCACACCCCATAACCTCTTTCTAAGTTCAAATATCGAAATTTTTCTGCTCGACTTCAGATCCCAAAGCACATTGGAAACCGAATTTCTCTTTCACACGCAAAATCTCGGTATGGAATTTTTTGGTAGAATACAATACTGCATCACTTACGTTACTATAATAAATGAAGAAGAGCGCAGGTATGTGCATAGTTTCACTTTTACTCCTGTGTCTTTACTGTTTTTTCTTCACATAGGGAGAAAAGGTAACGTTCGCATTTTCTTTCTCGCAGTTTACACAAACACTAATTACTTGGTTCGCCATATATTTAGCTTCTGCAAAGCTTGTGGTGGAAACCATGAACTACAAACATGTCGATGGCACTGCACATGCTCTGGTTTGGGCCCATATAACATGGCATTTGTTGCGCAAAACTCCGTCCGTATTTGTTCTCTTCCTCAAGAGCTCTGCGACGCGTGGCGTTGCTGGCAGGGAGAGCATGTCCTAGCACGAAGGAGTTTCACTGAGATTCTTGTCGGGTCTTTTATATCATATATTCCTCATACAGCCGCTTTTGCACCCTGAAAGATGACCCTGTTGACAGACTGGTGATGCCTAGGTATGAGAAGTTGTTTACCTCCTGCATACCAGCTTTTTCATTGGCTGCTACTCTTGCTCCATTCTTAAATACCGTAACTAGAAACATGCTTGTTCTTATTGACTTGTACATCGTCACTTTAAGCCCATTCCTTTAGATTGTTCACCGCTGTTTGGAGGTCTTCTCTGTTTCGTGCTCCTATTACCATGTCATCTGCGTATGCATACATAACAACCGGCAGATTTCTTGTTATCATGGTGAAGTCTATTGTAGCAATGTTAAAAGGTGTGAGGCTAAGGGATCATCCTGTAGTATTCCGTTTTTTGCTTACGTTACTATACGTAATAGAGAAAGTAAGAACCTAATCAATAGGACACTTGAGCGCAAGATGTGCTTGCCAACTTGCAACACGTGTGTTACTTCTTTCATTGGCTGAGTGGTCAGCCCACGGATTTGGTAGTCCGGATATCCTGGTTCGATACGCATCTTGGGGTTTTGTTTTTTTAAAGGTTTCTTTTAAAAATAGATTTCAAAATTTTTGCATTAGGACCATTCTTTACACTCAACATGTCACGAAATAGTTTAAATTTTTGCCCTAGCTTTAGTGGTATTGAAATTACAGCTCTCTAAAGCGGACTGTCATAAACTTTGACACGTCATAAAACGCAAATAAATAGGAATTTCGACCAGCGAAGGCCAGATTCGTGATCCTGGCATTCGAAACCATAGGCATACCAAATTTCATCCAAATCGGTGAGGGTCATTAGCCCAGAGGTCCGGATGGAAGCCAGTTTTGGCTGTTTTCTGAAAAATAAAAGTATTAATATCTCTGCTTGTGCACCACATTTTGCACATTACAAAGTACGAAAAAATTCGCAAAAAAATTAGCTTCCTGAGAAAAATTAGTTGGAGACTGTAGCTTTGTCCGTTCAGGAATTATTCGCGTTCAAAGTTTCGAAAAGAGGTCCAAAATCCAAGTCTAAAACCTTGCCTTTTTTGGCGTCCGAGAAAAAAATCTCTGTTTTCGGCGTGATTTGAAAGTTGTGGTCGAGCAGAATTCGGGGCCGGTCTTAGATTTTCGATATCTGAATTTATAAAGAAGTTATGACGTGTGAAAGTTATGGTGTGCATTATGCAGAAAATTTGAAGTGTATTTATTCAGCAGTACAATCGAATAATTGAGTCATATGAAATCTCGTTGGAAAGCTGAAGATCAGCAGAATTCAGATCTTGCCTTAGTTTTGCGAAATTTTCAATTATACAGGAGTTATGACGTAAAACGTGCAGAATGGACACACGTTGTGTTACAAACGGCATAAGTAGAAGAATTAAACAACCTCATTCCAGACATGAATCCTGGTGTAGTGGTTAGAGTTACCGACTACAAAGCAGAGGACGTGAGTTCGTGTCTGAGCTCTTCGTATAGCATTTTTTTCCCTGTACAAGTTAATCTTCATTGAACTAATAAAGCCTAAAAAAAGTGACTGTTTCATCAGCTACAGCATAGCCGAGTGGTTAAAGGCAGCGGCTTGAAAACAAGAATTTCGGGTTTGCGGAAGCAAAAAGCTTTTACCTCTTAAATTCCTGCTCTAGTTTATTAATGTAGATAAAAGGGAAGCTTGACGTTTGCTTGCAGTACAGCCGAGTGGCTAAAGTGATTGTTTTCTGCACGAAACACCCAGGATCGAGTCTCTGTGCGGGATTTGCTTTTTATGTCTTGCTTTCAAACAATTACCTTCTATCTTTGTCTTCTTCTCCTCTTCATGGATTAGGCTGATTCCTCTTGCGTCTTTACAGTGTGTCCTTCTCTGCCTTCCCACGTCTCTATTGGAAAGCTGTTTGGTACCTTCCTAACATGTTCTATTTCTACCTTTGTAATAGGAAAAAAAGCTTACTGCGGAACATAGGACTCGAACCCACAATGCTTGCTTCTGAAGCACTGCCTTTAACCACTCAGCTATATTGTAACTGATCGGGTAACCACCTTTTATCTTTATTAGTACAATGAAGACTAAACTTATAGCGGAAAGATGTTAAAAGGACAGCTTCAACACGAACCCGTATTTCTTGCGTTCAACTCACTGCCGTTAACCACTCGGCTATAGCAGAGCTAACATAAAAGTCACTTTTTTACCTTTATTAGTGCACTGAAGATTAAAGTTAATAGTGAAAAACGTTAAACTAATAACTGTGACGCGAACCCACGATTCTTGCACCGTAGTCTGTAACCCTAACCACCGCGCCCGGTGCTGTTGTGAAATACGCTGCCTTACTTCTACTAGTTATGGCTTTTATGATACACCGTGTGTCCATTCAGGTAGGAAAAAAACTAAATTGGACCAGAACCTGCGATACTTTTGATTAGAACTGGTTGCCTTACCCATGCAACTATGCATCCAGTAAGAAACTCGCCCTTAGATTGTTCTTATGCTTCCTGAATGGTAAACACGCATGTATTTGAATCCTTACGGACTTGGAATCCTAAAATCTCAAACTTCGATTATCGTCAAAAGCCATCATATCTGCATACACCTCCAAGTTCTATGGAAATAATGTACTTCTGCATTCGAAATTACGTTCCGCACGTTTTACGTAACAAACGCTGTGTATTCGTAAATATCCGAAAACTCCGACCAGATCTGAATTCTGCTAATTTTCAAATTTTCTAACGAGATATATCACGTGACTCAAATACTCGTTTGTACCGCTGAATTGTACCATTCAAATTTTCTGCAGAATCCACACCATAACTTGCACACCCCATAACCTCTTTCTAAGTTCAAATATCGAAATTTTTCTGCTCGACTTCAGATCCCAAAGCACATTGGAAACCGAATTTCTCTTTCACACGCAAAATCTCGGTATGGAATTTTTTGGTAGAATACAATACTGCATCACTTACGTTACTATAATAAATGAAGAAGAGCGCAGGTATGTGCATAGTTTCACTTTTACTCCTGTGTCTTTACTGTTTTTTCTTCACATAGGGAGAAAAGGTAACGTTCGCATTTTCTTTCTCGCAGTTTACACAAACACTAATTACTTGGTTCGCCATATATTTAGCTTCTGCAAAGCTTGTGGTGGAAACCATGAACTACAAACATGTCGATGGCACTGCACATGCTCTGGTTTGGGCCCATATAACATGGCATTTGTTGCGCAAAACTCCGTCCGTATTTGTTCTCTTCCTCAAGAGCTCTGCGACGCGTGGCGTTGCTGGCAGGGAGAGCATGTCCTAGCACGAAGGAGTTTCACTGAGATTCTTGTCGGGTCTTTTATATCATATATTCCTCATACAGCCGCTTTTGCACCCTGAAAGATGACCCTGTTGACAGACTGGTGATGCCTAGGTATGAGAAGTTGTTTACCTCCTGCATACCAGCTTTTTCATTGGCTGCTACTCTTGCTCCATTCTTAAATACCGTAACTAGAAACATGCTTGTTCTTATTGACTTGTACATCGTCACTTTAAGCCCATTCCTTTAGATTGTTCACCGCTGTTTGGAGGTCTTCTCTGTTTCGTGCTCCTATTACCATGTCATCTGCGTATGCATACATAACAACCGGCAGATTTCTTGTTATCATGGTGAAGTCTATTGTAGCAATGTTAAAAGGTGTGAGGCTAAGGGATCATCCTGTAGTATTCCGTTTTTTGCTTACGTTACTATACGTAATAGAGAAAGTAAGAACCTAATCAATAGGACACTTGAGCGCAAGATGTGCTTGCCAACTTGCAACACGTGTGTTACTTCTTTCATTGGCTGAGTGGTCAGCCCACGGATTTGGTAGTCCGGATATCCTGGTTCGATACGCATCTTGGGGTTTTGTTTTTTTAAAGGTTTCTTTTAAAAATAGATTTCAAAATTTTTGCATTAGGACCATTCTTTACACTCAACATGTCACGAAATAGTTTAAATTTTTGCCCTAGCTTTAGTGGTATTGAAATTACAGCTCTCTAAAGCGGACTGTCATAAACTTTGACACGTCATAAAACGCAAATAAATAGGAATTTCGACCAGCGAAGGCCAGATTCGTGATCCTGGCATTCGAAACCATAGGCATACCAAATTTCATCCAAATCGGTGAGGGTCATTAGCCCAGAGGTCCGGATGGAAGCCAGTTTTGGCTGTTTTCTGAAAAATAAAAGTATTAATATCTCTGCTTGTGCACCACATTTTGCACATTACAAAGTATGAAAAAATTCGCAAAAAAATTAGCTTCCTGAGAAAAATTAGTTGGAGACTGTAGCTTTGTCCGTTCAGGAATTATTCGCGTTCAAAGTTTCGAAAAGAGGTCCAAAATCCAAGTCTAAAACCTTGCCATTTTTTGGCGTCCGAGAAAAAAATCTCTGTTTTCGGCGTGATTTGAAAGTTGTGGTCGAGCAGAATTCGGGGCCGGTCTTAGATTTTCGATATCTGAATTTATAAAGAAGTTATGACGTGTGAAAGTTATGGTGTGCATTATGCAGAAAATTTGAAGTGTATTTATTCAGCAGTACAATCGAATAATTGAGTCATATGATATCTCGTTGGAAAGCTGAAGATCAGCAGAATTCAGATCTTGCCTTAGTTTTGCGAAATTTTCAATTATACAGGAGTTATGACGTAAAACGTGCAGAATGGACACACGTTGTGTTACAAACGGCATAAGTAGAAGAATTAAACAACCTCATTCAAGACATGAATCCTGGTGTAGTGGTTAGAGTTACCGACTACAAAGCAGAGGACGTGAGTTCGTGTCTGAGCTCTTCGTATAGCATTTTTTTCCCTGTACAAGTTAATCTTCATTGAACTAATAAAGCCAAAAAAAAGTGACTGTTTCATCAGCTACAGCCTAGCCGAGTGGTTAAAGGCAGCGGCTTGAAAACAAGAATTTCGGGTTTGCGGAAGCAAAAAGCTTTTACCTCTTAAATTCCTGATCTAGTTTATTAATGTAGATAAAAGGGAAGCTTGACGTTTGCTTGCAGTACAGCCGAGTGGCTAAAGTGATTGTTTTCTGCACGAAACACCCAGGATCGAGTCTCTTTGCGGGATTTGCTTTTTATGTCTTGCTTTCAAACAATTACCTTCTATCTTTGTCTTCTTCTCCTCTTCATGGATTAGGCTGATTCCTCTTGCGTCTTTACAGTGTGTCCTTCTCTGCCTTCCCACGTCTCTATTGGAAAGCTGTTTGGTACCTTCCTAACATGTTCTATTTCTACCTTTGTAATAGGAAAAAAAGCTTACTGCGGAACATAGGACTCGAACCCACAATGCTTGCTTCTGAAGCACTGCCTTTAACCACTCAGCTATATTGTAACTGATCGGGTAACCACCTTTTATCTTTATTAGTACAATGAAGACTAAACTTATAGCGGAAAGATGTTAAAAGGACAGCTTCAACACGAACCCGTATTCCTTGCGTTCAACTCACTGCCGTTAACCACTCGGCTATAGCAGAGCTAACATAAAAGTCACTTTTTTACCTTTATTAGTGCACTGAAGATTAAAGTTAATAGTGAAAAACGTTAAACTAATAACTGTGACGCGAACCCACGATTCTTGCACCGTAGTCTGTAACCCTAACCACCGCGCCCGGTGCTGTTGTGAAATACACTGCCTTACTTCTACTAGTTATGGCTTTTATGATACACCGTGTGTCCATTCAGGTAGGAAAAAAACTAAATTGGACCAGAACCTGCGATACTTTTGATTAGAACTGGTTGCCTTACCCATGCAACTATGCATCCAGTAAGAAACTCGCCCTTAGATTGTTCTTATGCTTCCTGAATGGTAAACACGCATGTATTTGAATCCTTACGGACTTGGAATTCTAAAATCTCAAACTTCGATTATCGTCAAAAGCCATCATATCTGCATACACCTCCAAGTTCTATGGAAATAATGTACTTCTGCATTCGAAATTACGTTCCGCACGTTTTACGTAACAAACGCTGTGTATTCGTAAATATCCGAAAACTCCGACCAGATCTGAATTCTGCTAATTTTCAAATTTTCTAACGAGATATATCACGTGACTCAAATACTCGTTTGTACCGCTGAATTGTACCATTCAAATTTTCTGCAGAATCCACACCATAACTTGCACACCCCATAACCTCTTTCTAAGTTCAAATATCGAAATTTTTCTGCTCGACTTCAGATCCCAAAGCATACTGGAAACCGAATTTCTCTTTCACACGCAAAATCTCGGTATGGAATTTTTTGGTAGAATACAATACTGCATCACTTACGTTACTATAATAAATGAAGAAGAGCGCAGGTATGTGCATAGTTTCACTTTTACTCCTGTGTCTTTACTGTTTTTTCTTCACATAGGGAGAAAAGGTAACGTTCGCATTTTCTTTCTCGCAGTTTACACAAACACTAATTACTTGGTTCGCCATATATTTAGCTTCTGCAAAGCTTGTGGTGGAAACCATGAACTACAAACATGTCGATGGCACTGCACATGCTCTGGTTTGGGCCCATATAACATGGCATTTGTTGCGCAAAACTCCGTCCGTATTTGTTCTCTTCCTCAAGAGCTCTGCGACGCGTGGCGTTGCTGGCAGGGAGAGCATGTCCTAGCACGAAGGAGTTTCACTGAGATTCTTGTCGGGTCTTTTATATCATATATTCCTCATACGGCCGCTTTTGCACCTTGAAAGATGACCCTGTTGACAGACTGGTGATGCCTAGGTATGAGAAGTTGTTTACCTCCTGCATACCAGCTTTTTCATTGGCTGCTACTCTTGCTCCATTCTTAAATACCGTAACTAGAAACATGCTTGTTCTTATTGACTTGTACATCGTCACTTTAAGCCCATTCCTTTAGATTGTTCACCGCTGTTTGGAGGTCTTCTCTGTTTCGTGCTCCTATTACCATGTCATCTGCGTATGCATACATAACAACCGGCAGATTTCTTGTTATCATGGTGAAGTCTATTGTAGCAATGTTAAAAGGTGTGAGGCTAAGGGATCATCCTGTAGTATTCCGTTTTTTGCTTACGTTACTATACGTAATAGAGAAAGTAAGAACCTAATCAATAGGACACTTGAGCGCAAGATGTGCTTGCCAACTTGCAACACGTGTGTTACTTCTTTCATTGGCTGAGTGGTCAGCCCACGGATTTGGTAGTCCGGATATCCTGGTTCGATACGCATCTTGGGGTTTTGTTTTTTTAAAGGTTTCTTTTAAAAATAGATTTCAAAATTTTTGCATTAGGACCATTCTTTACACTCAACATGTCACGAAATAGTTTAAATTTTTGCCCTAGCTTTAGTGGTATTGAAATTACAGCTCTCTAAAGCGGACTGTCATAAACTTTGACACGTCATAAAACGCAAATAAATAGGAATTTCGACCAGCGAAGGCCAGATTCGTGATCCTGGCATTCGAAACCATAGGCATACCAAATTTCATCCAAATCGGTGAGGGTCATTAGCCCAGAGGTCCGGATGGAAGCCAGTTTTGGCTGTTTTCTGAAAAATAAAAGTATTAATATCTCTGCTTGTGCACCACATTTTGCACATTACAAAGTATGAAAAAATTCGCAAAAAAATTAGCTTCCTGAGAAAAATTAGTTGGAGACTGTAGCTTTGTCCGTTCAGGAATTATTCGCGTTCAAAGTTTCGAAAAGAGGTCCAAAATCCAAGTCTAAAACCTGGCCATTTTTTGGCGTCCGAGAAAAAAATCTCTGTTTTCGGCGTGATTTGAAAGTTGTGGTCGAGCAGAATTCGGGACCGGTCTTAGATTTTCGATATCTGAATTTATAAAGAAGTTATGACGTGTGAAAGTTATGGTGTGCATTATGCAGAAAATTTGAAGTGTATTTATTCAGCAGTACAATCGAATAATTGAGTCATATGATATCTCGTTGGAAAGCTGAAGATCAGCAGAATTCAGATCTTGCCGTAGTTTTGCGAAATTTTCAATTATACAGGAGTTATGACGTAAAACGTGCAGAATGGACACACGTTGTGTTACAAACGGCATAAGTAGAAGAATTAAACAACCTCATTCAAGACATGAATCCTGGTGTAGTGGTTAGAGTTACCGACTACAAAGCAGAGGACGTGAGTTCGTGTCTGAGCTCTTCGTATAGCATTTTTTTCCCTGTACAAGTTAATCTTCATTGAACTAATAAAGCCTAAAAAAAGTGACTGTTTCATCAGCTACAGCATAGCCGAGTGGTTAAAGGCAGCGGCTTGAAAACAAGAATTTCGGGTTTGCGGAAGCAAAAAGCTTTTACCTCTTAAATTCCTGCTCTAGTTTATTAATGTAGATAAAAGGGAAGCTTCTCGTTTGCTTGCAGTACAGCCGAGTGGCTAAAGTGATTGTTTTCTGCACGAAACACCCAGGATCAAGTCTCTTTGCGGGATTTGCTTTTTATGTCTTGCTTTCAAACAATTACCTTCTATCTTTGTCTTCTTCTCCTCTTCATGGATTAGGCTGATTCCTCTTGCGTCTTTACAGTGTGTCCTTCTCTGCCTTCCCACGTCTCTATTGGAAAGCTGTTTGGTACCTTCCTAACATGTTCTATTTCTACCTTTGTAATAGGAAAAAAAGCTTACTGCGGAACATAGGACTCGAACCCACAATGCTTGCTTCTGAAGCACTGCCTTTAACCACTCAGCTATATTGTAACTGATCGGGTAACCACCTTTTATCTTTATTAGTACAATGAAGACTAAACTTATAGCGGAAAGATGTTAAAAGGACAGCTTCAACACGAACCCGTATTCCTTGCGTTCAACTCACTGCCGTTAACCACTCGGCTATAGCAGAGCTAACATAAAAGTCACTTTTTTACCTTTATTAGTGCACTGAAGATTAAAGTTAATAGTGAAAAACGTTAAACTAATAACTGTGACGCGAACCCACGATTCTTGCACCGTAGTCTGTAACCCTAACCACCGCGCCCGGTGCTGTTGTGAAATACGCTGCCTTACTTCTACTAGTTATGGCTTTTATGATACACCGTGTGTCCATTCAGGTAGGAAAAAAACTAAATTGGACCAGAACCTGCGATACTTTTGATTAGAACTGGTTGCCTTACCCATGCAACTATGCATCCAGTAAGAAACTCGCCCTTAGATTGTTCTTATGCTTCCTGAATGGTAAACACGCATGTATTTGAATCCTTACGGACTTGGAATCCTAAAATCTCAAACTTCGATTATCGTCAAAAGCCATCATATCTGCATACACCTCCAAGTTCTATGGAAATAATGTACTTCTGCATTCGAAATTACGTTCCGCACGTTTTACGTAACAAACGCTGTGTATTCGTAAATATCCGAAAACTCCGACCAGATCTGAATTCTGCTAATTTTCAAATTTTCTAACGAGATATATCACGTGACTCAAATACTCGTTTGTACCGCTGAATTGTACCATTCAAATTTTCTGCAGAATCCACACCATAACTTGCACACCCCATAACCTCTTTCTAAGTTCAAATATCGAAATTTTTCTGCTCGACTTCAGATCCCAAAGCACATTGGAAACCGAATTTCTCTTTCACACGCAAAATCTCGGTATGGAATTTTTTGGTAGAATACAATACTGCATCACTTACGTTACTATAATAAATGAAGAAGAGCGCAGGTATGTGCATAGTTTCACTTTTACTCCTGTGTCTTTACTGTTTTTTCTTCACATAGGGAGAAAAGGTAACGTTCGCATTTTCTTTCTCGCAGTTTACACAAACACTAATTACTTGGTTCGCCATATATTTAGCTTCTGCAAAGCTTGTGGTGGAAACCATGAACTACAAACATGTCGATGGCACTGCACATGCTCTGGTTTGGGCCCATATAACATGGCATTTGTTGCGCAAAACTCCGTCCGTATTTGTTCTCTTCCTCAAGAGCTCTGCGACGCGTGGCGTTGCTGGCAGGGAGAGCATGTCCTAGCACGAAGGAGTTTCACTGAGATTCTTGTCGGGTCTTTTATATCATATATTCCTCATACAGCCGCTTTTGCACCCTGAAAGATGACCCTGTTGACAGACTGGTGATGCCTAGGTATGAGAAGTTGTTTACCTCCTGCATACCAGCTTTTTCATTGGCTGCTACTCTTGCTCCATTCTTAAATACCGTAACTAGAAACATGCTTGTTCTTATTGACTTGTACATCGTCACTTTAAGCCCATTCCTTTAGATTGTTCACCGCTGTTTGGAGGTCTTCTCTGTTTCGTGCTCCTATTACCATGTCATCTGCGTATGCATACATAACAACCGGCAGATTTCTTGTTATCATGGTGAAGTCTATTGTAGCAATGTTAAAAGGTGTGAGGCTAAGGGATCATCCTGTAGTATTCCGTTTTTTGCTTACGTTACTATACGTAATAGAGAAAGTAAGAACCTAATCAATAGGACACTTGAGCGCAAGATGTGCTTGCCAACTTGCAACACGTGTGTTACTTCTTTCATTGGCTGAGTGGTCAGCCCACGGATTTGGTAGTCCGGATATCCTGGTTCGATACGCATCTTGGGGTTTTGTTTTTTTAAAGGTTTCTTTTAAAAATAGATTTCAAAATTTTTGCATTAGGACCATTCTTTACACTCAACATGTCACGAAATAGTTTAAATTTTTGCCCTAGCTTTAGTGGTATTGAAATTACAGCTCTCTAAAGCGGACTGTCATAAACTTTGACACGTCATAAAACGCAAATAAATAGGAATTTCGACCAGCGAAGGCCAGATTCGTGATCCTGGCATTCGAAACCATAGGCATACCAAATTTCATCCAAATCGGTGAGGGTCATTAGCCCAGAGGTCCGGATGGAAGCCAGTTTTGGCTGTTTTCTGAAAAATAAAAGTATTAATATCTCTGCTTGTGCACCACATTTTGCACATTACAAAGTATGAAAAAATTCGCAAAAAAATTAGCTTCCTGAGAAAAATTAGTTGGAGACTGTAGCTTTGTCCGTTCAGGAATTATTCGCGTTCAAAGTTTCGAAAAGAGGTCCAAAATCCAAGTCTAAAACCTTGCCATTTTTTGGCGTCCGAGAAAAAAATCTCTGTTTTCGGCGTGATTTGAAAGTTGTGGTCGAGCAGAATTCGGGGCCGGTCTTAGATTTTCGATATCTGAATTTATAAAGAAGTTATGACGTGTGAAAGTTATGGTGTGCATTATGCAGAAAATTTGAAGTGTATTTATTCAGCAGTACAATCGAATAATTGAGTCATATGATATCTCGTTGGAAAGCTGAAGATCAGCAGAATTCAGATCTTGCCTTAGTTTAAAAAGTGTGAGGCTAAGGGATCATCCTGTAGTATTCCGTTTTTTGCTTACTTTACTATACGTAATAGAGAAAGTAAGAACCTAATTAATAGGACACTTGAGCGCAAGATGTGTTTGCCAACTTGCAACACGTGTGCTACTTCTTTCATTGGCTGAGTGGTCAGCCCACGGATTTGGTAGTCCCGATATCCTGGTTCCTCATGCACCGAATTCGCCCGATTTAGCCCCTTTGATTATTTTCTGTTTCCAAAGTTCAAGAAATGGCTTGGTGATAAAATATTAGCCAAGAATGAAAAGTTGGGTTCTGCAGTTGATCCTATTTTGCAGAACTCAATGGTTCTCACTATAAGCAGGGCATGGAAGCGATTGAACATCGCTGGGAAGTGTTTCGAGCTGAAAGGAGACTATGTAGAGAAATAAAGATGGTTTTTCCCAAAATGTTTGTGTTTTCTTTGTTAAGTCGGGTACTCCTGGGACAGATCTCATATTACATTAAAGTTGATCAATAGCACGTTGTGTGTGAGGTATTTTCGTTTCACTAATTCCCAAAGACTACAAGCACGTTGCATGGCCAAGTTGGTGGCACTTCCTGTTTGTTTATACTGGTATAGAAAACTACATGCGTTTTTATTTCACTGCAATTTCAGTCTAGGGTGACATTTTTTCTAGCAATGGAGTATTTCTGTGTAGGAGATATATCATTTACCTTGTAGGCGTTGCCTACTACGCCGAAACATTTATGCAGAACAAGAACCGCATCACTAAGCAAAAGGTTTAAGCAGGAAATGCGACCCGAACTTACATTTCCTTCTAAGTCTGTATCTCTAATCACTACGCGACTACAGTCAGTAGCGTAGTCACATAAATATTAAGTGAGGATTATGTATGGGGATCAGTTTTTAAACAAGTTGTATCAACTCAAAGGATAAATATGAATTAATCCTAAGTTGAAATAATTTAAACAAGTCGATTTCGTATTCACAGATTAAGGTCCAGGGTGGTAAATTACAGTGGCGTAGCTTGATACTGTGTTCTGGGTATACTACGATTTAAAAATTGAATTTAAAAATTTTTAAATGATGCACAAATTCCCATACGTTAGTGTTTCATAAGTTAGTGTGAATTCTCTATTACGATTCGATTGTTGTTTTAGTAGTCATTAGCATCACTATTAATTGCCGAAATTGACTGAACATGCATTTTAAACTAGATTATAAAAATCTGATGTGTTACACTCACATGACTTTCTCTACTCTTGTACAAAGTATTTTTACAAACGCTTATTCTCCATCTAGTTCATGTTAATCGAGATAAACATTTGCAGACTCTATCTTATTGCTAATTTTCTTGTAGATGTAGGGGAAAATATATTTACAAGGGTAATATAGAAAAACAGTAGCCTTTAAGCACATACATGTCTCTTAATAGATGGTTGCTAGGTGCAGTACCATTCCCTTTCCACAGATTATAACTCTTTGCATATCCAAGACAAAAAAATCTGATGTGTTACACTCACATGACTTTCTCTACTCTTGTACAATCTAATTTTACAAACGCTTATTCTCCATATGCTTCATGTTAATCGAGATATCGAGATGTCAATCTTATTGGTAATTTTCTTTTAGATGCAAGGGAAATATGGTAGCTTTTAAGCGATAGTCAAATATTTTAACGGTGGTTGCTATGTGGCGCATTCCATTCTCTTTGCATGTCCAGAACATAAAAAAAATCTGATGTGTTACACTCACATGACTTTCTCTACTCTTGTACACACTATTTTTAAAAAACGCCTATTCTCCATATGCTTCATGTTAATCGAGATATCGATATGTCAATCTTATTGGTAATTTTCTTGTAGATGCAAGGGGAATATGGTAGCTTTTAAGCGATAGTCAAATATTTTAACGCTGGTTGCTATGTGGTGCATTCCATTCTCTTTGCATGTCCAGGACATAAAAAAAATGAATAACGAATTTGAGAAAAAGTATAAGCATTGGAAAATTTAAGGAAATAACAAGCAATATCTCCAAAACGGTTCACTCAACAAAAGAAATGTATATGACATAAGTTGTGTATTTTAACGCGATCTACACTTTTTGTGTAGTAACATTTTGTGTATCTCTTATGGTTTACCAGTTATGCAAAAGTTGTTCACAATAAAGAATACTTTTGGAGACATTCCCAGAAAATTCGAGATATACATTTCATTTCCCATGACATTATCTTAAACATATGATATTTTCATCAAAATCGTTAGAGCCATTTTTGAGAAAATTAAAATTTTCGAAAAATCTTCCATGTAAAGGGTAGTTTGGGGTGGGGGGATTTTCTTGAAAACCTTCGTGTCGCATCTCTGGAAGATACTGAACCTAAATACCAAGTTTGGTGCTTATCCGACTGTTCGTTTTTGAGTTATGCTGTTCACACACACACAGACACACACACACACACACACAGACACACACACGGACATGTTTCCAAAAATTCTTTTTTTGGATTCAGGAGGTCTCAAAACATGTATTTCCGGTGAAATCTCGGTATCGAATTTTTGGGTGGAATGCAATACTTCCCCTACTTACTATACGTAGTAGAGAAAGTAAAAATGAATAACGAATTTGAGAAAAAGTATAAGTATTGTAAAATTTAAGGAAATAACAAGCAATATCTCGAAAACGGTTCACTCAACAAAAGAAATGTATATGACATAAGTTGTGTATCTTAACGCGATCTACATTTTTTGTGTAGTAAAATTTTGTCTATCTCTTATGGTTTACCAGTTATGCAAAAGTCGTTCACAATGAAGAATACTTTTGGAGACATTCCCAGGAAATTCAAGATATACATTTTATTTGTCATAAAAATATCTTAAACATATGATATTTTAATCAAAATCGTTAGAGCCATTTTTGAGAAAATTAAAATTTTCGAAAAATCTTCCATGTAAAGGGTAATCTGGGGTGGGGGGATTTTCTTGAAAACCTTCGTGTCGCATCTCTGGAAGATACTGAACCTAAATACCAAGTTTGGTGCTTATCCGATTGTTCGTTTTTGAGTTATGCTGTTCACACACACACACACAGACACACACACACAGACACCCACACGGACATGTTTCTAAAAATGCTTTTTTTGGATTCAGGAGGTCTCAAAACGTGTATTTCCGGTGAAATCTCGGTATCGAATTTTTGGGTGGAATGCAATACTTTCCCTACTTACTATACGTAGTAGAGAAAGTAAAAATATAGCGTTAGGTGTAACTTTACAAAATGCCTACAAACCACTGTACGTTTGTAAATCACGAAAACAATGTAGGTACTCACTTAGATTTTCTTGTATATAAGCTCCAGTTTGTATTCCTTCAACACTCCATTCCTTTTCCCTGCCAAAAAGCAAACATACGAAGCAACACCCTTTGTTATGAATGTAACTGCCAGTTAACCAATTAAATTTACTGTACCAGGATGTTTGAAATGCCCGGTTTTTGGTTTTTTTCCTGGAAGACAATGCCAAGCTTAGGAATTGGTCTTTTGCCTTTTAAGTTCTCACTTTTTCTCATAAAATGGAGTCGAAAACTGAGTTTTTAATAAGTAATCCACTAAATCGATGTAACTGTTCATATTTCTAAAATCATAAATAAAACACGCACAATGAAAGAATACACAGGTTTACGTAAAGTCAACACTTTACTGCATTGTAGGGTTGCACGCACATAATGCTGGTTCACCAATAACAGGAATTAAATGTTTATGTTACACCGTCTTGCCCTACTCTTGTCTCCAACCCCTATTGTCCTGTTTCCGGACCTTGGAGAGAGCAGGTTCACGCAGACTAAACACCTCATTAAACGTGTTAAGTTTCTGCTGCTGCCTTTATGCCCTTAATGCACAACAAAATATAGGCGTGTTTTGCTACAACGAGAGGTCGAAAATTAGTGGGAAAAGCTATATAAGTCCACTTTTGATGAGACTTGCACTCACTCAGCCATCACAGTCTCTACTCGACTTTGCTGCCGCATCATGAGATTTCGAAGCTGCCTACGTACGCATTACTACAATCTGACAGTAGTAGGGGCTGGGGCGTTGGCGTAAGCGGCGGTGAAGGTGATTGCATTAATTAGTTTTTCATCACTTGCTTGAGACTATCTTTATTCATATGTTTAAAAATTTACTTAGGTAGACTCAGTCGCAAAGGCTACCCTTATGCTACGCCACTGGTAAATTGGAATTAGGATACGATGTTTTACGTATTCTAAGCAGGAACTGTACATGAGAATTAAAGATCACTGTGAAGTACATACTTTATATTAACCATTTTATTTCACTACAAAATAGTTTCTAGTTATGTTCTAAACTGGGAGATGTTGCCCCCGATATCTTAACATGGTTGTACCCACGGTATCTGAAGTACAGCTTCTGTGCTATCACCTTTGGCGATACCACAGATTCTCGACTCAATGGTGGGGTAAGATGTTGCATGGGTCACTTTCCCCGGTCATTTCGGGTGGTCGTTAGTTGAACAATGCGGTCGATAATGCACCGTACTTCGTTATCAACTGATCACGCCTGCTGCTATCTCCACCCCTCGCTTTTGAAACATGCGCAAACCAACTGCGTTTTTAATGGGTTTTTTTCCTCAACATGGTGAGAAAACCATTAAACGCAAAGGTGACTTTATTTAAAACTTGCACTCCTTTCAGTTCGCCTTACTCACCTGCTAGAATATTGAGAGCAGTTTTAATTGTCCTAAGGGGACAAGGTAGTCTGAACACATGGAAATTACACCTTAATTATCCTAAATTACCACTGCTCTTAAAGTTCTCAATGGTTTTTTCTGAAATGTTTATGAATTATTCTATAAATCATGACAACTATTTCAAGTGGTTGTTTGCATTGATAGCTTATGTATACAGTTGAGTCCGTAAAAATTATTTCATTCAGTAGAAAAATAATAAAATTTACTCTTAAAACATGTTAATTATGTAGGTACCTTTTTCTCTGATACTACTTGCAATACAGAATCACACTTTTGCATGCTTGTTCTTAGTATAATCAGCAATCTTCTGAACATCAGTTATTTAGTTATATATATAGTTCAATAGAAATTGAAAAAAAATATATATTTGCAAAGTCAAGAAAGTAAAAATGTGGAAAATTTGCAATGTTGTTGCTTTCTTAATATCACTAATATACATTATGATTGTGATTCAGAAAGTTTAACTATGTGTTGTATACATATACTGAACATTTCAGTTCTCTATCTCTCATACTTTCTGAGAAAAAGATACATAAGTATCCAAAAATGTTTTCAGAAAACTGAATTTAAAGTTTGAACATTAAGATTCTGATAAACTACATCCTTCATTTCGGGATTGCTTCAGCTTTTCTGATTGCATTCTCTGGGTCCTGGCCTCTTTTGTTGGTTGCTGAACTGCTCACTGGGCATAATATAGTCGCTCATTGTTGAAAGATACAAAAACTTCTAAAATGGGGGTTGTCTGGCAGCTTTAAAGGAATGCAGAATAGCATTTAAACGGTATTTACATGTCTTAAAAACCTCTTTACTCCTAAAAAGTATGTATTTTCTGAGACTGGAAATAATAAGTTTTTTATTAGTGTCTAAAACAAAAAATATGATTTTTGACCATTTCAGAGTACCTTGTCCCCTTAAACTGTCTTTATACGCATTTTCAATAAAGTGGGAAAATAGGAAAGGTTGTGTAGTATTATGCAATATTACTCCTTGTATACAGCAGTTTACCATCAATTTAAAAGCTGTTAACCTACATGACAGAAATGTCATTGATTTGCATTCTAGAATATACAAATTAGAACATAAATAATATCCTACCATGCACAAAGATTATCAGCGTTTAGCTATACATAAAACACCACATAATACACTAACACATGTATTGAAAAATAAATGAAATACATCAGCACAAACAAAAAGCAATTATTCAGATACAAAAATAAAATCATTTTAATAAAGCAGCATTTTATTCAACACAAACTTCAGCAAAATTTCTTATACTACATCCCTTGATGCAGATTTAGCAAGCTATGATACAGTTTTAATAGCTGCTTGTACATTATTCAAATCATAAATTTCTTAGCAATTAATTTGGGATGTTATTGCTCTTTGTTAGGTTTTTATTTCGAATATTTGTTGCAGTGTAATCTAGTATCTATTACCAAGGCACTTAAAATAAGCACTAGCACCACAAATTCTCTCTCCTTTTTTTTTTTAAGTAAAAGAACGTTTCACAGCTATTTTCTATTAGTCCAATTGAAATATAGAAACTTGTAATATGCAGACCAACTTGCTCTCCATAGTACACTGAGAAGTGCTCATTTACTCAAACCTATGCCTGAGAGAGCACATAGGTGGAAGTGAAGCTGGAAAAACAGAGGTAAAGGAAGTAAACATTACCTTTCAGTTTGACCATGGAATCATAATACTCAACAGCTTTGTGCCTAAAAGGGATTCAAACCAAACAGTTGGAAACATACAGACAATCTTATGAGCACCATATTAGACATAATTTCTCCTTGTTTTCTTTGAACTGTTGAATTGTTAATACTTAAAATACATAATTATTCTTTCTTTCTTTCTGCAGCAGTGGATTAAAATATTTTATTAATGTGGAGCAAATGGATTACTAAACCATGAAAAAAACACTCAACTGCAATACATCATAACTTTTGTTTCCACAGTAAACTTCATTACCAATGTGGCTAGATAACTAAGGTGAGCCACTCCGGGGTGGGAGCTGCCATTGGCTGCCCGCCTGTGAAGTAAGTGAGAGTGAAGACGAGCGCGCGGAATACAAACACAGCGCAGTGAACACAATAAATTCCTCCCGATTAACTCCCAATTATTTATTATTAGCACTACTTCCAGTTTTTTTAAAAGGTATACTATTTCAGAGCATTCTACAAACATTGTGGGCTAAACATAAAGCAAAACGAATGGAAACTGCATTACATTAGTAATATATTTACGTATAAACAAAACTACTGGAACACATCCAGGACTTCAACGTAAACTGTAGGCGCTACAAGAGATTCAAACATACATTACTTTAGTACTAAAGGAAAATTTACAACTACTCTAAAAGGAATCGCTAAATGGATATGCTGGTGTATTTTTTTTACCGTAAGAAATGAAAACAATAATTCCAGAATGCATTATTCTGTTACAGGATGTAAAACTGAAAAGGACATACCTGCAACATTCCACTTGTACTTGGACCTTCACTAAGTGCATATCCATGCCAATCGGGAATGAACTGCTACGGAACTGCATCTGGGAGCAAAATTTTCTTAACCGGCAAACCTTAAAGTTCACTCTTCAAATCCCGTTTATAGTTACTAGGAAGAAAGTGCACTGAACATACACGTGAATTATCAGCGTTAAATTTGTCAGTACGCTTACAGCGAGACACCCACATGCGCTTTAATTGCTCATTTTTTTTGGAAATGTGTGATAATTCACACCAACCGTTTTAAAACCGTAATTACGGTATTGTGCTACAGCACAATACATTCTACTCTTAACGTTCTTACTCATTGCACACCGACTTAAACACTTCACCAAAGCAGAGAAAACTGAATCTATACTCAAGATTCTAGTTTAAATACGTGTGCAACTTATTTGTTGAAGTGGGGGGGGGTATATGACTGAGTGATAAGGAACAATGTACTTTCGTACATCTGTTGTTAAGTTGTGAAGTTTCCACCAACATAGCGAGATAAAGTAGGATAATTGTACGTGACTTTTAAAGCGAAGAGAAGCTCAGATTAATATCTGTTGCCTTTTACGCAGTTGAGCGGCATAATTATTTCAAAGGAAATGCTGTTTGCTCTTACAGCCAAAGTTTAACAACCTTTTCCCGTTCACTGTGGTTCTGTAAAGGATTATATACCTGGAAAAGCTTGCCATTTTCAGGGAACCTTTGGCCCGCATTACATCTGTTTTCATGTTATGAGTCGGCCTACCTGCCAAACAGTAAGTTCTTTATATTCCTCAGGAATGCGTATTAAACAGTATATTATTGTGAGCAGAAGCTATTTGAAGACCAAGTATCATATAAGCATGATCCGGATTCTGATGACATGCCATCTTTTAATTCTTGCAATAAAGGTATTGCTTTAGTGTACATAAATCCTTATCATGGGTCCCATATTAAGAAAATATGTATGTATATATATTAGGTCATTTTGGTAGTTTCAAGTTTTCTATTTTGGATAATGTTTTTTTCGATATTACATCATTAATTTGTAATTTCTTTGTCCTTTGCCGCTTTATTTGGTAACTTCCTTGCATAAGTATAGAGTATATAAAGAGTATTGGTTGGTCTGGAAAGAGTTGCTTGTGGGTAGAGAGATGGTTATTGTCAGCGAAACAGGTATAACTACTGTTATGAATTCATGTCCAAAATTAGGGATGAGGAGGTCAGTTTTCCCTTTTTTGCTTAATAAGTGCGTATTGCTCTTATTTATGTATGACATGGACTGTGAAATCCTCTTCATTTGCAATAAACATTGCATATTCTGAGTTCTCAAAAGAGTTAATGCTACACTTTTGTAAAACCTGTTCAAAAACACAATAAGTTACAAAATTAATTGAAAATATATTTGTTCTATGTTCTTGTTTGGAGAATCTGAAAAGCAAAGAAAATAATGTTCTTACTTGTTTGAAGAATCTGAAAAGGAAAGTAAGAAAATTTTCTTTTCTTTTCAGATTCTTTGAACAAGAACATTTTTACTGCTCTTTTACTTATTTTTTCTTCTTGTATAGGAGTTATATCAATATATAAATTAATTTATAACTTTCTGTACACTAATTTTAGTAAATCAAATAAATCTCATTTTAGATAATTTTTTGTAATTACAAAGTCATTTTGAAACAAATGTAGTAATTTAAAAAAAAATTAGTAATCAAAATCCGCGCCCTGCTTATAAAACACAGCTGTGACATTTTCTCTCATGTATTTACGTTCATCTCCCCTGTATTTGCTCACAAAATATTGATTTGTTTCGTAAAGCCTCTCCTGCCAGTTTGGCGTGAAATGTGTCCATGTTTTATACAAAATAACGAAAACTAAGATACGAGTAAGTTATTGCACTTTCCTTGCATAAATACTAAATAATATAGGCACCTAATTACAATTGGCAAGTTCCTTAGATCTACCTCCTTTTAAAAAGATCAGTGTAATATGTTTCAGTGATCGCCAGTGCAATACACTAATACACCTCCTTTTAACAACACCCACTTTCCCGTGGGTGAAAGCATTACATTTGTGTGCTTTTAAGGGTATTGGTTGCGAGCGTATACTAAAGCATACAGGAAAGGTTGTTCTAAAATTAATATCTCCAAAATATTAAGGCTAGATGCATCCTTGTTCTTACTCTTTCAAGTAGGAAGGATCAAATGGGAACTATGTACAATTAATTATTCATTAATTAAAAAATTAAAACAACTTTATAATAGTAATAATTAAGAAACTAGGTTTGTATAAGCACATTCTCAGCCTAAATAATGAAGCCAAAATATACAAATTCTGAACACATCATTCGAATGTACACTACTCTGTAAATTCGGTTTATTTGAAAATTGGAGGATATTTGCAAGACTTGCTGTGCAGATAACTGTTTTTCAGCATGTGTCCATTATCTACTTCAAGTAGTCGAATGTTATGTGAATTTAATTCATTTTGTGGAGTTACTCTCTTCTGCCAAAATAGTTATATTAATAAAATTCTTTTTTAAAAAATTATTTTAAATATGCATGTCGATTATTCATGCTTTTACCTAGACGCGAAAAAAAAAGTCTCGGAAAACATGCACATATATCAAGTTTTCAGCTATCATGACTTTTAAAACTGCTATGTTTAAGTCATATTACATAATAGCATGATCAACATACAGTTTCTCTCATTAAGCTGTGTTTTTCACAATCCATAAACAAACAATACAATTTAATTTCGAATCAAAGTTTAAGACCCGATAGCGTATAATGTTGAATTTTATATAGCGTATAACGTATTTTATTTTCGTTGCTAAAATTGGCCGAATAATGTGTTATTGGTTTTCTTTAACATAATATAATTAAAGTCGAGCAATAGCATAAACTAAGAAAATGGTTTTAAAGCTTGCAACTTAGAGCTTCCGAACAACTTTAATATAACAAATATCTCCTTTATATCTACATATCTCTCTTTCTTTGAATAACATGTATGCTGTAAGTCATCCCTCAAGACCAAATTTCATATATCGACAGCGTTTTAGTGAATATTTCAAGGAGAAATGAAATTGGCACCAGTTGGGTATTTAGCTGTAAAAAGACAGGTTTGTGTTTATTATTTCCAAGACTAAGTCTAGTTATAGATGCGATTTTGTTTCAAGTAGTATAGGGTCGAAACAGATCGTATAACAAGAATATTATACGAACTTTCATGGCGAAAAGTACGGTGCAGAATACTGGCTAGCTAAAACTTCACTCTCGATGACGTCATGCAGCAGGCGGACCGAAAGCAGTACAAGCGAAAACGGTCGGGAAGAGACCCCCCTGCTTCATTACTATAAAAATTGTTGCCCTTCCCATGAAGTTGTACTAATTATGGCTTTTTCAAAAAATTCTCCTTCTTCTTTTGCTCCTCCTCCTCCTTCTCCAAGCATTAAACCTTTCTAAGGCTTGTTGCATGCTCCAAAAGTTTAAATTATTGATTTATCCATCGTTTCCTGGGTCTTCCAACATTTTGATTTCCTTTAGGTATGTAGTAGAGTATTTTCCATGGATAGCGTTCCTCATTCATTCTCTCTACATGTTCTAGCCACTTTTGTCTGTACTACTCTTCATTTAGGTTAAAGATCTTTAATTGCTTTCTTATGACATAATGTTTTATTCTCTCTCTTCTAGTGACTCCTAATACTGTTCTTAAAAATCTCATTTCTGCTGCCTTAATCTGCTATTATCTCTATTTGTCATTGTCCAAGTTTCGCTACTATATAAAGCAACTGGAACTGCCATAGTTTTATAAAACTTCATCATCATATCTTTTCTCACTTTATTTTTTAAAGTTCTTTTTAATTGTGCCACATATTTTTGAAAAATTTTCTATTTTAGTTCTAATATCTGCTTCTTTAATATATGATATTGAAGATCCTAAAAATATAAATGCATTTACTTGCTCAATTATATTATTATCTAATATAAATTTAAATCTCAACAGATGGGTTCTGTGAAAAGCCATGGATTTAGTTTTAAATTATAATTAAAAGCTATTTAATGTAGTTCAAATAATGCTCTTTGTATTGTATCTTTATTATCAGAAATGATTACTTTGTCATCAGCATATACGAGTGTCATTACAAAATTTTTCCTATTATAATCAGAAGTCGCATTTAAAATTTTTAGCTGCTGTTTCCATTCACGGATTGCGTTGTTAAATATAAATTAAATAAAATGGATGATGTACTACACCCTTGTCTTACTCCGATATTATTATCTGTTGTCTTAAAATTCCCATTTTTTTTTGTTTAATACATATGTTTGAACCCTTATATATTTCTTTAAATATCTCCACAATATGATTTGGTATTCCTTTATTAGCCATTATCTCCCATAATTTTCTTCTTTTTACTCTTTCAAATGCCTTTATAAAATCTATAAATATTATATACATTGTGCAGTTAAACTCTCTCCTCTTTTCTATTATTTGTTTAATTATAAATATATTATCGATGCATGACCTTCCTTACCTAAATCCCCTATTGACATAAATTATGAATTTTGAATAAATAATAATACTAAAGACTAAATAAATAATACATATTTCCCCTAGCATTACTCCTGACTCAATTTTTAAACGAAAAAAGTTTTCTCACAACCACTTAAGGTGTACCATCGTTTGTCAACATCGCTGTGTGTGACAGTTAAGAGTACATTCACATGACTTCAAAGTCAAGAAAATGGTATAATGCAAACTACTAACCAGTTTATGATGCCTGTTGTACTATCATTAACAACAGGTTGTAAACCCTATGACATGAAATTAAGTTAAATATTTCAAACACAAAGTTCAGATAAATCCACCAAATCCTAATTAGGCTGCCTAATTAAAATTTGCCAGTAATGGTATATTAGGATAACCTGACAAAATAGATACATTTTTTGTTACTTTCTCTACTACGTAGAGTAAGTAGAGGAAGTATTGCATTCCACCCAAAAATTTGATACCAAGATTTCACCGAAAATATATGTTTTGAGAACCCCTGAATCCAAAAAAAGCATTTTTGGAAACATGTCCATGTGTGTGTTGTGTGTGTGTCTGTGAACAGCATAACTCAGAAACTAACAGTCGGATAAACACCAAACTTGGCATTTACGTTCAGTATCTTCCAGAGATGCGACACAAAGGTTTTCAAGAAAATCCCCCCACCCCGGATTACCCTTTACATGGAACATTTTTCAAAAATTTTAATTTTCTCCAAAATGGCTCTAACGATTTTGATTAAAATATAATATGTTTAAGATATTTTCATGACAAATAAAATGTATATCTTGAATTTTCTGGGAATGTCTCCAAAAGTAGACTTTTGCATAACTGGTAAACCATAAGAGATAAGACAAAATTTTACTACACAAAAAATGTAGATCGCGTTAAAATACACTATGTCATACACATTTCTTTTGTTGAGTGAACCATTTTCGAGATATTGCTTGTTATTCCCTTAAATTTTTCAATACTTATTTTCTCAAATGGGAATTCGTTATTCATTTCTGTGTCTTGGATATGCAAAGAGTATTAACCTGTGGCAAAGAGAATGGTGCTGCACCTAGCAACCAGCTATTAAGAGATATGTCGATGCTTAAAGGCTACTGTATTTCTATATTGCCCTTGCAAATACAAAACAAGGGGAACATAGTACACCTTATGCGGTAGTCAAATATTTTTAGAACTGGTCGCTATGTGTAAAATGTAATTCTCTATGCATGTCAAAAGATTGTTTCTGCAAATGTTTATCTCGATTAATATGAAATAGATGGAGAATAAGAGTTTGTAAAAATAGTTTGTACAAGAGTAGAGAAAGTCATGTGAGTTTAACACATCAGATTTTTTTTATTTTGATTTAATTTCATTGTATATGAAGACAGTGAAAGCAAATCTAGGTTGAAAATTGCAATTACAGTACTTATAATTTAGAAAAACTATTGTCTTTAAGTTCAAACCTACTTTCATTAAATGGACTGTTAATGGTGGCACTTTACATTCACTGCAACATGAGGTGTAGCACTTCTTAGTATTAAAAAAATCACAAATCCTTGCTATTATTTTGTTTATTTATTGGATAACAAACAATTTAGGAAAAAGCATGTCTGTAATTATATTCAGCTATTAACAAGGAATCACTAAAAAAATAAAAAAAAAAAAAACTAATACACTGAAATAACTGCCTAACACAGACTTCACTTTTTCTGAAAATTCAGAACATGTTTCCAGCAATAGTCCCCAATGTTTTAGTTAATTTTTCAACTTATGTTGAAATAAAACTCCAAATTGTAAGGAATGTTCGATATTATACGACAATAAATTGTTGTACAGGTGAGAAAGCTTTGTACAATATTAATAATGTTCCTGGAGGTGCTCACTTCACCTCAAAATACTCAAATTCTCTTGACTCTATGCTTTGGATATATGCCAGCGTAGCTCTGGTAGCTTGAGACGGTGACTGCGCTAAACAAAAGAAAGAAGAGTAAACCTAATTAACGCTTTAGTAATTAAGTAATAAGGTTTATAAAAGTACTTGGAAGGTGATGGACTTTGCATCCACAACATCCATGACTGATATTTCATCATTAATTGCTGTTTAATCAAGAGTTTGAAGTATAAAATATCCCGTTATTTTTAATATACTCTATGTTCCTTTGCAGCATCTATTTGCTCATTACTCAGCAACACAGAGCAAAACATTCTTTAATTTTGTAAATATGGCACTGTATTTTCATTTATTTGCTATAAAAACTTACTTTCTTATTTAAATTTTTTTTTACTTAATCTGAAAACTCAACGTTTTACAAAGAAATATTTTCTGTGTAAAGATATCACAAGCTGTTTATAACTTAAACTAAATATCAAGTAAACCAATGCTAAGACAGTGCACACTGCAACAACTTATTAAGTATGTATCCATTACCGATGTTTTACATTTTTCTTTACCAAAGTTTGGAATTTTAAATGATTTCTTTGTGCAGTTTGCAAAAGTGTTTAATCTTAGCATATAGTGCTAGGCTATGGCATAATGCTGTTCTAGAAGTGTTTATGGTTGTGTGTAATATTACCTCACAATAGAAAAAGAAAGACAAAAACATAATTTATAAAGATGTGGCAACAACTTTGCCATTAGCTTATGAGAGCAAAATGGAAATTCGGGTAAATATAACTCACTACAAATACTAGACGAAGGAAATCGGTGCCATAATCCTGAGTATACTACTTCTGGAGGTGTTGAGCAGGAGAATGAGCTGCAGCAGCCCATATATAAAAAAATGGACAATTCTGAAATTCAAAGAATGCAAAAATGAATTTAATATTTAAATGGGAAGGGAAAGCCTTTCAATTCTAGCTTTCTAACAACTGTAAAGCACAACTAGAATACCAAATACACTTTTTATTTTTCACTAGTATTTCACTCGTTAAATGACTAGTATTATTAGTGTTATCTGCATAGGTTAACCAGATTTGAACTACAGCTGATTTACAAAATGTGATATTAGTCGTGAGTATTCAATACAATTTTATTTTGAAAAGAAATGTATATGTAATGCATTTCTGGTTATGTTTTGGATTTAATTTTGGTTATTCTATATTATTTATTATATTCATACATCCTACTTACCAACACAGGCCGTTGAAAAACATAGATCACTTCCTTCTTGCTGCTCATACATTCTTGTATGCCTTTCAAATCCTGCCAATGTTACTAAATCAAAGAATTTTCTTCTCAAATTTATACTTTTGCATTCTTAAAAATACAATCCCAGCTTTAAAATTTCGTCTCAAATCGGATGCACTTAGCCAGCCATAGGTTTTTTTGGCTAATTTGCTTTAAGGTGGTCTTCATTAAAAATGCTAAAAAATGCAAGGAATGGAGTACCTTAAGAGTGAATTTATAAGTAGATGTGATCTCGTCAATACCTGGTGCCCACCTCTTTTAGATGTTTTACTTTTATAGGAAAATTGCAATATGAACACAACAAACATAGCCATCTTCCCGCTAACACACATACTGCCAACCTAAATAAGAAGTAAAATCCGCGAAATAAGCGATGTTGTTATTACTACTTCATTTTGTATTGACTTTTGGAAGGAATTTCTGCCGAAGTGAATCATTCGAGTTTTAGACACGCAGATCCCTCGGCTATGCTCTGTCATCGCTTCGCAGTTGTGTTACACTCCTCTCCTTCTAAAAAACATCCCTCGGCTACACCTTGAGGCTGAGTATCTTACCGGCTTTGGCAGCATTAGTTATTCATATGTTGCCAGCATTGCGTTAGCCCTAGAGAATGACATAGTGACATCTGTAAGACATATAAGACCACTTCCATCGCTGTTGAAGACCACCTAAAAGCAATTTACCCGTAAAATGATATATCAAATTTTGGACTACATAGTGTTATTTTTAAAATCATTTAATATTCAATACATCAGTTTAGAATAATTGTATTGACAGCTTTGAATGTTACACATACCGGCTGCAGTGTGTCATCTAGCATGTACATTTGGATGCAATAGGCACATGCAGCGCTCAAAATGTACCTTCGGGTGGTCGCTGCTGCACCAGAAGCTACCAAACCAGTTGATATACGCGGGCGATACTGTCTAAACATAGCATTTGTTGCTGTTCATTTTTACATTTAGCAAGGGGGGTTCCAAAGCTGTAAAAATACAGGACTACTACGCAGCCTGACACTGATTAAGGGGGAAGGTTACAAAATTCTCTACAAGTCTAACGGATTTTAATATTGGAAAGCCCTAATTATATTTCATTTAATACATATTATGTTATAGTCGGTAATGTTGTTCTTGAGTTCGACGTGTCATGGTGAGTTCCACACGTCAGGCAGGCTACGCTGTAGAAAAAACATGGCTAAAATTTCGCGAATGTGTGGCATTTAGCTTTTTAAATGCCCCAAAGTTGTTTAAGTACTTCTGGTTATGTATTCTGGCGCGATTTATTGAATTGATTATGTATTCTGGCATGATTTTGTCAGTAGTCAACAATCAACATGAATAACCTAAGCATCGTTGCAGAGAATGAGATCTATGACGCTGTCCTAATGGAAAATTGGGACATAGAACAACTTGCAGAAGAGCTAGCAAGCTTAGGAGGCAGTTCAGCACTTCTCATGAGCTCTTCAACTCATACTTGCATGAGTTCATGTACAGGAACAGCTGTCCCAATTGGAGAGTTTCAGAATTTTATTGTGACACACTCCGAGAATTATCCTGCGACATAACATCTTCGCAGCTCTCTTTTGGTTCGTCTTCTAACTCAGAACTTCCTTTTCAACTTTCTTTTCTTCCAGTATTTTATATTTTTTTATTGTCTATCCTCAGAACTTCATCTTTCTTCTACATCCGTTGTCCTTATATGCATCGATGAAAAATAGCCTTTATTAAGGCAAACAATTGCATGGTGAAAGAGCAGATATGTCCTTGGACATAATTATAGTAGTATTCATTATTGTTTAATTGCATTACATTTGCTTATTGCTTCGCGGTAATTATTTCGTTGTTATATTTGTTTACTGCTACGTGATAATTTAGTTCTGTTATATTTGTTTACTGCTACGCGGTAATTATTTAGCCATATTGCATTTGCTTACTCTTGCACAGTAATCATTCAGTTGTATTACATTTATTTAGTAGTGCACGAGCGCTAATGGTCATTACTAAACGCCAAGCATTAGACAATAACAATATTTTTTACCGCTTCGCGAGGTTATTATATAATTTGATTGCATTTGTTTACTGTTTCGCGGTTAATACTCAATTTTATTGCATTTATTACTATTTCGCGCTTTTCTATTACAACAGTGTGTAACAGTTCGCAACAATACCACACTGTTTCCGGTTTTACTAATGCGATAGCGTTGGTACCTGACATTGCACATTTACATCGTCCGCCATGACACGTCGACCTCTTGGAGCAACATTACCTTGAGTCCTATATTTAATTTGGGTTTTTCTTAATTACTTTGGTCTTCATTCAAAACGTTAATAAAAGCTAAAAGAAAGAGAATAAATTATCCCTCGTTTGTGTCACTTTTGCCCGCATTAGGAATAAGGAAGTGAAAAAGCAATGAAATTACTTACCTTAGGAGTGATTTTAGAACATGATGTGGTTTCTCCAATATCTAGTACCCACCTGTTTTAAGTGTTTTATTTATATAGGCAAATAGCGTTAGGAAGCAAACAAACGTAGCCATTTTTCCATGCAAAGTGGGTACTGCCAACCTAAATAATCAGTGAAATGCACTGAATATGCGATGTGCTGTTGTTTTGTGAACGTGAATCATTGGAGTTTTAGACGCGCAGATCCCTGAGCTACGCTCTGTCGTCGCTTCGCAGGCGTCGGCCGCAACTTGCTGCACTCCTCTCCTTCTAAAAACATCCCTCGGCTACGCTTTGAGGCTGAGTATCTTACCGGCTTCGGTGGCATTATTCATATGTTGGCAGCATTACGTTAGAGCAGCGCAAGACCTAATGTGGGCAAAAGTAACACAAACGAGGGAAACAGTATGACAATTTACCCAAATTTAGGATAGCTCTAAAAGCTATTTAAAATTATCAGGAATAGGCATTTATATTTGCGTCATAACCTAAAAGCCCTTCCAATTTAATTTAAAATTCTTAATTGTTCACGCAAATAAGTTCATACATTTTCAATTTAACATATTGCAACCATTTCAATAATATAATCAAATGAAACCGAATAAATTAATTGTTTTACTTCGCGACGTTGGCTCACTAAAGCAACGCCTATAAAAGCAGAAACGGTTCCTATTGATTTTCAATCAACCATGGGAGAGTTAAGACTAATCCACAAGAGCTATTGTCGAAGATCAGTGAAATATAACATTTGTTGTAAAGAAAGTACTATATGTTGAGATAAATATGACGATACAAAAAATACAAATTTGAAATTTCCAAAAGAATGAAAAATTGAAACCATAGCTGAATTACAATACATTCAACCAAATACTCACCTTTTGGACGATAATTAATTTAATTATAAAGATTTGTCTCCTCAAAACAGGCGGCGCCGTGGCCGAGTGGTTAGACCGCTCGCCTCCCACCGAGGCGGACCGGGGTCAATCCCAGGGACCTGCATGTGGGATTTGTGGTGGACGAAGCGGCGTCTGGGCGGGTTTTCTCCGGGTTCTCCGGTTTCCCCCGCCATTCATTCCACCAACTGCTCCATCATCACCTTTCCTTTCATCCATTTCACCAACAGTTCGTTTCATCTACTTCCTTCATCCCATACCAGGCATCGGGCTGATCACCCATCCTGGATGCTCTGTCTGATCCATGAGTATCTGCTCCTCGACGGGCCTCTGACCCCAGGCACCCGCTTGTAAGTCCTGGGGGATGTAAGTCCTACATAAGAGGAGGGTAAACAGATAATGAATGAATGTCTCCTCAAAACCTTAATGACCGAGGTTCAAAATTCTCATACTTTGGTGTTTTGTGCATTTAAGACTGTTCAAATTCTCGTACACAATTAACGAGACTAGCTCGCCATCTACGAGAAAGTACCAACATTAAAACAAATTACGGCGCCCCAACAGTAACAGACGGCAGTGCAAAACAGCAAATTTCAAATCGGCGCTTTTGAATTGATGCAAAGCACGGCAGATTCCGTTACAAGTCTATGAATTTGACTTTTTAATGTTAGACAATTATTAACCATACTTATAACTTCCAATGATGACCAAATCATCCAGTTACTATAAGCATGCTATCAAAAACTGATTTGATTTTATTCATATTCAAAAAAAAAAAAAACTTACAAAATCGCTGTACACTTAGAAACCTTAAAGTGAACAGCATAATAAAATGCATAAAACAAAATGGAAGAGAAGTTAGGTGTTGAATACAAAAATCTGATTTATTATTTGGCGGTGAGGATACATTTTTATAGAAGTATGCTATATCAGTGGAGACATTTTGGTGTTAGGTCTAGCAAGATGTCTGCAATACATTATAATTTAATGAATATGTAGTCATCTTAAGAAATACCCTGAGTATGTTATTAAGTACACTTTGCTGATACAGAAAAACACAAAATAGCTATACATACAGAGCCTTCATTTGGATGCATGGCCATATTATGGGGAATTGCTTGCCCTGCACTATACTATTTCTAACTTGTTCTGTTCCCCCTTCACTTTCCCTCCTCACCATGTGCCGGCTTATCAGTTGATGCAAAGTCTATGCTGTACAGTGGTTGATATGTTGTGAAACTACATACTTCAATGTTATAGTGTGTTAATTCTGTTACAATGCCAAAAAATCTGTGTGCATACTTTACCACACAGAATCTTCATGTAAAATTCCTATGTAGCAAAAAACTCTTGTAGAGAAGTGAGATATTAATTTATAGACAGATTCCCTGCTGTTTGTGCACCCCACAGAGAAAGGTTCTTAATCTTGTGAACAGATTTAGGGAAACATTCTATTCTTGATAACAGACCAAGATTAAATCACTGTGATCTTACAGAGAAAAAACCCGATCTGATAGTTCACATGACTTTCTCCACCCTTTATTGTATATTAGTGGGTATACAAACTATTTTTACTAAAGCTTATTTTTCTATGTACTTCATTTTAATTCAATAAACCATTGCAGAAATAGCTATATTACACATATCATTATAGATACAAAGGGAACAGCAGTGGTCAAATTTTTAAGTACTGGACGCTGCAATGAAAGTTAGTAATTAAACAAAGATAAAATATTTAAAGACTGCCTCTGTAGTTAAGTGGTCAGTGTTCTGGCTTCTCCCCCACAGATCCCCGGTTCAATTCCTGGCTGGGGCAGGGAATTTTTCTTTAACCAGAATTATTCCTTATCCTCCACGTGTCCAGAAGTATGAATATTAGTGTGTTTAAAAGTACAAAGTATTAAAAATAACCAGCGTTAAGAAACGTTTAACAAGTATAATACCATCACTTGCTTCGCAAGTTAAAGCTGCAAATGACCACAGAAGTTAATGGGAGCTATACAAACAGGGTGGGGGTCTATGTGCAAATATGCCCCCAAACCCTAAATATGTTTCTATTTTAACAAATATATAATTTAGGTAAACTTTTGACTGAAAACTTTAATTGAACAAATATCTTTCACAGAAATATCAAGTAGCAGAGCTGATATTTTAAAGTACCTAGTAATTATTAATTATTTGGTAACTGTTAGAATTTGTATTTGCTGATTTAACATGCCAAACTACTTTTGTATAAAATACATATACACACAAAAATATGCACTGTTAAACTGTATTTACAAGAAACTGACAGCTATAGCACAGAATCAATTAGCAAAAAATTAATAACATATTATATACAAGTTTTCATAAATGCCTTCTTAGAATCACTGTCCAGCTTTTTGTGTGCAAGTGTGTGTATCTTTATTCACTGTAAGATCTTTTTCTATTTTACTTTTACAAATTCATGACTTCATCAAAATTTAAATTATTAATAATATATTAAAAAATACAATGATTTAGATATATACAGAGAAATACAGTAAGACAACAAAAAATGATGACAATAAATAAAAAGAAGCTGTTATGTGCTTCTTTTGTGACTACGTATTCAGAATTCTTGCATTCTGTAATGAGATTGCTGAATTAAAAATTTTCATATTTTCTGAACTTAGCAAGACTGTAGTATTTTATTTTATATCTAATTAGTCTATAGACACACATACCCTTATATAGTATTGAGCTGATCCTTTTTAGTTGTTCTGGTAGCCTGTAAATGTATTTTACAACTGTATCTTGTAGTGTGTTTATGTACATGTTATTTGTATCAAATGAATGAATATAAAACATAGGTACAATCTCAGATATATACAAAATGGACAAATAAAGATATTACTCTGCCAAAAGAGCTGTTTACAAGGTGTAGTTTAGACAATTTAACATTTATCTAGTTATTTTCTTCTGTATTAAAACAGACCGCTTATTTCACTGCCAGACCCACCTAAATACACCATAAGGAGTTGCAGATTGCACATTGAAGAAATATATAATTTTTAACATTTGCGGGTTACAGATGTTTTTAAAATAAATATTACAAAGAAGACTCTATTCATATTTGTTGTAATATTCTTAATATGTGACTTCAGGTAGAAAAGTTTATATCTATTGTAATTCCCAGAAATTTTGTTTCCTTGTGTACTGTTTTATTATCGTGAGCAACTTTTGGTGATCCATAATTATACTACAGGGTGTCTACTGCCTTGATTTAAAATTCCAGTATATTTTCAGTATGGGTTTTGACAAAACTCCAGTACTGCATGGAGTCATATCACAGTAAAAATACAGCAGTATTCATCTTAACCTTTAATTTTTTCTGCAGCATAATATGAAGCTGTGTTTATTATTAGCTGCCATATTTGATGTTGCATAGGTGGCTTTTTATATCTCAAATAATGATTTAATTAAACTTACTCTCTGTACTCATGACATTATTCTAAAATGATCTAGAAGATATTTATGCTGACTTCTCCCCTTTATCTCTTAGAACTGTAATTTCATTTCATAAAACTCCCATGCTATTCATAATAATGGACCAAAAATCCACTGATATTTCGAGAAACAGAAATGAGATATCAGCAGATTTTGTACTTCTAATCTTAGCCTTCCTCCTTCTCCTTCCCCTTCCCGCAATAGTCTTCAAAATCCTGGAAATGCCTGTAAAAATTTAGGGTGAAACATCATTATCAAAATGCTTGAGTCATTTATACATAAGATAAAAAAAATCATGAAAAAACAGATATCATGCAAAACAATAAAATTAAAAAATTTCATTAACAAGATCTTGCAACAAACAATCACCTGAAAATTTAATCTAAAATAAATCAATCTTATATGGATATTTCAACCATTTTTCCAGTATGTAATCAGTAATTTCAGTATATCCAGCATGTAAAAAACATTCAAGTATATTTCCAGTATAAGCAAACACCCTGCATTATCCCTAATAGAACATCTAATGCACCTGCAATGATCTTTTTCTTGAAAATATCAATTTAAGAATAACCATTGTGTAATGTTAAACTTAACTTTGCAGGTCTGTGCATGTATTGCCCTTGAATATAGCATTAGCATCATCTATGTACAATACAGCTTCAGAAGTAGAACACTGATGTAGATAAAAAAAATATAAGGGTCCAAGATTGGAGCCTTGAGCAGCCCTGCGTTTATCTACAAGGACAGTCCCAGAAGTACCTGACCTGATGTAGAGATAGTGATTGTTGTTTCAAACAAATGACTGTGGTAGAAAGTACCAACCTTATAAAGCTTAAGTCTGAAGTTTGATGATGCTACATTGTTTAGTAATTGTTTGGCAGCCATTAAACAGTGAACTCTCTCAGCTAATTTGTAAACATGGATAAAACTGGCCATCGTTATGTGATACAATACTTTCATTTGAAAGGTTTTAATTCAACCAATATTAAAGCTGAGCTAGATTCTACTCTGGGGAGTCTGCTCCTTCGTTTACAACAGTAAAATATTGCATGACAGAATTTAAGCGAGGCCGTAGGAGCTGCCAAGACGAACATTGCAGTGGTTGACCAAATGAGGCGACCATGCCAGAAATTGTGAGGAAAATCCACAAAATGGTATTGGATGACCGTCGACTGAGTGCGCAAGCTAACAGAAATCGTAGGCATTTCAAAAAGTGCTGTACTAAAAATTTAACATGAGAAAGCTGTGTGCAAGATGGGCGCCGTGTTTACTCACAATGGAACAAAAGCAGCATGTTTCAGTCGAGTGTTTAACGATGTTTTGCTGCAATAAAGCTGAGTTTTTGTGTCAATTCATAAGCATGGATGAAACATGAGTCCATCACTTCACACCTGAGATGAAGGAAAAGTCAAAACAGTGGATTGAAAGGGGGAGAATCGGCTCCAAATAAGATGAAACAGTTCCATTTGCAGGAAGGTCATGGCATCAGTTTTTTGGAATGTGTGTGGAATAATTTTCATTGATTATCTTCAAAAAGGAAAAGCAATCAATGGCGAGTATTATGCAAACTTATTGCAGCATTTGAATGATGAAATCAAGCAAAAACGGCCGAAACTTTTGTTTCAAGACAATGCACCAGTTCACACATCCACTATCGCCATGGCCAAAATCAATGAGTTAAAGTTTGAATTGTTTCCTCATGCACCCTATTCATAAGATTTAAGCCCCTCTGATTATTTTCTATTTCCAAAGTTGAAGAAATAGCTTGGTGCTAAAAGATTTGCCAACATTGAAGAGCTGGAATCTGCAGTTGATGGCTATTTTGCAGAACTCGACAGTTCTCACTATAAACAGGGTATCGTAGCTATTGAACACCACTGGGAAAAGTGTATAGAGCAGAAAGGAGACTATGTAGAGTAATAAAGATGTTTTTTTTCCAAAATTTTTGTGTTTTCTTTGTTAGGTCAGGTATTTCTGCGACAGCCCTTGTATCTTTGTATCAGAGTTTAATGTTATTATTGTTTTTTAATTTCTTATTACAATAACCTTCAGTTACAATTCAAACCGCTTATAAACTACCCCTTGTATACAATAGGCTTCTAGTTTTGATAGGATAGTATGGTCAAATGCCTTGCTTAAGTGCTTGAATATGCCAACATTAGATTTTCTAACATCAATTCCTTCTAATGTTTCCTTTATGAATACACAAAAGGCATTTGATATAGATTTATTTTTCCTAAAGCCATTTTATCACTAAATGTGTACTTTTTCCACAAAAGGTTGTAATTCTATTGCACATAATAGATTCCAAAATGTTATAAAAATACCCCTTTTGACAAGCAGTTATTGCATGTATATCACACAGGTTTACTAATACAGTCCTTATATCATTTAATTAAACACTCTGGTGCTTCCTCATATCCAGCCAAAACTTATTCTTTCTGAGTTAATAATTCTGATTATTCCTCTATAATTGGTCTAAGAGAAATTCTGCCATTTCTATTTAGTTTAATGCTTAGATTATAAGTACTACTTGGCTGTAGCAAACTAAATTTTCAAATATTAGCTCATTTTAATGAGATATTATTACCAAGGTTAGGCTTATAACTTAACAGTTTCACTTTCTGTTATATTCAATAGTATATTATTTTATGAATTATAAATTCAAGTATCAATGTATCACTTTTTTGCACTTGATTAACTTATTATTTATCTGCTTGTATAGTTTGAGGTATTTTTAATACTTCTCTTTTATTATTTTTAGATAATTTAAGGAGATATTGTTTCTTCTTAATTGAGTTTATAATATGTATGTACCTTTAGTAATCAGTTGCTTTTTTTATAGTTTTATGCGGTTAATAGAATATAAAGAAAGGGAAATTTGGAGAACTGACAATAGATAGCATACTATTCATCTAATAAATTTCTGTAAGCTAATATTGAGAGTTCCAAATAATGTAATAATAGGCTTGGCAACATGTCAGAGGATTAATGATGGACAGGATATAGAAGTATTTCTTTTGGGTTCAGTAGCTACCTGATACAGAACTAACTAACTACAAGGCGGAAACAGTACATCAGGGTCAGAGCCGAGCCTCGCCTAGCCTCGCCTCGCCTTCCCTTCCCTTCCAAGGACTCATACTCCCCAGGACGTATGACAACGCCTGGGGTAGACACCTGATGGGGCAGAGAGCTACAGATCATAGTGTGAGAGACCAGGGTGGGTGATCAGCCATACCCTGGGATGAGAGCAAGGAAGTGGATGATAGATGCAGATAAGAGATGAATGATAGGAAAGGTGATAATCGAGCAGTGGTGGAATGAAAAAACCCACCCAGATGCCTCTTTATCCACCACAAATCCCACATGTGAGTGTCTGGGATTGAACTCAGACCGCTTTGGTGGGAGGCGAGCAGTCTAACCCCTTGGCCACCACCTGATACAGACATTCTGAAAATGTCATCAGATATCAAGAAGAATAGTTGGGTTTTATTACTATTAACCAGAGAGAAATTGTGTAAGAATGGTTTAGAAGATTTTTGCATTAAAATTGGCAACTTTAGAAGAGGATTACCCATTATTTTTCAGTGCAAGGGACAACTGAATGGAGGGTAAGTTTGATAAGCAAGAAATGGTATTAAGAAATAATTTTGAAGATTAAATATAGCCATCTACAAAATAAGGAGCTTTTATACAAGCTAAAGATGAAATAGTCAGTACACAGAAATATGAAATGGAATTTGTATAATTTAAATATATTTTATTATAATACTAGATAATGTGATGCTATGTATATTATCATTTGTCTGTTGTGTTTTGAGTTAGTTATGGCTTTGACTAAATAACTAGAGTTAAGGCTGGGCCATACATATTGTGTAGTACAGAGAGAACCAAAAAACTACGAACTGGCAGCGCAGTGTTTTTCCTGTGCACATCCTCGGCGCTCGTTGCCGTCTGCCGCTATCATAGAAAGGTGTGGATGAAACCATACAACATTTTTAAAACTACTTTTAAAGGCTTTACTTACCAACTTTATGAAAGGAGATGCTGTAACTGGCCACCATCATTGTGACCAGAAAGAGTTATAGGGCCAATTTTTTTCGAGTCAATAGTTGAAGCCCGTGCATACATGAATACAATTTTGCCCCCTGTTTTTAGAGAATTAACAGACAGGGAGCGTGATTTTACCTTTTTTCAATAATACTCTGCAACAGCTCATACCGCCAACGCTTCGATGAGAACAATTGAAAGTGCATTTGAGGACAGAATTATTAGTAGAGATTTGTGGCCCCCTTGGTCACCCGACCTAACCCCCTATCTTTGGGGTAATTTAAAACAAAGTATACAAGACAAACCCACACACCCTGGAAGAATTAAAACAAAATATCCGTCAGGAAATTGCTAGTATTTCTCAATGTGAACTACGGTGAGTGATGGATAGTTTCCTAAAGAGGTGTCAAAAATATATGGACAATGACGGTGGCCAGTTTCAGCATCTCCTTTCATAAAGTTGATAAGTAAAGCCGTTAAAAGTAGTTTTAAAAATATTTTATGGTTTCATCCGCACCTTTCTATGATAGCGGAGTCAGCAACGAGAGCTGAGGACACGGACAGGAAAAACACTGTGCAGCCAGTTCGTAGTTTTTTGGCTCTCCCTTTATTTAGCTGTGTTAAATGGTGAATAAATTTTGTCATAAAGTTCTCATATTTCCAAGTTCACACAGCATATCCTATATTCATCTGGCCAATTTTCATTGCTTAAAAATGCATTCAAATATACAATATGAAGATCTTCATTAAAAAACAAATTACATTTTAATTAAGGCACTGCCTTGTTGGCAGTCTCTTAATGTTAGTTAAGCAGCATTACAATAACCTACATCTTACCTTTGCATATTATATGCTACAATTACTACCTCATGTACATGCACTCTGAAATAACTGCAAAATATCTCCATGAGAATATAAGTTGAAGAGCTGGACAGTAATTCAGGTGTAATGTGTGTGTATCTATGTATGTGTGTATGCTGTGTGCATAATATATAAAACAAAGGCTAATGATTACATACATATTCTATAAATATGCTAAACATTTCTTTGTAACAAATATGTGAAACTATGAGAATCTTTCTCAAAGCTAAGGCAATGCATTTGGGAAATTTGGCAAAAATTGAGAAATTTTTTTTGCTTATCTTACAACTTCTACTTCCATGTTGCACTATTTGTTTTTAATATTGGCAATTTTATAAAGTATAGTATAAAACTTCAAGTCCATTTTCAGATTCCTGCCCCCTTTTCCCACTATTCATGCTCTGGATACCACAATATTTAATTTTTTTGTCAACCACATTATAACGCTGATTACATGTGACACAATTGAGCTGTTATGGCATCTACAATACTTCAGCGACTCATTATGATCTTACTCGGTGGTGCGCACAGCTCCCCTATCGCCCATACCTTTTAACACCTTCAAAGCAGCAATCCACTGGGATCCATTCCCCAGACAAACGATGAAATATGTGTATTTAAAATAAAATAAATTCTGTTCATTGTAATTTTAATGTTGAAATAAATTGAGTTAATTTCCTTTGCTTCAATATGTGTTGCTTTCATGTTACCTGCAAAACCAGTGTGGATTCAACAGTGCTGCCATCCAATCAGCATTTAATTACACACAATTAACAAGGTTAGATGTTTTTGTAAAAACTTGAAGTTTTGAAATTACAGTGTGGGTGACCAAAAAATGCAACTGAATTACAATAGTAATTAAGACACTGGTGTGAAAATTATGAAACTCACTATCACTCGTTTCATAAACATACTCATATCTTAATTACTACTAGTCTTGTTGCATAACTTACTATTATATGCTGCACATTTTCAGGAAAGCGTCCATTATTAAGGAGTTAAAAGTTGTTGGGAAGTTATTAAAAGAAGATTGCGCAGTGTTTGCAGTTCAATAATTTCCGTAATTCATATTAATAAAACTAAAAACTTTTATAACCAAAACACAAAACAAATATGTTCCAGTACATTAATTATAATTAATCAATGCCTACACAACAGTTACTTCATACCTGGATCTTTAACCTCAAATTGAAAATATAACAAACTGTTTGGTACAAGGAGCATTTTATTTGCATATCACAACTGATTAGTTACAAATAAAACATTATCTCAAAAACAGTTTGACATAGCTCATTAAAATTTTTGTATAAATGGGAAAAATTTCAAGTTAATGAAATTTCACAGATGCATTGTCTTATGGCTTACGTGAAACTGTTTTACAACATCAGGTAGGCATTTTTTTCTTAAATGATACTGCTTTTCCTATGCAGAAAGACAATGTTGGTGTTTTGTAATTGACATAAATGTTCTTATTTTCATTGTATCCTGCTAACACTGGAGGGTGATAATAGAAATCAAGTAATGAATTAAATATATGCTCCAACTCATAGCATACAACAATGTAACCTATGCATTCTGAAGGAGGATTTAAATTACATATGTAATTTTTAAGCTGTTTTCTCTTAGTCTGTATTCCAATCATCTTTGCAGCAGAGAACAACAGAGACCTTCAACTAAGATAACATGGGAATCAGCATTGTAGCCAGAAAATTATTAACGAGGGGGGGGGGGTTATGTGTAGGGTTATGCCTATCTTTTAAACAATTTGTATCAATTCAAATGATAAATATGAATTAATACAAGTTGAAATATTTAAATAAATCTATTTTATATTCACAGACTAAGGTGCAGCCATTGGAATTAAAATTAGGATAGGATGTTTTGTGAATTCTAAGCAGCAAATATATTGTGACATGAGATAATGAAAGTAAAATAGGGTTTCTAGTTATGTTCTAAACTGGGAGATATTGCACTCACTTGGAAACCACTTAAATTTAGCACTGGAACGAAAACATGTTCTAGATATCTCAACATGGTGTGCTTACGCCATCTAAAGTACAGTTTTGGTTGCTGTCATCTTTGGCGATATTGTCTATTGTAAGACATGCAACATACAGGGCAGTCCCAGAATTACCCAACCTGACGTATATATAGCGGTTGTTTCAAACAAATGACTATGGTAGAAAGTACCACCCTTATAAAGCTTAGGTTTGAAGTTTGATGATGCTATGTTGTTTAGTAATTGTTTGGCAGCCATCAATAGTGAAAGCTCTCAATGAATTTGTAAACATGGATAAAACTGGTCATCGTTATGTGATACAATATTTTCATTTGAAAGATCTTAGTCCAACTAATATTAAAGCTGAGCTAGATTCTACTCTGGGGGAGTCTGCTCCTTCATTTACAACAGTAAAATATTGGGTGGCAGAGTTTAAGTGAGGCCGTATGAACTGCCAAGACAAACATTGCAGTGGTCGACCAAATGAGATGACCACGCCAGAAATTGTGAAGAAAATACACAAAATGGTGTTGAATGAACTAGCATACATCGTAGGTTTCAAAAAGTGCTGTACATCGCATACTGACTGAAAATTTAGACATGAGAAAGCAGAGCAGAAGATGGGTGCCACATTTACTCACAATGGAACAAAAGCAGCGTCGTGAGGATTATTCAGTCAAGTGTTTGGTGATGTTTCGCTGCAGTAAAGCAGTATTGTGTCAATTTATAACCATGGATGAAACATGGGTCCATCACTTCACACCTGAGATGAAGGAACAGTCAAAACAGTGGATTGAAAGGGGAGAATTGGCTCCAAAGAAGGTGAAAACAGTTCCATCTGCAGGCAGGGTCATGGTGTCCGTGTTTTGGGATGCGCGTGCGATAATTCCCATTATAATCTTCAAAAAGCAATCAATGGGGAGTATTATACAAACTTATTGCAACATTTGAATGATTAAATCAAGCAAAAACAGCCGCATTTAGCAAAAAAGAAAGTTCTGTTTCATCAAGACAATGCACCAGTTCACATATCCATTATCGCCATGCCCAAAATCAATGAGTTAAAGTTAAAATTGCTTCCTCATGCACCCTATTTACCAGATTTAGCCCCCTCTGATTATTTTCTGTTTCCAAAATTTAAGAAATAGCTTGGTGGTAAAAGATTTGCTAACAATGAAGAGGTGGAGTCTGCAGTTGATGGATATTTTGCAGAACTCAATGGTTCTCACCATAAACAGAGTATTGAAGCAGTTGGACATCGTTGGTAAAAGTGTATTGAGCTGAAAGGAGATTATGTAGAGAAATAAAGATGTTTTTTCCCAACATTTTTACATTTTCTTTGTTTCTTCTGGGACAGCCCTCATAAATACAGCACTACCAGTGATATAATTAGAAAGTGTCTTGTTCCTGCCAACCTAGAAAGATGCTATTATTTTAACGAAAATATTTTTGCTATTAATTTTTACATATTTTTAGCAAGGGAGGGGGTTCTAACCCCGAAAACACCTCCCTAGCTATGCCTCTGGTGATGATTCTTGTCAGCTAGAAATATATTATTTTAATGAAACTATTTTTGCTATTAATTTTTACATATTTTTAGCAAGGAGGGCTAAACCTCTCCCTAGCTATGCCTCTGATGGGAATAGTTTTTAATAACAAAGTGTAAGATTATGCAACCCCCCAAAAACACACATCTATAGTGTTAATTAGTTTACCACATGCATCTTCGTTCAACAGGCTGCCAGGATATGGAAAAGCTCTCCAGGGAATGAACCTATTAGACACAAAAGACAAAGTAAAATTTTGTGTTACCTATTTGGACAAATAAATCACAACATGGACTGTCTATGTATTCCAATAGTCAGCATTCTGGCTTCTCATCCTGGAGAATAGTGCTTCCATTACAAAATACTACCCTCCCATCCCTTTGAGTATCTAAATTAAATTAAATCAAATGCCATATAGCCTATTTCTTAAGCAGAACTTAAGACTACTTTATAGTGTAAACTTTCATGACCACCATTGTTTATTGTTGCAGAGAATTACATAGTTTTTTTTTTTTTCCTTTTAATATCCTTTAACCCATTCGCATCATTTGATGACCAGGGCCCGCACATGTTTTTTTGGCATATGAATCAATGACAAGCTCAGCTCGCAATTGCTCTACATAACTAATGTAATGATATAGAAGCAGCTGACAGTGAAATATTTCAAATGAAAGTAAACGAGGAGTAGGAAAACTCACTTACACCCTTCACTCAAGTACCTGGCTATGTACTATGGTACAGGTGGTATGTACTTTAGTGAAGGGTATAAGTGAGTTTTCCTACTCCTTTACTTTAATTTAACTACATGCCGTTTAGGTTCCTTCTCACAGGTATGAAAATAATTTTATTCTTCCTGCTCTTGCATCAGTAGCCATCATGGCTGCAAAAAGAATCTGTGTGGATGACGAGGGTTTGAGAAAACTGATACCAAGTATATTAGAGGGTGATAATGAAAGCGGTAATTTTCCTGAATATGAAGCAGGGACTGAAAAAAGTTCTAGTGACAGTGATAATGAATCTAGTGCAGAAAGCAGTGAGGTAAATAATTATGAAACCAATGATGACATGCCAGGCCCTTTGAAACACATTCATATTATGATGCAGAAAAAACAATGTGGCTGGAATTGGACTAAAACTGACAATAACCCTGTTCACTACTGTTTTACCTGTTTTACTGCTAGTAGTGTTTGTAAAGACTTACTGAACAAGCATGCGTCACAGATGCCATCTGCATTTTCAATTTTTTCGGAATACATGAAACCATTGTTTGACAAAATGTGTTATGAAACTAATGCTTATGCAACAAGGCAGTTGAACAATCCAACAGAAAAATGTTGAAAGACGATGAAAAATGGTCTAACACTATTGTTATTTTTATGTCTCAAGTGCAAAAATCATGTATTCAATTGTACTGGAACAAAAACTGATGCCTTGATACCCCAATTGTAATACAAAATATGATGTTGCTCTTCATTTAGAGGATTGTTTTGAGATCTATCGCATACAGAAACAGTACTGCTGAGTTTATGCTTTTAATACTGTGCACACAAATCTTCAGCAAAAAACTCTTTATTAGTTGATTTTAAATGACTTTTAAGCATTAAGCTGTTACTATCCTCACTGCTAGGGGATTTAAATCTGATTTCTTGATTAGTTAAGTAGACAATTAAATGAGACATGATTGGGTTAACCAAGTTAGGTCATATCAGCTGAAAAGGTGAATGAATGAAGTGGTTGAAATGATGTTCAAATGGGCCCATAATTCCCAGAGCTTAGAGTTCACCAACATTTGTCTTTTCAGGATAAGGGGAAAAGTCCTTATCATAATTCCCCTAACCGACACTTAAACTCAGGACCTATTGAATAATAGACATGCTACCCTCACACCACGGGTGACAGTATTATTAATATGCTGTTAAGAATCAAAATATTTTTAAATACTCGCAATAACATACGTGTGTTACTTTACTGAACATTTACTATCAAAAGTACTTATGTAGATCTAAATCACGTTTTCTCTAACTATGTAATTGTGGATATTTACTGCAGGGAAAATTATATACATAAGGGTGCTATGATAGTAGTTAACAAGGGCATCAATTACAAGAATTATAGTGAAATTGCAAATGTAAATGTAGAGAAAGAATTTGAACACACGTCAATCAAAATTTGTAACTTAAAATTGTTTGTTTTATGTATATATCGTCCTACAAGAAACTACACCGAGTTTCTTGATAAACCAAAAACTGTGATTAGATACTTGAAAAGACATGCCAAAAATATTATAATTGTCTACAATTTTAATCTGGACTTTCAGAAATATAACCAACATTTACTATTACTTTTCAATTTGGAAAATATTGTTCAAAATGTAACAAGATTAATACTCCCTCAAGCACATCATTGTTATGACATATGATATATGATAAAACAACTTAAAGACTTCAAACTGACAAATGTTCACATTGGCTACTCGGATCATATTGCTATAATTTTAAGCTTATGACTTATCAGCAATATAAGATAGAACTTGCCGAAGTTATGTACAAAAGAATTTTCTCCAATGAAAATATACTATACTTGAATTCAATAATGAAAGAAAAGGAAGACTGGGCAGATTTGTACAGTTCTATAACTACAGCCTATAAATCCTACAAATTTATGATAAAATTATTCATAATTTTAATGCTGCCTTCCCTTAAGGTTCATAAATAAAGGTTATGTCCATAAAGGTAAAAAATGGATCATGGAAGGAATTATAAATTCCAGAATGTAGACGCATAATCTTTTTTAAACAAGTAAAACCAATAAAACCAAGGGTTTACAAAATATTGTTAAAAATATGAGATGAGCAAATCTATAACAAGATAATAATGGCAACTAAGAAACAGCACACTGAGGAGCATATTCTTAACTAGTAAAAATAAAACTAGACTATCTGGAATATAATAAAGAATGAAAAATGCCAGCCATAAGCCTGATATGTATAAAATGACATCCTAAACAGTAGTTAATGCAATAATTAAAAATCCAGTTGAAGTTGCCAATATTTTGAATAATCATTTTGGTACTGTTGCGGATAGAATGCTATCATAACAGAATAACATTACAAAAATTAAACTGAATAGAAATTATTAGAGTATGTACCTGACACCAGTGACCTATGATGAGTTAATCAGAATAACTTCAGAAAGAATAGTTTCTCAGCCAGTCTTGATAAAGACCCAGAATATGTAATTAAGCACTGCATGAGTCCCATACTTGATATACAGAATGTAACAAAAATGTACGGCACTAATTGCAGGACACATTCCTCACACGCAGACGAAGAAATTATGTTATATGAACATGGGTCTGGAAATGCTTTGTTTCCATATTACAACTCATTAATCATGGGAAAAACACACAAACAGAATGTTAGAATCATGGGGAACATGCGACTTACATTATTGCTTGTTTACAGGTAACATCAACTGTTCCAATGAGCAGTACAATCTTGGCAAGCACACGAGTTACCACATACTAGTAGAGTTGATCACAGACTTGGCTCGTGCAATGGCAGTGTACACAAATGCAGAGATGGCAGATGCCCATTTGATGTATGGATTAGCAGATGGCAATGGCGCCTGCGCTCAACATTTGTACCAGGAGAGATTTCCAGGATAAAGGAGCCATGACAGGAAAACGTTTGAAGCCACTGATCGTCGTCTTAGGGAAGGGCATTTCAGCCTGATACTTGCGACCGGGGGAGGCCTAGAGGGACGAGGACAGCACAACGGGAGGCGATCCTCGTGTCGGTACAAGACAAGTAGATGCAACAATGAATGTTGACCACATGACTGTCTAGCGAGGTTACGCGAGATCCGGCTGTATCCATAGCATATCCAGCGTGTGCAGGCACTATCAGCAGCTGATTTTCCTGCACAGGTGCGCTTCTGCGAATGATTTATGCAACACAGATTCAACCTTAATTTTAGTGCAACGGTGCTATTCACAGATGAGGCATCGTTTCAATGAGATCAGATTGTAAATTATCGCAATCGGCATGTATGGGCTAGCGTCAGCCCTCATGCAACTGTTGAAGCAAGTCATCAACAAAGATTTCAAGTGTTTGGGCCGGCATTGTTGGTGACTGTTTGGTAGGGCCTCACGTTCTTTCACCCAGGCTCAACGGACATAGTTACCAATTTCGTAGAGAATGTTCTACCTGATCTGTTAGCAGATATGCCTTTAGCCTTGCGACAAAACATGTACTTCATGCAAGATAGAGCACCTCCTCATTTTAGTGTTAATGTCTGTCGGCTTCTAAATAACAGATTCAGTGACAGATGAATAGGTAGAGGTGGATCAATTACCTGGCCTTCATGCTCCCCAGACCTAAACCCACTGGATTTTTATTTGTGGGGGCATTTGAAAGCTCTTGTGTATTGAACCCCAGTACTGATGTTCAGAGTCTCCATGCCCGTATTATGGAAGGCTGCGAAACCATATGCAATACTCCAGAGATACATCGGTACATCTGGGATTCACTACGATGACAGGTTGATGCATATATCAATGTTCACGGAGGGTATATTGAACACCTCCTGTGAGAAAGAGTTGCATGTGGTATGCTGGTATGTTATATTCTTGTATGTTTCCCATGATTAATGAGTTGGAGAAAGTGAGTTTTAACATGGTAACAAAGCGTTTCCACACCCATGTTCATATAATATAATTTCGTCTACACGTGAGGAATTTATGCAATTTGTTCCGTACATTTTTGTTACACTCTGTATGTATCAGCTCAATTTCTTCAGAAAAATTTTCAGGAAATTTTTATATCAGGATTTTTAAAGTTACTGAAAACTGTAATGTACAGCTGAAATATACCTTTTCTTGAAAAATATGTATTTGGTGATCAGCAAAATAGCTTCAAGAAAAACAAAAGTATGACAAATGCCCTTATTCATTTAAAAAACAAACACTTAAATATATGGATTTAAGTAAGGCATTTGATTTAGTTGAAACACTACCTATCTTATTATCTAAATTCCAATCATATGGTATACATGGTGTAGCACATATGTGGTTTGAAGCCTATTTAATCATCAGGAAACAGATGACTTTTCTAATGATAAAAATTTTAAGTTGGAAAGTAGTAAAATTTGGGGTTCCTCAGGGTTCTAATCTTGGTCCTCTGCTATTTTAGTACTCAGTAATGATTAGCCACTTAGCATACCTCATGCAACAGCAGTACTGTATGCTAACGATATTGGCTGTATACTTAGGAGAAACACTTATGCAGTAATCACCTATAATAATAAAATAATTCAGTATGCCTCCGAAGCAAACTTTTTAGGAATAACAATTGACAATTCTTAAACTGGAAGTTGCACATTCAAAATATCACAACAAAGATTAACAGCACTCATTATTTAATCTCGGTACTAAAAATTCTTATGTGTTATATTCACATAGCTTCCTCAACCCTTTATCATTTATTAGTGGGTATATAAATTATTCTTAAAAAACACACACATATGTGTGTGTGTGTGCACAAAATTTTATTTTGTTCAGGGGTCATCAAAACATGTATTTTGGGGGAAATCTCAGTATCGAATTTTTTAGCAAAATGCAATACCTTCTCTACCTACTAGGCTCATGGTAAGGAAAGTAAAAATGTATGCAACCTTAGAATGTAAAAAATTATCCATTTCTCATATGTGCAGTCAGTACTTGCATATGACCTTACCTTATGCAGATGCTAATACTCTGCTTATAACACAAAAGAAAATAATATAAAACATAATCTAAACAAATCTACACACTGTAAAACTTACTCCCCTTACTTTGCCCTCTTTGTACATCTTAAACCTGCGTGCTTTATAAACAATATTCAACACAATTTTACTCAAACAACACTATTCATAACCACATTACTAGAAGCAGTATTAAAATTAACCAACAAGCAGCTAGAATGACTAGAAAGATCAATTCTATTTTGTACACTGACATCCACATGTATAACTGAATTACAAATGCAACAACTGACAGACACTCAACTAGAGTCAGAAAGAAGATTAAAAGCTTCTTAAAGGATCAGCGTTTTTATAATATTCAAGAAGTGTGTATTAGATAAGGCCTTTAAATTGTACTTTTCCAAACAGTGAATAAAGAATATGAACTGTGCCATTTTCCCTTCTCCCTTAGACATGGCTTATGCAACCAGCTCAAGAACGGCCCAATGGTTTGGAAATTATGATGTGGGTCATTGAGAAAAGCAGTTAACAACCGAAGCTTCAGGAAAGATGTCGTCATGCATGACGTAATTCATGATGGCACAACTCAAAGTGTGTGCAGAGTTACTATTGGCAGGTTTGCTTCACACTATTGACAGCAGTGCCATCACACTCGTGGTCAACATCAGCAACCTGACTCTTCAGCCAGGGACCAAGTGGATAGCAACCAGACTCGTGTTCTGGTTTTGTGACGGCAAGATTCAGCGTAATCTACCAAGAGTAACCTTTTGGCTTTTCTAAATTATTTTCAACTGTTTGGTAAGCTGCAAAATTTAACCTTTTTACTCTTGGTGTTTCTAAATTCACATTTATGGGAGAAGGATTCATGTTTTTTAGTTCGTGTACCATTGCATTGTATTATTTGTTGTTTGAGATATATTCTCAATTGGTAGGGTAACTTAAATTGTAAAAAGGTGAAAGAGTATATTACGTTGTCCTCTCCAAGCATATTATTTGTAATTCGGAAACTTTAAAAATGTTAAAACAAGCTGATGATGGAATTGTTAACAAATGCAAAACCTTTATAATAAATTGTTAACAAATGTGGCTGTGATTCTTTTCAATTCCTAGCTTCTATGCAATAATAGTTTCCACAATATTTAACACCTCTGGGTACGGAAAAGCCAAGTGGCTCAGAACATAAATTAGAGCATTTTATGGCTAAAGTAAAATCTTAAGGATTGGCGAGATAAATTCCTATGTTTCAAAGGCAATGTACCCTCCTTTAGGGATTGACGTCTGAAGAGGCTTCAACACACCCCAAACCTTAAGATGTGGCTTTAGACATACAATACTTTAATAATGAACAGAACCTACATAAGGTATGTTACAGACCAAGCATCACTACTAGAACAAGGATTAGAGTGACCTGGTTAGTGATTTCAAGTTACTGATGCAGAGAGCATAATGTCTTGGCATGTGTCCCCGGGGTACAGACGGTGGATAAAGAAATATAGCGTAGTAGGCATGATGTTCTGCTTATCAAACAGAGTAAGATATAAGTGCCTCATGGAAGAACTGTTCTGCTGCTTTGGGGACCATTGGAGTTACACAGCGATCAGGACACCACTTCAAGTTGACTGATGAAGGAAGCACTCGAGCAACTTGGAGTGCACAAGACATGCACAACACCTCCCCACCGCAGAACCTAGAAGAGCACTTGAGGAAGTCATGGCCAATCACCAGAGGGACTGGGATGTCAGGGTGTTGCTTTTCTTGCTGGCCTACCGCTTGTCAACACACAACACCACCAGGATGATGCCAGTCAGCTTGGTCTTAGGTAGGGAGCTGCATCCTCCATGTAACCTGATGTTTGGGAGCCACCAATCGACTACAACGTGCATGAGATGGCCTGTCAATACATACAGGTAGCAAGCGAATGGATGAAGATCTGCTACAACTGGCAAGCCAATAGCCAAGGTTTCCAACAGGGTGAGGTGGTGTGGTTGCATTGCCCTACCCGGACCAAGGGGCATTGCCACAAGTTTCAACAACCATGGCAAGGGCCCTACCTCATGAAGCGAATTAATGATGTAGTCTACCATGTCCAAAGGCTGCCCTGAGGGAAGAGGCAGGCGGTACACTTAGATCATCTAGCCTGCTATGACGGTGTTGATCGGGATAACCAGCCCTGAGGAGGGAGCATAGTGACCATGTGCACAAAGATGCTGGCAGACAGCACCATATGTGAGAGCATGCCAACCCCTTTACCTGGTCACCTGATTGTTAGCGCTTGCAACTGGCTCCTTTAAGACAAATGTTCCATGCAGTGAAGGTCTTTAGACAACAAACCCTTCATGTACACTCCCTGCCTTTCTGGAAATTTCCTTGGTAGCAGGTTTGAGAAGCCTTCCTAAAAGAAGCCGCCCCATAGAGAACATTCTCGCTTTGTTGCAGGGCTAAAGAAGGGGGGCTGTTGGCAGGCAGTTATTGGATCGAGTCGGAGAGAGTCTTGTAGTCAGCAGCTGAGCAGCGAGAAGTTGACTACACTGAGCATCTAAGCAACGAATAAGTTCTTCGGCAGCAAACTAAAGTCACAATTTGTTACAATATATTTTCCACAACTAGGTTAAATCTGCACTTTTTTACCTATATGGACAAATCTTTGGACTTTGTTTTAGCATCTGTCAAAATTTATAGATTACCTTACAAGTTTCAGAGGCTACCACACAAATTATGTAACATCTCACTTACTACCTGTAACTTGTAAGTTCCAATTTTTAAAATCAATCTACAAAAAATGGTCAGAACACAACTATCCATTTCTGTTCAAATGACTGTGGCCAACTTTTTAAAGATTGTGTCAAATTCTGTTGCATGCATTTTTGTACCCATTCTGACAGCTGCATAGTTAAATATATCTGTGATAATCTAATGTTTAAATAACAAATGCTTTCATGCAGGACAGTGACAATAGATTGTCAGTATATATAATGCATTTTTGTTATTTTCAACCATATGTTGCACTGCAAGCAGTGGCAGGCACTAAAGGCCACAAGGGCATGTGGCCCCCACTTCAATTTTGAACCAAAAATACCTTTAAATAATTTCTACATAAACTGTCAACTCAAAACAAGATTATAGAATTTCAGAGGCTAACTCTGAATGTTTCAGCACGTGCATAGTACTATACAAGAGAAGTGTAGAGTTTAAATGGCTTCTCAGATGAATGCAGCAAACCTGGTGTATGAAGAGGACAGATCAGAGCACATTCACCTTGTGTCCAGGCTTAAGCAGGGCAGAACGCTTTGGTTTAAAAGGACTTATGATGGGCAAGAGGATGACAGGGAATGTTGCAGGAAGAATTCATGAAGGAATCTGTGGACTTTGCACAAGTGCACATCCACATTGAGCCTATGCTCCCTTTTGGAGCACTTACAAGAGAAGCTTCCTTATGGGCAGCATGCATCATCGTAGAGTAAATTACTTCGGAAATAACATTTACTAAATAAATCTGTACTATGGGAGCAATTTACTCTGGAAGTAATGGAGAGCTCAATTACAATTTACCCTCTTAGTTATAATTATAGAAGTAAAATGTCATTGCTCCTGAAGTATTGTTTTGTTTACATGATTTACTTGAAGCGATCATGCATAAGGTTATGTGCAATAAGAAAAGGGAGAAAATGTCAACGAAAGAGATAAATTTTTGCTGGTAAAGATAAAGAAAATCCATTTAAACAATATAGAGTCTAATAAACATGATGTAAAGATGCTGGAAGAGAAATGCCTGGAAAGTCATGATAGACAAGTTTAATGCTTCCGGCGACGAGAAGCGAACTGAAGAGCAGCTTAAAATTCTTTGGAAACAATGTTCCTAATCTTCATATTTGCATCGCAGATCACTTGCATGTTGATGGAGAAATACCCTTTCGGATTTCAGAAAAGTTCACCGTTTTCACCGGATGGGCACAAAATAGGAACATGCATGCAGTCAATTGTATCCACAATGTATGGGAAACCTGCAGAAGTGAAGAAGAATTGCCCTTTATTTTCTGAATAGTCATGTGTAATGTACCTTGCTCTTAACCTAAAAAGCGCTCTAACAAGACAATGAAAGACATTACCAAGAGGCAGTACGGTGAACGTTTATAAGATCGCCTGTAACTATCTGAAATGTTCTGGTTTGAAACACTCGCATAACAATTGCAGTTAGGGGGAGACAGCTGAATTCCTGTCTGAGTTTTGTTGTAAATGCTTTCCAAGCAGGTTAAGAGGAATGTAAAATATTCTTTCCTAATACAGAAACATTCCTTGAACTCTCTCCGCATTCCCATTGTTTCCTTAATTGAGATCAATGTAATCTAAGTAATCCATGAACATGTCAAAATATCTTCCACCAAATACGATATGGTATTCTACTTCAATCGACAGGTTAGTTACTCCATCCAGGTCATGAGAGCAAATTCTAACCTATATTGTCTTCTATTTAATCTGATAGTAATGTACTACATGACAGTGTTCTCTGATATTTACTTCTGTGGAAATTTACTCTGGGAGTATCGGAAAGGAGTAAAATACTTTGGAAGTAGTTTACTATGATAGTAGAGGTCACACTAGTTTGGTGCATCCCATCCTAAGTGATTTGTCATGAGGTCAATATTATTAATTTTCATCAGCTTTTGTGCCAATAGCTTATATAAGGATGCTAAATTGTGAAAAGCTCTTCCAAAATTAAGGCAACTTAACTAATAATCCTTAAATAACATCACATTTTAGAAAGTGCTATCATTATTATAAAAGAAAACTTGAATATTTAGCTAGAGCAAGATTGCAGAATGCACTTCATCTATAAATAAAGAGGTAGTGTTTATTGCACCCTTTGGCGTTACATTTTACTATTATTTTTAATATACTTTAAAGCCCCCCCAAAAGAAAATAGTGAAGTTGCAGACAGTAATGTTGTTTCAATATGCTGCTTCATCCTAAGTAGTTATATTTATTGCTGACAATTCTTGCATGTTGTTTCTGAACAGGAGTTTGTATAGCAAAATAGTTAACAAAGATCTGAAATGCATGGGAAACTTAAATGAAGGTGAATTATTTCTTTTAGTAAACACTGAGTGGTAAATATTTTATGTAAAAAATTGAAAACTTACATAAAATTGTTTTTGGCTTTATTTTTGAGAAAAAAGTAAGTCCTTTTTTTGGCCTGGCCTACTTTTGTAATGCAGCATGATATATTCATGTTTGTGGATTCTATGCAATGTTAAATTGGGTTCCACCAATTTAAACTGTACACTTGCTTGCTGCCACTGACTGCAAGGAAAGCTACAATACAGCGAAACATGACAAACAAATAATACAGAAATTAATTTGCTAAATTTACTTACAATGTTATAGTCTTGGAAATCTAAAACATGACATGGAGCAGTTTTTATTGGTATAACTGTTGCAGTTAAACATTGTATATATTACACCTGCCATTTTAATTCAACACATCATGTAATATGTGAGCACAGAAACATATTACACCTCTCACGTAAATATAATTGAAAGCATCTCCGGGGCTGTTATGCCGTGGTCTGCTGGAGACATGTGTTCCAGATGTTGTGTCCACAACTGCAGTGGACATCTTCAGTGGCAGGGTCAAAGTCTCCTTGGAGAAAGTATCACTGTGTATGATGTGTTAAGGCTGGTTCACAACTGCCCGAGAATGGTAACCAGAATGGAAACGAGAACAGGAATGCATATCAATGATCACATCGATCACAAAGTGAAAGTCGATTTTGCGCATTGGGATTTCATTTGTTTTTAACTGACCAATGATGTTTTATCACCTACCTCCAATTTAGCCACCATAACACGGGTTAGCCAATGTCAAAATTCGATAGAGTAAACATTATCTAAATGCATATCCATTACATTTCTGATCCTTCTAGTTGTGCCAAGCCTTCATTCCTTTATTTAATGGCATATTAAAGTTGTTTATTATTCTTTTTTAATTTCCACCAGTTTTTGCTGTTCTTTGTAGCTTTTGCCATTGTTTATGAGGTAATAGTGAGTTTTGAGTTGCATATAAACAAACTACAAATGACCCTTTCATCAGAGGAACCAACGCTCATTGGATTTGCAGGATGAGCACATTTACTGCTAATTTCTCCCAGTTTCATGTTTCCAGCTTGCGACTATAGAAAGCACTAGCAACTGTTTCATGTCACGGCCGCCTAGAATAATCTCTAGAGTGAAGAATCCAACATGCACAATATAGATGTAATATGCCGTGCCTGGGAACGAGAAAGTTAAAAGTTGGGCAACTCTTCTTTCCCATTCCCGGAGCCCGGGAAAACTTTCCGTTGATTGCGAATGCTCCCATTTGAATACATGTATTTAAACTTTCTCGTTCTCGTTGGTTGCAAACTGCCTTTAGCAGTCAGTGCCACTTTATTTATACTATAAGCGGCCTCAGCTGAATGGTCTGGAGTGGGCAGAGGCTGGGCAGCTGGTGGGAGGAAATTAAATTGAGTTTTCTTTATGGATGCTCTTTAACTACTATGGTTTTTAGCGTCCCATTCTATATTGGACATGAAAGACCGGTAATTTTGCTCAGAGACCTCTTTATCAGGCTTAAGGTTCTTTTACGTGCCATAAATCTACGACATGGGACCACCAGCTTTACTTCCCTTCTGAAGGAAACCATGCTAAGGATCTTTACGCCCGAAAAAATCCATCGCCCTCTGCTGGGTTTGAACCCGCGACCTTGGGAACTAGAGGCTAGCAGTGTACCACTAGTCCACGGAGGACGACAAGCTGGTGGGAGGGACCTGCCTCTTCTGATTGGCTTGCTTTGTTTTCTTGTGTTCTATTACATTTTCTGCCTTTGTTGACTGGGTGCTAGTTGCTGATTAGTTTCCAAGCCTCTTCTCTCATAGTATAGGAGAGGCCAGGCCCCTCCCACCAGCTATCCAGCCTCTGCCCACACTGGAGCAATCAGCGGAGGGTGCCTATATTATAAATATAGTGGCACTGATGGCTAATGCATCAGACGCAGCAATACCTTCTCCAAGGAGACTTCCACCGTGCCACTGAAGGTGTTCACTGCAGTTGTGGATGAAATGTCTGGAACACCTGTCTCAGGCAGACCATGGTGTAAGAGCCTGGAAGATACTTCCAAATATATTACATCTCTATTGTAATTTCAAGTTTACTCCACATAAGTGCATGTTGTAGTTTGTTCCATGCAGCCTACAGAGAAGCACCAGTAATGGCTAACTGTCCCCTAGTTTTACTGTAAGGTATCTGATTAAACCCTTCTCCTTTTGCCCCTTCTGGCATGCTCAAATGAGATTAAGTATACTTCATAAAATATTTTATTTAATGTTTATTTAAACATTACTTCGTACAGTTTTCACGATAAAAAATATAGACATTTTAATCAGATTCACTTTATTATGAATCTAAATTAGCTTATAAATTAATCCTAGTTTATCTTCTTTAACTGCTCATAGTTTATTAAATATTATATATTTAAGCATCACTGTACTCTTTGTTTGTTCTTGAGCACACTTCCTGAAACTTTTCCCCCCTATACACAGAGTTTTAAGACTAACTTTAGCTTTATGCTGTACTGCTATAAGATGGAGCAATGTGCAAATTAGGATAATACTTCTAATCCTTAAAGAATAATACTGGTAATTATCATTAATGGAATGAAAATTCTGTAGTTTTGTTTTCCTTCTGCTGAGTGAACATAAAGATAAAAATAATTTAAACACAATTCTAAAAAACTTATGTTTTATATATATAATAATGATAATGACTCATGAGGTTTTATCCCACAAGGGACAGATATTTGGAAACCAGCACGCAGTTATTACCAGTTATTCCAATTGTTCCTCTGAAACAACCACTCAGTGAATGTCCTAATCTGCTGTGCAGCTGTTTGACACTGTTCCTGGAGACGTTTGTTTTCATCTCGAAGGTGTCGCACTTCCTCTTCCAACGAGAGTCGATGACGTGTCTCACGTGCCACTCGAGCTTCTAGCTGCACCAGGTGCTCCTGGAGTTCTGTCATATGCCTACCATTTCTATTTGTTTTGCTGAAAATGAAAACAAGATTTGAAAATTATAATTATATTTCAAGATTCACACATTGAAAAATACTGAACTTACAAAGAAAACACACACCTGCATCATGCAAAACTCAATTAACATCTGCTGTATCACACCATTTTTGAACAGAAAACCACAACATTGGCCAAAGTATAAAGTTGTTAAAACCCCTCACCACACCAATAGAATTTAACATCTGGGAAAAAATACACATCATCAAAAACAGCAACAACGTCATTAATTTTGAAATCCCGCCTGTGAGCAATGTGTTAAAACTTTGTGCCCCCAACATCAGATGGCAACAGGTTCAGAATCCGCAGGAAGAGGAAGAAGAGGACACGGGAGAAAGCAACCTTTAGTCACCCGTCACTGACGATGAGGACGAATGCCCTCGAAAACATTTCCTGTTTTATATAACTTTTAATTAGTGAAGATGAGTGTAAAAAAGTATGGCTCATGATGATGATGAAATGGAGTTTAAGGGCGCAAAACCAGTAAGGTCATTAGCGCCCGACAAAGTTAAAATGGAGGTAAAATAATAGTTAAAAGACCACCATAAAATAAACGAAAAAAATAAAAAATAAAAGGCCATAATAAAAACAACTAGAAGAATGGAATGAGACAGTGTCAGAGGCAGTAGAACGCGGAGCTAAAACATGGCAGGGCTAAAAACTAAAAAGTAGAAAACACACTAAAAACCATAAAACAGTGCAAGGACAGGTCAAACGCTGTCCTGTAAATGGCCGCGTCGAAGAAAAGTTAAAACACGTTTTACAGCTAGTACGTCATCTGCTAAAATGGCAGGCAGGGTGGCGCCCATCTGCAGGAATGAGCGAAGGACAGCAAAGGAGTGACACTGCTCTAAAACATGCCTAACTGTTAACGGTGCACCGCAACGACCACAAACGGGAGCAGGCTCACGGCGCAACAAGTGACAAGTATGACTCAATCTATCATGATGATGAATACTTCACTGTTAATAGTGCTTCCATTTTTAATCTTTAACATCAATTATAGAATTGAACGTTCCCTATTATTAGGTGACACATGGTTAAATGACAAAATTAGTGTTATAAGCTGTTTTTCACACTCTGTTGTTTTGATGATAACTTCCTTTGTCCCCTTCTCAGTAATAGTGTAGTTCCACGGCATATCAAACCAAATTGGCATCTCATCAGCATTGCCTATTTGCCCGATGGAAATTGTTTTCCTTCTTCCAAAGTGAAATGACATATCGCAGAAACGTTTGTAGTTCATCCTAAAATCTGCAGGAAGCTTCTGGGACATTTTTGTACGGCGTCTTAAGAGATACACTCGTCCACTGCATGAAACAAACCACCCATCCATGGCTAGCCTTAAACTCTTGTTTCGAAATACCAAGAACTTCAGCCTCCTCTTTAGCTTTCTTTCGTATAGTGTCACTAGTCACAAGTTGCCCATTCTTCCTCCTTTCACGCACAAATTCCAATTCGACTTCAGGATGTCTTCCTTTGTGAGGACCCATAAATTTCTTCCTTCTAGCTTTAGTAACAAATAATGCAAATTTCTGTTTTCGCCACAAGCAAACATTGCTCTTTGATGCATTGAACTTCCTTACGGCCTTTCTATTACCATTTTTTTCAGCATAAAGGATTACTTTACCCTTTAAAGAAGCATCATAAGACGTTTTTCTCTGTCTGCCCTTGTCCTCCATATTGTAACAAAAAATGCTCAATAATAGGCCAATGATAAATGAGTTGCAAGTTTCCAGATGCATGGTAACGCCAGCAATCCATTGTGACATAATAAATGAAAAATTTGAATGAAGTTACTGGCATTTTACAGAACGGATTTGCACTTGAATCTAATGCACCAGCAAATCTAATGCGCATCACAATTTTGAGCACTACATTTGGTCAAAAAAGATGCGCATTAGATTCACGTAAATACAGTATGTCTTATGATTTCATTACCTCTTTGATGTTGTAGTATCCAGACCCAATCTCTCAGCCACATCATCAACCCAGTGTCCAAGATTTTCACCATTCCTCGCTGCTTCTGGAATTGGATCATCTCGTTGGACTTGCAACATTGCTCTTGTTGCAGTGTCTACAAGACTGGGCCAGTCCATTTCTCTTGCATCTGGGAGAGGAAGAGGTTCTGACAGTTTCGCTCCTGGAGAGGACTTTGTTACTCTTGGTGATAACCTATTAAACATACATCCTATTTATATCAATTGCTGTAACATCTTAATGACATTTATTGTTGAAGCAGGCCATACTGAAAGCTTTATCTGCTTCTAAACTATCAAAAGCAATAATAGGACCAGTTTCACATGAAATAATATTGTTTTCTGACCTTGATGCACATACACACATTGCTTCTCCCTCCATTAGTTTTCTCGGCAAGATGCAAGAATGTATTCTAAATGTTGAATCAGACTCAGCACATCACTGGTTTACTGAACCACAACTTTTCATGCTTTGATTTACTATGACTATAAAAACAGTCTTGAGTTTAGAGGAGCGACATCCTTCTTTGGTATAGAGTCCCCTCCTCCTAGAGTTCAAGTTGAAAATTGGTTCTATGTATTTCAAGAGATGCAAGCTCTTGAACATCGGCCATATCCCGGTTGCCCAGCAAACACAGTGATTCAAAAAATGTTAATGTTATGAGGAAAATAATAGAAGAATATTCCTGTGTGACATACTATGGTATAGTATGGACTTAAATACTGCATCAACTGAAGTGTACACCATTCTCTGGCATTATCATACTTGCCAGCTTCCTGAAATTCAAACCCATAAAATGTTTCCTCATCCAGCAAAAGCATAATAAATTTGCAAGGATATGAAATTTAGATTGTGTAAAATGTTAGTGCACTAAATGTAGAAAATTACATGTACAAGGTACATCTAGAAACTCAGTTCCGATGGCTGAGAAAGATAACAAAAAGCATTAATAGGCAAGACATAATTAATGGAATATTTACAGAAATAAACTGGCTACTCAACATAGTCACCGCCATCATTGAAGCATTTATCGACCGGTGCATAATTTTGCACCAATGAAGTGTTGGAGCGAAATGTGGTTGGCATCCCTGCACATGCCAGTGTTTAATGTGAACTGCCGGAAGTTTCATTATTCTATGTCTGTCAGTTATTGTTCAGTGCTGTATTTAGTAGAATGTTGTGTCGCACAGTTTGCGAATTTTGAGACGGCAGAGTTAGAACGTGTCTGCATTAAATTTTGTGTGAAACTCTAGAAAACCTTTGCAGAGATACACCAAATGATGTAGGAAGCCTACGGTGACGAGTGCTTAAGCCGTACTCTGTGTTACGAATGGTTCACGCGGTTTAAAAATGGCCAGATGGAAGTTAAAGATGACCCTCGTTCAGGACATCGCTCATGTCAGGAATGTCAATGAAATTGTGCATGCCAATCAAAGACTGAATATCAGGACATGTTGTGACGCCTGCGAGAAAATTTGAGAAGGAAACAGTCTGAAATGTGGTGAGACAATTCATGGCTCTTGCATCACAATAACAAACCCGCACATTCATCCCTGTTGGTGCATGACTATTGCTCAAAAAAACGATATCACTGTGCTGCCTTATCCTCTGTACTCTCCAGACCTGGCCCCTGCAGACCTTTTTATTTCCAAAATTGAAAACCCTGTTGAAAGGATGAAGATTTGCAACGATAAATGAGATAAAAGAAAATTTGCAGACAGCGCTTTGCACAATCCAGAAAGAGATGTAACAAGACTGCTTCCAGAAATGGAAACGGCGTTGGGAGCGGTGTATCAATTGTGGAGGAGAGTATTTCGAAGGAGACCATGCATAATAAATAAAAGCTAAGCATAAAAAAAATGTTCTGGACAAAGTTCTGGAACTTTTTAACAGACCTCGTATGCCCATGTCATAGGAGTCTGCCACCAATGCCTGGAGTCATAAAGTCACTATTTTGTACCTCAGCGTCATCCTGGAAACATTTTCCTGCCATAAAGCGCTTCATGATATGAAAGAGATGGAAGTCACTTGGTGCAAGGTCAGGGCTATAAGGTGGATGGTCCAAGATCTCCCATCCGAACTGAAGCAACAGATCCTGTGTGGCATGAGCTGTATGGGGTCGTGCAGAAACGTAATGCCTCTTGTCAGCATTCCATGTCTCTTGTTCTGGATCACTCTCCTCATATTTTGCAATGTCTGACACCAATTAGCATTTACACTCTCCCCTCGCAGTAAAAATTTGCACAGGAGAACACACATCGATCCTAGAAGACAGTGGACATGATTTTTTTTAGCAGAGATTGTCTGCTTGAATTTGGGCTTCACAGGTGAACCACTATGCTGCCAATGCATGGATTATTGTTGTTTTGTTTCTGGTATTGCATGAGGCATCCATGTTTCATCCCCAGTGACAACACTGTTGAGATACTTGTCACCTTTCTCTGCATACTGCTGGAGGAATTTCAATGCTGTGGCCAAATGTTGGGTTTTGTGTTCATCTGTCAGCTGCTTTGTCTTGCACATACTTTCCGAAAACCAAGCCACCATGATATTTTGTGCACCAGTGAGCGAGAAATCTGGGGGAATTAACCAGAGATTTCAAATTGTAAAGTTTTGGTTCTGCACAATTACTTGCTGCACACTTTCCATCAGTTCTGGTGTATTGTGCACATTTATTCGGCCTTCAGTGAAGTACCTGTACCATCATCTGACCATACTGTCGCTCAAAATGTCATGTCCATACATGTGGCACAATTGGTGGTAGACCTCTACTGGAGAATGCTTCTGAGTGTACAGAAATCTAACTGCACGAAGCTAGCAGTTGGCAAGAGACAATATCAGTGCAGCCATTTTCTCCTAACACTATGCAATACCTACTACCATCACAAGACTAAAACTGCACTGTATTATTCCCATGTACTCCCTCTTTACTGCTACACATGTCATTTCTGTCCTACACCTCATGTCATCTCTGGATCTGATCAGGAGGTGTTACATATATTGGGTGTGAAAGACTGGTAATTTTGGTCAGGGGCCTCTTTTATTAGGCTTGACATTCTTTTACATGCCATAAATCTAAGACATGGGACCACCTGCTTTACTTCCCTTCCAAAGGAAGCCATGCTACAGGTTTTTACGCCCGAAAAAATCCATCGTCCTGTGACCTCGGGAACTAGAGGCTAGCTTGGTAACCACTACACCACGTAGGATGACTGGGACCTGGTCAGAACTTAGTTTCTAGATGCAGCTTGTAACATAAATGGGAATTTTGCTTTATAAGAATTCTTGAAGACGTGATAGCATTGCTTTTTTCTGTCACACATGCTGAAGTTTTTCCTTGTAATGAAGATAAGTATTAAACGATATCAAAGACCACCACTTCCTTGGCTATATACTAATTTCTAGTCCATATTTTATAATTCATACCATGAACTATAATCAAAAGGTATCACAAAATATGTGAAACTTATATTCTGCAGCCTTAGAATGCAAAGAAGATAAATAATTTATGGGGGAGAGTTAACTTTACAATTCATACCATCCGTAACTGAATGATCGCATCTATTTACTCATTGATTACTGCAGTTATCACTAGGAATACATTCAAATTTTAAATTCCATAAAACACCACAAAACAAAGTACACATGTGTTTCATTTTGTTGTAGCCCAGTGAAGTAGGAGCATCATGAAGGATAAACACACAGATAAGCTGCAGCCTATCATAGTACTGTAAACTGTTAGTACAGTACATTTCGGCTGTAACCTTAACTTAGTGAGAAGTCTTACATTATCTTATAAAAGATTGCAATATAATGCAATAGAGATTAATGTTTTGTCATGTACATAGTGAAAATCTACAAAACTTTGAATCAGTGTAAAAAACTGTAAAAAAGGCACCCACTGTTATAAAGGTGTAAAAAACACCAACCCTTGTAAATTTCATGAACAAACTGTAAATGTTGGCAAGTATGCATTATTTAGGCCTTACTGAGAGATGTAAAAAGTGCCATATTCTTTGATGGAGGCACAAAGGACAACAGGGAAGACTGCATTCCTTTTATGCTCAAGCAATGTTATGCATGGTGATCCATAGACACAACAACATTGTGCAAGGTGATGAAACATGCATCACCCAAGTCAACTGATGAACATCTTCTGCTATTCCTTGACAAAGTGTCAGTACACAGGGCTGCAACAACTTTAAACTACTCGGAGAAGAAACAATCATAGTACTATCCTATCTATACTATTCTCCTGACCCGACCTAATGAGACTAGTGATTCTTGAAGACCTAGGTAAACATCTGTGGACAGAAGTTTTTGTCTTTTGAAGAGGCCATTGCAGCATACAAAAGATAAAGTGATATCTCTAATGAAGTTTGGAGTGAGATGGTAAAGCACATATGTGTCAATGGAGATTACTTTAAGAGATTCTAACATTTGTTTGTAAATAATTTTACGTTTTTCCAAGCAACTGTGAAAACTTTTTGGCATAACCCTTCAAGTCAATATGCATGCCAAAAATACAGTGATTTGGGAATCTGACTGTCTACTGATGTATGGTGGAGGAGGCCAAACATGCTACAAAATTTGAAACATATTTTGAGATTCATAAGACAAAGCTTGCACATTTTCAAGCATCTTGTTGCTTATGTAAATATTAAGAACTAAAATGAAACAAAGTTTATTTCATGCATGTATACCCCCCCGTTGAATCTTTGCACTTGACAGTTTGTGTGGCTTCACTGGCTATATTGTGGTTGCGATGTTACCAGAGTGGTTAGTAAACAACAGCTGATTGTTCTCCTTTCTATCATGTCTAAGCCGCATACAAAAATTGTGCTAAGTAGCAAATGCACTTTTGACAATATAGAAACAGAATAACGCAATGTCTGCTACAATGAGGAGAAATAAACCAAATTATAACCTGTGATAACAAAGTTATTTTCACTCATGTTGCATTCCAGATGGTTCAGGAATTTTGTCCTCTTTCTCTTGGAGTTTCACTACCTTGTAAATAACAGTTCTTGTGATTAGTTCAAGAGCTGCTGCAGTTCGTTGTACGGCTTTATCAGCAGGAATAGAGGGATGCCCATGAACCTCCACATACTCCTCCTGCTCAAAGAATTCCTAACTATTAAGTGGCACATCTCGACACAAAGGATTTTCACTTCGTGAATCATTACTCGATGATTGGCATCATTTTTGAGACATTGTCACACTTTAAATCTTGTATAAATAATATGAATGAAATATATATAAAAATAGATAAATATATATATATGCATAAATGAACATCAACAATAACCACTGAACAATGAACAATATTAGCTTGCAAAGAACAACTCGACACACGTGCTAGAGATTTACAAACTGAAGCACGTGGTTGGAAATAGCTACATCCGGCAACAGAGCCGCTTCCAGTTCCGCTTCCGCTTTGTCATAGACCACCTGAAATGCTGCCTTGTGATTGGTTTAAGGAGTCTAACAGTTAAAAGCTTTTCATCTGTTTTCTGCAAGTGTACCAACTTAATCGCTAGCTGTCAAGTGCAACGTTTCAATGGCAGGGGTATAGTTATGTCCAACTAAATAATATGTCATAACACATTAAGTAAGGTTTGTTTAGGAAAGTTCACAACTACTTATTAATTTTCAATAATCTCTTTCCCTTATACACATATATATCTAGATGTACAAATATTATTACATGTCTACATATCCCTAAATTGTCATTGTCTTTGCTGGTGATTTTTAACATAAAATGTTAATAAACTAATGCAAAGACATACTTGAAAAAAGTGGGTTTGTGGATGTGCATTTTAATAATAATGGGTCTTCAGATTTATTTGCCAGTCAGGTTAAATTAATGACATCATTATTAGTTCACAAGTCCCTTGTCTCAAAGAGGTGGTGTGGTACTGAATCTTGGACTGCATGCGTTTCCAACTTTGTAAACAGGTTGATGTATGTGGCAGTGCAGAACTGGTTTTCACTAGGACATGTGCATGTTTTTCATGTGAGATGGAAGTGACCAGCGATCACAGAATTTGTGTGGTTGAATGTTAAGCCAAAACACTCTACACTACAAAAGCCGTCCAGTTATTTGGGTTACTTATTAGCATACACACTAAGACTGTAAGTTTATGAGATGCAAACAAAAGATACTCCAAATGTAAATACTGGAAAGGTACAATACAAAGGTGGTGTAAACTCACTTCAAAGTATTGATGTCATGAGCAGACAACTGACTGGCAGCAATTGTCATATAAATCTGAAGACGCATATAAATTATAACAGTATTGAAAGGAAAATAAGTATTGCTACTTGTAATTTAATCTAGTATGGCCTCAGCTTAATTTTCCTTCTACCTTTTACTGGAATGATTAAAGGAATTAAACTATGTTTCCACAAATTTAACCATGCTTCAAAGATTCCTAAGCAGATTACAAGCAGGAACTGCTATATTGCAGACATTGTTTATTATAAAAAATAGCTATGAATACTGGCTTACTGCATACAGTAACTTTGCTTTAAATACCATAGATGTTTCCTATAGTACAGGTCTGAAAGTATACAGTGACATACATCAATTATTATTTTTGTAGTTTTGTTACATTAATATAGTCTAACCATTCATAAAAAGTATATTACTTTGCTAGTAGGAAAGCCACTGAGTATCAATGATTACCTTAAGTGCAAAAAGTGTACAACACTGTAAGAATCTTAATGAAAAAGTAAAAACTACTGCAACTATTTCCATATATACGTCCTTTAACCATACAGCTCATATTGAATGTTGAATGAAAGTACAAAATGACTGCTCAAAGAGACAAGGGTTCTTTGAGCTGAATGTTACCTGACATTTGCATTTTCAGTTAAGGGAAATCTTATTCATTCAAATTCAGTGATATCTTAATTTTCCTTGTAACCTGCAAAATTCCAAAGGCTTTACTAATAACTGATTCAGGTTAACATGACTTTTATATATCATGGTACATAGGATTAGAACTTAATGTGCTAGATGGCAGGAACCCTCCACAACTTAGATTTCTTATGTTCACAATTTAAAATAACTATTACAAATGCTAACAATATCTGTAATCATAAATGAGCAAAAATAGCGTAACTACATGCTGTAAGCAAATTCATACCCAATACCATTTCTGTTTCTTCACCATTATAAGATATGTAAACAATGATATAGTGTTATAATTTATTGTGCCACAATTTTGAGTCATATTTTTCATGATCCAAATAGACCAGCTGGCAAACTTTCCAAGCTGCATACCTTAAAATTGCCAAAACAAACGTTAAATATTTACTTCACTTTTTCTCTGTTTAACTGAGAATAATTTACAGTGCATATGATCCATTCTTCTTAACTTTGGAATGACATTTCAGAAATTGGTGGATTGTTAAGCAAATATCAACTGTAGCATTCTATCTGGCATAATCACAGCAGTGTTGCCACATTAGACTAAAGGCAGATTTCACCAACTGATGTTAAAACTACTGTTAGCATCTTATTAAAACTCTTGCAAGTTTTCACAGTGAATTGTTAGCTAACATCTTGTTAATGTCAAAGTCAACCAAAATAACAGTTTTTGAGAAGGCAGTGACTGAACTACATGGCTTCAATTTGTACTCCGATGTGCTTTTGTCTACACATTGCAGTGCTTTCTGTTTCAATAGCAGACAACTACTTATGTTCTTAAAAAATTGCCATGTGATTTTCTTGATTGTTTTAGATTAGAACCATAATGTCAACTAAAAAAATCTAGGTGCAGAGGAACTAATTTTTCACTGTTCGAAAAGGCATTTTTATAGAAATGGTTACCAAGTGGGGGGGACGCGCGCGCACGCACACGCGCACACACACACACACACACACACATAATTAAAGGAGAAGGATGCATCCGGGAGAAAATCCTCAAGGAATTTAGTTGCAATGTAAGCATTTCTCTCAGGTTCAGTAAGCAACTGCGGAAATTTTATGCTGTCATAGAATGCAGCACCAAACATGCTACATGTGAAGAGCTTTTATATCAGTTTAAAACTGGTGGGCACTATATTAAAACTAAAGTGTGTTATCATTGATTGAGGTTTAAGCAGGCCCCAACAAAACTACTGCTCGTTTCTAGATGCAAATGCTTTGGAAATCTTCCAGATAAACATACAAATGGTAGCTTTGGATATTCCAATACTATCATCTATCATTAAAAGAAATTTAGCATAAAACCTCAAGAGTAATTAACAGTTGTAGCATGACAAAGAGGCATGTTTCTGTTGAGTAGTAATCTAACCTCTCTTGCATTTACATTACAACCCTGCTCATGATCACTTTGGACAGTCTGTTCCACTTTTAAAACTTCCTCCTTTTATAACTTATCAAAATCATTATGACCTGCAGCTCTTTTTCAGTTAGGAACAGCATTCGAAAAATCTAAATACAGCAACTACAGTCAACAGCTTGGTTTGTAGCAGCCATTTTCCAACTTTTAACATTTGTTGAAATGCCTCACAATGGTATACCATGTTAGCTTAACACAGAGTTTAACATTACAACTAACATAATTTGATTAAACAGAATTTATGTTAAATCACTTTAACATTATGTTAACATTGATGATGGTTAGTGAAATCTGCCCTAAGCTGCACCATATACCGTTAATGTTAGCTGTCATTTGAAACTTGTAATATTGTTCCGTTAAGTACAACTGTTTTCATTATAACTGTCCCAAGTTATCAGATATTAGTGTTTGTGTGATAAACCACCAGTAGCCATTTTATAGCATGGCTTTTTATTAATTATACTGTTTTATGCAGCAGATTGACTGTTTGAGGATTCTAAAGGCAAGGCTTATCTACAGAGTGAACCAAAAAACTACAAACCGCCTGCGCTGTGTTTTTCCTGTCCGTGTCCTCGGTGCTTGTTGCCATCGGCCGCTATCATAGAAAAGCACGGATAAAACTATACAACATTTTTAAAACTACTTTTAAAGGTTTTACTTTACCTTACTACTTTATCTTGCTCATGGCGCACCATACACCAATTTTTTCGTCATGAAGGGGTACTTCATGAACAATATTACCGGCTGCGCTGTGTTTTTCCACTGGGCGTATGGAAACATGATAACACGCTGCTGCTGTGAAGAAAGTCACGCTGTTGAGTGGTTTTGCTCTGCAGTATGAAGTGCAGTATTGAGTTGACGGTGATGTGATGTAGTTCAGTTATTATTATTTTGTCCTGCACTTAGTCACAAAGTATATTACGGCTCAGTATATGTTTTCTACTGCACAGCTTGTATTTATTTATGAATCGTATGTGTTAACTCAGTCAGCTCGCCAAGTGAAAGTATGATTTGCAGAAAGATTTCCAGGTGTAAAAGTTCCAGGCCATACAACAATTCATGAACTTCACAATAAATTTCAGGCTACAGGAAGTGTTCAGGCTAAGAAATCTAAAAGACGGCAAAAGAATAATAGGGCCAATTTTTTTCGAGTCAATAGTTGAAGCCCATGCATACATGAATACAATTTTTCCCCCTGATTTTAGAGAATTAACAGACAGGGAGCGTGATTTTGCCTTTTTTCAACAAGACTCTGCAACAGCTCATATGGCCATTATTTTGATGAGAACAATTGAAAGTGTGTTTGAGGACAGAATTATTAGTAGAGATTTGTGGCCCCCTTGGTCCCCCGATCCCCTGCAATTTCTATCCCTGGGGTAACTTAAAACATAAAGTGTACAAGACAAACCCACACACCCTGGAAGAATTACAACAAAATATCTGCCAGGAAATTGCCAGCATTTCTCAACGTGAACTACAGCGAGTGATGAATAGTTTCCTAAAGAGGTGCCAAAAATGTATGGACAACGACGGTGACCAGTTTCAGCATCTCCTTTAATAAAGCTGGTAAGTAAAGTCTTTAAAAGTAGTTTTAAAAATGTTGTATGGTTTCATCTGTGCCTTTCTATGACAGCGGCAGATGGGAATGAGCGCCAAGGAGGCAGACAGGAAAAATACTGCGCAGCTGGTTCATAGTTTTTTGGCTCTCCCTGTATGTTTGCCATAATATACCTACAGGGTTGCCATTAGCATTTGAACAATCAGACAAATTAAACCCCTTGCACATATAAGCGTCAGTCCTAAAGTTAAGAAAATAAGACCATAATTTGTAACTGTGTGGCATCACCCTCTAACCTATAGTTCAAATACAATTCTGGATTTCTTTTGTTACTATAAAATAAAGGAATTTCCAATTTCAGCTAAATAGAGTGAATTTCACATGCATTTTTGTTGATATGCAGCATAGAAATGTGTGCCTTTAAAATGTAACTAAGAAATAAATCTCTATAATGCTTCACTTTATTAATTCTATGAGAAATGACAAAACAGTTTATAACAAGGCATATGAGTAATTTAAGATAATTAAATTTCTTTTTTTCTTTCTTCAGAATGCTACATATGCATCAAATAAGGTTATTAAATATACAGTATTTTAAGGAATAGTATGACATTTTTCTTATTTATTCCATTTACAGAATAAAATAGATACTGTATGACAAATGTCCTTGGTTTTGCTTTTTCAGTTAATGAAAATTATTTTAAGCAACTAATTTCAAAATTAGAAAAAATAAAATTATTTTTGGGTCTGTTTCTTCTTCTTTCTTAATATGACCAAACACTGTATTATGTCTTTTTTTTCTGATGATTTTCTTAGCCATGCTTGAATCTATACACTAAGTTTCTGTGCTTATTATTGGAAAAATATGAAATGTTATCCCATCACCATCTTATTTTAAACTGTCTGACTCTTTTACAGAGCACTTTCTTCTCTTTAGTCCAGTGTAGCTTAAAATATTTTTCATCTAAAGAAACAAATAAACCACAACACTACTATGTGCTGCATCACATAAATGAAAAAAATGAATGGTTTCATACAATCATAAGTGTATAATTCCACTCACATTTACTAGCTACATTTTGTGAGCAGTGTAATCAAAGTTAAATGACTATGACTTCATAACTTTTAGTGTATTTATCTGGTTTAAAAACATTTGTAACCTACATAGTTGGTATCCTCTATCTAAAGGCAAAAACTTTTGTGGTTCAGAGAAAATAAATAAATATGTAACCAGCAACTTAAACATGTGTTTTGCAAGACATGCAATGAACAGTAATTTTTATTAGGTCAAAAATATGTAAAACTAAAGTCAAGTTAATTTTTTTATAGACTGCTCCTTTAAATTTGTAAAATAATCTTTTACAATTTTAAAACACAATTTTCTGGATTTTTGCACAGGCACAACTGAGATCAAACAGCAATTTGTGCTGCAGAAAAATATTTTCTAACAGTCTACAGAGTATGTTCCAGAAATAAGAAAAGCATAACAAAACAAAAAATAAATATGACAATTAGTTCGGATTTTAATATACGTGGACGTACAAGATATGTTTTTTCAATAATTACTGTTTTGAAATTTGGCCACTGCAGCTGCCATTCCATGCATGCGCATTGTTGGTTAGCCAAAGATGCTATTACAGAAGAATTTGACTGTGTTTACATCCATTTGCAAACATGTTAAAATGCCTCAGTTGATTGAAAATCCCACCGACTGTGAAATACATTCTGTCATTCATTTTCTTAATGTAGAAGAGGTCAAAGTGGCTGAATTTCATCAGCATTCAGTGAAGTATATGAAGAAAACATTAGGAACAAAGGAATGGTAAGAAAATGGGTCAGATCATATAAACCTGGCTGCACAAATGTGCATGATGAGGAATGAAATGCGTGACCTTCTGTGATTGCTGAAGACTTGGTGCAGAAAGTTGATGGAAAAGTTCCAGAGAAAAGATGCTTAATGATTTCCTTTATCTTGCAAGTTTCCTCAAATTTCAAGAAGTGTTCTTTATGGAATTATGACAGACCACTCAAAATTGTCACGTTGTAGTGGTTATTAAATCAGGTGGCAGATTTCTCTGAGCATGGAATACAAAAACTGGTTGTACAATATGACAAATTCCTTAATATAGGTGGAAATTATGTTGAAAAGTAGATTAAAGTATAGGCTTTCATGTAAAAATAAAATTGATAGAAAAAGTGCATTTGTATGTTATTTATTTTAAAATGGTACTTACTTAAAAAACATACCTTGTATGTAAAATCTTACTTTTCCACATCACAACTTCCCTGGTCCATATACGCAAAAAAATCTTATGCAGGGTATTTGACACATACAGTTCTTTTATAAAAAAATACCATCCTCTTGTTTAATCTTATTACCAGAAAGCCTTATACTAATCTTAGTTGAATATCTAGCTATATAATGTACCTTACATTACAAGAAATTTTTTAGAATTTTTAAATACCTGAATAAAACTAAAGCAAATGAACTTTCTAAACTTTCAGTCAGCAACTGCAAGAATTAAAAGGTACTGTGATATAAAAATAAGGCTGGAACAGAAAAGTAAACAAAGTAAGTCTACTCTACAACTTATGTTGCACTAGTAACTGATTTATTTTTATCTAAAACTACATTACAATGTGCATCCATTACATTTCCAGGCATGCTTTTAAACTTAAAAAAAAAAAAACACAGGCGATGAAAGAGCACAGAACATTTTAGTTAATCACCTTTCTTCTTTGGTAAGTTTGTTTTCACTTGGTGCTGGACTTGAAGCAGTGCTGGCATTAGAAATAACTGTAGCAGGTCGAGCAAGCGTAAGAATGACCTCTGAAGACCCTTGCTCTGTTCCAGAACTATTACTCTTGTTATGTTGGTCTGAACCATGCTGTAACCTATAACAAGTATTCATTATATGAGATAATGTTAATTCAATAACTCTATTGTAACTGTACAGCCTGCAATTTCTTGGATCTAGCAGGGATATTAAGAGCTACACAATTAAGACAGTAAATTACACAAAATTAGATCATCATTTAAGAAAGTTACACATGGTATTCCGCAAGGCTCAAACCTTGGTCCATATCTATTCTTATTATATATAAATTGCTTATTTAAAAAGGTAACATGCTGGTGATTTAGCCATAGGATACACAGATGACACAATGATCATTGTGAATGGAAAGTCAGAAATGGATGTACAAAATAAATCAAATTTACTACTAGAAACTATTAATGTCCAGTTAAAAGAACTAGGTATGGCATTGAATATTAACAAAACAGAATGGATAACAAGTAACACTAAGTAATGCAACACAGTCCAATATACAACTAAACATAGAAAATGGATTAATTCAGCACGTTACAGAAACAAACTTTTTAGGGCTAGTGATAGATTATAAATTAAACTGAAAGAAGCATGCCAATAAAACAGCCAAAAAAATAAACACAGGGCTATATATCTTAAGACAGTCTGCACAAATAATGGATAGAAAGAGCTTATTACAAATATATTATGCATTCATACATTCATACCTAAGTTATGGGGTTGTATTATGGGGCAACGCACAGAAAAAAACAATGTTTAGATTTTTAGGCTTCAGAAGCGTGCCTTGAGAATAATATGTAATTTAAAAAAGCTTGATACTTGTAGAAATACCATAAAACATTAAATATACAATAAAAAATCATAGTAGTCAAATTAAGAACATGAACATACATAGACCTAACACAAGAACAAAGCAGAACTATTTTATTAATAGGTTAAGAGGAATATTGGGACATAAAAGTATAGAAAACAATACTAAAGATTTGTACAATCACCTACCTAACCACATAAAACAAATAACAGAAGATAAGAAAATATTTAAAGTAACTAAAATGTATCTGTTAGAAAATGTATTTTATTCGGTAGAAGAGTATAAATTGCTAATGTAAATGTTTTATGGTACCAATTGTTGTACAAGATGTTTTTTTGTTCAATTATACATACATAAATACATGTATATATACTTATTCTTTTTATGTAACACTCATCATTTAACAATTTGAGAATCCTTGTAAAATGTATTTATAATTGGAGCTAATAAATGAAATGAAAGAAAGTAATCTTTTGTGTCAAATAAAGGCTGGTTCACAATAGTTCGAGAACGGTAACCAAAACAGAGACGAGAAAGGGAATCAATGCACCATACAAGATTTTGGTTCACAACAGCTCAGGTAACAAGAATTGGAAAGCATATCAATGATCATATCAATCACATAGTGGAAAGTCGATTTTGCGCATTGGGATCTCATTTGTTATTAACTGAGCAATGATATTTCCTTTCACCTGTTTCCAATTCAGCCAACAAAATGTGGGTTAGCCAACTTCAAAATTCGATAGAGTAAACATTATCTAAATGCATATCCATTACATTCCTGATCCCTCTAGTTGTGGCAAGCTTTCATTCCTTTATTTAACGGCATACATTAAAGTTGTTTATTGCTCTTTGTTAATTTGTAGCAGTTTTTGCTGTTCCTTGTAGTTCTTGCTATTGTTTTTAAGGTAATAGGCAGTTTGGAGCTGCATATAAATGAATTACAGATGACCCTTTCACTAGCACTAATGCTCAATGGATCTGCCGGTGTCAAGACCTAAAGTTAGAATGTATATATGCTAGAATTTGCTCCAGTTTCATTTTCAGCTTGTGACGGTAGAGAGCACCAGTGGCTGTTTCATGTCACGGCCACCCAGAATAATTTTCACAGTGAAGAGTCCAATATGGATCTAATATGCTGTGCCAGGGAACAAGAACAAGAAAAGTTAAAACTTGGCCTAGACTTCTTTCCTGTTCCCAGAGCCTGGGAAAGCTTCCCATCAATTGTGAATGCTCCCATTAAAATATATGCATTTCAACTTTGTCATTCCTGTTCTGGCTATTGTTCTCAGTTGTTATGCACCAGTCTTAACCTGTGGAAACCAAAAGGGAAACATGAACAGAAACAAAACAGTACACACACTTGGTTCCCAATACCCTAGTAATGAGAACTGGTATATATATGAATACCAAAGTGGAAACTCAATTTTGTGCATTGTGAATCACCTATTTTTAACATTTTTTCCCCTGCTTCCAATTCAGCCAACATAATGCAGATTAGCCAACATTGAAATCCGAGAAGCAACATTTTCTACGAGGGCAGATCGAAAAGTAACACACAATAATTTTTTTCTGCCTTGGTAATGCAGCTGGAATGTTGCAATTTCACACAGATATAGTTTTTTGAAGTTTTCACTGCAGAGGGTATTTTTTGTTTCATGTGCAGCTCTAGCGAGAGAAGCGTGAACTATGCAACAAAGATGGCACCCATGTTACTGCCATCCACGTGTGAAGAGCAGAGAGGTGTGGTTCGATATTTGTGGGCCAAAGGGCATAAACCAAGTGATATTCACAGAAACATGCATGGTGTGTATGGGGATGATTGTATGGACCATAGCAATGTCTCTAGGTGGTATGCATTTTTCCTAGAGGGCCATGTAAACCTTAGTGATTCGCCACGCTCGGGAGGCCAGTAACAGCTGCAACCCTGCAGAATGTCAGAGGCATTGAGGCGGCAATTTTGAATGACCAGCATGTGCAACTGCGAATCTTATCGCAACAGATCAACATTTCCTATTGTGCAGTGTACGATATTGTTCATGACATGTTGAAATTCCAAAAGTTAGTGTTTGCTAGGTGCCTAAGAACCTGACAGACAACCACAAGGGCCAGCGAATGATGACGAGCTTGGATCACCTAATGCGATACACCGCAGAAGGGTATGACTTTCTGAAAGGAACCGTCACTGGTGATGCATCGTGGGCATACCACTACACGCCCAAAACCAAGCAGGCAAGTATGGAGTGGAAACATGCTGGTTCCCCAGTGAAGAAATAATTCAAAGTGATTCAATCTGCTGGGAAAGTGCTTGTGACAGTGTTCCAGGATATATATGGTGGTGTATTGGTGGACTTTGGACCACTGTCAATGCTGCAGCCTACATGAAAACTTTGGTGAAGTTGCGTTGTGCCCTTTGTGACAAACGCCACAACATGAATGCTGACAATGTCAAAATTCTTCATGACAATGCTCGCCCCCATGTTGCTGCTGCTGTTCATCAGAAAATCACCAAATTTGGTTGGGAGGTGCTCCAGCATCCACCATACAGTCCGGACCTTGCACCGTCAGACTTTCATTTGTTTGGTCCCATGAAGAAAGTCCTGGTCGGCCAACGCTTTGCGACAGATGCGAAGTGAAATCAGCAGTCTGCAGATGGCTATACTCCGAGGAAACGGGCTTCTACAAACAGCGCATATTGAAACTGGTATCACAGTGGGAGATATGTGTTGAGAAACTTGATGACTATGTCGAAAAGTAGGTAAAAGGTGTAAGTTAATTTGTGATTTCTTTTTTAACTATTAAACTTTTTTGTGAAAAAATTATTGTGTGTTACTTTTCGATCCGCCCTCGTAAATGTAGATCCATTCTGTTTCCAATTCCTCTAGTCATACCAAGTGTCATTCCATTATTAATAGCATACGCTAAAAGTTATTTGTTATTCTTTATTAACTTCTACCAGTTTTTGCTGTACTTTGTTTGTAGTTTTTTTTTGAGGCAATAGCCAGTTTTGAGTTGCACATAATGAAACTACAGTTGAGGCTTTCACTAGAAGAATAAAAGCTCAATGGACCTGAAGGAGTCTGGATGCACACTTGCTAGAATTTCTTCTAGTTTCATTTTCTCAGCTTGCAACTAGAGAGAGCTCTAGTGGCAGTTTTATATCACAGCTGCCTTGACAGTTTCTACAGTTAAAAGAGTTTAAAGGCTGGTTCACAACAACCAAGAATGGTAACCAGAACAAGAACGACAAAGTTCAAATACACGTATTTTAATGGGAATGTTCACAACTCCCGGGAACAGGAAAGAAAACTTGGCCAAGTTTTAACCTTCTAATTTTGTTACCAGGCACAGCATATTAAATCCATACTTTGCATATTAAACTCTTCTCTGTAGAGATTATTCTAGATAGCCGCAATATAAAACAGCCGCTAGTGCTCTTTCTAGTCGCAAACTGGAAACATGAAACTGGAACAAATTCTGTGTATATGCGTCCTATCCTCACATCCTGATATCTGCAAATTTATTGAGTCGGTTCTTCTAGTGAAAGGGTCATCTGTAGTTTGTTTATACAAAACTGGCTATTGCCTCAAAAACAATAGCAAAAAAATAAAAAGAACAGCAAAAACTGGTATAAATTAACAAAAAACAATAAACAATTCTAATGTATGCCATTAAATAAAGGAATGAAAGCTTGGTACGACCAGAGGAATCATAAATATAATGGATCTGCATTTAGATAATGTTTACTCTTATCAAATTTTGACATTGGTTAACCCGCATTATGTTGGCTGAATTGGAATCAGGTGAAAAAATAGTATAGGTCAGTTAAAAACAAATGAAATCCCAATGCGCAAAATCAACTTTCCACTTTGTGATTGATACGACCATCGATATGCATTCCCATCCTCATTACTGCCTGTTGTGAACCAAAATCATGTATGTTGAATTGCTTCCCATTCTCATTACCATTTTGAACCAGCCTTAATATGCACAATATAGATCTGATGTGCCATCCCCAAGGAATAAGAATGAGAAAATTAAGATTTGACCAGGTCTTCTTTCCCATTTCCAGGACTCAGGAAAGCTTTCCAATAATTGTGAACACTCAGATTATAATACATGTGTTTTAACTTTTTCGTTCTGTAAAACTTCAAGTTCTAGGTAAGAAAAAAGGAAGCATTAAGAGTGTTTGACTCAAATGTTACTTTATTAACTACATGAAAAAGTATAAATGCCCTGGCTATGAAGAAAAACTTTAGCTTAAAATCACAATTTTGAAAATTATTGTTCTCATTTGCATTTTTCACAGAACTGATTTCAGTTTATTAGTTCTCTTTGGAAGGTTTGCACAAAACTAGGACAAAAATACAAGGCATTAGCATGGGTGGATTATTCACAATGCAGAAAACATCTGGTGAAAGCAAAATTCTTTATCAAAACTACATACTTCCTTTGAAAGTATATAAACGTTTGTAACGTGATATAATTAAGTATTCTAGATTTACAAAAATCATCTTCTCTTGTAAGAAAAATTTGTGTTTAAGATTATTTTATTTTGCATTTCAATAAATTTAGTTTATTAACAACTGTTATACATGGATAAATTGCTTAAATTTTTTTATATTCGAGGTGTGATCAAATAGTTTCCGGAATGATGTCATAAATACTACACAACAGTTTGTTTTATCTAATCTGCACTGTCACCCTCAAAGTAGTCTCCTTGGGAGTTGATACACTTGTCCCAGCACTTCTGCCACTGCTGGAAGCACCTCTGGAAGTCCTCTTTTTTCAACATGTTCAGAGCTTTCTGCGATTCACGATGGATGACATCAATGTCCTCAAAGCGGGTCCTTGGAGCCGCATTTTAAGTCGTGGAAAAGAAAAACATCTGCTGGTGCCAATCTGGAGAATAGGCAGGATGGGGAACAGTATTCATCCTATTTTTATCCGAAAATTGGCGAACAGAAAGGGCTTTATGCACGGGAGCATTGTCATGATGCAGGAACCAGTCACCACTCCATTTCTCCAGCCGTTTGCATCACACATTCTCCCTTAATCTTTGCAGCACTTGTTTGTAGAACACTTAATTCACTGTTTGACCCTTAGCTGTTCTTTAAGATCTGTGCAGGCAATCACACGGCTTTCCTTTTGGTCATTTGAAAGCAGGCAGGGCACGAACTTGGCGGCAATTCTTCTCATGTCCAAATTGTCTTTCAAAATGCTTTGAACACTTCCAAAGGAGAGTTCTAATGAGTCAGAAAGTTCTCTTATGCGCCTATAATTTAAGACCATTTCCCTCACCTGATTGATATTTTCATAAGGTGGAACAGTGCCGTCCCGAACAATCTGCATCTTTAACTCATGTCACACCACTTTTAAATTTTGAAAACCACTCAAGTGCTTGAGTTTTGCCCATAACTTCCTCCCCATAAGCTGTTCTTAACATTTCATAGGCTTCTGTTGCAGTTTTACCGAGTTTAAAGCAAAATTTGATGTTCGTTCTTTGTTCTTCATAATCTGACATTTTTGCTACGTGGAAAAATCGCAGCACATGCAAAACACGTGTTCACTTCAGAGCATCTACCTCTCACTGCATGGTCACAGGAAGTTATCATGACCTCTCATTTTTATCAGGAAGGAACGCTGCATGTACAGTCTGGGTATGAATTAAAGAAATCTCAGCGTCAGCATTGTTGTGAAGCCATTCCGGAAACTTTTTGATCACACTTCATATGAATTAATGTATGAAATTTTTGTGATAGAAATATATGCAACATACTTTGCCAACACATTTCAATTTAAAATTTACTTTTCCTTCAATACATGAATGACAGAACGAAGAAAAACCAAGAAGATGCAGTTTGCTAAACCCTCCTTTCCAGATGCAGCAGAGATTTTAGTGTCATATTTTATAATGCTAGAGAAGATTCTCAGATGGCAAAAAAACCTTTACAGATATGAAATCTCAATAAATGTAATATCCCAGAAACAAAATGTAAAAATGTTTACTGAAATGGCTGGAACAAACATTTCATTGTTGAAATCCAGGATAGTTATAGTTTTGTGAGAGTTTTTTGGTGTTTAAGTATCCCCTCCTATGAGGGATGAAAATATCTGAGTCATTTATATCTCATTTTATTTGCTATTTACAAACCCTATGAGTTTTCACAATTAGCCTCATTATCAAACCCAATTACAAAACGGCCTCAATTCGAAAGTCAACACTCCTGGAGAAACTTCAGAAGATTTCAATATTGCATTATTTTACTATGTTACCTTATTACACTGAAGACTAGGAATGTTAACAAAGCCAAACAAGAAATATGCCTATCTTCTACTGGTAAATGATGAAATGTTACATGCCATAACAAGAATTTTGTGAAACTAAAATATAAATTGAAAGTTTTGTTTCAAACAATGGTAAAATATTTACTTACTTTCTGCATAAATGCTTTACCTGCAGCATGTGCAGTGTGACATTTTTAAGGACAGTTTTACCAACTGATGTTAAAAATACTCTTAACATCTTGTTACAACTTTAATATACCTAATGTTAAAACTCTTGTGTTTCATCAAACTTTTATAGTGAATTCTTGGCTAACATCTTGTTAACACTAAAGACAACTGCAAACAACAGCTTTCGAGGAAATGTTGATCAAAAACCCCAGCTTCCATGCTCTGATGCTCTTTTGTCTGTGCAGCACAGCGCAAAGACAAAAGTTACATTCATAGACAATTATTGCCATGTGCTTTTCCTGATTGAGGTTAGAGTCATGATCTCGACTGAAAAACCTAGGTGGAGAGGAACTAATGTTTCACCATTCAAAAAGGTGTTAATTATAGAACTGGTTACTAAATATAGATGCATTAACAAGTGCAAAAAGCTGATAATGGACTTAAATTAAAGGAGAAGGATGCAGTATGGGAGAAAATCTCAACGCTTTATGATGCAGTATGTAACTGCAGTAATATTACGCTAACAAAAAATGCAGCACCAAAATTGCAAGGTATGAAAAGTGTTTAGAGTGGTTTAAAACTGGTGGTGGACACTACATTGAAACTAAAGTGCACAAAAGTGTGTTGTCACTGATTGAGGATCAAACCCCAAAAAACATAACTGTTCACTTCTTAAGGAATTACTTGGGAAACTTTCTGAATAAAGCCACAAATGGTAGCTTTAAATGTTACAACTATCACTTACCATTAAGTGAAAAGTGCCAGTAGAATAAAATCTCAGTAGCTACAGTTTCAGCATAGCAGAAAGGGGTATGTTTGTGTTGGTAGTATTTTAATCTCTCTCGCATTTCCTCTACAACCCTACTCATGACCGCTTTGGGCAATCTGAATTACTTTAAAAATTCCTCCTTTTGCAAGTTTTCAAATTCATTATGATACACGACTCTCCTTCAGTTAGGAATGGCTTTCAAAAAGTTACGATAACTGGCATCAACAGCTTGGTTTGTGGCAAACATTTTCAAAATTCTAACATTTGTTAAATACTTAACATTATGTTAACTTACAAAATGTTTAGTAAAGTTACAACTAACATTGTTCAATGAAACACCATTTGCGTTAACTTCTATTTTAAATCAATTTCATTGTTACAATTCAATATTGGAGTTCCCCAAAGTACCTCTGCATTAATTTAACTCCTTCAGCACTGGCACTTGTGACTTCATAATGTAACCAATACTTTGTTACCTTTTGAACTTGAACAACAATACTTACTGGTCTCCTTCCGAAGAACTTTGTGATGCTGGAAGAACGCTGAGAGTTGGCCCATTACTGCCAGAGCTGCACAAATTTTCTCTTGACCGTGAACGAATAGTGATCGTTGTTTCACTTCCAGTACCACTAATACTATTGCTGCTACTGTGTACCTTTCCTCCTATGCTGCTGCCAGTAGATTCCTAAAAGACAATTAAAAGGGTTTCAAACCTTATTCTAAAGCATGTCACACATGCAAAACTTTGTATTTATTTAATAGATAATGCTAATTGATCAAATGGCCAATTGATCTGATTTGAAACAACTGTTAGCATGCAAATAACCCTTGAAGTGAGATTCTATGTTCATAATCCACAGCAGGCTAGTTCTACAGAGCCTTCTTTTGGATGCATGCCCATATTACAGGGAATTGCTTGCCCTACACTCTCTGCTTCTAACCAGTTCTATTTCCCCTACACTTTCCCTCCTCTCCATGTGCTGACTAATCAGTTAATATAAAACCTTTGCACAGATGTTGACACATTGTGAAATCACTATTATAATGTGTTAATGCGGTTATAATAACAAAATGCCTGTATACTTTAGCACACGATTTCTATGTGACAACAAACTCTCGAAGAGAAGTGAGATGATTTATAGACAGATCCCCTGCTGTTCATGCACCTCACGCAGAAACTGTAATCTTGTGAATAGATTTAGGGAAACAGGATCTATTCTTAATAAGAAACCGAAAGTAAATCACTGCATTCTTACAGAGGAAAACCTCAATGAGATCAGAGAAAAATTAGAACAAACTCAAAAAAATCTCTAAGAAAGCTTGCACAGAAATCAGGACTAACACTAAACTTTTAAAATTAAAACCCTATAAGATGAATGTAATTCAGGAATTGCAACCGTATATGTGAGTAAAGTTAATTTCTGTAGTTGGGTGTTGGATAATGTTAATGATCGCTCTGTTAACCTGTGTTACGGAGGAAGTATGATTTTATTTACATGGCCATGAAGAATTAATGAGTATTAACGCAAATTTTCTTAAAAGATGTGAGAGATGTACAACAGCTAGGTCATCATTTCCAACATCTGGTTTGATAAGGTATGTGATTACTGTAGTTATCATTTGCATTAAAAATTTATATCAACCTTCGCTTTTATGTCCTGGACATGCAAAGAGAATGAAATGCTCCGCATAGCAACCAGCTCTTAAAAGATTTGAGTTGTGGAGCTAAGCAAAGCTATTGAAGCAATTGGCAAATACTGTAAAGATTGGGGGTTGAGAATAAGCAAAAAGAAATTCAAAATCATGATTTTTAAGAAAGGATATAAACTAAGAAAGCTTAAATTTAAGGGTTATGAATATCTGGCTCCATTGGCAAACAGCTTGCTTCCCGGTGCCAAGAAAATTCCTGTTAGGCTGGTCAAGTGACCAAATGAAGGCTCTGTATATAATTTTCCTATTTAATGTGATGCGCTTAAATAGCACAGTGCACCTGTGCATACTGCCAGTCAATCAATGGCAGTGCTACAAACTGTTTTTGAACAGAATAACTGATTGGCCTGATTATTCCCAGTTCTAAATCCACATGATTATTATCTAAGGAGAATATTAAAAGACACGTTTTATGCAAGTCATTCCCATATAATGTTCATCATGAGTCCCCCAATATTTCAGCTGAAAACAATCGTCCAGTGTTCAAAAATATGCAAGTCTTGGATAGAAGTAGGAAGATATTAGGTCAAACATCTTGTGTAACTAAAGGTAAGCTTAATATATCAGTTTCCACATTGATCTCTGGAAATGGCTTTCTTCCTGGACTGGTTTAGCATTATTGGGGTTTCTCTTTTAAAAAAATCCATTATGTAACTTCATATTAATAAATTCTTAGGGCTTGAGCTATAACTGCCACAGTTACGTTTCTTGTAATATTGCAACCAAAATTTTAACAAAATTCTGAGAAGATTTGTTTTTGGCTTATTGATTATTTGCTTGTTTTGGCCCTAACAATAAAAATTATTTAAATATTTGCATATTTAACTAACTAGTATTGTTAATACTGAATGTAATGATATAAATAAAATCTGTACAAGATTTACAGACATATATTAAGTGTTTATGCATGATTTCAGTACATAATATTGTTTAAAGCATGCCATATTCACAATCCAACATTACAAACTGACATCTTCATATTCATGCAATTCTCTCTCTAGAATGCAACTACTGATCTTCATCTAAAACAAATGAGGCTGGATTACCATACAAACGGAGCTCTAATGTGAAACGTTTGTACCATGACAGACATACTGTCTTTCAACTTGCTTATATTGTACTTCACATCATTGATACCACTTGGTGCACATTGTTTTTTCAATAGCATCTTTTAGCCACTTTCCATTCCACGGTGGAAAGTTTAATTCCCTGCATTCAGTGCTGCTAACCTAACCTATCTGCATGTTTTGTCTATTTTACTGCAAATATGTGCATGAACTATATTAAATCCTGTAACCTTTTATATATTTATTATTTTAGACTTGGAATATTATCTCGATAGTTGAATTTTACCATTTAAAACTTAACCGAATCTTTACTTCCTTTTTATTTGTTAATATTTAGTTATGATTTATTCATGTAGCAGCTAAGTATGAGCAGCACACTGATTTTTGTAAGGTCACCAACCAGGTGTGGATAACCAATCGCCAGTTTGCCACCAAAGTTAATGTTGGTGACTTTGCTACTGGAACCAATGTTGCAGAGCTGGTAGTAATTAATTTCATTTTCACTAAGTACTGCTTCTATTATTCACTATCGTTGAAAAAAATAGTATGCAATGCACATTCATTAAGTGCACTGGAGAATCTCGGAAGTAGAAAATACTTGACTTTGTCTCGTATTTTGAAACTCTTAGGGCAGGTTTCACCAACCGATGTTGAAAATGCTCTAACATCTTCTTTGTTAACACAGTGTTCAAAGTTTAACATAAGGTTAAAACTTTTGCATTTCATCAAGCTTTTACATCAAATTGTTAACTAACATATTATTAATGTAAAAGACAACTGCAAACACTAGCTTTCGAGAAGGCGGTGATCGAACTACACTGCTTCTGAATGTTCTCTGATGCACTTTTGTCTACATGTCAGTAGCAGACAACTATTTACATTCATGGAAGTGCCATGTGATTTTCCCAATTGTTTGAGGTTAGAATCATGATGTCAACTCAAATAAATGTTTCACCATTTGAAATGCATTAATTAACATCTGGTTAATAAGTATAGATTCATTATCAACTGTGAAAAAGCTGACGGTCTTACATTAAAGGATAAAATTGCAGCCTGGGCAAAATCTGCGAGTAACTTAATTGGAGCGAATGCATTCTCTTAAGATCAGTAAGCAATTGCAGCAATTTTATGCTAACATAAAGTGCAGCACCAGAAACATTAGGTGCAAAGAGCATTTAAGACAGTTTAAAACTGGTGGTGGACACTGTATTGAAACTAAAATGGACGAAAATGTGTTATCCACTGATTAATCAAGCAGACCCGAAAAAAAAAATAGTGTTTGTTTCCTGAAGAAATTCCTTTGGAAACCTTCTGGATAAACCATAAACGGTAGCTTTGGAAATACCAACATTATCACCCACAAAGTAAATGAAAAATGTTGGTAGCATAAAATTTAAGTACCTAATTAACACTTGTAGCTTAGGAGAAAGAGGCATGCTTCTGTTGGTAGTATTCTAATCTCTCGTATTTCCCATAAAACCATGCTCATGACCCCTTAAACAGTCTATATTGCTTTAAAAATTTCTCCTTTTGCAGGGTTTCAGATTTATTATGACATACGACTACTCTTCTATTAGGAATGGTATTAAAAAATGTCAGTTGTAGCAAACTCGCATCAACAGCTTGGTTTGCGACAGTCATTTTCCAACTTCTAACATTTGTTAAATGCCTTAAGTTGTGATCTTAACTTAACACCGACTTTAACACATTGTTAAAGTTGACATTGTTTGATGAAACAGAATTTGTGTTAACTTCGATGTTAAATCAGTTTAACAATGTGTTAAGATTTAGCATCTGTTGATGAAACTGGTCCTTAATCATTCTCCAATGACGCACTTACCACACTTGTATTGCAATATACTATTATATTGGGGTACAACTTATCCCAGGCTACTATTCAACCTGAAAATGCCATTTTATTAATGTAACATTATTTTAAAGATAGACAAAATTGTTATTAACAAAACTTACTTAGAATGATGTCTAGTGGCAACAGTTTTAAGGATAAACCCTATTTCAATTACACCCTGCACATAGCTAGCCTGGAGGTAAAAGTAGGTAAGAAATACATAAATATTAACATCACATACCAATATTACAAAAAGCTGGCATAATTACTGATAAACGTACTGCAAATAAACTTAAAAGCCTTAGGCAGTGGCTCATGCTGCCTGTGAGGTTACCACGGTGTTCCCATCAGTTTTTGAAAGCTCCTCCATAGTCTAGTGGTTACTGTGCTAGGCTCTGGTTCTCAAGGTTGTTGGTTCAAACCCAGAGGAAGGACATGAGAGTAAAAGTCCTTAGCATGGCTTTCTTCAGAAGAGAAATAAAGCTGTTGGTCCTGTGTAATGTTTATTTGCACATAAAAGAACCCTACATCTTGAAAGAGAAGGTCCCTAAAAAAATTGTTAACTATTTCATGACCATAACATCATGTTTCTTTCCCATGTTGCTTTCTATGGAAGATGGCTAATCACCTGCCACCATATCTGCCTAACAGTGGAATCAATGACTGTTGAAATTCAGCTGATTACAGAAAGCATGCTGTATAACATCTGCATGATGGGAAAATAACCAACCAATTAAAACTAACTTTTGAAAGCTCAGGTAGCTTTAGCACACACTCATTTATTATTCTCTTTTAAAACTATTTCTGAATGCAGAAGCTGGCAGGACACTAGTTATTCTGTAAGATTCAGAAGTTTCCTTTTTATGTTCCAGTTTTACAAGTCTTGTGCAAATGGTAGTCAAAAATGGATCTATTTTTTCATTAATAGTTTCGCACTAGGAACAGCTTCATTTCAAAAATTATTTTCCATTTCTACAAGTTTCATTTTTGGAGGTGTTATAATAGTTCCAAAATGTTGTTCTTTATTTTTAAAACTAAAAAACAGTGATTTCTTTCCAAAACAAAGAATATACTTACTGGGTATTCCTTAAAGATTGTAACAAAACAAACAAAAAATGTTACAAGAATACCTTGTAATCTGCATTGGATCATCTAAGAACCGAATGCCTAAATTCTTGGATATATTCCATTTGCTTTCTTGCTTCCCAATAAAGACCAGCAATGTTCTTATGGGTGAATACTTGAGCAGTCAGAAAGATGATCCTTATTTATTGTTAAGTTTTTTTTCTTTACACAGGATACAAAATGGAGAGTTGAAAATTACAATTTTTTAAATGCATGCTACCAAATAATCATGTCTGGTCAATACTTCAAATATTGCTATAGCTTCAGGTCTTAGATGTTTGGGTATTATCTAGATGCCCAAGATTTATTATTACTTTGAGTTTTGAAGTGTTCCAACAGCTCTTTTTGGAAGTTTCTTTTAACTATAATGTTTGCAGAATAATAGGGTAAAGTTTTACTTGGTTTCTGTAAAATTTTGGTACACTTTTTTTTTTTGTTTGTTTTGGGCCAAAGAATCAGATTTTCATTACATAGATCAAGCAATGAAAGGATATCCATTGGAGATGGATAATTTTATTTTGTTTGATCAATAATCTGCTTCTTTTTATTTCTAACGCTTTATTGGAGATTGTAGACTTGTTTGTTGATACTGTTGGTAAAGCTGAAGTTGAATCACACAATATAACTACACTCTGAAATGAATTTGTTGTGTAGAGAAGAAGAGTTAGTGCTATTTCTATTACATCATCAAAGTGAGTGGAGTTTTACCGTATTGCAGCACAGAAACTAAACAATTCTGAATAAATTCTAGCTCCAGCTCTATCTTCTATTTCCATTCTGGATCAATCTGTATAAATATGTAGCCATGAGGTTCAGGATATGGACTGTGAATTGTTTCCAATGTGATTTGTTTTAATTCAATACAAGTCTTATTGCTGTTTAGGAAGTGTTTAATTAAATTTGTGTTATAAGTTATATCTATATCTTCCAAGGGTGACATTGGTAAGAGTTTTTAAGAAGACTGAGGTTCAAATTCATAGTCGTCACTTATGTAAAAAGAAGATGCTTAAGAAATAAGTATTTCCTTCTGATAAGGAAATGCTTATTACCATTTGGTATACATACATGGTACTTATAGGCTCAGCGCTAAATGCTTACTTATTTCCAAAGCACATGTGGCAACATGGTTCAGCTGTTTCACAGCCACTCGGATGCGCGAAGGAATATGTAAACGAACATGCAGGTCACTACATAGCCAGCCACTATTTTGATTTTCGTTGTTGCTTCGTTCACAACAGCTGTTGAGCACATGGCAGAAGTTTGCAAGCTTTAAATGGTACATTTATTAATTAGTTAACTTTCATTTAAAATCAAGTAGGTTGTAAATTTAATTAAGGGTTTGTAGTAATAGTTATACAGTTGTATTAGTTAGATCGAAAACATGCCAAAAGGAAAACATTTCAGCGAGCAGGAAAGAAACCAACTAATTGACTTGGTACTGAGATACAAAGACATCGTAGAATGCAGGCAATTGGACCCTGTTGATGTACTGGTCTTAAGTGATATTTACTTGCAGACTGTTTTAAAGCTGAAAACTTAGCGTAAAGTGTTAGTACCTAGAAGTATTTACAATATGCGCACTGTGTATATGCATACATGAAAGCAAATCACAAATCCAATTACTACACCATCTAGCAGTAATCAGAAAAGCAAACATACCCAATAACTACCAATGTTTGGCTTTAACAGCAGTTTTACATGCAAAATCGGTAAACCTTTGTTCAAGATTTTGGTAATTCAATGTATACTTGCAAATTAATGGTAAAGACGTGTGACTTGTAAAGTGATCCATCGCAGTGGTGGTAATTATGCAAAATAGGCAATTTGATCAAGAAAAACACTGCAGAGATGTACTTTATTTATTGCAGAAATATTTCCAGATTTTATTTTTAGAAATTTATTAAACGACTCTGAATAAATGCAGCGGAATCTCATTTTCTAGGGACCTAAGGACTTTGGACAACATAACGGGAAAAAATCTGAACAGAAAACACATGGATAGTGTTAAAGCACTGAGATTCTATGCATTATCTTTTCAAGTAAGCCTGTCTTATGTTGTGACTTCATAATCTCTGTTTGTTAAGGTTACGTTGTTTACAGAGGCATTAGATTATTATTACAACAGCGGCTTTAGTAAACCGATATTGCTTCTTAAATTCAGCATTCCAATGCATTTCAAAAGAATTCTGCAAATCACGCAAATTTGTATTAATGCACAGTACAATTTAGTTATGAAATTCCATATAATCCATAAAACCGCTATCAACATTAACCTCTGTTGTAGGCAAGTGATGCAAGATGGCATCGGCTCTCCTTATTGCATATAAGCTGAGGTTGGAGCTTCTTTATATGAATAAGCATTTCCTTATTCGCCTGAAAGAGTAGCGTCTTTGTATTGAAAATCGCTGCTTTAGGACTTCCTTGAAATAAGCAACGATTATGAATTCAACCCTGAGCATATATATGAAGCAAATCTTCTCACTTATTATATTTTACTTCCTTATGACAAATACCGTGTACATTAGTTGTGCCACTATAGCATTTTTCTTCAATTTACCTTATTTTTCTCATCTCGTTCAGCCATATAGTCAGGATTTATTAACCTCATGAGATCTTCCTGTAATGTACTGCCTGTGAGATTTGCACTGTTTCTGTTTGAAGAATTACGAGCTGTGACACCAGGCCTTAACCTTGCTTCACCAGTATCTTTAGGCCTTGGACTCTGGTTCCTGCTGCTTCCACTTGAAGGTGTTAATGTACCCCCACCAACAGAACTAGTGCCAGTAGTGCTAGCACTATGATGGTGTTTTGCAGAGCGACGAAGCCGAGGAGAAACATTACTGCTTCCTGCTGATAGCTCATCTAAAAGCAAAAAAATAGATATGGTATTTAAGACCATTTTCATTTACAAACCCTACCACTTGCATACAAAACTTTGACTCATTTTTGGATATATTACAATGAATAGTGAGAGCATAAATGAAAAAAGAGATTCAAAGTTATTATAAACCATTAAGAATTACTGCATGCATACTTTGGTTCCCCTTAACATAGAAGGACCAAGTGGTTGAACTGACTGTTAATGATTTATAATTAAGTACTTTTACACACTATAGACCCCACTGAAGCGAAACTTTATTCATTTATTTGTACTAAGCCACCATACACAGAATATGGCTATCTTTAGTCCAGGCTGTTATCTTAGCTATACTCAAAACCCAGCCACTGCCGCTAGAACAACAACAACAATAATAAATAATAATAATAATAATAATAATAATAAATAATAATAATAATAATAATAATAATAATAATAATAATAATAATAATAATAATAATAGTGAGGGTTTAAATGCACATAATGTTTGAAATAGTATTAATTAAACATTTGTTTTCGCAACACATTGTGGTCTTAAGCTCATTTGCTTCTCTTTTTATAGACCATTACCATTTCTTCCTAACTTTGATTAAGTACTTGCCTACCTTCTTACTATCTTTGCTAAAAAGTTTAATCAAGGCTACTTTTCTGTCCAATTTAAGTAATTTCTCACTTATACACTCTTTTCTCCAAAGCTCTGTCCCTTTACATTCAAAAACTGTATGTTCCAAATCTTCCTTCCCCTCACATATTGGACACCGGTTCTGTTGGAAGCCTTTTCTCATCCCTTTAGCGTCCAAATGCCAGCTTGAACCCAAACAATACTCTCTCTTTGTTCTTTTATTTAATTTATCCAAATATCCTTCTCTTTCCCAGGTATTTAAGTGAAACTTTATGAATTCTGAATTTAGTAACTGTAGATCTCTTTAAAATTTTATTTCAAAATATTATACATGCTTCAATTTTATACGGTTACCTTTTATAACCATAGCCGGCCAATTTGATTAACATGTTTTTCTTTCCTGCTTCTACAGTGTTAAAAATAATAAAAATTAATGATCCATTGTTGTTTCCAGCTAACTCAATCATTTACTATTATTTATCAATGTATCATGTTTCAGTAACAAGTGTCAAGGCTGAAGACTTGTAGTATTAGTTTATTCATAATACTGTATATTTTCTATACTAACACTGACACAGAGACATATTGTCATACTTTGAATTGTTGCCAAATATTGAATCAGTAGGAGATCCTTTCAATTTATGTAAAGAAGATGAGCCTGCAATTCACAATGAAAATCGTGATAGGGATAAATCCCTTTAAAACAGGATAAATATGACAATGGAAGTACAAAACATTAAAATACAATTGTTAACTTTAAAATTATGATTAAAGATAAAGATGTGATAAAACTGTGACTAACAGTATGAATAGTAAAGGATCATAATTTATGACAGTATTCTTGATGAAAACAATTCTATTACATAATTTGTGATACTATTTCTGATGGAAAGAATTTCTTCAATTTATTTCAGAATAATATTTATGCTTTATTAAAATAAAATATTTAAAAAACAATTGCTAGCTAACTCTAGAATGATAGAAGATGAATATGTGCGCACACATGCACGCGCAGAGGCTTTTTTTCTAAAAATGCTTTTTTTTGGATTCAGGAAGCCTCAAAACATGTATTTCCGGTGAAATCTCAATATTGAAATTTTGGGAGGAATGCAATACCTTCTCTACCTACCGTGTACATGGTAGAGAAAGTAACAAGTATTATCAAGGGATGATGCACCGGTCAAAATGATTGGTGCTGGCCTTATTAGGTAGTACAAAACTCCTGTTTTCCTAGTGTTATTTCAAGCTCATTTCACTTATCTGAGTAAAGCAGATCCAATTTTCTATTATTACACAATCAGCTGTGAATGACAAAACCAGATTTTCATCATTTTCACGGCAGTTTTACTAGTTAACTACACTGCACTATTTAATTTTAGGTTCAACTAACTTCCCTTCTTTATTCTTCAGCTCAGTGATAAAATAAAATGCATTTGGTAAAACATAATGAAAATGTAAACAATGAACTCTTTCATTTCATGAAAACTGAAAGTTATAGAACTTAACAAAAATGGTGGTATCATTGCCAATGTTAACATGCAGTTTATAATTACTAAACAAATTGTTTCCAATATTAAAAGGAAAGAATACAAACTTTATATCATTTATCTTTAAATGCAATGCGGGAAAAGGTTATCAAAGCACAAAACTATGGCCACTGGCAGATGGAAACTTAGACAATATGTATCTTATTAATTATTACAATAATAAAACAGTTTGTTCTTCATTTCTCTGTTAATCTACAGTTTTGATATTCCAAACAATCATAAACCTGAGTTAATTTGGAATAGCAACGTTTTGCTGTTTAATAAATTGCGTTATAATTGGTCTCCAGATTTATTTGACCTTTACCACTGTTTGTTTAAATGAATAATGTCTTTATTAGTTTAGCAAGTCCCTTGTCTCAAAGGGAAGGTACGAAATTGAAACCTCGGACTGCATGCATTTCCAACTTCATAAACAGGGTGATGTACTGTGCCAGTGCAAGACTGTTTTTCACTAGGACATTTTGTGCATTCTTTGCATGCAAAATGGAAGTGACTACCAATCACAGAATTTGCATGGTTGAGTGCTAAGCCGAGACACTCTGCACAACAAAAACCATCCAATAATTTAATTTACCTATCAGCATACATGCTGAGATTGCGAGTTTAGGAGATGCAAGCAGAAGACATTCCAAATGTAAATTCTGGAAAGATATTATACAAGTCCCATTTCACTAAGGTGACCTCAAAACTGTTGACACCCACCCCTTCCACTCGTCTTTCGCTAGTCCTCTGCTAGAGGCACTGGTGATAAATTTGCTTCAAAGTATTGACATCATGCGCAGTCAACTGACTGGCGGCAACAGCTGAATAAATCTGAAGACTCCATATAATGGAACTTTCAGTGTGATCACATAGACAAAATGATTTGTTTGACCTCCCTTTCTTTCTGGCGAGTACAGCAACTAGTTTATGTAAAAAAATTATGTTTAAAAGCTTTCTGGGCTATCATGTGGCTGTGAGAAAAGTTAAAAAGTAAGCTAAACAACAGTGATCAGTAATATATTCCCATTACCAGGAATCGAAGTATTTAGTAGCCAATAAACTACCAGAAATATTAGCTGAGAAGAAAAAACTTGTATCACACTCTAACTTCACTTTTTTAAAAAAAGAACTACTTTGTCATATATTTTAAAGGATTATGCCTCCATCCTCAGTGGAGATTTAAGGCTGGTTCACAACCGCCTAAGAACGGTAACCAAAACAGAGTGAGAATGGGAAGCAATACACCATATAAGATATTGGTTCACAACAGCCTGGTAACGGGAATGGGAATGCATATCGACGATCATATGGATCACAAAATGAAAGTCAATTTTGCGCATTGGGATTTCATTTGTTTTTAGCTGATCAATGATATCTTTTCACCTACTTCCAATTTAGCCAACATAATGCGAGTTAGCCAACATCAAAATTTGATAAACATTATCTAAATGCATATCCATTACATTTCCAATCCCTCTAGTTGTACCAAGCTTTCATTCCTTTATTTAATGGCATACATTGAAGTTTTTTATTGTTCTTTTTTAATTTCCATCGGTTTTTGCTGTTCTTTGTATTTTTGTCATTGTTTTTGAGGTAATAGCCAGTTTTGAGTTGCATATAAACAAACTACAAATGACCCTTTCACCGGAGGAACCAACGCTCATTGGATTTGCAGGTGCTGGAATGAGGTTAGGAAGCACATTTCTTCCAGTTTCATGTTTCCAGCTTGCAACTATAGAGAGCACTAGCAGCTGTTTCATGACATGGCCGCCTAGAATAATCTCTAGAGTGAAGAGTCTAATATGCCGTGCCCGGGAAGGCTTCCCGTCGATTGTGAATGCTCTCATTTGGATACATGTATTTCAACTTACTCATTCTTGTTCTGGTTACCAATCTCACTGGTTATAAACCAGCCCTTACTGGAAAGCTCTTGGTAGCAGCCTGTTCAATGTGTCTTTATGGTGCAGATGAATTTTGAAATTCATTGAATTCAAATTGCCTGTGGTATATAAAAATTTCTCTCATTTTGGTTTTTTCTGATTAAAACATTTTCCCAAACTGTTAATTCAATTTGATTATGGACCGATTTTAGTAGCTTTGGTTCAATGTGAAAATCATGATTTTGTGACCAACATTGGTGTGCTACTAGTGATTTGTCTATTTGATTGTTTTATATTTCTCATGGTGTTCTTTGAAGCATTGACTGATGTTTCTTTTTGTTTTCCCTATATACATTTTTTTTAAATACGAGAAAACACACATCAGCTGCACATTTGAGGTTCAACCACATCGCTGAGTCTGTATTGCAATGCAACTAAATTTATTCTATATTATTTTTGTTGTTATTAACTGCACTACAAATAACACAGTGTTTTCAGTCGCAGAAAAAGCAAATAAATAAAGTCCAAAAAGTGGAATCTCACACAGTGAAGCAATTAATAAATCAACATCCCCCTCAACAGAACTGAATACTATAAACAATATCAACACATGTCAAATCTGCAGTAGAGAACAGATTCAACCAGGAAATGGTAGATAGGAAAATACGTAAATTCAAAAGACAAAAATGCATCAAGCAGGTCACCACACTTTCTAACGCAGCAGAAAAGATCAACTTCAGGAAATTCACATACCACCCAGGTCTCTTTCACAAATTTCAGAAAATATTCAAGAATCACAACATTACCCTGGCACCTTACAACAAATTTAGCATCAAGAATCTCATTAAAGCAAGAAAATCTGATCCCATACCCCAGGACAAAAAGTCAGGAATCTACCTGATCCAAAGTGAAAATTGCGAAAAGGAAAAACAAAAAGGAACATAGGCACCCACTTCGATGAACACTGGCATTGCATAAAGTTCAAACAGACTGACAAATCAGCAGTTGCTTTTCACTTTGGGACTCATAGCCATGAGACACCAATATCCAGTTGCTAAAGCCAGCCCAAAAACCCAAAGAGCTTGAAGTATGGGAGAAGATTTACATAAAGAAGTTTGAAAACCACATCATGAACTTTGATTTGCCAGAAGCAGACAACCCTCTATTTAGTTTCATCCATAGGCCACCAGAGGACACCCCAGGCTTTCAACAATACAACTTGAAGAGTTCATCCGACAGTCAACAGACAGCTGATGATGTGAGCTCATGCTCACGATAGATGTTCTCCAAAATAAATAAGTGAGTGAAGCTAGTAAGAGTGTGTAGGTTGACTCCACTTTCATCAAGTGTATTTTAAATAAATGTTTACTTCTTTCATTGTGCTTCAAGCATCAACTTCACATTACAATTTCTGAAAGTGTAATTAGCCTATTGTGATACAACAAATGCCTTACTTAATGTTATTTTTCATGTTATCAAGTGCATTTAAAATAATACAGGTTTCCATTTAAAAAATCACAAGTTTAGGTTGAAAATCAGAATTGCTTACATTTCTAAATGCCTATATCATCTACATTATTGAGCCCTACTCTCTGGGCATACTGTGAAAGTCGTTTTTCAATTTCTATTTTTGTTTTAAGAGATATTTGCGGTGGAAGCTTTAGGTGCCTCACCCTGTATACATTTTTGTATGTTATTGGGTCATTTTAGGTTTAAGAAAGACATGCAATAACAATTTACAGAAAAAGAACAGTTTTAAATCATTTATTTCACTTCAAAATTAAGCTACTATACTTCCAGAAAAGGAGATAACCCAATTTAAAATGAAACATTTGCTGAAATGTTCAATAATTTGCCCAGATGTGTTCCCCGCCACACCCTGTAAGAGGATTGTCCAGGAAAAAGGGGACATGAGATCAAACTGCTTTATAGTACTAGCATAGTAAAGCTTAAGGTATAATTCTGTTCTGTATTGTTGCATCCCAGAACACTATATAGAATCCAGTGGTTTATGCTGGAAACAACTACTGTCTATTCCAAACCAGAATTCACTCTGATGTAAACAAAAACCACGTGCTTCTGCTTGTCACAAACCTAAGAACACACTCTTACGCCAACGTAAATAGTTCTTTTAATATATGTATTGTATCATGAAACATTGGAGCAGGGAAGGTACAGAACTGCACATTTTATTGCAATTATCATAACAACTCATTGCTAAAGGTAATGGATATATACTAAACTGTTAAGAGATTACAAAATATGATTTTTGTCTGCTCTTGTGCCAATGCCGAGAGCATCTTGCTTGTTAATACTAACTGTATGCATGACTGCTATTCTCTTACATATAGAAGAAATGCAGCAATGAATTCCCAGAGGTGCTATCTGAGTACCGAATAAACACTTCGCGTAACACAGGAAATATGATAAGCGAAAAAGCATTCATAATACACAGGTATGCTCAGCTCAGGTCAAATTTTGTAATTTAATCAGTTGGCATTTGGGTGCTCATGGCAGAGGAAGGTGCATGTAGTGCGAATAAACTGTTCAAACACAAAAGCGGGAAACCATTAAAAGGTGGCGAAAAACAAACAATACTTAATGTATTCAACTCACTATTAGAAAAATACCTGACAGTTGCATTAATGGATATTACGAAACTAATTTCCGATTTTACAGGCATTTCAGTGAGAAGTGTAACCAAGCATGCAGGGAGTATAAACAGACATAATACAACATAATAGAAGAGGAGAATCAAATGTGGTAACTTGTTTAGTGTGCGACAATGCTGTGGATAAGCTTGTCATTAACTTGGAGAATAGTTCCGATTCCAACATGGCAACTGAGTCATCTTTGGAGGATTAGTGTTTGGGTGTTGCACTTTTGCCTGAGGATTGTGATTAACATAAGTAAAATGTTCATTTCCGCATGCTTATAAAATCGATTGTTACTTCAGGTTGCATTTTGAACTATGATTTTCACGCAGGGCACCTTTACATATTTTGAAACAATGTTCAACTGTAGGTGATATGCAGCAAGCACATGAAAGAGGAACTAGTAGCCATTAGAGGCAGAGATTGTGAACTACTTTCACATGGATAATACAAAGAGTCTGTTTACTGTGAGAGGCACTCTGATTTGGAATGGACAGTAGTGTTCACTATTTTCAATACAACAGCTAGCTCATGTAAAGTAAGCATAATGAAATGAATTGCACTGATACCTTCACTTGCTCCTCCAAAAGGTCGTTCACTGGTAGAACTTGTATCAGTAGAATGGCTATCATTGATACTCAATCCACGTGATGTCACACAGTCTGGTGGTAAACTGGAAGACTTAATCATGTCAACAACAGCATTTTGATGACTGGTATAGTCCGATATCTATGGAACATAAAATATTTGTTCTAGTAGTTTCATGCTACTATATTCTCTGAAACTTAGCAATATTTTAATAAAACTACACATGCATCTGGCAATATAAGCAAACAGAGACTTATTTACTACAAAGCATCATTATTTTTATGCCACATTGACTCCAAAGCTTTAGTCTGAAATGAAGTAGCATACGTCTCATCTATCTAGTAGATTTCAGCTTAAGTATTCCAACCAGACACCTGAGAGCAAAACATCCTTTCCCATAACAAGCTTATGCATAAACAGGGTAAAAACTATGGTGTATCTTGCCTCATGTATGTCCAAAGCAATATGAGGAGCATACTTGCCAATTTCCTGAAATTGAAACTCTTAAAACTTTCCCTTGTCCAGAAATGAAAAATTTTGCAATGAAATGAAATTTAAATGCTTAAAATGTTCAGTGCAGTAAATGCACAAAAATTCCATGTAAAATAAATGAGAATTCCATTTTATAAAAATCATCGTAGATCTCTGGTATCACAATAAAGCAAAGAACACCACTTCCTAGGCTATACCCAAATTTCTAGTCCATATTTTATACTTCTTAACGTATCCCAAAATAAAATACATAAAATATTTGCAGCTTCCTTAGAAGCACAGCACATCCCTTAACAAATGTGTTTTAATATATTTCTATTTCAAGCAGTTGCAAACAGCTTTTGTTTCCAAATTGAGTAGTTTCTATATTATTCAGGAAAAATTACACATAAAAGCATAGGACTTTCCCCGGACCAAAACTTTTTTCCAAAATAGGATACTGGTTTATTCGGAGTCTGATTTGGGCAGATTTTGCTGTATAAAGCATGTTCATAAGAAGAAAAAAAAGAAAGAATCTCTGTACACTTGACACAAACACAAATTAATTCTAAAAGGTTCTAAATATATTATATAACAATAAATATTTGTAGCAAATCTTTACTTATCTTTTTAAGTCATTAATTAAATTCAAAAGCAGAACATGTTTCATATTCCATTTGATTACATTATCAGCTTTGTTTTTCTTTTACTTGTTTATCTACATTGTTACAGTTACTGCCGCTAGGTAACATATTACTAGCTATGGTACTGCCATTTATTGGAAGTAAAACAAATTTGTTGATAGAATCAATTGGCAGTATTTCAAAATTCATTACGAGATCTTTATTCTTTAACATAAATATTATCTCCCATGCCATTAAATCAATGAGACCATTTAAACATTTCAATAATTTAACTTCTGAATTTATTTCATGATTAAATGACCAAAAATGATCTCAACAATGAAGAGTGTTTATTAGAAGTTTGTGAAGTGAATAAGATCATGATGGTTATTTTGTTAGAAAACAAGAAGTAAATTAATAATGGAAATGGATAGCAATTTGAAATGCAAAGGTGATCATGTTAAAAAAAAATTAAAAAGTTGTGTGTTTTTCATAAGGATTGGGAAGCATTTAGCAGTTGGTTAATATTCAATGGTGACGATAAGTATTACTCGGGACATTTAGCAATAGCGCTGGTTTGGTGGCACTGTTAGTGTTTACGTTCAAGTAGCCTGTACTTGCTATACACAACAGGATAGTTGCTACTTGGTCACAAATAAACACCACTAAGATATACTGTATTTACGCAAATCTGTTCCGTAGAATTCAAGTTTTTTGTTTATTATGTCACAATGGATTGCTGGAGTTAACATGCATCCGGAAACTCGCAACAAGCTAGCCGTTCACTTATTATTGGCCTATTATTGAGCATTTTTAGTTAGGATATGGAGGGCAAGGGCAAACAGAGAAGAACGTCTTATGATGCCTCTTTAAAGCGTAAAGTAATCCTTTATGCTGAAAAAATGGTAATAGGAAGGCAGGAAGGGAGTTCAGTGTATCAGAGAGCAACGTTCACTTGTGGCGAAAACAGAAATTGGCATCATTTGCTACTAAAGCTAGTCATTCAAGAAATGCTGTATTTCAAATGCTTTGGATGGTAGCGAGGATGACAGGGGGAGAGGAAATGAACCTGTTTCTGATGTGGACACTTCCGAGGATTCCAGTGATGAAAGCATCAGCGAATAATGGTGATTCATGCTTGTAATTTATGGTATTGTATTAATACATTCATTTTGAATGTGTACTTTCCTTATTTCATGTTCACTAATTTCCTTCTTTAACAATGTGTACCTAACAATAGGGCACTGTCAATTCTATAATCTGATGGTTTATATATATGATAAATCTATTGTTATATTAAATAAATTTAAATAAAATACCTATTACAATATATAGAAGTGGTTGTAAATATACAATTTCACTAAAATAGGTTCAATACATCAGAAATAGTTTCGAGGATTCACTTCCTCATCGTCAGCTGATTGCAACTGGTTGGTTTTCCCGTATTTTTTATGAATTTGTAAATTCAAGAAAATTGTCAATGATAGCAATGTGGCACTCATCCCCAAAAATAAATTCAGCATAAAATTCCACATAAATGCAAACCAAAAAGAAAAAACTGACAACTCAAAAAAATCCGGGATTTATAGAATAGATTGCAAGGATTGTGAACAAATCTATATTGATCAAACTAAGCGTAACATAGAAACGAGGCTTAAGGATCATTTTCGAAACATCAAATCCAGGGAAGAAGAAAAATCAGCAGTTGCAGCACATTTTTGGATACAGGCACATGAAATTGAGGACACAGTATCACTTGTCAAGCAGGCACAAAAACCTACAGAATTAAACATTTGGGAGAAAATATTTCTTTGGAAATTTCGTCCAAGGTTAATGAATTTCAACATCCCTATGGACAAACTTTTTATTGCTAAACTTGTAGAACCACCACTAGAGGGACAAAGGGACATATGTAACCATCAGAGGAAAGTCAACCAGTTGCAATCAGCTGACGATGAGGAAGTGATTCCTCGAAACTAGTTCCGAGGTATTGAACCTATTTTAGTGAAATTGTATATTTACAACTACTTCTATATATTATATTTAATCTTTTCACTATGTCTTCCAATTTAAAAGTAATAAAAATACCTATTACCTATGTACTGTCATTGATGAGCTTTACATTCGATAGAAACCCTTTTTTTCATAATTTTAAGTTTCAAATATGGGGTGCGCATTAGATTCGCATAAATACGGTATGTCCTGAGCAGTGCAAAGCATTTTGTATATATTGCAGCATGTTTCTCGGTTGCACATTGGGGGACGAAATGCACATCTGTCCCTTATTTTTTTTCAGATATCTGGCAACCCTGGATACAAGTAACCAGTAAGCACAGGAAAGTATTAGTTGCAGTTATATGCAGAGATTATACTCCACAATATTTAGCTATGTTGGATAACATGAGGAATGAAAGAAAGAAATATTATTAGCCTACCTTTGGTGCTCTAGGAGTGAGATAGTCGAGAGCAGGCCTGTTTGGAGTTCTCACCTCTCCAGCAGATTTGAGACATGTCACTTTCTCACCCAATTTAAATTCATGATGTCCTGCTTCATACTCCCCGCCACTAACCTGACTGATGTTACAATGCCGTGGAGGTGTAGTGGGGGGAAGCGAGTAGTTTCCCAAAGTAGTACTAAGTGGAAGAGAATGAGTAGCTTGAATGGGATGCTTGGCCCCAAGCTGTTTTGGTGGGACTTGCTGAAATGCACTGCCTCCACCAGAACCAAGCCGAGCTGGGAGAGGTGGTGGTGGGGAGTCTCTAACAATCATGGACATATCTGGCTCAGCAAGCTCCAACAGTTCATACCAGCGATCATCACTTGAGTGGCCACTTGAAGAACTTGTCATTGTACCCTGGAACCACAGATCCCACTTGTTTACTATTCACTGTTGCAAGTTTTGTAATGGGTATCTTAAGAGATAATGTTTCTATGCAGTAACTAACTACATATTACAATTTCAAAAATATTTTGGTATCTTTCAATACACTTTCCTTAAAGCAACAAAATGTCAGTTGCTCTATTTTACACCCGAGCTTTCCACTTAGCTCTTGAATGGTGTCCCACAAGGAGCAATTAGTATTAAAAACATTAGAGTAAGACAACACTTCTGTCTTATGGTTATTTTTAGCAGTTAACGAACAAAACTGAAGTAAGAAAAGTAATCATTTTTTACCTCCAAGTTAGAAGAAAAGCAGGTATCAGTGAAGGATTTGCTGCTGGACCCTGTTCCATAGCCAGAGCTATTTGAAGATCTGGGTGGTGAGAAGCTGCGCTCATATCTTCTTCTATGTTTTCCTGGTACAGCAGCTGCTGCATTATGTCCTGTTTTATTCTCTCCTGCCCCTGCTCCCCCTCCTGCTGCTGCTCCTCCTCCTCCAGACACATTCTCATAGTCACCTTCATAATTGCCAAGGGTGTACCGACAATTTTGTAAGCTGCAGCCCCTGCATTTTAAAAGCAAATGACCAGGTATAACTTTTTTTCCTAACAGCAGCCATTTGCACAGACCATTAATATTCACCAAGGAAGTTTTGGTGAATCATATGTATGAAATAAGAGGTGCTATTGAAGCACTGCTTTCTTAGAACTGAAGTTCAGACAGGGTCTCAAAGACAACAGTGGAAAGATACCAACAATTTTTGTAAAAATGTTTTTGACATAAAGTTGTATTGTTTTCATATATATATATATATATATATATATATATATATATACTGATATTACTTGTACATAAAAATTGAAAATAAAATTGATAGTATAAACAGAATCCACACACATTATGAATACAACACTAGAGGCTGTGATAACTTTCATAGAAATACTGTAAAGAACAAGTCAGCAAAAAAAGATCCTCTTATAAAAGGAATTATTTTTTATAATAAATTGCCCAATTATTTAAGGATATTAAATGGAAATACATTTAAAAATCAACTAAAAAAGTACTTAATAGAAAAATGCACTTATAGAATAGATGAGTTACAGTTTAAATTATTTTATATGTTAAATCATTGATTTATAATTTGATTAATAAATGTAGAATAAATAATTTTGTATGATTGATGTAGATTAGATTGTGATGATACTTGAAACATGTATGCCTACAGGCAAAGTACATTTACATTTACAAACTTAAACTTTTTACCAAGTGTTAAATTAAAAAATGTAATGGATGTTGTTACCAAAACAACACATACAATTAGATATAAAGGACTCAACCATTGCCAACTCCAAAACTTTCTTGAGAAGTATAATAGCAAGTATGGTATGTTAAAGATCAGTGGCTAGGTCATGGAAGATTACTTGATAGATTCTTCAAACTACAAAATGAAATTTCATTGTTTTACCAGTGCAAGATAGCACAGTACAACATGCGAGTTTGTATTGAGTCACATTGTTGAATCAATCTGCCTTCATTGCATCAAACACTCCTTTCAAGTGCTGCCTGCAGTGTGTCTGCAAACATTCTATGCATGCAACGTGTAAATCACTGTATTTATTCATATTTTATTTTATAACTATGAACACCCTGATAACAGCACTTTATTAACATTAATAGTATTTAATAATACTAGGATATTCTGAATAAATGTTTTAGTTTCACAACGTTCCAAAGACACTTAAAATAAGTAAAAACCATATATAACTTTCTGTGAGTATTGTAAAAGTAATTATTATATGGTATAACAAAATAAGAAGTTTCATCTACAAAATGAAATTCGGTTCAATATTCTGAAATAAAGGGTTCCAGCATTATGAGCACTTACACAAAATTGTTCAATACTGTGACAACCATAGAGTTTTAGATGTCAACATTTCATAAATATGCTTTCCTTACTAACCTTTATTAATAGGAAAAATTACAATTGAAATAAAAAGTCTAGGTCCTTTGCCATTCAATTTCACATTGGATGTCCCATATGTCAGTAGTACAATGTTCTAAAATATCACACTGGGATAATTTATTTTATACAAACACTTGAAGATGGATCAAAGTCATTATTCTTTCTTTCAATAACACATGTTTTTGTGTTTTTAAAATGGCAGGGTAATGAATACTCACAAATAGCCTTAAATCTTTCAGCTTTATCGCTGTTTCTGTCTTGAGCTCAAAACTATTTTAATTAATGAATAATAGTGGCATTAATTCTTAAAAAATATTGGTGTTTAAGACTGTTATGTACCTTCGTGGAGTCCCATCTGGCAAAGGAGGAATGACAGTAACTGTGACCAACATTGAGGTCTTAAGAAGGTCTACCATCTGATCATAAGATAAGGTTGAAACAGCTACTTTACAAATCTGAAAAAAGAAATCATTATGCATTTATTACACAGGATGAAAGCATTAAAGCTACACATTACTAACCAAATCATAGTTAAGCCCAAGGAACTACCCACCTCGACAAGACGGGCACCTTGGCGAAGGCCTGCTTGCCAAGCAAGACCCATAATCTCCACTTGTGTTACAACGCCATCTGGTTGAACATGAAAGCCAAGCTGACCCATAGGGTTTCTTTGTAATGACAGCTCCTGGGCAACACAACCCAATGTTACTGCACGAAGCCTTACGACTATTTCCATTAGTTCATCACGGTCACCACCTTCCCTCATATGAAGAGTGGTGCACTCTCCTTGATGATGATACACTCTTAAACTAAATAAAAAAAAGTTGAACATCAGTACCAATTCCTGGCTTAAACGCTGGTTGACAAAAACCGAGAACAGTAACCAGAACGAGAGACATGAAACTTCATTGCAGTGAGAATAATATAAAGTTTACCTGTTAAAAGTGCAATTAACAATAATCTCACAGCTCTATAGTAGGATATATCAGTGAAGTGTTATTTAATTGTGTGAAAGATTAATAAAGGGAGTGGAGTACAATTATAGTTTGTGTAAGCTTTCATTCTTTAGCCATACCAGCCCTGTTAAGAGATACATGTTCTGAAAATTACTACTGACGAAGCCAGGGTATACATACATAAATAATATTTAAATAAACATAAAAATAAAAAGTTGATTCTTAAATGTGGGGCGAAGGCCACCGGAAAGTTTGTACTGTATGTGGGGCAAACACTCCTAGAAACAATCTCCCGCAAATTGGCATCCATTATGTGCGTGGTCTAAAACAGCTTCAAATTGGTGCCTAAACATGGTGCAACCACTACAACAATAAACCCCTTCATCTTGTATGCTGTTTTACTTCCTGTTCTTGTTTCCATTCTCAAATATTGTGAACCAACCTTCTGAACTGAATGTTTACAATATTGACTAGAATCTCAAAGGTGTTAAGTGGCAAAACATTGCTTTTTGGAATTAATTGTTCTTCCACACAAGCCGTGTGTTGGACAATGTTGGGAAAGGTGGAATCAGACGACTGAAATATTCAATGCCATAGCTGGGATTTGAACCATGGATCTCCCGATCTCTGTCCAAATGCTCTAACCACTGAGCTACCATGGCAACATGCTGGTATGACATTAAATTCCATAACTGATTTGCATTTATCCTGGTAAACCACAAGGAGATCCCAATTTTTACTCAGATGACATACCCCAATGATGACTTACTATGCTGTAAGTACTTTAAGTCCCAGGCTTCATAGTTTTGACCATTATTAGATGAATTAATGGAATTAATTGTTCTTCCACACAAGCCGTGTGTTGGACTAGGTTACTTTTTAGTTACAAATAATACATGTTTTAATTTCATTGGTTCCCATAAAAGGAACTATGTCAAACTACAGTATTCTTATGGAGTATTTACCATAGTAAGCATATGTAAATAACACCGAGCTAAAAAGTATATAAACTAATATTTAAATCTGAAATCAGGAAAAGTGGTAATCTCATATTTTGATTTCCTCTGAAAGGTGTTATGTCTAAACTTATAAAAACATATTTTTCAAATAATAATAATATCATAACTAAAATGCCTTTACCAAATTTATATGATTTGGCACTAACAAACTTTGAACCATGCCGAAATCAGAACCACCAACATTAACAATGTTAATTTCCATCATTCATTGATATTATCAATGTGGCAGTTAACACTTTACAAGAGGCCATAAGTGTTGGAAATAACACCTGTGCCAATTGCCATCAATTTCTACTCGAAGATGACGAACAGGAACATAGCACTTTTGAGAGAAAAATGTAGAAAGCACCTTTCTGAAGAAATATCTCAATTCTGTAAATGTTGGCACTTAACACCTTTGAGAATTCCTGTACTCATTTAACTTTCAGTTAAACATTTTCATTTAGATAATGCAATTAATGCCACAGAAATATACAGAAAAATATCACATTAAAGCAGTTACACACCTGTTTGTCTGCGCTGACCAACCAAGAATCGCTTTGCAAGGCATTACAAAGACAATTTCCCGAGACCGCTCTTCTATAAGAACTAAAGTGTCTGTTGATATACCAAGATAGCAGTCAACTAGAGCTGCCTGCCCGCTATCATCTAGCACAACTTGCCATGAAACAGCGCCTCTCTGAAGTGCATCTGGCAAAAATCTTGGACGAGCTCGCTCCTTTTTCTTACTGCTAAATGACTTGATGGCTGAAACAAACATATTAAAGTGCATATGTTTGCAGGATAACTAAATTATTTCAATTAAAATTTAATACATGCGAGGTCTGTTCAAAAAATTCCGGAACTTTGTCCACAACATTTTTCTATGCTTAGCTTTTACTTATTGTGCATGGTCTCCTTCAAAATACTCTCCTCTACAATTGGTACACCACTCCCAATGCAGTTTCCATTTCTGGAAGCAGTCTTGGTACATCTCTGTCTGGTTAGCACGAAGTGCTATCTGCGAATTTTCTTTTATCTCATCTATCGTTGCAAATCTTCATCCTTTCAACGGGGTTTTCAACTTTTGAAATAAAAAAATGTCCGAAGGGACCAGGTCTGGAGGATGAGGCAGCAGAGTGATATCATTTTTTGTGCAATAGTCACGCACCAGAAGGGATGAATGTGCGGGTGCGTTATAGTGATGTAAGAGCATGAATTGCCTTGCCACACTTCAGGGCGTTTCCTTCTCACATTTTCTCATAGGTCGCAGCACGTCCCAATAGTCAGTCTTCGATTGACATGCACAATTTCGTTGGCGTTTCTGACATGAGTGTCGTCTGTAGATGTCAAAGGGCATTCTGAACGATGGTCATCTTTAACTTCCATCCGGCCATTTTTAAACCACGTGAACCATTCGTAACATCGAGTACGGCTTAAGCACTCATCACCGCAGGCTTCCTGTATCATTTGGTGTGTCTCTGTAAAGTGTCACGCAAAATTTAGTGTAGACGCGTTGCTCCTCTAACTCTGCCGTCTCAAAATTTGCAAACTGTGCGACACAACGTTCTACTCAATACAGCACTGATCAATAACTAACAGATATAGAATAATGTAACTTCCGGCAGTTACACATTAAACACATGCATGTGCAGGGATGCCAACCGCATTTCACTCCAACACTCCATTGGCGTAAAATTACGAATATTCCTGAATTTTTTGAACAGACCTGATACACAATTTTATGTGATAATCCTAATTTACTTAACTTCAAATGATTCTTTTTTCAAGGCTGTATAATGCAGATTTAAGCAGAATGTTTTAACTACTTCGGGTAATTTAACATCACATAAACATCCTTGATTCAAAAATCAAAGGCTACCTATAAGGGAACAGGGAAGGACACATAGGGACTATGGGATTTTGAGTAGGTTCCAAAGCATAAAGTACTAATACAGCATGGTAGATCTGGGCAATAAAACATCAAAACAGTGGATACATCACTTAAATATTAAACATAATTTTGTGCTTTGTTCCCCTATTCATATGTCAGCAACTTCCTATTGATAAACAAATAATGTGAAATTTCTTTAAAGTTCTACTACCACTAACACTACAACAAGAATAGTATAATCCCACTTAACCAAACTGTGCCAGGCTTAACAGAAATGGCAGTGGAGGAAAAACCAAAAATGAAAAAAAAGATGTGTTACATTCACATGACGTTCTCTACCTCTATCATTTATTAATGAGAATACAAATTATTCTTATGAAAACTTATTTTTCTATCCACTTCATTTTAATTGAGATAAACCTTTGCAGAAATAACTAAATTACACATTTTGTTATAGATACAAAGAGAACAGCGATAGTCATATGTTTAAGAAATGGACGCTATATGCTGGCCTAAAATTCCATATTGTTTCCATGCAATCACAAAAAACACTGACTGTCAACAGGACTAGAATGATAAAGTATTGAACCATGGGAAGCATTAATAATGGATATCTCGGAAATGGCTTATGCCACAAAAATAAGTTATTTGAAATAAATTGTGTGCTTTAAAGAGATCTACATTTTTTGTGTAGTACATTTTCATCTGTTGCTCAACGTTTAATGGTTATACAAGACTATATAAAATTTTGAATGAAGAGCACTTCACAGGCTATTCCCAGAAAATTTAAGATAACTGCTTTATTTGTCATGTAAATATCTTTAATATGTGGTATTTTAATCAAATTACCATTTTAGTCTAGAAATCAACCATTGCTAGACAAAAAAAAAATCAGAATATCCAAAACGAAGTAAAATTACTAAAGATGGTCCAAAAGCCAATAGATTTAACCATGAGGGTAAAACTCTGGATACAAAAGAACAAGAATCATTTTATGAATTTTAGTTTTCCAACAAACAAGGATCTCATAAATAAATCCATCAAGCCACAAGTGACACCTAGAAGGAAATAAGAAAATTCATTAGTGACTCTTAGCTGACGATGGAGACAAGATGTCTTCAAAATGCATTCAAGGTAACTCTCAAAAAATAGTAAGTTATCAGATTGCATATGCATCACATTGAAATAATTCTTGTAATTATATTACTTCACTCTATTTTTCCCCATGTTATTGGTATTTTAACAGCTTAATTGTTTTTATTTAGCTAAGCTCCCAGATGTTGAAACTCACAGAACTTCTGTCCAGGATCCACAACCGTCGTGGTGGTATAGTTATTTGCTAGGTCTTTCAGGTACTCTTGCCTTGTGCGTGTTGCCATTGTTGCAAACTTTTCTGATCGGTGGGCTGCATTTTCTGCATTAATTACTGCAACAGAAAATAACACAGTAATTGAGTGTGTTTCCTTTCTACAATTAATGTGTCTTCTCTATGCCTGTAATGGATAAACTTACTGCTTTTAAACAAACCAAGCAATATCTGGCATCATCAAAATTACTACTCTAAAACCCGAGCACAAGAATTTATGCACTAATCAGACGTATGGCCATGTGCACCATTCTCATTAAACAAACCCTTCAGCTTACCGCAGTAAGAATTTGATCAGGGTAATCATCACACAACGGTGCATCAATGTTCACCGCAGTTTAGGTGACTGTGGTTACCAGGCAGGCACTCACCTTGGTTGAGCATACCATTCATTGCAAGTAAACTCTACTGAACGCACCTGGAAGTACATTGCATCGTCTCTTTTTCCCTTGTTCTACCTCTTTGCTGAAGCATATGTATGTACTTGTACAGCATGCAATGGAGGAAAGCAAAATTAGACCCAAGTTTCTCTATTACGTTATTAAATTTAACATGCAATTTTTAAGAAAAGATAGACAGTACAGAGATAGAATCAATAACTTTAAGATGGACACGTTGGAAAAGCTTGTCTTACAATTGAATAAAAAAATGCTGAACTATTACATATATATTTTTCTTTCTTTCTTTCTTTTCACTCTGGTTAAGTTCCATTTAGCTTAGTCAACATTCACCAACTGAAAGAGAGGCAAAAAGAAAGAAATAATAGAACATAACCCTAGACAAGATTTGAACTCGGAATCTCTTGAACATGAGGCACACATGCTACCCCCACACCATGACGACTTCAGATTTCGGCACTGATCTCTTTAAGTTGCCAGATTCCTGTATCTGTGCAATTAATGTATCCTAATATTCTTGAGACTGTACTAATTGCATTAAATCCATTCATTGCTCACTTTATTTCTGCCTTGTTCTTGGAACTATGCTTCAACTAATATAATTGATATGTAATGCCATGATTATGTGGATTTTTGTTACGTCTTGGGTCAGGATATTCAAAGCACCTGTCCAAAAAAACCTTAAGGCATTAAAAATTACAAAGTACATTAAAGTAATTTTATCAGTGTGCATTCATTGATGAAAATGGAGTGTTTTTTTTAGTTGGGAATTCTAACCCATACCCTTCTGCCATTTTAACATTTCAACACAAGTGAAGTTGGAGATAATCGACGAAAACCAGCCATTCATGGCTGTCAGATTTAACCCCAATAAAATCCTCTATAAACTTTTACTGTTGACGATGCAACACAAATGACTGTTCATTGCGGTAAAGTCCTTATTTTACCACGGTAAAATCTTGATCGAGAACAGTGTACCTGGCCACTAGTCAACTAAAGCTTTGCCTCAACCTTAAAAGACAGTATGGAGGTAAATGGGATATCTCTGTTTCTATCTAATGTATACATGTTGCCATTAGCCTCGCCCTTTTCTACTCTCATACTGTTACTAATTTGCTAATAACATGGTGTAAATATTCAGTTGTTATTAATTCCAAGCTTTCAACACATTCTATGCAGAACATTTTTCTCTATCAGATCATTTTTACAGCCTTTATAGATTTCTCTGGGTCCAAATACCTACAGAAAATGTGTTTTTCAGTAAAAGTCTGATATTTGCTGTATCTCTGCTCATCACACAGTAACTAATATACTAAAGGGTAAAATACAACAATATTTTTTTCTTGGCTAGAGTAAACTAGAGTACTGATACTTGCCCAATTTGAATTCTCTATCTATAAGAAGATGAGCTATACCTCAGTAGAAAAGTCAACCAGCAAGAAACTTTTTTTGTTATTGGGTTTACAACAGGGATCAAGTGAGAGAAAATTTTGAGAAGGGTTCGAGACCTTTTTTAAAAGAAGCTGGAATCCTGTAACTTTTTGCATTCATCAGTATGATAAACAAAAGTCGTTTATCTATTCAGTTAACAGGCACAAGGCAGTAAAGGTTAACAGCAGCTTTATGGAACTGTATACGTTTATAGTCTTTAGAACACTGTGAAATTTTATTTAGGTTATTTAACATTTTATATAAACATTTATGATTATGGAGGGAGAAGCTAGGAAGAGATGAAATGCTGGTAAACTAAGAAGAAGCACAAATTAATAATGAATGTGTTAGATTATTCTGGTAAAATGAGTGTTAGTAAGGCAGTAACAGGCACAGCCAAGACTATTGTATTCAGAATCAGTAGTATATTGAATAGAAAAGGAGGAAATGAAAGGAGCTGTAAGGGCACATAAAAAAGAAAGCAAAAAAGGATGAGGGAAACAAAAACATGCTAGGTTAATGCAATATGGTGGAATAGCACAAAGCGCATCATTAATTCTTTGCTGTTTAAAAAACTTTCCACTCACGTTAAATGTAATTTTGTCAAGGGTAAACAATGATGATGAATTATAGCTTTTAGTTTTTTATATCCCCCCCTCCACAAAGTTGCAAGTGTACATATAGTACATGCAGAACGTGCATCCCATTTAACTGTACTGTCTTTTAAGCATGAGCTGCAGTATATAAATAGCTGAATCAGCAGTTTTGTTATTTTTAACTTACCTTTAGCTAACAGGAAGTCCGCAAATGCTTTTGACTTCGGAAAAGTTGCACCTTCATGGATGGGCGGCCCAAAGACAGGCACTTCTTTCGATCTGCTCACAGCAACACTGCAAAGCATAAACATGAAACAAATAGTAATTTAAACCATTTATCAATGAGAAATATTTATTTATAAAACAACACTTTGGAAGTACATTAAAACTTCAATTATCCATCCCTTGGTTAACAGTTCGTTTTAGTATTCTGGAATGAAAATATCAACACATGGCTTCAGGGTTCTGAAAATTCTCAAATGAAGTGCACCTGAAAAAAATATCTGTTACATTACATGACTTTCTCTACTCTATCGTTTATTAGCGGGTATACAAATTATTCTTACAAAAGTTTATTTTCCTATCTACTTCATTTTAATCAAGATCAACCTTTCTGGAAATAGCTGCATTACACATTTTGTTATAGATACAATGTGAATAGTGATAGGCAAATGTTTTAGAACTGGATGCTATACGCTGGCCTTAAATTCTACTTTTTCCATGACATTGCAAGAAACAATTGAAAATCAAAGGACTTTAAAAGAATGGCTAAGTATTAAACAACTCAAACCATTAATAATGAATAGCTCATAAATGGCTATGCCACAAAAAAGTATTTGAAATAAATTGTTGTTTTAAAGAGATCTGCATGGTACATTTTGTCTATCATTTAACATTTACTAGTTATACAAGATTATATAAAATCCCTTCCAAATGAAGAGGACTACACAGGCTATTCCCAGAAAATTCGTGTGGCATGCGCGCTTGCGGACCTTTTTCTAAAAATGTTTTTTTTTGGATTCAGGGAGTCTCAAAACATGTATTACTGGTGAAATCTTGGTATCAAATTTTTAAGTGGAATACAATACTTCCAGGTAATACAGTTAAGTAGCAGAGAAAGAAAAAAATAGAGGGGAAAAAAGCAAATTATTCCAAACATAACAATCTAAGTAAACTATAAAAAAATTTCTCACCGATACTGGGTGTTATCCGAGCAAGGGTTGATAGCACGCACAACGATGAACACATGCTGGAACTGTGAACGAATGTTCTTTGGTGTGAATGGCTGGGCACCAGGCTCTTGAAACACTATAGTGACAATATCATTTCCTATATGACGCTTTCGTAAAAGCTGCTGCCGATTATTGGGAGTAAATGGGAGAAGTGTTGATACATGGAACATGATCTCACAGTCTTGGTACTGTGAATACACAGAGTAAAGTCCTGTAGAATCCGCTGTAAACAGAAAAAAATATATAGATATATTATTACATATTTTAAGATAAACAAATATCCAGTTACATATTAGTAACACTTCTTTTGACTGCAAAAGCATTTAAACAAAACAGAGAAAAGGCATCCCCTAGATAGATGAGGCAGCTACAATTTATTTCACAATTTTCCACAGACATCCACCTTGTCAGTGGTTGAAGCAACATTGTTGCTGATGCTTTGTCCAGCGGAAGAAGTTTCAATAATTGACTATGAGGAACTAACCAAAAATCAAATTAAAGATAATGAACTTCAACAGCTACGGAAAGAAAGTAATTCTTTGTAATTTAAACAGTCTATGCGGTGGAGAACTAAGTAAGAAAATTGACCAAATGCATGGAATGTTTTGTAAAGAATTAATTGGACTATCAAGAGCAGCACAAGGCGAGGTGGCATTAGTAGAACTAGGAAGAACGAGGAAAAAAGGTATAATAGTAGAAAGAATTTTAAAATTTTGGTTTAGATGTATGAAAATGGAGGAAGGTGAAATCTTAAAGATATGCCTGACTCAGCAAAAGGTTTTAAGAAACAAAAACAGCTGGTGGAAAGAAACCAAAAAAATAAAGGAGTAAATTGGAATGGGGGATATATGGGGGTTGGAGGAAAGAAATACAAATGGCTTTTGGAAAGTAGTAAGAAAGAGAGTAGAAGATATAGAATGATAAGAGATATGGGGAAGCCTAGAACATAAAAAATCATTAAGCTTTTATAAATTGATAAAGAAGGAGTGGGGAAGAGGGAGGTACATTGATTGCTGTAATAGACAAGAAAGGGGAGGTTTAGTGTGAATGAGAATGAGATCAATGTATTTAAGAGGGATGAGAGGCACCGGAAGAGGAATATGTGAGTTGTGTGGAGGAAGAAAAAGTACAGAACAAAAAAATGTAAGGAAATAAGGAGCTGGAGGGAAAAATAAATGGGAAAATATGAATAGAAAAATAGTAGCTATGAAGATGTTGACAGGGAAAGAAGAAAAGAAAATCAAGGGCATGGGAGAATTTTTAAGGAAGGTAAAGGAAAAATGGTCTAGAAAAGAGAAGCAAGGGCCGCTCAGTGAGTGATAAGGCCTGGGAACCAAGCAATCTGAGTGGCTCAATAAGAAAACAAGCACCAGACAAATTGTACATAAGATGTAGGGGTACGAGTGATATATTAATATACATTATATGTATTGTAAACCAAATTGTAGAACAAATTGTACAATAAATTCAATTCACTCATTCATTCAATTTAAACAGTATCCTCTTCCACCAGGCCAAATGCTCTGGTGTGATACAGCTACCAAAAATGTCAGACCACACATTCCTCAGCAATTTCGTTGACAGATATTTCTAAAATTCCATGGATTAGCCCACATCAGCATCAAAGACACAGTAAAGCTGTTAACCAGTAAATTCATTAAGCATGACAGTTGACAGTGGACAAAATCCTGTACCAACTGTCAGAGAAACAGGTTACTCGCCACACAAGATCGCAAAAGGAGCCCGATGAATGATTCAGTGAGATACATATCGATCTCATTGGACCTCTACCTTCTTTGATGATGACATATTGTTTAATTTGAATTAACAGATTTATGTCTTGAATAGAAGCTACACCAATTCCTGATATAACCGATGAAACAGTCTCAAGAGTTTTCTACCAGCATTGGATATCAAGATTTGGCATTCCATCACATCTGATCATAGACCGTGGGACACAATTTAATTCACAATTATATGAAAATTTGAGTATAGTGTGTGGAATGAAAATACAACACACGACAGCACCCCTTAGGACAGTGGTAAAAATTGAGAGACTCCATAGAACCTTAGTCATCAATCAGAGCACACAATTCCCTTAAAGTCTTAAATGGACAGAAACACTACCTACTGTTCTGTTGGAATTGCAGTGTGCATTAAGAGATAAAACAAAATTCTCAGCAGCACAAACAGTCTATGGAAAATTATCAGACTGCCTGGTAAATTTTTCAAAGAACCAAATATAAAAATTGAAGTAGATACCTTTATGTCTCAATGCAGAAGCAATATGCTACTCCTGAAACCCACTACAATTAAACACACATGATCAGTGTTTGTCCCAAAGGACCTAAACCTTGTACCCGCATCTTTGTGAAATATGGCAGGTTTAAAAAGCCTTTGAAGCCTACATATGATGGACCATTCCCTGTAATAACAAAACAGGATAAATATTTTAACAGTAAATATTATGGGGAAATCCGTCAACATATCAATGGATACACTTAAACCTGCTCACCTGTTGCTAGAAGAACAACCTCCAATGTCTCCACTTAACAGCGAGCATAAGGACTCCATAGATAAACCAATTACTAATATTAAAATGTCCCCAAAAAAACAAAGAAAGAAAGAAAGGAAGAAAGAAAGAAAGAAAGGAAGGAAGGAAGGAAAGGAAGGAAAGAAAGAAAGAAAGAAGGCAGGAAGGAAGGAAGGAAAGAAGAAAGAAAGAAAGAAAGAAAGAAAAAAAAGAAAAAAAAGGGAAGGACAATTAGATTTCCCTCTCAGTTTTTGTGATTCTTGGAAGCATTAATGTAATTTTAGTGACAGTTTATAAAATAGCCAATCAACAACCAGAAAAAGCTTTAGTTACATGAAGGTATTCTATTGGATTAGGAATAGCCAATCAGAGACTTAAAATACAGAAATTTACATGTTTAGGCGGTTGAAATCAATTCAGTTGCCTGCAGACAGTGTTTGTAACCGGATGCGAGATGCGTCCTCGAGAGATTTAATACATATTCGTGTGAGACGAAAAATAAGTTTACGTGTTAAAAAGTACAAATAATTAATAAAAGAATCTCACAGCTCTATATCAGTGAAGTGTTATTTAAGTCGTATCAAGTATTAATAAAAGGAGTGAAGTAAAATTATAATCTGTGTAAGCCTACATTCTTAAGTCGCACCACAACCCTGCCAAGACATCCATGTCTCCAAAATAAATACTGACGCAGCCGAGGCAAACATAAATACATAATGTTTAAAGAAACAGTCAAAATTACAAAGTTAATATTTTTAAACTTAGGGCAAAGGCTACCGGAAAGCGGGTACTATACGTGTGGTTGCAACGAATTTCAAGTTCGGTTCCCCCAACAGTTGAAATATAATACAACTCCTCCAATACAAACAACTTCAAATTGACACCCAAAGTGTGGTGCAAATAACGTAACAAACCATCTTCTTCATAATCTATTGTATTTAACTGTTAAAATGTTATTGTAATCAAGTTACTGGAGAGGGAGTAGTGTAAGGACAAATTGCAGTAGGCAATGTAAAAAAGAGAACTAAAACAGTGTTAATGCTTTTCAGTTGTCATGGTATGTTTACGAGTTAATTATTGTCAACAAGGCAATATAGCAAATTGATATAAAACTGACGCTTTCGTGTAATGAAAGGCAATAAATCAACATTTAAAAGTTAGAAAGTGTCGTTTATATAGTGCCTTATTTTCGACTCTTGGTCAGTAGCTTGGTGAATGTAGCTGCATGCGCACAGTGCTTCTAATTGGTTCTGGCTTCTGCTGTTCTCCCTCCACTCTGCATGTCAGTGCATGTGCGACCGTTGCTAGTGAGAGTTGGTGTTTTGTTCTTTGTGGTTAAAGTGTGATAGTCCTGTTATAATGCCAAGAAGTGCATTTACTTTGGAACACCACATATTCATGTATGATTTCTACAGGCGAACAGTCTTGTAGACAAGTGACACGGCTATTTATAGACAGATTTCCTGGAATCTGTACACCTCACAGAGAGACAGTTCATAGTCTTGTAAACTGATTTAGAGAAATGGGTTCTGTTCTTGATAAGAAACCCAAAGTAACTCACCATATTCTTACAGAGGAGAAACTCAATGAGATAGGACAAAGGTTAAAAAAATCTCTGAGTAGGTTATCACAGGTAACAGGAGTTTCACAATTCTTGGCTTGGAAAACCACTAAACTTTTAAAATTAAAACCTTATAAGATAACCATAATTCAGGAACTGCAACCAGGTGACACTGTGAGTAGAGTAAATTTCTGCCATTGAGTGTCGGGTAGAGTTAATGATGGCTCTATGGACCCAAAGTTAATTTTTTTCACAGACGAAGCATGGTTTTCTTTAAATGGCCATGTATCGACACAAAAACAACAGATATTGGAGTGCAGAAAACCCCAATATGGTACACGAAATGCCATTGCATGACCACAAAATTGGTGTTTGGTATGCTGTGAATATGTACCAAATTACAGGGCCTATATTCTTTGAGGATATAGTTAATGGACAGAGGTACAGGAATACAATAATAAAACCATTCATGGAATATTTGTGTGACATTGAATGCACACAGGCATATTTTCAACAAGACTCTGCTACAGCACATACAGCTGATCTCTCGTTGAAATTAATTGCATACATTTTTGAAGATAGGGTCATCAGCAAAGGACTATGGCCACCAGACCTTACAGTATGCGACTTTTATTTATGGGGGAACTTAAAAAATAAAGTGTATTGGAACAACCTGCATATGTTGGAAGAACTGAAAGACAATATCAGAAGAGAAATTACTGACATTTCAGAAGCAGAATTAATGCGTGTTAATGGAAATTTTCTTCAAAGGTGTGAGAGATGCGTGGCAGCACAAGGACATAATTTCCAACACCTTCTGTGATAAAGGTAGGTGCTTGAATTGCTGGCATGCTATACGCTTGAGTTCAGGGTCTGTGAATATTTAACTCGGCCAGCAGCAGCAGGCTGCGAAGCATCCGGCCAGGCACTGTATTATTCTATTCGCAGAGTACAAGCACGGTGCTACACATATTTTAAAGCAAATGAATACCACTTTCTGGCTATTCACAGATTTCTGGTCCATATTTTATGCTTTGTCATATGAATTTTAAACAAAAAAAATGGGAAACTTATATCCCACAGTCATAGAATACGAATAAGGTAAACAATTTGCATGAGGGAGCTGACATAACAGTTCACGTCATCCATTACAAATATTTCTGCATGCTATGCATTTTGCTGTGAAGCCTGACGCAGGATAAATGCATAGATAAGCTCTGGCATACCACATCACTGTACACCAATTAGTGTGGCTCATTCAGTCTGTAATTTAAAGTTACATTATAATATATTGCCATAATGTTGTAAAAACGCCTCTGCTTCCATACATTTTATGGGAAAACCAGAGAAGTTGGCAAGTGTGTTAGTAAAGGTAACTATAGTATAACCCCTAAGTCTACAAACTGCGTGAGTATTCTGGAGGAATAGATTGCCCACACTCTACTTGTCTTTTGCTATTGAGTTATCCAATGAGGTGTCTTAAAGAAGAAGTGAGCTGATATGTGGGAAACAAGTGTCATGTCACTGGTGTGAACACAGCAATTTTATAGTGTAGAAAAATTTAATAGAACCTTGTTTACATTGTGATGACTCAAAACCACCAGTTTTTTTTTTTTGTAAAACTTCAATTGAAATAATTTGTATTATGAAAATTAAACAGCCACAAACTTTTTCCTTGAAGAGATAGATGGGGGAGTAAAGGCTATGAAATACCCTAAAAAGTGTGAATTAACTTTTGGAAAATGTTCCATGATAATACTGTATTATGTGAAATGCTATTGCTGATTATATGCAAACGCTTGTTTTTACACCCACTGCACCTTGCTCTTTGTGTGGCCTGTCACAGCAGTCTAAAAACTCAGCATTTTTGTTGCAGTGCTCTTATGTCTTTAGTCCTGCCTCTACAATTGGACAACAGTGGTGTGATTAAGTGATAAACGATTTAGTGAGAATAAAATAAAACACAGGCTAGGCGAAATTATGGCGTGTAGTGTTTAAGCAGCAATTCAGAGGCAGTGTAGGAGAGGCATGCTCGCCCAAGGCAGTTAGAGAGAGGGAATACATGACCAGGTGAATTACCCCTCCCAATGGTTTTTTCTAAGGTGCTGAAAAGTAACTTGATGTATATAATAATTTTCTTTCTACATCTGTTATAAGTCTAAGCAGCAATGATTTTTAAGCAAAACACAATTTATTCTTCAACATACTCTTGTTGTCCAGGCCAGCTCGATATTTGTCAAATCCCTTTAGACGAACACGCTGTCCAATGGTATCAAGAAATTCATGGAATGCTGGGCCGGCATCTTCATTGTTGTACATTTCCTCTTCAGAAGACTGTCCTGTACGGCAATACATCACTCCTACTTTGTAATGGTTGGTTAAGCCTTGCTCATCCAGTTTCAAAAGCTGATCCTCTGTCTGCTGTGATGCTATACCTAACCTTAGACTGAAACAAACAAATGAAAATAAGTTACAGTCAATACAAGCCCATTACTTAAAGTAAACATTAATTATCATGCTTTTAGGACAGGGGACACACTTTTTCTTTAAAGATATGCTTGAAAAGCAGGGTTCAACTTATATACCAATATGCAGTTTTTATTTATTTAATTTCTATAAATCTATTCTGCTCTGTATTTATTGTAGGGTGCTAGGGTAATACCAATATCTGAAGATTTTCTGAAATTTAGGGTGAGCTCATGGATGAAACATGAATTTTCTCTATTTCTTTGGTTCCGTTGTGAAGATAAAGAGGTGGTCTGTTTGAGGTGTTACTGTTTTTTGTTTCAACCATTCCTTTTCTGAAGCCATTGAGTTTGCTGCTTAATGGTACACTGACTTGCATAGAATATGCAAAGAAACATGAAAGAATAATCCAACAACACTACACAGCTTCAAAAAAGAAATGGTTGACAATTAGGAAATACAAAAAACAGCAACATCACAAACAGATTACCTCTTTAACTTCACAACTGGGACAGAACACACTGGCATTACCCTAATACACTACAATAAACATTGCATTAGGAATCTCATCAGAACAGGCAATAGCAATAAAATACCAGCAGAAAATAAATTAGGCATCTACAAAATAGAATGCGCAAACTGTAGCAAAATACAAGTGGGTGAAACAAAAAGTAATTTGAGTACCAGTTTTTAAAGAGCACATAGGAACAATAAATACAAACAAGTAGACAAGTCTGCAGTTGCAGCCCACTTCTTGGACAAAAACCAAGAAATGTAAACAAGGAAAGAAATACATATACTGAAACCTTGTGATAAACACATAAAATTGGAAGTTTAGAAGAAGATTTATATTTAAAAATTTGAAGCATTGCTCATGATCTAGGACATTTCAAAAGTGGATGACACCACTTTAAAGTAATCGGAACATCTCCAGGGAGAGAAGACGCATCATGCAAAAACTGCCACTGATAGTTGATTTGCAGCTGATGACCAGGTGGGACAGGAGACGTCAGAGCTGATAAACAATATTAGATGGAACTAGATAGCAAGTGCAAAAACAAGACTCAAACTTCTATTTATTCAAGTGCTTCACTCTGTTGATTCCTTTCTATTTGGATAAAAATTTGTATTTTGACATTTACTTTATTTTGGATATACTGCAGTATCAGATTATGGGCGATTTCTCTATAAACATGTAACATATGCATACACTGCACTAACTTTATTCTTTTAATACCATCATTATACATAAGAAATAACGAACCTGCTACTTTAGGTATTTTCATTAATTTATGGCATATTTTGTCACTTTTGTTCCATATTACTCACCATCAGAAATCGCATTGCATGCATCTCACCTGTGACATCGTGGGAACATTGGTTGCATTGCCTTTCTGCTGTCATCATTTGAAATCCCAACACAACTGAAAATATGCTTAAGCCACAAGGCTTAGCTCAACATTGAGGGATGTTTTTTAGAAGTAGAAGAGTGAAGCAATTGTGGCCAAAGATAATTTTTGCCAAATAACCAATGTTGGCCGATGCATTGTTTAGAAACCACATGATTGAGTAGTCAAACCATGTCCTATGATGCTCTGTCCATGAGCTGTATGTCTATTTGACACACCACTGCATACAACAGTTGCTCCTATCTTACCATCCGAGTTGCCACCATACTTAAATGGAGCAGTGTCACTGCTCGTGGAGAATGTGCTCCTTGCAACTCAAAGAGCATGTGGTTCCACACTTTAGCCATGCTGTAAGAGAGCTTCTCAATAACAACAGGGAGAAGTGGATAGGGAGAGAAGGACCTATTGCATGGCCAGCATGATTGTGCAATCTAACACAGCTTGACTTCTTTCTTAGGGGGCAAGAATGTTGTGTATGCCACCCAGGGAAGAACTATTAATTGTACACTTCCTTTGACTGCATTTGTCATAAAATCGCACATGTTGGAGAGGGTTTGAGAGTTAATGGAATGATGGTGTCATGAATGCATTGAGGCCAAAGAGAGAGCCTTCTCTAAATTACTGTTTCATTTAACTTGTGTGTTCTTAAAGCAATAAAATAAATGGTTTACGTAACCTCTGGATCTTGCCTACTCAATCATGTGGCTCTTAAACAATGCATCAGCCAACATCGTTTGTATGACAAAAAATGATCCTCTTTGTGGGACTTATCATTCCAGAAAGTTTGTTGCAGAGCTCCTGAATCAATGTCTATTTATTATCTTCAAATAAATATAGTGTGAAATATCTAGCAGATGGTTCAAAAGACTATTTGATTCTAAAACATTGATAGGAATTTGTGCAAATATGGTAATGTTTGGTTCTTATCACTATCATCAACTTCTGCATAAGGCCAGAAATTACTACGCACCTTAAAAAAGAGGAGTGCAAGCCATTTCTCTTCCTATTGATGAAGCAGCTAATGTTATCACCATATAGCAACTACTAGATCATAATATAATTGAATGCAACAGAAGTAAAAAGCATGTACAAATTGACGGCTTTGAGTCCCAGTCTTGGAAGTGAGCTTTCCAAGAAAACAGGTTGTGTAACCGACTAACATAAAACATATTGGTACTGTTGATTTTATACTTCTAGCAGCTTTACCACAGCACACACAAGAGTCACAATGTAACCAGTATTTAAAAAAATAGGTTCTGAATGCTTTGCTTGTTGCACCTTTCATTGAATGCAATCCACAGAAGTGCAAAAGAATTTCATTTATTTGGACTCTGGTATCAAAGGTAATGCAGATTAATTAAAATTTGGTTACTCCAGAAACAAACAATTAAATGAATATAAACTAATAATCTTTATAAAGTTTTATTTTGCCATTAACAAGAATAAGAAAAATGCACTTTTTGGCACTTTCTAAATAGTGTCCAAGTTTCTTTAGTTTCAAATTTGTGCTGTATTTGAGGAGCAAAAAGCAAAGTAAGCAAAAGTAAGTAAACAAAAAAGCAATCTGGATAATATGGAAATCTAGATTAATGAGTATCGGATAAACGATGCAGGTATATGTTTTACACAAATTCTTCAAGAATATTATCACTATAAGCACAAAGAGAAGTAGGTAAAGGAGAACTGCAAGATATGAAACAAAATTGTACGAAAGGGTGTGGATAATTTAACACAGAGAGGTGAAATGGAAAACAAAACACAAAACTCACCACGAGAGTTGAATTTCGGGTGCAACATATTCTAGAACCTCCTTGGTGTTTAAGGTTTTATTACTGCTTGAAGACTTCAGGTTTGGAATACAATCCTCTAATACTGACCCCCTCAACGTCAGCAACTGAAAAATATCAAACAAATTACTGATTCAATTCATTTATTAATTAGACTGAACATGCATGTGGAGTAACTTATTTGTGTAAGAGTTACATTATAAATACTACTGCTGTATTTCTGTTTTAAAAGTTCATCATTAAAATAAAATGCATTATGATTGCTTTCATAAAAGCTCTGTCTTTCCTTTTAATTATCCTCAGTGCAAAGACCTACCTCACTCGTACGAATAAGCATCCGATATTGATATGTATACTGGGGCTGGCTTGACTGTCCAGAACTTGAGTCACTCTGACGTTCCAATCGTTCTCTCCGAATACTCACAGCTACTGGGCCGAGGTTTTCATCCATGCCAAACCAGTTTTGGTGTTCTGATAAAAAAGGAAACAATGTATTAAGTTATTATACTTTCTCTAAAGAGAGACCATGGAATGTGTAAAATATGAATACACCATTAAAGGAATTTCGGTTTTAATGTTTCAAGATGCCAAAAGAAGACTGCAACTGGAAATTAACTTAAAAGTTGCAGGATACGTTGAAGTTACAACTTCTTTCAACAACCATTTTGAGTGTTATCAATGACTTTAGTGCAAAAGTGAAAATATTAAAAAAAGTCTGATGTGTTGCATTCACATCATGACACTCTACTCACTTTTCTACTAACTATTGTTAGGAATGCTTATCTTCTATCTAATTCTTGTTAATCAAGACAAACTTTCATTAGACATTTCATAGGTATAAGAATACAGCAGGCTAATGTGAATCAGATCTTAAAGATTCTTTGTGTGATGGCTTAAAAATTCCATGCTCTTTGCATGACTATCTTTGATGATATTGAACATAAATGCCAAGTTTGGTTATACAATTAAGATTTTTATTGTAGCTTCACTTTTTCCAACAGAACTTGCTGGGTTTGGAGATTGTTGTCTCCATCATCAGCCTGGAAGTACGGTGTAACGAGATCCTTTTCGCATGGAACATATATTGTGCTCCTTATGAATGAATAACTTTTTCCAAATGGAGAATTCTGTACTTTTTTAAAGGCCTTTAAAAGCTTTGGTTTTTCTTCTAGCTGATGATTTATGGACCAAAAATGCTCTGCAACCACTGATTTTTCCATTTATTTATATTTTTCATGTGTTCTTTAAACCTTGTGTCAATATTCCTCTTTGTCTTCCCTATGAACACATGTTTAAAGAACACATAAGAAATGTGAAATATAAACAAATGGAAAAACCGGTGGTTGCAGAGGATTTTTGGTCCACAATCATCAGCTAGAAGAAAAATTAAAGCTTATAAAGGCCCTTGGAAAAGCAGCAGAATTGTTCACTTAGGAAAATTTATTCATTCATAATAAAAAGCACAATATATTCAACGCTGATGTCCCACATGAAAAGGATCTCATTACACAGTTTGTCCAATCTACCGCCATCTACTAGTTACAAGAGGAAGCATATCAGTGAATCCAGGCTGATGATGGAAACAATGGTCTCCAAAACATGTCCGTAAGTTCTAGTGAAAAAGTGAAGCTACGAGGGCTGATCAATAAAGACTGAGATTGATTTTTTCCTGTAGCTTTCTTGAGAGTTTCCTGTCTCTACCATGAATATTTGAAAAGAGCGGGGTTTCATGTATAATGTCCATAGGCGGCAGCACTCTCGTATCAGTAGGTTGGTAGTAATGCTGTATATTGTTGACCCTAGTTGAATTTCGCATACCACAAAATGAAGGCGACACAAGAGGAGCAATAAAATTTTGTTTTCGTTTAAATCATACAGCCTCTGAAACTTTGGAAAAGCTGAAGCAAGCATACGGTGAAGATGCACTACCTCGTGCAACAGTGTTTAGGTGGTTCAAAGACTTCAAAGTAGAGCGAATCCTCTGTGCTAAGCAAGGTGGGCCTGGTGCTTCGGCTTCTGCTATGACTGAAGTGAACATCAACACAGCTGCTGTGATTGTTGTTCTTCCTCACACTACTGTTACAGCAGCGTACTACACGTCAGTATTGGCTACACCGAGGAAGCACATTGCAAGGAAACATCCAGAACTTATCATCACAACGTGCGGCCTCACGTTGCAAATCAAGTCCAGGAACTTTTGGCTAAATTCAACATTACCTGTGTGCCACATCTGCCTTATAGACCCAATCTTGTCCCCTGTGATTTCTTTTTATTCCCATCACTAAAGGCAAAGCTCTGGGGCATTCGATTTGAGAGCACTGAAGCAGTGCTGAAGAAAAGTAAGGCGATTCTCAAAGACCTGACAAGGAATGGCCTGTACCATGTGTTCGAGGACTGGCAGAGATGCTATAAAAAGTGCATTCAAGTAGGAGAGGACTACTTTGAAAAAGACCATGTCAACATTGAAATGGAGTAATAAATATCTGTGAAAAAAAATTAGTCTCAGTCTTTATTGATCAGCCCTCGTAGAATAATAAAAATCTTAATATGCATTTATAAAAGCTTCACTGTGATTCCCAAAATAGTTTAAAAAATAACAAGTTTGATATTTATCTACTTTTCGTTTTTGAGTTATGCTGTTCAAAGATAGACAGCCACATGTAACTATTTCTAGAAAGCTTTTTTTTTTAAATACTCAGGGGACTATATGGTAGACTAATTAAAAAACTAACTAGTAAAAATATGGATATTTTATTGTATTATAAATATTTTTTAGTTAGTGTTTGCCTATTTCTCACTGCAGACATGCTATTTTGTGTCACTTAGTGATACATATTTCTGCTTTCTCTTTCTTCAACTTAGTGGTTTGCTGGTAGCTGGACTCGACCGTGACACTGTGTTTAATAGATTAAGTACTCCTTGATAACAGTCAAACTGAAGAACAAAGCTGGGGATGGTTAAAACTTTTTTCCCCTCCAATGACGCCCCTTTCCTGCAGTTGCTCAATTACATTCAATGGAAATGAAGAGAATTTCACAAACTATTCACAGAAAATTCACAATACAAATTTTATTTGCAAAGCCGTCCCAAATATACAGCATCTTAATCAAATTTGCTAAAGGCTATTTAAGAAAATAAAAACATAATGAAATGTTTCCATGTGTACAGAGTTGTATGGAGTGGAAGGAAGTTTATGAAAATATTTTCCACAGTTGCTTGAAAGACAGTGGACTTAAAATCATTTCACAAGTAAAAACAAAAATACTGAAAATTTCAAATCAATGACATCGGACAACTCAAAAATAGCCAAAGGTACAAAAAAGGTTATTTACAACAAACTGTGTGTTTTAAAGAGATCTAAGTTTTTGGTGCAGTATGTTTCAGTCTCTCTCTTATGGTTTACCAGTTATACAAAATTATAAAAACTCCTTCTGAGGCTATTCTCAGAAAATTAAAGGTATGTTGTATTTTAATCAAACTTACTGGAAGCCGCTTTTGAGAAAATAAAAGTTTTGGAAAATCTGCCATGCAAAGGTTGGTTTGGGACGAGGGGGTAGATTTTATTGAAAATCTTTGTGTCACTTCTTTGGAAGATATTGAACTTAAATAACAAGTTTAGTATTTATCTGAAATTTCATTTTTTAGTTATACTGTACACGACCTTCTAATTATTTTTATTTGGGGTGTGTCAAAACATGTATTTCTGGTACAATCTCGATACTGAATTTGTGGGCGGAATGCAATACTTTCTCTACCTACTAAATAAGTGGTAGAGAAAACTTATGTTAATGCACTTTCTAAATTATGTGAAGGCTCATGTATAGTTATAGCATTAAATGTTCAGATGTTATTAATTTCAGTATCTACCTGAGAAATAAAAACTAATAATTTTATTGCTAAGAAAAATGAAACAAGAGAATATGTCACTGCTGTGACAATAATGATTATAAAAGGTACGGAGCAAAAATGGCAACTTCTCCTATTGTAATCTCACAGAATATAAATTTTCATAACAAAACATTCGTAGGTGAATTAAACCATCGGAAGGCCACCGGAAATCGTATTACTCAATGCATATTTATCAACTTCCTGAAATAATTGAAACCCGTAAAATTTTCAGTGCAGTAAATGTACAAAAACTACAGTAAAATAAATGAGAATTCGGCTTTATAAGAATCCTTCAAGACCTGGTAGTATTGCTTCTTTCAAACATGTCAAAATTCCTCCCGGTACCACAATAAACAGGTATTTAAGCAAACACCACCACTTTTTACCCTATACAAAACTTCTAGTCCATATTTTACACTTCAACTATAAACAAAATCTCACAAAAATGGGAAACATCCCACAGCCACAAAATACAGAAACAACTTACGTAAGTAAGTTGACTTTAGTTAACGTCATCCATTACTGAATGTTCACGTCCTAGTTGCTGCATGCTATGCATTTTGCTGCAGCTGAGCAAGTGAAGGAAGGCCATGATAGATTAGATTGGATTGAATTGCATTCTGTGAGTTCACTAGCAGCCATAAAGCTTGTGAACACAGAACATGTCAAGGAAATGTACAAAAGTTACATATAAATATTACACAGAATATAGAACTTTTAAAATCAAATAAAGACATACTATCTGCATGTCAAGGAAATGTACAATATAGTTACATATATACATAAATATTACATAGAATACAGAATAAGGTGTGGGGATATTTGGAAATATAGACAATCACGTGAGAAGGGATGTTGGAAAAGAGTTAGATTGAGGATTGAAGATATGGAAAGACAGGAAATAATTGGTAGTTTTAATTCAAAAAGATCATTACATGTATATACAGAGATTAAAAGGACATGGGAAAGAGAAAACTATGTTGATGTTTGTAATAAAATAGCAAGAGAGGGCTTTGCATGGGCTAGGTCAGGGGTGGTGAGGTTAAAAGGCATAGGAGAAGGAGAAAATGAAGGCAAATGCCCATTATGTAATAGCAAATTTAACAATTACTGGCATTTAATGTTAGAATGCGAAGGAACAATGAATATAAGGAAAAAACTGCAAAGAAACAATTGTTAAGAAACGGATGTTAAGAGTTAAATCCAAGGAAAGTTTATTTGAAATAGGAAAATATTTAGGCGTAGTGAGAAATAAATGGTTGAAAAAAATTATAAAAAGAAAATGTAGATTGTTGAATCATAAATTAAATAGGACCCAATGTCTCAACAACCATGGTGTTGGATGTTTGTGGGCCCTTAGTAATGCAGCAACTTAGTGAAAATGATATGTAAAGGGTAATGTGTAGAGATAAAATTATGTATTATAGAACTTATATGTATAGAATACAGAACATTTAAGATAAAATGCAGACATGTTATACAAAAAACTAAACAAAGCAAGTGTAATTTTGTGCAAAATCCAATACCTCCCTTCCGCTATAAGGCTAACATTATATTTATAGACAAGAACAGTCATTTTAACTTTCACTAGGCTTGTACCTTTTGTTTGTCTTATCATTTTGTGCTATTTGATTTGTAATGCATAGCATTTACTGTCAGTTGTTAATATACATATATTTAAATAGCTTCATTAATTCTAGAGCAGGCATCAAATGTAATTGGCATTGTCATTAATATTTACTTATGCTACTTACAGAGCTATATATGCATTATCATCAGGATAATTTGTCATTCAGATAATCTTGTACAGAATAATATGCTTTTGAGCATAGGTACTCTTGAACAGCAGTTTTAAAGACATTGAAATTGTCAACTTTTCCCTTAAGATCATTAAATATGTTTGTGGAAGCAAGAAAGCTTTGCACTGGGATGATGGATGTTACCCTTTAGTCTAGTGTTTATCTCATGAATTTCCATGTTTGTTATAAATGTGGTTCGATTGCATATAAAGAATTTTAAGATTGAAAATTGATGAAGGATAGACACACAGATAAGCTCTGGACTATCATAGCACTATATACTAATTAGCGCGATACATTCAGTATTTAATCCTAAGTTTTAATAGAATTTAATGCTTAGGTCCGTAGTGAAGATCTGCCCACCAAGCCTCCTTTGCCGTAAAGTCGTTAAAAGGCCTCCTCTCCTGAACATTTTACGGGCAAAACGTAAAACCTGGCAAGTATGCGAATATAATTTCTCAAAATATTCATAATAATAAAAGTCACCCGTGCTAAGGACATTTTTCGGTAATAAACGCACTTGAAAACTGAACGTAATGCGCACATACGAACTTCTGTCTAGGGAGCATACTGCCGTAAACAGGCATTTATTCATCAACGGTAGCGTATACGCGCAACAGCAGTTTTCCTGGACAGTTCATTAGATGCAAATGAAGACAGCGATCAACATCGCGAATGTACTCATCTGAAAGTTAATTTAATTAAAAACGGAGGTGGGGGAAGCAATTTCGTGCTCGCCCGTGTGCCGAAGGGAAGATAGTAAAGAGCATTTCATTATCGCACCCCCAACTGATCCCAATGTTTTTTTTATTGAACAAGTGTCTGTACTCGAGACACTTGATGGCGCCGAAGGGGCCTTAGGTCGACTCCCCCTTTACTCGCCCCTTCCATAACATAACTTTGAATGAGAGCCCTACAGCTTTAATGGCACAGCAACAGTTTCCCCTAACCCTCGAGGAGAAGCCTTAATTCAGCTGAACTCTTTAAAGTTTCCTATTACGAACACACGCCTACTCAAATCCTTTCCTTATTTTGTTAGCTACACTGTCAAAATGACTTCCACATCGACATTTCTTCTCCTCCTCCTCCTTCCCTCTCCGCCTTCTTCCACTCTTCGTCCCCTTCATCTTCTTCAGCTCTTCCTCCTCCATTTTAGTGGTGTTTAATGTCCGTTCTTACTACACACGGCACCACAGGCGGTGGGGGAAAAATTTTGGGAAGGAAACGTTTCAGGCCTAAGTTTAGGGTACCTCTCCGGCATTTACCAGTTATGAGGACTGAGGAAAGCCTGGGTGAAAAAAATTGTCAAGGAGAACGGTCCTGGCGAGATTTGAACCGCGGACCTCACGAATGTGAATCACACGTTAACGCGAAGCCATCTCGCTCGGCATCCTTTCCCTCCTTCGTTCTCCTTTACACGTCTCACCTTCGTCTCTGTTATAACTCTTTTGCATCTCTCCTCCACTTTCATATTTATAATTATTTCTCACCGACGGAAGGGGCATAGTGATGCCACTTACGTTCCATATAGAACGCCCGATTGTCAAACTCATTAGAGTGTGATATTCTTCTAACTATAAAGGTAAACCTTGGGTTGGAATACAGCTCCCACGTCTTAAAAAGTATATTCTGAAGTTTAATGCAATAACGGTGGAAGTTCCATTAGTACGCTTTAAGGCTCCCATCATCATTGGAATACAATGATACAGTGGATGTTCATTTACACTGTGAGAGCATTACATAGAACTAAAGTCGCCTAATCCATTATCCCTCTCACCGAAATACGTCTGGAGCTAGATTCTCCAATTCGACATAATTGAATTGCCAATATACAGGAACAGCCAAAAAACTACGAACCGCCTGCGTTGTGTTTATCCTGTCCACGTCCTCGGCGCACGTTGTGTCTGCCGCTACCCTAGAAAGGCATGGATGAAACCATATAACATTTTTAAAACTACTTTTAAAGGCTTTACTTACCAACTTCATGAAAGGAGATGCTGAAAGTGGCCACCGTCGTTGTCCATACATTTTTGGCAGCTCTTTAGGAAACTATCCATCACTCGCCAATTTTTTTCGAGTCAACAGCTGAAGCCCGTACATATGTGAATACAATTTTGCCCCCCTTTTTAGGGGATTAACAGCCAGGGAGCGTGATCTTGCTTTTTCTTTTTTTTTAACAAGACTCTGCAACAGTTTATACGGCCAATATTTCGATGAAAAAAATAGAAAGTGTGTTTGAGGACAAAATTATTAGTACAAATTTGTAGCCTCATCGGTCCCCCGACCTACCCCCTGCGATTTCTATCTCTGGGGTAATTTAAAACAAAGTATACAAGACAAATACAAACACCCTGGAAGAATTAAAACAAAATATCCGCCAGGAAATTGCCAGCATTTCTCAACGTGGACTACGGCGAGTTCAGCATCTCCTTTCATAAAGTTGGTAAATAAAGCCTTTAAAAGTAGTTTTAAAAATGTTGTATGGTTTCTTTCGCGCCTTTTTTATGTTAGCGGCAGCCGGCAGCGAGCGCCGAGGACGTGGACAGGAAAAACACCGCGCAGCCGGTTCGTAGTTTTTTTGCGCATCCTGTAGTGCTCAACTCCGTTGCTGTTTCGGTTTTCTTTTAGAACCAACATAAGAATCACCACTGTATGTAGCATTCTGCAACGCCAAGGTACGTAAAATAATATTAGGTAGAGCCATTTGCGTTGGTCCAAAAATCGTTACACGACAGCAATCATATGTCGATCCAGTTCAACCCTTTGTCGAGTTGGATCTATTCAGCACAGCAGAAGAGCAGCTTACTGATCTTTCAACAGACAACATACTGAAGGTTATATTTCTTCAAATCCGCCTGAATTTTGGTGTTCCAGGGTTAAGTAAGAAGGCATTGAGCATTCTGCTGCACTGAGGAATGTGTGAAACTGGATTTTCAACCAAGTAGGCGATCAAACTCAAATCTAGATCAAGAATAAATCTTCAGAATGAGATGACCTTGCCATTTCATAACATGAAACCAAATTTGGTAAACTATGTGATGCCAAACAAGTTCCTACATTCCATTAGATGAACATGATGCCTGTTAATAACACGCATTATTCAAGTTTTCCTTAAGCCTATAATTCTTCTCATTTTTCATCTGTATACCACTGTAGAGAAAATTGCAGTAACTGACAAAACATTATCGTTGTACATATTCTTCACTTTTATCATTTTTTCATTAACTGTGAATATTTCAATATATAAAATACACATAAATGAGACTTTGCATTTATCCTTTGTTGCCACAAACTAATATATCGTGAAAATATCCAGAAGGGAGGAATGTGTTGCTTTTGGCAGCTCAGGGGATCCACTATAGCGGGATCTAATTCATGCTGCACTCTAATGTGGTGTTTAGAGCCCGGATAATTCATAAAATGGCCTTTTTACTGGGTGGTAACAAATCAAAAGTGACATAGATACAATCGTGCTTTGAGATATTTGAAGATACAGGGACAGCCAAAATACTACGAACCGGCTTTGCGGTGTTTTTCCTGTCCGCGTCCTCGGCGCTCGTTGCCACCTGCCGCTATAATAGAAAGGCGCGGATGAAACTATAAAACATTTTTAAAACTACTTTTAAAAACTTTCCTTGCCAACGTTATTAAAGGCGATGCTGAAACTGGCCACCGTCGTTGTCCATACATTTTTGGCACTCCTTTAGGAAACCACAAACTCGCCGTAGTTCACGTTGAGAAATGCTGGCAATTTCCTGGCGGTTATTTTGTTTTAATTCTTACAGGGTGTGTGGGTTTGTCTTGTACACTTCATGTTTTAAGTTACCCCAGAGATAGAAATCGCAGGGGATTAGTTCGGGGGACCTAGGGGGCCACAAATCTCTACTAGTAATTCTGTCCTCAAACACATTTTCAATTGTTCTCATCGAAATATTGGCCTATGAGCTGTTGTCGAGTCTTGTTAAAAAAAAGGCACAATCATGCTCTCTGTCAATTCTCTAAAAACAGGGGGGGGGATTGTATTCACGTATGCATGGGTTTCAACTATTGGCTCGAAAAAAAATCTTTTTTTTTCTCTAAAACCTTTAAAAGTAGTTTTAAAAATGTTGTATGGTTTCATCCGTGCCTCTCTTTGATAGCTGCAGACGGCAACGAGCGCCGAGGACGCGGGCAGGAAAAACACCGCACAGCCGGTTCGTAGTCTTTTGGCTCGCTCTGTAGAACCGGTTTTGATTTTGCCTATTTTACCTTTTTAAGGACTAGCTGCCTATTTATAAATTCCAATTTTTGTCTTTTTAAACTGAACTTACTCAATTTATTTCCAATTGTTCTACTACATTCACAGAACTCTGGATGATGGACCATCTTTTGTATTGCAATGTATGCTACTTGCTAAGGATTCAGCAATTCTCTCTGAAAGTGGGTTCCCCAGTATCAGGAAATATTGTAGGGAAAATATTTTCACGAATAGTGATGGTCAGTTACTGTTGCGTGAAAACAGACCCAACAAGTTAACCACTGAAAAGTATCCTCGCAGTTATGTTTGTGAATTTGGGCCCCATGTGTTTTCAACTGATGGAACAGTTTTATTGTGTAAAGTTTGTGAAAAGACCAGTGGCGTAGCTCGATACTGTGTTCTGAGTATACTTGATTTTAAAAATTGAATTTAGAATTTTTTAAATGATGTACAATATCTCATACATTAGCGTGTCATAAAATACTGTGAATTCTCCATGTAGATTCAATTATTATTATTATTATTATTATTATTATTATTATTATTATTATTATTATTATTATTATTGGGTAGTTGTTTTAGTAGTCATTAGCATCACTACTAAGTGCTGAAATTGACTGAACATAACTTTAAACTCAACTAGATTATAAAATATAGCGTTAGGTGCAACTTTACAAACTGTTGACAAACCATTGTATGATTGTAAATCATGAAAACAATGTAGGTACTTTGTATATAAGTTCCAGTCGGCGATTTTTCTTCTCCAAGAAGATGTCAATCACATGTTCTTTAAAAGTATGGTGACCACACATTTCACTTAACTGTTTTTCAGTTGCTAATGTCGCTAAACATGAGAGTCATTGGTTTGTCATAGAGTTCCTCAAATAAGTTTTAATTCTTTTAAGCGTGCTAATACCACGTCCACTGCTGGCTGTAGTGACAGGCAATGTTAACACTAGTCACAATAATTTAGTGGTCTCTGTGTACACCTTATCCAAATTATTGTTCACTAAGTAACTCTAATCTAATAACTCTAAAAAAAAAAACTGCCTTTGTTGCTGAGTTTTTAATAAGTAATCCACTAAATCGATGGCATTGCCCATATTTCTAAAATCATAAATAAAACACGCACAATGAAAACAATACACAGGTTTACGTAAAATTAACACTTTACTGCACTGCACGGCTGCACGCACATAATGCTGGTTCACCAATAACTGAGAAATGAAATGTTATGTTACACTGCCTTGCCCTACTCTTGTCTCCAACCCCTATTGTCCTGTTTCCGGACCTTGGAGAGAGCAGGTACACACAGACTAAACACCTCATTAAACGTGTTAAGTCTCTGCTGCTGCCTTTGTGCCCTTAATGCACAACAAAATATACATATGTCTTCCTACAACGAGGGGTCGAAATTTAGTGGGAAAAGCTATAGTCCACTCTTGATGAGACTTGCACTCGCTCAGCCATCCCAGTCTCTACTCGACTTTGCTGCCGCATCATGAGATTTCGAAGCTGCCTACTCTGTATTCACTCTTAGGTTGATCCGCACCAAAACAAAACCCAGGTGACCAGTGCACCGTTGTAATGTATCCTTCCACCATTCGCGGCAGAAATGGTGTCATATTTTCACGACCTTGTGACAGAGTACACGCAAAGAGAACATAGTCTGACAACTTAAACGATGACTAGCACACTCTGTTAGGGTTGAAGGTGATAAGATTGATAATTTCAACAAAATAAATGTTTGCACATATAATAATAGTCAATTCTAAAAGAAACGAGCGAAAAAGAAAATAACAGGTATGCGATATCTTACATTTATTCGCTCTCTGGAAGCGGCACTTTTATCAACTGTCAGCGGCTCATTTTTAAAAAAGAAATTGTATATTGTTACGTGAATAACATTCTTGACCCATTCTTGCATCGCTTATTTCTAAAGCTTTCTGTTTTTCCCGCGTGTAACCACTTTCCCGTTTCAGATTTTTCTTAAACGAGCACTGTTTATACTTGTACTCGAAACATCGGTGAACTCAGAAGTTAATTACACGGCTTCTTTCACGGGAAGTGTTAGTATTTCTCACATAACTTACAATAAACTTCCAACTCTATTGTTTTTCCACCACTAGTCAATGGTTTGTCCGCTTATGCTTTACGTAAGTCGACGAAAACGCAAGAGCAAGTTACCGTCCGCCATGATACTAAACAGAAACTGTTGGTATCTGGCTACAAACAATATTCTGAGCATACCCGGATCTCAGGTACTTATATGAATTGTATGTTGGAACTTATAGCTCTGTTTAACGGTACAAATTAGCGCTAATTAGACTTTCAGGAATTTGTATAGAATATTATACCATTTAAGGATACATTCATTCTAAAATTTAGATTATTAACATGGGACTATTTTCCTGTACGCATTGCTACAGTGTTGTACCACGGTGCACTGATCACGTGCGTTTGTTTTGGCGCGGATCAACCTAAGAGTGAATGCAGTTTAAGTACGCAGCACTACCATCTGAACTTAGTAGTAAGGGTTGGGGCGTTGGGGTAAGCAGCAGTGAAGGTGATTGCATTAATTAGTTTCTTATTTTCTTGGCAATTTATTTAGGTGGACTCAGTCTTAACGTTTACCCTTACTGGAAAAGACAATCTAAAAAAATGTATTTTGTCAATCAACAGTGCTAAAAAAACATAGCACAAATCTATTCTCGCTACAAAGAGTGGTTACATATCCAACAGCCGTTACCACATCTAGCAGTCAGTTTTCATTAGATTTGATTAATCACCAGTTCATGCAGGCATAGTCTAACACAAAAACATTTACAGCAGTACCCATGGTAATGTGCAGCAATAACAACCCATAATTAATATAGTTTTTAAACCGAAAGTTGGTGATTAAATACATTATAATTATAACTTTTTTAAAATTCAAAATGTCTTTTTTAAATTCCATGTAGCGTTTCTTACATATTTACTGTCTTTTCTGCCTGCTACTTTTTATTGTTATAAATGCCTTAAAATCCGTCCTCTAGTGATGTCTATTGGTTCAGTCGTTTCTTAAATATTAAAAAACACAAACACGCACGCATACTTTATAGTTATATTATTCGTACAGATGCTACAGGGAGAACCAAAAGACTACGAACCGGCTGCGCGGTGTTTTTCCTGTCCGCGTCTTCTGCGCTCGTTGCCGTCCGCCGCTATCATAGAAAGGCGCGGATGAAACCATACATTTTTAAAACTACTTTTAAAGGCTTTACTTAACAACTTTATGAAAGTGTGTTTGAGGAAAGAATTATTAGTAGAGATTTGTGGTCCCTCGGTCCCCCGACCTAACCCCCTGCGATTTCTATCTCTGGGGTAGCTTAAAACAAAGTGTACAAGACAAACTCACACACCCTGGAAGAATTAAAACGAAATGTCCGCCAGGAAATTGCCAGCATTTCTCAACGTGAACTACGGCGAGTGATGGATAGTTTCCCAAAAAATGTATGGACAACGACGGTGGCCAGTTTCAGCATCTCCTTTAATAAAGTTGGTAAGTAAAGCCTTTAAAAGTAGTTTTAAAAATGTATGGTTTCATCCGCGCCTTTCTAGGTAGCGACAGACGGCAACGAGCGCCGAGGACGCGGACAGGAAAACCACCGCGCAGCCGGTTCGTAATTTTTTGGCTCACTCTGTCTTATTCAACTGTTTATACCGCTAATGATAGCAGCTACTCGCACGCTGTAAAATGGTATTTCACGGCATATAAACGACATACTTCCCAAGAAGCCTCCAGGAAGCATTTCTGCAACGAGAGTTGCCTGATTATTACTAAACAAATATCCTGCTCTAATGGTCTGTTCCCCCGCTACATGAGGCTCTTCTAACCCTCATTTGCGTCATCCCCCAATTGGCTATTTCCAGCGGGAACTCCCGTGTCACTTATCTACACCTGCTTTGCATTTTTCAGTGTCGCTTCTGTTCTCTTTCTGTTCGTGCTTATCAACTTTAAACAACAACGCGTCTGTACGACGCTACCTTGTCTGAATTTAGACACTATAATAGTTCGTTATTATTGAGAATATACAAACATCGATCCCAGGTTCTACAACCACACCCGCGAGTTTTATCAGCTAGTTTAAAATTCAACGTTAGAAACTAAACTATTAAAACACCACAAATAAATATGGAATAACAATTATTTACCTAGCTCACAAAATCTACAAAGAGGGATTGCTTTGTGCAAGATAGCTAAATGTCTATTTTTAATAATGATACATAAGTTATTTATGCACACAAAGTCAGTAATTATACTTACTTACATATGAAGTCTAAAAACCAGAATCAGCTAAAACAATGTTTATTTAAAAATTTAGGGTAGACACTAACCTGTCTCCTTGTCGCTACATGTTCTTATTTTATATTTATGGACGTTCTTTAACTACTAGGGTTCTTAGCCCATTCTATATTGGGCATGAAAGACCGGAAATTTTGCTCAGAGGCCTGTTTATCAGGCTTGAGGTTCTTTTAAATGCCGTAAATCCACGGAATCGGACCACCAACTTTTACTTCCCTTCCGAAGGAAGACACACTAAGGATTTTTACGTCTGAAAAAAAATTCCATTGCCCTCCGCCGGGTTTGAACCCGCGACCTTGGGAACTAGAGGCTGGCATGGTACCCCTAGGCCACGGATGTGATGTGATTTGATTTGCATTTAAGGGTGCTCAACTGCTAGGTATTAGTGTCCTTGTAAAACGGATCATGGCAAAGGCTTGGGATAAAAATCAGTACAAAATATCATAGCAAAGGCCAGAGATAAATGTATAAATCATAGCACAACTCATAAATAAATATAAATATAAAAAACAAAACCGAAAAGTATGAAACACCTACTATTAAGATAACTAAATCCGCTTCTGGAAATTTACCTTTGACACAAAATTAAGAACCCTATCAACCGTTTGTTTATCATCCGCAAGACCTCTGCAAGACTGGTCGGCAGTTGCAGGGAGTCCCGAAGATGTGCTAGACCAATACACTCTAGCAACACATGATGGACCAAAAGACCTTCGCTACAAAGCGGACAAATAGGAGTAGGGTCACCCTTAAAAAGCTAACTGCGTAAAATTGTAGTGGCCAATACTCAACCGAGCCAAAATCACCTCACGACGAGATACACGAGAGGAAGTTACCTAGTTTATCGGAACGTGCTTCACTACTCTAAGCTTGTTTCCGCGGAGAGCAAACCACTCCTCGCGTCAGCACGATAGCACCGTTCTCCGCACAAGACTTAAGTCTTCCGACGTTATGCGAGGTATTGTAACACTGGATTCTGTGGTTGCCAAATCCGCAAGTTCATTCCCCGGCAAGCCAACGTGACCAGGTATCCAAGCACGCTCCACATTAACGCCAGAAACGTATAAAACATGGAGGGTATCCTGGATTCGCTGAATAATGGGGTGGTAGTTGTACAGCTCACGACAGTCTCCCAATTTTCGACGGCGCATATACAAAATGGCTCGGTATATGGCTACGGAGGACGACCCTTGACGCTATGCCAATGGTTGTGAATACGAGGGTGGATTGATAAGTCCGTAACTTTTTAAAGAAAATACATTTTTTTAAAAAAATATATACTTTACTTCTCAACACAGTCGCCTTTCAACTCAATACACTTTACCCAACGTTTTTAAAATTTTTCAACCCTTCCAAAAAATACGCTTTTTCAAAGTCTGCAAAATACAAGTTTGTTTCTCCCATGATGTTTTCATTGGACGTGAATTTCTTCCCACCAAGCCAATTTTTCAGGTTTGAGAAGTCGCTCGGAGCCAAATCTGGAGAATTTGACGGTGAGGTAACAGTTCGTAGGCCCATTCCACAAAGTTTCTCCATCAAATAGTGTAGTTTCTTTACAATTCGAGAAATCGATCCAGTATTGCGGCATAATATGAACCTGTGATCGTTTTATCCTTTTTCATGTAGTGGATGAATACCAAGCCTTATGAATCCCAAAAGACAGCTGCCATGAGCTCGCCGAAGGAAATCCGTTGCTTGATTTGTTTTATCTAAGGTTAATAGCAATGGATCCAAGTTTCATCAACCGTAATATAAAGCCGCAAAACTCACTTGGATTGCGCTGGAACATTGTTCAAACATTCCTGTGAAATGTGACAAAATTCAGCTTGTCAACTGTAAGCAGTCGCGGCACCCATCTTTCCATACACAGATATTCGTGCAGAATATTGTATACTCTTTAGCACTTGAGGTGTTTACGGTCTTGGCTATCTCGCGGATTTTCACTCGGCGGTCTTCCATCATAAAATCGTGAACTTGGTTCATCATTTCTTCCGTTGTAACCTCCACGGCCGTCCTGTGAGCTCGGCATCTCTCGTGCTCGAATGACCACATCGAAATTCTGTGAACCATGCCATGTGATGGAGCAGAGTCCCCATAATACATGTTCAGCTTTTCTTCCGTTTCCTTCACCGTCTTACTAGGTAAAAAGTAGTGCTTTATCACAACACGAAATTCACTTTTCTGCATTTTCTACCAAGCAACATACAATTACTGCTTTTAGACGCTCTCAACAATGTTCTCAGAAACAGACGAATTTCTGCGATTATACACAACGGGTGTAAGACTTTGGTGCAAATAAGAAGTCGTGCAATCTCTCGTCAAAGTCACAGACTCATTAATCAGCCCTCGTACTTAATAAAATGCGACCATCTCAGAAAGCACACGACTTTCTCTGCCCTCTATCTTTATTAGTGGGCATAAAACTATCCTTACTAAAGCTTATTTTTCTGTCTACTACATTTTTATCCAAATAAATCTTTGCAAAAACAGCTACATTACACATTTCGTTGTAGATACAAAGAAACAGCGATAGTCAAATCATTAAGAACCGGACGCTGTTTCCATGCAACCGCAAAAACTGAATGTTGACAGGACTTAAAACGAATGCCCCAGTAATGAACAATCCGAACTATTAATAACGGATATCTCAGAAATTGCTTATGCCACAAAAAAAACTTATTGGAAATAAACTGTGTGTTTTAAAGAGACCTATTTATTACTTTCTCTACTACGTATAGTAAGTAGGGGAAGTATTGCATTCCACCCAAAAATTCGATACCGAGATTTCACCGGAAATACATGTTTTGAGAATCACTGAATCCAAAAAAAGCATTTTTGGAAACATGTCCGTGTGTGTGTCTGTGTGTGTGTGTCTGTGTGTCTGTCTGTGTGTCTGTGAACAGCATAACTCAGAAACGAACAGTCGGATAAACACCAAACTTGGTATTTAGGTTCAGTATCTTCCAGAAATGCGACACGAAGGTTTTCAAGAAAATCCCCTCACCCCAGACTACCCTTTACATGGAACATTTTTCGAAAATTTTAATTTTCTCAAAAATGGCTCTAACGATTTTGATAAAAATATCATATGTTTAAGATAATGACATGAGAAATGAAATGTATATCTCGAATTTTCTGGGAATGTCTCCAAAAGTATTCTTCATTGTGAACGACTTTTGCATAACTGGTAAACCATAAGAGATAGACAAAATTTTACTACACAAAAAATGTAGATCGCGTTAAAATACACAACTTATGTCATATACATTTCTTTTGTTGAGTGAACCGTTTTCGAGATATTGCTTGTTATTTCCTTAAATTTTCCAATACTTATACTTCTTCTCAAATTCGTTATTCATTTTTTTATGTCCTGGACATGCAAAGAGAACGGGATGCGCCACATAGCAACCAGCGTTAAAATATTTGACCATCGCTTAAAACCTACCATATTCCCCTTGCATCTACAAGAAAATTACCAATAAGATTGACATCTCGATATCTCGATTAACATGAACCATATGGAGAATAAGCGTTTGTAAAAATACTTTGTACAAGAGTAGAGAAAGTCATGTGAGTGTAACACATCAGATTTTTTTTATATAGTATGTACGCTTTCGTCTATCGCTTAACGTTTACCAGTTATACAAAATTATGCAAAATTCTTTACGAATAAAGAGGACTTCACAGGCTATTCCCAGAAAACTCAAGATACATATTTTATTTGCCTTTCGTTTTTTAGTTATGCTGTTCACAGACACACACACACACACACACACACACACACACACACACACACACACGGACATGTTTCCAAAATGCTTTACTTGGATTCAGGGGGGCCTCAAAACACGTATTTACGTTGAAATCTGGATATCGAACTTTTGGGTAGAATGCAATACCTCTCTACCTACCAGTATGTGGTAGAAAAAGTAAACATGGTCACATTACAACGTAAATGACATGCATTTATAGTTTACTGAATTTAACAGCAAAATGAAAAATAAACTTAAACGTTTAAGTATTTAGAAGGCTAAATGTGAAATTTATAATTCAAATAGGCAGTTATAACTTAAAAGTGATGTGCTACATTCACATGACTTTCTCCACCCTCTGTCGCTTATTAGTGGATATAAAATTATTCTTACGAAAGTTTATTTTCCTATCTACTTTATTTTAATCGAGATAAACCTTTTCGGAAATAGGCACATTTCACATTTTGTTATAGATACAAAGGGAATAGCGATAGTCAAATGTTTTTGAACTGGACGCTATACACTGGCCTTAAAATTCAGGACATCGGGAGAGACAATTGAAAATCGACAGGACTTAAAGAGAATGGCTAAGTATTGAACAATTCGAACCATTAAACGCAGGTATCCCGGAAATGGATGATGCAACAGAAACGTTATTTGAAATAAAGTGTGTTTTCTAAAGATGCCCAGTTTTTGTAATACGTTTTCGTCTAGGCTTAACTTTACCAGTTATACAAGATTATACAAAATTCCTTCCAAATGAAGAGGACTTCACCGGCTATTCCCAGAAAAGTCAAGTTACACATTTTATTTGCCACGTAAACATCTTTAATATGTGGTATTTTAATAAAAAAAAACGTTAGAGCCATTTTTGAGAAAATAAAACATTTCAAAAATGTTCTTGTAAAGGGTAGTTTGGGATGGTGATTTTGTTGAAAATCTTCGTGTCGCATTTTTGGAAGATACTGAACTTGACATTTTTCTAAAAATCCTATTTTTTTTATTCAAGGGGTGTCTAAACTTTTATTTCCGGTGAAATTTCGGTATAGAATTTTTGGGTGGAACGCAATACCTTCTCTATCTACTTATCTACGTGGTAGAGAAAGCAAAATGATAAAAAAATAGGCAAAAATAAAAACTGTTTCTATCCCTTTCCAAATACCTCAAAATACAATCCTACATAACTTTTGATTTATCATCACCCAGTAAAAAAGACTTTTGTCCAATATCCGGGTTCTAGTGAGTGCTGTTAAAACTAGCGGGTGCCGAATGCTAGACATGTGAAATGGTGACCACCACGATACAGCACGCCATCTACCACAAAATGTAATCCAGAAGTCAAGCGGACGAGATAATTTATGGGAAAAGGAAGCAGAATACAAAGCAAAAAGAAATTTCTTGGAAGTATTTATGAAGGAATTGAAGAGATAATCACTGCTTTTCCAGGAATGCTTTTCTAACGGCCGCGGCATCATGGCAAGGAAACTAAAGCAAACATAGTATCTCGACAAAAGACAATGCAAAAGAAGAAAAACAAAAAAGACAAAAATCTAAATATAAAATCCTGCCTTTAGACATGGGCGTCGTCAAGATTTTTCTTAAGCGAGCCAAAATGAGCATAATTCTGAAAAGTATTATTATTTGTATTCAAATATAGGCCCCACTACACTTAAATATAAATACACACCTAAAGTGATACATTCACATGACTTTTTCTACCCTCTATCGTTTATTAGTGGATATACAAACTAGTCTTACTAAATCTTATTTTTATATCTATCTCATTTTAATCTAAATACATTTTTGCAGAAATAACTACATTACACATTTCGTTATAGACACAAAGGGAACAGCGATAGTCAAATGTTTAACTGGGCGCTATACAATGGCCTTAAAATTCCATACTGTTTCAATGCAAACGTGAGAAACACTGACTGTTGACTTTAAAAGAATGACCAAGCAATGATCAATTCGAACCATTAATAACGGATATCTCAGAAATGGTTGATGCCCCTCAAAAAACAACTTATTTGAAATAAACTGTGCTTTAAACAGACTTAAATTTTTCTGTAATTATTTGTCAATTAAATATCTTTAATGTGTGCCATTTTAATCAAAATCGCTAGAGCCATTTCTAGAAAATAAAAAAATTCGAAAAATGTTCCTTGTAAAGGATAGTTTGGGGTGAGGGGATTTTTTGTTGTTTTAAATCTACGTGTCGCATATTTTAAAGGTGCCGAAACTAAATGCCATGTTTGGTATTTATCCAACTTTTCGTTTTGAGTTATGCTGTTCACAGACAGACACAGACACAGACACACACACGCGCGCACGGACCTTTTTCTAAAAATCTGAAGTGATACATTCACATCATTTTCTCCGCCATCTATCTTTATTAGTAAGTATACAAATTATTCTTACTAAAGATTATTTTTCTATCTACTAGATTTTAATCCAAATAAACCTTTGCAGAAATAGCTACATTACACGTTTCGTTATAGATACAAAGAGAACAGCGACAGTCAAATGTTTAAGAACTGAACGCTATATGCAGGCCTTAAAATTCCACACTGTTTCCATGCAATCGCGAGAAACAATTTAATGTTGTCAGGATTTTAAGAGAATATCCAAGAAATGAACAATTCTAACCTTTAATAACGGTATGGATATCTCAGAAACAGCTTTTGGCCAAAAAAGCTTATTTTAAACAAATTGTGTGTTTTAAAGACATCTACATTTTTTGTGCAGTGCGTTCTCGTCTATCGTTTAAGTTATTCAAGATTATACAAAATTCCTTCCAAATGAAGAGGGCTTCACAGGCTATTCAAGATAAACATTTTATTTATCATGTAAATATCTTTAATATATGGTATTTTAATCAAAATCGTTAGAGCTATTATTTAGAAAATAAAAAATTTCGAAAAATGTTCCATGTAAAGGGTAGTTTAGGGTGTCCTATCTGTGGAAGATACTGAACCTACATACCAAGTTTGGTATTTATCCGACTTTGCGTTTTTGAGTTATGCTGTTCATAGACACATACACACACACGACGTTTCCAAAAATGATTTATTAGGATTCAGGGGTCTCAAAGCAGCATGTATTTTCGGTGACATTTTGGTATCGAATTTTTGGGTGAAATGTAACACCTTCTCTACTTGCAGGTGCGTAATAAAGTAAATTTTTTTTGGAGGGACCTCAAAACATGTATCCCCGGTGAAATCCCGGTATCGAATTTTTGAGTGGAATGCAATACTTTCTCTAACTGTTAGGTACGTGGTAGTGAAACTAATATTGAGATTCATGATATTATGAACTTAATTTAAATAACTGCCAAAATTATCAGTGCAATTAACACCCCTAAAATCTCACATGACTTTCTCTATTCGTTCATCTACCAACTATTCTATCTACTTCTTGTTAATCGAGATAAACTTTCATTACACATTTCACTGTAGCTATAAGAAGGAAAATAGGCTAAAACGATAGTCAGATGTTAAAAAACGGGTCGTATGTGTTGACTTTGAAATTCCATGCCCTTTGTGAAACGAGAAAAAACGAATAGCGACTTGCTACTTGAATAAAAATATAAATATTTGAAAATTCAAACCAATAACAAAGAATATCTCGGAAATGGTTAACGTCACACAAATTTTATTTGATACAAACTGCCAGTGGTTTACAGGGTTCTCTCTCATTTTGAGGGGGAGTCAAGATTTTGTCTATCTAGTAGGATTTACTAATGATACAAAAGCCCTGAGAGTGAGCTGCGACTGTCGCGTGTCGCGCGAACTGAAAGACCAGGCGATATGTTATTGAGTTCGCATGACAGAATCTTGTGCGACTGTCGCGTCGCGTGGTATAAATCCTTCCATTTAACACAATGTCTTTCAGATCGAGTCGCACTTCTTGCACGACACGAAATCGTCTGCATAAACAAGGTAAATGCTCATATACAGGGAGAGCCAAAAAACGGTGTTTTTCCTGTCCGCGTCCTCGGCGCTCGTTGTCGACTGCCGCTTTCATAAAAAGGCGCGGATGAAACCATACAACATTTTTAAAACTACTTTTAAAGGCTTTACTTACCAACTTTATGAAAGGAGATGCTGAAACTGGCCACCGTCGTTGTGCATACATGCCTATTTTTTTTTCGAGTCAACACTTGAAGCCCGTACTTATGTGAATGCAATTTTGCCCCCCCTTTTTTTTTAGAGAATTAACAGCCAGGGAGCGTGATTTTGCCTTTTTTCAACAAGACTCTGCAACAGGTTATACGGCCAATATTTCGATGAGAAAAATTGAAAAGTGTTTGAGGACAGAATTATTAGTCAGATTTGTGGCCCCCTCGGTCCTCCGACCTAACTCCCTGCGATTTCTATCTCTGGGGTAACTTAAAACAAAGTGTACAAGACAAACCCACAAACCCTGGAAGAATTAAAGCAAAATATCTGCCAAGAAACTGCCAGCATTTCTCAACGTGAACTACGGCGAGTGATGGATCGTTTCCCAAAGAGGTGGAAAAATGTATGAACAACGACGGTGGCCAGTTTCAGCATTTCCTTTCGTAAAGTTGGTAGATAAAGCCCTTAAAAGTAGTTTTAAAAATGTTGTGGTTTCATCCGAGCCTTCCTATGATAGAGGCAGACGGCAGCCAGCGCCGAGGACGCGGACAGAAAAAACACCGCGCAGCCGGTTTGTAGTTTTCTGGCTCACCCTATATTTGCCGCATCTTGCGATGTCAACACCAGTGCTTCACCCTTACTAAACTAAAACACGCTGCGGGATTTTTTAAGCGTGAATTATGGAGAAAAACAGAAATGGTATTAACATAGGCTTCGCAATAATTTTCGTTTGCAAACCGTCATCAGAACGCAATATCAATAAGCCATAGGGAAAATAACAAAACAGTCATCTCCCACGCAACAACGCGTTCTATTGCCTTACATCACTCGCAAAAAATACATTTGTTGACCTTCACAGCATACGATTGAGGCTACTAAGGTGGTCTTGGCTGCTATCGTAAAATAAATTATATGGGTTAACTGTCAGCGATACAGAGATCATACAAATCTCAGAAAAGTTAGGCCATGTAATATCTCCATACTAACCTAAATAAGGTGAAAAAACTAATAATTTTCAAACCATTACTTTCTGTAATCTCTACCTCACTTAAGGTAGAGGGTGCGCTGCATTCCACCCAAAAGTTTGATATTGAGGCTTCACTGGAAATACCTAATTTGTGGTTCCTTGAACCAAAAAGAGCGTTTTTAGAAGAAGAACATCCATGATTTCGCATAGAAAAAGAGAGAGGGGAGAGTGGGGGAGAGATGCAAGGCAAATATTTTCAGGAAATTTGCTTCACTCCAAATGACATACTTTTTCCTTTCTCTATCACATACATAGTAGAAAAACTACTACATTCCACCCAAAACTTCGATCGAGATTTCATCGAAAATACATGTTTTGAGGCCCCTTGAATTAAACAAAACACTTAAGGTCCGCTTATGTGTGACAGCATAACTCAGAAACGAAAGTATCTCCCAAAGATGTGACACAAGGTTTTCAAGAAAATCCCCCACCACAAGCTATCGTTAATATGGAACACTTCTCGAAATTTTTTATTTTCGCAAAAATTGCTCTAACGGTTTTGATTAAAATAGCATATATTAAAGATATTTACATTTCAAATAAAATGCATATCTTGAATTTTCTGGGAATAGCCTCTGAAGTCTCCTTAATTCGGAAGGAATTTTGTATAACTGGTAAACCTGAAGCGATAGACGAAAACGTACTACACAAAAGATATAGATCTCTAAAACACAATTTATTTCAAATAACTTTTTTGTGGCATTAGGCATTTAAGAGGTATCCGTAATTAATGGTTCGCATTTCAATACTTTGTCATTCTATAAAGTCCTGACGACATTCAATTGTTTTTCAGATTGCATGGAAACATCAAGGCCAGCATATAGCGCCCTATTCTTAAACATTTGACTCACTGTTTCCTTTGTATCTATAATGAAAGGTGTAATTTAAGTATTTCTGCAAAGGTTTTCACGATTATAATGAAGTAGATAGGAAAATAAGCATTCGTAAAAATAATTAGAGAGTAGAGAAAGGCATGTGAAAGTAACACATATTGTTTTCATTGTATACTTACTTACGAAATCCATATTTGGGGCATTGGTAGCAAAAGCCATTAAGTATTAATCCTACAGAAAAGAGCCTTAACAAATATCTCTGGTTCATCGTTCCATGCCCATTGTGGACCTACAATCTTCAAAGACTTCAAAGTTCTGACTAATTTATTAATAAACATAACTGCTTGGAAATTATTATAGCTAATTTACATAATCAAATCCTTCATCATGGATATGATACAAGGAATTTGTTACCCATAATGTAAAGTTGACTAAATCCAACAAATGGTATAACAATATTGGCATTAATAGATTACTGGGAGTTGCCCATTCAGTTAGCTGTAATGGTTTCAAGTTAATTTGAAAGGTTGTCTTGCTGTAAACCCATTTTATAACGTTAATAAATTTCGTTAAGCTATTCTGATCATTCTACCATCTCACATCAGATTTTCCGTCCGCATGTGTTGAGTCCTACCTTTCTGTGCAAGATCAAATCGCAGCAAAACAAGGTTTGATGGTAGACGATGCTTTTCTGTGAGTTTAACGTCCTTTAACCTTGTTCACTTTAATACGTGTACACTTGGTCAAACTAAAAGTGACCGGTCTCTTGAGGAGTTAAATTTTTTCGAAGTCTCTTCGAGTGAGCGGTTCACAATCGTCAACTTCTGTGCGTCGCTTTGGTTAACTATATAACACAAAATACAAGGCACTGGTTTGGGCTACCTCCACAGCGTGTTAGGAGAGGAGTAATGGTTAAGATACTTAGCTTCTACGCAAACAGCTGGAGTTACATTCTCAATTATCTTTTTATCGATTATCTTTTATTTTTTACCTCGTCCAGACTCTATTTTATGCCCTAAATACAGGATTGTAACACATATTGTAGCGTATGTGTGTGCATTGTCGCGTCGGACGCATTATTGCTTTGTAGCATGACATTGTTGTGTATAATTATTTCGGTGGGGCTTTGAATTTACGTCCGACGCGGTATCTCTCTCTCCCCACCTCCTGGCCAAGGGGTGGAGAGAGGAAGGGGGGGAAGCGAGCGTTATTGCTTTCCGAGTCTAGTAGTAGCGTGAGTCTTGTATGTGTCTTCAGGGCGAGTGAATGTAGCGTGTATGTCTCGTGTGAGTGTGGAACATCTCCCTCCAATGTTTGGCCTGTAATCTTTTGTGTATGATGTAGTGGCACCGTGTCAATTTATAATAAACCACAGGTAATGTGTTAAATGTGAAATTAAGTGTATTTTGTTATGAATATCCCACGCCTACTTTAAATTTGTGCAGCTAAGTTCCTGGTCCTCCCGTTGACACTGCAGTTACGCTCCCCAATGTTTATGCCAGGGTAACTAAATTTAATATCTAGCTGCAAAACCTTTTGGCCTCATCACGGTGTATAACATTTTGTCCTTTTTCTTTCAGTTTCGTGTTAGTCAAAGATGGGAACCAAAATAATAAAGCAAAAATTATTTTAAATATAAAAAATTAAGAAAACCTGTTATATTTTTACTTGATATTTAAAATAAAAGCGGGAAAAAGTTGAGTAGCTCCACGGAGATTTGAACTTGTAACAGTAAGCTATCACTGGTGCAGTATGCGTGGCATTGTAACAAGCTTTAGTCATACTTCACTTGAGAATCATAAATCAATAAAGTGTGTTTTGGGTACAAATACTCACTCAGTGTTGAAATACACTGAAATACCTGTTGGTTTGAAATCTCATAAATGAATTATTTTCTCGGAAGGCTTTTGTGATTATAGTTGTATTCCCCATTATAACTACTACAAGAATATACACAGTCGTGAACAAAGCCTAGTTGTCTCGAGCGCTCACGGAAGTATCCGATTCGGCCAGTTTTAAATTCACCGAGTGTACATAACCTTTTTGTTGTGTATACTCTCAGTGGTCTCTTCGCAGACCGCCATATTAGCTCAGCTGTTTCACGCTCTCTTGCGACTGGCTGTTGTTTATGCTTCCGTTTGTGGTAGTGAATGACAACATATCGCGTTAAGTTTAAGCTTAAGTTTTACGTCGCTATGTTAATGCTTAGTTTTCACTGTGAACGGCCTCATGCACTTTACGGTTGAAAATATATTTTTATGAAATCAAGGATTCGCCAGTACTATATACTTAATTGAATCGGAGTCTGTAGTTTATGCTTGGTTCCAGGTAACGGACCCGAAGACATTTCTTTTCACGGCCATATTTGACCATAATGAAGTTCCTTGAATTCATACTCGATCACCACCAGTACCACCCTTTTGTTATCGACCTAAAGAGAGTGTGGACGCACTGCACCTCAGTGTTTACTTGGCATACTCTCCTTCGATCCTCCGCCTACGCCAATTCTGCAGATCCGACCTATTTTCAACTGCTTTGTGGTCTCAACAAACCTCTTTATTATTATACTGGTCTTTCCTTTTCGGTTTCGTTTTGTACAATGGAAGAAAGTTCGGACCCAGTGTCGTTAAAACTTCTTAAGGTAGGGTTATCATAATCCTCTTCTATAAAACTGTATTTATAAGATTATCCCTTCTTCTTTAATTCATTACCCTCCTCTCTGTAGGACGAACAAGCCAATGCCTTGGGTCAGTAGCCTGTCGAGGAGCAAGCAAATTCTGGATCATAGCATATCCAGGATGGGTGATGCCTGGTATGGTGGTGGTGAAGAAGTAGTGATGAAAGGGATGATAGGGAAAAGATTATCCCAAAACTACAAATTTATCTCAAGGTCTGAAAACAGATAAATCGCTACAATATTTCGGTTTTGTGCAATATCGCTTTACATTAAGATTTTGAAGAACTCTTGCTTTTAACCTCTTCATTTCTTTATTTCCTTCTTTTATCCCTTTTTATATAAATTTAACGCCCTTTAGTCAGAGAAGTCACATTTGAAGATGAATGTATGCTTGCAATTAATATTAAAATGCACTCATAGTCCTTAGACCTAAGAATGCCTAACAAAGGAAAACTATGGGAAAAACCTACTGCAGAAAACTCGCCCCAATCGAGATTCAAACTCGAATGATCCGGATTTTGAAATATAAATATTATATACACGTGGATGGACGTTTAATACAAGGGTTTCTCAATTTTTTGGGGGAAGGGCAACATACTTTCACTCATCCTAAAAGTTCATTAGATACCAAACTTGACATATAAGTCTTCCGAGGATGGGACAGGAAGATTTCAAGAAAATCCCCTACCCCAAACTACCTATTACATGCAACATTTTTCGAAATTTTTTATTTTCTCAAAAATTGTTCTAACGATTTTGATTAAAAAAGCATTACATGACCAATAAAATGTTTATCTAGAATTTTTTGGAAATAGCCCGTGTAGGAATTTTGTATAACTTTGTAGAACTAGTGAATGTTAAAGAGTTAAATAAAAAGTAATACACAAAACAATGTAGACTTCTTCAAAAAGCACATTTTATTCCAAATAAAGTTTTCTGTATGGCAACTGCCATTTCCGAGATATCTATTATTACTGGTTTGAATTTGTCAATACTTTGCGATTTGTTTAAAGTGCTATTGCTATTCAGTTGTTGGAAAGGCTCTAAAATTTCAAGACCAGCATACGGTCATTCGCTTTTAAACATATAACTATCGATTCGATTTCCTGTATGCCCCAGTAGCTAGAAAAATAAGCTTCGTAACAATATTTTAGAAGCTACATAAGTAAACGATTAAATAGAGAAAGTCGTGTGAATGTAACTCATCAGATTTTTACACAACATTATGCTGTTTACGCAGTAAAGTCTATATTCTTGCAACGTTGTACTAGGATCGTCAACATGCTCTCTCGCATATATGTACTTTCTAACGTTTTAAGGAGTTTTTGAGCATCGTCTGTTTCTACAGGCCGTTATAAATTCGACGCGCTATATATAGGCAGACTGGCAGAATTACTGTACTCCCAATGATGACCATAAAAGTATTTCTTCCTCCTCGATCAGCGTGCAACAGGGAAAAAAAATTATAGACAGTAGAGATCCGCGGGATTCTCAGAGCAGACTTTGCGTTACTGGCATTTAAAACACTGGTAGGCAGGCATATGCCTCACTCTACGTTTTCAAATGCTCTTCGTTATTTTAAATTACGTGACAATTCCTTTTGAACTTTTCCGTTCCAAAATTACATTGTTGGCTACCTAGTAATCATTAACAGTAAAAGCGCTGCAATAAAACTTAAAAAATGTACTGTTTCACATATTAGGTGTCTGTGTACCTAAGGTCATAAACCATCTTATATTTTTAATGTATTAAAACCGAGCGGGATGGCCCGCATTCGGGTGGTCCCGGGTTCAAATCCCGTGGGCCGACCAATCTGTCTGAGGTTTTTCGTGGTTTTCCTCACTCGCCAAGGTAAATACCGGATAGGATATTTAATACCACGACCCAAAGTTCCATCTTAAGTCTAAAACAACAGTAAAATGAAAAATAAGTGGTAACAGCGAATGCTATGCCATCTATCCACAGACAATGTAAGCAGTTAGACCCTAATGCACTGGCATGAAGGAGGGGTTGCAGGAATGAGACCTAGAAGGTCAACTGTCCATCACATGTTCTAAGAGATATCCACCAAAAGACCCGTCGCCATATGACCAAGGAGTTAAAGCGACGTAAAATTAAATAGAATAAAATACATATATATACATATATATATATATTTAAAATAATTTGAAAATAATAACAACAAAGCACTTCTTAGAAACACAATCTATAAACCACCTGTATTTTAGATATAAACTTTCTGAGAGAAATCTTGGACGGATCGAGATTATTTTAGGTTTTTAGCACGACATTTTTTACGCGAAATACATGTAGATCTTATTAAAGCACAGAATTTAAGCCAAATAAAATTGTTTGTGGCTTTAACCATTTCCGAGATATTCTTTGTTATTCGTTTGAATTTTCAAATACTTATACTTTCCGAAGAGGAAAATCGCTATTCGTGGTCATGCAAACAGAACTGAATTTTATCCCATAGCATCTGGTATCGCTTATGTTTACTGTAATCCCCTAATACCTACAAGGAAATATACAATAAACTCATTTCTGCAAATCCTTATCACGATTAGCATGAAGTACATAGAAGAATAAGCTTTTGTAATAATAATTTTTGAAGATGTTGAAGAATAGGTAGCGGAAGTAGTCTGAATGTAACGTAAGATATTTTTTACTTTCTCTACTACGTATAGTAAGTACGAGAAGTATTGTATTCCGCCCAAAAATTCGATACCGAGATTTCACCGGAAATACATGTTTTGAGACCCCCTGAATCCAAAAAAAAAGCATTTTTGGAAACATGTCCGTGTGTGTGTCTGTGTGTCTGTGAACAGCATAACTCAGAAACGAACAGTCGGATAAACACCAAACTTGGTATTTTTAAGTTCAGATCTTCCAGAGATACGACACGAGGGTTTTCTAGAAAATCCCCCCACCCCAGATTACCCTTTACATGGAAGATTTTTCGAAAATTTTAATTTTCTCAAAAATGGCTATAACGATTTTGATTAAAATATCATATGTTTAAGATATTTTTATGACAAATAAAATGTACGAGTATATCTTGAATTTCCTGAGAATGTCTCCAAAAGTATTCTCCATTGTGAACGACTTTTGCATAACTGGTAAACCATAAGAGATAGACAAAAGTTTACTACACAAACAATGTAGATCGCGTTAAAATACACAATTTATGTCATATACAGTTTTTTTGTTGAGTGAACCGTTTTCGAGATATTGCTTGTTATTCCCATAAATTTTTAATACTTGTTTTCTCAAATGGGAATTCGTTATTCATTTTTTTGTCTTGGATATGCAAAGAGTATTAATCTGTGGAAAAGGGAATGGTGCTGCACCTAGCAACCAGCTATTAAGATATATGTATGTGCTTAAAGGCTACTATATTTCTATATTGCCCTTGTAAATATATATTACCTTTACATCTACAAGAAAATTAGCAATAAGATAGTGTCCGCAAATGTTTATCTGGAATAACATGAAGTAGATGGAGAATAAGTGTTTGTAAAAATAATTTATACAAGAATAGAGAAAGTCATGTGAGTGTAACACATCAGATTTTTATATACTTCGATCAGGCTTTTGAGGCAGTGGCGAGAGGAAGGTAAAAGGGTTGAACTGTCTCAAAAGACTCTGAGCAAACAATAGTTGTAGGTTACTAATATTAAAGTGAACCAATTGTTTAGAAGATTCTTTAAATCGAATTTAGGCTAGATTGACACGTGACTGAATCTCTGCAAAACTGGTCTGCAAACCAAGCCAAGAAGCAATGAGAAGAATCTGGTTTTTAAATTGTTTCCTAAAATGACAATCTCTGACAAAAAAAATCTGATGTGTTACATTCACGTGACTTTCTCTACCTTCTAACGCTTATTACTAGGTATACAAATTATTTTTACGACAGTTTATTTTCCTATCTATTCCATTTTAATCCAGAAAACCTTTCCAGATACAGCTGCATTACATATTTCGTTATAGATACAAAGGGATAACGATAGTCAAATGTTATAGAACTGGACGCTATATGCTGACCTTAAAACTCCATAGTCTTTCCATGGCATCGCGAGAAACAATTGAAAATGAAGACTTTAAAAGACTGGCTAAATAATGAACAATCAGATCCATTAATAATGGATATCTCAGAAATGGTTGATTCCACAAAAAGCGGGGGCTGATATGATACATTCACATGTAGACTTTGTCTAGTCCCTATCTTTATTAGTGGGTATACAAAATATTGCACTAAAGCTTATTTTTCTATCGACATTTTAATGCAAATAAACCTTTGCAAAAATAGCTATATTACGCATTTCGTTATAGATACAAAGAGAACAGCGATAAGCAAATGTTTAATCGGGAGAAACAATTGAAAATCGATGAGACTTTAAAAGAATGACAAGTATTGAACAATTCGAACCTTTAATAACGAATATTTCAGAAACGGCTTATGCCACAGAAAAACTTATTCTAAGTAAACTGTGTGTTTTAAAGAGATCTACATGTTTTGTATGTTACGTTTTCGTCTATCGCTTAACGTTTACCAGTTATACAAGATTATACAAAATTCCTTCCGAATGAAGAGGACTTCACAGGCCAGTCACAGGAAATTCGAGATACACATTTTATTTGTCATGTAAATACCTTTAATATACAGTATTTTAATCAAAATCGCTAAGCGCCATTTTTAAAAAATCTAAATTTTTTAAAAATGTTCCATGTAAACGGTAGTTGGGGGTGGGGATTTTTTTGAAAATCTTCGTGCCGTATCTTGGAAGGTACTGAACCTAAATACCAAGTGAGGTATTTACCTGACTTTTCGTTTTTGGATTATGCTGTTCACAGGCGCACACACGAATATTTTCTATTTTTTTTATTCCGGGGGAGGGGGCTCAAAACATGTATTTCCGGTAAAATCTCGGTATCAAATTTTGGGGTGAAATGGAATACCTTCTCTACTTACTAGGTACATGGTAGAGAAAGTAAAAAGCTGATCAAACAAGAAGGACTCTCCGAAATACTCTGGATTTTATGCAGCTAAGAAAGGCTTCAACTCTAAACGTCTCATGATAGCTACAAACACTGGCGTGAAATGTGCAGCAGAGCGATGGTAGTCCGGTATTACTTGTTTACTGAGTTACGCACTAACTAGCACTAGTAAACAGCTGCTGCAGTATTCTGAACAACCACGCGACCAACAAAACCACCCTAATACGAGGGGCACTATTTATATTTTGAGACCAATAATTAAAAAAAAAGTAATTTCTGGTTGAAAACAGCTTTATTGTTTTTCAAAATATTCTCCTTTATGATCAATACACTTTTGCATACGTTTGAACTATTTGTCAAAGCATTTATTCCAGTCTTCTTGAGACACCTCCAAAACATGTTTTTTGAAGGCATCAACGGCCTCTTCTGCCAACGAAAATCGTTGTCCACGCAATTTATTCTTGATGTTAGGGAACAAAAAGAAGTCATTGGGTGCCAAATCAGGACTGTATGGCGGATGACCCACCAATTCGATTTTTTGAGCCTTCAAATACTCTATTGTTAGACGAGATGTAGGTGCGCTCGCATTGTCTTGATGAACGATCCTACGATTCTGGTTGGTTTTCCTTACTTCACCGAAGACTTCCAGCAAACAAATGGTTGTGTACCATTCGGCATTGACCGTTTTACGTTCCTCTAAAGGCACTGTTGCCACATGGCCAGTTTTGCTGAAAAAGCAGGCGACCATTTGCTTCGAAGTGCTTCGAGTGCGAACAACTTTTGTTGGATTTCCTTCATCTTGAAACACCCATACAGACGACTGCTGTTTACTTTCCAGCTCATACACAACATCCATGATTCGTCACCTGTTACAATCTTATATTCGTCTTTTGAGGCATCGCCATTGTATTTCTTGAGCATTTTTGTACACCAATCGACACGAGCATCTTTTTGAGATTTTGTTAAATTATGTGGGATCCAACGAGAGCAAACCTTCTTCACGGCTAAATAATCATACAATATTTTATATATGCTGGTGGAACTAATACTTAGGGTTGCCTCAATCTCACAATATGTCGCATGACGATCTTTCATTATTAGTTTTTGCACAGCATCAATGCTTTCTGGCACAGCAACTGATTTTGGACGACCTTCACGAACTTCATCATTGAACGAACGGCGGCCACGATTAAATTCGTTATACCAGCGTTTCACAGTGGCAAAGAATGGAGCTTCGTCGCCAAATGTGGAAGTTAGTTGATCGATGCACTTTTGTCTTGGTAATCCACGTCGAAAGTCGTAATAAGTCATTGCACGAACATTTTCACGAGTTAATTCCATGTTTTTGTTGACACACAATTTTCAAGTTAGTGTAAACAAAACAAATGACGCTCTATTGACAAAATGTTTGAAGTACATTATGGTTAAAATGTCAAACTTTCCATTGGAAACGTCAGATGGCACCTACAACATTCAGGGTTGCCAAGGCTCAAAATATAAATAGTGGCCCTCGTAATGATCTGTTACGGATACCTAGCTGTGAAATTTAAAAAATACACAATTTCAGGTCGAGTCATTTGAAAATGTAATACAGTAATTTGAGTTTAATGTATAATATGTACACCAAACTTCGTGCATATTACTTTCTGTGCCACGTACTAGTAGGTAGCAAAGGTATTGCATTCCACCTAAAAATTCAATATCCAGATTTCAGCGCAAATACATATATTGAGTACCCTTGAATAAAAAAAAACATTTTTAGTAAAAAGGTCCCATGTGTGTGTGTGTGTGTGTGTGTGTGTGTGTCTAAATACAATAATTCAAAAACGAAACGTCAGATAAACACCAAGCTTGGTATTTAGGTTCAGTACCTTCCAAAGATGTTACGCGAAGCTCTTTAAGAAAATCCCCCAGCCCAAACTACCCTTTACATGGAGAATTTTTCAACATTTTTTATTTTCTAAAAAATAGCTCTAACGATTTTTATTAAAATACCACACATTAAAGATATTTATATGGTAAATAAAATGTATACCTTGAATTTCCTGCGAATAGCTTGTGAAATTCTACACAAAAAATGTAGGTTTCTTTAAAACACAATTCATTTCAAACAAAGTTTGTTTTGTGTGTGTGTGTGTGTGTGTGTGTGTGTGTGTGTGTGTGACATACGACATTTCTGAGATATCCGTTATTAAAGTTCGAACTGTTCATTTCTTCGTCATTCTCTTAAAGTCCTGTCAACATTCAGTTGTTTCTCGCGATTGTATGGAAACTAATTAATTTTAAGGTAGCGTATATTGTCCAGTTCTTAACATTTGATTATCTCTGTTCCCTTCGTATCTAATGAAATGTGTAAATTAGCTATTTCCGGAAAGATTTATTTCGATTAAAACGAAGTAGATAGGAAAATATACCTTCGTAAGAATAATTTGTATACCCACTAATAAACGATAGAGGGTAGAGAAATTCATGTGAAAGTAGAACATCATAAGCTACTGCTTGCGATAGACTTCGTCTTTTAAGTATGTCCGGTAGGATAGGATTAGACGACGTTGATGATTACGTCCCTTTTAAATGAATTAATCTTCAAAGAAAGACTCAATTTCTCTGCTGCTAATGTGGAAGTGTGACAAGTGGCATCATCCTGTTGAAAATATCCAGTACTAAGTACGTCATCCAGGTGGTTTAAAAGCTCATTGAAGATTTATATGTAATCTTAAGTATTTACTGTCTTTGGTAAAAAAAAATGGGACCAATAATGCAATGTCGTAATAGAGGGTAGAGAAAGTCATGTGAATGTAACGCATCAGATTTTTTTAATTAGTTACAGAAATATCAATTTATTAATATTATTTGTTTTGTTGCTTTGAAAAGTGTTCCATACATACAATTATTTCTTGAGAAAAATATAATCAAACTTCAATACTATCCAAATATCCAAGTAGTATGGGAGAAAATAAACGTTAAATTATGAGACTTCAATATTTTGATTAAACATTTACACACTGCAAATATTATTGTTTAATAACACAACTAAGCATGTAAACAAAAATGCATCTCATTCTTTTTATTGTTATTTACAAACAGCTATACAAAAGTTTAATGATTTATACAGAAAAGTAAATCGTGTGGAAGATTTTGAAAACCCGAGAGTTGAAAAATTATAAGGTTAAAATAACATTTTCTGACTATGTTCAAAAATCATTTAGTGCATATACAGGTCCTCCTTGTCTGTTTCTGCTCCTCTGCAGCTAATTTAGTATTTGAAGATTCCTTAGGCCTCTCTTGAATACTTTGTTTAATTTAATGTTGCCAAAGCGTATCGTTTTAACTACAACTAAGGACGCTAAGCCTGCAGGCAGACATTTAAATCACATGCTTTAAAAGGTAGCGCATTTATAAAAGCTACATAGAACCAAAGTAGAAGTTTTGTGGTGTTTAATAACAATAAAATCCATATTTATGAATTTTGGCAATTTTGGGCCATTTTTACAGATGGTATCCTTAAGTATGATGCAGCCAATGCCAGATTTATGATAGCCTGATCCGCTATTTCGTTTTTGGAAGGCAGATGATATGCTAAGCTATAAAAACTTTGTGATAAAATCTCACAAGTACAGTGCGGTCGTATTATGGTGAGGCCGCGGGTCGCGCGTATGCGTGTTCCGCATACTGCCTATCACACTGGGGTTTTTCGTTCCGTAACTCCCACATTACTTACTCACGGATGATAGTAGAATGCACTATAACGAGTACTAACCTTGTTAGTATAAGTGGTGTTGAAAGTGGTGTCTATCTGCGTAAAGACATTCCTGGTATCTTCGGATGAAATTTCCATTCACACGCATAAGTTCTTCTTGGTAATGTTATAATTTCTGTTTTTATATTTTCCTTAAGTTTATCTATGATGTGGGGATGGTTCCTATAAATTTTATTTTTTAGGGTTCCCCACAAATAGATCCACCAATTTCGTCAATTGTTTCCTTCGTTAGAACGTCTCGTTTTTGCTTCTTAGGTTGAGTGTTGTGATCCCGTTGTCCTAAACTTATTAACTAGACGTCTAAAAGTTTTACTTGGAACTGGAATACAAGGAAATTTCCCCTGAAATTGTCTACATGATTCGGTTTTTACGTATTTATCATACATAAAAATTCGTTGTTCAAGCATGAATTTGTCGAGGCATTGCAGTGGACAAATAACAAGACATTAGCACCTTTAAGCAAATCACATACAACACAAGTGTCTTAAATAAACTTTCACCTTTGAGATGCACAACCCTCTTTATAGCACGAACACAAAGCAGCGACCGAATCATAGGTGATAAAGATAACCTCGAACGCGACATGAGCCGCCAGTTGCGCACCGGTAAAGTACGAGTACCTAGGTCACTGCATATAGCCGGCCTGTGGCCTCACCTTTAAACGACCGCACTGTATATGTTTCACAGTAAAATAAGCTGTATTGACTATAATATGCAATAACGCTATAGTTTTGAAAACATGCCGGTTCAAGCGGCTAATTCTAGGCTATCTTATGTTACTGTTAAAAGATTGTGGCACGTGATCAAGGCAGTTCACTACAGAGTGAACAAACAAAACAAAACAAAATTAAAATTGTGGATATTATCACTACGTTTCCATGGGGAATTCAAATCGATTTGAGTACAATTACATACTAAATACGATCCACGTTTCCATGTTAAATTCAACACGTATTGAGATCGATTTGGATACACAAAGATCGAAAATAAAATAATTCAAGCTTTTATGTCGGTGAACTTGGATTTAGTTTGCCGAATGCGTTAAACTAGTGTTAATTTGCTTTTCTGTATATTTTAAGGGAGTTTTGAGGTTAGTAGATGTTTTTGAGAAGAATAAAATGACGAATTATGGAAGCGATAAAAGTGGCTTTGCTGTGTGTTTTATTACACATGTGATTAACGATTTCCGCTAATAAAAACAAAATGATGAGCGTGCAGCGTGTTACGAGTATAGTAGAGGATAGTATCTTTGGCGTATTCAAAACGATGCAACAAATTTCGATCCAATCCTACTTTTTCAGACCATCGGATCCAAGCTTCAAAACGATCTCACTACGATCCAGATCCGCGTTTCCATGCAGTATTCAATACGGAAAGTGTACTCAAATCGATTTGAATTCCCCACGGAAACGTAGTATATAAAAAAATTCTGTGATACACTCACATGACTTTCTCTACTCTTGTACAAACTATTTTTACAAACTCTTATTCTCCATCTATTTCATATTAATCGAGATAAACATTTGCAGAAAGGGTCTTTTGACATGCAAAGAGAATTACATTTTGCACATAGCGACCAGTTCTAAAAATATTTGACTATCGCTTAAGGCCTACTATGTTCCCCTTATTTTGTAGTTGCAACGGCAATATAAAAATAATGTAGCCTCTAAGCATAGACATATCTCTTTAATAGCTAGTTGCTATGCGTAGCACCATTCTCTTTGCCACGGATTAATACTCTTCGCATATCAAAGACAAAAAAATGAATAACGAATTCCCATTTGAGAAAATAAGTATTGAAAAATTTAAGGGAATAACAAGCAATATCTCGAAAATGGTTCACTCAACAACAAAAAATGTATATGACATAAATTGTGTATTTTAAAGCATTCTACATTTTTTGTGTAGTAAACTTTTGTCTATCTCTTATGGTTTACCAGTTATGCAAAAGTCGTTCACAACGAAGAATACTTTTGGAGACATTCCCAGAAAATTCAAGATAGACATTTTATTTGTCATGAAAGTATCTTAAACATATGATATTTTAATCCAAATCATTAGAGCCATTTTTGAGAAAATTAAAATTTTCGAAAAATGTTCCATGTAAAGGTAATCTGGGGTGGGGGGATTTTCTTGAAAACCTTTGTGTCGCATCTCTGGAAGATACTGAACATAAATACCAAGTTTGGTGTTTATCCGACTGTTCGTTTCTGAGTAATGCTGTTCACAGACAGACAGACAGACAGACAGACACACACACACACGGACATCTTTCCAAAAATGCTTTTTTGGATTCAGGGGGTCTCAAAACATATATTTCCGGTGAAATCTCGGTATCGAATTTTTGGGTGGAATACAATACTTCCCCTACTTACTATACGTAGTAGAGAAAGTAACAATTGTTAGCATGAAGTACAAGTTATAAGCAGTAAACATGCAAAAATAACAAAAACGCGAAGTTTCTTTCGAGATTTAGATAGTTTAAGTCAAAATGCCCAAGTTGTACAGATAGAGCTCATCCACCTCTGGATGATGTCCGTTCCTATTACAGATTCCATATAATACACTGCACCCTTTTCTCATCAACACCAAGGCATATTCCCTGCGGAAACACTGAGGGTTGCTTTTTCCCCTTGGGAAACTCATCAAGGGAATTTTCTCCGCGACAAATATTATGCGAGGTAAACAGGAAATGTAGTTTTTGTTGCTCAGTGAATGTGCATTTCACTTTTCTGTTGCCTTTAAATTCTACTTGCGTAATCTTCCTACTCTCCATGTTTTTAATTCTTCCCTCTGATTACTCTAAGTTTTGCTCTGTTACTTTTGCCTGTGAGTATTCATTCCAAAGCTTCCTGCCCTAAAGGAGTCTACTATCACTTCGTGCTTTCAGCATACCGTGCGATTCCATTGATGTTTACATCTTCATTTTTTCCATCGTGTTTAAAGCATCAACTAGCATTCTAATTCAGATTTACTCTGTTTCATTTTTAAAGATAGGTTTCCCGCAAATATACGAGAGTATTTAACGAAATAACGACCGTTTGGGCAATCCCGCTGCGCAGGTCGCAATCGGGCTTCTATCTAAGGTCGAATGGCTTCCTCGACATCTTTTCTCAGCATTGTGTGAATGCCAATCGAAACTACTGTTATTGTGTATTCTGTGACTGTTCAAAATAAAATATGTGATACGAAATCCCGCCGACAGTGAGATGAGAGAGAGCTAGTTCTTATTCATTTTTGAATGATTCTAAGTTGAAATCTCCATAAATTTATGGAAGTGTATGATGATACAGTACTGAATGAAAGAAATGTGAGAAAGTAGTATGGAATGTTCAACAATGAACAGGCAAATATGCATGACGAAACTCGACCTGGATGTTCGTAATTTATCACCAGCATAGGAATTCTTAAGCATTTGTTTTCAAGTTATCAACACTCAAACCTTTCCCACTAGAAATAATGCGGACAACACCGACGAAGGACACTGATAGGCAGATAAAAACCGGTTTGAGTGCTGTATGCAAACGCCAAAAGACTGCACGAGGGGTGGGGTTGGTTGGTATATCCCTACCCATAATCTAGTAACAGTTCAACCTTATTTTTCTCCGTCCTGGCTTTGATGTTTACACATTCCTATGCCTGCACATCACAGATGACTTGAAGTATCAAGTGAACAACAAAACTTAAGATAGACGCGTAACTTTAGTGGAGATAAAGATTTATTTCACAAACATGTCTCTTTCTTCGTTTGGTGAAATTATTTCCGAACATCCTGGGTTAATGGACCGTGGGCAACCGACTACAAAACGGGAATTCTAATGCTCGTGGACACACATGAAAAATGTTTAAATTACGGAGAAGATTGAGTGGAGAAATACAGTAAGCTTCAAGTTTGTAAGCGACATATTTTTACGTCTCTACCACATACTTAGTAGGAGAGAATGTATTGCGTTCCACCCAAATATTCGATACAGAGATTTCACCGGGAATACATGCTTTGAGGCCCCCTGAATGCAAAAAGGTACAGGTCAATAGTTGAAGCCCGTGCATACGTGAATACAATTTTGCCCCCTGCTTTTAGGTAATTAATAGACAGGGAGCGTGATTTTGGCTATTTTACAACAAGACTCTGCAACAGCTCATACGGCCAATATTTCGATGAGAACAATTGAAAGTGTGCTTGAGGACAGAATTATTAGATTTGTGGCCCCCTCGGTCCCCCAACCTAACCCCCCGCGATTTCTATCTCTAGGGTAACTTAAACAAAGTGTACAAGACAAACCCACGCACCCTGGAACAATTAAAATATCCGCCAGGAAATTGCCAGCACTTCTCATCGTGAACTACGGCGAGTGATGGATTGTTTCCTAAAGAGTTGCCAAAAATGTAAGGACAACGAGGGTGGTCAGTTTCAGCTTCTCCTTTCATAAAGTTGGTAAGTAAGGCCTTTAAAATTAGTTTTAAAAATGTTGTATGGTTTCATCTGCGCCTATCTATGATAGCGGCAGATGGCAACGAGCGCCGAGGACTCTGTAAAACTGGTAAACGTTAAGCGATAGACCAGGGACGGCTGGTGAATGAAATTTGGTGGTTCACAAAGTTGCAATTTCAATTTGTTAAAGCAATGAACACTACATCGACAATTTTGCTTTATAAACACTGGTTATTAACAGACACTTCCAAACGTAATCAGAATGTTCATTATAATTTAACTGTAACCGTGCTATTATAAGCCAAGCTTTTTGAGGAAGCCATGAAGATGCTACAAATCATTCAGACCATGTTTTATCCATGGCACTTCAGTACATCTGCAGCACCATATAAAACTCAAGAGAAGGAAATTAGAGCGTTTTTAAAGACGTTTATTTTCCTTTCCAGTTAAAGTTTAGTTTTGAAAAACATGGTTCTAAAATAGGCTGAAAGGAATTCGTTGTTTTCCAGATATCATCGTATACTGTATTTCACTCTGATTCACCAATTGAAACACAGCACAACCAGTTCAGTATATGGATGATCGGGAGTCTTAACATTTACTATAAAACCAATAGATGGCGTTGTTTATGGGACCAAAATCAAAGCGATCATCCTATTCCACGCTCCCTGACTATTAGCTTAACCAACAACATAGATCCTTATGCCCATACCACACGCCTCTGTGCTCCCTTGGTTCGTAATGTCCTATACCTAGCCATATACGACTGTGGGTTGCAGCCGGGCACTATTTGGGCACCTGCACACAATATACCGCTTGCTGAAGTCCACTACATAAGATCCGGTCGGAATGAACCCGAAATGTACATATAAATAGTATAGTTGTTTACATTAAAGGGAAAACCAGGATTATGGTTGTAGCAAAAACGTGCTACCATATTAAGAAGCCGCTCCTGCGATAGATGAAAACCTACTACATACACAAGAAATGTAGATCTCTTTAAGACACACAATTTATTTCAAATAACTTGTTTTGTGGCATCAGCCACATCCGAGGTATCTATTATTAATGATTCGAATTGTTCAATACTTAGCCATTCTTTTAAAGTCGTGTTTTCAGCTGTTTCTCGCGATGCCATGGAAAAGGTGTGAAATTTTAAAACCAGCGTGTAGCGTCCAGTTCTAAAACACTTGACTGTCGCTATTCCCTTTTTATCTAGAATAAAATGTGTAATGCGGTCATTTCGATTAAAATGAAGCAGCTAGGAAAATAAACTTTCGTAGCAATAATTTGCATACTCACGAATAAACTATGGAGGGTAGAAAAAGTCATGTGAACACATCAGATTTTTGCTAATAAACTATTTTATTTTAATGTATTGGTCGTTATTTCCTGGATTATCCCCGTAATTTGAGATTACAGGACGTTTCAAAAATATACTAATGGAATATTTATTTTAGAATGACAATTCACGGGATGTGAAGTCGTCCTCTGTGATCTAGAGGTGCCATGCTAGCCTCTAATTCCTGAAGTCGCGAGTTCAAACGCGGTGGGGGCGATATTTTTGGGGGGAGGGCATAAAAATCTTTAGCATGGCTTCCTTCGGAAGGGAAGTAAAGCCAGTGGTCCTGTGTTGTCGTAGATTTAGGACGCGTTAAAGAACCTCAAGCCTGATAAGCAGGCATCTGAGCAAAATTTCGGATCTTTCACGCCCAATATAGAATGGGACGCTAAGAACCATAGTAGTTAAAGAGCATCAATAAGTAAAGCTCAATTTAGTTTTAATTTAACGGAATGTGAAGCTGAAAATTCGGTGAACCTTTGAAAAATTAGTGGTCTAACGTGGCTTCCTTAGAAGAACACCTGTGTGACACATTCAGGATTTCACAAAATCTCAAAAGTATCTTGAGAAGGTATAATTTGTACAAATCAAAAGACCCTCGCAAATCACCAGTTTCATATGCAAGTAAACGACCGAATTGCAAGACATGCATTATAATCTATTGACATGCCTTGTCAATCGTTTTATAGGCCAAATCTCATCCGAAAGTTTTAAGATTAACGCCTACGCCATGAGGTATGTTTGCTAGAGAGCAAGCTTTGTGACATTTTCAACATTGGCCTTAACCTCAACAGTAGTCTCTTCAAGAATGAATAATCATGGGCGATCAGTTACGACAAAGTCTCCCTTACCAGTTGCCCTACATCCCATAGTGAAACCTTTGACGATTGTCAGCCTCAAAAACAATACGGTTTAGGTGTGTGTTCCGCCTCCACATAGTGCTAATTAAACTGGTCACGCCATCTTTTCTTGTTCGGCCTATGCTTTGTCTTCCTTGTCATTTATATTTACTTTGACAGGTTTCCACTTTTCAGTGGTTGCCTTTAATTCCTGTTGCACTTTTCCGAGTTGTTCTATCCTGCCATTGTCCTTCTTCCAGTGTCTGCACGGCTTTACTGACTTCATCCATCCATGTCAAGCTGCCCCTCCTCGTTGTCTTCTTCCAGGAATTGTCCAGCTAACAACACTACATGGCAGTCTTTCTTCCTTCATTCTCTTTATGTGCCATTTTAAAGTTCTTGCTTCTAGTCTATCAATTACTGTTTCTACTGCATCCATTTGAAGTCTTATATCATAATGACATATGTTGAATTCTTGACATTCTCATACTGCTTAATCCATCCATTTCTGTTGCCAGTCCAACTTCTCCCCTCCACCCACATTTAAAATGCTTTCTACTATTGTTTTTATTAAATTCAATTTTGTTTTACTTGTCAAATGGAATTATATCGTTGATTCTATTGGCTATGCCTTTTTCACTTGTGTCAGATTTATCAATAATAGATACAACGTATTTAAATCCTTTAACTTTTTGCACTATATTGTCATTTATTTTAAGATCTTCTCCAGGTCCTCCCACCACCACGTATTTTGTCTTTTCAAAGTTTAATTTCAATCCACCTTGCTCAACAGCATCCGCAAGTTTAGGTACGTGTCATGAATTCAACATCATCTTGTGGTTTACAGTCATACAATATTTGGGTTAAGTGGGTTGCCTACATTCTAAATACAGTGTGTTCATAAAAATACTGTCTTGCTTTCAATTGGTATTGCGTCGATTTGGATAGTCGTATTTGGGTGAAGTTGGTGACATTCGAAAGAAAAACTCAATTTTTACTTTCTCTACTACGTATAGTAAGTAGGGGAAGTATTGCATTCCACCCAAAAATTCGATACCGAGATTTCACCGGAAATACATGTTTTGAGAATCACTGAATCCAAAAAAAAGCATTTTTGGAAACATGTCCGTGTGTGTGTCTGTCTGTGTGTCTGTGTGTCTGTGTGTCTGTGAACAGCATAACTCAAAAACGAACAGTCGGATAAACACCAAACTTGGTATTTAGGTTCAGTATCTTCCAGAGATGCGACACGAAGGTTTTCAAGAAAATCCCCCCACCCCAGACTACCCTTTACATGGAACATTTTTCTAAAATTTTAATTTTCTCAAAAACGGCTCTAACGATTTTGATTAAAATATCATATGTTTAAGATATTGTCATGACAAATAAAATGTATATCTCGAATTTTCTGGGAATGTCTCCAAAAATATTCTTCATTGTGAACGACTTTTGCATAACTGGTAAACCATAAGAGATAGACAAAATTTTACTACACACAAATTTAAAATACACAATTTACGTCATATACATTTTTGTTGTTGAGTGAACCATTTTCGAGATATTGCTTGTTATTTCCTTAAATTTTCCAATACTTATACTTTTTCTCAAATTCGTTATTCATTTTTTTATGTCCTGAACATGCAAAGAGAATGGAATTCGCCACATAGCAACCAGCGTTAAAATATTTGACTATCGCTTAAAAGCTACCATATTCCCCTTGCATCTACAAGAAAATTACCAATAAGATTGACATCTCGATATCTCGATTAACATGAAGCATATGGAGAATAGGCGTTTGTAAAATTAGATTGTACAAGAGTAGAGAAAGTTATGTGAGTGTAACACATCAGATTTTTTTTACTATACCTCATAGACATTGAATGTGGCCCCAAGAGTGACACTGCAGACATCAAGCGATATTCCCATTTACGCCACACCCGCTCCAACATATCTGAGAAATGGACTGAATGGCAGCAGTGATACTATTTTTCTTTCATATTTTTACTTTCTCTACTACGTATAGTAAGTAGGGGAAGTATTGTATTCCACCCAAAAATTCGATACCGAGATTTCACCGGAAATATATGTTTTGAGACCCCCTGAATCCAAAAAGAGCATTTTTGGAAACATGTCCGTGTGTGTGTCTGTCTGTGTGTCTGTGAACAGCATAACTCAGAAACGAACAGTGGGATAAACACCAAACTTGGTATTTAGGTTCAGTATCTTCCAGAGATGCGACACGAAGGTTTTCAAGAAAATCCCCCACCCCAGACTACCCTTTACATGGAACATTTTTCGAAAATTTTAATTTTCTCAAAAACGGCTCTAACGATTTTGATTAAACTATCATATGTTTAAGATATTGTTATGACAAATAAAATGTATATCTCGAATTTTCTGGGAATGTCTCCAAAAGTGTTCTTCATTATGAACGACTTTTTCATAACTGGTAAACCATAAGAGATAGACAAAAGTTTACTACACGAAAAATGTAGATCGCGTTAAAATACACAATTTATGTCATATACATTTCTTTTGTTGAGTGAACCGTTTTCGAGATATTGCTTGTTATTCCCTTAAATTTTCCAATACTTATACATTTTCTCAAATTCGTTATTCATTTTTTTTATGTCCTGGACATGCAAAGAGAATGGAATGCGCCACATAGCAACCAGCGCTTAAAATATTTGACTATCGCTTAAAGCCTACCATATTCCCCTTGCACCTACAAGAAAATTAGCAATAAGATTAACATCTCGATTAACATGACGCATATGGAGAATAGTGTTTGTAAAAATAGTTTGTACCAGAGTAGAGAAAGTCATGTGAGTGTAACACATCAGATTTTAACTTATGCAGTAATTGTAGCTTGTAGGGGTGAAACTTCAGACTACGTAAGATCTTAGATACGGTGGATTTGGGGATGTTTAACTGCTGACTAGCTCCACGGACAGACTTCCTAGGACTACGTACTAATGCCTCCCGCACTTGTTCCACAATTCCCGCATTGACAGATGCCCTTTCCTTTGATGACATATGCAGCCACGATCCACAAAATCACGGTACCACTTCAAAATTAACGTGTGTGTAGGAGCTTGATGTGTAAACCTTCGCCTAAAGGCACACTGCACCTGCACCAGACTCTGCGTGCTATGATATTCCAAAACACATCAACTACGTTCTTGTGGGTTCGTCATAACTCCTTAAAACTTCTTTAACAACAATACAATTTTAAAAGCAAACCTTCGCATATAACCTGCCTGCTAAATATCCAACAATTGATTAGTCACAATTAACGTGAGTGAATTTAGTTTCTGTGTTTGATTCCCGCGATCCCGTCCATTGTTGACACGCACAAAAATATTTGTTTTTTTCTTTCGAATGTCACCAATTTCATTTAAATACGATTATCCAAGACGACGTAGCGCCAGTTGGGAGTAACAGTATTTTTATGGACACACTGCACATGTTCATGGCATCCTTGTGAATATTTTTACTTTCTCTACTACGTATATTAAGTAGGGGAAGTATTGTATTCCACCCAAAAATTCGATACCGAGATTTCACCGGAAATATATGTTTTGAGATCCCCTGAATCCAAACAAAGCATTTTTGGAAACATGTCCGTGTGTGTGTCTGTCTGTGAACAGCATAACTCAGAAACGAACAGTCGGATAAACACCAAACTTGGTATTTAGGTTCAGTATCTTCCAGAGATGCGACACGAAGGTTTTCGAGAAAATCCCCCCACCCTGGATTACCCTTTACATGGAAGATTTTTCGAAAATTTTAATTTTCTCAAAAATGGCTCTAACGATTTTCATTAAAATATCATATGTTTAAGATACTTTCATGACAAATAAAATGTATATCTTGAATTTTCTGGGAATGTCTCCAAAAGTATTCTTCATTGTGAACGACTTTTGCATAACTGATAAACCATAAGAGACAGACAAAATGTTACTACACAAAAAATGTAGATCGCGTTAAAATACACAACTTATGTCATATACATTTTTTTTGTTGAGTGAACCATTTTCGAGATATTCTTGTTATTCCCTTAAATTTTTCAATACTTATTTTCTCAAATGGGAATTCGTTATTCATTGTTTAGTCTTGGATATGCAAAGAGTATTAATCTGTGGGGAAGGGAATGGTGCTGCACCTAGCAACCAGCTATTAAGAGATATGTATGTGCTTAAAGGCTACTGTTTTTCTATATTGCCCTTGTAAATATATTTTCCCCTTACATCTACAAGAAAATTAGCAATAAGATAGAGTGTGCAAATGTTTATCTCAATTAACATGAAGCATATGGAGAATAAGCGTTTGTAAAAATAGTTTGTACAAGAGTAGAGAAAGTCATGTGAGTGTAACACATCAGATTTTTTTTCTATTACTTTTAAGATACAAGGTACTTTCAGTTCCTCCTTGATATCCGATTATGGTCCAGTAAATTATATCCTGCAACCGGTCTTAGAAGTTTATCTCAGCTGCTTCTATTCTCTTTCTCTGTTGTAGTCAAGGTCCAAGTTCCGGATCTGCGTAACAATAATGGCATGGCCATTACTTTATAGAACTTAGGTATAGTCTCTTTTCTTACCCTTTTACAGTTCTTTTATTATCCCATTAATTGTTGAAATTTTGGAAGTTTTATTTCCATATCACTAATATGTCTAAATGAAATTGCACATCGTAAGCAACTGAACTGTTTCACGTATTCTATTGGTTTATTTATTGTTATTTTTTTCTTTAATGGCGTGCTTCCTTTAAAACCCATCACCTTTGTTTTGTCATGAATATTGTTAGGTTAAATTCTGCAGCAATAAAATTGTATTTAAGGCACGCAGTAAATTGTCTTCTGTATCACGTAAAACCACCTGATTTTAAAACAATCGTGCTAGCCTTATACTTACAGTTCGTCTATCTGCCTTAGGTTAAAAAGCATCCTTAAGGTGGCCGCTATAGCAATGCACTGAACACTAGTTCCTCCTGGACTAAATTTAATACACCAAATCATGCAGTAAACCAAAGCTGTTATCTCCAGTGCTTATATTAGCTACTTATTTTAAATGCTATTCATTAAAATTATTGGATCATTAAGTGCAAGATTACCGTCAGCACGCGCACTACACACAATTTAGTTTGCCAAGTTTTTCCGTCCAGGTACACATCGACAGCCATAAACGTTGGTCACATTGCCTTTCGAAAAACATTGTTACACTGGCAGGTTGGCATTACTCCCGCCATCTGCCACTGCTAAGGTAGTTCGTTTACGTGTATCTTAGCCTGAAGCGTTTGTGTTGTGTCTGAGCGTTCTGATTATACACCGCTCGCGCGCCAGCCGCTAAAACTTCGACTCCCACCGAAACATTTACAATATCTGCCAATAATCTCACAGTTAGTTACAATTACCATGATAATAAGCACATATCTTATTATAAGAGAAATGGAACTGTTATCCTTCTCTATTCACACATTTCCGACTCTTCTCAGAATACTTTTTATTTACACTCTGGAGTTCAATATCCTAAACCGAGTGAATTTCTCGCCTAATGTTTTTTTTTTTTTGGGGGGGGGGTGGTTCTTCCAATGTATGGGCTTTGTTACATACAATTTATTTTTCAGGAGATCATCAGAGCTGGGTAAATTGCTGTAATCGGATTTTAAGAAATGTCAATGACAGTGTAATTGACGCACGCTTAATATTACTCTCTGACGAGGATATTACATGGTAATGTTCCGTCGTAAAATAACACATACTGAAGCACAGAAAAACGCCATTTTACACACGAGATATCCTTGCATGGCGCCAAAATTGGTGTGTTATGTATAGTAAACGTATACAGAATAATAAGACCCATATTCTCTGAACAAACAAATACAGAGAGATCAGGAATGGCTTACATCATTGTTTGAACAGCTGACAGACGTTGAATGTCAGTTGGGTTTTTCCAACAAGACTCTGCTACCGCACATATACCTGAATAGTCATTAAGTTTAATTGTGGAAATGCTTGATAGGATAACTAGTAAAGGATTACGGTCCTCAGGATCCCCTGATTTAACTGTATGCGATTTTCCGCTGTGGGGAGCTGGTAAAATAAAGTACAGCAATAAACCCCATACATTGGAAGAACTAAAAGAAAACACCAGGTGAGAAAATCACTAATTTCAAATATTGATTTCTCGAGTGTGAATGAAAATTTCCTGAGAAGACGCTAGAAATGTGTGGATAGAGAGGAACAACATTTCCAACATCTCTTATGATAAGGTGTGTGGAGCTGCGGCGGCCGGAGCGCAATGGCCACAGTGTGAAAGAAAAGCACTGTATATGTGTATTTACATTTCCTGTCAAAGGATGGTACACATTGTAAAACTACGATGGTGGATAGACAAAGCCATGTGAATGTAACCCATCAGACTTTTTAATTTTACAATTAGAAAACTCAGTTTTCTTACCATTTTTTTTTTAATTCCACGCAATATGAATGTTGTTCAGAGAGGGAGGCCCACAGCTATAGAATGGGAGGGAAGAGAACAAGGAAGTGAGAGACAAGAAACTGTAGTTGTGGAATAAAGCGAGCGCAGCTCCGGGTTTTGCAAGCTTGTATTTACAAACATTACGGAGTAAGTGTTTACATTTCTTCTTTTTGTTCAAAGTAGCTCTTAAAATATCCTCTTTTGCTGTTAAGTAAGTTCAATTACTCTTTTGGTCCTGCTCTCTTCTCTGTCAAAGGTCATTAAGGTCAAACATTAACAACAGCGAAGGACTAATCAACAATCAGTTTAGGAAATTTAATGGAACAAGCTCTATATAATGAAGTCATATTTCCATACGTAAGCGGCTAGGACAGTGTATGCGTAGTCTTTAAGCTACAACTACTTAATGTTTATGTGTTTAGTTGAATGTGATGGTGTTACGAAGGCTGTCCTGGAAGTACCCGACCTAACAAAGAAAACACAAAAATTTTGGGGAAAAACATCTATTTCACCCACATAGTCTCCTTTAGCTCGATACACTTTTCCCAGCGATGTTCAATAGCTTCGATACCCTGTTTATAGTGAGAACCGTCGAGTTCTGCAAAATAGATATCAACTGCAGACTTCAGCTCTTCACTGTTGGCAAATCTTGTACCACCAAGCCATTTCTTCAACTTTGGAAACAGAAAATAATCAGAGGGGGCAAAGTCTGGCGAATAGGGTGCATGAGGAAGCAATTCGAACTATAACTTATTGATTTTGGCCATAGTGATAATGGATGTGTAAACTGGTGCATTGTCTTATGAAACAAAACTTTCTTTTGCGCTATATGCGGCGTTTTTTTGCTTATTTCAGCATTCAAACGTTGCAATAAGTTTGCATAATGCTCGCCATTGATTGCTTTGCCTTCTTGAAGATAATCAATGAAAATTATCCCACGCGCATCTCAAAAAAAACTGATGCTATGAGCTTGCCTGCAGATGGAACTGTCTTCGCCTTCTTTGGAGCCGATTCTCCCCCTTTCAATCCACTGTTTTGACTGTTCCTTCGTCTCAGGTGTGAAGTGATGGACCCATGTTTCATCCATGGTTATGAATCGACGCAAAAACTTGGCTTTATTGCAGCAGAACATCGCCAAACACTCGACTGAAACATCTTCACGACACTGCTTTTGTTCCATTGTGAGTAAACGCGGCACCCATCCTGCGCACAGCTTTCTCATGCCTAAATTTTCAGTCAGTATGCGATGTACAGCACTTTTTGAAATGCCTACGATGTCTGCTAGCTCGCGCACTTTCAGTCGACGGTCATCCAATACCATTTTGTGGATTTTCTTCACAATTTCTGGCGTGGTCACCTCATTTGGTCGACCACTTGGCAGCTCGTACGGCCTCGCTTAAACTCTGCCACCCAATATTTTACTGTTGTAAACGAAGGAGCAGACACCCCCAGAGTAGAATCTAGCTCAGCTTTAATATTAGTTGGACTAAGACCTTTCAAATGAAAGTATTGTATCACATAACGATGGCCAGTTTTATCCATGTTTACAATTTCGCTGAGAGAGTTCACTAATGGCTGCCAAACAATTACTAAACAACGTAGCATCGTGAAACTTCAAACTTAAGCTTTTTAAGGGTGGTACTTTCTACCATAGTCATTTGTTTGAAACAACAAACGCTATATATACGTCAGGTCGGGTACTTCTGGGACTGCCCTCGTAATTTGCTTTTTCAACAATAGTATTTTTGATCCACTTTCCACTCATGCTGTCATTGTAGAAAGTTGAATTTTTCTGCATTCAATGCTACTAACCTAATCTACCTGCATATTTTGCCTATTTTACTGCACATATGTACATGAACTATATTAAATCCTCTAACTTTTGTTATACTTATTATTGCAGACATGGATTATAACGATATTTGATAGTTGAATCTTACCATTTAGATCTTAGTTGGGTCTTTGAGCGAGATGGCTTCGCGGTAACGTGAGAGGCTCGCATTCGGGAGGTCCCTGGTTCGATTCCTATCGACCGCCCACTCTGACCTTGTGTTTTTCATGGTTTTACCTGGTAGGTAGGCAAATATTGGTGTAATCTCTCATCTACCACGATTTCCCTTTATTTACGTTTCCTTCTCATCTTCCAGGTGTGCTTCTAGATTTCGTGGCATATGGCGGTGGCGGACAGATGGCACGGATGCTTGCTCAAAGGAGTACTCCACCTTGTATACCAGAGGGCTGCTTGGTCGACGGGTCGTTCATTGCCCTCAACTCCAGCAGTGGGTCGGGTCTTCGAGCTTGGAACTGTGAGGGATTTCAGCACGTCTCTGTGGCCTATAGCCTCCTGTGGTTCCTTCACTTTATCCCTCCTGGCCGCAATAGATCTACGTAGGTCGCAGTGCGCGAGGTGTTGCCCTCCATTGTATAACTCAGCCTAACCTGCCTGGGTCTTTTACTTCCGTTTTATTTGTCAATATTTATTAAGATTTAATCCATGCAGCAGCAAGTAGGAGCTGCAAGTTACCAACTTTTTTAGTGTCAACAACCAGGCGAGGATAATCGATCGCCAGCTCGCCGCCACGGTTAATGATAGTAACCCTGCTACTGTAACCACCATGTTTAACAGCTGTTAGTACATTATTGTTACTTTTTGGACAATTATACACATGGTTTAAGTGCACTGCATCTCGGAAGCAAGACTCGACTTCGTCTCGTATTTTCAAACCCTTTCTCGTTCCCCAATGATGCATTTACCGTACTTGTGCATAAAAAGTTGCCTAATCCCCCAGACTGCATAGTGTTTTTCTTTCCGTAAGGTTTCCGCGTTCAAGTAACCAACTTTAGACTCCATACAGCCTGTATCAGTTCTCTACGTGACTGACCTGAAAAACAATACAGGGACATACAAACTAATAAATGAGCTATGTTTATAATCTATGTGGGATGAAGGGATGATCCGGATACCACCTCTACGAAAGAATTTCGCTACTATTAGTACACACGGAAAGACTAAACCAATTACAAACAAATCGGACTTCTAGAGGAAGCGGTGAATAATTATTTGCATGTTGGGTAAAACTAAACGACAGCTACGATATATATAAGAGCTTTCATCAGCGACATGGAGACGAAGGTTAAGTTGTTGCCGCTGCTAAACAGCAATAAGAAAACAGTAATGTAGCACGACAACATAACGTTTAAGTTGTAGTGTTACCCTCCGCAGTTCGACCATACTTTGGGGGAGGTTAAGTACCCTGTCAATCCAGTGGCTAGAATTATGCTCGAGAAACACAGGTAGTAGGGGGTGTGGCTAGATTTTGTCAGTGCCAATATAAACATCTCTGTTCCATTATGGGTCACATTTTATACACGCCAATATGCATAATTAAATACAGTTTAGGGCAAGAATGTAGTCGTGTGTAAATTAAATTATTGTAGTTGAAAGTATGGACGGTCTGGAATAACCGGAAAAGTCGTGCACTTTATCTACTTCTGCCGTAGTGCTACCATCTAGTGGGATCAACGTAAAATTGTAGTAATAATATCGAAACAGTACGGCAGAAGCTTTGTGCACGTCTTCAAGTGCGCATGAAAGGTATGTATTTGCATCGTAAGGTAAATATGTCATACCAGTTGTACATGCACATAAGCTCCTTTAAACGTGCACAAGTCATGCTACCGACCCTGTTGCCACATTTCATCAAGTTTAGAGCAGTAGATTTAAACGCCATAGATTTTGAATTACCACATACCATTGTGGTGATATTTCCGCCTGATTACGCATACACAAAAAGTAACTCTGTAATAATTATAATTTAGGTATTATTAGTAATTAATTACTAATTAGCATGCAATTTGGTAATTTTCCATAATTTTAAAGTAACCTGATTCAAAACTGCATCAATCGAAAGCCCTTCTGAGGTTGTAAATATGTTTTAAGTCTCAATACTATCATCAAATAAATAAAGGCAAGATTTAGGCAAAATAAGAGTAGCTTCGTTTCAGACTGTCCTTGTATTTTTTCCGAGCGTGGAGCCATAAAAATCGAAAGCTTCTTTTATACTTCGAGGGGACGAGGCAAGTTGTAAGAGTAAACAGATGCTATGTGGCAACGGACTTTTTTTACAGTTAGGCTTTGAATTTTCAACCAGGAAACCAATAAACGCAGAAAATAACTATTAGAACCAATGAGATAGAAAGATGTAGTTACATTACAAAATTTGGAGGCGAGCAATTGCTGATATATGTGAACGCGAGCGTGGATTTCAACAGTTTGTCATGATTCTTCGTTAAGGTAACACGTAGCACTCAGGGTCAGAAAAGGACGCTAAGTTCCAAAATTTGCTAAGTGCCGCGCAATTACGCAAATATAAGGTGATGTAGGTGAACTATGCGTATAAAGTGCTAACGGTATTCTTCGATATAATTATATCCAAGCTCATAAACGAATTAATGTTAAGTCAAGTGACTACTTCAAGTTCGCGCGAATCTAAAGAACGGTGATAGAGCACCGATATATTAAATAACTAGCCGGAGATAACTTAAGTGTTCCAAGAGACAATAGTGGGAAGACAGTGCTAAAAGAATCACACGTGTTAAAGAATACCGATGAATCTTGCATGATTTCTAGCATAAAGAGTGAGAAAAGTGAAAACGTGTTTTCTTCAAGAATAATATCCCGCAATCCTACCCTTACAATAACAGTAGGGAATTTCAAGCCCATTCGCCGACAGTTGACCCTGAGATGCGACGACGATATATGCTTCCTGACATCGGCGATTTCGAGTCCTGAAGACTTCACCTGCAACGACGCAGGTAGGATACCCACGACGAAGTAGCGGGGAAAAACGCTACACAGTTCAACGCTTCCCTACCTATTACCAAATTCACACCTATCCCACTTATGCTATTCCTAAAAAAAGATCTCATTCTTTTAAACACTTAACATTAATAAACAATAATATTTGCCTAGAAATGGTGTTGAGTATTCATATACACAATGCGGAGAAAGCCAACTTGTTACTACAAGTGGATTTTTGTTCATTATGATTCTCATCACAAAGAACTTTGCATGTTGTACCTAAATTCCTTGGTCATATGTATGTTACATTCCCTCCACTTTCTCTATCCAGTATCGTTTATTACTTTCTCTACCACGTACATAGTAGATAGAGAAGATATTGCATATAATCCAAAAAGTCCATATCGAAATTTCACTGGAAATCTTTGTTTTTGAGCCCCTCTAAATAAAAATAGAAGAATTTTTTAGAAAAAGGTTCGTTGTTTGTGTTTGTGCGCGCGTGTGTGTGATCAGTATAACTCGAAAACGAAACGTCAGATAAATAACAAACTTGCTATTTCAGTTCAGTATGTTCCAAAGATGCGACACGAAGTTTTTCAAGAAAATCACGCAAATCCAACTACCCTTTTTTTATTTCTTTGATTTTCTTAGTAGTGGCTCTAACGATTTTGACTAAAATACTATATATGAAGGATATTTACATGACAAATAAAATGTATATCTTGAATTTTCTGGGAAAAGCCTGTGAAGTCCTTTTCATTCGTAAGGAATTTTGTATAATCTTGTATAACTGGTAAACGTTAAGCGAAAGACGAAAACACACCACACAAAAAATGTAGATCTCTTTAAAAGGCACAATTTATTTCAAATAACTGTTTTGTTGCATCAGCTGTTTTCGAGATATCCCTTATTGAGGTTCGAACTGTTCAATACTTTTGTCCTTCTGAAATCCTGTAGATTTTTAGTTGTTTCTCGCGATGTTATGGAAGTAGTATGAAATTTTAAGGCCAGCATATAGCGTCCAGTTCTAAAACACTTGACTATCGCTGTTCCCTTTGTATCCATAACGAAATGTGAAATGCAGCTATTTCCGGAAAGCTTCACCTCGATTAAAATGAAGTAGATAGGTAAATAAACTTTCGTTAGAATAATTTGTATAAGCGATAGAAGATAGAGAAAGTCATGTGAATATAACACAACAGATGTTTTCTGTTAAATGATGTAGAATTCAGAGTACAAAATAGCAGGTGTAAAGTAACTTTTAAAATATAAGTATTCGGCCTAAAATGATTATATATACAGGAAGAGCCAAAAGATTATGAACCGGCTGCGCGGTGTTTTTCCTGTCCGCATCTTCTGCGCTCGTTGCCGTCTGCGGCTATCATAGAAATGCGCGGATGAGACCATACAACATTTTTAAAACTACTTTTAAAGGCTTTACTTAACAACTATATGAAAGTGTGTTTGAGGACGAATTATTAGTAGAAATTTGTGGCCCCCTCGGTCCCCCGACCTAACTCTATGCGATTTCTATATCTGGGGTAACTTAAAACAAAGTGTACAACACAAGCCCACACATCCTGGAAGAATTAAAACACAATATCCGCTAGGAAATTGTCAGCATTTCTCAACGTGAACTACAGCGAGTGATGGATAGTTTCCTAAAGAGGTGCCAAAAATGTATGGACAACGACGGTGGCCAGTTTCAGCATCTCCTTTCATAAAGTTGGTAATTAAAGCCTTTAAAAGTAGTTTTAAAAATGTTGTATGGTGTCATCCGCGACTTTTTATGATAGCGGCTGACGTCAACTAGCGGCGAGGACGCGGACAGAAAAACACCGCGCAGCCGGTTCGTAGCTTTTTTGGCTCTCTCTGCATATATAAATTTAAAGAATAAATTCCAATTTATAAGATTTCACAAAAATTAAAAATGCCATTGTATAGCAGTTTTCGCTACTTAATCACCCCTTAAATATTTTCCCCCTTTAGTCTCCCTCTGTTTTTTAACACTCGTTAGAAGGATCTCTTTTCGGCAGTTTTAAAGCGCAGGTTAACTCTTGGAGCCTCAATACATAACTATCAAAAATACATAGAATGCATGTTGACTCACCTTGACCATAGAAGTAGTTGCGGTAGTACCTCGCACCCTGATCCACGCTCTCGATGGCGCGCGGGTGGCGCTGATACGGGCAGGTACCTTGGCGCCAATGCGTCTCTCCAGGCGGGAACTCCAGCACCGACACACCATACGCCATGGGTGGGCGATGAAGGGGTTTCCTCTGTGTGTTTTGGGGAGACTGACCCCTGATGAGGCTGACTACCCGCTCTTCCTCTCCTCCGATTTCGTTTCGAAAAAACGGGCAGCTAAAAACGATACAAACTCATGTGTGGCAATTTACAACCAACCAAATACACCCTGAAAGAAATAATTTCACTGACTCAAAACTTGATATGGTGGCAAAGAATATTAGATTTACACTAATGACGTGCGCAGAAGTCAATGTAGTCTTAATAGCGTCTAAAGTACATGGGTGCATTATCTTTATATTCGTCCATCTTAGAAAGGTAAGAAAGGAGTGGTAACCATACTTGTCAACTTTTCCTCGTCCAGCAAAGTGTAATAATTCTGCGATTACATTAAATTTAAAATGTATAAAATTTTCATAGCAGTAAATGTACAAAAATAGCATGTACAATATATGGAAATTCCGTTTTATAATATCCGAACACCTGGAAGTATTGCTTATTTTTGTCACATGTGCAGAAAGTCCGCCTCGTACGCTCGCTTCCGTTTATGCCGTCACCACAGATTCGGGAGGCATTTTACTAACTTTCTCAGCGGGCGCGTACATAGCAGGGAAGGGTGTGTCTGGAGCGTTATGCCTTTGTTGTTCAACCAAGCAGTGGTGTGTGTTAACTGTAACTCACGCGATGTATGCAAATATTTCGGAGATGCATCGGGGGAGAATTGTATGTGGGAAGCCAATTTGCCATTTGAAGATATTACTAGGGTAGACATTGCATGGACAAATTATTAAAATAATGTGTAGTGAATGTGTCCTCTTTGAGAGTAAAAAGTATGTATTTGAGTTTTACATTATGTTGCCATTAAAACTATTTTTTCGTGGAGATATTGTGCAAAACAGGGTTTTATTTAGTTACCTATATATCTAAACATGGTTATTATAAGTGATGACGAGTAAATCTATGGCTCACAGTTATACATTCATAAGGCGAATAATTTAGAACTGTACACGTAAAACATAGCGCCATTGTTTGCACGAAAATATACGTAGCATACTTCGCCTGTGAAGGGCAGTAGAATGCCGCCTGAGGCTGCAGTGACGGCATAAATGTAAGCAAGTGTACCAAATACACATATTAAAGCAAAGAATACCATTTCTTAGGCTATACACAGATTTCTGTTCCAAATTTTATGCTTCATAACATTGCCACAAAAATTGGGGAAACATTCCGCAATTATGTAACGCGAAAAAGATAAAGTTACGTGAGCGAGTTGACAATTCACACTGTACATTACTGAATGTTCGCGCCCTTTATTAGAGGTCGCTAGTAGTGCAATCAAAATTTAAATCCGCACGCTATGCAAATTGATGCAGACCAGTGAAGGGGATCATGTTCGTGATGAAGAATAGACACACAGATAAGCTCTGGTCTATCATAGCACTGTATACCAATTAGCGCTGTCATTCGGTCAGTAATCTTAAGTTACAATGTAATGCAATATAATTTAATGCATGATGAAAATCAGTATCACTTTGAATTGCCCACAAAGCCGTAAAAACACTTCCTTTGCTGCTAAGTCGTAAAAAGGCTCCGCTACCGTACACTTTACCAACAAACCGCAAAAGTTGACAAGTATGTGTAACTATGTAGTATTAAAACAAAACTGATCTTTTTGAAAACATCCAGCGTATTACGTCTTCAAAGAATTTCTGACCATGCGAGTTTTCTTAGTTATTTTTTTAAATTTATTTATGGACACTCTTTAACTGCTGTGGTCCTTAGCGTCCCATTCTACAGGGCGTGAAAGAGCAGTAATTTTGCCTCTTTATCAGGCTTGAGGTTCTTTTACGTGCCGTAAATCTTAGACACGGGACCACCGGCTTTACTTCCCTTCCGAAGGAAGCCATGCTAAGGATTTTTACGCCGAAAAAATCCATCGTCCTCCGCCGGGTTTGAACCCGCGCCTCGGGAACTTGACCATGTCCTATACCACTTCCCATACATGTGTGTCGCTTGAAAGCCTCAATAAATTGTTTTCTGCATAGTAGAGCTTTAATTCTAGGAAGCTTCACATCACCCATTAACTACAGAAGTTATTCGTCCACGGAAAAGCAAATCAAAATCACGAGTATTCTTCCCAACGAGCAAGGAAAACGTTTCGATATACGGTGAGTCAGGGAACTTTCTCCGCAGTTGCTACACGCTAAAGAAGCTGCTAGCGCAAGCAGTTGTTGGCAGCACGAGCTGCCCTTTGTATCAAAAGAAAACATAGACCGTGTACCAGCCAGAATCAATCATAACAGATGCTGGAAGTGCTTCCATAATTGTCTACACATAATGAAATTCAGTTTAAGTTCATCTATCGTTTTAATGTTTTATACCCGCAAATTTTACCGCATTCCACAAGAAATAATCTGATCAAGTTCTTCCTCTGTTAAAATCATAAGCCTCCCTCCCATAGAAAAACTCTCTCTTCAATACCGAACATTATCACCAATAGGATTCTTATGCACAATCGAAATATTCTGTCTAAAAGCATGAACGCTGCAGTATTCACTGACAATTCAAAGACAAGTCACTACACACTACCCGTAAGTTTGCCGTACACATTGAAGAATGTGCCAATGACCTCAGTCCTCCTGTCTTCTGCCTGCCAACTGAAATACACAGTAGGCAAGAGCTCAGCTCGGAGCGGAGAGAGTTCTCTGATACTCTGTAATAGTGTCAATGCAGTCTAATTAAACAGCTATGAAAAGCAGACAATGCATGAATTACGTCATTCACGACCTTCGTGTTTAAAAGACATGGGACCGATTTCACCAACCGATGTTAAAAACACTCTAACATCTAGTTTGTTAACAAGGTGTTCAAAGTTTAACATAAGGTTAAAACTTTTGCGTTTCATCAAGCATTTACAGAAAATTGTTAGCTAACATTTTGTTAACGTCAAAGACAACTGCAGACGCTAGCTTTCGAGAAGGCCGTGGCCGAGTTACACTGTTTCTGAACGTACTCCGATGCACTTTTGCCTACGTATTGCCGCGCTCTCTGTGTCAGTAGCCGACAACTATTTACATTCATGGCAATGGCCATTTGACTTTCCCAGTTGTTTGAGGTTAAAATCACGATGTAAACTGAAATAAATGTTTCACCATTTGAAACGCGTTATTTAACATCTGGTTAATAAGTATAGGCGTATTGTCAATTTTATTGCGAAAAAGCTGACGGTCTTACATTAAAGGATAAGATTGCAGCCTGGGACAAAATCCACGAGTAGTTTAATTGGAATGAACGCGTTTCTCTTAAGTTCAGTAAGCAACTCTAGCAATTTTATGCTAACATAAAGTGCTCCACCGGAAACGTTATTTGCGAAGGGCGTTTAAGAGGTTTAAAGCTGATGGTGGACACTGCATTGAAACTAAAGTGCACGAAAACGTGTTATTGTGATTAATCAAGTAGACCCGAAAAAATACTTTGCTTCTTGAAGCAATTGCTTTGAAAACCTTCCGGATAAACCCACAAAAGGTAGTTTTGGAAATACCAACATTATCACAAGTAAATGAAAAATGTTAGTAGCATAAAATCTTAAGTACCTAATTAACACTCTTCTGTTGGTAGTATTCTAACCTCTCGTATTTCCCATAAAACCATGCCCATGACCCCTTGGACAGTCTATACCGCTTTAAAAATTTCTCTTTTTGCAGGGTTTCAAATTTATTATGACGTACGACTACTCTTCTATTAGGAATGACATTCAAAAATGCCAGTTGTAGCATACTCGCATCAACAGCTTGGTTTTCGGCAGTCATTTTCCAATTTCTAACATTTGTTAAACGCTTTAACACAGGGGTATGGGGATGTTAAGTTAACACCGACTTTTACACATTGTTAAAGTTAACATTGCTCATTGAAACAGAACTTGTGTTAACTTAAGTGTTAATCAGTTTAACATTGTGTTAAAATTTAGCATATGTTGGTGAAACCGGCCCATAGCGTTTTAAGTTGCTGAGGATATAGTTTGAGCAACCGCTGCAGAATTTTCATTGGCCTGGAAGCCAGTACAGGACATGGCCGACAATTTATCCTTAAGGGCTTTTTGGGTGTTTAAAACAGTTGAACATGTTTATCCATTATAAATGTTATTGTCCCTAAAACTTTAGTTCTAAGGGCAATTTTTGTCTGATTCAAAACTAAGAATTGGATAATTAGATTATCGCTTTAACATCAATTATTGCTTAGACAATAAAGAAAGCAAATGCATTTTTTATCTGATTAAAGTTTAGATGGAAAACATTATGTTAGGTTTCTGAACCTGTTTTAAGTCTTCAAAGCAGAATGTATTGAAACATATAGAAAACACAGCCTCACTTATCAACCAGTCTTTTATAAAGCTCACGATGTGCTCTGGCTGGCCTTTATTGTAAAGAGTTAAGATAGCATTGATTTATTTGCCCATAAATGAAGTTTAAATATCAAACCTACTGAAATCTAAATTGGAGAAAGGGTTCTTATCAGGAATGTTTCACTAACCTTTCAAGGAGGTCATTGCCAAGCCCATCTCCGGTGTCTTCATCGCCGCTATCAGCACCATCCGGTGTGGCGGAGCGAGCACCCAACATGGAGGCGGCGGAAGCCCCTGTTGTGGTATTTCTTCTACGAGCGAGCAACAAACCCCTGAGTTTGGCCGCATAACCTAAGTTTGCCGTGATGGACTGACAGTCATAATGTGCAAACGCCCGTCGTCTCTGTCGTTCCTCGGCTTCGCTAGCTCCACCAAAACCGGTCACTCCGGAGCTACTCGTGTTCACCACGCTATCGTCCACCACGTGTTGGTGTCTGGGGGGCTTACCGCTGCCGCTCCCACTAAGTCCACCTGCACTACCACCACCGCCCCAGAACCTGTGCAACTTAAGTCTCAGTTTAGGGCTAGTACTCAGTGACGACGTCATCAGTCCCGAGGAAGGAGGAGGATCGTCGTTGGCAGCTGCCAAGGCATTGGAAGCGTTCTCTGTCGCCGGAGGAGGGTCCACTTTACCGCGGAGATATTCGGCCGGGCCAGGACTTCGCTGATCCGTGCCGATCATGCTGAGAACCGCGGGTCTGTAGTCCTGCAGCATGGCAAAGAAGCTTTCGCCCGCGCCCGTGGAGCTTCCTCCACCGCTGTTGGAGATGACGTCGATGGAGCCGTGGCTGCCGTACTCGCGCCTCAGCTGCTGGTCATGAGGGTCGTGGGTCAATTCCAGGCTGGAGTTTGAGCGGTGCAGGGCATCCTGCTGCTGCTGGTAGGAGGAGGTTGGAGAGCGGGGGCTGGATGTGAGGCCCGCACCTACCCTGGCTCGGAGTACCGTGCTGTTGTAGTACTCCACAGCCTGCATGGTGCGCTCCCGCACCCCTCCTCCCGGAGAACTCAGGCCTATCATCCCATCACGCTGAAACACAAAATATATTCCTTAAATTAGCTGAAAGGTTATAACGAAACATCAAATTATGTATTACATTGGTATAGTGCTGAGAATGAACAAATAAATAATAAATGTTGAGAGTCGGAAATATTCTAACATTATTTCATTTTTGAGTGCGGTTGCCCAGCGTTGTCTCTTCATAATAAAGGAAATCCCCCCCCAAAAAGCCTAACTAGGCAATTACCACCCATCGAGAATCCAACTCCGTCCCTCCAAAGAGGGTAAGTACGTTTTACCCCATCAAGAGATGGGTAAAGAAATTATACGAGGGCTATTTTTTTTTCAACTTCCGATCACGCAGGAGCGCAACCACACGAGCGGTGGAAACTGTTTGTGTGTGGCGGGCGACTGCGCATGTCCTCCACTCTGCCCTCAGCCACAGCCACTTCACCATGCCATTGTGAGCCTAGTTTTTGGCACGGAAACATGGCCGCTACGATTGACTCTTCCGCCAAATATGAGGTGCGTAGTGTTTATTGCGAGACATTATGACGACTGCGGAGAGCCATAGAGAACAAACGAAGAGGCAAGCTGACGTCTGGGGTTGTCTTGATTCATGACAATGCCCGCCCTCACAGTGCTCGTGTCACCCAACAAATTCTTCAGGAATTTCGATGGGACGTTTTCGACCACCCGCCGTACAGCTCTGATTTGGCGCCAAGTGATTTTTACCTCTTCCCTGGACTGAAAAAGTGGCTGGGAGGGCGGAAGTTCGAGAATGATGAAGTCCTTCAAACCAACGTCCGTACCTATCTTAACTCACTGGCGGCAACATACTGTGCTGAGGGGATCTCAACCTTAATGGCGATTATGTTGAAAAGTAAACACTTTTGTACCTTACATTTGGTAATAAATTTATTTGTCTATGTACTCTTGTCTTTTAATTATGGCCCATCGGAGGTTGAAAAAAAATAGCCCTCGTAGTTAAGGAGGGGCTCAGATGTAAAATGCGCTTTACGTACGTGCATTACTAATTGTTAAACACATTATAAATGGTTAAGAGGTTCAAATCTCGGTATCAACCCCACTCTCCCAAAATTGAATATGAGTTCTAAACTGGAATTGTTAAAAGTATTTCTCAGCCCTACATTGCAAGTTTTACATTCTTATATTAAACTAACATAGCTTTCCTATAATTTAGCTAAAGATTATACAAATTACATATACATTAGATGTATGAAGTGCACAAATATATGCAATAAGGACTGATTTTTCTCAGTTTTTCGGACATAAAGTTCACCTATAATGAAAATTAAGCGTTCATATAACGACGAAAAACTTAGCGTAAATGAAAACGACATACTGTCACTCGCAACGAAAAGATGAAAGCATAAACTGTAACCAAGCCTAAGGGAGCGTGAACCAGTTGGGCTGACATGGCAGCCGGCGCTGTAGCCGTGGCGCAAAGACCAGCAGTAGGCATACACAGCAACGAAGTTATGTGCATACATCAAAATGAAGATTCGTTCCTCCAGAAATCCAAATCCATAGATCGGTTTGACCTTAAGCTTATAAATCGGCAAGTTGCAACACGGCGAAGTGTTATGGATCTTATTGACTAATTTCTTGTGCTTGACTTGTCCATAAACATGAAAGCATGGAACTCCCAATTTTTATGGGAAAAATCAAGGTCAACTATGACAGCCTCAGAATCTAGGAGTTTAGTGCTGAACCCTTCACTGTAACGATTATCGTCTACTTTATTTCTAGGGAAGAGTTTTACCCGCCTCATTTCGAAATTGATCTTTCACATCTAGTATTTGATGCAGGAATGGCTACAGCTTTGGTGACTATTTTGAACAAATCGTAAAATACGAACGAAACTCGTCAAGAAACCTAGTGAAGCACGAAATTTATTGAATAACTTCGATCATCCTCGTATCTTTTTATTTGTTGACGTAAACTACACAATAATAAATGGTGTTATTTCTATAGGATTAATCCTTAATAGAGACTTTCTCTTGAAATTCATTACGATGTCATTATTTTATAAGAATACTTTATTCCACGAATGCGTTTTAAATAATACATAATTATTAATTTAATATCAATTTTTAGCCCCAGGTAGTACAGCATGGGCTCGAAGAAGGTTTTAATTGGGCTCCATACCACTAAAACCCCGCTGGCAGCGCTCCTGTGATGATGGTACACAATTAACCTCTTATGAGAATTCCTAGATATGAAAAGGGGCTTTCCAGAAGCTCGTTGGCATTTCTCCATAAAACGGGGAGAAGCTAAAACTGTGTATATGCTTATCTGCTGCACACATGCGCGCGCTCCGACTGTTATCTTTTTTCTGTCTCCATTCGTATATACCCCCTTTAACTTCTGTGGTCATATGGGGGGCTTTGACTTCAGAAACAACTGCTGGTATTAGTAACTCGTCGGAGATATTCTTACTTTCTCTACTATGTACTTACAGTAAGCAGAGAAAGTATTGTATTCCACCCAAAATAGGTGTTTTAAGGCCCCAGCACGAAAATTACTATAAACACCAAACTTGGTATTTAAGTCAGTATCTTCCAAAGACGCGACACGAAGATTTTTAAGAAAATTCCCCCCCTCAAACTATTCTGTACAAGGAAATTTGTTCTATATTTTTACTTTCTCTACTACGTATAGTAAGTAGGAGAAGTATTGTATTCCACCCAAAAATTCGATACCGAGATTTCACCGGAAATACATGTTTTTTGACTCACTGAATCCAAAAAAAGCATTTTTGGAAACATGTCCGTGAGTGTGTCTGTCTGTGTGTCTGTGAACAGCATAACTCAGAAACGAACAGTCGTATAAACACCAAACTTGGTATTTAGGTTCAGTATCTTCCAGAGATGCGACACGAAGGTTTTCAAGAAAATCCCCCCACCCCAGACTACCCTTTACATGGAACATTTTTCGAAAATTTTAATTTTCTCAAAAATGGCTCTAACGATTTTGATTAAAATATCATATGTTTAAGATATTGTCATGAGAAATGAAATGTATATCTTGAATTTTCTGCGAATGTCTCCAAAAGTATTCTTTATTGTGAACAGCTTTTGGTAAACTGGTAAACCATAAGAGATAGACAAAATTTTACTATACAAAAAATGTAGATCGCGTTAAAATACACAATTTATGTCATACACATTTCTTTTGTTGAGTGAACCGTTTTCGAGATATTGCTTGTTATTACCTTAAATTTTCCAATACTTATACTTTTTCTCAAATTCGTTATTCATTTTTTTATGTCCTGGACATGCAAAGAGAATGGAATGCGCCACATAGCAACCAGCGTTAAAATATTTGACTATCGCTTAAAACCTAGCATATCCCCCTTGCATCTACATGAAAATTACCAATAAGATTGACATCTCGATATCTCGATTAACGTGAAGCATATGGAGAATAAGCATTTGTAAAAATAGTTTATACAAGAGTAGAGAAAGTCATGTGAGTGTAACACATCAGATTTTTTTTTATTTTAACAAAATAGCTCTAAAACGTTTTATTAAAATACAGGATATCTACAACCTTAAAGATTTAAAATTCAGTATATTTCCAGTACACGTTTTGACAAAATTTCAATACTGTATCAGGTCATAATGCAGTAAAAAAGCAGCAGTATTCAAATGCTAGCTTAACATGAAGCTGTGTTTATTACTAGCTGCCATACCTGATGTTGAACAGGTGGCTTTTTAAATCTCAAATTATAATTTAATTAAATATACTCTTGTACTCTTTGTGAAAATATTTCACAATGATCTAGAACAATTTTATGCTAATTTCTCTCTATTATCTCTTAGAACCGTAACTTCATAAAACTTCCATGCTAGTCATAATAATGTACCAAAAATTCACCGATATTCATAGAAATGGGAATGAAATATCATGAGATTTTGTATTTATCTTAGCCTCCACCATACCCTCCCCCACAACCACCTTCAAAATTCTGGAAATACTGTAGGATAGCCCGCAAAAAAAATCTTAGGGGTGAAAGATTTTCCAAACGTTTGAGCCATTTTTACATAAAATTAAAAATTATGAAAAATTAATGCTACAATAGGATATGTCATCCAATTTTTCCTGTATTCAATCACTAATTCCAGTATCATTTTAGTACATTTCCGGCATATCTAGTATCAACAGACACGCTGATATACCATATATGTAAGACACGTACATGACAAATAAAATTAATATCTTTAATTTTTTGGAAATAGCCTGTGAAGTCTTCATTTGGAAATAGTTTCGTAAAATATCGCACAACCGGTAAACGATGAGAGATATGCAAAACTTTACTACAAATAAAATTTATAACTCCCTAAAACACAATTTATTTCATTAATTTCCTATATACGGCAGCGCTATCATCAGCGTTCAAAATGGTGTCCGTAATTGAGGCACGTGGCAGTGATTCAATTCCTTTTGACGGAAAACGAGACTATCACAAATATTCAGGGGTACTTACAAAATGTCTAACCAGATAAAAGCAGGACCAGTCGTTGGGCTAAGCACCTGTCATCTCAGAACAAAAGGATACCTATCTGATCTCCCACGCACACAGCACACCACACCACAACTGTGACGCCTTGAAAGTTTGCAACGTGCGCACAGAATCGAAGAGCTCGCTGCTGAAGTTGATTATGTCGATGTAATAGAAGAGTTTACCCGAATAAGGACCCATACCTAAAAATCTGATAACTTTTTCTACCCTATGTCGTTTATCAGTACGCATATAAATTATTCTTACGAAAATTAATTTTCCTACCCACTCCATTTTAATGGAGATAAAACTTTTCGGTAATAGCTGCATTAGACATTTCGTTATAGACACAAAGGGAATAGCGACAGTCAAATGTTTTATGGCTGGATGCTATATGTTGGCCTTAAAATTCTATACTCTTTCCATGCCATCGCAATAAACAGCTGAAAGCCGATATGACTTTAAAAGAATGGCTAAGTATTGAACAATTCGCACCATTAATAACGGATATCTCGAAATGGATGATGCCACAAAAAAAAGTTATTTGAAATAAATTGTGTGTTTTAAAGTGATCTACATTTTTTGAGTAAAACGTTTTCGTCTATCGCTTAACGTTTACCAGTTATACAAGATTATACAAAATTCCTTCCCAGAAAATTCAAGATACACATTTTATTTGTCGTGTAAATATCTTTAATACAATGGTATTTTAATCAAAACCATTAGTCATTTTTTAAAAAATCAAAATTTCGAAAAATCTTCCATGTAAACGGTAGTTTGGAGTGGAGGAATTTTCTTGAAAATCTTCGTGCCGCATCTTTGGAAGATGCGCAATTTAAATAGCAAGTTTTATATTTATCCAACTTCTCGTTTTAGTTATGCTGTGCAAAAGCACAAGCATGCGCCTGGACCGTTTTCTAAAAGTGCATTTTTTGGGTCCAGTGGTCTCGAAGCATATATTTCCAGTGAACTCTCGATATCGAATTCTTTGGGTGTATTACAATACTTCCTCTACTTAATATACGTAGTAGAGGAAGTAAAAATGTGGTTTTGAGCTAAACCAGTTTCAATGATTCCAACGCCTCATACTCTTTAAAGTCTGGTTTTGTTCCCAATATAGTCTAAAATAGTTATCGACAGAAGTTGAGTAGTTTTATTTATGGACGCTCTTTAACTGATGTGGTCCTTAGCGTCCCATTCTATATTGGGCGTGAAAGACCGAAATTTTTCTCAGAGGTCTCTTTATCAGGCTTGAGGTTCTTTTACGTGCCTTAAATCTACGACACGGGATCACCGACTTCACTTCCCTTCCGAAGGAAGCCATGCTAAGGATTTTTACGCCCGAAAAAATCCATCGCACTCCGCCGAGTTATGAACCGAGTTTATATCTGAGTTTGTCCTCTGCTGGGATATCGAAATTCATTGCGATATTCTTGTTCTTCCAAATATAGATTTTCTCCCAAGCGGATAGTTCCATAGGTTTTGAGACTTCTTTCAACAGTTTGCCTTCCGGGTCTATTTCACAGTTTTTCTCCCAAAAATGATTCGCAACAGCATATTTTTCAAAACATATTTAGAGAATTCCAGATACCACCACAGATGGTCAACACAGGCAGACACAGGACAATCAAACAACCACCAGCCAGTAGGTCAACAGTTGACGATGAGAGCAAAGGACTCACGAAACATGTCCAGGTAATTCTACTTAAGTGAAGCGTGTAAATGAGTTTTCCTACGCCTCGTTCATTTTCATGGGTGCACCACTTCAGGTAGGAAACAACAGCCTTCTGTTACTCTGAAGGAATTATTCTGATGGATGTACTCCCTCATAGTCAAACGATCAACTCCAAAGCCTATAGTGCGACTCAAACTGAGGCAACGGTTCCTGCGTGTTCTTCGCCACAAAAACGTGAACTAACTTTTCCATGACAGCAAGTCTTCACATTCATGAGAGATTACAACACGTCGATGGACTGTTCTTCCTCATCCGCCTAGAGCCGGATCCCGCACATTCTGGCTTCCATCTCTTTGGCCCACTGAACGATGGTCTCCAAGGGAGGCACTACAGTAATTAAGTCCTTCGTACAGTAAGGCCGTAGAGTGGTACAATGAGGGCATACAGGCTCTCCCATTAAGGTGGTGTAACACCACAGACTTGTACGAAGATTTACGTTGAAAAACATGGGTTTGTAGCCAAAGAATTGGGGAACAATAAGGTTTATGTAAACCCAGAAAACACCAACCTGCTTTGAGAATAAAAAATGTTTGCAATATTTGTTCGATGCCCATCGTAACTTCGAGATGTACTCGATTAAATTCGTCCAGCACTTCTTCAACATTGGTAAAACACTTTCAGCTTGTTCACTTTGGTTAAAAAGAACTGAAAAAAGAAACCCACAATCCTCTGACAAGCATAAAGGCGCTCTTAGGCGCGATTCGGTTCACGGTACATTAAGATGAAGTAATGTGCGATGACGATTTTCACTGCGGTAAATCGGTGGGTTCACACAGACACGCTTACTGCGCAATGCGGTTTCACCTCACAGCAGTTTTCGCGGCGATTCTAAATACACATTTTTCGGAACTCTCTGCACGGCAGTCCTGATTTCATCATCTGTGGTGCAGCCTGAGGCAGTATTTTTAACACTTGAACAATTTCAGTCTAATTATATAATATGTAAATTCAATAACAGCCCGCCTTGAAGCAATGTGTGTATGTAATAATTTGTAAAATGTATGTAACAGTCATTGCATATGCTTATATTATTGTAAACATGTTCAATAATGTTATGTGAATGCATTACGTAATTTAATAATGTAGGAGCTGTGAGAATAATAACTTAAAAGTTTCTAACAATGAGGTAACCTTGAGGCAATAATGAGTAAGGAAGTTTAAATACTACTAGTCATTATTAGAGCAGCAATAATGTAAATTTTGAGACAGTTTAAAAATAGCCAATCAGCCAGAAAAAGCTTTAGTTAAATGCAGGTATTCTATTGGAGTAGGATTAGCCAATCAGAGACTTGAAATACAGAGATTTTAAGCTTAGACGGTTGAAATCTATTCAGTTGCCTGCAGACCGTGATAGTAACCGGATGCAAGATGCGTCCTCTAGAGAAATGTAGTACGTATTCGTGTTAGATGAAAAAAGTATACGTGTTAAAAAAAGTGCAACTGTTAAATAAAAGAATCTCACAGCTCTATATCACTGAAGTGCTATTTAATTTGTGTCAAGGATTAATAAAAAGGAGTGAACTAAACCTAAAAATCTGTGTAAGGCTGCATTCTTGTCGCACCACGCCCTGCCTGAGAGAAACGTGTCTCTAACAATAATACTGACGCAGCCGAGGCAAACATAAATGTTTAATATTTAAAGAAACAATCAAATAACAAAGTTAATTTTTTTTAAACTTGGGACAAAGGCCACCTGAAAGTATATTTGGGGCGAAGGCTACCGGAAACTGTTTACTATACGTGCGGTTGCAACTACTACAAGTTCGGCTCCCCAACAGTTGAACTATAATAATACATCATCTTCAAATTGACGTCTATACGTGGAGCTAAATAAATAAACAACAACGTAAAGAACAATTCTTCTTCAAATTGGCTCCCATGCGTGGGGCAGAAACTGAAACAAATACTACTACTTCAAGCCGAAGACGAAAATCGTCGCACAGAGGAACTCATAATGGCACATTTGTAATATTTAAATAATGCTTATTTGTGTTTTGTTTTCATTGTTTGGCCCAAGGATAAGTTTATGGGGTTGCACAACTCACAATAGTGGAGAATCCCAGTTCCAGAGGGCTCCCGATCACAGCAAAAAATGAAAGCATAGATGAAAAATAAGAAACGGAATATAATCTTTTACACATTCCAAGAAAAGTAGTCGCAATCAGAACAACCCACATACAAGTCGCTATGGTGGGTCCATTCGTCATGAAGTCCGAAACGCAGCCACCACATGACATACAATAATTGGAAGGTGCTGACATGTGGGCATGAGAAAACCACACAAAATGTTGTAACATGGTAAACTGATACATTCACTTCTTTAGATTTAGCTGCTCAATAAAGCATCTCGAAATATTCTGTGACTCATGTGGGGACCAGAATAGAAATTATACAGTGTTCAGATTTCTGCTAAGAGACTGGAAACGAACACTTTCCCAGTGCGAAGACATTCTTATTTGGAATGTGATCTTAATATGGCCCTAATAAACTCAAAATCGAAGAAAAAAGTGCCAGAAAACTGACTCCCTTTTTCTCAGACCAATCCGGCAAATACTGTTTGGAGCATATCATACCAGACTTGTGAAGCCTAGATCTACATGCAGCGGTGCAAGGACTAACTCCCATGAAGAGCCATGAATGTGCAGCAGGAGAATTCATTCTTCCAGAGCTTCTTTGCCAAGGGCTGCGACCAATTTCTCAAGATGAATAAAGGGATCTGTTACACCTAGACCAAAAAGGCTTGAATGCTCTGCGAGTCATGATTTACAAATCTACCTATTCAGGAGAAGAAATTTATTTTTAACTGTTAAATTCAACGAAAATGCTTGTTTCATTTGCGTTTTTCAACGATTCTGTTATTTCTTTTGCTATATTTCTTAATTATAAGTTCAATGGACATTTAAAGGTAAAGGTACGGACGAACAGAGGGGGGGCGCCCGAAACCGCGCCACAATGGCCCTTTTGCTTCTACCGTGACCCCTGGAAGGGAGGGATGAGGGGAGAGACCCGAAGGGCGACCAAATCCGGATGACGACGAGCCCAAGCATGGACGGGGTCCTTAACGCTTCCAGATCGAAAGTATCCCACGCCGCCCGGGCTCATCCACAAGCCCCTAAGCACCGAAGTTCCCCCGAAGGAGCGTCCACCCGAGAGCTCCCGGAGGCAGGTCGAGCACTACCATCGCCCAGCAGCAACCCGCCGAACACCGTCGCCTAACCCTAAAACCAGATGAGAAGATGAGTACAGGAAATGAGGGGGCAGGAAAGTCTGGTATAAGATGAACCACCCCAGCATTCGCCTGCCGACCCGGGGAAACCATGTAAAACTCGCCGGGGATGAAGCCGGGACCTTCCGAATGCGAGTCGCACACGTTACCGTGGCGCCATCTCGCTCTGTAATGGAACTTCAAAGAAATGCATATTATAAGGAAGATATTAAAAATGAAACAATTATTCGGCTCCTATTCATGATAGAATACAGTTTTTAATTCTACCCTTCAAATTTTATTTTCATTATCACTTTGTATAGGTATGCTACTTCAATTAAAGGTTTCCATCATGATTAATTGATCATGAACGCGACATTATATACTCTTTAATGCTTTATTTGTATAGTGGTTCGTCATATCGGAGGTTTTGAGCTTAATAACTCGTTGCCTTTAGGTCTTAGCTGTTGGTTTATACTGTTTTCATTAGGAAACATGTTTCCATTCACTACCACAATCATATTTCGACTCTGCGAAGGGTGGGGAATGATTCTAATTAAAGAAAATCTCCCCGCCGAAACCGGGAATCGAACCCGGGACCTCTGATTTGAGAAGCCAGAATGCTGACCCCCCGACTACAGAGTCGACATAATATTTATGATTTGATTGGAATTTTAACGTGGCGAAGCGACGCTTGCGCATAACTTTCACTACCGCAACCAACAAAGTAGCAATGTCAAGGCCAAGGTAAATACCAGCATTAATATGTGCGGCGAACAGGTTTACAGGCCGCGGATGTAGCTACACATTTTTTTTTATTCCCCTTCCAGTCCAATTACCTCTAGCGACACTAAACAAGTTACTCCTCTAACCTTTTACAGAGGTTCCTATTTGTTTCCAAACAATACATCTCAACACGCTTCTTTGTAAAGAGTTTTCTTTGTGTATTTATTTAGTAAGCCTTTCTCTTCTCCCTCCATCCCTGTAATTCTATTCCTCTCCCCCTTTTCCTTCACATCTTACTATCTCGCCATTCTACTTTTACTCAAATCACCCCCCATCGCCCTTACCCACAGATACTCTCTCTTTGCAACTTGATGTAATGTGGTGTTTTGAAAACCGGTAATAATACTGTTTGTCTTGTTAGAGACATTAAAACAAAAATAAAAGGCTTAGCAGCACACAAACTTGTGCTTATTCCGACTGCAATATTGTATCTTTAATAACTTATTTACAGAATGCAGGCAAGTAATACAAATTTGTATACTCATCCTATAAAAACGTTGTAAATAATCTAATATGCAAGAAACATGTGTATACGCGTGTATTACGTCATTAAAAATTGAATAACTGCATACTTTATATATTTTGGGCTCCTTTAGAACCCCCCACTACTTCGATTATAGTTATTAAGATGATATATATCCTATTTCTAAGTGGAACTTGCGGTATGTTATACACCATCTTTCATGCAATCAGTTTGGATTGGAAAAGTAACACACACATATAAACAAAAATATTGAAATGTTATTTTTTATTACCTCAAGGTAGCCCATTATTCACCAACAATGCCATAATTAATTAATAAACAAAACCTGAAAATTAATTTTAAAATGTTGACTACAGTTTTATTACATGTACGAACCAGTTGGCATACCCGGCATTCCAAGTTTATTTCTATAATTCATTGAAAACTTACTGTGTCAAATGCACATTACAGTTGTGACAATACAAATTAACATAACATGAAACATGCGCTTGGGCAACAGCTGCCCATTGGTGGTCCTGGAGAAGAGGGTAATGATGATTGCAGGTTTGGGCGCGGACAGTAGCGACCACCAGAACTGCTGTGTCAGAATGTAGATTGTCATTGCGGATAAACCAGGGAGCTCCTGTCATTCTTCTTCAATAAGGCTTTGCAGCCGTACTGCCATATTGGTATAGTGAGGGAGGTATATCTTAGAGCCAGTGTCGACTTCCCAAATATTAGGTATTTTACTTGTATAATTTTGTGTCGTATAGTATGTACTACAGAGTGAGCCAAAAAAACTACGAACCGACTGCGCGGTGTTTTTCCTGTCCGGTTACCCCCATGTAAGTTTCGCATCAAGAAAAAGGCCAAGATAACTCATTGAATCAGGTGCAGGTACTGGAATTCCTCCCATAGTAACAGGATGATCAGTTAGGCGCCGTTTATAAGGTGAATTTCTCAAGTTTGCACTGGTGGACACTGTCTCAGAGGGTTTGAAGTCGGTTTGCTGCAAATTCACAAGTACTTTCATTAATAACTATCATATCGTCAGCAAAGTGTGCAACAGTCGAAGTTATTTTGTTGAGGAAAATCAGAGGTGTAAAGTAGATATATTTCCCTGTGGTACACCAGCGTGAATAGGAATATGTGGCTTTGGAGTGTGTCGACTCATATCAAAATGAGAAAGTACGTTGTTGAAGATGATTGGGTGACTCTATAATAGATATCACAAACGTGGCTTTCAAATTTATATAACCCCCTTCATGCCATACCTTGTCAAAGGCTTTTTTGGTGTCAAAATAACAATCTATGAGTAATTGATTCTTGTTCAAAGACTTTTAAGATCAGTCAGCGATGCGATGCAATAGCTGTGGACGGAAGTTAAGTGTTCTAAACCCAAACTGTGTTTGGGATAAGTGTTTCAACGGAGAAAGTAGTTGAGGTGGAAGAAGTCATTAAAAAAACTTTGAGAAATGCGAAAGCAGGTTGATAGTACGGAACTTTTTGGATTACTTTTGATTCTATTGCATTTTGACAACATATGGCAATAGCATGTTTCCATGTAGAAGGAAACTGAGCAGTGCGAAGCATTATATGCTCGTGTTAACTGTGTTTGTGCTTTCTTCGATAGACGCCTAGTAATGGTTGTACGAATAAATCGCAGCTGGGAGCTTTCCGGGGATGTGATCGACGTACACAATTTTTCATCTCAAGTGAAGTAAAGAGCTTCCTTAGAAGAGTCAGCTGTAAGCTGAGAATTGGCCTTCTTAGCTGTATTAACAAAATAACAGCCTCTATAGGATTGAGTGTAAATTGCTGCTGTAACTTACTCCGAAAAAAATTGTATGTTTTGTTCTGGTGTAGCGTACTAGTTATGGCCTACTTTTAGTGGAGGTAAATGGCTTGCTTAGTTTCTCTCTAGCAAAGCTTCATCTTGCGTATTTAACACTGCTAATTGATGTTCAAGAGTCCTGTCCTGTTTAGTTTTGAATGTCTTCTTGAGCACTCTAATCGCTGTATTGTAATTGGTTTTATGTAGGAGAAATCGGGTTTGTTCCCAAAGTTTTCCGCACTGCTGTTTGATGGAGTGCACTAGGTTATAGTATTTGTGTTCTTTTAGTTGGTAAAAAAGTTGTCTAAAGCCCAAGACTTGACGTCATAAATGTGTATTTACAAGTTGTCTCTCTGCCGAACTGAAACACTTCAGAACATATTGATAATTTATCATGCACAAAGCAATTTACTATTTGCGTCACGGTATAGCAATTTGTAATGAAATATTGTTCTTTACTAATATTATGTAGCAATTTCACTTATCATATCAAATGAAATTACATTACGATTATGGAATACATGGAAATAGCACCAACTGATAGGTTAACCAATTATATAACATTGCATTAATGCATACTTAGTTCGGAAATCTGCCTGGCAATGATTTCTTCATAGCCTCCTTCATCTTGTGGTAATCCACGGAGCCCTCGACGTACAGACATAGCCAGCTTATGTATAACCTAATAATAATCAGTTCGCGTACAACATTGTTTGTCCAGGTAGTCATTTTTGTTTACTTTTCGCTTTCAGCCATGTTGTAGATTTCGTGACGCACTGTAAATACTCGCATTTCATTGGCCAAAGCCATCAAGTCATTGTCAATCTTTGATCGTTTAGAGCATGTCCTTATTTGCTTTCAAGACTTTAAAAGTATTGGAAACAATTTGACAAGAAAAGTTGTGAAGTTGTGACAACTCTTGAAAAGTCATGTTAAGTATTGAATTTGACAAAAGTCTGATCGTGTACAAGTAGCTTAAGGCTACTTGCTAAGTTGGCGGCTTTGAAATGTTAACTTCCAAAGTAGCTACAGCAAATTCTGCATCTCTAGGGTCTTTAAGACTCATTTTAACGTCAGTGAGGTTGTCCGGCGTTGAAACGTACAGGTTCCAATCAAACGGTTGACATGTGGTGTTTTAAACATCCTTTATGAATTTATTGTACAATGATCTAGAAGATTTGTATGGTGAATCCTTTTCTAACTGCACTTTTCAAAAGTACCTATGATATTTCTAATAACCAGTGACGACCGAAGTAAGAACGCACCGGCGGTGCCAAAGTTGTTTAACTACTAGAAATTAGTCACGATTAATACCACAGTCGTCTGATTAGTCCATAATGTAAGCTACAGCTTCAGATAAATACGCACAATTCATTATAAGTTTAGCATATAGTTCTTTTGTGTACTTCCTCATTATGCTTTTACGAAGACTTGCAGACATGACGGGGATGAAATGTTTATATTCTTTTGGTTTACCGCCACTCCCGCCTTCCTTGCAAGCAGTGCAGGCAACATTATTGGAAACGATTTCTCTCCTTAATTGCAAATATTGTAGCGTGTATGTGTGTGCATTGTCACGTCAGACACATTATTGCTTTGTAGCGACATTATTGGGTGTAATTATTTCGGTGGGGTTTTTGAATTTCGTCCGACGTGATATCTTTCCCCACCTACTGGCCAGAGGTGGAGAGAGAAAGGGAGGGAAGCGAGCGTTACTAGTTTCTTTGTCTGGAAGCGTGGCGTCAATAGCCAGTCGTAGTGTGTCTCTTGGGGGTCAATGTTGAGTATGGTAGCGTGCGTGGATCGTGTGAATGTGGGACATCTACCTCCAATGTTTTTACTTTAATTTTTTTTTTTGTGAACGATGTCAAGGCACCAAGTTTAATATTATTAAACCACAGGTAATGTTAAATCCCGCGTATTTTAGTGATAATTAGCCCACGTCTGCTCTAAAATGTGTAGCTAAGATCCTGGTCCTCTCGTTGCCTTTGAATCTACGTCGCCCAATGTTTAAGCTGGGATATCTAAATTTAATATCTAGCTGCAAAACCTTTCGGCATCACCCCGGTATATAAGAATATAATTAAACAGATAGCGCACTTACCAAAATGTGGAATTAAATACGATTTTGCGCTAACTTTAAAATGCAAAATATAGATCAATGAAATTCTCATTGCATCAACTATTTTTACTTTCTCTACTACGTATAGTAAGTAGGGGAAGTATTGCATTGCACCCAAAAATTCGATACCGAGATTTCACCGGCAATAAATGTTTTGAGGTCCCCTGAATCCAAATAAAGCATTTTTGAAAACATGTCTGTGTGTGTGTGTGTCTGTGAAAACAACTACTCAGTAACGAAAAGTCGGATAAATGTCAAACTTAAGGAATTTTGTATAATTTGGTGTAACTAGTAAACATTACGCATAGACGAAAATGTACTACACAAAAAATGTAGATCTCTTTAAAACACAATTTGTTTCATTAATTTTTTTGTGGCATAAGCGGTTTCTAAGATATCCGTTGTTAAAGGTTCGAATAGTTCATTTCTTGGTCATTCGCTTTAAGTCCTTTCAACATTCAGTTGTTTCCTACGATTGCGTGGAAACAGTATGGAATTTTAAGGCCAGCATACCTATAGAGCCCTGTTCTTAAACATTTGACTGTCATTCCCTTTGTATCTATAACGTAATGTATAATGTAGCTATTTCTGCAAAGGTTTATTGGGATTAAAATCTAATACATAGAAAAATAATATTGAGTAAGAATAATTTGTATACCCATTAGTAAACGATAGAGGGTAGAGGAGAAAGTCATGCGAATGTATCACATCAGATTCTTTATAACGAAATACTGGCACCTCTACTTGTGCGTGCTGCCACATGCTGTCAGGCACTAATTGGCACGGATATGCACTATCCCACCCCTCGACATCCGCACAAGTCCAGAAGTTGAAGCTATAAATTCTTTAGTGCATGTCTGAGACGTGACGCTACTATCCAAGCATGAATCCATAGAATATAAATGTTGCATTGCAACTCATTCTGTGATTAACTACCAGCATGCGTGTCGTTACGTTTCGCATTCTTATCGTACACCAATGCATATAATATAAAACATATTTATTTTAAAATATGCGTTTCTATCTTGTTTAACTGGTGTCATGGCCTAGCAGCCACCCCTGCTATAAACTTAGACAAACTTCCCTAATATTCATGTAAAGGATTAGAAATTTATATTTCTGATATTCTTAACTACCTCAATCTTCCAAATTCTGGAAATGTATAGACTATATCTTTCAGCAGTGAAAGAGCTTAGTGACGAAGAAAATTTTAATGAAATTTCGAACCTTCCTTTCGGCACCTTATTGATCTATTAATTGAGCACTTTTCCTATGATACAGAAACCCTTAGCATCAATTTTCAATGAAATAAGCGAGAAATTTGTGAATGTGTAGATTCTCTATCCGCTGGTCACCAATTTAAAACATTTTGAAGATGGTGTATTTACTTTGCCGGAGTAAGTTTCTGAAGTCAAAAAAACCCTCGGCTCCCGTACATTTTACGGGAAGCCGTAAAAGTTGTCAAGTATGATTACCATGAATTAGCATTATCATACGTCGCGGATTTCGCGGACAATCCGCGATTTTATGCTAGAAAAAGAATGTCCTGGACGAAGAGATAAAAGACCGCGAAAGCAGCGAGTGCTAAAAAAAATGTTTTTATTATTAACTTGAGTTTTACCGTCAAGTATTTCACCATTCCTTACGATAGAAGTTTCCAGATGGCAACATCGTGGCTGACGAAGACCATCGATATATCGCCGATCTCGCGCTAAGAGTGACAGCGGAAGCAATACTACAGGTGAGCCAAAAGCCTTCGAACCGCCTGGGCGGTGTTTTTCCTGTCCGCATCTTCGGCGCTCGTTGCCGTCTGCTGCTGTAATAGAAAGTCGCGGATAAACCATGCAAACTACTTTTAAAGGTTTTACTTACCAACTTTATGAAAGGAAATGCTGCAAATGGCCACCGTCCCTGTCCATACATTTTTAGCACCTCTTTAGGTAACTATCCCTCATGAAATTTGGGGGGGGGGAATTTTCCAAACGATGACCGATGTCGTTTAATGTTTCTTCGGTAAGAACCGAACGCCGTCTTTTAGATTTCTTAGCCTGAACATTTCCTGTGGTCTAAAATTTACTGTAATGTTCATGGATTGTTGTACGGCCTGGTACTTTACACCTGGAAATCTTTCTGCAAATCGTACTTTCACTTGACGAGCTGACTGAGTTAACACATACGAATCATAAATAAATACACGCTGTGCAGTAAAAAACATATACTGAGCCATAATATACTTTGTGACTAAGTACAGGACAAAATAATAAATAACTCGTAATAACTGAACTACATCACATCACTGTCAACTCAAAACTGCACTTCACACTGCACAGCAAAAACACAACAGCGTGACTTTGTTTATAGCAGCAGTGTGTTATCATGTTTTTATTATATTTCCAGGCGCCCAGTGGAAAAACACCGCGCTGCCGGTAATATTGTTCATAAAATACCCCATCAAGTGTACAAGACAAACCCACACACCCTGGAAGAATTAAAACAAAATATCTGCCAGGAAATTGCCAGCATTTCTCAACGTGAACTACGGCGAGTGATGGATAGTTTCCTAAAGAGGTGCCAAAAATGTATGGACAACGACGGTGGCCAGTTTCAGCATCTCCTTTCATAAAGTTGGCAAGTAATGCTTTGAAAGTAGTTTTAAAAATGTTATATGGTTTCATCCGCGCCTTTGTATGATAGCGGCAGACGGCAGCCAGCGCCGAGGACGCGGACAGGAGAAACACCGCGCAGGCGGTTCGGAGTTTTTTGGTTCTCTCTATAATCGATTCTGTGATTTTGCTGTTTCCGGTTCCTTTATTTCTAGTGCCTGCCTCGCGTTTATACGTTTGTGGTTTATATGAGGTTAACATTCACAAGATTGTGTTTCTGAAGAGCAATATCCAGAACTGCCTGCAATTGTGCAATACTATTTCTCCATTCCAGAGCATAATGCTAATGTGGAAAGAGTATTTTCTTTAGTAAATGCACAATGGACAGAAGAAAGGAAGAGGCTGGCATTTACTTCAGTCAATGCAATGCTGCAAATTCAGTATAACATGAAAAATATAAGTTGCATTGCTTTTCATAGACTCAGAGCAAGTTCCTTTATTCTGTTCAACGCTCAGAGAAATATGACTGGTACAAAGCTTATTGTAAAATAGATCTCAACTGTAGCAATACAATTGTGTATATTTTAGTAATTTGTGTTTAATGTAATTAAAAAGTTATTTAATGCAAACTAACATTAATTTTCTTCATTAATGACAATTCCCTTGCCGACTACGTCCTTGATTTTGGTTCTTGGATTATGGTAACCTTACACTGAATCTAAAAATAAAAAAGCATTTTTAGCAAAAGCAACGAGCACGTTTGTACTTTGAACATCGTTATTCCAAAATGTGAAGTCGAATAAATTCCAAACCTGGCATTTCAGCTCAGCATCTTACTAAGATGTGACACGAACATTTACAAGAAAATTCCCCCGTCCCAATGTGCCCTTTACTGGGGTCATAAACCTGATATCCAGTGTCGAGTTTTTTAATAACATGCAAACCCGCAATAAAATGGTGATTTAAATAAAAATGCGTCGCGTTCAACAAAAGAATTCTGAGATGTGCATGATACTTTGGTAAAAATGGAGAGCGCCTATGGAAAAAAATAGAGCAAAATGTTTATCGCAATGGGAGGAAGGGGAATTAAAAGCATTCCTTCGACCACGAGAACCGGTTACCGCCGCAGGAAGAATTTTTTCGCTCCATAAACAAAAATAACAAAATAAGCGTATCAATAAAAAAGTGTTGCTAGTAGCTCATAGCGTTAACCTTGGAGGAATTTACGGAAAGGAATGCGCTAGCGACAGGGGGCGACATCCTTGTTCCTCGACATCAGTCCCATTGCCAAGAAATGTTAGGATGTCTGGTGAGAACTGGATCAAGAACCTTCCTTCCTCGCATAATAGCTCTGGAATGTTAATGCTTCATGTCTGTCCCTGAACGTTGCTAATGAAAATACATGCAATTTCCGGAACGGAAAACTGTGTAAGGTATAATACATTGAATAGCTTCAGTATAGGCCGTACATTTTCTTCGTCGCTTCGCCCGTAGACGACCATAGGCACACTGTGAAATTTTATACAGTGATTCGTTGGAGATGTCAGAAAAGTGTGTGTGTGTGTGTGTGTGTGTGTGTGCGCGCGCGCGCGCGCGTGAGGTTAATGCCCATATCTCTGAGCAGTTCAAAAAAATCAATTTTATTTCTCAACATAGTCTCCTTTCAATTCAATACATCTTGTCCAACGAGTCTCCAATTTTTTTAACCGTTCCAAAAATTATGATTTTTCGAAGTCTGCAAAATATGAGGTTGTTTCTGTCATGATGTGTTCACTGGACGTGAATTTCTTCTCAGCGAGCCAATTTTTCAGGTTTGCGAAGAGGAAGAAGTCGCTCGGAGCCAAATCTGGAGAATATGGTGGGTGAGGTAGCAGTTCGTAGCCCAATTCCACAAATTTTGCTATGGCAATGGCTGACTTGTGTGCGGGTGCATTATCCTGGTGAAAGAAAACATTTTTCTTCAAGAAATTGGGTCGTTTCTTTAATAATTCCTTGTGAAATTGATCCAGCATTGCAGCATAATATGAACCTTTGATCGTTTTACCCTTTTCCAGGTACTGGATGTATATCAACCCTTCTAAATCCCAAAAGACAACTGCCATGCTTTTTCCTGCCGACGGAATGGTTTTCGTTTTCTTTGGAGGAGGTTCGCCGAAGGAAATCCACTGCTTTGATTGTTGTTTGGTTTCAGATTGACAATAATGGATCCAAGTTTCATCAACCGTGATATAACGCCGCAAAAACTCATTTGGGTTGCGCTGGAACATGTTCAACCATCCCTGTGAAATGGTCCCACGATTCCGCTTGTTCTCATCTATGACTAGTCGCGGCATCCATCTTGCTGACAGCTTCCTCATACCCGAAAGTTCGTGCAGAATGTTATACACCCGTTCACTCGAATTGTTTACGGTCTTGGCTATCTCACAGATTTTCACTTGGCAGTCATCCAACACATTATCGCGAACTTTGTTCACCATTTCTTCTGTTGTGACCTCAACCGGCCGTCTGTGGGCACGGCATCTCTTGTGCTCGAACAACCACATCGAAATTCTGTGAACCACCTGCGAACTATGCCATGTGATGGAGCAGTGTCCCCATAATACTTGTTCACTTTTTCTTCCGTTTCCTTCACCATCTTACCATGCAAAAAGTAGTGCTTTACCAGAATACGAAATTGACTTTTCTCTATTTTCTATGAAGCAACACACATCTGCTTATTTTAGACGCTCTCAACGATGTTCTAAGAAACAAACGACGAATTTCTGCGATTATACCCAAAATGGATGTAAGACTTGGATGCAAAAAGTGCTATCTCTCGTCAAAGCCATCCGCCCTCGTAAGCGAAAGGATTGAAGTTAACAATGAGTGATCTTCCAGACCCCATCCGCATGGCATGGCAGCCCTACTATACATAGGAGACAAAATCGTGGAAGTACATGAGAGTCACTCCACCGCTTATCAGCAAAGCAGAATACGTATGACTATACACAATGTGTTATGAGGATTGTTAAAACACTACCCTAATTTTTTTCCATCCATAGTCAGTGAAAGCATGCTCTGACACAGCATAATTACGAAGCTCATCTCTACTTTGCTGTCATGATGTGTGAGAGGCAGGAACAGGACGATCAATGGTCAATCGATGGATGTTCATGGACAAAGGCACATTTCATGTGAGTGGCCGAGTCAACAAGTATAACTGCATTATTTGAGAAACTGAAAATTTCACACGCCTCATACGACACATTACATTTAACACACTGAGTGCGATGTTGTGATATAACCATCATTTTGTCTTCTATGCACAATAGTGCTGCCATGCCTTGCGGATGAGGTTTCAAATATCACTCATTGTTAACTCCCATCCTTTCTGCTTATATTACAGCAAACTGCTCAGAGATGTGTGCATTATCCTCTTATATATAATGTTTCACTTTTCTGACATCTCAAAACGGATCATCCTATAATTTGGCATGATTTTACGACTGGCTATATGCTATTTTCCTGATGATTCATAGATTCATATAAAGCTAATTTTATTTTCCATAAGTGGAGTTTTTAAGTGGTTCTGCCCTTTTATGTGTGCGTGTGTGTAAATACCTATAGTAGGAGCTTGCTGGAATACGTCATTTCGCAAAGATTCTAGTCAGATCATGAAAATCCAGCGTTCAGGTGTAGATTATACAATGGAGGGGGACACCTCAGGCATTCCGATCTACAGAGATCTATTGCGGCTACCACCCCGCCCCAGGAGAAAGGGATCGAGTGAAGAAACTACAGGAGGTACAGGCCGCAGGCAGACGTGCCACAGAGACACGCAGAAGCTCCTAACAGTTCCAGGCTCGAAGTGACCAGTGAACAGCCCTCTGGTGATCACGAGGAGTATTCTTACATTTGGGCAAGCATCCGCGGCATTTGCCTGGTACTGCCATACGCCACGAAACCTAGAAGCACACCTGAAAGATGAGAAGGAAACGAAATGAAAGGAAAATTGATGGAGAGAAAATCGTGGTAGATGAGAAACCACACCAGCATTCGCCTACCAACCAAGGGAAAGCACAAAAAAGGTCGACGGGACTCGAACCCGGGACCTTCTGTATGCGAGCCTCACACGATACCGCGAAGCCATCTCGCTCGGCAAATCCGACATACAGTGTAGCTTCATTCTATTGGGACTCCGCAGATAGCGAAAGGTTAGGTTAGATTAGATTAGATTAGTTAAAGACTATACCCCTAATAAGCTGCGTTATTTCATGAAGAACCGCGACAGAACACGTACTTTCGCAAGTTTTCAATCGGCTTTTCATGATCTACCTATTCTTCGCGTTGTGACGGGTGTCAGCAAAAGCTTGCGACATAATTTTCATTTTGTACATTTAAGCGACACAAGGCCCGCCTCTGTGCTATAGGGGCTATAGCTCAAATCCCATTTATGCTAAAAATCCTCACCGCATCTTTATTTTAAACCACTTAACAAATCTGAACGTTTCGACCAATTTGAACGAAACTGTTGTAGCTTAGGCCACGGCCATCATTAAGACTGATTCACAATATCCGGGATCGGAAATCAAAACGGGAAATGCATTACAATGTGAGCGTTCACAGTGGGAAGCTTGCCGGAACACGGGAACGGAAACGGGAAGCATGGGTCAAGTTTTAACCTTTTAATTCCAATTCCCGGGAGAGACATACTGCAATCATATTAGAAGTAGCTAGCTGTCTTCATAGTAGAAATTGTTAGAGGAGGCCGTCAGTCAAAACAGTGCTAAAGTTCTCTCTAATCGCAAGCTTGGAAAACAAAATCAGGGCAACACACAACACTAGGTCATATCGCGACTTATATCCATACATACGAGTACAATAATAATAATACATTGGACACTTTATATTGATTAAATAATGCAATAATTGTAATACATTGTTATAAACATATTTTAGATTATTAACTCTTGAACACAGCTAGAACAGTACAACCTATTATCTTTTATACATTTTTATTTGATGTGTTATGTTTAAATCTTGTTATACAGTTTGATGTCTTTCAAGAAAAAAATAATGTTTTTGAAATGAGTAGGGTTGTTTAAAGCTAAAAATATATCTTCAGGGATGTTATGTCTTCTTCTCTCCATGGTATAACTTGTGCATTTAGTGATGAGGTGTTCGATGGTGCAGGTCTCGCAGTGAGGAGCATTTTCTTTGGCGAGTAAGAAGGAATGGGTTAGGCGTGAATGGCCTATTCGTAAACGTGATCTTTTCTTTTTAGAGTCTGCAATGTGGAGCCTTTCCTAACTATGTGGAGTTTGTTTGATGTTTTAATGACCCAGTCTTGCTTCCATTTGACAGTTGGTCTTCTAAAAAAATAGCTGAGCATCTCTGAAGGGCATTGGCCATTCTTCCACTGGAGGTAGCAAAGTTGCTTTATTGGCTTCCCTATCTGCTTCCTTATTTCCTGATATTCCACAATGGGATGAAATCCAGAAGAATATAACTTCTTGATTATTTGAGTAATTTGGTTGTAAAACTTTGGATATCTTGGATTAATGTTAAGTCAGTAGAGCGGTCTCGGATACTCTGAAGAGTGCTTAGTGAATCAGTTAGAATTGCACTGTGTTTATGAACAGAGTTTAATGTACCCCATTAGGATACGCTTTTGGAATAGGAATAAGAAACAATAATGGCAGGTTTTTATAAAATGTTCACCGAGCGGGATAGTTCAGGCGGTAACGTCTGCGGCCCGCATTCGGGAGGTCGTGGGTTCGATTCTCGTAGCCGACCTTCCTAATCCATGGGTTTATTTCGAGGTATCCCCGGGTCGCTAGACGAATGCTGGGAAGAATCATTAAGTCCTCCGAATTTCCTGCCCTTTCATTTCATCTCAATTCTCATTTCACTTCCCTTTCATCCGCTTTGTCTCTTTCAGAGTTGTACGTTTTGGTGGGAGGTCTCGGCGTGTGCATGACAAGGGAAAATGATGCTCTGTGTAAACCTTCATCCCCGGAATGGGGGCGGTCTCCGGATTCCGATCCCCCAATGCGCATCCGGGGAGTTTAAATCTGTAAATGGTAGAGACCTTGCCCTCTGTCTGTCGTATCCCTCGTCCGGCCGCCCTTGCCTCTCACCTTATCCGGGGCATAGGTACAAAAGATCTATTAGATCTATTAAGAGTGCTAAGTTCCCCTTCCGCGTTCAATCCTAATCCTAGAACATGTTCACTGTATCGAATTTGAGGCAATATTTTATATCATAACACGCTGTGAATGCCAAAGTGATTGTAGTGTAAATTAATATTATTGTATGTACAGGATTTTAGATGTTTGTTAGCCATAAGTATTGTTAGGAAATAAGTTTACACGGTCTCACTGAAACTGACAATAGAAGTGGGTAACAATAAACCGAGGGGGTGAGTTGTTTATCACTAAGAAGAGATAAACAAATGACGTCAGGGTAGCGTGCCTTTTTTTAGAAATGGAGGGAATATCTTCCCTAGAGTATATATGTTAGTAGTAGTGACTGGCTGACCAAAACAGACGCTAAAGTGGGCGCGATTTGGTAACCAATAGCAGCTCTATTATAATGTTTAGGCAACTCGAGGTGAAGGAGTATATATTCTCGAGCCATACCCACGTTTCGCGCAGTTTGGAAGAACCTCTCACGAGGTGAACGTCACAGAGTTCGAAGAGTCTCTCACGAGGTACACGTCGCACAGTTCTGAAGAATCTCTCGCGAGGTAAACGTCGCAGAGTTAGTTACAAAAATGTAAAGTACGCGAAGTAATTGGTGCGCGGCAACTAAAACGACTGTAGTTACATTCGGAAATATCACAGATTCAGTCAGGCGTGTATAAAGGTTAAATATGTCAATTATTAATTAAGTGTGACAGCAATAAAAGTCTAGATTCATTTTTTATCAGTGTTATCTTTTAGCAACAACTCCTTTCTGTTTACACACCCTGCTTAGAGGCACTTGCTCGACCGAGTTATAATAGCTAGCCGGAGGACAAAGAAATCCAAATTTAAAATAATAAAACAAGAGGCGCCCAGTAAATAAGATAACACGAGCCATGAGAACCGCGACAAATTCCAAAGCTGGTTACCTACATAAGGTTGTCTAAACTGCAACCAGGTGCAAAAATTCTGATGCGTTACATTCACATGACTTTCTCTACCCTGTATCGTTTATTAGTTGGCATACAAAGTTTGTTTTCCTATCTACTTCTTTAATCCAGATAAACCTTCACGGAAATAGCTAGTATAGAAATTCAAAGTCAACATATAGCGACTCGCTTTTAGACATCTGCTTATCCATTCGGTTTCCTATATCCCCCATATATGTACAACGAAATGTGCAACTGTTTATCTCGATTAACATAAAGTAGATAGATAAATAAGCTTTCGTAAGAATAGTTTCCAGAAGAGATGTAAAAACAATGGTGGGTAGAGAAATTAACGTGAATATAGCACATAACATTTTTGCCACCGTTCACCGTGCCAGAGTCAGCATGGGTCCCATCCACTACATACGTAAACTTGTAAAGCCATTTGATTGTATGTTGGTACTTGAACGCACCTCCCACAATTTTCATAAGGCTCGCCGCATGTTCCATTAGAGATCCGGAATGCCTGTGATTTAAGAAGCTGCACAGTCTTCTTTCAGGATAAGCTATCTCTTTGGGGTTGGTTAATGTTTCGCTCTGCTACTGCACAACGCGGTGGCTCTGGGAATGCATGGAGACAGAAATAGACTTAAAGAATATCAAACCAAACCAAACCAAACCTCCACGCTTTAACAGCACTTTTCTAGTGTGATTTATGAAGAACTGACACATTATTTTTTAATTATTCTGTTCGAAATTCACTCAATGCCCCAATTCTAGCACCAAATTAAGCAGAATCTTCTGGAGTTTCGATTGTCTGTCACTAGCTGCGCAGATGTTCATGTTTTATTCGTAATTGTTAGTTTTATTGTCGGCAACTGTTTTTGAGATTTTGTTCTAGTGAACGTGAAAATGTAGTACACATTAAATGAACGACTCTTCCTTATAAAGCAATACTGGATTACGAATTCAATTACAGCTACTCAAAGGGCATACCCGAGAGAATTTGGTGTTCAGGATCCTCCCCAAAGAAATGCAATACTGGGACTGGTAAATAAATTGGAAAGAACTGGATCTCTGGTGAGTGAAAAAGGCAAAACTCGTTCATCTAGGCTTCCCACGGTTGTTATTGACGTAAGGGCACGACTGGATCAGTCACCCAAAAATCATTAAGACGTTTGTCGCAGGAGACAGGGTACAGCTACTCAATGTGTCAGAGAGCTGTGAAAAGTGCAGGCCTAAAGCCGTATAGGATTACGGTTGTCCATGAGTTACAGGAACCAGATAAGGGTAGACGACTGAATTATTCTCGTTGGTTTCAGGCGTTCATTGTGCAAAATCCTGCCATATTGTCCATCACATGGTTTACAGATGAAGCATGGTTCCATTTATCCGGCTATGCACCTTTGCACTCGGTTAAAATCGGCGTTTGGTGCGCAATATCCGCACAGAGAATAGTGGGAGCAATTGTTTTTTGAAAACAATGTGAACACTGCAGAGTACCGACGGATTTTCATGGAGTTTGCTGAGCGACTAGACGATGTAGAGCTGAGTCAAGGATATTTTCAGCAGGACGGCGCTACATGCCATACATCAAATGAATCCGTGGCACTAATTGCAAGTCTCTTTGACGACCGGATAATTTCCAAGAACCTGTGGCCACAGAGATCTCGGATTTGACATCGCCGGACTGCTTTCTATGGGGTTACTTAAAAGACAGGGTTTATGCCACACGTCCCCAGACATTGGACGATCTGAAGCACAACATTACACAGGAGATTCAAGATATTGACAACAAAGTCCTCCAACGAGTGGCAGTACCATGGAACGTGTTGAGTTGTGCCTTATGCAGGATGGAGGACATTTTCAACATTTGCTATAGAGGTAAATAATCTCCCAAATTCCTCTGCATTTCAGGTATAATAAGCTGTCGCTAGCTAACTCGTTTTGAAACAATTAAAGAAATAAATGTGTAAGTTCTTCATAAATCACTCTGTATAATCTTACATTGGCTAAACTGCTCTCAAAATCTCAATGCTCGACAGCATTAGAGCTGTCAATTTGGCAAACAGCTTGACGATTCTCGCGATACGAAGTTCCTTACTATTCAATAGTTTTATGTACGAATATGTAGAGTTTGTATTCTCAAAATTGTAGATAATCGGAGCATAGACAAGAGAAAGGCATGAGATCTTCACAAACATCACTTATGTTCCGGTCATCGTAAGAAACGTACTAGACCAAAACATTCGCACGGTGTCTCAGTTCATGTTGATTGTTCGGTAACGAAGCAGCGCTGTCGCTTGAGAGCATAGGCGAGACCACTTCCTACTTAGGCCTCATTTATGCAGGCGATTTCGTGTCGCACGACAAGAAGTGATGCGACGCGGTATAATTTTAGTGGTCTATTTATACATGCGACGTGTCGCACTCTGTAGTTTTGGTAAAGCAGTTCTACCAGCCCTTTTTACTTTCTCTACTACGTATAGTAAGTAGGGGAAGTATTGTATTCCACCCAAAAACTCGATACCGAGATTTCGCCGGAAATACATGTTTTGAGACCCCCTGAATCCAAAAAAAGCGACACGAAGGTTTTCAAGAAAATCCCCCTCCCCAGATTACCCTTTACATGCAAGATTTTTCGAAAATTTTAATTTTCTCAAAAATGGCTCTAACGATTTTGATTAAAATATCATATGTTTAAGATATTTTTATGACAAATAAAATGTATATCTTGAATTTCCTGGGAATGCCTCCAAAAGTATTCTTCATTGTGAACGACTTTTGCATAACTGGTAAACCGTAAGAGATAGACAGAATTTTACTACACAAAAAATGTAGATCGCGTTAAAATACACAATTTATGTCATATACATTTTTGTTGTTGAGTGAACCATTTTGGAGATATTGGTTGTTATTCCCTTAAGTTTTTCAATACTTATTTTCTCAAATGGGAATTCGTTATTCATTTTTTTGTCTTGGATATGCAAAGAGTATTAATCTGTGGGAAAGGGAATGGTGCTGCACCTAGCAACCAGCTATTAAGAGATATGTATGTGCTTAAAGGCTACTGTATTTCCAAATTGCCCTTGTAAATATATATTCCCCTTACATCTACAAGAAAATTAGCAATAAGATAGACTCTGCAAATGTTTATCTCGATTAACATGAAGTAGATGGAGAATAATCGTTTGTATAAATAGTTTGTACAAGAGTATAGAAAGTCATGCGAGTGTAACGCATGAGATTTTTTTACATTTGTTCGACAGTTAAATGGTTCCTGGTTGTACTATTGCTACTAACTCTCAACTTGGAAAGAAAAGAAAGAAAGAAAGAAAGACGAGTGGAATGTACAGCCATTGACAGTACCAGGTTCGCGGAGAGTGAGTTTAGACACCTCTTTGAGAAGTTGCTTCTTCTTGTCACGATTCTTACAATTTTCTGACACAACTTCCCTAATTGAACCCCTAATACGAATTTCTTCTATAAAATGTCCCGTATCCATACTTGATAAAAACCTTAACGATGAAAATCAGATCACTACGCAACACGTGAAAACACTGAAAAATCAAAGCTACATTCTGGATTTCCCAAAGTGGCAGCACTGACTCAACTCTGTCGCTCACAATGCAGCAATGCGACGTGTATAAACAGACCCAATTTCAACCATGTATACTGAGGTCATGCGACTGTCGCATGTGTCGTGCGACCTGAAAGACCATGCGGCGTTTTTTCGTAGTACGACACAGAATATTGTGCGACTGTCATGCTGCACGTATAAATGCTCCCATTTAACTCCATGTGCTTTCAGATCGTGTCGCACTTGTCGCACAAAACTAAATCACATGCATAAATTGTGCCATATCCAAACAGATATAAATGGCGGCCGTTAACGAAAGATGTGTTCCAATATCAAACGTTTGTGCAGTGAGGAACCAACCAATAAAGATAAAAGTAATTATTAATAAATAATATTTATAAATAAATAGAACAGTGTTGTGGCAAGCAAACAATAGATCCGCGCCTAGCGTTAGGATTTGGCACAGCCAAATGGAAAAGCACCATGGTTGTACAGTTGATGGCGTAAAGACTCGCATCGTGATCGTGTATTGTTCAGAAGCTGGCAATGCATGGAGAAAAAAAATTAATTTAAAGTTCTATGGACCCCGGGTTCATTTGAGCATAATTTCACACAATTTATTCATTCATCGTCCGATATGTCCTACCCAGTTAAAATACGTTAAACTTAAAAATAAAATAATTTTCTTTTAAAAAACTGATGTGTTAAACTCACATGACTTTCTCTACTCTTGTGCAAACTATTTTTACAAACGCTTATTCTCTATCTACTTCATGTTAATCGAGATAAACATTTGCAGAAACTTATTGCTAATTTTCTTGTAGGTGTAAGGCGAATATGGTAGGCTTTAAGCGATAGTCGAATATTTTAAGACCTGGCATTCCATTCTCTTTGCATGTCCAGGAAATAAAAAACCAAACGAATAACGAATTCCCATTTAAGAAAAAGCATAAATATTGGAAAATTCAAACAAATTACAAGGAATATCTTGGAAATGGTGCACTCAACAAAAAAAAAGTATGACAAATTGTGATTTTAGCCATATCTACATTTTTTGTGTAGAAAACTTTTTATTTGTCATAAAAACTTCTTAAATATATATTTTAATTAAAATCGTTAGACCATTTTGAGAAAATCAAAATTTTCGAAAAGTATTCCATGTAAAGGGTAGTCTGGGGGTGGGAGGATTTTCTTGAAAATCTTCGTGTCCCATCTTTGAAAGATACTGAACCTAAATACCAAGTTTGGGGTTTGTCCGACTTTTCGTTTTTGAGTTATGTCGTTCACAGACACACGGGCCTTCTTAAAATGATTTTTTTTGGATTCAGGAGGCCTCAAAACATGTATTTCCGGTGAAATCTCGTTATCGAATTTTTGGGTGGAATGCAATACTTCCCCTACTTACTACACATTGTAGAGAATGTAAAAATACCACTGAAATAATAAAACTCTTACTACTTACTTTCAATGGGAAATTATAAGTCTTCAAAAGTGTTCAGTTTTATAAGGATCGCCTTGTGTAATCCAACCAGGGAACATCGCGAAAAAAAACCCAAAGTCAGGTTGGTCGGCCCAACAGGAATCGAATCCGGAACCACCCGAATGCAAGCCTCACACGTTACCGCACAGCCAATTTGCTCGGTATACATTAATAATAGAAAGTAATACCGCCCAAAGAGCTTCAGTTGGTTGACTTGCCGAAAACCTTGAAATAATATTTTCAATGTGTTCACTGGCAAATGCAGCTAAACGCTCTTGTATCCAAGCGATGCCCCACGACTACACATCAACCAACCGTGCCAGCTCTGATGTGGACACGTGAAATTAAAGAAAGCACTTACTTGCTACAGTAAGTAGCGACGGATGCTCTTAGAAAAAACAAGCACTTTCCTCTTCATGGAACGGACAGGATGTCATTTAGTCACGAACTTGATCTGGAGGGCGAAGTGGAGAAAACGGAGTGGAGTGCCTGACGAGCCAAGTGATAACGGGTGTTACATTCTCCCTTCAGCACACCGACACAAGTGAGGTAAAGAGAGAGTTGAAGTCTGTGTCACATTCATGTAACTTTCTCTACCCACTATCGTTTATTTATTATACAGCTTCTACAAACTATTCTTATGAAAGTGTTTTTCTCTCTACTTCATGTTAAGGAAAGTTCGCAGAAATTTGGTCAAAATTTTCAAAACATTCAAAAAATAGCTTTTTGTCTAAAAATACTTTGAAAGTTTAGCTTCAATTTACATGTTATAGTTTTGCTCTTAGAGCTCTTAAAAACCCAATACGTGAGCATTTAAATGGCCAGGGCACATGGCCTAAATGGTGTGTATTTACTTCTAATTCCTTTTACTCGGCTTTGATTTTTCTTCCATTTTTTTGCGCCTTTAAAGGATTCCATACGAGGTGGTTTGTAACCAATCTGGTTCAATTCTTCAGCAGAAACTCTGAGAGAATGAAACTAGTAATGGGTTTTGCTAAACTTTTAAATTGCTCCAGATATGACACAATTAAATCGACCATTGAGGATAAAGTGTTGCAAAGATTATATTTAAAGACAAACATTTTCTTCCTGAAACAATTAGTAGAATGAACAAAATTCTATATGCTAGTTTTGGTGCATGTGTATTTAATTAATATGACAGTAGTTTTACTTTCTCTACTACGTATAGTAAGTAGGGGAAGTATTGTATTCCACCCAAAAATTCGATACCGAGATTTCACCGGAAATATATGTTTTGAAACCCCCTGAATCCAAAAAAAAGCATTTTTGGAAACATGTCCGTGTGTGTGTGTGTCTGTGAACAGCATAACTCAGAAACGAACAGTCGTATAAACACCGAACATGGTATTTAGGTTCAGCATCTTCCAGAGATGCGAGACGAAGGTTTTCAAGAAAATCCCCCACCCCAGATTACCCTTTACATGGAACATTTTTCGAAAATTTTAATTTTCTCAAAAATGGCTCTAGCGATTTTGATTAAAATATCATATGTTTAAGATATTTTCATGACAAATGAAATGTATATCTCGAATTTTCTGGGAATGTCTCCAAAAGTATTCTTCATTGTGAACGACTTTTGCATAACTGGTAAACCATAAGAGCTAGACAAAATTTTACTACACAAAAAATGTAGATCGGTTAAAATACAGAATTTATGTCATATACTTTTTTTTTTTTGTTGTTGAGTGAACCATTTTCGAGATATTACTTGTTATTCCCTTAAATTTTCCAATACTTATACTTTTTCTCAAATTCGTTATTCATTTTTTTTTGTCCTGGAAATACAAAGAGAATGGAATACTACACATAGCAATCACCTCTTAAAATATTTGACTATCGCTTAAAGCCTACCATACTCCCCTTGCACCTACAAGAAAATTAGCAATAAGATTAACATGTCGATTAACATGAAGCATATGGAGAATAAGCGTTTGTAAAAATAGTTTGTACAAGAGTAGAGAAAGTCATGTGAGTGTAACACTTCATATTTTTTCAAAATTACGATTTCTGCATTGTGCATAACTGATTAATAAGTAGGCAATAAAAGTAAAATAAACATTTTTCACAAAAACTACTTAAGATAGCTGCACAAAACTTAAAACACACTTATACTTGCAGTAGAGCAGCATGTGACAAAATTTTGAGAAAGTTTAGATGAAAACTGCAAGATTTAGACATTTTACCTATGGTTACCCTTGATGGAGATGAACCTTTGCAGATATAGTTCCATTAACATTTCGTTGTAAACAACTGAATAGCGACAGCACTCCAAGGAAATGATAAACTATTGAGAAATTCAAACCAATAACAACGGATATCCCGAAAATTGGAGTGTCACAAAAAAAGTTATCTGAAATACAGAAATGTTTTAAAGAGAGATTTACAGCTTTTCTTTGGTACGTTTTTGTCTAAAGTTTAACAGCTATAGAAAATAACTGTATCCGAATGAAAAGGGCTTTATTGACTATTCCCAGAAAATTCAAGATATACATTTTATTTCTCATGTAGTTATCTTATACACATGTTATTTTCATACAAATAAAATCCTTAATTTACTGGGAATAGTCTCTGAAGTGCTCTTTATTCTGAGTCAGTTTTGTAAATTGGTAAACAGTAAAACATAGACAAAAATTGTAGATCTCGTCGAAGCACGCAATTTACGTCAATTTTTTGTGGCATTAACCATTCCCGAGATATTCTTTGTTATTAGTTTGAATTTTCAGATACTTAATTTTTTTTTCAATGCAAATCGCTATTCTTTATTTTTTTCTTTCTTTCTTTTTCGTGTCCATGCAAAGAGAACAATTTCAAAGCCATTACGCCTTTGAAAAAAATTTACTATCGCTTTAGCTTATTTAGAATACTTTTTATACCTACAACGAAATTAATATTGAAGATTTATCTGTATTAACAAGAAGTAGACAGAAGAGTAAGCTTTGGTAAGAACAATTTGTGGAAGGTGAGCAGAGAAAGTAATGTGAATGCAACACATCAGATTTTTGTTTAATACGAGTACAAATAAAGAAAAAATTTTCCCCTACTTTGCTCTGCTGCCTTTTTCATTTCAAATGTCCGTGTTTAATTATTCAGTACGTGATTGCTCAATATAAGTGCACTTTCTGTTGAAATGTATTCTTTAATATGAAATTAATTTTCCTCGATTTCTTTCTACCAACAAACTTCAGGAATATGCTCCGAGAGGGAATGTTTCTTGCAGAGTCCATCGCTCAACCTAACTCATTTTATGGCACATTTCTGTGAAGGCACATGGTGCAACTTCCAATCCTAGCTTCTGAAGAGTTTTACGACGCTTCTGCTTGCTATAAAACCCTGCCCATAAAACCCAGCAAATGTGTTATTCTGTCCTTAGCCGTGTTTCCATATTTCCTCAAACAGTGGCTATATCACATGCAATAGTTGGAACTCCAGCAACAGTTAAACGTGTAGTCTGTAACCGTTTGTTTAAAGGGACAAGGTAGTCTGAACACATGGAAATTACACCTTAAATATGCTAAGTTACCACTGCTCTTAAAGTTCTCAATGGTTTTTCCTGAACATTTTTATGAATTATTCTATAAATCATTACAATTCTTTCAAGTGGTTGTTTGCATTGATACCTAGTTGATTCCGTAAAAAATATTTCATTCAGCAGAAAAATAATAAAATTTACTCTTGAAACATGTGAATTCATGTACCTTTTATTCTGATGCTACTTCCAATACAGAATCACACTTTTGCATGCTGGTTCTTAGTATAATCAGCTATCTTCTGAGCCTCAATTATTTAGTTATGTATATCAGTTCACTAGAAATTGAAAAACATTATTTTACAAAGTCAAAAAAATAAAAATGTGGAAAATTTGCAATGTTGTCGCTTTCTTAATACCACTAATATAACTTATAAAATTATGATTGTGGTTCAGAAAGTTTAATTATGTGTTGTAAACATGTATTGAAAATTTCAGCTCCCTACCTCTCATACTTTCTGAGAAAAAGGTACATAAGTATCCAAAATTGTTGTTTTGAGAAAACTGAATTTAAAGTTTGAACACTAAAATTCTGATAAACGTAAGTACATTCCAGAGTCATAATCATCAGCACCTTCATTCCTGGATTGCTTCAGTTTTTCTGATTGCCTTCTCTTGGTCCTGGCCTCTTTTGTTAATTGCTGAACTGCTTGCTGGGCGTGATATAGTCGTTCGTTGTTGAAAGATACAAAAATGTTCTAAAAAGGAGCGTTGCATGACAGCTTTAAAGGAATGCAGACCACTTCTAAATGGTGTTCAAATGCCTTAAAAAAACCTCTTAACCCCCTAAAAGTATATATTTTCTGAAACTGAAAATATAAGAGAGATTTTATTAGTGCCTAAAACAAAAAATGTGAATTTCAGAGTACCTTGTCCCCTTAAATAATTCAATCAACACAATATTACACCAAACAATTTCCTGACTAGAAGTCCCTTTATGGCTTTATTTTCTTCATATAAATTAACATTTAGCCTGCATTAGCTGAAAATTTCCTTTTGACAATGATTAGCTTGTATACTTAACAACTATTAGCCCTTATGAATAGGAACTATAAAAGATGCCCAAAATTCCTATGCTTCACACTCACATGAATATCTCTACCCATTGCATCTTCACATAAACCCTTATATACAGTGCGTTTCAAAAGTCGCGCATATTTTATGCTACAGCTAAATGAAAATGTTTTTCAAAAAACTCTCGGACACATCAAACAGTAAGTATTAAAAGACACTTTTTCACAAAAACAAACCATTCTAAATATCATTGTGCAAGTTGTGACGTCACAGAAACATTTTAAATGACAACCTATACTTTTTTCTACCATTTATACAACAATCGTTGCTATGACAACCAAATACAGTTGACAGAGAACCTTTATGTATGTATGCATGTATATATGTCAACAATAACATCACTAACATTAAAATAAATAAGTTACAAATGCAAATCATAACGTTTAAGCATATCGATTGGCTTTTATTTTGCTCTGTCTTGTGTACATATCCTGTCACCATATCCAATCATCATTAATACCTATATCAATTCTCTCAATTTCACTTTAAAACATCGTTATGTTGTGTTAAGTCCAACAAATAAACTGAATCAATAACACCAAGTTCAAATATTTATTTAGTTACCATTGCAACGTTTGTTGTATAAAACAATTGATAGTTTGCACAGTCACACACAATGATAAAATCTCTCAGATGTATACAAAAAATAGGGTGTAATTTAAAAATTTCTAATAACGTCATAACTAACGCAACAATGATATTAAGAATGGTTTGTTTCTGAGAAAGAGTGTCATTAATTATACTGTTTAACGTGTCCCAGCGTGTTTTTAAAACCTTTCCATTTGGCTGTAGCAAAAATATGCGAAACTCTTGAAACGCACTGTATAAACGTGTCCGTAAAAAAAAAAAAAAAAGTGATACTTCCAATCAAAATAATTTGCCAATAGTAATATTTTAAATTTAGCAGTATGGAGTTGACGCATGTTCGCACTTCATAAGTCACTTTTTCATTTGGGGGTGGGTTAATAATGAGCCCAAAACTGGAAAACCGAAGAAATGCCTAAAACGTAGTAATGATTATTTCGAAACTGGCTAATGCTACAGAAAAGTTATTTGACGTAAATTGCTTCAATGAGCTCTATATTATTCCTTAAACAAGCTTTTGTCAGTCTCTTTTGAACCAATTTTACAAAATTATACCGAATTCATTCAGAATGAAGAGGACTTCAAGACTATTCAAAAAATTCAAGATATACCTTTATTAAATGGTATTTTAATCAAAATAACTATTAAAACTTTTGAAGAGATGAAAAATAAAGAAAAATGTTTCATATAAAGGATAAATTGAGGTGCGGAATTTTTTTGATAAATCTTCGCACGGTTTCCTAAGTGCCTTACTCGAATATGCAATTTGGTATTTTCCGATTTTTCATTTCTGAGTTACGCCTCCCATTACGCACACCTGCGCGCGTCCTTTCTCTACAAGACCTTTGGGGGGGATTTAGTGTACCTCAAAACAGGCATTCCGATATAATCTAGATATGGAAATTTTCGGACAAACGGAGGGGCTCTCGCAAGCGGGGCAGAGAAACCAAATAGGCCGCAACGACCCTTTTGGTTTCTACCGTGATCCCTGGGAGAGAGGGATTAAGGGCTGAAGAGGAGCCAATTCGGATGACCAGACGCAAGCATGGACGCGGTCATTAGCGTTTCCAGTTCAAACGCATCCTACGCCACCCGGGGTCACCCACAAGCCTTCTAAACACCGGCGGCCCTGGTGGGGCCTACTCAGAGGCGAGCCTAACTGAGCAGTCCCGCAACGACGCCAAGGAAGAAACCTTTACATTGCACAAGGCACCGTCCGGCTGCAACCCGCCGAAACACCGTCGCCTGGTCCTACGACCCTAAAATACATGACAAGGAAGACGAGAACAGGAAATGCGGTCAGGAAAGTCGTAGTAAGAGATGAATCACTCCAGCACTTGCCTGCCAACCAGGAAACCCGGTAGAGTAGGCGGTCGCCGGAAATAAATGTTATAAATGTGTTTATCCCCTCTTGCTATAATATAAACTATCGCTTGTTTCGTCGTTCCTAGCAAGTTAAATACTGGTTTTAATCAAGCGCAGTAAAGAATTAAAACATTTTAATCCACTACCACAATCGATTTCATTCCAGAAACTAGACTTAAACTAATTTACAAAAATAAATTCTACACAATTATATAATAGATTCATATTCCATAATGTTGTCTTTAACATAGAATGATATAACCATAATGACAATGGCTTGCAACTTTTCTGAAAGATATGCTTCGTTAACTCGCTTCACGTTAACAAAATGACGTGTACTCCGTAACATGTAGAAAATTAGACCTTTTAAGGACCAATGAACTCACTGCACTCTTAGTATACACAGAACATCTTCAGGAATAAATATCTCTCCCTTTTCCATAGACATTTCAATTTATACATACACCATCCACTATCAATTTAAGTTGATTTATTATTATTACTATTATTATTATTATTATTATTATTATTATTATTATTATTATTATTATTATTATTATTATTATTATTGAATATACAGATAACATGAAAAGAAACCCTATTGTGCAGAGCATACTAGGATTATAGTTTTACAATCATATACTACTAACAAATAATTGAACATTATGATGAAAGCTTACTAAAGATGCGATGAATGATGTTAGGGAAGTCAGAATAACATTATGAGTCTTCTCAGGCTGCGGATTGAGAAGTTTTCAGTCCCGGCGCTGTACAGGCTACGAGGTAAACACTGTCCACTACATCGCGTCGTATCAATTTCGGCGAAATGACTGCTTTGCACCGCTATGCGTACAGTGACTTGCAGTCGTAGTAAACAGGTGCGCGTTGGCCTGCATTGGTGAAGGTCTCAGGTTCAAATACTGCCAAATACTTGAAGGTACTTTTTATGTTTAGTAAATTTAAGTAGAACTGATAGTTTGGCAGGAAGTGTGGTTTCACTTAATTAGCTTTAATTATGAGAATTTCATTAAAACAGAAATCGTTACTTGTTAGAACAAACAATTCATTTTCTAGTGCATTCGGAAAGAACGCTCTCGAAGCATGAACAGAAATGAATTAGAAAAAAAAAAAAAACTCATGTATTCGCAGGCGTAATTTGAACTTCCGACCTTCGAAATGACTTTCCAGCATGTTAACCAATGCGCACTAGAGAACATTAACAACGACCATCACCGTAGCCCTAATCAGCGGGCTGGTGAATGCGGCGTCAGCACCTGCATTTCGCATTGTCTGTAAAATGCAAGGTTGCCTAGTTACCAATCCGCAGGATGAGAAGACGCATGCGGTATATATATGGATTTTCCAGTTCACTGTCACAAAAATTCAGGTGAGTGCCTAAGATACATCTTGATCATCCAAATACAGGGCACTCAAAAATCAGATGTACAGTTTGAGGGGATCCACAAAAGATGAATAATCATCCGAGACATTGATCTTAAATCTCTCGATATCTGACTTAAATTTGCCGTGGCCAGATAGGAATTGAGTAAACAAACGTTCGTCACAAGCATTTTGCTCTGGAGTCTATGCTGGATCCCAGGAGAAAAAAATATTTCTCTCGTAACGTGTCCTTTCTGGGTTGTGGTCAGGATGTTGTTCCATTGGAGAGTCTTGTGGTTTTCAATTTTCCTTTCCAGGTAATATATAGGAGCTCTATCGTATGAAACTTCCATCATAGATTTTTCAGCTTCCTTTTGCTAGCAAGTCTGCTTTGTCATTTCCGATAGCACCTGTGTGTCCTCGAACTTCGGAGAGATCTCTTTAAAACACACAATTGGGTTCAAATGATTCATTTCTTGGTCATTCTTTTAAAGTCCCGTCAACATTCGGCTGTTTCTCGCGATTGCATAGAACAGTATGGAGTTTTAAGGCCAGCATATAGCGTCCAGTTAAACATTTGACTATCGCTGCTCTCTTTGTATCTATAACGAAATGTGTAATGTAGCTATTTCTGCAAAGGTTTATTTGGATTAAAATGTATTAGGCAGAAAAATTAGCTTTAGTAACAAAGTTTGTATACCCACTAATAAATGATATCAGACAATTTTTTTATTCACATAGCCCAATAATTTTTAGAGCGGATTTCATATTATGATTTTCCCCATTATAAAGACAACACACAGGAACCACGGATGTCGTTTTGATTCTCGCAACACCTGGTTGAACAGAGCGGCGTGCCGTATGGTTCCGCTCCCTATCTCTTCTGTTTGGATACACTCTCAACTTCCGTTCTGTTTTAACTTCAGCTTCGTCCTGCTGTCACGATTTTAGGATTTCTCTGCCTCTTTTCAGAGCAAACATTTCAGTCAGAAATCAACATTTATATAGGCGTTAGGTATAAATTACACCCATTTTTACCTTCTTTATTTTTCAATTCGACCCAAAAATTTGATGCAGTAATTTGTATCACAAATTATGTAAATGTTAAGAGTGATTGCAGTGTGAATATGCATTGTTGTGTGACATTGATTTTAGATGTTTGTTGATTGTAAGCATTGTCGAGAAGTAAGTTTATACGGCCTTACTGAAACTGACAATAATAGCGTGCAATAATGTAGCGAGGGGGTGAACTGTTTATCATTATTAGAGACGAGCAAATGACGTAATATTGGCGCGTTTTTCTTAGAATTTGCTGGAACATTTTTTCCTAGAGCATATGTTTTCGTAATTTTCATTGGATATAAAAATAGACGCTAATGTTGGCGCGTTTTATTAACCAATAGCAGCTCGGTTATAATCTTTAGGCATATCGGGGTGTGGGAGTATAAAAAGAGCTAAGTCAGAGGTAGATCCCTCTCAGTTCATCGGAAACATTTGTACATTACACGTCGCTCCCAGTCCATCGGAAACATTTGTGCATTACACGTCGCTGAATACATCGCACAGTTTATCGATTCGCAGGTTACGCGTAGCAAAGTTATAAAAAAAATCTCAAGTGTTGTAAAGTTAATTACACAAAAAGTTGAAGTACGCGAATTAAGAATGAGCAGTAAATAAGTTATTATAACAGTTTCAGTTTGGCGAGTGTCAAGATTAATATGTGAGAGTAAATAATGTGTTCGACAATAAAAGTGTAAAACAAATTCTTTCATCAGTGTTATCTTTGGATAAAAGACTCCTTTCCGTTTACACATCTGTATAAGAGAAGTGCTCGAACAAAAAGATCATAGCTAGCCGGAGGACAGTGAACCCAAAATATTAAATACAATAATAGGCGCTCAGTAAAAGATAACACGAAGTGACCGCGACAAATTGTCTTTTATACGTGCGGCAATTAAACAGTAGCATTCTTTCAAACTTAACAAAGAATACCGCCACATATTTGGCTCTCAAACGTGGGGCTCAATAAATAAATAAATAAACTATAATACCGTCACAAATTCCATGTCGAGAATTCACCAAAAAATACACGTTTTGAGGCCTCTGAATCAAAAAAGGCATTTAAAACATATTTGCATAACAAATAAAACGTATATCTTCAATTTTCTGGGAATAGACTGTGAAGTTCTCTTCATTCTGAATGACTTTTGCATCAACCCTAGGAGGTAAACAAAATCTTACTACAGACAAAAATGTATATCGTTAATGGCAAATAATATTTTGGTGGTGTTAACATGTCATACAAATATCTTACACTTATGGTATTTTAACCAAAATCGTTAGGTATCTTTGAGAAAATATAAAATAACGAAAAACTCCCCATGTAAACCTTAGCTTTGGTTGGGGGGATCTTTTTCGAAATCTTCGTGTTGCATTCTTTAACCAACTTTTCACGGACACACACATACACATTTATCTAAAGCCTATTTTCGTATTCAAAGGACATCAAAACGTATATTTCCATTGAAGTCTCCGTATTAAATTTGTGGATGGAATGCAATATTTCCTCTGCCTGTTTTAGGTAAGCAGTACAGAAGGTAATAAAAAAATTTGATGTGTTACACTCACATGACTTTCTCTACTCTTGTACAAACTATTTTTACAAACGCTTATTCTCCATATGGTTCATGTTAATCGAGATGTTAATCTTATTGCTAATTTTCTTGTAGATGCAAGGTCAATTGGTAGGCTTTAAGCGATAGACAAATATTTTAAGAGCTGGTTGCTATGTGGAGTATTCCATTCTCTTTGCATTACCAGGACATAAAAAAATCTGATGTGTTACACTCACATGACTTTCTCTACTCTTGTACAAACTATTGTTACAAACGCTTATTTTCCATATGCTTCATGTTAATCGAGATATCGAGATGTTAATCTTATTGCTAATATTCTTGTAGATGCAAGGGGAATTGGCTTTAAGCGTTTAAGAACTGGTTGCAATGTGGAGTATTCCATTCTCTTTGCATTAGCAGGACAAAAAAAATTAATAACGAATTTGAGAAAAAACATTAGTAAATTTAAGGAAATAACAAGCAATATCTCGAAAATGGTTCACTCAACAAAAAACAAATGTATACGACATAAATTGTGTATTTTAACGCGATCTACATTTTTTGTGTAGTAACATTTTATCTATCTCTTATGGTTTACCAGTTATGCAAAAGTCGTTCACAATAAAGAACACTTTTGGAGACATTCCCAGAAAATTCAAGATATACATTTTATTTGTCATAAAAATATCTTAAACATATGATATTTTAATCAAAATCGTTAGAGCCATTTTTGAGAAAATTAAAATTTTCGAAAAATGTTCCATGTAAAGGGTAGTCTGGGGTGAGGGATTTTTTTGAAAACCTTCGTGTCGCATCTCTAGAAGATACTGAACCTAAATACCAAGTTTGGTGTTTATCCGACTGTTCGTTTCTGAGTTATGCTGTTCACAGACACACACACACGGACATGTTTCCAAAAATGCATTTTTTGGATTCAGGGGGTCTCAAAACATATATTTCCGGTGAAATCTCGGTATCGAATTTTTGGGTGGAATACAATACTTCCCCTACTTACTATACGTAGCAGAGAAAGTAAAAAACATAGAATAATAAATGCTAAACCGAGGAATTAAATTAGAAAATACAGATAAAAAATCCCTCAGGTATCCAATATGCAGGCAGATTATGTGATAACCACGACAGCAAAACGGGGCTAAGGGGGTGGACATGCAATTTACTATTGAATTCGGAAGCACAACATCCGTTTCCTACATGCCACACATGAAAGCGTAGTGCTCCATTCATGTGATGATGATGATGATTATTATTTGCTGCTCGATAATTAGATGAGCCAAGCCTGGAACGGACAACCTGATTAAAATTCATGAACCCTAAAAATAGTGATTTGGTATCCGCCGTTCTAGTTCTCATCTGTTTAAGCAGTGCCAACAACCAAGCGTTTGTTTTGCTACTGTAGAACAGTTACAGACCCTTCACTTGGAGGCACGACCGGCTTAACAGGAATTTTCTTGGCGCCAGGAAGCTTGCCGCTTGCCGACTGGAAATTATGTCTTTGAACCGCCATACATCTCTCACACCTTTCAAGAAAATTTGCATTAACACGCATTAATTCTTCACAGTCATGTAAATAAAATCATACTTCTTCCATAAAAAGAATTCTGATGGGTTACATTCACAAGACTTTCTCTACCTACTTCGTTTTAATCGAGATAAACCTTTCCGGAAATAGCTACACTACACGTTTCGTTATAGATACAAAAGGAATAGCGATAGTCAAATGTTTTAGAACTGGACGCTCTACGCTGGCCTTAAAATTCCATACCCCTTCCATGACATCGCGAGAAACAACTGAAAATCGACAGGAGTTTAAAAGAATTGCTAAGTATCGAACAACTCGAACCATTAATAATCTCAGAAATGGCAGATGCCACAAAAAAGTTATTTGAAATGAATTGTGTATTTTAGAGATCTACATTTTTTTGTGTAGTCATTTAGTCTATCGCTTAGTTTACCAGTTAAACAAAGTTATACAAAATTCCTTCCGAACGAAGAGGACTTCACAGGCTATTCCCAGAAAATTTGAGATATATATTTTATTTGTCATGTAAATATGTTTAAGGTACGTTATTTTAATCAAAATCGTTAGAGCCATTTTTAGAAAATCAAAAGTTTCGAAAAATGTTCAGTGTAAAGGGTAGTTTTGGGTGAAGGACCTTTTTGGAAATCTTCGTGTCGCATCTTTGGAAAGTGCTAAACCCAAATAGCAAGTTTGGTGTTTATCTGACACACACACACCCACACACCCACACACACACACGGACGGACGGACCTTTTTCTAAAAACTTTTTTTTGGGGGGTCAGGGGGCTCAAAACAAATACTCCTGTGAAATCTCGACATCGAAATTTTGAGTGGAATACAATAGATGCTTTCATTAATACGTAGTAGAGAAGGTAAAATTAACGCAGGTCAATAGAATTCACTGAAAATGGTCGTCCTGCAGTCTCCTTCTCCTCCGAATTCCTCCCATTCCGTTTTTTTTTTCCTCCTCTTCTTCCCCTCATTTTCATCACCTTCTGCTTCTTCTTCAGGGACGGCCGGCGTTAATTTTAGCAAAACGTATTCAATTATATTGCGTGTTTCTTGGTGATTCAAAAAAGCAAAAGTATGTCGTTTGTTTTCACACAACTTATCACAACATGATAAAATATAAAAAAAATTCAAATGTATTGAAACGTCGAGATAGTTACGATATACAAATCGAATCTAACAAAATTCTGAAGTTTTTCATCCCCCACTGTGGACAAGGACAATATTTTATGCTGTTCTTTAAGTACACGTTATGCTAAGCTAAAGCTTACATAAGAGCGTGCTGGCGCTAATCTACAACTCCCTGAAGGACGACAAGCTCACCGAAACCGTTTCACATAAGAAATACTGTATACAATGAAGGACTCGAACCTACTAAAATTGGGAAGTAACGGTTTGCTGTTCTATAGCGGTTCTTGTGATCTGTACTGCCCAATTATGTAAAGGAGCTTGCTAACTGAAATCTGTTCTTTTCTTTGCGTAACATGCGAGCATTTTCACATGTTTACGAATAGCTGCAATAAAGGTCTATGAATTTTAACAATAAAAACGCTAAAACCGCTCAGATCCACCTTTCTCTATTACTGAACCTTCTGCTTGAAGTTTAACGTGCTTAAAACCATAGGTCATAACTGACAGCGAAATGGGCCCGGGGTCCCTAGAGCTTCGAGTTACCAGAGATTCGTCTTCTCAGGATAATGGAAAACCCGGCAAAACCTTATCCAGATGGCTTATCCTAACCGAACTCAGGACCTCTTGAATAGGAGGCAGACACGCTGCCCACACAACACGAAAATGGGCTTACTGAACCTTTCTAAGAAGTAAACCCGTCCACTCGGGGGGAAAGTATTCCCAGAACCAACTATTTTATAGGTTAAAATCACTTTCTACTACGGAAATGTCTGTAAATACAAAAAGAAAAAATCTGGTGTTACATTCACCCGAGTTTCTCTCCCCTCTATCGTTTATTAGTGGCTATAAAAATATTCTTACGAAAGCTTATTTTTCTTTCTACTTCATTATAATCGAGATAAATCTTTGCAGAAATAACTACATTACCTACACATTTCGTCATAGATAGAAAGCGAACAGCGATCAAATATTTAATAACTGGACGCTATATGTTGGCCTCAAAAGTCCATACTGTTTAAATGCAATTGCGAGAAACAACTGTCAACAGGACTTGAAAAAATTCTGATGTTACACTCATATGACTTTCTCTACTTTGTACTCTTGTACAAACTATTTTTACAAACGCCTATTCTCCATCTACTTCATGCTAATCGAGATTAACCTTTACAGAATGATATTTTACCTTTTTTTTTGGTACCTTATAATTTGGGATTTCCTTTTTAATTTGATACATATTTTATTAATATAGGCAATACTTACTTTAAATATAATTTTAAAAATCTGATGCGTTGCACCCAAATGACTCTCCGCTCACCGTCTACAAACTATTCTTTCAAACCCTCATTCTCCCATTTACTTCTTATTAATACAGATAAACCCTCATTATCATTCACACATTTCGTTGTAAGCACAAAAAAATCTGATGTCTTGTACTCGTATGACATTCTCTAATCTTGTACCAAGTATTTTTACAACGGCTTAATGTCCATCCACTTCATTTTAAACAAGATAATCATTTGCAGAAACTATCTTATTGCTAATTTTCTTGTAGATGCAAGGGGAATATGGTAGACTTTAAGCGATAGTCAAATCCTTAAGAGCTGGTTGCTATGTGGAGCATTCCATTCTCTTTGTATGTCCAAGAGATATTAAAATAAGGGGGAAGAAGAAGAAGCGAATAACGAATTCTCATGTGAAAAAACCTATAAGTACTGAAAAATTCAAACATATAACAAAGAATATCTCTGAAATGGTTCACTCGACCCCTAAAATAAGTATATGGCATACATTGTGTATTTTAACGAGATCTACAGTTTTTGGTGTAGTAAAATTTTGTCTATCTCTTACGGTTTTCCAGTTTATGCAAAAGTCATTCAGAATGAAGAGGACTTTTGGGGACATTCCCAGAAAATTCATCAGATACATTTCACTTGCCATGAAAATATCATATGATGTTTTAATTAAAATCATTAGAGCCATTTTTGAGAAAATCAAAAATTTCGAAACATGTTCCAAGTAAAGGGTAGTCTGGAGGGGGGATTTTCTTGAAAATGTTCGTGTCGCATATTTAAAGATACTGAACCTAGATGCCAAGTTTGGTATTTTTCCGACTTTTCGTTTTTGAGTTATGCTGTTAACAGACACCGCATGGACCTTTTTCTAAAAATGCTTTTTTTACTTTCCCTACTTCGTATAGTAAGTAAGAGAAGTATTGTATTCCACCCATAAATTCGATATCGAGATTTCACCGGAAATACATGTTTTGAGACCCCCTGAATAAAAAAAAAGGATTTTTGGAAGCATGTCTGTGTGTGTGACTGTGAACAGCATAACTCAGAAACGAACATTCGGATAAACAGCAAACTTGGTATTTAGGTTCAGTATCTTCCAGAGATGCGACACGAAGGTTTTCAAGAAAATTCCCCCACCCCAGACTACCCTTTACATGGAACATTTTTCGAAAATTTATTTTTCTCAAAAATGGCTCTAACGATTTTGATTAAAATATCATATGTTTAAGACAAATGAAATGTATATCTCGAATTTTCTGGGAATGTCTCCAAAAGTATTCTTCATTGTGAACGACCTTTGCATAACTGGTAAACCATAAGAGATAGACAAAAGTTTACTACACAAAAAATGTAGATCGCGTTAAAATACACAATTTATGTCATATACGTTATTTTTGTTGAGTGAACCATTTTCGAGATATTGCTTGTTATTCCTTTAAATTTTCCAATACTTATACTTTTTCTCAAATTCGTTATTCATTTTCTTTCTCCTGGTAATGCAAAGAGAATGGAATACTCCACATAGCAACCAACTCTTAAAATATTTGACTATAGCTTAAAGCCTACCATATTCCCCTTACAGCTACAAGAAAATTAGTAACAAGATTAACATCTCGATATCTCGATTGACATGAAGCATATGGAGAATAAGCGTTTCTAAAAATAGTTTGTACAAGAGTAGAGAAAGCCATGTGAGTGTAACACATAAGATGTTTTTTACTCAGGGCACCTCAAAACATTTCCGGTGAAATCTCGATATAGAATTTTTGGGTGTAATGTAATACTTCCCCTACTTATACGTAGTAGAGAAACAAAAAATGATTTGAGTATTGAACAATTCGAACCATTAATAATAGATATCTATGAAATGGCTGATGTCACAAAAAACGTTATTTGAAATAAATTGTGTGTTTTAATTATATATACGAGTTTTGTGTACTATGTTTTCATCCATAGCTTAACGTTTACCAGCTATATAAGATTATATAAAAGTACTTCTGAATGAAGAGGACTTTACAGGCTATTCCCAGAAAATTCAAGATATACATACATTTTATTTGTGATATAAATAGATTTAATATATCTATGGCATAATAAGAAAAATCTTTATTTACATTTTTCAGAAACAAAATTGTAAAATGATCCATATAAAGGATAGTTTGGGTGGGAGGATTTTCTTCAAAATCTTTGTGTCACATCTTGGGAGTTATTGAACTTAAAATACCACGTTTGGTATTTATCCGACTCTTTGTTTTTGAGTTATGGTGTTAAACACATACACAAACACGGACCTTTTTCTAAACAGCTTTTTTTGGATTCAGGAAGCCTCAAGACATGTATTTCCGGTGAAATCGATTGTACATACGTGGTAGAGAAAGTAATTACTTTAAAAATCGATCACTTTACCTAATATATAAATATGGATCAACAAGCAATAGCTAGAATAATAAAATTTTGTAAGAATAGTTGGTAGAGGAATGAGTAAATGTCATGTGAATGCAACACATCGGAATTACATTACGGAATGGGTGTATGTGCGGGGTTATTCAAAAAGGACAGATAATAAATATTCATTTTTAATGAACGAAAATAGATAGCGACACATCATTGAGTAGAAGAAAGTTCAAAGCTTAAAGCCCCACCTACACTACGTGATCAAAAGTATCCGGGCACCTGGTCGAAAATGACGTACAAGTTCGTGGCGTCCTCCATCGATAATGCTGGAAGTCAATATGGTGTTGGCCCACCCTTAGCCTTGATGACAGCGTTCACTCTCGCAGGCATACTTTCAATCAGGTGCTTGAAGGTTTCTTGGGGAATGGCAGCCCATTCTTCACGGAGTGCGGAACTGAGGAGAGGTATCGATGTAGGTCGACGAGGCGTGGCACGAAGTCGGCGTTCCAAAACATCCCAAAGGTGTTCTATAGGATTCAAGTCAGGACTCTGTGCAGGCCAGTCCATTACAGGGATGTTATTGTCGTGTAACCACTCCGCCACAGCCCGTGCAGTATGAACAGGGGCTCGAAGGTGTTGAAAGATGCAATCGCCATCCTCGAATTGCTCTTCAACAGTGGGAAGCAACAAGGTGCTTAAAATATGAATGTAGGTCTGCGCTGTGATCGTGCCACGCAAAACAACAAGGGGTGTAAGCCCCCTCCAGGAAAAACACGACCACACCATAACACCACCACCACCTCCAAATTTCACTGTTGGCACTACACACGCTGGCAGATGACGTTCACCGGGCATTCGCCATACCCATACTCTGCCATCGGATCGCCACATTGTGTACCTACCGTGATTCGTCACTCCACACAACGTTTTGCCACTGTTCAATCGTGTAATGTTGACGCTCCTTACACCAAGCGAGACGTCGTTTGGCATTTTCTTGCGTGATGTGTGGCTTATGAGCAGCTGCTCGACCATGGAATCCAAAGTTTCTCACATCACGCCTAACTGTCATAGTACTTGGAGTGGATCCTGATGCAGTTTAGAATTCCTGTGTGATAGTCTGGATAGATGTCTGCCTATTACTCTTTACGGCCCTCTTCAAATGTCGGCGGTCTCTGTCAGAAAACAGACGAGGTCGGCCTGTACGGTTTTGTACTGTACATGTCCCTTCACGTTTCCACTTCACTATCACATCAGAAACAGTGGACCTAGGGATGTTTAGGAGTGTGGAAATCTCGCGTACAGACTTCTGACACAAGTGACACCAAATCACCTGATCACGTTCGAAGTCCGGGAGTTCCACGGAGCGTCCCATTCTGCTGTTTCACGATGTCTAATGACTACTGAGGTCGCGGATAATGAATACCAGGCAGTAGGTGGCAGCATAATGCACCCAAGAAGAAAAACGTATGCTTGTGGGGGCGTCCGGATACTTTTGATCACATAGTGTATTAGTTCCATTCACTGCCTACAGCCACGCTGTGTTTGTTTACGAGAAAATGGCGACGTCACAGTGAAAGTTGTTTTGTGTGCTGCATTACGCAAAGAGTGAATCCATTGTTTCATTGCAGCGTGCATTTCGTTGTAAGTTCAACAAAGAGCCGCCTCGTCATAAAGAATTTACAATTGATACAATAAATGAAGCTTATTTTGAACACATAGAATAAAATTTTGAACTTTTCTCTATTCAGTGATGTATCGCATGTGTCGCCATCTATTGTCGTTCATTAGAAATAAATGTTTAAAGACTGTTCCTTCTTTTTAAATAACCCAGTATTACACAGTAGCAGGCTTTTATGCTTACGTTGCGTTTAAGAGTTTTATTTTAATGGCCCTTAACAGATACCTGTTTAAGCCTTCCAAATATAAGAAGAAATGTTGGTGAGTTGGCAGCAAAAGTAAGTTACTTTTAACTTCATGAATTTTAACAATAGCACGGGAATCACCATGTTGAGGATGTGTAACCTGGGACCGGAACAAGCAAACTTCCTGTGCGTCCACACGGTGGTGTGGGAGGAAGAATCGAATGGGATCGCTAGCCATATCGAGTAACAAGTCGAGTGGACCGGTAGTACGTACAGGAATGTGAGTAGACAGGGCACATTCCAGCCCCGCTCGCCCGCTCTTCCGTTTACTCCCAATTTACATAATCCATTCTCTTGGGTACCAACCAGTTCCGAATCTCAACACGCCATTGATGGTTCCCTTCACAATGAACCTTTGTTCTGCGATTTTTATCATTCGCTGATCTCCTTACTATGCAAAACATAACTCATTTACTAGGGATGGGACCTCGATTCTCTCGATACTCGGTGGTATCGAAGTGCAGAGTGAGCCAAAAAACTACGAACCGGCTGCGCGGTGCTTTTCCTGTCCGCGTCCTCGGCGCTCGTTGCCGTCTGTCGCTATTATAGAAAGGCGCGGATGTAACCATACAACAATTTTAAAACTACTTTTAAAGGCTTTACTTACCAACTTTATGAAAGGAGATGCTGAAATTGGCCACCGTCGTTGTCCATACATTTTTGGCACCTCTTTAGGAAACCATCCATCACTCGCCGTAGTTCACGTTGAGAAATGCTGGCAATTTCCTGGCGGATATTTTGTTTTAATTCTTCCAGGGTGTGTGGGTTTGTCTTGTATACTTTGTTTTAAGTTGCCCCAGGGATAGAAATCGCAGGGGATTAGGTCGGGAGACCGAGGGTGCCACAAATCTCTACAAACAATTCTGTCCTCAAACACACTTCCAATTGTTCTCATCGAAATATTAGCCGTATAAGCTGTTGTAGAGTCTTGTTGAAAAAAGGCAGAATCACGCTCCCTGGGTGTTTTAGACAAAGGGGGGCAAAATTATATTCACATATGTACGGGCTTCTACTGTTGATTCGAAAAACATTGGCGAGTGATGGATAGTTTCCTAAAGAGGTGCCAAAAATTTATGGACGACGACGGTGGCAGTTTCAGCAATTCCTTTCATAAAGTTGGCAAGTAAAGCCTTTAAAAGTAGTTTTAAAAATGTTGTATGGTTTCATCCGCGCCTTTCTATGACACCGGCAGACGGCAACGAGCGCCGAGGACGCGGACAGGAAAAACAGGATGCAGTTTTCCCTGTACTTTGAGATAAATCTTCGATACATCGGTAGGCATTGTTAGAAGAGGCATAAGATGCGGACTGAATGATACCCTGAAATACTTACTTCGCGGATGATGTTTACCAGCTCTCCCATTATCTTAATGATATGCAAAGTAAAGTGAATACCCAATTTGAAGAATAAAGAAGACTCATATGAAAATTAATATACAGAAAACTACACAAATGAGACTAAATACTAGGAGAAAAATTATAATAGGCAATAAAAATATTGATACTGTTCGGGAATTCAAATATCTATGTACAGAGTGAGCCAAAAGACTCCGAACCGCCTGCGCGGTGTTTTTTCCTGTCCGCGTCCTCGGCGCTCGTTGACGTCTGCTACTATCATAGAAAGGCGCGGATGAAACCATACAACATTTTTAAAACTACTTTTAAAGGCTTTACTTACCAACTTTATGAAAGGAAATGCTGAAACTGGCCACCGTCGCTGTCCATACATTTTCGGCACCTCTTTAGGAAACTATCCATCATGGAACTTTTGGGGGGAATTTACCAAACGATGACCGATGTCGTCTAATGTTTCCTCGGTAAGAACTGAACGCCGTCTTTTAGATTTCTTAGCCTGAACACTTCCTGTGGCCTGAAATTTACTGTAAAGTTCATGGATTGTTGCACGGTCTGGAACTTTTACACCTGGAAATCTTTCCGAAAATCGTACTTTCATTTGATGAGCTGTCCGAGTTAACACATAGAATCATAAATAAATACATACTGTGCAGTAAAAACATATACTGAGCCATAATATACTTTGTGACTAAGTACAGGACAAAATAATAAATAACTCGTAATAACTGAACTACGTCACATCACCGTCAACTCAAAACTGCACTTCACACTGCAAAACAAAACCACAACAGCGTGACTTTGTTTATAGCAGCAGTGCGTTATCATGTTTTTATCATATTTCCACACATCCAATGGAAAAACATCGCGCAGCCGGTAATATTGTTCATAAAATACCCCTCCGGGGTAACTTAAAACATAAAGTGCACAAGACAAACCCACACACCCTGGAAGAATTAAAACAAAACATCCGCCAGGAAATTTCCCAGCGTGAACTACGGCGAGTGATGGATAGTTTTCTAAAGAGGTGCCAAAAATGTATGGACAACGACGGTGGCCAGTTTGAGCATCTCCTTTCGTAATGTTGATAAGTAAAGCCTTTAAAAGCAGTTTTAAAAGTGTTGTATGGTTTCATCTGCGCCTTTCTATGATAGCGACAGACGGCAACAAGCGCCGAGGACGCGGACAGGAAAAACACCGCGCAGGCGGTTCGGAGTCTTTTGGCTCACTCTGTAGTATAATTGATAAGGATGGTGGAGCCCTTGAAGATGTTACGAATAAAATAAAGAAAGCCAATGGTGCTTTTGTCCTATTATATCCAGTCTGGAAATCTAACGTTATATCAAGACGTATTAGAATTGAAATTTTCAATGTGATATCAGTTTTATTATGCAGCTGTGAAACTTGAAAAATAAAATCATTCAAAACAAAATATAAACATTTCTCAATAGAAGTTTAAGAAGAATTATAAGAATAAGATGGGTAGATACAGTTTAAAATTTAGAATTATGGAAAATAAATAAAAAATACAATAGAAATAAAACAACGAAAGGGATATGGATAGGACACATACACTAAGAAAAGAAGATAAAGCAGTAGAAATAGTGGCTTTGCATTGGAATCTCCACGGTAGTGCAGGAAGAGGAAGACCAAGAAACTCGTGGAACAGAACAGTTATCGAAGAAATTGCTAAAGAAGGGTAAACGTGAAATGAAGTAAAGAAGTTGGCAAGAAACAGGGTCCGATGGAAATACTTTGTGAATGCCTCATACTCATCATAAGGAGATACAGGAGACTGATTGCACTATTGAAAGTTGTTCAGTTTAACTCTATTAGAGATAAGGAATGAAAGCAGTCGAGACTTCATGTCATTGCCTCGCAAGTGTCCCCAAACTGCTGGACTATAGTTCATGATATATCTTGACTGCGTTTCCTGTGGATAAATCAATATAACATTCCATAAACTCTTGTCTGCATGAAAACATGTAAAAAATGCGGGAAGGATTAGAGGTATTCAAGAAACATGCGGAGTTAACCGAATTGTAAATGAAAAAGCTGATTTAGCTGACGCACTAAATCACGTTTCTGCAATAGCCTGGCTTGATGACTCACTCTCAGCCATTACATTTACCAAAATTATTACAGCTGGAATGTTGCAATTTCACACAGATATAGTTTAAAGTTTTCACTACAGAGCATATTTTTTGTTTCATGTACAGCTCTAGCGAGAAAAGCGTGAACTACGCAACAAAGATGGCGCACAGTTACTGTCGTCCACGTGTGAAGAGCAGAGAGGTGTGGTTCGATATTTATGGGCCAAAGGGCATAAACCGAGTAATAATCACAGGAACATGCGTGGCGTGTATGAGGTTGATTGTATGGACCGTAGCAATGTTTCCAGGTGGTGTGCATTCTTCCTAGAGGTCCGTCAACCTCAGTGATTCGCTACGCTCCGGGAGGCCGGTAACAGCTGCAACCCCGCAGAATGTCAGAGACATTGAGGCGGCAATTTTGAACGACCGGCGTGTGCAACTGTGAACCATATCGCAACAGTTCAATATTTCCTAATGTGCAGTGTACGATACTGTTCACGACACGTTGAAATTTCGTCAAGTTAGTGCTCGCTGGGTGCCTAAGAACCTGACACAACCACAAGGGCCAGCGAATGATGACGAGCTTGGATCACCTAACGCGATACACCGCAAAAGGGCATGTCTTTCTAAAAGGAATCGTCTCTGGTGCTGAGCAGTGGGCATATCACTACACGCCCGAAACCAAGCAGGCAAGTATGGAGTGGAAATATGCTGGTTCCCCAGTGAAGAAAAAATTCAAAGTGACTCAATCTGTGACGGTGTTCTGGGATATGCATGGTGTTGTATTGGTGGACTTTGCTGAACATGGGACCACTGTCAATGCTGCAGCCTACATGAAAACTTTGGTGAAGTTGCGTCGTGCCCTTCGTGACAAACGCCACATGAATGCTGACGATGTCAAAATTCTTCATGACAATGCTCGCCCCCTATGTTGCTGCTGCTGTTCGTCAGAAAATCACCAAATTTGTTTGGGAGGTACTCCAGCATCCAGCATACAGTCCGGACCTTGCACCGTTGGACTTTCATCTGTTTGGTCCCATGAAGAAATTCCTGGTCGGCCAACGCTTTGCGACAGATGTGGAAGTGAAATCAGCAGTCCGCAGATGGCTATACTCCAAGGAAACGGACAGAACATAATGAAACTGGGAAACTGGTAACACGATGGGAGAAATGTGTTGAGAAACTTGGTGACTATGTCGAAAAGTAGGTGAAAGGTGTAAGTTAATTTGTGATTTTTTTTAACTATTAAACTTTTTGTAAAAAAAGTATTGTACGTTATTTTTCGATCCGCCCATCTGTTAGTTTGTGTTTACCCAAGTCAAACTCGGGCCACGAGTGTAGCTTACAGATATACCGTATAGCTTATTTCCACAAATCCTTTAAACGGTTTTCAGCACAAAACAGTTACTTAAAAAGGGGAGCAGAAAGTATCACCATCATCCTTGACTAACAATAGGGGATATATAACCTGCGGCATTATCGAGACATAAACAATTGCTGCAAATTGAAGAACGTCAAACAGGAACAATTTCGGAATCGCTACAAAATTGGTTACATGCGTTGATACACAGAAAACTACTAATAAGAACATAACAAGGTGAACAAGCTATCGCCTTTAAACTTTTTTATAAACTGAGTATCGAGTATCGGTGCTCAAAAATGAGTATCTGTAACGAGTATCGTCCCATCACTATCATTTACTTTTGCTCTTTCATCACAGTTTTATTTAGTTTCATTATAAAATAACTTCCATCCATGCGATTGCGGTTTCTCATATATCCTTTATGATATGTTGTTTTTCCAAGGTATCATATTCGCCAATGGTCATTCACCTTGATCATCGGTTAACATGGCATAGCCACATCAACACTAAAGTCAATCAGGCATATTCTCCTCTCGTGCAATAGGAAGAGAGAGTTGGTATGGGAAAATGTGTGCGAAGAAATCTGCACGAGCAATATTTGGCTATTAGATAAAAACAATAATAGTGGTTTTGGAAAGACGTGAGAATCAGGATGGAAGACATTGAGAAAAAATCTGATGTGTTACACTCACATGACTTTCTCCACTTGTACAAACTATTTTTACAAACGCTTATTCTCCATATGCTTCATGTTAATCGAGATGTTAATCTAATTGCTAATTTTCTTGTAGATGCAAGGGGAATATGGTAGGCTTCAAGCGACAGTCAAATATTTTAAGAGCTGGTTGCTATGTGGAGTATTCCATTCTCTTTGCATTACCAGGACATAAAAAAAATGAATAACGAATTCCCATTTGGGAAAAAGTATAAGTACTGGAAATTTTAAGGGAATAACAACAGTATCTCGAAAATGGTTCACTCAACAAAAAAAGTGTATATGACATAAATTGTGTATTTTAACGCAATCTACATTTTTTGTGTAATAAAATTTTGTCTATCTCTTATGGTTTACCAGTTATACAAAAGTCGTTCACAATGAAGAATACTTTTGGAGACATTCTCAGAAAATTCGAGATACACATTTCACTTGTCAAGAAAATATCTTAAACATATGATATTTTAATCAAAATCATTAGAGCCGTTTTTGAGAAAATTAAAATTTTCGAAAAATGTTCGATGTAAAGGGTAATCTGGGGTGAGGAATTTTCTTGAAAACCTTCGTGTCGCATCTCTGGAAGATACTGAACCTAAATACCAAGTTTGGTGTCTATCCGACTGTTTTTTTCCTGAGTTATGCTGTTCACAGACACCCACACGGACATGTTTCCAAAAATGCTTTTTTTGGATTCAGGGGGTCTCAAAGCATGTATTTCCGGTGAAATCTCGGTATCGAATTTTTGGGTGGAATACAATACTTCCCCTACTTACTATACGTAGAGGAGAAAGTAAAAAAGAGATACGGACTAGTTATGAGAATAAAAGTAGTTGATTTTGTATAAAACAGTTAAAAGAAATTTGGGGAGGGAGAAATATGGGACATGTGCGATCAGTCTGAAAGAATAGGTCTTGCTTGGTTGCGCACAGAAGTACTTTAAAAGAAGAAGAAGAAATAACTGAATAGTGTGTAAAAAAGGTTAAAGTGCGGAGAGATGATATATGGAACAAAAATGGGATAATTTAAACAAAGAAACAGCAGCATTAAAATGCTAGCAAGTCCAAGGGCAGAAACAATTAAAATGGTGGGGAAATTTTTAGGAAATGTAAGAGATAAATGGACACGGAACATCAGAAGAAGAAATGGGTTTCAGAACTGCCTGGAAAGTGCAGAGATGGTATAGTAGCTAGTTTATAGACGTACTAGCTTTTCTTAAGTGTATGCTATAATTGTAATGTATTAAAGAAATGTGGAAATAACTACACCAAAATTTAAATATTCTCGTCTCCATAAGCTTTATCCGATTCTTCGAGAGCAGTCCCAGAAGAACCCGACCTGGCGTATATACAGCGGTTGTTGTTTCAAACAAATGACTATGGTAGAGAGTACCACCCTTATAAAGCTTAAGTTTGAAGTTTGACGATGCTACGTTGTTTAGTAATTGTTTGGCAGCCATTAATAGCGAACTCTCTCTGCGAATTTGTAAACATGGATAAAACTGGTCATCGTTATGTGATACAATACTTTCATTTGAAAGTCTTAGTCCAACTAATATTAAAGCTGAGCTAGATTCTACTCTGGGGGAGTCTGCTCCTTCGTTTACAACAGTAAAATATTGGATGGCAGAGTTTAAGCGAGGCCGTACGAGCTGCCAAGACGAACATAGCAGTGGTCAACCAAATGAGCTGACCACGCCAGAAATTGTGAGGAAAATCCACAAAATGGTATTGCATGACTGTCGACTGAAACTGCGCGAGCTAGCAGACATCGTAGGCATTTCAAAAAGTGCTGTACATCGCACACTACTTAAAAATTTAGACATGAGAAAGCTGTGCGCAAGATGGGTGACGCGTTTACTCACAATGGAACAAAAGCAGCATCGTGAGGATGTTTCAGTCGAGTGTTTGGCGATGTTTCGCTGCAATAAAGCGAGTTTTTGCGTCGATTCATAACCATGGATGAAACATGGGCCATCACTTCACACCTGAGACGAAGGAACAGTCAAAACAGTGAATTGAAAAGGGAGAATCGCTCCAAAGAAGGCGAAGACAGTTCCATCCATGGAGTCAGTGTTTTGAGATGCACGTGGGAAAATTCTCATTGATTATCTTCAAAAAGGAAAAGTAATCAACGGCGAGTATTATGCAAACTTATTGCAGCGTTTGAATGATGAAATCAAGCAAAAACGGCCGCATTTAGCGAAAAAGAAATTCTGTTCCATCAAGACAATGCACCAGTTCACACATCCATTATCGTCATGGCCAAAATCAATGAGTTAAGGTTCGAATTGCTTCCTCATGCACCCTATTCACCAGATTTAGCCCTCTCTGAATATTTTCTATTTCCAAAGTTGAAGAAATAGCTTGGTGCTAAATGATTTTCCATCAGTGAAGAGCAGGAGTCTGTAGTTGATGGCTATTTTTCAGAACTCGATGTTTCTCAGTATAAACAGGGTATCGAAGCTATTGAACATCGCTGGGAAAAGTGTATCGAGCTGAAAGGAGACTATGTAGAGAAATAAAGATGTTTTTTCCCCAAACCTTTTGCGTTTTCTTTGTTATGTCGGGTACTTCTGGGACAGCCCTCGTAAACCGCAAATCCTCTCTACGAGTTGACTGTATACTGCTGCTATACACGATTATTTTGCGACTGCTAACATATAAACATGCAGTGAATGATGTCACCCTGGCTGGGTAACCGTCTCGTTACTTTAATAACTGTTAACGCGATAACTAGTTGTCTTCGTTACTTTGGTAACCGTTATTGGGTAATAGTTACTTTGGTAACGGCTACTGAGTAACTAATTACTTTGTATTTTGCCCATTCCTAATGAGTAATAGTAACATGCACTATAATGAGCACTAACTTTGTTATAAGTGGTGTCCATCTGAACTGACATTCCTAGTATTCCTCGCCACCACGGGTTGTAATTCATGAACTATAGTCACTCTGTGGGGTTTCAATTTCAAAAGTTTAGCAGCGGTATGAACAGAGTTTTTTTGAAACACCACTTCTTGTGTAACACGTCTTAGACACTTCTTTGGAGAGCATTCGAATGATGCACCAATTTAGTCAATTTTTTTTCTCCCCTAGAGCGTCATGTCTTTTTCGCTTCTTAGGTTTAGCGTTTAGTGATCGTTGTCCTAAACATACGAGGGCTGATCAACAAAGACTGAGACTGATTTTTTTTCACAATGTTTATTACTCCAATTCAATGTTTACATGATCTTTTTCAAAGTAGTCCCTTCCTACTTCAATGCACTTTTTATAGCGTCTCTGCCAGTCCTTGAACACGTGCTGCAGACCACTCTTTGTCAGGTCCTTGAGAATCGCCTCACTTTTCTTGAGCACTGCTTCAGAGTTCTCAAATCGAATACCCCTAAGCTTTGCCTTTAGTGATGGGAATAAAAAAATGTCACAGGGTGCAAGATCGGGGCTATAAGGTGGATGTGGTACACAGATAATGTTGAATAGAGCCAGAAACTGCATGACTTGATTTATGACGTGAGGCCGTGCATTGTCATGATGAAGTCGCCACCCAGTCCGAGAAAGCTCTTGTCGTTTCTTTGTAATGTGCTTCCTCAGTGTAGCCAATACTGACGTGTAGTATGCTGCTGTAACAGTAGTGTGAGGGGGAACTGCATGCTGGTAAATCATTCCATCACAGTCAAAAAATGTGATCACTATCACTTTCCCTGCAGATGGAACAACTTTTGCCTTTTATGGTGTTGGAGAACCTGGCGATTTCCACATTGTGCTGGCTTGTTTTCCTTCAGGATCATAATGATGCAGCCATGACTCCTCACCGGTGATAATCGATTTAAAAAATGCATCACCTCCATTGTCTGGTGTGCGAAATGCACGTAGGTCTACAAAATAGAGCATTACTACCAACCTACCAATACGAGAGTGCTGCCGCCTACCAACAGTATACATTAAAACCCGCTCTTTTCAAATATTTATGTTACAGATACGAAACTATCACGGAAGCTACAGGAAAAAATCAGTCTCAGTCTTTGTTGATCAGCCCTCGTATTAACCATACACCTAACAGTTTCTCTGCCTGGAACTGAAATTCCAGGAAATTTCTCCTGAAATTGTCTTCGCACCTATCTTATTCGGTTTTTACGTATCATACACAGAAAGTCTTTGTTCAAGCGTGAATTTTTCGGTAGGCATTTCGGTGGACCATTAAAAATAATTTAATGTAATTCACACACAACACAGATATCTAGAATAAACTTTCACTTTTGAGATGCACAATGAACAAACTCTGATCTTTACAGCTCGAACAGAAAGCAGTAGCTGACATATATAACAATGATAAACGTAGCCCTGAACGGCTTATTTACCGCTAAAAGACCGGGGTCACCGCAGTGAAGGCGAACTACATACACCCCTAGCTGTAAGTGAAACCCATGGTAAATGAGAAAAGTATATGGCAGGTTTTCCAAAGCCTAGGCCTTCTCTTTCATTTCCCTCTCTCATTCCGTCAATTTAACGTTCTAAAATCAGTGCGGAAATTACTTTTCTGGAGTAATAGTAAATACCAAATTATTTTAATATATGAATACTCATTGTGAGCATAGGTTAACCAAGGAAGAAAAAGGAATTTCACAAAACAGAGAATAATTTGACTACGATGTGCGGGATATGGTTAATGTTTTACGTACTCAACACTTCAAAGTGCCATGTCATTACAATTTGTCTCAACCAAGAACAATCCTCTTGTAAACATGCGGGAAGGAAGAAAGAACGACAGAAACAGTGAGACGGAACGCTCTTAGGCCACTGATTGGTGGAGGGAAGTTCATGGGTGTTTTATTTGTTTTCGCAGAAATAACCGCCTTTAAGAAGTTAAACACTGAAAACACTAATCTAATCACTGCTCAGCGTGAATTAGTTTCGGGGAGAGAACAGTCTATGCATGTTTAGATTCATTTCTCTGTATCCTGCACATACACCACAGATGTATTCTAAACTCGTGATTCTGAAAGAAATGTTAACAGAAATATGTATAAGCATAGAGATATAAATCAAAAAGAAGACAGGCGCAGTTATATACGAGGGGCACTATTTACATTTTGAGCCTTGGCAACGCTGAATGTTTTAGGTGCCATCTGACGTTTCTAATGGAAAATGTGACATTTTTTTACCATAATCTACTTCAAACATTTTTTCAATAGAGCGTCATTTGTTTTCTTTACACTAACTTGAAAGTTGTGTGTCAACAAATACATGGAATTAACTTGTGAAAATTTTCATGCAATGATTTATTACGACTTTCGACGTAGATTATCAAGACAAGAGTGCATCGATCAACCAACTTCCACATTTGGCGACGAAGCTTCATCCTTTGCCACTATGAAACGCTGGTATAACGAATTTAATCGTGGCCGCCGTTCGCTCAATGATGAAGTTCGTGAAGGTCGTCCAAAATTAGTTGTGCCAGAAAATATTGATGCTGTGCAAAAACTAATAATGAAAGATCGTCATGCAACATATGGTGAGATTGAGGCAACCCTAGGGATTAGTTCCACCAGCATATACAAAATATTGCATAATTATTTAGCCGTGAACAGGTTTGCTCTCGTTGGATCCCACATAATTTGACGCAATCTCAAAAAGATGCCCGTGTCGATTGGTGTACAAAAATGCTCAAGAAATGCAATGGCGGTGCCTCAAAAGACGTATATAAGATTGTAACAGGTGATTAATCATGGATCAATGCGTATGAGTCGGAACGTAAACAGCAGTCGACTGTATGGTTGTTTCAAGATGAATCAAATTCAACAAAAGTTGTTCGCACTCGAAGCACTTCGAAGCAAATGGTCGCTGCTTTTTCAGTAAAACTGGCCATGTGGCAACAGTGCCTTTAGAGGAACGTAAAACGGTCAATGCCGAATGGTACACAACCATTTGTTTGTCGGAAGACTTCGGTGAAGTAAGGAAAACCAACAAGAACCGTAGGATCGTTCTTCATCAAGACAATGCGAGCGAACACACATCTCGTCTAACAACAGAGTATTTGAAGGCTCAAAAAATCGAATTGATGGGTCATCCGCCATACAGTCCAGATTTGGCACCCAATGACTTCTTTTTGTTCCCGAACATCAAGAATAAATTGCGTGGAAAACGATTTTCGTTGGCAGAAGAAGCCGTTGATGCCTTCAAAAATTATGTTTTGGAGGTGTCTCAAGAAGACTGGAATAAATGCTTTGACAAATGGTTCAAACGGATGCAAAAGTGTAATGATCATAAAGGAGAATACTTTTAAAAACAATAAAGCAGTTTTAGTTATTAGGCTCAAAATAAAAATAGTGCCCCTTGTAGTATTAATTATTGTTAAATAATATGCAGCAAAACTTTGTATTACTGATGAAACAGTTGTATTCCTATGCCAACTTTTGGAACAAAGTAGGCCTCGAGGTGAATGCTGATTCAGATATTGTTTAACTTGCAGAATCGCTTCTGATATTTAAGGTTGTATTTTCTGCACCTCTCGCATACTTCACAAGCCCAGAACACTTGCGTATGTACATATGCAATTTAAAAGCAATCACTTATCATCATGGAGCAGGCCTGTCAATCTGAGGAAATAAAACACAGCCTAGGCAAATCTGAAATGGCGAGAGGCAAATGATTGCGCAATGCTTACTGAAGCATAACCTTGTGCTATTACATGATAATAGTATTTCTCTTTAACTAATTTTATTGGTAATGTCTTATTCGATTTTTTGTCAAGAAGTGCCGCTGTTACAGCTAGTATTGCAAAACTTATGTGCACACACGTACGTCAAATACGTAGCGGGTCGAGTCCACTCCGACTTGTTTACAACAGGATCGTTCTCGTCTGAGAGTTAGCATCTCTCAGTCGGTGTTAGGGAATAAGAAACAAAAACTGTCCTTACTTTGCTTTCTTGAGGTAATAAAAATGGCAAAATAACATATCTTTGAAGTGTTTTAACACCCTTCTTACTACTACGGCACCACAGATGGTGGACGCTGGTGATACTCTTGTTATATTAAATGAAATAATTGGTAAAATAAATGTTCCAAGCTTAATTTAGGGTACCTCTCCGACATTTGTCAGTTATGAGGACTGAGCAAACCCCGAAAAAGCAACCTCAGGGAAGACAATTTTGGCCATATTTGAAATTAATATATCTATGTTACAAATGTTGGAAGGTACAAAATTAACCTACGTCCTTAGATATCGAAGTCTTTGAACCAGAAAAAAATTATTACATACATTTGTTCATTAACATTGTTCACAGAATTCATTAATAAGTCAGGAATTCACGCCTTTGGGCCCCATTATGCAGTCATTTAGGCCTTTGGGGGAACGTATTTAAGGGTATTTAAGGGGTTTGTTTTCAAAATTTTGGCACATACTGCATAACCTCAATCAAATGTTTCAAGTTTTATACAGGTATCTTTAATATTTTTGAGAAAAAAAACATTAATTATGCAAATTACTCAGCTGTTTCACGCTACATATAAGTCGTAATTTTGAAAAAAACAAACATAAATACTACCACATTTAAATACTAATGTACAAAACTGGCATACAGAATTTTATTCAATACTCTGGTTCTCTAAGGAAAAAACTTAAAACCTTTAAATACATTTTTTAGACAGCATGACCTAAAAGTAAAACTTCTAACACAGAGCACATGAGCTAAAAGCTTTAAACTGGGACCAACTTTGGTTTCAAGTCACATGACAATTACCCTTTGTATTTGAAATGTTTAATAACTCGACTTGATTTGATTAGGTTTTACTTTTCATTATGTCATTTTACATGATTGATTTCTCAAGGCGCTCGCATTATCTGTTCAAAAATCTCATACTTCAATTTATCGTAATTCGTTGCAGAGTTAACATATGCGTTATATTGGCAGCTTTTTTATGTTTAAAACGCTATTCTTTTATCTAACCTACATAAAGATTAAATGGCAGAAATTATGAACTCAGAAGAAACTGAAATGGAAGTGAAATCACAGAAGCAGTAGAAGGAATAAGACTAGAAGTACTTCCACAAAAAATCCAGAAAATAATATGATAGCATTTAATCGCCTGGGGAAGGTAAAACAAGGTGAAAATTTCCTCGAAAATAACTGCTAGCGAATCAACAAAAATTCGATACCGAGATTTCACCGGAAATACATGTTTTGAGACCCCCTGAATCCAAAAAAAGCATTTTTAGAAACATGTCCGTGTGTGTGTGTGTCTGTCTGTGTGTATCATATGTTTAAGATATTTTATGACAAATAAAATGTATATCTGGAATTTTCTGGGAATGTCTCCAAATGTATTCTTCATTGTGAACGACTTTTGCATAACTGGTAAACCATAAGAGATAGACAAAATTTTACTACACAAAAAATGCAGATCGCGTTAAAATACACAATTTATGTCATATACATTTTTTTTTGAGTGAACCATTTTCGAGATATTGCTTGTTATTCCCTTTAATTTTCCAATACTTATACTTTTTCTCAAATTCGTTATTCATTATTTTTTTGTCCTGGTAATGCAAAGAGAATGGAATACTCCACAAAGCAACCAGCTCTTAAAATATTTGATTATAGTTTAAAGCCTACCATATTCCCCTTGCATCTAAGGAAAATTAGCAATAAGATTAACATCTCGATATTTCGATTAACATGAAGCATATGGGGAATAAGCGTTTGTAAAAATAGTTTGTACAAGAGTAGAAAAAGTCATGCGAGTGTCACACATAAGATTTTTTGTCCTGGTAATGCAAAGAGAATGGAATACTCCACATAGCAACCAGCTCTTAAAATATTTGACTATAACTTAAAGCCTACCAATTCCCCTTGCATCTACAAGAAAATTATCAATAAGATTAACATCTCGATATCTCGATTAACATGAAGCATATGGAGAAAAAGCGTTTGTAAAAATAGTTTGTACAAGAGTAGAGAAAGTCATGTGAGTGTAACACATCAGATTTTTTAAACAGTTTATCATCAATGCTCGAATTAGCTAATTATGCCACATCTTGAGCAATTTTAAAGTGTAGCTAAAGTCATATGCCAGCTTTTTAAGTTCATTCTCTCATCTATGATGATAATGTGTTTATATCGCTTTTTATAACGTCTGAGGGGCAAGCTTATAAGAAACAGGGTTTAAATTCAAAATTATCACAACAAATGTTAAGTTTTATTCTAATAATTGGCGTGTACTTGGCCTGAAACAGACAAAAGAGATACGTCCTGCCTAAATCCAACGCAGTTCTGGCTCATATCACGATGGTTCTGGTGACGTAAACACAATGCGTTATGTTATGTATGCCAAGTCCAATAATGAGGATTCCGACAAGTCAAGGTCAGCTAACAAAGGGCGGAAATATTAAGCCAGTCAGCTATTGTTATAACGTTCCTTGGTACTCTGCGTGTCGCTAAACTGCAGATACATAATATAATATGCATGCACTTGCCAGACTGCACTACGGAAACGACGTACCACCTAACACATGGTGTGTGTCTGCAACTCTTTTGAGAAATCTGAACAGGTAGCATGCTTAAGCCTGGAGGAAGAAGGGGATGTGCTGATGGGAGTGATGTTAGTGATGATCAAGATCCAGGTTTTGATTTACCAAAGTGTTTGAAAATGACAGTGATACCGAGATTTGTTTAACTTATTAAAATTAGTGTACACAGTTATAAATTAAATGCTATAAAAGTAAAGAGTGTAGGTACGACGTAGCCGTTGTTGTTTCAAAAAAGTGACTATGGTAGAAAGTACCGACCTTATAAAGCTTAAGTTTGAAGTTTGACCATGCTACGTTGTTTAGTAATTGTCTGGCAGCCATTAATAGCGAACTCTCTCAGCGAATTTGTAAACATGGATAAAACTCGCCATCGTTATGTGATGCAATACTTTCGTTTGAAAGGTGTTAGTCCAACTAACATTAAAGCTGAGCTAGATTCTACTCTGGAGTAGTCTGCTCCTTCGTTTACAACAGTAAAATATTGGGTGGCAGAGTTTAAGCAAGGCCGTACGAGCTGCCAAGACAAACATCGCAGTGGTCGACCAAATGAGGTGACCACGCCAGAAATTGTGAAGAAAATCCACAAAATGCTCTTGGGATGATCGTCGACTGAACGCGCGCGAGCTAGCAGACATCGTAGGCATTTCAAAAAGTGCTGTATATCGCATACTAACTGAAAATTTAGATATGTGAAAGCTGTGCGCAAGATGGGTGCCGCGTTTACTCACAATGGAACAAAATCAGCATCGTGAGGATGTTTCAGTCGAGTGTTTGGCGATGTTTCGCTGCAATAAAGCAGAGTTTTTGCGTCGATTCATAACCATGGATGAAACATGGGTCCATCACTTCACACCTGAGACGAAGGAACAGTCAAAACAGTGGATTGAAAGGGGAGAAACGGCTCCAAAGAAGGTGAGACGTTCCATTTGCAGGAAAGGTCATGGCGTCATTTATTTTGGAATGTGTGTGGAATAATTTTCATTGATTATCTTCAAAAAGGAAAAGCAATCAATGGCGAGTATTATGCAAACTTACTGCAGCATTTGAATGATGAACTCGAGCAAAAACGGCAGCATTTAGCGAAAAAGAAAGTTCTGTTTCATCAAGACAATGCACCAGTTCACACATCAATTATCGCTATGGCCAAAATCAATTAGTTACAGTTAGAATTGCTTCCTCGTGCACCCTATTCGCCAGATTTAGCTCCCTCTGATTATTTTCTATTTCCAAAGTTGAAGAAATAGCTTGGTGCTAACAGATTTGCGAACAGTGAAGAGCTGGAATCTGCAGTTGATGGCTATTTTGCAGAACTCGATGGATCTCAGTAAAAACAGGGTATCGAAGCTACTGAACATCGCTGGGAAAAGTGTATCGAACTGAAAGAAGATTATGTAGAGAAATAAAGATGTTTTTTCACAAAATTTTTGTTTTCTTTGTTAGGTAGGGTACTTCTGGGACAGCCCTCGTAGCTGTCTTCCCCACTATAACTACTACAAGAACATACACAGTCTTATGAACAAAGCCTGACCGTCTCGAGCGCTCGCGGAAGCACCCGATTCGAGCTCGTCTCTCAGAGCCTGCGAGTTTTAAACTGACCGAGCATACATATAAATTATATTTAACTTTTCTTCTTAGTTTAAAGTGATAATGTGATTTACATTATTTAGTGGGAAAAAATGTGTAACTTTCAAATTCTTTATCCAGGTTTTCAACGAAACTACGGAGCGTTAAATTCTGATACCGACGGCGGCTATTGAATCTCCCTAGAGAAGTTTACACAAAGGATCAACGATTCGGAATGCCACTCTTAACCGAAATAACAATTACTACTCCATGTTCTGCTGTCGACGTGGGAACGTGCGATACGCCACTCAAATATCAGTTAGATGCTTACAGGCTTAACTTGCCCGACCTCCTGTTGCGTAGCGGACAAGCTCAGTTATTTTCTCATGCTTTAAAAAAATTAGTTTCTGTCTTTCATTTTTACTTTCTCTCCCATCTACCGTTAGTAGGTAAGATGTAATGTATTCCACCCAAAAAGTTTATCTCGAGACTCCCTGACCCCCTTCCACCAAAAGTAGCAGATTAAATTAAATACCAAGCTTGTTATTTGAGTACATCTTTCAGTGATGCAACACAAAAATTTTCACGATAATCTCCAACCCAACTACCCTTTGCATGGAAAATTATTCGTTACGATTTTGATTAAAGCACTTGAAGTTTTAATACAAATACATGACAAATAAAGTGTATATCTTGAACTTTTTCGAAGTAACCTGTGAAGACCTCTTCTTTCTGAATGACTTTTGTGTCATTGATAAACCGTAAGAGATAGACAAAATCTTACTGCACAAAAATGTAGATCTTGTCAAAGCACGCAATTTATGTACAGTAAAATGTTTTGTGTTGTTTACCATTTCCGAGATATTCTTTGTTATTGGTTTGAATTTTCAAATACTTTTACTATTTACTTTCTCTACCGCGTACCTAGTAGGTAGAGGAGGTATTGCATTCCACTAAAACATTCGATACCGAGATTTCACCGGAAATATGTTTTGAGGCCTCCTGAAACCAAAAAAGGCATTTTTAGAAAAAGGTCCATGGGATCATGTGTGTGAACAAATATAACTCTAAGCGAAAAGTCGGATAAATATCAACCTTGTTATTTAAGTTCTGTAACTTCCAAAGATGCGACATGAAGATTTTCAAGAAAAAATTCCCCACCCCAAATTACCCTTACATAGAATATTTTTCGAACTCGTTTTCTTTTCTTCTGAAAAATGACTAACGATTTTGATTAAAATGCCACATATTATAGATGTTTACGTGACAAACAAAATGTATATCTTGAATTTTTTGGGAATAGCCTGTGAAGTCCTCTTCATTCGGAAGGAATTTTGTATAACCGGTAAACGTTAAGCGATAGACGCTAACGCACAACGTTATATTATAGGAGTATATGCAGGTGGATCATTGAGAGTGTACAATATCTCCAAAACTAAGCAATGTAGAAAGAAACGTCTTGAATAAAACTTGCTTGATATTATGGAGAGAAGTATCGTGTTCTATTTGGAGAACGTTGTGATGGTCATTTTAGGGTCAATTCAATGTTGTTTTTTTTTAATGGGAACCTACCTTTTTAGGTTGTTTTCTCACTCCTAATAAAAAACTAAACAACAATTGTATAAAGCACTTTGCAATTGTTCTTACACCAACGTAAATAACTAAAATTCTGAATGGCCCTGTACGAAGAGCGCAATGAATGGTTGGACCATTCATGGATGATCATTTAAGGATCAATAAATTGGAATTGAGTTTTTATTTGGGGACACTCTTTAACTGCCGTAGTCCTTAGCGTCTCATTGTATATTGGCGTGAAAGACCGATAATTTTGCTCAGAGGTCTCTTTATCAGGCTTGAGGTTCTTCTACGTGCTGTAAATGCACTACAAGGGACCACCGGCTTTATTTCCCTTTCGAAGGAAGCCATGCTATGGATTTTTACGCACGCAAAAAATCCATCGCCCTCCGCCGGGTTTGAAACCTCGACCTCTGGAACTAGAGGCTAGCGTGGTAACCACTACACCACGGAGGACGACTATTTGAGGGTTCAAGTTATGTTTCGTAATTCGAAACCAACTTTTTTTTAATCCTTATTCCTCATCACAAAATAAACAGTTTTTTATAAACCATTTTCTAATGAAGAAACAGCATACAAAATGTAGGTTCCCATTTAAAAAGATTAAACTGGCCCTAAAATGAACCATCATAACGTCCTCCAAACAAAACACGACTAGTGGCATTTACTTTCCCCCATAATATCAAGCAACTTTTACTAAAGACATTTCTTTCTACAACGTTTAGTTTTGAAGATATTTAGTCTCGATCTAAATGGTCCACCCTCTTTATAACACACAATTTATTTCAAATAACTTTTCTTGTGGCATCTGCCATTTCCGAGATATCCGTTATTAATGGTTTTAATCATTCAACACTTAGCCATTCTTTTAAAGTCCTGTCGATTTTCAGCTGTATCTCGCGTTGTCTTGGGAACACATATAGCATACAGCTCTAAAACATTTGACTATCGCTGTTCCCTTTGAAGCTATAACGAAATGTGTAATATAGCTGTTTATGCAAAGATTTGTTTCGATTAAAATAAAGTATACAGAAAAGTAAGCTTTCATAAGAATAGCTTGTATACACACTAATAAAAAATAGAGGATAGAGAAAGTCAAACACACTAGAGTTGTTTTATTGTCAAAGCGATAACACAGGGGTGTCAAATGCTTTTGGTCTCTACTCGCCACCTCTAACTTCTAAGTATATGCTAAAGTGCGAATTAAGAAAACTTTTTTTTTTAACCGAGCGGGATGGCTCAGGCGGTAAAGTCTGTGGCCCACATTCGGGAGGTCCCGTGGGCCGACCAATCTGTCTGAGGTTTTATCGTGGTTTTCCTCAGTCGCCAAGGTAAATACCGGATTGGATATTTAAGTCTAAATAATAGTAAAATGAAAAATAAGTGGTAATAACGAATGCTATTCACCCTAACGCCATCTGCACGGCACGAAGCAGAAGATCCAACTGCAAGATGGCATCTCCAGAGACCTAGAAGGCTAACCGCCTTTCCGTGTGGGGGCGGCGGTTGGACTGGACGGCACCCTAATGCCATCTGCACGGCATGAAGCAGTAGTTACAGGGATGAGACCTACAAGGTTAACTGTCCGCCTTTCTGTGTGAGGGCGGCGGTTGGACTGAACGGCACCCTAATGCCATCTGTACGGCAGACAATGAGACCTACAAGGTTAACTGTCCGCCTTTCTGTGTGAGGGCGGCGGTTGGACTGAACGGCACCCTAATGCCATCTGCACGGTATGAAGCAGTAGTTACAGGGATGAGACCTACAAGGTTAACTGTCCGCCTTTCTGTGTGAGGGCGGCGGTTGGACTGGACGGCACCCTAATGCCATCTGTACGGCAGACAATGAGACCTACAAGGTTAACTGTCCGCCTTTCTGTGTGAGGGCGGCGGTTGGACTGAACGGCACCCTAATGCCATCTGCACGGTATGAAGCAGTAGTTACAGGGATGAGACCTACAAGGTTAACTGTCCGCCTTTCTGTGTGAGGGCGGCGGTTGGACTGAACGGCACCCTAATGCCATCTGCACGGTATGAAGCAGTAGTTACAGGGATGAGACCTACAAGGTTAACTGTCCGCCTTTCTGTGTGAGGGCGGCGGTTGGACTGAACGGCACCCTAATGCCATCTGTACGGCAGACAATGAGACCTAGAAGGTTAACTGTCCGCCTTTCTGTGTGAGGGCGGCGGTTGGACTGGACGGCACCCTAATGCCATCTGTACGGCAGACAATGAGACCTAGAAGGTTAACTGTCCGCCTTTCTGTGTGAGGGCGGCGGTTGGACTGGACGGCACCCTAATGCCATCTGTACGGCAGACAATGAGACCTAGAAGGTTAACTGTCCGCCTTTCTGTGTGAGGGCGGCGGTTGGACTGAACGGCACCCTAATGCCATCTGCACGGTATGAAGCAGTAGTTACAGGGATGAGACCTACAAGGTTAACTGTCCGCCTTTCTGTGTGAGGGCGGCGGTTGGACTGGACGGCACCCTAATGCCATCTGTACGGCAGACAATGAGACCTAGAAGGTTAACTGTCCGCCTTTCTGTGTGAGGGCGGCGGTTGGACTGGACGGCACCCTAATGTCATCTGCACGGCAGACAATGAGACCTAGAAGGTTAACTGTTCGCCTTTCTGTGTGAGGGCGGCGGTTGGACTGGACGGCACCCTAATGCCGTGTGCACGGCACGAAACATTCGGTCTCTGCGACACCTGACGGAGCGGGTGGTTACAGGAATGAGACCTAGAAGGCTAACTGTCCGCCTTTATATGGGGCGGCGGTTGGACTGGACGGCACCCTAATGCCGTGTGCACGGCAGGAAACATTCGGTCTCTGTACACCTGACGGAGCGGGTTGTTGCAGGGATGAGACCTAGAAAACTAACCGCCCATCACATATCGTTCTTAAGAGTTATCCACCAACAGTCCAAGGAGTTAATGCGACGTAAAATAGAATAAACAAAACAAAAAAAAACTTTTTAGTCGACATGTACATGGGCTTTGCTTTTACATAAAGTGACATGTTAACCTTATGAGAAAGCTGGAATGTTGTATGAGAAACGATTACAAACGAATGATCAAACGGGTCAAGTTTTCAAGAACTCAAATACAGTGCAGGACAGTTAGTAACTTTCTTCAATCCACGAAGCGTGTTAATGGTAATACCGTTAAGTCCACATTTCACCGACAGACCTTTAGCTGTAACACATTGAGAAGCACTAAAAAGCACAATCAGGGATAGAAATAAAGGTGCCATTTGGAAGCATAAACAAAATATCTTCTTTATCTATGCGAGACCTGAAGTGAATATCACTTGATGACCGATAGAAACTGGTGCCTGCCCCAAACAGACTGCTCGGCGGCACAAGTCAGGTACAGCAACCGGTTTTTCGTAAGTGTAACGTAACACCGGTTGTGAGGTCATGGGCAGGACCTTGCACTGGGTAACGAGGGGTCAGGGTAACCACAGGCCTAGCTTCCCTAGAGAATAAAAAATTTTAGCACGGTTACGCCCAGGACACTCTTTATTGATGTTACATGTTGGTATTGAATATACGTCTGCCCTATTTATGAAATTCACCTGTAAGTATTAACGAGGGATTACAATTTCTGTATCTCCTTGCATAATTCCTCTCTTTCTTATGCAAAAAGCAACATACAATCCAGGAAATGAGGAAGCAGACAGGGAAGCCAAAAAAGCAATTTTGCCACCTCCAGTGGAAGAATTGCTAGTGCTCTACAGAGATGCTCAGTTATTTTTTTAGCAGACCAACTGTCAAATGGAAGCAAGACTGGACCATTAAAACATCAACCAAACTCCACATAGTTAGGAAAGGCTCCACAAAACCCTCCACATTGCAGACTCTAAAAAGAAAACATCACGTTTACGAATAGACCATTCACGCCTAACCCATTCCTTCTTACTCGCCAAAGAAAATGCTCCTCACTGCGAGACCTGCACCATCGAACACCTCATCACTAAATGCACAAGTTATACCATGGAGAGAAGAAGACATAACATCCCTAAAGATATATTTTTAGCTTTAAACAACCCTACTCATTTCAAAAAACATGTTTTTACTTGAAAGACATCAAACTGTATAACAAGATTTAAATATAACACATCAAATAAAAATAGATAATAGGTTATACTGTTCTAGCTGTTCAAGACTTAATAATATAAAATATGTTTATAACAATGTATCACAATTATTGTATTATTTAATCAATGTAAAGTATACAATGTATTATTATTGTACTCGTATGTATGGATATAAGTCGCGATATGACCTAGTAGTCAAAGCGACTATAAACAAAGAAAAATAACAATAGCAGACTGCCTCTGTGCTCGAGTGGTCAGCGTTCTGCCTTCTAACCAGGAGGTCTTGGGTGCGATTCTCGGCTAGGACGGGTGCCCCAAAATGAAGCTCCAATTAGACAATAGCATTCTGGGTTTCCAACAAAAGTCGAATGCTGCAGTGTTTTTCGGCATTATAAGATAGGTGTTCATACATAAAATACAATGATTTTATGAAAGAAAAAAAAATCGTCCTAAGAAGGCGCCCACTCTAGACCAATTCTGTTCAGATATTTCTGTAATTAAATGCTTCTAAAGTCTATAGTGAAATTGTATGATCATACACGCAAATTATTACTTGGAAATTCAATTTCTGTACTACCGATTCCTAAAACTTCCCTATGGAGAGGAAAATTCGTACAGTTCCACACACGCACACAGAGAATGATAGAATCACCGTCCGCTTTTTTTTTATCAATAACCCAACTTACTGCGTAAAACTGCTATAAATATCCTGCAATGAATGTATTGTCGTACATGGTGGTGTTCAGCACCGGCCGACTGATTGGTTGGAGAGAGAAGGAGAGCGGCGCTCTACTCGACGTAAATGCCAGAAATGCCTTCGAGACGCAACGAGATACTTCTGGATTGTTTTGCCCCGCCTCCTGCGAACTATCTAAGCTCCTGAGAAGTGAGTTTTTGTTGCTGATGCGACAAAGTGTTGGTTACTCAGTGTGAGATTTTGATGACAGTTGTAGCGTACAGTGACTGCTCCTACTCGAGCAATTAGAACTCCCGCGTTCGACACCCCAATGAGTGAAAAGGAAAGAGGAAGGTCTTTTTTTTTTCAATAATTGCATACTAGCACGAAGCGGCGATTTTTGTTTCCGTTAAACGAGCAAATACTTAGAGGTTATGCTCTCCTCTCTTCTCTCCCTTTCAGACTTCCCCGCGCGAATTTTTAGCTGTTAAAGGTAATACAATATGCGTTACATCTAAATACTTGTTGTAATTGCTGTTCATTTCGATTGGATTAACGTAAAGTTGGAGCAAGAATACATATAATCATGAAACCTGGAGGTGTATTGTATTATTCTCCATGCTTATTGTTTCTAGTTACGTAGACCAGTACCTTTAACAAAGATTTTAGACTATTAACTAGACTCTTTCCTGGGAGATCTCCTATTGAGCCAATCACTCCCAGGTGTTCATATCTTCGCGTGATTAGCGCTTTGCAGTCGAAGATTGTATGAGAGGCAGTTTCCTCTTCATCACATAACCTGCAAATTGGGAGATACCCATTATATGAAAATATTTTCTCACTCTACAGTGACTTGTAAAGACGCCTAATATTACGCTCATTTGTGCCCGACTGGGACTTAAGATTTTTAGTAAAAGATAGTGTTGGTCTCAAAAAAATTCTCTTATATGTCTATGTCCTTCCACTTGTGCCCATTGTTCCTGGTGGTTATTTGTAAGCCATTTTGAGATGATTCTCCTTATAATGGTTAAGGGAATGCCAAATACTGACTCAGGGCCAATAGACTTTTGAGCAGAATCTTTGCTAGGCTGTCTGCTTTTCATTGCCTATTTCCCCTATATGCCCTGGCACCCATTCAAGTGTTACCTTGTTATGTTTCGTCATTTTATGAAGTTTTGTAGGCAGTTTCAGACTACCATGGTTGTGATATGGCTGCTTGCAATTGTACTGTTCATTTACCCCGTGTTAAAAGAATTCGTGTCCATTATCACTGTGGCAACCGCACTGTACAAAAGGTCAATGACACGGAATGTTAGCTGCCACTCGCTCAAAACACTACTTTTCTATCTTCTGTAGGTTCTTTTTCCAGTCTCTTACGGTGGTTTTTACTACGTTATAACCCTGTACCACTTATAATCAGTGGCGTAGCGTAAGGGTAGACTTTGAGACTGAATCTATCAAAATAAATTGCCAAGAAGTTAAGTAAGTTTTTAAACAATTAAATAAAGATCAGCCTCAAACAAACAATGAAAAACTAATTAACACAATCACCTTCACCGCTACTTACCCCAACGCCCCAACCCCTACTGCTAAGTGTCAGATTGTAGTGCTGCGTACTTAGGCAGCTTCGAAATCTCATGATGCAGCAACAAAGTCGAGTAGAGACTGGGATGGCTGAGCGAGTGCAACTCTCATCAAGAGTGGACTTACATAGCTTTTCCCACTAAATTTCGAGCTCTCGTTGTAGGAAGAAATGTCTATTTTTTTGTGCATTAAGGGCACAAAGACAGCAGCAGAGACTTAACACGTTTAGTGAGATGTTTAGTCTCTGTGTACCTGCTCTCTCCAAGGTCCGGAAACAGGACAATAGGGGTTGGAGACAAGGGTAGGGCAAGGCAGTAACAAACATTTCATTCCTCAGTTATTGGTGAACCAGCATTATGTGCGTGCAGCTGTGCAGTGTTAATTTTACGTAAGCCTGTGTATTGTTTCATTGAGCGTGTTTTATGTACGGTTTTAGAAATATGAACAATTCCATCGATTTAATGGATTACTTATTAAAAACTCAGTTTTCGACTCTATCTTATGAGAAAAAGTGTGAACTTAAAGGCTAAAGACCAATTCCTAAGCTTGGCATTGTCTTCCAGGAAAAGAACCAAAAAACGGATATTTCAAACATCCTGGTACAGTAAATTTAATTGGCTAACTGGCAGTTACATTCATAACAAAGTGTGTTGCTTTGTGTGTTTGCTTTTTGGCGGGGAAAAGGAATGGAGTGTTGAAGGAATATCAAATATTAAAAACATTGAAAGAAAGGCTTGCAATAAAAATCGCCGACTGGAGTTTATATACAAAAAAACCTAGGTGAGTATCCACATTGTTTTCATGATTTACAATCATACAATGGTTTGTAGGCATTTTGTAAAGTTACAACTAACCCTATGTGTTTATAATCCAGTGCAGTGTAAAATGTATGTTCAGTCAATTTCGGCAATTAATAGTGATGCTAATGGCTACTAAAACAACAATAATCGAATCGTAATAGAGAATTCACACTATTTTAAGAGAACTTGTGCATCATTTAAAAAATTCCAAATAAAGTTTCACTATTGTCCAATCTCTTCAAAGCTTTTTTTCTCCATCGAAATAGACAATTTCTTCCTCTTGGAAACCATCACAAGGCACCACAGAACAAAATATGTATATGTATGTATAAATAAAAACTTCACTACTTGCCTACAAGTAAAAATATGAACTGTACCGTAAGCCGAACAATATTGGCTTGTTTCATTTTTGTAAGAAACGATTGGTGGCCAGTTGCGTCTAATAATGGCCCGACGGTCAAAGTATGTACAATCATTTGTGTAGTTTCAGAAGCGCGTACGCTCAACAATGTGATTTTTGAGGCAGTATTTTAATCACAACACTGAATGCCAGAGTGATTGTAGTGTAAATTAACATTATTGTATGACAATGATTTTAGATGTTTGTTAGCCATAAGCATTGTTAGGAAATACGTTTACACGGCCTCACTGAAACTGACAATAGAGTGGATAACAATGAACCGAAGGGGTGAGTTATTTATCACTAAGAAGAGACAAACAAATGACGTCAGGGTAGTGTGCCTTTCTTTAGAAATGGAGGAAATATTTTCCCTAGAGCATATGTGTTAATAATTGTGATTGGCTGACAAAACAGACGCTAATGTTGGCGCTATTTGGTAACCAATAGCAGCTCTATTATGTTTAGGCATTTCGGGGAGGAGTATATATTCCGGAGCTATAAGCATGTTTCGCACAGTTCTAAGCAATCTCCGCGAGGTACACATCACGCAGTTCTACAGAATCATTCACGAGGTACACGTCGCGCAGTTCTAAGGAATCTTGCGTGGAGTGCACGTCATACAGTTTGGAAGAATCTCTCGCGTCGTAAAGTTGGTTACAAAATGTGAAGTACGCGGCAACTAATACGATAGTAATTACATTCGGAAATATAACAGTTTCAGTCAGGCGTGTATCAAGATTAAAGATGTGAAATTAATTGTGACGGCAATAAAAGTGTAAAAACAAATTCTTTCATCAGTGTTATCTTTTAGTAACAACTCCTTTCCGTTTACACGCCCTGCTCAGAGATATTTGCTCGACTGAGTAATAATAGCTAGCCGGAGGACAAAGAACCCAAATTTAAACATAATAAAACAATAATAGGCGCCAAGCAAATAAGATAACACGAGCCGATTACCGCGACATTTTTTACGGATTTTTTTTGTTTGTTTTATTTGTTTTTCTTCCGAACAGGTTGTAAACGGAATGTCAGATGATCGGGATTGTTCTATATCAGTCTTCCTGATGTTGATTATTATAGGTTCCAAAATAGCATCTGACATAATTGTCTTTCACACATGTATTGCTAAAGCTCAATGAAATAACTACATCGTTAGCCGGAAGATTTCTGGCGGATGTCACTGTACATTAAATTATCTGTGCAATCTGCCGCACTTAAGCTGGTGAAAGTCAACGGTTGTTTTGACATTAACGTTTTCATATTCTGGGATTGAATATACGCTCAGGTTCACAAGCAACGCTTCTGAAAGCCTGTGAGTTGAACGCCTTCTTCTTTGTTTTAATTACAACCATTGCAGATGTGTACGGTTTCGTTCAAAAGACTACCGTGTTGCAACAGACCTTTTAATTACCTCAGCATTCAAAACTCACTCAAGGCTCCTGATTATTTAGTCAGTGAACATTCGGCAAAAGCAGCGGTTGTAATACAGTTGAAATTTAGCCGCTGTAACTGTACTTCAATGTGTCCAAAAACAAAATACTGTTCTGTGTATCTATAATTTTCCTCCATTTGTTAATCATTCTTAAAATGCGAGAAAAAAGCCACCTTCTGGTGAAAAGGTGATTGCCTCAGCTAAAAACACATCATTGCTACCCGAAATAGCAATTATGATACATGCGTTTAGAGCAAGTTTACTTTTCAGTGAAAATAATTACATTTAATATTGAAAATTACGCTGCCTACTTTAGCATCTGTGTAACTGGGGTAAACACTTAGAAGCGTAATGACTAGGGCTGCGACATCGGAGTTGTTAAGTTTGTTTAGAGGCGTCCTGTAGTTGACTGTTTACAACGAGAGAGTTACATGTACAATTGAATCAAGTATATTGTTTTTGTTTTTTTTTATTCAGGGAACCTCAAAACCATGTATTTCCGATAAAATTTCGGTATCCAATTTTTGGATGGAATAGAATACCTTCTCTACCTGCTAGGTAAGTGGTAGAGAAAGTAATAAATATTGTTTAAAGCCCTTTGTTACTACATGCGGCACCTCAGACGGTGATTGATACATAAAGTGAAATGAAATGGTAACCGGAAAAGGAGTTTGGGAACGAAACGTTCCAGGCCTAAGTTTAGGACACCCCGGCATTTGGCACTTATGACTGAGGAAAACCTTGGAAAAATTTGTAAGGGAGGACGACCCTGGCGACATTTGAACCACAGACCCACCGTTCACGAGTCCGTGCCTTAACGACCTCGACTACCCTGACGATACACACTTTTTAAATGGCAGAAGGTTTGAGCATACTTTGGAAACCCAATTTTACCCCTTGGGGTTTTGAGATTTTTATTTATGGACGCTCTTTAACTACTGTGGTCCATAGCGTTCCATTCTATGTAGGGCGTAATTTTGCTCAGAGGACTCTTATCAGGCTCGACGTTCTTTTGCGTGCCGTAAATCTACGACAAGGGACCGCCGGCTTTACTTCCCGCCACCGAGTTTAAACCCGCGACCTCATGAACTAGAGGCTAGATTGGTAACCACTACACCCCTTGGGTGGATTAGCATTGTGTGTTGTGGTAAAATTAATATTACATACATCTTATTTTAGAAATGTAATAGCATACTGCAATATCGTGTGAAAAGTGCATTATTACTGAATCAAGGAATAGTTTGAAAAGACCAGACGAACTCGAATCTTTCCTATATCCGAGATTCTATTATGCATTTCACACACAAACATTGCACACTAGTTTTTAACGAGATCGTGCGTTTTATTGTTTTGAATGATATTAATATAAAAAAAGCAATTTATAATGAACTTACCATCGTCATCTCCGATTTACGGTAACGCAATGCTACCAATTTAACAGTATAACTAATACGATGGCTTAGTAAGATACTATGATTCTTTGAGTAAAATGTTTGATGGTTGATGCCGTAACTCAAAGCGGGTAGTTTGAAAATAATATGGACGATATTAGAGATTAAGTATTTCAAGAAGAGTTTCAAGTCGGAGACGTGATTATGAAGACGCATGGAAATTAGGTAGGCGTCATTGATTCCTGAAAAATCTAGAATGAGATATGACGTGTTCATTCAGCTTGGATAACAGTAAATTAGTTTTCAATTATGTTTGAAATAACGTAAGTTATTCTGTTAAAAATATGCAAATTAAGGCTTCAAGCGTATTTTACTTCGCCGCCCTAGTGTATATTGTGTCGCGGTATCGTTCGTGTTATCTTATTTACTGAGCGCCTGTTGTGTATTACTAGTTTGAATTTTGGGTTCTTTGTCCTCCGGCTAGCTATTATTACAAGTCGAGCAAATCTCTTAAACAGGGCGTGTAAACGGAAAGGAGCTGTTACTAAAAGATAACACTGATAAAAGAATTTGTTTTTACACTTTTATTGCCGTCACACTTTATTCATTTCACATAATTACTCTTGATACACGCCCGACTGAATCTGTTATATTTTCGAATGTAACTATAATCACTTATTTGCCGCACATTCTTAATTCGCGTATTTCACATTTTTGTAACTAACTTTACGACGCGAGAGATTCTGTAGAATTGCGCAACGTGTAACCCGTGAATGATTCTCTTAAACTGTGTGTTACCCGTCTCTGGCAGGGAATTTATACTCCCTCACCCCGATATGCCTAAACATTATAATCGAGCTTCTATTGGTTAATAAAGCGCGCCAACATTAGCGTCTATTTTATATCCAATCAAAATTACGAACACATATGCTCTAGGGAAGATATTCCCTCCATTTCTAAAGAAAAGCGCGCTACTCTGACGTCATTTGTTTGTCTCTTCTAATTAATAAACAACTCACCCCCTCGTTTCATTGTTACCCGCTCCTATTGTCAGTTTCAGTGAGGCCGTGTAAACTTATTTCCTAACAATGCTTATAATTAACAAACATCTCAAATCAATGTCATACAATAATGTTAATTTACACTACAATCACTCTGGCATTCACAGTGTTGTGATATAAAATACTGCCTCAATTGTATGCTATTACAGCCAACAAATATGTTGGTAGATGTGTCAGGTGTTGGAATTCTAAATTTCCTTCTGTGTAGGTAAATATCATCGAGAAAACGCAGGAAACACACGATCGTGCAGAAAAGTTAATGGATTTCATGCTATTCCACAGGAATAAACACACATAAAACTGACATCTTCGCTTTATGCATTAGATTATTCTTCGGAATATTACCCGACCTTGCTCTCGATGACAAAAATCGAAAATCACTTAACAGGCGCGTGCGCCCAGCTAGGTCTAGCAAACCGTCGCTCAGAATTATGATAATGAAGCAGTCAAGCAAAGGGTGACAGTAAATAAATGATCAAAGCAGGTTAAGTAAACCTTTTCTCGCTTAGAAAACGCAATTCTTTTGGCAGCCACTGCTACTGAGATTTTAGACAACAGTTGTCATGGAAACACGAGGGAAACAGAATTGATCCACCATTTGACAATTCTCCCGTACTTTTTGAGCTCTGGGGGAGTGACAATTCTGGTATCCAGACACCAGTATTATAAACATGGGATCGATTGGCGGAAGTCAAATTAATAAAATAATCACAAGCCCTACTTTTTCCTGCTGGTTTGCTTCCCCGGGACCCAACAGAACAGTGGATGTCACCTTGGCCAACCACATTATTAATGAGCCAGTCAAACCCGTGTAAACAAGGATATTAGTAAAGTCGTTTATTCATTTCAGTCTTACAAACTTGACAAATATGATAGGGACGTTTTGGGAAAGAACACTGAGATTCTCAGATCACTGCAATTAAAATTACGTCAGGTTTAGAAGTCTACGAATATTGTACAGTCGGTCCAACTAAAAGTGGCCATCTCCAAGGTACCCATTGCATTGGAACCAAAAATTCGATATCGGACTTTCACCGGAAATGCATGTTTTTAGGTCCCCTGAACAAAAAAAAACATTTTTAGAAAAAGTCCGTGCGTGTGTGTGTTGTGAACAGCATAACTTAAAAACGAAAATTTGGATAAGCACCAAACTTGGTATTTACGTTCAGTACCTTCCAAAGATGCGATACGAAAATTTTTCAAGTAGATACATTCCAAAACTCAAACTACCCTTTACAAGGAAGACTTTTCGAAATTTTTTATTTTCTAAAAAAATGTCTAACAATTTTGATTAAAATACCATAGGTTAATACTATTTACATGACATAAAATGCATATCGTCAATTTTCTGGGCAACAGCCTTTGAAATCCTCTTCATTCGGAAGGAATTTTGTACAGTCTTATATTACTAGTAAGTGTTAAGTGATTGGCGAAAACATCTACATAAGAAATGTAGGTATCTTTATAGCATACAATTTATTTCAAATAGGTTTTTTGTGGTGTAAGCCATTTCCAAGATATCCATTATTAATGGTTCGAATTGCTCATTACTTGACCATTCTTTAAAGTCCTTTTTCAACATTGTTTCTCGCGATTGCATGGAAACAGTATGGAATCTTAAGACCAACCTATAGCGTTCAGATCTTAAACATTTGACTATCCTGTTCCCTAGTATCTATAAGGAAATGTGTAATGTAGCTATTTCTGCAAACTTTATTTGGATTAAAATGAAGTAGATAGAAAAATAAGCTTTAGTAAGAATAGTTTGTATATCCACTAATAAGCGATAGAGGGTAGAGAAAGTCACGTGAATGTAACACATCAGATCTTTTTCAAAGTCCCTTCGAGTGAGCGCGCGGTTCACAACCGTCAGCTTCTGTGCACACACAGGGTTATTCAAAAAGAAGGAACGTATTTTAAATATTCGTTTTTAATGAACGACAATAGATAGCAACACATACGACACATCATTGAATAGAGGAAAGTTCAAAGTTTTAAGCCCCACCTATTAGTTCCATTCGGTACCTACAGCGGCGCTGGGTTTGTTTACGAGAAAATGACAACGCCACAGGAAAAGTCGTTTTGTGTGCTGCAGTATGCAAAGAGTGAATGCATTGTTTGATTGCAGCGTGCATTTCGTTGTAAGTTCAACAAAGAGTCGCCTCGTTATAAAAAATGTACAATTCATACAATAAATTCGTAGAAGATGGTTGCGTATGCAAACGGAAAAGCACTGGTCGTCCTGGCATAACAAATGGTGCTCATTTTGAACGCATAAAATAAAATTTTGAACTTTTCTCTATCCAGTGATGTAATGTACGTGTCGCCATCTATTGTCGTTCATTAGAAATAAATATTTAAAGTCTGTTCCTTCTTTTTGAATAACCCTATTATATAAAGGAGCTCGATCTTTCAGAGAAGAACATATTTTTGCCTGCCAAGCATGGACTGAGAGAATGTCTCCCCTCCCCTATTAATTGCATCCCCTTTTGGTTTGTAACTGGAGTACGTCACAAGAGCTTATTAATCCACTTCTCGTCATTTAACTCCCTGCCTCTCCTAGTTCATCTGGATGACTTAAATCCATCTGCACGTTACGCCTATTGTGCGTTCCATCCTGCCTTGCTTCCTTTTGGCGATGTTTCATCAACTTCTCTTCCAGAAAAGGAGGATTTTGAGTTTTGTTCCACTATGAGCGAATTATTTTCAAGATCAATCATGTTTATAGGGCCACAATATATGAGAGGTTACCAAAATGCAACTTCGTCATTTTTCCACTATTATGGAATAAATCACTAGAATCTGGTGGTATTTGGGTTGTTAGGTTCAATTCATAACCGGCAACTCCTTCGCAAATACACACCTTTACATGTATTGAGAAGGTTATATTAGCAGGTGTTCAAAACTTTGCTCGTCGACCACTTAGTCACCAAGTGACGCACTGATTATAAATTAATTATATTATTTATATTAGATTAGTTATAGTTATATTAATTAGGTTAATTATACGACGGTGGTCCAATAAGTTTCCCTATTTTATAAAAAAGACATTATACACAATTGATCATGTTGAATTAATGTTATTTATATTGTACAATCCTTCTGTTACTTTTCTAACATGTTTTTCCAAGCATTTTTGGAGACATGACACACATTTTTCCAAGCCAGTGCTGTACCAGGTCGGGTCCTGTGCTCGCAACCAGGTCTTCACCGATTTGACGTCATCATCGGTGTTAAAAGTGCTAGGATACGAGAAAGCTTCCAAGTTGAATCTTGACCCAGGCAGAGCTCAGATGATTCAACTGGGAAGTTTTCTCGCATCTTCCATATTCACATCTTTTCCCAAGTGATTTTCACATGTTCCTCCAACTCAAAGGTAAGCACTTTTAACACCGACGACTCGTACAACACTGGCTTGGAAAAGCTTGTGTCACGTCCCCAAAAATGCTTGGAAAAACATATTGACTATGTAGAAAAGTAACAGAAGGATTGTACAATATAAATAAAATTAATTCAACATGGTCAATTGTGTGTAAATTGTTTTTAATAAAATACGGAAACCTACTTATTGGACGCCCGTCGTATTATTAGATTAGGTTGTTACTAATTCTTAGGTCTTACCTTTGCAGTTAACTAGAAATTTTAATTATTTTTGCAATTTTTAGTGTAAGGCTGTCTGCTTGTATGGGGTTTTACTTTTAGAGGAAGAAGATCTGCGTGCAAGAAAACCAAGAAATTTAGGTAATTGTTTGGTTTAGATCATCAGCAATTACGGCGCAGAAGTAAGGCGATGACCAAACCTTTGCACCTAAGAAAAGAATATTACAGCGCAGTATACAGGGTGGACCATTTAAGTTGAGACTGTACAATATCTCCAAAACTAAGCGTTGTAGAAAGAAATGTCTTTTATAAAAGTTGCTTGATATTATGGGCGAAAGTAAATGTCATTATTCGTGTTTTGTTTGGAAGACGTTATGATGGTCATTTTAGGGCCAATTTAATTTTTTAAATGGGAACCTACATTTTGTATGTTGTTTTCTCATTAGAAAATGGTTTATAAAAAGCTGTTTATTTTATGACGAGGAATAAGGAAACTAAATAAAAAATGTTGATTCCCAATTACGAAACGTAACTTGAACCTCAAATGACCATTCATGGATGGTCCAACCATTCGGGCGCTCTTCGTACACAGCCATTCAGAATTTTCGTTGTTGAAGAATAATGGTGCTAGAATACGAAGCGAAGGAAACAGAAGACAGGAAAGACCAAGAGAACAATGGATGGATGAATGGATGGGATCCAAAGAAGCATGGCGTCTAGAGGACTAACAGATGAAGATGCAGAGACGAATTTATAGATAAATAAAATTGCGAATGGGTTGTAGGAAAACTATTGTATGTTAGATAATGCATTATTATTATTATTATTATTATTATTATTATTATTATTATTATTATTATTATTAGGATTATGTTGGAGCATATATTTGTTGGTAAGACTGATATGGTCCTTAAACTTATAAAAATGCTTCTTATGAAAATGCTAATCAAATTGTAGTAATTTGTTAAGTTATATTTATGCATATATGACCATTTCTTTCTGCTGTGACATATTTTGGCAAGTAAATGATCATATTCATTACATTTTCACTTTTTCAAGAAGTAAAGAACTTTTCTCTTTGAGCTGCCAGCTTAACTAGAAAGAAGGTTTTCGAAGTACAAGGCTTCAACAAAAAAGTTTTTTTTTTAATTTGCACGAGATATTCATTGTATATTACAACTCAGGGCTCATAAGCCGAAGTAAACAAAAGCATGCGAAAAAAGAATCATCGCACACATTAACTATGTAGTGATAATTTTAATGAAATAAAAAGCATACTACAATGCCAAATTTCATAGTTTACCTTGCTTCCATTGTGCATTTTATTCTTAAACAAATAGTTCATTGTCATAAAGTAACTTTATTTATTTTACAACTAAAATTTTACTTCATTATAATATTGTGAGTTCATATTCTTTATGTTAGCTTATAGATTTTTGTAAACCTCATGTCGTAATACATTCCCCCCTTCATATTATGGTGATTTTAGGTTAAAAATCCTGGCCCTACAAAAACAACTATAGTCCCAAAATTCCAATATTGCGTTTTTTGGTCCATTCTATGGCGATTCCTGGTGGGCATGCATAGAACCAGCTATTATAGCAAAAACAACCATTGTCTGTGAGATACAGGAGCTGAAATATGGCGAGTTTAGCAAAAAGAACCATTGTCCACAGTGTTTAAAGCAAAAAGAACCTATGCCCTTAGTTTTTCAGCACAAATAACCAGACCGGAGTATGGCAAATTTTGATTTATTTCATTTATTTGTGTCTGAAAAATGTATCGATGTTTAGAATAACAGAAAACGAATTCAAGAATCGATATGCTTATAATGATCCTTGAACTAAAATTTAGAAACAAGCAACCACTGTAAAAGGCTCCTATTCCACGAACACCACAAAAACTGAAAGATGTTCTAAAGCTTCCGCAATACCTGTAGAACCCTCAGAACAGTCTCCTAATACGACCTAGGAAGCATTGGTCAAGCAAGAGATAAACATGATGTGTCATATGGTAATAGCAATGGAGCAGAGGACCAGGTGACATAAATGTTGCAGGAGTTGCTATGTGTATTCTCATTTGTCGCGGTATCGTTCCTGTTATCTTATTTGCTGAGCGCCTGTTATTGTTTTACTATTTTGAATTTTGAGTTCTTTGTCCTCCGGCTAGCTATTATTACTCAGTCGAGCAAATCTCTTAAACAGGGTGTGTAAACGGAAAGGAGTTGTTACTAAAAGATAACACTGATAAAAGAATTTGTTTTTACACTTTTATTGCCGTCACACTTTATTAATTTCACATATTTACTCTTGACACGCCCGACTGAAACTGTTATATTTTCGAATGTAACTATAATCACTTATTTGCCGCACATTATTAATTTGAGTATTTCACATTTTTGTAACTAGCTTTACGACGCGAGAGATTCTGTAGAATTGCGTAACGTGTACTTCATGAATGATTCTGTTGAACTGTGCGACGTGTAACGCGTAAATTATTTTCTTAAACTGGGCAATACTTGTCTCTGGCTTTAGAATTTATACTCCCTCACCCCGATATGCCTAAACATTATAACAGAGCTGCTAATGGTTAATAAAACGCGCCAACATTAGCGTCTATTTTTATATCCAATCAAAATTACGAACACATATGCTCTAGGGAAGACATTCCCTCCATTTCTAAAGAAAAGCGCGCTACTCTGACGTCATTTGTTTGTCTCTTCTAATTGATAAACAACTCACCCCCTCGCTACATTGTTACCCGCTCCTATTGTCAGTTTCAGTGAGGCCGTGTAAACTTATTTCCTAACAATGCTTATAATTAACAAACATCTCAAATCATTGTCATACAATAATGTTAATTTACACTACAATCATTCTGGCATTCACAGTGTTGTGATATAAAATACTGCCTCACATTGTAACCTCATTGTAAGTTAATAACCATATTTTATACTGTTTACTTGTTGAGTTTCAAATGCTTTCCTGTATCAATAACCTCAATAAAGAATATTATTTTCATTTTGTACACGCAAGACGAATTTGTTTTGCCAAAAGCAACCTAAGTCCAGACCAAGAAAGTGTTATGCCTAATTGCATAAGTATATTTGCATACTAATGTTGATTAAAACATCAAAGAAGAGTAAGAAAGTGTTATTTATCTTACAATATAAGTTCCACATCATTTGAGTACAAACGCGCAAAGGAGGAACATATTTTGCTTCTAAAAATCTTCATTGTTGGATTATGGATTTTTTTTCCAAAAGCTTTTCTAATAATAATAATAATAATAATTTATTTTATTTTTAATTGCGAATGAGCCTATGTAGGACTACGCAAAATACTTAAGACATTTCTTTGTTTTCCTTTGAATAGACAGTTCTCTCATTCTTTGGATATGGACTTTCTTTCTCTCATCTGTTCATGTTGTTCCAGCTTCTTTCTTCAGTTGGTCCTCTTAATCAGCCTGACGCTTATGCATTTTAATTCTAAAGATATCTCTGTTTAGAATAACTTCTTGTGCAATTCCTGCCAAGTTTAAGCCATTTTTACTTCACCAATCCACTTTCGTAAAAGTCCATTATTTGTTTTGTGAGCCTGTTCGAGTTCATTCGTTTAATATGTCCATAAAATTTCAACCTTCGTTTTCTAATGTCCAAGTATGTCTTATTATTTCATTTTTACTTCCGAGTCTGTATTATTCACCTATGACTTGTCAACTTAAGTTTGTTCTTATAATGTTGCATTCTTTCTTCACAATATTTTCGATTCCAGCTTTTCTGTTCAAAATTAATGTTTCTGCTCCGTTTAATTACAATGTTATGTCTTAATTCTGTATGTCGGCAAAGCCTAACCTGTTCTCTTAAGAGCCTCAGGTTCAAAGCCCATAATTCACCTCACCTACTATATTTGAAGAGATTGACAAGCTAAACCAATCAAGTTTCAGTCCTTTGCAGCAGAGTGGAATTAAGTGGGAAAGGAAACTCCCTTCATCCCTGCTGTATGCTTAGACATGGACTTTTTATTATAGATGTTTTGAGTAAGCCGATATGTTGTTTCCATTTTTTGGCATCTACTTTTATTAGCTTTAGCTTCGGTTTCAGTTTGCTAAACTATTTCACCAAGGTACGAGGGCTGATCAATAAAGACTAAGACTGATTTTTTTCTGTAGTTTCCTTGATAGTTTTATGTCTCTACCACGAATACTTGAAAAGAGCAGGGTTTCATGTATAATGTCCATAAGCGACAGCACTCTCGCAACGGTAGGTTGGTAGCAATGCTGTATATTGTTGACCCTACTTGAATTTCGCATACCACAAAATGGAGGTGACACGAGAGGAGCAATACAGCGCAATAAAATTTTATTTTCGTTTAAATCATACAACCTTGAAACTTTCGAAAAGCTGAAGCAAGCATACGGTGAAGATGCACTACCTCGTGCAACAGTGTTTAGGTGGTTCAAGGACTTCAAAGAAGGGCGAGTCCTCTAAGCAAGGTGGGCCTGGTGTTTCGGAATGGAATGATTTACCAGCATGCAGTTCCCCCCCCCTCACACTACTGTTACAGCAACTACTACACATCGGTATTGGCTACACTGAGGAAGCACATTACAAGGAAACGTCCAGAACATCATCGGAATGGGTGGCGACTTCATCACGACAACGCGCGGCCTCACGTGCCAATCAAGTCCACGAATTTTTGGCTAACATTATCTGTGTGCCGCATCCGCCTTAAAGCCCCGGTCTTACCCCCTGCGATTTCTTTTTATTCTCATTACTAAAGACAAAGCTCCGGGGCATTCGATTTGAGAGCACTGAAGCAGTGCTAAAGAAAAGTGAGGCGATTCTCAAAGACCTGACAAAGAATGGCCTGCACCATGTGTTCGAGGACTGGCAGAGACGCAAAGTGCATTCAGTTAGGAGGGGACTACTTTGAAAAAGATCATGTCAACATTGAAATGGAGTAATAAATATCTGGGAAAAAAATCAGTCTCAGTATTTATTGATCAGCCCTCGTATTTAAATTGTGAAACTCGTTTAATTTTTCCATCTCCTTGTATTTTGGTGCTTATTTCTTGCACAAAATGTACTCACTTTTTCAAAGGATATCCATAGACTGAGTTTCTTTGCAATTTCTTTCAATAGCTCAATCTGTTTTCGAGCTGTTACGGTGTCAGAAGGAGGGCGCTAGATCATCTGCATATGCTACGCAATCTATCTTCAACTTTCCCTGCCTAATATAATCGGTCGATTAATTTTGAAAACTGTTTTCTGTGTACCCATTCCTGTATTACTTTTTCAATAGCACAATTATAAAGTGGTGGAGAAATTCCATCCCTTTGGGTGGACTTATCCTGCTTTTACTTTAAAGTATTTAGAAATTTCCCTCAAGAATTTAATTTTAACCTTTGTATCAATTAGTGCCTGTTTAATACGTGCAAGAATTTTACGGTCAAAACCTTGCACTTTCAATTTTTGAAATAGTGATTCACGATCAACCGAATCGTATGCTTTTTTAAAGTCGAGGAATGTACCTACTAAATTATTGCTAGAAATTCTTTGATGTCTTAAGATTAGCTTAAGTTCAGGATTTGTTCTGGACATGATCTATCTGGTCTAAATCCTGCTTGATATTCTACAATTTTCTGTTCTAGTTGTACTATTATTCGTTGGAAAAGCCTGCTGAAAATCATCGCTCCTCCGACTTAAACCATTTCGCGGGCGTCTTCGACGTGCACGTGGAAGAGATACTTGGGAAACATCCCAGATTGAGAAACGGATGGAGTCTGTCGCTGTTGAGTCATAAAAACCTGAAACTGAAGCGAAGGAGCAGAAATATGCGCGCCAGATGCCTGCTTGTGAAGACCCCTCCTCGAGAATCCCCCTCCTTCCCTGTCTTTTCGGGGTGCTTGCCCTACTTGGAGGACTTTACGCCTATTTGCAGGTCCCGGAAAGGTCACATACAAAGAGATATTTTCCTTTTGATGGAGGCCTGGCGGCGGGCGATGTTTTTTTGTTCCTTGGTATGCAGGAGGAGGGGGAACGTGGTCGGCACATTCCTGCTCACAGCTCGAGGAGGAGGAACTAGGAGCGTTCGGGCGACCTTGCCCTTCCAGTAATATTATTGTAATAAACACGAGGTGTATCACATTCTTGTTTAAACGTTTGTGGCCAGACAGATTACTCAAGACAAAGAAATGTCCCATGTCGTTTTGCAAACTGTGTCTACTCACACAAAGGGCATAAGTCTTCACTGGCAGCTTATGAGTTGAGTCAGGAGCGTATTTAAAATTAAAACGCCAGGAGTCAATTTGATCCCTACATAAAATCTAATCTATACTTTTGGTAGAAAAAACTAAACCAACACAATCATTTTGTGTGCCAACTACACTCACCAAAATGAATTCTTTTCTGACATTCAGTTTTGACCTATGATATCATTTATCTTAAACGGCTGGAGGGGTTATATTGAACCCTTTATACATAACTATGCTTTTTTTTAATATATTTAAAAAGATTAACTCTTTCATATATCACTGAACAATTTATATTCACAATTGCACATTATAATAACAATCTTGTGTTTAGAAATTATAGCAACAATGACCTTTCACCAGATATTCCATTCTTTGTTCAACTCAGTTGTAAGTTGAAAAATTATGATAATAGGGGCCCCTTACGAGAAGACGAAATACTTGCAGATCTAGTGAATATTCTTGATAACTAGCAACAGTGTATTTTATTGCTAGAGGTCAAATTGCCCCTTAAGGCGTTCTAGTACGTGTAAAAAAATTCTGTGTTACACTCACATGACTTTCTCTACTCTTGTACAAACTAATTTTACAAACGCTTATTCTCCATATGCTTCATGTTAATCGAGATATCGAGATGTTAAACTTATTGCTAATTTTCTTGTAGATGCAAGGGGAATATGGTAGGTTTTAAGCGATAGTCAAATATTTTAAGCGTTGGTGGCGCATTCCATTCTCTTTGCATGTCCAGGACATAAAAAAAATGACTAACGAATATGAGAAAAAGTATAAGTATTGGAAAATTTAAGCGAATAACAAGCATATCTCAAAAACGGTTCACTCAACAAAAAAACTGTATATGACATAAATTGCGTACTTTAACGCGATCTACATTTTTTGTGTAGTAAAATTTTGTCTATCTCTTATGGTTTACCAGTTATGCAAAAGTTTGGTGTTTATCCGACTGTTCGTTTCTGAGTTATGCTGTTCACAGACACACAGACAGACACACACACACGGACATGTTTCCAAAAATGCTTTTTTGGATTCAGGGGGTCTCAAAACATGTATTTCCGGTGAAATCTCGGTATCGAATTTTTGGGTGGAATACAATACTTCCCCTACTTACTATACGTAGTAAAGAACGTAAAAATCAGGCATTCTAGTATTAAGGGGGAGCGGGGGGGCTCTGTCAATCCTCCCGAAATTTATTCTTTCCTGGAACAACAGCAATGAAAATAATTTGATAAGGAAAGGCATCCCAAATAGTTTAGTTAAAATGTGTCCCAGAAGGAAGTATTTCTTCAGAAAGAGAATTTTATTTTTTTCAAATGAAAATTTTCTTAAGATAATCTCACAACATGGGAAGCTTTAAAGATATGATTTTTTGGTTGCCTATGTCCTTCTCAAGATACTATTTGCCAGTTTCCACTGCTTCTGCAGAAAGAGCTTTTACCCACACTAAGAAAATTAAGACATAATTGAGAAGCACGACATCTGTACTTCCCTCTGTCAATTCACCGTGATATATATCTGATGATGAAGCAGATAAATCTGCTAGTGTTCCAACAAGACTTGATTCTGTATTAGGAACCTGTTTGTACTTTCAAAATGCTTAAAAAAATTTAAATTGAAAATATGTTAACACTAGTAAACATTTTTGTAAAATCCACTTTGTATATTTATATAGACACGCCACACAGAAAGTGGAGATTTCTACCTCAGAACCCAAAGAATATACATATGTACTTTTTTACCTTCTCTACCACGTACATTGAGAGAAGGTAAAAAAATTGATACTGTGGTTTCACCGGAAAAGCATTTTTTGAGGCCCCTGAATCCAAATAAATTTTTTTGGAAAAATCTCCATGTGTGTGTGTGTCTGTGTACAGCATAACTCAAAAACGAAAAGTCGGATAAATACTTGGTATTTAGATTTAGTATCTTCCAAAGATGCGACACGAAGATTTTCAAGAAAATCCCCCACCCAAACTACTCTTTACATGGAGCTTTTTTCAAACTTTTTTTTTTCTAAAAATGGCTCTAACGATTTTTATTAAAATACTACACGGGAGAGATATTTACATGACGAATAAAATGTATATCTTAATTTTTTGGGGGAATAGCCTATGAAGTCCTCTTCATTTGGAAGGAATTGTATATAATCTTGTATAACTGGTAAACGTTAACAGACAGACGAAAAGGTACCTACTACACAAAATTTAATTTCTTTAAAAACACACAATATATTTCAAATAAGTTTTTGTGGCACGAGCAATTTATGACATATCCGTTATTAAAGGTTCGAATTTCTTGGTCATTCACTTAAAAGTCCTGTCAACATTCAGTTATTTATCGCGATTGCATGGAAGGAGTATGGAACCAGCATATAGCGTCCAATTGAATATCGCTTTTACCTTTGTATCTATAACCAAATGTTAATGCTGCTATTTCCGGAAAGGTTTATCTCGATTAAAATAAGTAGGTAAGAAAATAAACTTTCGTAAGAATACTCACTAATAAGCGATGGAGGGTAGAGAAAGTCGTGTGAATGTAACACAAGATGTTTCCTATAATAATTTCCTCAATTTTTTGTAAATATACATAGAAAAACTCGCGTGACTGTTACACATAAGATTTTAGATACCCTTTATTAATTTTTAAACAAAACGTATTGCAGAAAACAAAATAAATCTGGCTATGCAAATCATAATCGTTATTCTTGACAAAAGCGTTAAAAGTATGTTTTCTCTATGTTTTAGATAGCCCTGAAATTTATATAACAATAAAACAATAATATTACGTTGATTCGAGGCCTTTATGCAACTAAGAGAAATTGCACCTATAGCGAGATCAACAGACGTGTGAAGCGAAAAAGATGCTTTGATGTTTTGATTCGCTAGTAGTGTTTACTGTACACCAGTCAATGAAGCGTTTATATGCTACAGAGAGAGCCAAAAGACTACGAACCGGCTGCGCGGTGTTTTTCCTGTCCGCGTCCTCGGCGCTCATTGCCGTCCGCCGGTAACATAGAAAGGCGCGGATGAAACCATACAACATTTTTAAAACTACTTTTAAAGGATTTACTTAACAACTTTATGAAAGTGTGTTTGAGGACAGAATTATTAGTAGAGATTTGTGGCCCCCTCGGTCCCCCGACCTAACCACCTGCGATTTTTATCTTAAAACATAAAGTGTACAAGACAAACCCACACACCCTGGAAGAATTAAAACAAATTAAGCCTTTAAAAGTAGTTTTAAAAATGTTGTATGGTTTCATCCGCGCCTTTCTATGATAATGGCAAACGGCAACGAGCGCCGAGGACGCGGACAGGAAAAACACCGCGCAGCCGGTTCGTAGTTTTCTGGCTCTCTCTGTATATCATACTGTATTCTGGTAGTAATTCCAATGTTGCCCTTTCGGCAGCTTCTAGAATTTCGTACGGCTCTTGGAATTCAATTTCATCCATATTCGTACCTGCAGCCATTTTATGGATCATTCGAATCGTAGATTACAAAATAACGATTCAGATCAAAGAAAGTACAAGGCTGCCAACACAAGGAACAATAATTGTGATAAATTTAAGTATGATGATTTGAATTGTGAACATATAATGCGACCGCTAAGAGAAATAAATCATGTAGAAATACACAATGAGATGTAAAAGCTAATCAAACCAAGTCGATTTATTAAACATGTGCAAACACAAAAGCATAATCCCTGTATCTTGTGTTAAAAGCTCTAGTTTTAGTTCCAGGTGTTTAAAAACAATGTCTTTATTACTTACGGTTGCTGCTAACGGCCTCTTTTTAAAAGATGCGTTTCCTTTAATCTTCTTACATGACTGTAAGAATGAGCTACTACTTATTTTATTACACTTGACTACTTCTTGCACAGAAATCTTCGGGGGGCAAATGCTTGCGGAAGGAACACTGATGTCCTTAAGCCAAAGCATAACGAATATTGAACGATGCATGTATGCTTACATCGTATGCTGAATTGATAATTCTAAACACACACAGCGTAATGAGTTATAGCTCCAATCCCATCTCGGTTTGAACTGTCAGGAACCCTTGATCAATGCGAACAGTATGAGTCACGCGAGAGAGCAAATACTATTTTGTTTTCCCAAGTTGCTGCTAGCAAAGAATGAGCAAACGGTTATGGCTTCGGAGTCTCAAGTCCATAACGGGCACATCACACTGCTGGTCGCTAGGCAATGCATTGAGTGACTAGTTTCCCAATAATGTAATTAAAAAAAATCTTATGTGTTACAGTCACATGCCTTTCTCTACTCTTGTACAAACTATTTTTACAAACGCTTACTCTCCATATGCTTCATGTTAATCGAGATATCGAGATGTTAATCTCATTGCTAATTTTGTTACAGATGCAAGGGGAACTGGTAGGCTTTAAGCGATAGTCAAATATTTTAAAAGCTGGTTGCTATGTGAATATTCCATTCTCTTTGCATTACCAGGACAAAAAAAATGAATAAAGAATTTCCATTTGAGAAAATGTATAAGTATTGGAAAATTTAAGGGAATAACAAGCAATATCTCGAAAATGGTTCACTCAACAACAAAAATGCATATGACATAAATTGTGTATTTTAACGCGATCTACATCTTTTGTGTAGCAAAATTTTGTCTATCTCTTATGGTTTACCAGTTGTGTAAAAGTCGTTCACAATGAAGAATACTTTTGGAGACATTCCCAGAAAATTCAAGATATACATTTTATTTGTCATGAAAATATCTTAAACATATATTTTAATCAAAATGGTTAGAGCTATTTTTGAGAAAATTAAAATGTTCCATGTAAAGGGTAATCTGGGGTGGGGGATTTTCTTGAAAACCTTCGTGTCGCATCTCTGGAAGATGCTGAACCTAAATACCAAGTTTGGTGTTTATCCGACTGTTCGTTTCTGAGTTATGCTGTTCACAGACACACACACGGACATGTTTCCAAAAATGCTTTTTTTTATTCAGGGGATCTCAAAACATATATTTCCGGTGAAATCTCGGTATCGAATTTTTGGGTGGAATACAATACTTCCCCTACTTACTATACGTAGTAGAGAAAGTAAAAATCTTATGTTTACATTCATATGGCTTTCTCTACCCTCTATCGCCTAATTGTTTCCACGAAAGTTTATTTACCTATCTACTTCATTTTAATCGAAATAAACCTTTCCAGAAATAGCTGAATTACATATTTCGTTATAGATACAAAGGGAACAGCGACAATCATATGTTTAAGAATTGAAGGCTATACGATGGCATTAAAAGTTCCATACTGTTTCAATGGAGTCGCGAGAAACAACTAAGTGTTGACAGGACTTTAAAATAATCGCTAAATATTGAACAATTCGAACCATTAATAACGGATATCCCGGAAATGACTGATGCCACAAAAAAGTTATACGAAATAAATTGCATTTCTTAGAGATCTACATGTTTTGTTGTTATTTTTCTTTATTTATAGTCGCTTTGACTACTAGGTTATATCGCGACTTATATCCATACATACGAGTACAATAATAATACATTGTATCTTTACATTGATTAAATAATACATTAATTCTAATACAATGTTACAAACATATTTTACATCATTAAGTCTTGAACACAGCTAGAACAGTATAGCCTATTATACAGTTTGATGTCTTACAAGAAAAAAATAATGTTTTTTTAAATGAGTAGGGTTGTTGAAAGCTAAAAATATATCTTCAGGGATGTTATGTCTTCTTCTCTCCATGGTATAACTTCTGCATTTAGTGATGAGGTGTTCGATGGTGATACAGCAATTGCAGATCGTTTTGTTTAGTACATTTTCGTCTATCGTTTAACGTTTAGCAATAATCTAAGATTATACAAAATTCCTTCCGAATGAAGATTACTTGACAGGCTATTCGCAGAAAAATAAAGATATACATTTTATTTGTCATGTAAATATCTTTAAATGTGTTATTTTAATCAAAATCGTTAAGAACCATTTTTTAGAAAATAAAAATGTTTGAAATTATTTCATGTAAGGCATAGTTGGGGCGTGGGTGTTTAACCGGCATGTCGTTTTTGAGTTATGCTGTTCACACACACGCACGCACGCGGGGAGGGACCTTTTTCTAAAAAGTTTTTTATTTATTCAGGGGCCTCAAAACATGCATTTTCTGTGAAATCTCAGTATCGAATTTTTTGAATGCAATACCTTATCTAGCTATAAATTAAAATGAGTTTTATTTATGGACGCTCTTTAACTACTATGGTCCTTAGCATCCCATTCTATATTGGACGTGAAAGAGCGGTAATTTTGCTCAGAGGCCCTCTTCATCAGGCTTGAGGTTCTTTTACGTGCCGTAAATGTACGACATGGGACCACCGGTTTTACTTCCCATCCGAAGGAAGCCATGCTAAGGATCACCCTCGGCCGGGTTTGAACCTGCAACCTCGGGAACTAGGGGCTAGCATGGTAACCACTACACCACGGAGGACGACACTCTCTAACTACTATGTACGTGATAGAGAAAATAAAAAATATTTATTAAATCCTAAAATTATATAAAAAGAAAGGTAACTGGGAGTCACAGATTATATATGTATTTGTGAACGACTCAGCAAACTTTGCTTTGCTCTTAGGGTTTTAAAACCTTTTATGGACAGTCTCGTTAATGTGTATTTTCTTTTGGAACATAATATTTTAATTTAATATAATAATATAATTCTTATAATCCTTATGTTCAAAATAATATATTAAAGTTTATTTTTACATTCCCTACTACATAAAGTAGAGCAAGTATTGTTTTCCATCCAAAAAATCGATTTCGAGATTTCGCCAGAAATACACGTTTTGAGGGTCCCTGAATTCTCCCTTCCAGAAAAGCATTTTCACTAAAAGCTCCTTACGTGTATCTGTGAACAACATAACTCAAAACGAAAAGTGGATTAAATACTACATTTGGTATTTTAAATTCAACATCTTCTAAGGATACGACACGAAGTTTTCAAGAAAATTCCCGCACCCCAAACTAACCTTCACATGGAAAGCTTTACAAAAATTTTGACTGCCTCAAAAATGACTAGCGATTTTGATTAAAATACGATAGTTTAACATGTTTTCATGACAAATGAACTGTATATCTTGAATTTTCTGGGAATAACCTGTAAAGTCCTCTTCATTCTGAACGACTTTTGTATAACAGGTAAACCGTAAGGGACTGACAAAATCTTCCTACACAAAACATTATAGATCTCGTTAAAGCACACAATTTATGTCAAATTTTGTTGTAGGGGTTAACCATGTCTGGTATACTTCTCGTATTTTGTTTGAATTTTCAAAAAGTAAAATTTTCTCTTCTGGGAAGTCGCTATTTGTTTTCCCTCGTGGTCATGCAAAGAGCATGGAATTTTAAAGCCATCCCACAGCGACGCGCTCATTAAAAATCTGACTATCGTTTTACCTGTTGTATCCTAAAACTAAACGTGAGAGTTTATCTCGATTAACAAAAAGTAGCTGGAACAATAAGATTTTGTAAGAGCAGTGATTAGAGAAAATCATATAAATGCAACATATCAGATTTTTTTTTGCTTGGAACCAAGAGTCTTTAAGACTGTATTTCAAAAATAATAGGATTTTACCGGTCACGGGATCTGCAATATTTTATGTTAGTAACAAAGATATGTTCATTTGTAACTCAGAATTACATGTTCACAACATAAGAAACAAAGGTAATGTTGTGGCGCAGCGGCTATGGCCCAAAGTTATCGGGAGGTCGGCGACGGGCGGTCGAAGTAAACAACGATAAAGGCCGTTTGCCAGCGTAAACACCGGACGCGATATAGGCAGATAACTAGAACCTTCTGGAAACTGCTTCTCCTTCCTCCTCCTCCAGAAAATGTGTGGAAATAGTTGTAGAACGTTCGAGAATCTTGTGTCAGGATTCCACTGACTATATAAGCGAGCGCTCTCGCGAGATGCAGTCACTGCGAGTACGCGAGTTACTTAGGTTACGTCGGACAGTCAGCGAGCTAGTTGGTGACGACTGTTGTGACGTGTGAGTGCTACTGTGGAGCGATGGGTTGTGGAGGTATTGTGTTCGATCCCCGAGTGAAGTGAATTGTCCGGCGTGAAGAGGCTACGTCACAGAGAATTGAACCAGTTCACCTTAGTGAACTGAACTCCCAGTAAAGGTGAACTACATAAAAGCAAAACTGTGACAATTAGAACTGAGAAAAGTGAGTTGAAAAACTAGACAAATTTACAATATCAGTTTGTACTGTCATCCAGGTTATTAATAATTTACCAGCTAATATATTAGATGTCGATAATCTCAGGTGTTTTAAATCTAAACTCAAATATTGTTTGTATGAGAAAACGTTTTCTCACTCTTAAGGAACGTTTACAAACATAATAATTGTATATTTATTGATCTTCTATCTATACAATTTATAGCTAATTAAGCAATATATTATATTATATAATAAATAAAACAATAGGGTGTGTAGCAATTGTAGAACTTTCTCTAACCATCAACAAGTGGCAAATATCCCTCATATAATATGTAGTACTGTACAATTCATATAAAACGTTATACTTCTCTCCATTTTTGCGTTAATCACTATAAACATGTTTGCCTAAAAATAATTTCAAACTGGGCAATAGAGAGGCTGTTTACATGCAGAATACGGAAACAACGGCCGCTTACACGAACTACTTGCCTACTTTCTGAAATTGAAACCCGTAACTTTCCTCCGTTCAGCAATATGTATTAATTTTTCGAAAACATGAAATTTTGAATGCCTTAATGTACGGTGTAGTAAATATACAAAAACTACGCGTAAAGTAAATGAAAATTCCGTTTTATAAGAATCCTTGAAGGCCTGGTAGTATTGCACTGTTACACATGCTGAAATTCCTCCTGGTACCATAGGAAACACGTATGAAAGCAAAGAACACCACTTTCAAAGTTGTACACAAATTTCTAGGCCATATTTTACACTTCATAACTATTCGTATAACGCAGCCATATAACGCGAATAAGATAATCTGAGTGAGGGAGTTGTCTTTACAGTTCAAGTCTTCCATTACTGAATGCTCGCGCCCATTTACTGCTGGTTGCTAGAGGTTGTGGCAGTATTTTATATCACAACAATGTAAATGCCAGAGTGATTATAGTGTAAATAAGCATTATTGTATGACATTGATTTGAGATGTTTGTTAATTATAAGCATTGTTAGGAAATAAGTTTACACGGCCTCACTGAAACTGACAATAGGAGCGGATAACAATGAAACGAGGGGGTGAGTTGTTTATTAATTAGAAGAGACAAGCAAATGACGTCAGATTAGCGCGCTTTTCTGTAGAAATGGAGGGAATTTCTTCCCTAGAGCATATGTGTTCATAATTTTGATTGGATATAAAAATAGACGCTAATGTTGGCGCGTTTTATTAACCAATAGCAGCTCGGTTATAATCTTTAGGCATATCGGGTGAGGGAGTATAAATTCCGTGCCAGAGACGGGTAACGCGAAGTTTGACAGAATAATTCACAAGGCAAACGTCGTTCAGTCCAACAGAATCATTCGCGGGTTATACGTCGTGCAGTTCTACAAAATCACTCAGAAGTTACACGTCGCTCAGTTCATCAGAATCATTCACGCGTTAAACGTCGCGCAGTTCTACAAAATCTCTCGCGTCGTAAAGTTAGTTATAAATGTGAAATATGCGAATTAATAACGTGCAGCAAATAAGTGATTATAGTAACATTAGAAAATATAACAGTTTCACTCGGGCGTGTATCAAGAATAATTATGTGAAATGAATAAAGTGTGACGGCAATAAAAGTATAAAAACAAATTCTTTTATCAGTGCTATCTTTCAGTAAAAACTCCTTTCCGTTTACACACCCTGTTTAAAGAGATATGCTCGACTGAGAAATAATAGCTAGCCGGAGGACAAAGAACCCAAAATTCGAACTAGTAATACAATAACAGGCGCTCAGCAATAAGATAACACGAAGTGACCGCGACAAATTGGCTCCCAAACATGGGGCAGATAAACATGAAGCATTTTCCAACTACAAAAAAAATTCTACTTCAAGGTAAAGTGGTGCAATCAAATTTTTAATTCACACGCTATGACTTTGTTGGAGCCCAGTGAAGGGGGACTAGGATCGTGATGGATAGGCACACAGATAAGCTCTGGCCAATCATATCACTGCATACCAATTAGCGTGGTACATTTAGTCTGTTGCAATATAATTTAATGTTCTGTTAGGTGCGTGGTGAAAATTTTTAACACTTTGAATCTTTCCACAATGCCGTAAAAAGGCCTCCGCTCCTCCCGTACATTTTGCGGGCACACCTAAGTATGCATCAGAATTCTGTTTCTGATACTTGTGAGCTCACGTGGAAAAGGAAAATCGAAAGCGTTCATTCTTACATGTTTGTAGACGTCCATCTAAGTAAACATTAATCAGAGAAAATGATGAATATTTCTGAAACGGCTAATAAGATATAAATTACTATGTTTAAACGAACTCCACATACTGTCTGTTCAGAGACAGAGCTAGGGGGTGGGTGCATCCTTCCAAGCAGGTAGGGGTTTAGCTACTGTAAGGAGGTAGTGTTTACTTGGTCTGAGACAAATGAGGGGTAAAGATGCGTGGCAGAGGAAAGACTGTTGGCTGTTTCCCACTGTGCGCGTCACGAGTTCAGCATATTGTGTACCTCTCCCATCAGCTAAAGCTTTACCTGAGAGATAAGCCACGCCATCCACTAGCTAAAATGTCGCCGAACAGACATATTTTTCTTCTGTAAGGTTTCGTCCATCTCTTCTTGATTTCCAGTTGCGTAAACTTCAATTAAATTGTAGAGTATCCCCAGACTATTTGCATAATATTAATAACATGCACTTTATTTGCCTAGTCAATGTCTCAAGTACACATTATTTTGCTACACATCATTAGAGCAAGTTTTGAAAAACAATAAAATAACGATCACATTTTTTCACGTAATGCTGTTTGTGAGAGGAGAGGGATTCCATGAAATTCCTTGTCTTGCATACTTGAAAGGCACATTCTTATGAAATCTGGCACTTTTCCTACTTTTTCTTTCCGAGTTATGCTTCTCACAGCCTCTCAAACACACACGTGCTTGCACGTGGCTCTTTCTCCAATTTGTTTTGTTTCAGGGCGCCTTGAGTGGTATAGCTCCTTTGAAATCCCAATAATAAAAAATGCAATTATTTGTGTATTTAGCTACCTGAGGGATTTAAAAGTGAAATTTATAATCATGACGAATAAAATATTTGAATTTATTAACTCAAATGCTTAATTTTGTTGCTTAATAATTAAAATGGCCGGAAATCTTAAGCGTTGCATTCACATGACTTTCTCTGCTCACTCTCCTACTAACTATTCTTACAAAAGCTTATTCTTCTATCTACTTCTCGTTAATTGAAATAGTTTCATTATACAATTACACATTTCTTGTGGGTATAAGAAGGATACAGTAGGCTAAAGCGATTGTTTTTTAAAAAGCGGGTCGCTATGTGATGAATTTAAAGTTCCACGCTGTTTGCATGACCACGAGAAGAAACGAATAGTGAATCACCGCTTGAAGTAAATAAAATATTTTAAAATTGAAACTAATAACAAAAAATTAATATTTACACTCACATGACTTTCCCTACTCTCTATGCCTTATTACTGCATATACAAATTATTCCTACGAAAGAGTATTTTTTCTATCTACTTCATTTTAATTGAGATAAATCTTTCAGGAAACAGCTGTATTACACATTTTGTTACAAATACAAAGGGTATAACGATAGTCAATCTTTTTTAGAACTAGACGCTATATGCTGGCCTTAGAATTACATACTCTTTCCATGACACCGCGAGAAACAACTGAAAATCGACAAGACTTTAAGAATGGCTAAGTACTGAAAAATTCAAACCATTAATAACGGACATCTCGGAAATGACTGATGCAAAAAAAAAAAAGTTATTTGAAACAAATTGTGTTTTTTAAAGAGATCTACATTTTTTTTTTTTTTTTGTTAGTACGTTTCGGTATATCGCTCAACGTTTACCAGTTATACAAAATTCCTTCTGAATGAAAAGGACTTATAGGCTATTCCGGAAAACTCAAGCTATACATTTTATTTGTCATGTAATTATCTTTAATATAACCAGGGTATTTTAATCAAAGTAGATAGAGTCATTTTTTAGAAAATTAAAAATTTCGAAAGATGTTCCACGTAGGGGTAGTTGGGTGGAGGGCAGTTTCTTGAAAATCTTCATGTCGCATCTTTGGAAGGTATTGAACCTAAATACCAGGTATGGTGTTTATTTGACTCTTCGTTTTTGAGTTACACTGTTTAGACACACATATAAACGTATGCACACAGATCTTTTTATAAAACTGATTTGTGGGGGGGATTCAGGGACCTCAAAACACGTTTTACCAGTGAAAAAACACCGGTTTTTGTTTAACCAGTATCGGCTCGGTATCGAATTTTTGGGTGGAATGCAATACCTTCTCTACCTGATACGTCATAAGAGTAAAAATATCTCGTAAATTGTTAATGTGACAAAAAATATTTTTATGGGTGCTTTAAAGAAATATAATTTTTTTGCGTAGTAATATTTTGTCCACCTCTTACGGTTTACTAATTAGACATTTAAAATGAAGATGATCTCACAGGTTATAGCAGAAAATTTTAAGATATACATTTTATTTGTCATAAATATCTTAAAACACATCGTATTTTAATCATCTTAGAGCTAATACGGAAAAGTAACGGAAAATTTTCATTTAAAGGGTAGTTTGGGTTGGAGAGAATCTACAAACGTATCGCACCCTTGGAGGATGCTAAATCTAAATACAAAGTTTGGTATTCAATTGAGTTTACGTTTTTGAGTTGTGCTGTTCACAGACACACATAGGACCTTTTTATATAAAAAAAAACTTGTGCGGGATACGAGAGTTTCAAAACGTATTTCCGGTTAAATTCCGGTATCGATTTCTTTAATTTTTGGACCGTGGCTAAGCAGTACGGAAAGTAAAATTAAAACCCACCTGTATACAATTATTTCATGTTATCAATAAGAGTTCGACATAATATGTGAACATGTCTTATCCTAGTGATATAAACTGGCAATTATGTTTCGCTATACTGTCGTTTAGTATTACATGATAAAGCCCCGTGTAAAACTATGTACACCATTTGCAGGAAAGATAACATATAAACCTATATGTTTTCTTAGTAATGTTTCTTCAGACCGCTCTGGCGGTTGCAAATAAATGCAACAGTTGCCTAACTGACGCTGCCAAACCGGTTTGGAAAAAATTGTGTGTCTTGATCGAAAATCCCGGTGGCGGTTTCCGTGGATTTAAAACAACCACAAGAACGGCTCTAATTGCCTCGCACAGTCGCACCAACAGTGTAATTTTTAAACCAAGGAACAACTTCCCATAAAACGCCCAAATGCCCATGTTGGATGAACATACACCCCATTTATTCTGCCACGATGATGTAGAGATTGAAATTAATAACGCTTCACTTCCTTATATTTTCTAAGCGTCCATCAATGTAGTAATTTCTCATTTCAAAAAGGGCACAAGAGCATTTAACAGAAGAATAACTTAATGTGACGAGCGGGATGACTCAGAGGATAACGTTCGGGAGGTCCCGGGTTCAAATCTCATGAGCCGATCAATCTGACTGGGTTTTTTCGTGGTTTCCCTCAGTCGCCAAAATAAATACCGGATTTGATATTTAATACCACGGCCAAAGTTGCACTTTAAGTCTAAAACAATATTTAAAAAGGGAATAGAAAATAAGAGTGTAATAGATGCTCTGCCTTCTACCCACAAATAATGAAAGCAGATAGGCTGGACGGTACCTTAATGCCATCTGCCGGGCATGTGTAGAAGCAGAGATACAGTTGCTGTGCACTAAGGTCTTTGTGGGCAAGTGTCGAAGCTGCCATCTCCACGTCAAAGAAGCAGAGGTACAGTTGCCTAGCACTAAGGTCGTTGTGGGTGCGTGTCAGAGCTGTCATATCCATGTCCAAGAAGCAGAAGTACCTACAGTTGCCTAGCATTAAGGCCTTTGTGGTTGCGTGACGAAGCTGTCATCTCCACGTCACAGAAGCAGAGGTACAGTTGCCTAGCACTAAGGTCTTTGTGGGTGCGTATCAGAACTGTCATATCCATGTCAAACAAGCAGAGGTACAGTTGCCTAGCACTAAGGTCTTTGTGGCCACGTGTCGAAGCTGTCATCTCCACGTCACAGAAACAGAGGTACAGTTGCCTAGCACTAAGGCCTCTGTGGACACGTGACGAAACAAGATGGTATGGTACAGGGCTGAGACCTAGAAGGCTAACTGTCCGTCACAAACCGAGCCACCAGGTATCTATTAACAGATCCGTCGCGATGTGACCACGTAGTTAAAGCGAAGTAAAAGAAATAGAGATGGGGGGGGAGAAACATATGTCCCTTCTTCATGACTGCAATGAGTGGAAAAGATTTAGGACGTAGCTGAATATGCAGCTACTAGAAATGTTAACTTTGCTTATATTTTGTCCAGCGCATTACCCGACAACTGTGCTTTTATTGCTCCTCTTTCAGTGTTTAAACCCTTTTTAAGCTAAATATTTTTATTGCTTTAACGTTGACTTGCTAGATGTCCCGAATTCAATACCAAATTTGGTACTATCCGACTTTTCAATTTTACTTTTTCTACTAAACAATTCAATGTCGTGATTTCACCGTAAATGTATGTTTTGAGACCTTTGAATCAAAAACAAAAGAAAGGAGAGAGGAAAAAAAAAAGCATTTAAAGTTCCTGTGTTTGTGTATGTGTGTGCGTGTGGACAACATAACTAAAAATACCAATATCTTATAAAGTTGCACCATCAAAATTTTCAAGAATATCTCCCCACCCCAAACTAATCTTTACCTGGACAATTTTCAATATTTTTTTTATTTTCTAAAAAATGGCTAAGACGTTTTGGTTAAAATGCCACATATTTGAAATATTTATATGGAAAATAAAACGTTCACCTTGAATCTTCTGGGAATGTCCTGTGATGTCCACTTCATTCGGAAGGAATTTTCTATATTAGTAATTTAGTTTATTTTTCAAGTAAATACCTCAAATATGCGGTATTTTAATAAAATGGTTAGAGCCAATTTTGGAGAACCAAAAGAGTCTGAAAAATGTTCCATGTAAAGGGTAGCTTGGTGTGGGAGATTTTCTTGAAAATATTTGTGTCGCATCTTTGGGAGACACTGAACTATTTCGTTATTGGGTTATGCTGTTCACAGACACACATACACACACTTTTCTAATTTTTTTTATCCAGTGGGCCTCAAACTTGTAATTCCGGTGAATCGGATGAGATATAATACTCCCTCTATCAACTAGGTATAATGACGTGCATAAAAAGTTGACCATAATGGAACGCAGCTGTGTATGTTAGTACTGACAAAGCTAGCCCCATCCCCTGCCAGCGTGACCTCTGTTTTCCTTGAGCGTGCTTCTTGATAGGGTATTTTACTTCCCCCTAAATATGAACAAACTGCCAAAGGGTAACATTACAAGCTAATTGTCCACGTTCTCACCAGCAGAGTACGTTAGGGCAATGCTTCGTTGAATTTTGGTGCAAAAATATAATAACGTATAGAAATAACACGAAAGTTGAGAAAAAAATTTGTTCTTTTAATACTCTTAAATCCGTATTGTTACTTTCTCTACTACGTATAGTAAGTAGGGGAAGTATTGTATTCCACCCAAAAATTCGATACCGGGATTTCACCGGAAATACATGTTTTGAGACCCCCTGAATCCAAAAAAAAGTATTTTTGGAAACATGTCCGTGTGTGTGTGTGCATGTGTGTGTGTCTGTGAACAGCATAACTCAGAAACGAACAGTCGGATAAACACCAAACTTGGTATTTAGGTTCAGTATCTTCCAGAGATGCGACACGAAGGTTTTCAAGAAAATCCCCCACCCCAAATTACCCTTTACATGGAACATTTTTCGAAAATTTTAATTTTCTCAAAAATGGCTCTAACGATTTTGATTAAAATATCATATGTTTAAGATATTTTCATGACAAATAAAATGTATATCTTGAATTTTCTGGAAATGTCTCCAAAAGTATTCTTCATTATGAACGACTTTTGCATAACTGGTAAACCATAAGAGATAGACAAAATTTTACTGCACAAAAAATGTAGATCGCGTCAAAGTACACAATTTATGTCATGTACATTTTTTTGTTGTTGAGTGAACCATTTTCGAGATATTGCTTGTTATTCCCTTAAATTTTTCAATACTTATTTTCTCAAATGGGAATTCGTTATTCATTTTTTGTTTTGGATATGCAAAGAGTATTAATCTGTGGCAAAGGTGTGCTGCACCTAGCAACCAGCTATTAAGAGATATATATGTGCTTAAAGGCTACTGTATTTCTATATTACCCTTGTAAATATATATTCCCCTTACATCTACAAGAAAATTAGCAATAAGATAGAGTCTGCAAATGTTTACCTCGATTAACATGAAGTAGATGGAGAATACGCGTTTGTAAAAATAGTTTGTACAAGAGTAGAGAAAGTCATGTCAGTGTAACACATCAGATTTTTATACTAACTACCGTTTTCTTAATGTCGGATTTTGTTCGACAGCAGCAATAACTTAACCCTCGTATCCAAGTCGCTGATGAAAACTCTCATATAAATGTCATAGCTGTCGTGCATTTTAACGACATATACAAATAATTCTTCAGCCCTTCCTATAGGAGGCCGAATAATGTTGTATTGGTTTAGCTTTTCCTTGAGTATCAATTGTAGCAAAAACTCTTTCATAGAGGCAGGAATCGGAACCATTCCTTCATTTCACATCGATTATAACATCATTCATTGGTTTGTTTTACATCCCTGAATTGTTTTTCAGGCCAGTCACGCAGAGAATTGATACCGGCTGAGAGGAATCAGAGGTTGAAGGTGTAAGCCTTACGGAGGGAAAAAACCTTATTGCCATCTAGGGGAATGAGCCACTTTTTATGCATGACAGTGTACGTGGTACAGAAAGTAAAAATTAGTTAAAACTATTAGGGTCGGTTTCACCAACACTAAATTTTAACACAGTGTTAAACTTATTTAACATGAAGTTAAAGCAAATTGTGTTTCATTGAACAATGTTAGCTTTAACAATGTGTTAACTTCGTGTTAAGTTAACGCAGCCGTACCCCTATGTTAAGGCATTTAACAAATGTTAAAAGTTGGAAAATGGCTGCCGTAAACCAAGCTGTTTATGCGAGGATGCGGAGTTTGGCGTTGTTCAATGCCATTCCTAACGGAAGAGCACTCGTACGTTATGATAAATTTGAAAACCTGCAAAACAAGGAATTATTAAAGCGAAACAAGGGGTTATGAGCATGGTTTTTATGGGAAATACGAGAGGTTAGAATACTACAAACTGAAGCATGCCTCTTCCTCCTATGCTACAAGTATTAATTTGAGATTTTAGGTTACTGACACTTTCCATTTAAAGGTAGGTGATAGTGTTGGTATTTCCAAAGCTAACCTTCGTGAATTTCCGTAGTTGCTTACTGGACCTGGAAGAAATCCGTTAACTCCAATTAAATTACTCGCGAATTTTCTGCTAGGCTGCATCCTTTAATGTAAGACCGTCGGCTTTTTCGCACTCGATAATACATCTATACTAGTAACTAGTGCGATACGTAGACGAAGTGAATCGCAGCGCGTTCAGTCACCGCTTTCTGAAAGCTAGCGTCCATAGTTGCTTTTGACGTTAACAAAATATTAGCTAACAATTTGCTGTAAAAGATGAAATGCAAAAGTTGTAACACACTTTGAACATAACGTTAACAAACAAGATTTAGGGCCGATTTCACCAACCGATGTTAAAAATACTCTAACATCTTGTTTGTTAACATTATGTTCAAAGTTTAACATAATGTTAAAACTTTTGCGTTTAATCAAGTTTTTACAGAAAATTGTTAGCTAACATTTTGTTAACGTCAAAGACAACCGCGAACGCTAGCTTTCGAGAAGGCAGTGGCCGAACTACACTGCTTCTGAACGTATTCCGATGCACTTTGTCTACGTATCACAGCGCTCTCTGTGTCAGTAGCCGACAACTATTTACATTCATGGCAATGGCCATGTGATTTTCCCGACTGTTTGAGGTTAGAATAACGATGTCAACTGAAATAAACGTTTCACCGTTTGAAACGCGTTAATTAACATCTGGTTAATAAGTATAGACGTATTGTCAAGTGCGAAAAAGCTGACGGTCTCACATTAAAGGATAAGATTGCAGCCTGGGACAAAATCCACGAGTAATTTAATTGGAACCAACGTGGTTTTCTTAAGTCCAGGAAGCAACTACGGCAATTTTATGCTAACATAAGGTGCAGCACCAGAAACGTTAGGTGCGAAGAGCGTTTAAGTCGATTTAAAACTGGGGGTGGGCACTGCATTGAAACTAAAGTAGACGAAAAAGTGTTATCGCCGATAAATCAAGTGGACCCGAAAAAATACTATTTGCTTCTTGAAAGAATTGCTTTGGAAACCTTCCGGATAAACCCACAAACGGTAGTTTTGGAAATACCAACATTATCAAAAGTAAATAAAAAGTGTTAGTAGCATAAAATCTAAGTACCTAATTAGCACTTAGGAAAAAGAGGCATGCTTCTGTTGGTAGTATTCTAACCTCTCGTATTTCCCATAAAACCATGCCCATGATCCCTTGGACAGTCTATATTGCTTTAAAAAATTCCTTCTTTAGCAGGATTTCAAATGTATTATGAATACGACTACTCTTCTATTAGGAATGACACATTGTTAAAGTTAACAAATTCTGTATCATCAAACAATGTTAACTTTAACAATGTGTTAAAGTCGGTGTTAACTTAACATCCCCGTACCTGTGTTAAAGCGTTTAACAAATGTTAGAAGTTAGAAAATGGCTGCTGCAAACCAAGCTGTCGATGCGAGTTTGCTACAATTGGCATTTTTTAATGTCATTCCTAAAAGAAGAGTAGTCGTACGTCGTAATAAATCTGAACCCTGCGATAATGTTGGTATTTCCAAACTATCGTTTGTGGGTTTATCCGGAAGGTTCCCAAAGACATTGCTTCAAGAAACAAACAGTATTTTTTTTTCGGGTCTGCTTGATTAATAGGCGATAACACATTTTTGTCCACTTTAGTTTCAATGTAGTGTCCACCACCAGTCTTAAACGCTCTTCGCAACAAACGTTTCTGGTGCTGCACTTTATGTTAGCATAAAATTGCCGCAATTGCTTACTGGACTTAAGAGAAACGCGCTCATTCCAATTAAATTACTTGTGGATTTTGTGCCAGGTTGCAATCTTATCCTTTAATGTAAGACCGTCAGCTTTTTTGTACTTGATAATACGTCTATACTTATTAACCAGATGTTGACTAACGCGTTTCAAACGGCGAAACATTTCAGTTGACATCGTGATTTTAACCTCAAACAATTGGGAACATCACATGGCCATTGCCATGAATGTAAATAGTTGTCGATTACTGACACAGAGAGCGCAGCGATACGTAGACAAAAGTGCATCGGAGTACGTTCAGAAGGTGTAACTCGGCCACCGCCTTCTCGAAAGCAATTGTCTTTGACGTTAACAACATGTTAGCTAACAATTTGCTATAAAAGCTTGATGAAACGCAAAAGTTTTAACTTTATGTTAAACTTTGAACACCTTGTTAACAAACAATATGTTAGGAGTATTTTTAACATTGGTTAGTGAAACCGGCCCTTAGTGAACTAACAGTTCAAAGCAAAAAGCAAGCAAGTGGGGGTTACCTTCTGGAAGTGTGAATACTGTATGACGATCTTGAAGCACTCGGTCTTCGGCCGCGGCCGGAATACAGTCACGCCGTCGGAATGTTCTACACCCAGCCATTCATCGCTGTACACAAGGTAGCCGCTGCGTCAGACGATGACGTAGCCCCTTACCCAGTACTCTCTTAGATCTTAAGCTTTATTATATGTTTAAGTCCATAATTATCATTTTCATTCGGAGCACTTCCTGTTATAATTCTCATAAACGTAACGGGGATTTCTTGACATTTCGGAGCGACGTCGACATTTCTGGGTTTGGCTGAATGGAATGGAACCTACTTAGACCAGAAGAAAGCTATGTTTCTCGCTTTACGCTGCGAAGAATTAACCTAGAATTAGCAAAGAGTGTGTATTGGATCACGAAATCAATCCCCACAGGGGAGGAAAATGAAAGCTGATACGTTACACTCACATGACTTTCTCTACCTACTATGGTTTAATTTTATACAGCTCCTACAAACTATTTTGATGAAAGTTTATACTAATATATATATATATATATATATATATATATATATATATAATCTGCGATACATTCACATGACTTTCTCTACCCTCATCGCTTATTAGTTAGCCTACAAATTATTCTTATTAAAGTTTTATTTTCCTATCTATTTCATTTTACTTCTAATAAACCTTTCGGGAAATAGCTGCATTACACATTTCGTCACAGATACAAAGAGAGTAGCAACAGTCAAATGTTTAAGAACTGGACGCTATGTTGGCCTTAAAAGTTCATACTCTTTACGTGCAATAGTGAGAAATAACAATGTTGTCAGGACTTTAAGAGAATGACCGAGAAATGCACAATTCGAACCTTTAATGACGGATAACTCAGAAACAGCTTATGCCACAAAATAACTTATTTTAAATAAATTGTGAGTTTTAACGAGATATAAATTATTTATGTAGTACGTTTTTGTCTGTCGTTTAACTTTACCAGTTATACAAGATTATATAAATTTCCTTCCGAATGAAGAGGACTTCAGAGGCTATTCCCAGAATATATACATACAGAGAGAGCCAAAAAAACTACGAACCGGATGCGCGGTGTTTTTCCTATTCTGCGTCCTCGGCGCTCGTTGCCGTCTGCTGCTATCATAGAAAGGCGCAGATGAAACCATACAGCATTTTTTAAAACTACTTTTAAAGGCTTTACTTACCAACTTTAGGAAAATAGATACTGAAACTGGCCACCGTCGTTGTCCATACATTCGTGGCACCTCTTTAGGAAACTATTCATCACTTACCGTAGTTCACGTTGAGAAATGCTGGCAATTTCCTGGCGGATATTTTGTTTTAATTCTTCCAGGGTGTGTGGGTTTGTCTTGTACACTTTGTTTTAAGTTACCCCAGAGATAAAAATCGCAGGGGGTTAGGTCGGGGGACCGAGGGGGCCACAAATCCCTACTAATAATTCTGTCCTCAAACACACTTTCATAAAGTTAAGTTAAGGCAGTTAGACTGGACGGCACTCTAAAGCCATCTGCACGGCACGAAGCAGAAGATTCAGTTGCTATGCAGGTCTCTGTGAACATGTGACGAAGCGGGTGGTTACAGCGATGAGACCTAGAAGGCTAACTGTCCGCCACACCTCTAAGAGTTGTCCACTAACAGATCCGTCGCGATATGACCCTGTAGTTAAAGCTACATATAATAAATAGAGTGATTTAAAAAAAGCAAATCATGAATTTTTTGGGAATAGCCTGTGAAGTCATCTTCATTTGGAAGGAATTTTGTATAATCCTGTATAACTGGTAAACGTAATAGCTTGCAACTTTTGAGACGATGTAACTTTTGTTTCACCGACACAAACGAAATTGGGCCCCGCTTACTATTCCTCCAATATTGAACGGTCTTCCTTTTAATGTCATTGTCTATAATTTCGCCTTCAGCGTTCCCTGGTTGTCTATCACTTTCTACCAAATATTCGTCATTGGACTCGTTTGCTTAAGATCATATATTTGGGAGGAAAGTAAGATAGGCATGCTGTCCAATAAACGTTATCATTTTCGAAGCAGTTTGGGATGATGCCTATAAAATATCAGTGCGCAAAAACAAATGAACGTAAGCTTTGAAACAGATGCAAATCAACAGACAGTATTCTGTCATAGTATTCACCACACCATATTCTTGAAACTGGAGAGGCTTATTAGCACATGCTCCATATTTACCTATGTTAATTGCCATTATACAAACTAACACTTGCACCATACATCAATGTACATACATATGTCAGCAGGGTCTCAAATCAGATGTTAGACGATACGTATTATAGGGGACGCAGCATAACTCAGGTTACTAAAAATCAAAGATGGCTGGTGCCACATGTCAAAGTTCTAGCTTGAGTCACTAGATATATAACGAGGGAAATCACCACACAATATATTTACAAAAGGCGCACTATTTCGGCCTTCTGCCAGTATTATGAGTGATTGTCATATCATAGTAGCGAGAGAGCCAAAAAACTAGAACCGGCTGCGCGGTGTTTTTCCACTGGGCGTGTGGAAACATGATAACGCACTGCTGTTATAAACAAGGTCAAGCTGTTGACGGGTTTTGCTCTGCAGTGTGAAGTGCAGTATTGAGTTGACGGTGATGTGATTTCAGTTATTACGAGTTATGTATTATTTTGTCCTGTACTTAGTCACAAAGAATATTATGGCTCAGTATATGTTTTCTACTGCACAGCGTGTATTTATTTATAATTCGTATGTGTTAACCAGTCAGCTCGCCAAGTGAAAGTAGGATTCACGAAAGATTTGCAGGTGTAAAAGCTCCAGGCCGTAAAAAAGTATAAATTTTACAATAAATTTCAGGCTAAAAAATCTAAAAGACGGCGTACGGTTCTTACCGAAGAAACAGACGTAATCGGTCATCGTTTGGAGAATTCCCCCAAAAATCACTTAGGCGTCTTTCACAACAGGCAGGCATTTCTAATGGCTCTGCGTGAAGAGCTACCAAATTGCTGAAGTTAAAACCATATAAAATAACTGTGGCACATGCTCTTTAACCAGGTATTCCTGCAATTAGGCACACATTTTGAGTGGAATCTCAATAGTGCACACAATGGCGAAATAGACCCATATTTAACATTTTTCACGGACGAGGCTTGGTTCCATCTTCATGGATATGTATGCACACAAAATAATCGTTATTGGAGCTCTGACAAACCTAAATTGTTCATGAAGTACCCTTTCATGACGAAAAAATTGGTATATGGTGCGCCATGAGCGGAGAAAGAGTTATAGGGCCAATTTTTTTCGAGTCAACAGTTGACGCCCGTACATACGTGAATAACATTTTGCCCCCCCCCTTATTTTTAGAGAGTTAACAGACAGGGAACGTGATTTTGCCTTTTTTCAACAAGACTCTGCAACAGTTCAAACGCCAATATTTCGATGAGAACAATTGAAAGTGTGTCTGAGGACAGAATTATTAGTAGAGATTTGTGGCCCCCTCGGTTCCTCGACCTAACCCACTGTGATTTCTATCTCTGGGGTAAAAACATAACGTGTAGAAGACAAACCCACACACCCTGGAAGAATTAAAACAAAATATCCGCCAGGAAATTGCCAGCATTTCTCAACGTGAACTACGGCGAGTGATGGATAGTTTCCTAAAGAGGTGCCAAAAATGTATGGACAACGACGGTGGCCAGTTTCAGCATCTCCTTTCATAAAGTTGGTAAGTAAAGCCTTTAAAAGTATTTTACAAATGCTGTATGGTTTCATCCGCGCCTTTCTACGGTAGCGGCAGACGGCAACGAGCGCAGCCGGTTCGTAGTTTTTTGGCTCTCTTTGTACATACTGCTCTGTAACAGAGCAAGGTATGGTCACCACCTTCCTTCTCCGCCATAATCGATGATTACATATAACCTGGATGTACCTTAAGTGTTAAATTAAGTGCTGAAGCGCCCTATAGACTTAATTTATATGTATAACATTCGTGTGTTATTAAACGTTCCAAATAACTGTGCTGTAACAGTATGAAGAACAACTTATAGCTACGTTTTAATATGATTTCGTGGTACTTACGTAAACCAAACAATTGAAACTTCTTGTTTTTCTACGCAGATCCTCTTCCTCTAAATATAAAACACCCCACAAATAGACTACGTTTACACAAAAAATTGCAAAAGCAATTCAAATTTCTAGTTAGCTACAAAGGTAAAACCTAGTAATTAACATAACTATAGCAAATCTAATATAATTAATACTATAATCAGTATGTCAGTGGTGACTAAATGGTCGGCGTACAAAGTTTGAACGCCTGCAAATATAAAAACAATGCGCCAACATAACAGATGCAATATAACTAACCTTCCCAATACATATTACAGGTGCGTACTTCGGAGGAGTTGCCGGTTATGAATGGAACCCAACAACCCGAATATCAACAGATTCTAGTGACTTACCCCATAATGGTGGAAGCACTTAAGTAATCTCTTGTATATTGTAACCTGTATATGGATAGAGAGTATGGATACTAGTAGGGCTCCTAGCGACAGTCGCAAATTTCGTTATCTACACTATATTCACTCTTAGGTTGATCCGCGGCAAAACAAACCCACGTGGTCAGTGCACCGTGTTGCAACACGGTAGCAATGTGCGCAGGAAAGTAGTCCCATGTTAATCTCTGAATTTTAGTTTGAATTTATCCTTAAATAGTATAATATTCTACACAAATACCTAAGGTTTCATTTAACGCTGACTTATACCGTAAAACAGAGCTACAAGTCCCATGACGCAATTCGTATGAGACACCTCACATCCAGGTAGGCGCAGAATATTGTTTACAGCCAGAAACGAGCGTTGTGTTTAGTATCATGGAGGACAGTGAATTCGCTCTTGTGTTTTCGTCGAATTACGTAAAGCATTAGCCGCGCAAACCATTGACTAGTGGTGAAAAAACAATAGTGTTGAATCTTTATTATAAGTCATGTGAGAAATATCCAACACTTTCCGTGAAAGAAATGGTGAAATTAACTTCCGAGTTCACTGGTGTTTCGAGTACAAGTATAAACAGTGCTTGTGCAGAAAAATCTGAAACGAGAAAAGTGGTTACACCCGAGAAAAAAAAGCATATGAAATACGCAATGCAAGAATGTAGTGATTTTAAGAAGAATGCAATTCGCCTAACAGTGCACAATTTCTTTTTTAAAATGAGCCGCCAGCAGTTAATAAAGTGCCGCTTCCAGAGAGCGAATAAATTAGGTTATCGCATACCTGTTACTTTATTTTTCGCTCATTTATTTTTGAATTAACTATTATTATATGTGCAAACGTTTGTTTTGTTGCAACTATCAATCTTATCATCTTTAACCCTAAACAGAATATGCTAGTCAACGCACATGGTCTGAAAGTGTGACAGTATTTCTAGTGCGAATGGCGGAAGGATACATTATAACGGTACACTGGTCACCTGGGATTTGTTTTGACGCGGATCAACCTAAGAGTGAATACAGTTTAGACCGCTATTTTCAAACATGAAAACCTAAACGGTTTCTGTGAGTCGCAAGAACTAATCTCTATAAGAAATGTTTTTGCTCTTGTGTTTCTCTTGGATCAAATAACATTTGTGCAAAATTTACGCATGTCAGCTATTCCCCGATTGAAGTACATATTTTGTTGTAGGAGTTGTATTATAGTTCAACTGTTGGAGAGCCGAACTTGAAACTCGTTGCAATCACGCGTATAGTACACGGTTTCCGGTAGCCTTCGCCCCAAGTTTAAAAATATTAACTTTGTAATTTGACTGTTTCTTTAGATATTATATATTTATGTTTGCTTCGGCTGTGTCAGTATTAGAGACATGGAAGTCTTGGTAGGGTTGTGGTGCGACTGAAGAATGTAGGCTTACTCAGATTTTTAAGTTTTAATTCACTCCTTTTTATTAATCCTTGACACAAATTAAATAGCACTTCACTGATAATAGAGAGCTGTGAGATTAACTTGCACTTTTTAACACGTAAACTATTCTCGTCTCACACAAATACGTATAAAATTTCTTGAGGACACGTTTTGCGTCTGCTTAGTAACGCTGTCTGAATCAACTGAATAGATTTCAACCGCCCAAACCTGTAAATTTCTGTATTTCAAGTCTCTGATTGGCTAATCCTAGTCCAATCGAATACCTTCATTTAACTAAAGCTTTTTCTGGCTGTTGATTGGCTATTTTTTAAACTATCTCAAAATTTACATTATTGCCTCAAGGTTACCTCATTGTTACCCCATTGTTAGCAAGTTTAAACCTATTTCTCACAGCTCCTACATTATTAAATTACATAATATATTCACGTAACATTATTACACATGGATACAATAATATAAACATTTACAATGGCTGTAATATACACTTTTTAGATATTGTTACATGCACATATTGTTTTTCGGCGGGCTGTTATTGAATTTATATATTATATAATTAGACTGAAATTATTTCAGTGTTAAAAAAACTGTCTCACGGTACACAAATGATGTCCTGCTGTTTTCTACGTTCCACATTATCATTTATGAGCCATACAATATAAGAGAAGCTGTTCACGAGTAAGAACGCCTAAGGGAAGCGTTCTTATTAAACGATAAGAAAGAAAATAATTTCTCGTCTTAATGTAGGGTTTTCTGACGAGCTAATAAGCCTTCTGTGCACAAAACAAAAGGATTGTTTTACAAAGGAAATCTGTACAGTAGCTAATAAACCCTTCCTATACACCGTGTTCTATGCGCGCTTACATATGCATGTGGTTACCCCCAAAAAATGAAACGGAAATCTTACTGGTTACGATTTTCGATACTCAGATGGGGAACTGGGCTTCGATGCAATGCTATTTCTTATTCTTCAAACAAATTCTCGCATTCCTCTCGTGTTAATGCAATATTCAGGGTGCTCCGTTTAAAGCACCAACAAAAAAATGAAAACAATTTTAGTGAAATAATTAACGTACTTTGGTAATTAATTGTTGTGGTCCTCCGTGTTGTAGTGGTTACCATGCTAGCCTCTAGTTCCCGAGGTCGCGGGTTCAAACCCGGCGGAGGGCGATGGATTTTTTCGGGCGTAAAGATCCTTAGCATGACTTCCTTCAGAAGGGAAGTAAAGCCGGTGGTCCCGTCGTAGATTTACGGCACGTAAAAGAACCTCAAGCCTGTTAAGGCGGCTTCTGAGCAAAATTACCGGACTCATGCCCAATATAGAATGGGACGCTAAGGACCACAGCAATTAAAGAGCGTCCATAAATAAGACTTAATTTTATTTTTCAATTAATTGTTCTTCCATATAAGCTGTGTGGATGACAAGGTTGGGAACGTAGAATCAGACTGAAAAATTCAATTCCATAGCCGGGATTTGAACCACTGATCTTCCGGTTTACGCCCGATTGCTCTAACCAATTGAGATACCATGACAGCATGCCGGCACGACACTAAATTCCCCAAATGACTAGCATTTCACCCGGTAAACCACAAGGAGATATAAAATTTATTTTGAGATGACATATTCCAATGGCAACTTGTACCTACTTTAAGTCCAGGACTTTATAAGTTAACCAACTATTACGTTAGTCAATGGTAATTAATTAATTCTTTCGCATAAGCCGTGAGTAGGACAAGGTTGGAATGGTAGAATCAGATTGAAAAATTCAATGCCATAGACGGGATTTGAAACACGGATACTCCGGTTTCCGTCTGTCTGCTCAAACCAACTGAGATGACATATCCCAATGGCGGCTTACAATGCCATATTAACTGAGCTACCATGGCAACACTACCACTGGTTGTGACGAAGGCTGAGAATGAGAATGTTATACATAAGAACTGTTAATTCTGGAAAACTAGAAGTATTTGGACGATGGAGCAGAAAACACCACGCATTCTTTGGTTAGCAGAAACAAAGCCCGTGAAGCATGCACAGCGCCCACATAATCTTCAACACACAATCCCAACAGAATTATAAGAGAATTGGCCTGAATAACATGCCTTTAAAGCAACGAGGAACCTCATTGCCGAAAATTAGTAAACATTCTATGAAAAAAATACATAAATATTGAGGCAGTATTTTATATCACAACACTGTGAATGCCAGAGTGATTGTAGTGTAAATTAACATTATTGTATGACAATGATTTGAGATGTTTGTTAATTATAAGCATTGTTAGGAAATAAGTTTACACGGCCTCACTGAAACTAACAATGAAACGATGGGGTGAGTTGTTTATCAATTATAAGAGACAAACAAATGACGTCAGAGTAGCGCGCTTTTCTTTAGAAATGGAGGGAATATCTTCCCTAGAGCATATGTGTTCGTAATTTTGATTGGATATAAAAATAGACGCTAATGTTGGCGCGCTTTATTAACCAATAGCAGCTCGATTATAATCGGGGTGAGGGAGTATAAATTCTAAAGCCAGAGACAAGTATTACACAGTTTAATAGAATCATTCACGGGTTACAGGTCACACAGTTCAACAGAATCATTCACGGGTTACACGTCGCGCAATTCTACAGAATCTCTTGCGTCGTAAAGATAGTTACAAAAATGTGAAATACTCAAATTAATAATGTGCGGCAAATAAGTGATTATAGTTACATTCGAAAATATAACAGTTAGTCAGGCATGTATCAAGAGTAAATATGTGAAATTAATAAAGTGTGACGGCAATAAAAGTGTAAAAAAAATTCTTTTATCAGTGTTATCTTGTAGTAACAACTCCTTTCCGTTTACACACCCTGTTCAAGAGATTTGCTCGACTGAGTAATAATAGCTAGCCAGAGGACAAAGAACCCAAAAATTAAAAAATAGTAAAACAATAACAGGCGCTCAGCAAATAAGATAACACGAACGATACCGCGACAATATAGCACTGAATGCATTCCAATCTGCTTTACAGAAACCGAAGAAAATAGGAAGGCTCTGTCTGTGGGCACACAAACCTCGGTCAGCTGATCAAGCCTGACTATAAAGATAAAAGGCTGGTTTATGAATGCGAATGTCTTGCACAACATTGACTAAGACAATTCGTACTTGCATCATTTGTCTTTCTCTGATGAGTCAAGTTTCCATACATGAGGAAAAGTCATCAGATAGAACTGTCAAATCTGGAGAAACGAGAATCGCGTGTTGTGCTTCAATACATACAGGTCACGAGGACAATGGCTGATGCTGCTTAATGAGAGATCGTATGATAGGTCGCCTCTTTTTGCTGAAGCTACTTGAGTTTTATGTCGTACCATGTCTTCTTGATGGAGTCATTCATCACCAAGACCAAGAGTTGCAGTTCTCTTCATGACGACTTTCCAATACAAGCTTTTAAGGACGAGACCATAGACTGGCCGGCAAGGTCGCCAGATGTAATTACCTTGGACGTTTTCTTACGTGAATCCATAAAGGTTCAAGTGTATATAACACAGGTGGCTCATCTCAGTTATTTGCAGTGCAGAATCCCCTTATGATTCGAAAGTTCACTGTTGATGTGCTGAAGAATAGTAGAGAGGTTGGTAAAACGCATGAACAGGAAGTGGGCAATATTACTCCAGTTACGATAATCACACTAAATGTGAAATAAAATCATTCAGTGCAACCTTGACCGAAGCTGTTACATTTCTCCTGAATAATGCCCATAAACAACTGCTTTTAGAAGTAAAATACAGAAAGGTTACATAAGTGAGATTATTAATCGGCGAATGTAGTATCTTTCACCTGGCCTCTTCCATGAAGACCGCCCTCTAACGCTTTAAATTTGAGAAATTTGCCATGGGACATGGTAGTTACTGCGAATTTGTGTTACTTGGATACTTAAGTGTTTTATTGGCAATTGCGCCCACACACACTTTCAGCGAGTTCGTTATATTGCCGGGCCGCAGATCGCGCGTATGGGTGTTCCGCGTACTGTATATTACACTGTAGGGTTTTCCGTTCTAAACCTCCCGTGTTACTTACTTATGACTCAATTAGTGATAGTAACAGCATTATAATGACTACTAACCTTGTTATAAGTTGTATTGAAAGTGGTGTTCACCTGCATTCTGGCGTTCTTCGTCGCGACGAGGTTAATTCTTGAATAGTCACTTTATAGGGTTTCAATTTTAAAATGTTAGCAAGTCTATAAAAGCGGGTTTTTGAAACACCCACTTGCTGTGCAACGCGTCTATGACACTTCTTTGGAAAGCGTTCGAATGATGGACCAATTTCATATTTTTTTTCCTCCATTAGGACATATTTTCTGTCTCTTCCCATTATCCTAAACGTATTAACAATACAGCTAACAGTTTCTCTATCTGGAACTGGAATGTCAAGAAATTTCTCCTGAAAATGTCTACATGATTCGGTTTTGACATGTATCGTACATAAAAATTTTGGTTCAAGCGTGAATTTTTCGGTAGGCATTTCAAATAACAAGAATAATCAAATGTAATCCACACACAACACAGATGTCTTGAATAAACTTTCGCATTTGAGATAAGCAACGAACAAACTAGTATTTACAGCTCGAACAGAAGGCAGCAACGGACACAGCATAACACGGCTGATAAATGTAACCTCGAGCGGATCATTCCCCGCTGGTGGAACATACCGAGGTCACTACAGTGCCAGCGAGCTACGCGTATACGCGATCTGTGGCCCGAAAATAGATAGAACACATGGTACAAGTGAAAAACAAAGACAAAGCTCAGAAAGGGCATGTTAAATAGCATTTTACTTCATATGCACTTCATTTTTATTTATTTTGGTGCCTCGTGGTGTAAAGAAATGGCCTGGCAACCTGAAATAAAACTTAAGCTTTTACCCATGCACCTCAGTCCACCATTTACACTTGAGTGCATTATAAGAGTCAAGAATCTAAACATTTCAACCCCAGGCGATCCCCTAACTTGAATTTTAGCGAAAAGAAAGGTGAAAACGTCAAAGAAAATAGATACCATTATAATATTAGATGTGCAATATCCAGCACGATATCATTCTTATCCTTTATCTCATGAGCCATACATTCACATGCGTATGAATAGAGAAGTACAAGTCAATATTTTACAACCTGCTTTATTGCATTAAATTGTACAAGATGAACGCTTCTGATTCTGGTTATTTTTCTGTTTTAAAACAAATAAATGCAGAAGAATTCATACTCGGATTAATCATCCAGATTAACCGTTAGATAAATAACAATTCTTGTGCAAAGATTTCTAACTCCAAGTGATTTTGCAAGGAGAATAGCACTTCATTGCTTAAGAATTTAACAACGAAAATAGTTCATCTTGAACTCCAAACAAATAAAGGAACAAGTCTCTTAGTTTTATACGCTAAACTACAGGGTGATTTATGAAGCACTGACACATTTCTTTAATTATTCTGTTCGAAATTCACTCAATGCCCCAAGTTTAGCGCCAAATTAAGCAGAATGTTCTGGAGTTTCGATTGTCTATCACTAGATGCGCAGATGTTCATGTTTTATTCTTAATTGTTAGTTTTATTGTCGGCAACTGTTTTTGAGATTCTGTTCTAGTCAACGTGAAAATGGAGTACACATTAAATGAACGACTCTTCTTGTAAAGCAATACTGGATTACGAATTCAATTACAGCTACCCAAAGGGCATACCAGAGAAAATTTGGTGTTTGAATCCTCCCCAAAGAAACACAATACTGGGACTGGTAAATAAATTGGAAACAACTGGATCTCTGGTGAGTGAAAAAGGCAAAACCCGTTCATCTAGGCTTCCCACGGTTGTTGTTGACGTAAGAGGACGACTGGATCAGTCACCCAAAAAGTCATTAAGACGTTTGTCGCAAGAGACAGGGTAAAACTACTCAATGTGTCAGAGAGCTGTGAAAAGTGTAGGCCTAAAGCCGTAGAGGATTACGGTTGTCCATCAATTACAGGAACCAGATAAAGATAGACGACTGCATTATTGTCGTTGGTTTCAGGCGTTCATTGTGCAAAATTGTGCCATATTGTCCATCACATGGTTCCCAGTTGAAGCATGGTTCCATTTATCCGGCTATGTGAACTCAAATAACTCACGCTATTGAGCCAGCGAAAATCCACATGTTATTCATGAAGCACCTATGCACCCGGTTAAAATCGGAGTTTGGTGAGCAGTATCTGCACAGAGAATAGTGGGACCAATTTTTTTTTTAAAAACAATGTGAACACTGCAGAGTACCGACGGATTTTCAGCAGGACGGCGCTACATGTCATACATCAAATGAATCCATGGCACTAATTGCAAGTTTCTTTGACGACTAGATAATTTCAAAGACCTGTGGCCACCGAGATCTCCGGATTTGACATCGCCGGACTTCTCTCTATGGAATTACTTAAAAGTCAGGGTTTATGCCACACGTCCCCAGACATTGGACGATCTGAAGCACGACATTACACAGGAGATACAAGCTATTGGCAACAGAGTCCTCCAACGAGTGGCCAGTAACATGGAACGACGTGTTGAGTTGTGCCTTATGCAGGATGCAGATATTTTCAACATTTGCTATAGATGTAAATAATCTCCCAAAAGTCCTCTGCATTTCAGGTGTAATAAGTTGTCGCTGGCGTAACTCGTTTTGAAACAATTAAAGAAATAAATGTGTGAGTTCTTCATAAATTACCCTGTATTTCAACCATTACAAAGTGTTGACAGGACAAAACGTGCTACTTCAAAATTAAGATTAACGATCTAATTCACGTCACGTAGATGTACTGGGGAAGTTAAAACCAGTAGATTTTCCAATTACAGCATACTTTTCTGCGACGAGTAAATCACAGCATTTACTAGGTGCTTTGCTAAGTCCGCAGTCAGAGAAATAATATTCTGCTCGATATATGTACCTGGAATTGCATTAAAATTAGATTATACCAATTCCGCAAACCTGAAGATGAAAATGTTCTGATATAAGGTGCTGCAAAATAAGTTTTTATAGAACTTAGTACTGTGTAAATGGTGTCTTTACGCACAATTCTTTAGGTGTTTGATGGAGTTATAGTAAACGTAGACGAAGAGGAAGATGCATGATTTGAATGTTCAACACAAAAATACACATTTAACTGTAGCTGTCCTATTAAATTATTGAGTATAAAATGTCAAGGCCAGCATACAGAGACCAGCTTTCAAACAAATGACTATCGATTCGATTTATTCTATTGTATGTACCTTCTACAAAACGTGTAATGAAAGTATTTCTGCAACGTTTTATCTCGATTACATAACATAAATAAGCTTTCGTAAGAGTAGTTTGTAGAAGCCATATAAAAAAGTTTGATGTGTTGCACTCACATGACTTTCTCTACTCTTGTACAAACTGCTCTTACAAACGCTTATTCTCCAATCTAGCCCGCTGAGGTTATAATTTGCACAAACTATTTTATTGCTAATTTTCTTGTAGGTGCAAGGGCAATATGGTAGGCTTTAAGCGATAGTCAAATCTTTCAAGAGCTGGTTGCTATGTGGAGCATTCCTTTCTCTTTGCATGTCCAGAAAAAAAAATTCTATTTGAGAAAAAGTTTAAGCATTGGAAGATTCAAACAAATAACAAGGGATATCTGGGAAATGGTTTACTCTACAAAAAAGCGCATATGACATAAATTGTGTGTTTTAACGAGATCTACATTTATTGTGCAGTAAAATTTTGTCCATTTCTTACGTTTACCAGTCTTTCAGAATGAAGAGGACTTTTGGGGACACTCCCAGAAAATTCAAGATATACATTTCATTTGCCATGAAAATATCTTAAACATATTTTTATTTTAATCAAAATTGTTACAACCACTTTTGAGTAAATCAAAATTTTCGAAAAATGTTCCATGTAAAGGGTAGTCTAGGATGGGGGTATTTCGTTGAAAATCTACGTGTCGCATCCTTGGAAGATACTAAACTCAAATACCAAGTTTGGTATTTATCCGACTTTTCGTTTTTTAGTTATGCTGTTCACAGAGAGACTGACATGTTTCCTAAACTGCTTTATTTGGATTCAGGGCACCTCAAAACATGTATTTCCGGAGAAATATCGGTATAGAATTTTTGGTGGAATGTAATACTTCCCCTACTTACTGTACGTAGTAGAGAAAGTATCTAATAAACGATAGTGGGTAGAGAAAGTAATGTGGATTTTACACATAAGGTCTTTTTTTATTATTTTAATTAGTCACACGTTTTGCTTCGTATTTATGTAACTTATAAGGTGCAATCTCTATTTGACAGAGCTGAATAATTATTAGGACGATTCGAGTATATGGTGTGGCTATTGCTGAAAAGCAAGTTTTATATAACCTTGCTTTCTGTGTAAAATAACCGTCGTTCTGCTCTTGACATTTCCCTTACGTGGTTTGAAGGAGTGCCTATAAATGCAAGAACCATTCTCTGCGTAACCTACTGCCCCTGCATGGCTTCCTTCTCTTCGTTTGCTATGCTGACGAAGGGGTTTGTGCAACCTCAAGGAACGATACAATTTCGTGTTTTGCTGTGATTTCTCATCATATTTTATATCTTTATATTCTCAGAAGTACACTTGTGGAAGTTTCAAGCTGACAAGGTACGCTGAAATTGTCAAAAATCACATTCACAAAATATATACTTTTGGGGGGTTAAGAGGTTTTTAAGACATTTAAATAGCATTTAAATGCTAGTCTGCATTCCTTTAAACGAACGACTATATCATGCCCAGCGAGCAGTTCAGCAATTAACAAAAGAGGCCACGACCAAGAGAAGGCAATCAAAAAAACTGCAGCAATCCAGGAATGAAGATGCAGATGATTATGATCCTGGAATTGCTGAAGTGTGTCAGAATTTTAATGTTCAAACTTTAAATTCGGTTTTCTGAAAACAACATTTTTGGATACTTATGTACGTTTTTCTCAGAAAGTATGAAAGGTAGAGAGCTGAAATTTTCAGTACATGTATACAACACATAGTTAAACTTTCTGAACCACAATCATAATTTTATAACGTATATTAGTGATATTAAGAAAGCAACGACATTACTAATTTCCCAAATTTTTACTTTTTTGACTTCGAAAATATTTTTTTTCAAACCGGTATACATAACTAAATGATTGAGGTTCAGAAGATAGCTATTATACTAAGAACAAGCATGCGAAAGTGTGATTCTGTATTGCAAGTAGTATCAGAGAAAAACGTACATGAATTCACATGTTTTAAGAGTAACTTTTATTATTTTTCTGCTGAATGAAATAATTTTTACGGACTCAACTACATAAGCTATCAATGCAAAAACCACTTGAAGCAATTGTTATGATTTATAGAATAATTCATAAACATTTCAGGAAAAGCCATTGAGAACTTCAAGAGCAGTGGTAATTTAACACACTTAAGGTGTAATTTCAGGTGTTCAGACTACCTTGTCCCCTTCAGCTGTCCAAATCCTTCTGCTCCACGCTATGGCCTGATTTCCCTATACATTTCTACAATTCTCAGTGACTTTTGTTGAAATCCACACACCTAAAGTCAGCTAACAGTGGCTTTAATTCCCAGTCCCACCCGAGGGACGAACATAGGTCAGAGCGAGCTTTGTCAATACTTTTTTACCATTTTGTCGATCTTTAGTACCACCTAGAAACCTTCATCGCCGGTAATGTCTTGTGCCTAACACTAACTTTTAGCTAGTTGCAATTACATATATTCTTACAGTAGAATGATTGGTTTATTGTCTACTTTGAACTTACATGCAATTTATACAACGTTTACAATACAGTAGAGTTGCTTATTATTTCTCTTCCCCTTATATTTAATATTCTGTTGTATATATAAAGGGGAAGTATAATTTTCCACTATTTACTTTTTTTCATTGTTAAACTTTTCCGTATTTTCCCAAATTTGCTTCACATCTCTTTTAACCACTTCAACCTAATTTTTCCTAAACATTTTTCTGCTTTCTCCATATATGCATTTGATCTTGTATTACAAATCTTCCTAAATTTTAGCTCTATTGGTAAATTTTTCCATTTCTCTAGTATGAATTTCTCTCTTCCCTTATCCTGTCCTCGCATTCCAGAATACAATGTCAATTGTCATGTAATCCATTACATTTATACATCTCTTCCCCCTTCTTCTCCCTGATAGAACACTTAAATTCATTACAGCTGTCCTCGCCCATGCATACCCCATTCTGGCTTCTTTGTGGCATACTTCGATGTATCTTTCTTTTCCCCATTTCGGTTTTAAATATCTATAATCTATTAATGACCTTTTTTCCTTGAAATTACTCATAATTTCTTGTTTTCAATATCCTCCACTCTTGTTCTAATTTCTTTCCAGAAAACCTTACTTTTGTTGTTTCTTTCTGCCCATGTTTCCTCCATTCCTATTTCTTCCAACGCTGTCTGTACAGCCAAGTTTCTTTTTTCCCCATTTTCTCCTGTACAACCAAGCATTGCTTTAGTATCTCATTTTCTTCCAATAGTTTTATTCTGAACCAGTATTTGGTTGTCCTTTCTACCATTTTGCCTTTAGCTAACACCCTCCCTAGTTCTGCTTATGCTACTCCATTCGGCGAGCTTCTTGGTAATCCCAGGCTTATTTTGCAATCTTTCCTATGTATAGCATCTACATTGTCCCAACCTTTTTCCAGTCCCCATATCTCTGCTGCGTATAACATCCTTGCTTCCACCACTGTGCTGTATATCCTTTCTAGCCACGTAATTTGCATTTCTGGTATTTTGTTCACACATGCTCTGATTACCTGTATTGCTTGCTTCCCCTTTGCTAGTTCTTTTTTCTTCTGTTCTCCCCAATCCCCTGCACTATTGAGCTTTACTCCTAGTCAGTCAATAGTCCTCACTACTTCCAGCTCCGCTCCTTTCCAATATTGCTTTTCGGTCTTTCTTAGTTTATATCCTTTCTTAAAAATCAATTTTTCGATTTCTTTTTGTTTATTGTCAACCCCCAATCTTTACAGTATTTGCCAACTGCTTCAATAGCTTTACTTAGCCCCACAACTGAGATGGAACCTGCCACTAGATCATCTGCAAACAATAATCCAGGTATTTCCTTATTAATAATAACTGGTGAATGCTTATTCAATTTTTTCTCTCATTATAATATCTATAAATAGATTAAATGCACTGGACTAAGTTTGCACCCTTGTCTAAGCCCTAAACTATTCGCGTTCTCTTCAGTAATTTTTCCCTTAGCTATTTTCGCACACCGCTCATTATTTGCATATAAAAATGCTTTATATTATTCTTACAGTATAAAGTACTGACTGCAAATTATTGTTACCCCTTCATAAAATCACTGATTTAAAGAATCGGATGTCTTACATTTATGTGATTTTCTACACGTACATTCGCTTCCATTTTATGCCTTACCGCAGCTTTAGGCGGCATTCTACTGGCCTTCACAGGTAGAGTATCTGTTTACCTTTTCGCGCATGCAGTGGTGTCCTCTTTTATGTGCACAGTTCTAGATTATTCGCATTTGAATATATAACTTTGAGCGATTGCTTTACTCGTCATCACGTATAATAACCGCCATTAAATATATATATATATATATATATATATATATATATATATAATTAAAATCCTGTGTTGTACAATACATTCACGAAAAACTAGTTTTAATGGCAACATAATGTAAAACTGAAACACGTCCTACTTTTTACTCTCAAAGAGGACACTTTTACTAGACATTATTGGAACCTCTGTACAATATAAATATAAAATAAAACACTGTTTTGCACAATTTCTCCAACCTCTGTGGTGTATAGTGTTTCTGTCTCACATTCAAGAGATCCCGAGTTCGAATCTCGATTAAGGTGAGTAACCCGAATACGGTTTTTCCCTTATCCTGAAAAAAAAAACGAATGTCGGATAACTTTAAGCTCTGTGAAGCCTAAGCTCATTTGGGCATAATTTCATTCATAGTCCGATATGACCTATACAGTTAAAGGACGCTAAACTAAATATACAAACAAACAAAAACCACCTCCGTTAAATAACATTTTAATGGCAATAATTATAATGTAAAACTGAAGTAAATTATAATTTTTACTGTCAAAGAAGGCACATTTACTAGACTTTTAATAATCTATCCACGCGAATGCTGCATGGAATTGCCCTAGCAATGTCTTCAAATGGCAACTGGCTTCCCACATATCCACAATCCTTCCGATGCACCTCCAAAATATTTGCATGCATCGTGTGAGCTACAGTTAACACACACCATTGCTTGGTGGAAAAACAAAGGCAGAACGCTGCAGACATCCCTCTCTGCTATGTACGTGCCCGCTGAGAAGGTTGGTAGAATGCCTCCCGAAGCTGCGGTGACGGCATAAGTCGTATCTTTTAAAGATGCTGAACCCAAATAAATACCAGGTTTGATACTTATACGAACACACGCGGATCTTTTTCTAAAAATTCCTTTTTTATTCGGGGGGCAAAAACATATGTTTCAGATAAAATCTCAATATCGAATTTTTGGGTGGAATGCATTTTCTGATTTTGTTGTAGGTAAAGGAAGTATTGAAAAAAATCAAACCAATCTAAGGCTCGGAAGTTGGGACCTTGTGTGCCTAAGGGACCGGTATTCAATTTCCTACCATCACAGAGGTACTGTCACTGAGTATACGTTGCGTTAGCTTTATTTACGTAATACCTGCAGCTCCAGTTGACCGCAGGGCACACCGCGTCCCAAGTTTCTAGCCTTACCAATAACAATGGATATCTCGCAAATAGTTGATGCCACAAAAAGGTTGTGTAGAATTGAATTTTTAAAGATTTAAATTTGTGTGGTAGCTTTTTATCTATCTCTTATGGTTTATAGTTATAAAAACTTCATAAAATTCGTTCCATAAAAAGGGTAGTTATGGTTGGGGGATTTTCTTGAAAATCTTCTGGTCGCATCTTTTAAAGATGCTGAACCCAAATAAATACCAGGTTTGATATTTATCCGACACACACACGGACCTTTTTTTAAAAATTCTTTTTTTATTCGGGGGGCCAAAGCATATATTTCAGATAAAATCTCAATATCGAATTTTTGAATGGAATGCATTTTCTCTATCCACTATGTAGTTACGTGGTAGAGAAAGTAAGAAATGCATTGTCTTACAACAAAACTTCCGGGTGAATTTCTTTTATTCTATTTACATCGTGAACTGATCTGCTACCTTTCAATGATTACGTAGCACCGGCTGTACCGTGCACTTGTACAGGGTGTCTATTGCCTTGAAGGTTTAAAATTCCAGTACTGATCGAATCATACGGCAGCAAAAATGCAGCAGGTTCAAATACAGATTGTGGCTAGCTTAACATTTTTACTGGTTTATTTTGTTTCCACAACCATAATATGCAGCTGTGTTTATTACTAAACTGTATTCACTCTTAGATTGATCCGCACCAAAACAAAACGCAGGTGACCAGAGCACCGTTATAATATATCCTTCCGCCGTTCGCGCCAGAAATACTGTCATATTTTCACGACCAATTGTGGCGAGTACACGCGGCACTAATGCAAAAAGATCAGAGCCCTTATTCGGATAACTCAAACGGTGACTAGCATATTTTGTTAGGAGTTAAAGAAGATACGATTGACAATTACAACAAAATAAGTTTGCACTTACAATAATAGTTAATTTTAAAAGAAACAGCGAAAAGAAAAGTAACAGATATACAACCTACATTTATTCGCTCTCTGGAAGAGCACATTATCATCGGTTGGCGGCTCATTTTTAAAAACGAATTTGTGCACTGTTACGCAATTGCATTCTTCACAAAATCGTTACATTGTTGCATTGCCTATTTCACAGCTTTCTTTTTTTTTCCGGGTATAACAGTTTTCCTGTTTCAGATTTTTCTTTACGAGCATTGTTTATACATGTACTCGAAACAGCGGTGAACTTAGAAGTTAGTTTCACCAGTTCTTTCACCGTAAGTCTTGGATATTTAACACATAACTTATAGTAAACATTCAATAATATTGTTTTTTTTTCTTTTTTTTCCACCACTAGTCGATGGTTTGCCCGGCTTATGCTTTATATAAGTCGACGAAGACGCGAGAGCAAATTCACCGCCCTCTATGATACTAAGCAGAAACTGCGAATTTCATGCTGTAAACAGTATTCTGTGCATATTCAGTCAGATGACATAGGAATTGCATATTGGGACTTGTAGCTCTGTTTAAAAGTGCAAATTAGTGTTAATTAAACCCTTAGGTATTTGTATAGAATATTATACCATTTAAGGATAAATATATTTTAAAATTTAGATTATCAGCATGGGACTACTGTCCTGCGCGCATTGCTACGGTGTCGTACCACGGTGCACTGGTCACGTGGGTTTGTTTTGGCGCGAGTTAATCTAAGAGTGAATACAATTTAGCTGCCATACCCGATATTGCGCGGGTGACTTCTTAAATCTCCAATGCGTATTTAATTAAATTTACTCTCTGTACTCTTTATGAAATTATTGTACAATGGTGTAGAATATTTTTTATGCTGAATTCTACCCTTTATCCCTTAGAACTGTAAATTCATAAAATTCCCATTCCGTGCTATTCAAAATGGACCAAACATTCACGGATATTCATAGAAATGAGAATAAAATATTAGTACATTTTGTATTTCTAATCTTAGTCCCCCCATGAAACAATCTTCAAAATTCTGGAAATAAACAGCCTGTAAAAAAATTTTAGGTGTGAAACAATATCCAATTGTTTGAATCATTTTTATATAAGATAAAAATTATGAACAAAAATACCATGCAAAACAATAACATCAAAAAAATATTTATTTGATTAACAAGATTTTCCAAACACCAATCATCTGAAATAAATTAATGGTAAATGGATATGTCATCCAATTTTTGCTTTCTCTACCATGTACGTAGTAGGTAGAAAAGGTATTGCATTCCACCAAAAAATTCAATACCTAGATTTCACCGGAAATACATATTTTGAGGCAGCCTGAATCGGGGGGGGGGGCATTTTTAGAAAAAAGTCCGTGATCTGTGAGTCTGTAAACAGCTAACTCAAAAACTAAAAGTTGGATAAATACCAAACTTGGTATTTAAGTTCAGTATCTTCTAAAGATGCGGCACGAGGATTTTCAAGAACCCTCCCCCACGCCGAACTGCCCTTTACATAGATTTTTCGAATTCTTTATTTTCTAAAAAAATGGCTGTAACGATTTTGATTAAAATACTGTATTTTAGAGGTAGGTATTTACATGATAAATAAAATTAATATCTTGAATTTTCTAGGAATAGCCTGTGAAATCCTCTTCATTCTAAATTTTGTACAATTTTGTATAACTGGTAAACGTTAAGCGATGGACGAAAACGGACTACACAAAAAACGTATATCTCTTTAAAACACAGACTTCATTTAAAATAACCTTTTTGTGGCATTAGCCGCTTCCGAGATACCCTTATTAATGGTTCGAATTGTTCAATACTTGGCCATTCTTTTAAAATCCTGTCGATTTTCAATGGTTCGTGACGTCATGAAAAGAATATGGAATTTAAAAGCCAGCATACAGCGTCCAGTTCTTAAACATTTGACTATCGCTATTCCATTTGTATCTATAACGATATGTGTAATGTAGCTATTTCCGGAAAGGTTTATCCATAACAAAATGAAGTGGATGGGAAAATAAGCTTTGGTAAGAATAAATTGTACACCCACTAATAAGCGATGGTAGAGAAAGTAATGTGAATATAACACCAGATTTTTCCAGTATATAATCACTAATTTAAGTATATTTCCAGTAATTGTAGACACTCTGTTGTATTATGTCGCGAGCTTCTTCCTCTTTCCACTTATTTTGCTGAAGTCCGCATACTACACAGGAATTAAAAGTATCCATAGATGAAATTTCTAAATCTTGCCGTTTTTATCTCAATATTTTAAAAAATCTGATGTGTAACACTCACATCACTTTCTCTACTCTTGTACAAACTATTTTTACTAACGCTTATTCTCCATATGTTTCATGTTAATCGAGATATCGAGATGTTAATCTTATTGCTAATTTTCTTGTAGATGCAACGGGAATTGCTAGTCTTTAAGCGATAGTCAAATATTCTAAGAGCTGGTTGCTATGTGGAGTATTGCATTCTCTTTGAATCACCAGGACAAAAAAAATAAATAACGAATTTGAGAAAAAGTATAAATATTGGAAAATTTAAGGCAATAACAAGCAATATCTCGAAAATGCTTCACTCAACAATAAAAATGTATATAACATAAATTGCGTATTTTAACGCGATCTACATTTGTGTAGTAAAATTTTGTCTATCTCTTATGGTTTACCAGTTATGCAAAAGTCGTTCACAATGAACACTTTTGGAGACATTCCCAGAAAATTCGAGATATACATTTCATTTGTCATGAAAATATCTTAAACTTATGTTATTTTAATCAAAATCGTTAAAGCCATTTTTGAGAAAATTAAAACTTTCGAAAAATGTTCCATGTAAAGGTTAGTCTGGGGTGAGGGGGATTTTCTTGAAAACTTCCGTGTCGCATCTCTGGAGGATACTGAACCTAAATACCAAGTTTGGTGTTTATCCGACTGTTCGTTTCTGAGTTATGCTGTTCACATACACACACACACAGACACACACACGGACATGTTTCCAAAAATGCTTTTTTTTGGATTCAGGGGGTCTCAAAACATGTATTTCCGGTGAAATTCGGTATCGAATTTCTGGGTGGAATGCAATACTTCCCCTACTTACTATACGTAGAACAGAAAGTAAAAATTTGTCGCATGCTGCTCTACTACATTTATAAATGTGTTTTAAATTCCATGCAGATATTTTAATAGTTCTTGAGAAAAAGCATTTTATTTTAATTTTATTGTGTTAATCAGGTGTTACACATGATGCTGAAATCGTAATTTTGAGAAACTACATTATTGAAATACTAGTAACCAAAGTTTGTACATGGAATTTTTTTCACTCTTCTGGTTGTCCCCCCCCCAATAAAAAAACTTTAAATATCATTTTTGTAACGATTTATGCTCAGTGGTCGAATTAACTCTGTTATATCTTGAGCAATTTAAGTGTAGCAAAGCCATACGCCAGTTTAAGTTCATTCTCTCTGGGATTCTGATGAAAACTTGAATAAAATTGGTTACGAACTAAATCACACTACGGAACATTTTTAATGCGCAAAAGTGTAAGAAAAATCTGACGTGTTATACTCACATGACTTTCTCTACTCTTCCACAAACTATCTTTTACAAATGCTTATTCTCCATATACTTCATATTAATCGATATAAACATTTGCAGAAACTATATTATTACTAATTTTCTTGTAGATGCAAGGGGAATTGGTAGGCTTTAAGCAATAGTCAAATATATTAAGAGCTGGTTGCTATGTGGAGCCTTCCATTGTCTTTGCATGCTTAGGACATAAAAAAAAAGAATCACGAATTCCCATTTGAGAAAAGGTACAAGTATTGGAAAATTCGAACAATTAACAAGGAATATCGCGGAAATGGTTCACTCCACAAGTAAATAAATAAATGTATATGACAAATTGTATGTTTTAACGAGCTCTACATTTTTTGTGTAGAAAAATTTTGTCTCTTACGGTTTACCAGTTATGCAAAAGCCATTCAGAAAGAGGAGGACTTTTGGGGACATTCCCAGAAATTCAAGATTTTATCTGCTATGAAAATATTTTAAATATATGATGTTTTAATAAAAATCGTTAGAACTATTTTTGAGAAAATCAATTTTTTCGAAAAATATTCCATGTAAAGGGTAGTCTGGGGGGGGGTATTCTTGAAAATCTTCGTGTCGCATCTTTGAAAGATATTGAACCTAAATACAAAGTTTGGTATTTATCTGACTTTTCGTTTTTGAATTGTGCTGTTCACAGACAGACGCACACGCGGGCCTTTTTCTAAAAGTGCTTTTCTGGATCCAGGGTGCCTCAAAACATGTATTTCCGGTGAAATCTCGGTATCGAATTATTTTGGGTGGAATGCAATACTTCCCCTACTTACTATACGTAGTAGAGAATAAAAATCTGATGTGTTACACTCACATGACTTTCTCTACTCTTGTACAAACTATTTTTACAAACTCTTATTCTCCATCTATTTCATATTAATCCAGATAAACATTTGCAGAAACGATCTTTTGACATGCAAAGAGAATTACATTTTACACATAGCGACCAGTTCTAAAAATATTTGACTATCCCTTAAGGCGTACTATGTACCCGTTGTTTTGTATTTACAAGGGCAATATAGAAATACAGTAGCCTTTAAGCATAGACATATCTCTTAATAGCTGGTTGCTAGGTGCAACACCTTTCTCTTTGCCACAGATTAATACTCGTTGCATATCCAAGACAAAAAAAAATGAATAACGAATTCCCATTTGAGAAAATAAGTATTGAAAAAATTTAAGGGAATAAGAAGCAATATCTCGAAAATGGTTCACTCAACAACAAAAATGTATATGACATAAATTGTATATTTTAACGCGATCTACATTTTTTGTGTAGTAAAATTTTGTCTATCTCTTATGGTTAAGCAGTTATGCAGAAGTCGTTTACAACGAAGAATACTTTTGGAGACATTCCCAGAAAATTCAAGATATACATTTTATTTCTCATGAAAATATCTTAAACATATGATATTTTAATCAAAATCGTTAGAGCCATTTTTGAGAAAATCTAAACTTTCGAAAAATGTTCCATGTAAAGGGTAATCTGGGGTGGGGGGATTTTCTTGAAAACCTTCGTGTCACATCTCTGGAAGATACTGAACCTAAATACCAAGTTTGGTGTTTATCCGACTGTTCGTTTCTGAGTTACGCTGTTCACAGAGACACACACACACGGACATGTTTCCAAAAATGCTTATTTTGGATTCAGGGGGTCTTAAAACATATATTTCCGGTGAAATCTCGGTATCGAATTTTTGGGTGGAATACAATATTTCCCCTACTTACTATACGTAGTAGAGAAAGTAAAAATAAGTCATGTAAACGACATAAGGAGTAAATTGGGTCATATTCTTTGGATATTTAAAGGGTATTCTATGGCACTTAAATTTCAGCACCATTCAACAATGGTGATGAAGCTTTAAAGGGCTCCGAGGGAAAAACCATATTTCGTTTTGAGGTGTATTTATCTGAAATTGCTGTAATGTCTGAGCTTTTTGTATTGTTAATTTTACTAATGTCCCTCGTTTGGTCTTCATTTTCCTGAACGATATAAAGCAAACATGGACGATTTTTATAGTGCCAGATTTACATGTATGATCTGTAACAGGAGACAAAGAGAATGGGTGGGCAAGGAGTGGGGAGGTGGGAAATTGGGTCAGTAAGCTATGTGGAGAGACCACTAAGAACAGCTTCAAGAGGCTGAGGAATGAAAAGTCTCTCATAACGGAGAATTCATTTCCCCCGTTTTTTTTAAATTGATAACTGATCAAAGTTACTTCATCATCATAATCTTGGGCCATCAGGCCTGTCCCGACTTCAGGAATGTTGAATTGGTCTTGCCATCTTAGAAACGGTCCACCTTTGTTTCTTTAACCTTGAGGCTCATAATTGAATACGACTTTCGGGAATCTGCCAGTTATATGTTGAACCAATCTGTTGTTAATTTATCTAAAGGCTCATTTAGGTTATAGATTTGCAGTTCCTCTCTTATTTCTACATTTCTCTTCTGATCTATTAATCTATATACGGCCAATGTGCTGAGGAATTTTATTTACGAGCTTTCAACTCTTCTTCTGTCCTGTCTACTTATGGTTCCGTTTTCACTTGCGTAATAAAGGACCAGTTTCATACACAAAAACCAAAATAATGGCATTCCAGGGGAAAAAATCATATAACAGGTCAGTTTCAATTATCTGGGTATAGACATAACAGACACAGATACAAAATTGAACCAATTTCAAGCGATCTGTGGAACCACCAGAACAATACAAGAATAAAACAAGACCTACACAATTAAAGCTATACAAAACCCAAATTACTTAAAAACATTATTTTTTGAAGTACACAGCATACTAAAAAGTAGGCCTCAAATGGCAACACGGTCAATAAAGTTTTCATAAAAACTAAACTAAATACCATGGCGCTATGGCCCATGTGGGCCTTGGCCTGCCAACTCGATTGCCGGCCTCATGCCTACATACGCACGGCAGAGGTGGCCAGCATCACGCATCCCTCAGCCAGAATGTTGGCTCTCGAGGCCTGGGTCGCTGCCTATCGCAGCTCCTCAGTTTCCTCATAGTGCTGAGTGGGCACCGATCCTATACCCGGGACTTAAAACCCGTACCCCCAAGTGTGGGAACGAACCCGGGCGCATTCCATGACCAGGCGCAAGACAACCCGATTTTCATAATATAAACATATATATATATATATATATATACCTTTTTCTATACCTTTTCCACTCAAGTTTAAAGTAGAAGTAAACGAAACTTAATGTATCACTCCGCCGAGCACATGGCAGCACCACGTGGAGTATGACGGGAAGTAAGTACCAGTGAGAGGAAATTGCTTCAGACAGAATGCGAATACAGTATATTACGCAGTCTGGGTATATTTAGTTTTTATACATGTTAGCACCTATTCCTATATTATACCCTACATCCTAAACTTCTGACACATAATTCTAAGCAAAAATCACCTGACTTGATTTTTTTTCTATAGCAAGGTTTTAGGTGCATTTTTAGACCTTACAGATGCATACTGTTAGTTTATACCAGACAAATGATCTTAGTTCTGTAGTCTACTTCCTGTACCAGCTGCGTGAATGTATACAACACACTTAAATTCTAGCGCAACGTTCATTGGTCCTGTACATTCCTCTACCTATAATTGACATGAAAAAATTAGATAAATTATAGCGGCTCTATACGGGGTTAAAGATGTGGGAGAACCAAGATTTAGTGACTAAACAGTCCATGTGCAAAGTTTGAAACCCCGAGACTCTATAAAAAGGACGCCAACGTAACAGATACAATATGACCAACCTTCGCAATATACACCATGGAAGGGAACTCATTACATTTCTTCCAATATGTATCTGGTTCATAGAAGAATTACAAACCAAAAAGAGTAATAGTTTTTGCCGCAAATTAGATGTTTTATTCAACGAAAATGTATGGAGATAATAGTCAGTTACTTGTATGAGTAATCTATTTCTGTAGTAACCATGTGACATCGCATAGGGTTTTGAAATAATACTTCTGGATGTAAACAAAACACAGCATATCCCACTCCTCTCCTTAACCTGAAGGATAGTTAGCCTTTTTTTCCCTAACAAACACGACGAAAGGGTGTTGTAATGCTTTTGCGAAATAACTGGTACAACTGGCAAATTATTGACCTACACTAGAATGCAAAGCGGAAGAAAATCCTTCAGCAGAGGAAATACGCAACAATTAGGTTGCCTTTGCCAGAGTATGTCTAATTGGTTAAGAAGGTGTGAAGCTTGCAGGTGCGCAAATGATGGACATTTTAAATAATATCTGGGAAGCTGGTGAATCATTTGGTTTTTGTTTATTCTTTTGATGCCTATGTTAAAAGTACCATTTAGTAGACTTAAGGACCTAACGATGTAGTTGTTTTGTGTTTACATGACAGAAAGATGATTTGATGGATTGCATTACAATAGTACCAGTTGCAAAACGTATTTAAGCTTAACGTTGAACGAGCTGATGCAAGTATCGTAAATTTCAGTTTAGGTTACAAAATGCATCACTGGAAGATTCAAATGCATCTATTAGGAGGTAGCAAACACATAACGTTTGTTTGTTTACACCCATGAGACACACGCAACTCTGAAAGCGAAAGTGCAAGCTGTTTACGTGGTGTCCAACTGGTTTTGAAAGTGAAAATGACAACCCGCTACTACGGGTCGGCTAACGCTGCAAAGTTGCCAACATGTCTCTTTAATGTTCTCGGAAAAACCTAAAATATGTCCGCAAGAAATAGCAATAGAAAAGATGGAATTTACAAAATGTGTTCCATTAGCTTTGTAACTCTTTAAATTAAAATACTAACGTCCCTTCCACCCGGCATGTAACAGATGCATATTAGAGGAAGAGATGCCGGCTATGAATGGAACCTAACAGCTGAAATATCACCAGATTATAGTGATTTATCCCATAATGGTGGGAAAATGTCAAAGTTGTGTTTATACCCTTCGGTAAAATATAACCAGTATATTCACCCCTTTGGCCTATTCTTGTTACGCGACACACGCTACATGTTTTCTCCCCCCCCCCCCAAGCTCTAGCTAGGGGACAAAGCTCGCCCTCGCGCCACTGAGCTTGTTTTAACATGCCTGACCTAGAATCAATAATTTTGTTCATCTGGTGACTAAAGACTTTCCTATTAACTTCATGGATAGAAATTTTGATTCAAACTTGCCTATGTTTTAGTAAACACTAATAACTAGCGCTAACGTAAAGCTGATAAACACAAGTTCTTCGATTCAAATAAATTTTATTCATAGAGAAGTTAAACATTAAGAAGCTGTAGCGCTAGAATCGATCAACAGTTTGAATATCGAATTTCACACCTGGGAGCAAGATAGGTCTTCAGATTTATTCGACCTTTTACGCCAGTCGGTTTAAATGAACGACGGCATTAGGTCAGAGAGCCCCTTGTCTCAAAGGGGAAGTGCGGAAGTGAATCTCGGACTGCACGCGTTTCCGACTTTGTAAACAGGATGATATACTGCGATGGTGCAGAACTGTTTTTCATTAGAACATTTTGTGCGTTCTTTGCACGCGAGATAGAAGTGAGCACCGATCAGCCGAGGCACTCTACGCTATAAAAACCGTCCAATTATTTGAGTTACCTATCAGAATACATGCTGAGATTGCGAGTTTACGAGACTCAAGCGAAAGACGTTCCAAATGTAAATACTGGAAAGGTATGATACAAGTCCCATTTCAGTAAGGTGACCTCGAAGCTGTTGACATCCATCCCTTCCACTCATATTTCTGTAATCCTCTGTCAGAGGCACTGGTGATAAACTCACTTCAAGGTATTGACGTCATGAGCAGACAACCTCATGGCGGCATCGGCCGAATAAATCTGATGATCCCATATATTACCGTAAAGGGTCATTCTCAGGGGAATTTACGGGCTTAAGCATTAACATAAGGACATAAAATTTAAGCATAAACTTAACGCGATATGCTGTAATTCACAACCCACAAATGGAAACATAAACCGCAGCCAATCGCAAGAGTGCGTGAAGCAGCTGAGCTAATATAGGGGTCTGCAAAACGACCACCGACAGTGCACACGACAGAAGAAGTTATGAACAAGAGCTAGCTACCGGGTTTAAAGGACGTTAAACTCATAAAAAAGCACCATCTGGCACCACAATTTATTTACTATGATTTTAATAGTTATCCAGTGATTCCTGATCTGTGATCTTACACAGAAAGGCAGTTAGAAGTGAACACATGGAAAACAGAGAATCTGATGTGAGATGGCAGAATAATCAAGAGATGAGAATCGCTCTCTGATGGGTAGTTTCTTATGTTTGAGGTAGACATAAACGTGAAAGCTTGGACCTTACAAGCTTCCAAGTTTACGTTTAATTCAATGTTTACTTTCATGTTTTCGCGATTCATTGTGAAGTTGGCTTTATCCGAGTGTATTACCTTACATCCGACATTTGTTAAAATGCATGGAAGTTATACTGAATGGTCCATTTTAGCAAAAGCAGAGGTTGTGTCATACCACGAAATGCTCCGAAAAAATCTGATACATTCACATGACTTTCTCTGCCCTCTATCGTTTAGTAGTGTGTATACAAACTAGTCTTACTAAAGCTTATTTTAAATACATTTAATTTTAATCCAAATAAACCTTTGCAGAAAAAGCTACATTATACATTTCGTTATAAATACAAAGGGAACAGCGATAGTCAAACGTTTAAGAACTGGACGTTATACGCTGGCCTACAATTTAATACTATATCAATGGAATCCCGATAAACAACTGAATGCTGACACGACTTTAAAAGAAAGGCAAAGTATTGAACCATCCATTCGAACCATTAATAACGGATATCTCGGAAATGGCTGATGCCACAAAAAAACAGTTACTTGAAATAAATTGTGTTTTAAAGAGATCTACATTTCTTGTGCAGTACGTTTTCGTCTATCGCTTAACGTTTACCAGTTACACAACATTATACAAAAGTCCTTCGAAATGAAGAGGACTTCGGTCATTCCCAGAAAATTCAAGATATACATTTTATTTGTCAAGTAAGTGTCTTTAATATATAGTATTTTAATAAAAATTGTTAGGGCTATTTTTCAGAAAATAAAAAAAATTCCAAAATGTTCCATGTAAAAGGTAGTTTGGGGTAGGGAGATATTCTTAAAAATCTTCGTGTCGCATCTTTAGAAGGCAGTGAAAGTAAACACCCAGTTTGGTGTTGGTCCAACTTTTCGTTTTTGAGTTATGTTGTTCACACACACACACACACAAGGACCTTTTTCTAAAAATCTGAGACGATACATCCACATGACTTTCACTACCCTCTTTTATTAGTGGGTGTAAGAATTATTGTAACTCAAGCTTATTTTTCTATCTACTACATTTTAATCCAAATAAATCTTTGCAGAAATAGCTACATTACACATTTCGTTATAGATACAAAGAGAAAAGCGATAGTCAAATGTTTAAGAACTGGACGCTATATGCTGGCCTTAAAATTCTACACTGTTTCCATGCAAATGCGAGAAACAACTGAATGTTGATAATGACCATGAAATTCACAACTCAAAACCTTTAATAACGGATATCTCAGAAACGGCTTACACTACAAAAAAAAACTTATTTGAAATAAATTGTGTTTTAAAAATATCTACATATTTCCTATAATACGTTTTCGTCTGCCGCTTAAAATTTACAAGTTATACACGATTATACAAAATTTCTTCAAAATAAAGTAGACTTCACAAGCTATTCCCAGAAAAATCAAGATATAAATTTTATTTGCCATGTAAATATTTTTAATATACAGTATTTTAATAACAATAGTTGAGCCACGTTTTCTAGAAAATCAAAATTTTCGAAAAATCTTCCATGTAAAGGGTAGTTTGGGGTGGGGGATTTTCTTGAAAAACTTCGTTTCGCATCTTTGGAAGGTACTGAACTTGAATACCAAGTTTGGTGTTAAGGCGACTTTTCGTTTTTTGAGTTATGCTGTTCATAGGGACAAACACACAAGCGGACCTTTTTCTAAAAATGCTTTTTAGGATTTAGAGTCCTCAAAACATGTATTTCCGGTGAAATCTCGATATCGAATGTTTGGGTGGAATGTAATACCTTCTCTGCCCACTATGTACGCGGTAGAAAAAGTAAAAACTAAACTAAACTCCCAGGAAATGAGGGTTGGTCCTTACGCCTCAATTATTTGCAAGTAGAGTATCGAAGTATCAGAGCTAATTGCGATCGATTTCAGGTTCGATATGCAGTTTCTCTACCTCCGGTAAAATATCTACAAGCAGAGTAACGTATGTCGATGTGAAACGAAGATACAGTACCTATTTGAAATGCATAAACAAACTGTCACCTTGCAAGTGGTTTAATGCGCAAAACGGCCAGGGCAACGAACGAAGAGCGAGAGAGCAAGCAGCATCCCACGGTCAGAGGACTGGTCCAGCCATGTCCATGGAGACCTGCTTGCCTGAGTGGTAAATCACACTGCTGCCGGGACAATTTTCATTCATGAGCCTTATGGGGTCGGCAACCCGTAGAACCTTTTCTCGCGTAGTTGTTCAGTACTTGCTACAGAGAGCCAAAAAACTACGAACCGGCTGCGTGGTGTTTTTCCTGTCCGTGTTCTCGGCGCTCGTTGTCGTCTGCCGCTATCATAAAAAGGCGCAAATGAAACCATGCAACATTTTTAAAACTACTTTTAAAGGCTTTATTTACCAACTTTATGAAAGGAGATGCTGAAACCGGCCACCGTCGTTGTCCATACATTTTTTGCATCTTTTTAGGAAACTATCCATCACTCGTCATAGTTCACGCTGAGAAATGCTGGCAATTTCCTGGCAGATATTTTGTTTTAATTCTTCCAGAGTGTGTGGGTCTGTCTTGTACACTTTGTTTTAAGTTACCCCAGAGACAGAAATCGCAGGGGGTTAGGACGGGGGGCCACAAATCTCTACTAATAATTATGTCCTCAAACACACTTTCATAAAGCTGTTAAGTAAAGCCTTTAAAAGTAGTTTTAAAAATGTATGGTTTCATCTGCGCCTTTCTATGATAGTGGCAGACGGCAACGAGCGCCGACGACTGGATAGAAAAAACACCGCGCAGTCTTTTGGCTCTCCCTGTATTGCACAGGTTACGTTTCACAAGGGCCAAAGGCAGGGTGTCTACTGCCTTGAAGGTTTAAAACTCCAGTATATTTCCAATATAAGTTTGGACAAAATTCCAGTACTGTATCAAGTAATATTGCAGTAAAAATTCTGCAGTATTCAAATGTATATTGTGGCTAGGTTAGCATCTTTACTGGTTTTATCTTGTTTCTGCAGCCACATCTTTTTAAATCTCAAATGATGATTTGATTAAATTTACTCTCTGTACTCTTTATGAAATTATTATATAATGATCTAGAGATTTTTACTTTCACTACTACTATAGTAAGTAGGGGAAGTATTGTATTCCACCCAAAAATTCGATACCGAGATTTCACCTGAAATATATGTTTTGAGACCCCCTGAATCCCTCAAAAAAGCATTTTTGGAAACATGTCCGTGTGTGTGTGTGTGTGTGTGTGTGTGTCTGTGAACAGCATAACTCAGAAACGAACAGTCGGATAAACACCAAACTTGGTATTTAGGTTCAGCATCTTCCAGAGATGCGGCATGAAGGTTTTCATGAAAATCCCCCATCCCAGATTACCCTTTACATGGAACATTTTTCGAAAATTTTAATTTTCTCAAAAATGGCTTTAACGATTTTGATTAAAATATCATATATTTAAGATATTTTCATGACAAATGAAGTGTATATCTCAAATTTTCTGGGAATGTCTCCAAAACTATTCTTCATTGTGAACGACTTTTGCATAACTGGTAAACCATAAGAGATAGACAAAATTTTACTGCACAAAAAATGTAGATCGCGTTGAAATACACAATTTATGTCATATACATGTTTTTTGTTGAGTGAACCATTTTCGAGATATTGCTTGTTATTCCCTTAAATTTTCCAACACTTTTTCTCAAATGGGAATTCGTTATTCGCTTTTTACTTTCTCTACTACGTATAGTAAGTAGGGGAAGTATTGTATTCCACCCAAAAATTCGATACCGAGATTTCACCGGAAATACATGTTTTGAGACCTCCTGAATCCAAAAAAAAGCATTTTTGGAAACATGTCCTTGTGTGTGTCTTTGTGTGTGTGTGTGTGTGTGTGTGTGTGTGTGTGTGTGTGTGTGTGTGTGTCTGTGTGTGTGTCTGTGAACAGCATAACTCAAAAACGAACAGTTGGATAAACACCAAACTTGGTATTTAGGTTCAGTATCTTCCAGAGATGCGACACGAAGGTTTTCAAGAAAATCCCCCCACCCCAGACTGCCCTTTACATGGAAAATTTTTCGAAAATTTTAATTTTCTCAAAAATGGCTCTAACGATTTTGATTAAAATATCATATGTTTAAGATAATGTCATGAGAAATGAAATGTATATCTCGAATTTTCTGGGAATGTCTCCAAAAGTATTCTTCATTGTGAACGACTTTTGCATAACTGGTAAACCATAAGAGATAGACAAAATTTTACTACACAAAAAATGTAGATCTCGTTAAAATACACAACTTATGTCATATACATTTCTTTTGTTGAGTGAACCGTTTTCGAGATATTGCTTGTTATTCCCTTAAATTTTCCAATACTTATACTTTTTCTCAAATTCGTTATTCATTTTTTTATGTCCTGGACTTGCAAAGAGAATGGAATGCGCCGCATAGCAACCAGCGTTAAAATATTTGACCATCGTTTAAAAGCTACCATATTCCCCTTGCATCTACAAGAAAATTAGCAATAAGATTGACATCTCGATATCTCGATTAACATAAAGCATATGGAGAATAGGCGTTTGTAAAAATAGATTGTACAAGAGTAGAGAAAGTCATGTGGGTGTAACACATCAGATTTTTTTTTATGTCCTGGACATGCAAAGAGAATGGAATGCGCCACATAGCAACCAGCGCTTAAAAGATTTGACTATCGCTTAAAGCCTACCATATTCCCCTTGCACCTACAAGAAAATTAGCAATAAGATTAACATCACAATTAACATGAAGCATATGGAGAATAAGCGTTTGTAAAAATAGTTTGTACAAGAGTAGAGAAAGGCATGTGAGTGTAACACATCAGATTTTTTTTATTCCAAGTTCTCCCCATTAACTCTTAGAAATGTAATTTCATAAAATTCCTGTAATATTCATAATAATGCACCAAAGTTCATGATATTTACAAAAACAGGAATGAAATATCAGCTAAGTTTGTATTTCCAACTCTAGCCGCCTCCACCACCACCTTCCTTGCAACAATCTTCATAATTCTGGAATTGTTGTATAGGTTGTAAAAATGTCAAAGGTAAAAATGATGGAAAAACAGATATCATGCAAAACAATAACTTATTCAAAAATACTTATTTAATTAGTAAAATCCTTCAAGAAGCAATTACCTAAAATTTAATCTCAATAAATCTAATATAGTATGAATATTACATCCAATTTTTCCAGTATATACCTACTCGTTATTCCAGTATAATTTCAGGATATACGGCATGTAAAAGAAATGACTCCGCCTCACGTCGGAATTCTGGTAAATGAATCAGCTGATCAGGCAGCCATAGAAGCCACCAAACACCCCCCTCAGGACATCAAGATCCCACACACGGACTTCATCAAGAAGACTTGCATTAATCAATGGAGACAAACATGGAAAACCACATCTAGAAGCAAGTTACACGATATCTACATTTCCGAGTTCAAAATTCAACCGCAAAGACCAAGTTGTATTAATTCGACTACGTATTGGACATACTTCTATAACAGCCTACAGATGCCCCAAATTCAGCACAACAAAAAACTTTATGAAAACGACAAAATTGTATAATAATATATAGCACACCTATCTAGAGAATTTAATGTTGTATGTACTATTACTGTTTTAAAATATTGTATTTTCATTGTAATCATGTGTTCTAAAGTTGTCGCGATATGACTTTATAATTGAAGCGACAATAAACAATAATAAAAAAAAAGCTATATTTCCAGTATTTCAAGTATCAGTAGATACCTGGCTAAAGGGAGGTAAACAAAGATGAAGGGTAACTTAGATGAGTTTCAGATTTCAAAACAACCCTACAAATATGATTATGCATGCTATACATCAGGGGCGACCAACTCTAGGCCCGCGGACCATTTAAAAAATTAAATTGACCCTAAAATTACCATCATAACGCCCTCCAAACTAAACACGGCTAATAGCATTTACTTTCCCCAATAGTATCAAGCAACTTTTATTCAAGACATTTCTTTCTATAACGCTTAATTTTGGAGGTATTGTCAGCCTCAACTTAAATGGCCCACCTGTATATATACACACACTTTTTTTTTTGCATTTATTTTACGTGGCTTTAACTACGTGGTCATATTGCGGCGAATTTGTTAGAAGATCCTCGTGTATAGGAGTGTGACGGACAGTTAGCCCTCTAGGTCTCATCCTTGTACCATATCATCTTGATTTGTCACGCGCCCAAAGAGGCCTTAGTGCTAGGCAACTGTATCTCTGCTTCTACTCTTGCCGGGCATATGGCATTAGGATGCTTTCATTATCTATGGACAGATGGCAGAGCATTTGCTATGCCACCTATGTTCATTTTTACTATTATTTTAGACTTAAAATAGAACTTTGGGTCGTGGTATTATGTATCCAATCTGGTATTTACCTTGTCGACTGAAGGAAACCACGGGAGAAAAACGAAAAGAAAAAAAAAAAGACCTATCGAATGCGGTCCACAGGCGATACCGCCTAATCCCGCTTAGCATTCTATATGTTGTGTAAAGGGCAAAAACTTATTTTCCTTGGTTCTTACACCTATTTAATTGTTAAGCTTTAGTTAATGGAGAAAAGTCTTCAGTTATTTATTCTTCCAAATTAGAGGCAGTTGCAGATGGCCGTTAACTGCTGCAGTTGGAGAATTGAATGCTATTGTTCGTTAACGTTCCTTCAGCAATGTAAACATTGCGTATTGAATATCACCTTGAGTCAAAAGGAACGGCAGCGTGTGCTAAGCATTTCAAATCAGTACGGTTACGCCACCAACAATGACGAAATTACTGCAGCAACACGCAAATGACAACGTTAATTAAGGCCGGTGTCGCGTGAGGGAGCGCTGATTTCACTTCCTCCCTAGAGTCCCTGTATACAGAGAGTAATTCCATATGAAGTTCAGCGCCATTTTCTATCCAACCAGCTAAGCGAATATGCAGCCTTATGGGGCAATTAGAAAAACTCAATTGCTTCGTTGTTTACAATTTTAATGCAGGATGGCGATTGAAATAGCTTTCTTACTGTGGGGACTCGCAGCACACAACTACAGATCAGCACATTTATCTACCCTTTATCATGGTGTCTATGATTTGATTGGAAAGCCCTTTGTTCTCTGTTGTTCGTCTGCTAAATTAAAATGATTTGACGTAGTGTATTTGTATTTAAATATACATTTTAGCATTAAATGGTAAGTGTGAAGATAGATATGAAATGTTTTAAATAGAACTTTAAAAGGGAATAAATAATAGGATTTTAGGATTAATTATGTAAAGGGCATGTAGTTATAGATAGTAGGAAAGGAAAACATAAATTATAAAATAAATGTATTATAATATATATACATATATACACGATTATAAATAAGGTAGATGATTCTAATTTTCTTTTGTAATTTAAAGGAAATTAATAAATAAAAATGCAAATGAATGAAATATTCTTAATTTGTATATAATTATTTTAGTGTGAAAGTATAAATTTAAAAATACAAGTAAATTTGTAAATTATTATTACAATACATTAAGTAAGTTTTATTATATATTAGTTTAACTTTATAATAAAAAAAGAACTTATCTAAGCTAGAATATTTTGGTAAATAGTACTGGATCCCAGTATGGTTAGTTAAGTAGCTGGATAGCAATATTAGTATAGATTTATAGATTTTGTAATTATTATTTATTTACACCTTTACTATCTATTATTCATTTTCTTTACTTACGTTTTCTATTTTATGTTTTCTTTGTGTGTAGTTATGTAGTAATTATAGACCTAATCTGCAAATGAATGTTGCATATAAGAATTGAAAATTTTGATTCAATAAATAGAAAATTTGGATTTATGCCGGGGTTGAATATTTCTGTGACCCTCATTATCTGCCTAGGCTGACTCTTGTTCATAATTAAATCCGCCACAAGTTAAACTGGCATGACAATGTAATTTATAGATAATTCAAATTGTGAATTAAAGTTAATGCGTTGTATTTTAAACTATGGCAAGCACCGAATTTCTGAGTATTCATTTCACAGAATTTCAGATTGTTTTATTCCACAGAACCTCAAAAGAATTATGCTCATCTTAGTTCATTAATTGAAATTCTTCTTTATTGACAGGTAGCTAAACTCATAAAAATGATAATTCCATATTAGTAATTTATGCAACATGTGGACATAGTCTTGGTGATTATGGCATGAGTGTCATAATATGATTATCCACGAGTTGGATACATTTTATGCACTTAGCATTATAAATTGTAGGAAATAAATCATGAAATAGTTCGGTATCCATAGCTGACGTAAGTGGCGTCTTTGTATGTTACGAGATAGTATATTAGCTTCTCTCCCTGCATTTAATTTATTACCTATTCATAAGACAGTCACTTGAATGCGTTCCTTTCCTGGGAGAGAAGTCAGCAGGTGTTACGGACTGTGATGTAGCCTATTATGAACACAGCAACGTTAAGTACTTATAAATTCATATCTTAATTATTCTATACTTAATCGTGTACAGAAGTATTGGATCTTCGTTGCTCAGAGAAAACAACAACCAAAATGGTTTCATTTTCTTTCCATAAGCCACAACTACTGTGATACCACTATTACGTCATTGCAATTATTGGCACGCGTACCATAATGATCCAATTAAGTACGATATTGAATACAGTAATAACCTTGCTAGGACTGTATAAATAAATATTATCGCTTATGTTATGTGTTGAGGCAATATTTTATATCACAACACTGTGAATGCCAGAGTGATTGTAGTGTAAATTAATATTATTGTATGTACAGGATTTTAAATGTTTGTTAACCATAAGTATTGTTAGGAAATAAGTTTACACGGCCTTACTGAAACTGACAATAGAAGTGGGTAACAATAAACCGAGGGGATGAGTTGTTTATCACTAAGAAGAGACAAACAATGACGTCAAGGTAGCGTGCCTTTATTTTTAGAAATGGAGGGAATATCTTCCCTAGAGTATATATGTTAGTAGTGGTGATTGGCTGGCCAAAACAGACGCTAAAGTAGGCGCGATTTGGTAACCAATAGCAGCTCTGTTATAATGTTTAGGCAATTCGAGGTGAAGGAGTATATATTCTCAAGCCATAAGCAAGTTTCGCACAGTTTGGAAGAGTCTCTCACGAGGTGCACGTCACACAGTTTTGAAGAATCTCTCACGAGGTGCACGTCGCAGAATTAGTTACAAAAATGTAAAGTATGCGAAGTAATTGGTGAGCGGCAACTATAACGACTGTAGTTACATTCAGCAATATCACAGTTTCAGTCAGGCGTGTATAAAGATTAAATATGTGAATTATTAATTGTGACGGCAATAAAAGTGTAGAAACAATTTTTTTTATCAGTGTTATCTTTTAGCAACAACTCATTTCCGTTTACACGCCCTGCTTAGAGATACTTGCTCGACTGAGTTATAATAGCTAGCCGGAGGACAATGAACGCAAATTTACAATAATAAAACAAGAGGCGCCCAGTAAATAAGATAACACGAGCCATGAGAACTGCGACAGTGTATGTGAAAAAAATTGATTTGATAACTCCGTCTCAAATGGAATTAACCATGTTTGATTCAAGTTTATTTTTCTGTAGAATATAAACTTTAGAACACACTATGCAGAGATTAAGTTACTTTTTTATGAAAGAAGGAAAAATATTAGGCTTCCCATTCTTCAGTATCTATACGAAGTGCAGCAACGGAAACTGCAAGAAAACTAATTATAATGGTTATGTTGAACAGACATCACGAGACCTATGTGCAGTCACTGTCAAGAAGCAACCAGACTTTACATATAACTAGGATTAGGATTTTTACGACCTAAAATTTACTATAATATGCAAAAAAAAAAGTAATGCGGTTATGACCAAACATTTACAAAAGTATGCACGGTAACATAATAAATATATATATTACCTAAATATTACCTAAAATATTATGAGGTACAATAACAGTTGTAAAATAAATTAAGTCAGTTTATAACAATTTCCTTCTACCATGATTATTTGAAAAGAGCGGGGTTTCATATATAATGCCCATAGGCGGCTGCACTCTCGTATCGGTAGGTTGGTAGTAGTTCTGTATATTGTTGACCCTACCTGAATTTCACATACCACAAAATGGAGGTGACACAGAGGAGCAATACAGCGCAATAAAATTTTATTTTCGTTTAAATCATGCAGCATCTGAAACTTTCGAAAAGCTGAAGCAACCTTATTGTGAAGATGCACTACCACGTGCAACAGTGTTTAGGTGGTTCAAGGACTTCAAAGAAGGGCGAGTCCTCTGTGCTAAGCAAGCTGGGCCTGGTGTTTCGGTTTCTGCTATGACTGAACTCAACATCAACACAGCTGCTGTGATTGTTGTTCCCCCTCATACTACTGTTACAGCTGCGTACTACACGTTAGTATTGGCTAGCACATTGCAAGGAAACGTCCAGAACTTCATCGGAATGGGTGGCGACTTCATCACAACGCAAATCAAGTCCAGGAATTTTTTACTAAATTCAACATTAGCTGTCTGTCGCATCCCCCTTATAGCCCCGATCTTGCCCCCTGTGATTTCTATTTATTCCCATCACTAAAGGCAAACCTCCGGGGCATTCGACTTGAGAGCACTGAAGCAATTCTGAAGAAAGTGAGGCGATTCTCAAAGAACTGACAAAGAATGGCCTGCACCATGTGTTCGAGGACTGGCAGAGACGCTATAAAAAGTGAATTCAAGTAGGAGGGGACTACTTTGAAAAATATGTCAACATTGAAATGGAGTAATAAATATCTGTGAAAAAAAATCAGTCTCAGTCTTTATTGATCAGCCCTCGTAACTAGGGATTTTGATACTGTAGTATGTTTTTACTTTCTCTACTACGTATAGTAAGTAGGGAAAGTATTGTATTCCACCCAAAAATTCGATACCGAGATTTCACCGGAAATATATGTTTTGAGACCCCTTGAATCCAAAAAAAGCATTTTTGGAAACATGTCCGTGTGTGTGTCTGTGTGTCTGTGAACAGCATAACTCAGAAACGAACAGTCGTATAAACACCAAACATGGCATTTAGGTTCAGTATCTTCCAAAAATTCGACACGAAGGTTTTCAAGAAAATCCCCCCACCCCAGACTACCCTTTACATGGAACATTTTTCGAAAATTTTAATTTTCTCGAAAAAGGCTAACGATTTTGATTAAAATATCATATGTTTAAGATATTGTCATGAGAAATCCAACGTATGTCTCGAATTTTTTGGGAATGTCTCCAAAAGTATTCTTCATTGTGAACGACTTTTGCATAACTGGTAAACCATAAGAGATAGACAAAATTTTACTACACAAAAAATGCAGATCGCGCTAAAATACACAATTTATGTCATACACATTTCATTTGTTGAGTGAACCGTTTTCGAGCTATTGCTTGTTATTCCCTTAAATTTTCCAATACTTATACTTTTTCTCATATTCGTTATTCATTTTTACTTTCTCTACTACGTATAGTAAGTAGGGGAAGTATTGCATTCCACCCAAAAATTCGATACCGAGATTTCGCCGGAAATACATGTTTTGAGGCCTCCTGAATCCAAAAAAAGCATTTTTGGAAACATGTCCGTGTGTGTGTGGGTGTGTGTGTGTGTCTGTGTGTGTGTGTGTGTGTGTGTGTGTGTGTCTGTGAACAGCATAACTCAAAAACGAACAGTCGGATAAGCACCAAACTTGGTATTTAGGTTCAGTATCTTCCAGAGATGCGACACGAAGGTTTTCAAGAAAATCCCCCCAGCCCAGACTACCCTTTACATGGAAGATTTTTCGAAAATTTTAATTTTCTCAAAAATGGCTCTAACGATTTTGATGAAAATATCATATGTTTAAGATAATGTCATGAGAAATGAAATGTATATCTCGAATTTTCTGGGAATGTCTCCAAAAGTATTCTTCATTGTGAACGACTTTTGCATAACTGGTAAACCATAAGAGATAGACAAAATTTTACTACACAAAAAATGTAGATCGCGTTAAAATACACAACTTATGTCATATACATTTCTTTTGTTGAGTGAACCGTTTTCGAGATATTGCTTGTTATTTCCTTAAATTTTCCAATACTTATACTTTTTCTCAAATGCGTTATTCATTTTTACTTTCTCTACTACGTACAGTAAGTAGGGGAAGTATTGCATTCCACCCAAAAATTCGATACCGAGATTTCACCGGAAATACATGTTTTGAGACCTCCTGAATCCAAAAAAAGCATTTTTGGAAACATGTCCGTGTGTGTGTCTGTGTGTGTGTGTGTCTGTGTGTGTGTGTGTCTGTGTGTCTGTGTGTGTGTGAACAGCATAACTCAAAAACGAACAGTCGGATAAACACCAAACTTGGTATTTAGGTTCAGTATCTTCCAGAGATGCGACACGAAGGTTTTCAAGAAAATCCCCCCACCCCAGACTACCCTTTACATGGAACATTTTTCGAAAATTTTAATTTTCTCAAAAATGGCTCTAACGATTTTGATGAAAATATCATATGTTTAAGATAATATCATGAGAAATGAAATGTATATCTCGAATTTTCTGGGAATGTCTCCAAAAGTATTCTTCATTCTGAACGACTTTTGCATAACTGGTAAACTATAAGAGATAGACAAAATTTTACTACACAAAAAATATAGATCGCGTTAAAATACACAACTTATGTCATATACATTTCTTTTGTTGAGTGAACCGTTTTCGAGATATTGCTTGTTATTTCCTTAAATTTTGCAATACTTATACTTTTTCTCAAATTCGTTATTCATTTTTTTATGTCCTGGACATGCAAAGAGAATGGAATGCACCACATAGCAACCAGCGTTAAAATATTTGACTATCGCTTAAAAGCTACCATATTCCCCTTGCATCTACAAGAAAATTACCAATAAGATTGACATTTCGATATCTCGATTAACATGAAGCATATGGAGAATAGGCGTTTGTAAAATTAGATTGTACAAGAGTAGAGAAAGTCATGTGAGTGTAACACATCAGATTTTTTTTTTATGTCCTGGACATGCAAAGAGAATGGAATGCGCCACATGGCAACCAGCTCTTGAAATGTTTGACTATCGCTTAAATACTACCAATTCCCCTTGCATCTACAAGAAAATTAGCAATAAGATTAACATCTCGATATCTCGATTAACATGAAGCATATGGAGAGTAAGCGTTTGTAAAAATAGTTTGTACAATAGCAGAGAAAGTTATGTGAGTGTAACACATCAGATTTTTACTTTCTCTACTACGTATAGTAAGTAGGGGAAGTATTGCATTCCACCCAAAAATTCGATACCGAGATTTCACCGGAAATACATGTTTTGAGACCTCCTGAATCCAAAAAAAGCATTTTTGGAAACATGTCCGTGTGTGTGTCTGTGTGTCTGTGTGTGTGTGTGTGTGTCTGTGTGTGTGTGAACAGCATAACTCAAAAACGAACAGTCGGATAAACACCAAACTTGGTATTTAGGTTCAGTATCTTCCAGAGATGCGACACGAAGGTTTTCAAGAAAATCCCCCCACCCCAGACTACCCTTTACATGGAACATTTTTCGAAAATTTTAATTTTCTGAAAAATGGCTCTAACGATTTTGTTTAAAATATCATATGTTTAAGATAATGCCATGAGAAATGAAATGTATATCTCGAATTTTCTGGGAATGTCTCCAAAAGTATTCTTCATTGTGAACGACTTTTGCATAACTGGTAAACCATAAGAGATAGACAAAATTTTACTACACAAAAAATGTTGATCTCGTTAAAATACACAACTTATGTTATATACATTTCTTTTGTTGAGTGAACCGTTTTCGAGATATTGCTTGTTATTCCCTTAAATTTTCCAATACTTATACTTTTTCTCAAATTCGTTATTCATTTTTTTATGTCCTGGACTTGCAAAGAGAATGGAATTCGACACATAGCAACCAGCGTTAAAATATTTGACCATCGCTTAAAAGCTACCATATTCCCCTTGCATCTACAAGAAAATTAGCAATAAGATTGACATCTCGATATCTCGATTAACATAAAGCATATGGAGAATAGGCGTTTGTAAAAATAGATTGTACAAGAGTAGAGAAAGTCATGTGAGTGTAACACATCAGATTTTTACTTTCTCTACTACGTATAGTAAGTAGGGGAAGTATTGCATTCCACCCAAAAATTCGATACCGAGATTTCACCGGAAATACATGTTTTGAGACCTCCTGAATCCAAAAAAAGCATTTTTGGAAACATGTCCGTGTGTGTGTCTGTGTGTGTGTGTGTCTGTGTGTCTGTGTGTCTGTGAACAGCATAACTCAAAAACGAACAGTCGGATAAACACCAAACTTGGTATTTAGGTTCAGTATCTTCCAGAGATGCGACACGAAGGTTTTCAAGAAAATCCCCCCACCCCAGACTACCCTTTACATGGAACATTTTTCTAAAATTTTGAATTTCTCAAAAATGGCTCTAACGATTTTGATTAAAATATCATATGTTTAATATATTTTTACAACAAATGAAATGTATATCTCGAAGTTTCTGGGAATGTCTCCAAAGGTATTCTTCATTGTGAACGACTTTTGCATAACTGGTAAACCATAAGAGATAGACAAAATTTTACTACACAAAAAATGTAGATCGCGTTGAAATACACAACTTATGTCATATACATTTCTTTTGTTGAGTGAACCGTTTTCGAGATATTGCTTGTTATTTCCTTAAATTTTCCAATACTTATACTTTTTCTCAAATTCGTTATTCATTTTTACTTTCTCTACTACGTATAGTAAGTAGGGGAAGTATTGCATTCCACCCAAAAATTCGATACCGAGATTTCACCGGAAATACACGTTTTGAGACCTCCTGAATCCAATAAAAGCATTTTTAGAAACATGTCCGTGTGTGTGTCTGTGTGTGTGTCTGTGTGTCTGTGTGTGTGTCTGTGTGTGTGTCTGTGAACAGCATAACTCAAAAACGAACAATCGGATAAGCACCAAACTTGGTATTTAGGTTCAGTATCTTCCAGAGATGCGACACAAAGGTTTTCAAGAAAATCCCCCCACCCCAGACTACCCTTTACATGGAACATTTTTCGAAAATTTTAATTTTCTCAAAAACGGCTCTAACGATTTTGATTAAAATATCATATGTTTAAGATATTGTCATGACAAATAAAATGTATATCTCGAATTTTCTGGGAATGTCTCCAAAAGTATTCTTCATTATGAACGACTTTTTCATAACTGGTAAACCATAAGAGATAGACAAAATTTTACTACACAAAAAATGTAGATCGCGTTAAAATACACAATTTATGTCATATACATTTCTTTTGTTGAGTGAACCGTTTGCGTGATATTGCTTGTTATTCCCTTAAATTTTCCAATACTTATACTTTTTCTCAAATTCGTTATTCATTTTTTTATGTTCTGGACATGCAAAGAGAATGGAATGCCCCACATAGCAACCAGCGTTAAAATATTTGACTATCGCTTAAAAGCTACCATATTCCCCTTGCATCTACAAGAAAATTATCAATAAGATTGACATCTCGATATCTCGATTAACATGAAGCATATGGAGAATAGGCGTTTGTAAAATTAGGTTGTACAAGAGTAGAGAAAGTTATGTGAGTGTAACACATCAGATTTTTTACTTTCTCTACTACGTATAGTAAGTAGGGGAAGTATTGCATTCCACCCAAAAATTCGATACCGAGATTTAACCGGAAATACATGTTTTGAGACCCACTGAATCCAAAAAAAGCATTTTTGGAAACATGTCCGTGTGTGTGTCTGTGTGTGTGTGTGTGTGTCTGTGTGTGTGTGTCTGTGTGTGTGTGTGTCTGTGTGTGTGTGTGTCTGTGAACAGCATAACTCAAAAACGAACAGTCGGATAAACACCAAACTTGGTATTTAGGTTCAGTATCTTCCAGAGATGCGACACGAAGGTTTTCAAGAAAATCCCCCCACCCCAGACTACCCTTTACATGGAAGATTTTTCGAAAATTTTAATTTTCTCAAAAATGGCTCTAACGATTTTGATGAAAATATTGTATGTTTAAGATAATGTCATGGGAAATAAAATGTATATCTCGAATTTTCTGGGAATGTCTCCAAAAGTATTCTTCATTGTGAACGACTTTTGCATAACTGGTAAACCATAAGAGATAGACAAAATTTTACTACACAAAAAATGTAGATCGCGTTAAAATACACAACTTATGTCATATACATTTCTTTTGTTGAGTGAACCGTTTTCGAGATATTGCTTGTTATTTCCTTAAATTTTCCAATACTTATACTTTTTCTCAAATGCGTTATTCATTTTTACTTTCTCTACTACGTACAGTAAGTAGGGGAAGTATTGCATTCCACCCAAAAATTCGATACCGAGATTTCACCGGAAATACATGTTTTGAGACCTCCTGAATCCAAAAAAAGCATTTTTGGAAACATGTCCGTGTGTGTGTCTGTGTGTGTGTGTGTCTGTGTGTGTGTGTGTCTGTGTGTCTGTGTGTGTGTGAACAGCATAACTCAAAAACGAACAGTCGGATAAACACCAAACTTGGTATTTAGGTTCAGTATCTTCCAGAGATGCGACACGAAGGTTTTCAAGAAAATCCCCCCACCCCAGACTACCCTTTACATGGAACATTTTTCGAAAATTTTAATTTTCTCAAAAATGGCTCTAACGATTTTGATGAAAATATCATATGTTTAAGATAATATCATGAGAAATGAAATGTATATCTCGAATTTTCTGGGAATGTCTCCAAAAGTATTCTTCATTCTGAACGACTTTTGCATAACTGGTAAACTATAAGAGATAGACAAAATTTTACTACACAAAAAATATAGATCGCGTTAAAATACACAACTTATGTCATATACATTTCTTTTGTTGAGTGAACCGTTTTCGAGATATTGCTTGTTATTTCCTTAAATTTTGCAATACTTATACTTTTTCTCAAATTCGTTATTCATTTTTTTATGTCCTGGACATGCAAAGAGAATGGAATGCACCACATAGCAACCAGCGTTAAAATATTTGACTATCGCTTAAAAGCTACCATATTCCCCTTGCATCTACAAGAAAATTACCAATAAGATTGACATTTCGATATCTCGATTAACATGAAGCATATGGAGAATAGGCGTTTGTAAAATTAGATTGTACAAGAGTAGAGAAAGTCATGTGAGTGTAACACATCAGATTTTTTTTTTATGTCCTGGACATGCAAAGAGAATGGAATGCGCCACATGGCAACCAGCTCTTGAAATGTTTGACTATCGCTTAAATACTACCAATTCCCCTTGCATCTACAAGAAAATTAGCAATAAGATTAACATCTCGATATCTCGATTAACATGAAGCATATGGAGAGTAAGCGTTTGTAAAAATAGTTTGTACAATAGCAGAGAAAGTTATGTGAGTGTAACACATCAGATTTTTACTTTCTCTACTACGTATAGTAAGTAGGGGAAGTATTGCATTCCACCCAAAAATTCGATACCGAGATTTCACCGGAAATACATGTTTTGAGACCTCCTGAATCCAAAAAAAGCATTTTTGGAAACATGTCCGTGTGTGTGTCTGTGTGTCTGTGTGTGTGTGTGTGTGTCTGTGTGTGTGTGAACAGCATAACTCAAAAACGAACAGTCGGATAAACACCAAACTTGGTATTTAGGTTCAGTATCTTCCAGAGATGCGACACGAAGGTTTTCAAGAAAATCCCCCCACCCCAGACTACCCTTTACATGGAACATTTTTCGAAAATTTTAATTTTCTGAAAAATGGCTCTAACGATTTTGTTTAAAATATCATATGTTTAAGATAATGCCATGAGAAATGAAATGTATATCTCGAATTTTCTGGGAATGTCTCCAAAAGTATTCTTCATTGTGAACGACTTTTGCATAACTGGTAAACCATAAGAGATAGACAAAATTTTACTACACAAAAAATGTTGATCTCGTTAAAATACACAACTTATGTTATATACATTTCTTTTGTTGAGTGAACCGTTTTCGAGATATTGCTTGTTATTCCCTTAAATTTTCCAATACTTATACTTTTTCTCAAATTCGTTATTCATTTTTTTATGTCCTGGACTTGCAAAGAGAATGGAATTCGACACATAGCAACCAGCGTTAAAATATTTGACCATCGCTTAAAAGCTACCATATTCCCCTTGCATCTACAAGAAAATTAGCAATAAGATTGACATCTCGATATCTCGATTAACATAAAGCATATGGAGAATAGGCGTTTGTAAAAATAGATTGTACAAGAGTAGAGAAAGTCATGTGAGTGTAACACATCAGATTTTTACTTTCTCTACTACGTATAGTAAGTAGGGGAAGTATTGCATTCCACCCAAAAATTCGATACCGAGATTTCACCGGAAATACATGTTTTGAGACCTCCTGAATCCAAAAAAAGCATTTTTGGAAACATGTCCGTGTGTGTGTCTGTGTGTGTGTGTGTCTGTGTGTCTGTGTGTCTGTGAACAGCATAACTCAAAAACGAACAGTCGGATAAACACCAAACTTGGTATTTAGGTTCAGTATCTTCCAGAGATGCGACACGAAGGTTTTCAAGAAAATCCCCCCACCCCAGACTACCCTTTACATGGAACATTTTTCTAAAATTTTGAATTTCTCAAAAATGGCTCTAACGATTTTGATTAAAATATCATATGTTTAATATATTTTTACAACAAATGAAATGTATATCTCGAAGTTTCTGGGAATGTCTCCAAAGGTATTCTTCATTGTGAACGACTTTTGCATAACTGGTAAACCATAAGAGATAGACAAAATTTTACTACACAAAAAATGTAGATCGCGTTGAAATACACAACTTATGTCATATACATTTCTTTTGTTGAGTGAACCGTTTTCGAGATATTGCTTGTTATTTCCTTAAATTTTCCAATACTTATACTTTTTCTCAAATTCGTTATTCATTTTTACTTTCTCTACTACGTATAGTAAGTAGGGGAAGTATTGCATTCCACCCAAAAATTCGATACCGAGATTTCACCGGAAATACACGTTTTGAGACCTCCTGAATCCAATAAAAGCATTTTTAGAAACATGTCCGTGTGTGTGTCTGTGTGTGTGTCTGTGTGTCTGTGTGTGTGTCTGTGTGTGTGGCTGTGAACAGCATAACTCAAAAACGAACAATCGGATAAGCACCAAACTTGGTATTTAGGTTCAGTATCTTCCAGAGATGCGACACGAAGGTTTTCAAGAAAATCCCCCCACCCCAGACTACCCTTTACATGGAACATTTTTCGAAAATTTTAATTTTCTCAAAAACGGCTCTAACGATTTTGATTAAAATATCATATGTTTAAGATATTGTCATGACAAATAAAATGTATATCTCGAATTTTCTGGGAATGTCTCCAAAAGTATTCTTCATTATGAACGACTTTTTCATAACTGGTAAACCATAAGAGATAGACAAAATTTTACTACACAAAAAATGTAGATCGCGTTAAAATACACAATTTATGTCATATACATTTCTTTTGTTGAGTGAACCGTTTGCGTGATATTGCTTGTTATTCCCTTAAATTTTCCAATACTTATACTTTTTCTCAAATTCGTTATTCATTTTTTTATGTTCTGGACATGCAAAGAGAATGGAATGCCCCACATAGCAACCAGCGTTAAAATATTTGACTATCGCTTAAAAGCTACCATATTCCCCTTGCATCTACAAGAAAATTATCAATAAGATTGACATCTCGATATCTCGATTAACATGAAGCATATGGAGAATAGGCGTTTGTAAAATTAGGTTGTACAAGAGTAGAGAAAGTTATGTGAGTGTAACACATCAGATTTTTTACTTTCTCTACTACGTATAGTAAGTAGGGGAAGTATTGCATTCCACCCAAAAATTCGATACCGAGATTTAACCGGAAATACATGTTTTGAGACCCACTGAATCCAAAAAAAGCATTTTTGGAAACATGTCCGTGTGTGTGTCTGTGTGTGTGTGTGTGTGTCTGTGTGTGTGTGTCTGTGTGTGTGTGTGTCTGTGTGTGTGTGTGTCTGTGAACAGCATAACTCAAAAACGAACAGTCGGATAAACACCAAACTTGGTATTTAGGTTCAGTATCTTCCAGAGATGCGACACGAAGGTTTTCAAGAAAATCCCCCCACCCCAGACTACCCTTTACATGGAAGATTTTTCGAAAATTTTAATTTTCTCAAAAATGGCTCTAACGATTTTGATGAAAATATTGTATGTTTAAGATAATGTCATGGGAAATAAAATGTATATCTCGAATTTTCTGGGAATGTCTCCAAAAGTATTCTTCATTGTGAACGACTTTTGCATAACTGGTAAACCGTAAGAGATAGACAGAATTTTACTACACAAAAAATGTAGATCGCGTTAAAATACACAACTTATGTCATATACATTTCTTTTGTTGAGTGAACCGTTTTCGAGATATTGCTTGTTATTTCCTTAAATATTTCAATACTTTACTTTTTCTCAAATTCGTTATTCATTTTTTTTATGTCCTGGACATGCAAAGAGAACGAAATGCGCCACATAGCAACCAGCGTTAAAATATTTGACTATCGCTTATAACCTACCATATTCCCCTTGCATCTACAAGAAAATTACCAATAAGATTGACATCTCGATATCTCGATTAACATGAAGCATTTGGAGAATAGGCGTTTGCAAAAATAGATTGTACAAGAGTAGAGAAAGTCATGTGAGTGTAACACATCAGATTTTTTTTTATGTCCTGGACATGCAAAGAGAATGGAATGCGCCACATAGCAACCAGCGTTAAAATATTTGACTATCGCTTAAAAGCTACCATATTTCCCTTGCATCTACAAGAAAATTACCAATAAGATTGACATATCGATATCTCGATTAACATGAAGCATATGGAGAATAGGCGTTTGTAAAATTAGATTGTACAAGAGTAGAGAAAGTCATGTGAGTGTAACACATCAGATTTTTTATTTTATAAAGCTTATCAATACATAGTTAAGTATGCTGTGATTTCTTTTCACTATTTCTGTTTAGTTCAGCTTATAAGCCCTGAGTTGCAATAATACAATGAATAAATTTACAAAAAAAGATTTTCTATTGTTAGACAACAAAGCCTTGCACTCTGAAAAACTACTTCAGCTGATAACTACAATTAACGCGGAAAAAAGACACTGTACGAGACAATTTCTTTGTTTCTTGAAAGAGTGAAAATATTACAAATATGACCATTTATTTGCTAAAATACGCCCTATCAGAAAGAAATGGCCGTATGTGCACAAATATGAGTTTACAAATTATTATAATTTGATTAGGTTTTTCATAACAAGTATTTATATATAAGGACCATATCAGTCTTACCAACAAATATATGCTCCACCAAGAAAATACTAGCAATAATAATAATAATAATAATAATAATAATAACCAACAACTTTTATCTTCGCAGACTTCGTCTCCTAGTTTTCTTTACCTCCAGAGAATCGTTCTTTCCAGGCTTTTTTTGCGCTTCAATTGCAAAAATCTGATGTGATACATTCACATGACTTTCCTACGCTCTATCGTTTATTAGTAGGAATACATATTATTCTTACTAAAGCTTATTTTTCTATCTACTAGATTTTAATCGAGATAAACCTTTGCAGAAATAGTTACATTACACATTTCGTTATAAATGCAAAGAGAACAGCGATAGCCAAATGTTGAAGAACTGGACGCTACATGCTGGACTTAAAATTCCATACTGTTTCTGTGCAATCACCAGAAAAAACTGAATGTTGATAGGACTTGAAGAGAATGAGCAAGTAATGAACAATTAGTATCATTAATAACGGATATCTCAGAAATGGCTTATGCCACAAAAAACTTATTTGAAATAAACTGTGTGTTTTAAAGAGATCTACATTTCTTGTGTAGTACATTTACGTCTATCGTTTAATGTTTACCAGTTATACAAGAATATACGAAATTTCTTCGACTGAAGAAGACTTTACAGGCTATTCTCAGAAAATTCAAGATATACACTCTATTTGTCACGTAAATATCTTTAAAATATAGTATTTTAATAAAAATCGTTAGAGCAGTTTTTGGAAAATAAGAAATTTCGAAAATTTTCCATGTAAAAGCTAGTTTGGAGTGGAAGGATTTTCTTGAAAATGTTTGTATCCCATTTTTGGAGAGTGTTGAACTTAATTACCCGACTTCTCGCTTTTACGTTATAGTGTTCACAGAAACACACACACAAGGACTTTTTCTTTTTAAAAAATGCTTTTTTGGGGGGGTTTATGGTGCCTTAAAACATATATTTTCGGTGAAATTTCGACATGTAGAGAAAGTATTAGATACTCTACTCCATAAAAATTCTAGCCCTACATATAACTTAACTGGGTATTATTTCTCAATAATTGTCAGTAACAGTAGATAAACACTAACAATAGTCGTATATCACTTTACAGGTGATGTTTGCTAGCTAGTGACTATAACCAACAAGTCATGGAAGTGAGTCACCCTTAACCACAGTGGACAGCTTTGAACACATGATGCAATTCCTTACAAGTATTAGAAGTATTCTCGCACAGATGCTAATACGGTTAAACACTGCACAAAGAAAGAATTGTATTTCATTCCTCAAACAGCAATTACACACTTGGCACTTGGTGGACTACTGGAGATAGCCCATATATGTATACTACGTATTGAACATTTACCTGTTTTACTCTCTCTCTCTCTCCCTCTCTTTCTTTCTCTGCCTACCTAGTAGCTAGAGGAAGTATTATATTCCACCCAAAAACTTGATATCGTGATTTCACCGAAAATACATGTTTTGAGGCCCCCAGAATGAAAAAAAGTAACTGCCTGTGAACTGCATAACTCAAAAACAAACTGTTAACAATTATCAAACTTGGTATTTAAATTCAGTATCTTCCAAAGATGCAACATAACATTTTTTCAAGAAAATCCCTCACCCCAAACCACCCTTTGCATTGACAAAAATGTAATATCTTGAATTTGAGAACAGCGTGTGAAGTCCTCTTCATTCGGAAGCAATTTTGTATAATTTTGTATAACTGGTAAACCACAAAAGAGCACTACACAAAAATTATAGATATCTTTAAAACACACATTCGATTTCGAATAACCATCTTGTGTAATTAGCCATTTCCGAGATACCTATACGTTGTTTGGCTGTTTGGCTTGAATTCTTCAATTCTTTGTCAGTTTTACCTTCTCTACCACATACATGTAGGTATAGACGGTAAGCTGTAGCATTCTACCCAAAAATTCTATACCGAGACTTCACTGGAAACACATGTTTTGAGCCCCCTGAATTTCAAGACAAAACATTTAAAAAAAAAAAAAAAAAAAAAAAAAAAAAAAGCTCCGCGCGCACGTGCGTATTTGTCAACAGTATGACTCAAAGAGGAAAAGTCGAATAAATACCAAACTTGGTATTTAAGATCAGTACCTTCCAAAGATGCGACACGGAGATTTTCAAGAAAATCCCCCCACCCTCACAACTACTCTTTACATGGAGCATTTTTAAACATTTTTGATTTTCTCAAAAATAGCTCTAATGATTTTTATTAAAATGCGACATATTAAAGATATTTACATGACAAATAAAAAGTATTTATTGAATTTTCTGGGAATAGCCTGTCAAGTCCTGTTCATTCGGAAGGAATTTTATATAATCTTGTATAACTGCAAACGTTAGGCGATGAACAAATGCGTGCCACACAAAAAAAACGTAGAGCTCTTTAAATACACAGTTTATTTCAAATACCTTTCTTGTGGCATAATATCTCCGAGGTACGCGTTATTAATGGTTCGAATTGTTCAATACCCTTGTCATTCTTTGAAGTCCTGTCGACATTCAGCTGTTTCTCGTATTTTGAAGAGAAGGAGGAATGGGTAGAGGGAAGATTTTAATTAAGACGACGGGAAGGAGAGAAATGTGGTGATTATAGAGCGAAGATGGAGGAAGAAGAGGAAAGGAGAGAAGACGACGATGGTGTTGGGGTGCAGGTTTGCCATTATTGGAGTAGCCAGCAGTTTCGCCATCTTTGGAGCAGGAGCTAGCAGGTTTGTCATTGGAGTAGTAGTTTAATGTGGTTTGGGAGGGATAGTGAATGGAATTATGGTGATGTCAGATGCATGGAGATGTGAATTTGTTATTGTTATTAATAGGAGGGGAAGTTTGAGTTTATGAAGTTGGAGGTGGAGTTAGAATAAAATGGAGGATGTGAGGGAAGTGAAACTTTGTGGGGTAAAGTGAGTAGATATTTAGTGCTAGAAGAAAGAAGGTTTAGTGATTGGTTAAAAGAGGTAAAGGTTTAATATATAATGATAAAATTTAAAAAATGATACATAAAAAATTAAAAGGGAGATAATAGAAAATTAATATTGAGATTAAATAAAATGTTATAAGGCAAATAAATAAACACAAATGTATACATAAAGCTATAAATAAGTTAAATAAGATATTGCACTACTATAAATTAAATAATTACTATGAGGACAAAGGAATGTTACAAGTAGATAACTAACTTTATAAAATATTTTAATTAAGAAAACTTTTAAATTAAATATAAATAAACTTATTAAAATGATTAGTAGTTCAGTAGAAGGTCTTGTGCTGTCTACCAGTACATTTTCGCTGGTTTCCAGTGAATATAGTTAAATAGAAGTAGATAATAGCTGGTTACAAGTTGCTAATTTTGCTGGTTTCAGCAAGTGTAGATAAAATATATAGAATTTAGAATTGTAATTAATTTTTATAGCTTTACACTAATCTAATAGTTTCTATTTTACTTTCTTTTATTTTTATTTATTATTATATTATTATTTTGTAGACATTGTGTAGTTTGTAGTTACTTTATCTGAAAAAAATTGATGTAATCTAAAATGTAAATGTGTTTGTGAGAATAAAGGTAAAGTTTGAATGTATGTCCCGGTATAGTAACCAAGGTGCCGGGATTATATTCAGATTTTATTTATTTGTTTATTTATTTATTTGTTTCTCGTATTGCTGGAAAGAGCATGGTATTTTAAGGCCAGTATATAGCGTCCAGTTCTTAAACATTTGACTATCGCTGTTATCTTTGTATCTATAACGAAATGTGTACTGTAGCTATTTCTGCAAATGCTTATGTCGATTAAAATAAAATAGAGAAATAAGCTTTCGTGAGAATAGCTTTCTAATACCATTAATAAAAGAGAGGGTAGAGAAAGTCACGTGAATGTAACTATAAGATTTTTTCATTAATAGGTGTGAAATTGGTATATACTGACTGAAATTATAGGAATTCCCCGTTATTCCCTGGAAAAATGCGCGATTTGTTCATCCCTAATAACTCTCGCAGCTGTTTCGCAACAGAGTGTAACACGTTTTCTACATCCTGTTTCTCTAAAAAGAGCTTTATAGCATACCAGACAGTGTTTGATTTCTGATATGTTAACTATTTTATCAGTGCAAGAATTCTCCTCCTTTTCCGGTTTCGATAAGTATTCTATTGAACACTGGGCTATGATCGAGTTTTCACTATCTATCTCTCTCTCCCTTTCATCAGTGCTCATTCGCGCAATTTTAATTATCCCTTCGCATAGAATTAATTATTTCTCACCGAGCGGGATAGCTCAGGCGGTAAAGTCCTTTTGCCCGCATTCGGGGCGTCCCGGGTACAAATCGCGTGGGCCGACCAATCTGTCTGAGGTATTTTCGTGGTTTTCCGCAGTCGCCCATGTAAATACCGGATTGGATATTTAATACCACGAGCCAAAGTTCCACCTTAAGTCTAAAACAATAGGAAAATGAAAAATAAGTGGTAATAGCGAATGCTATGCCATCTATCTACAGACAATGTAAGCAGTTAGACTGGACGGTACCCTAACGTCATCTGCACGGCACGAAGCAGAAGATCCGGCTGCCATGCACTGGGGATCTCTGTGAGCACGTGACGAGCAAGATGGCATTTCCAGGGATGAGACCTAAAAGACTAACTGTCCGCCTTTCTGTGTGGGAGCAGCGGTTGGACTGGACGGCACCCCTAATGCCATCTGCACGGCATGAAGCAGGTGGTTACAGGGATGAGACCTAGAAGGCTGACTGTCCGTCTTTATATGGGAGCGGCAGTTGGATTGGACGGCACGAAGCGGAAGATTCGGTAGCTATGCGCTAGGGTCTCTGTGACACGTGACGCAGCGGGTGGTTACAGGGATGAGACCTAGAAGGCTAACTGTCCATCACATATCGTTCTAAGAGTTATCCATCAACAGATCCGTCGCGATATGACTAGGGAGTTAAAGCGACGTAAAATAAAATAGAGAAAAAAAATTATTTCTCTGATCATACTTCGCACTGCGAACGCCTTGTATAGCTCCACAAAAATCCTTATATATTACATTCACAAGACTTTCTCCACCCACAATCATTTATTTTTATATAGTTCCTACAAACTATTCTCATGCAAACTTATTTCGTAATTCCATTCAAAAATTCGATATCGAGATTTCACCGGAAGTACAGATTTTGAGGCCCCCTAAATACAAAAGATGATGTTAGGAAAAAGTTCGTGTGTGTGTGAACAGCAGAACTAAAAAAAATTCGGATGTGTTACACTCACATGACTTTCTATACTCTTGTGCAAACTATTTTTACAGACGCTTATTCTCCATCTACTTCATCTTAATCGAGATAAACATTTGCAAAAACTATCTTATTGCTAATTTTCTTGTAGGTGCAAGGGGAATATGGTAGACTTTAAGCGATAGTCAATTCTTTGAAGAGCTGGTTGCTATGTGGAGCATTTCATTCAGACAAAAACGAAAGTATTGGAAAATTCAAATAAATAAAAAGGAATATCTCGGAAACGGTTCACTGGATAAAAAAAAGTATGAACATAAATTGTGCGTTTCAACGAGATCTACATTTGTTGTGTAGTAAAATTTTATGTATCTCTTACGGTTTACCAATTATGCAAAATCCATTCGATGAAGACGACTTTTGGGGACGTTCTCATAACATTCAAGATATACGTTTAATTTGTCATGACAAGATCTGAAATATATGATATTTTAATTAAAGTCGTGAGCCATTTTTGAGAAAATAAAAATTTTCGAAAAATATTCCATGTAAAGGGTAGTCTGGAGTGGGGGGAATTTTCTTGAAAATCTTCGTGTCGCGTCTTTGAGAGATACTGAACCTAAGCACCAAGTTTGGGATTTTTCCGACTTTTCGTTTTTGAGTTATGCTCTTCATAGACACACATATGGACGTTTTTCTAAAAATGCTTCTTTTTTTATTCAGAGCACCTCAAAACATGTATTTCCGGTGAAATCTCGGTATCGAATTTTTGGGTGGATTGCAATACTTCCCCTACTTACTATACGTAGTAGAGAAAGCAAAAAGAAAATGGATCAACACCAAACTTAGTATTTAAGCTCAGTACTTTCCAAAGATGTGAAACGAATTTTCAAGAAAATACCCCCACCCCAAACTACCTTTTGAATTCCAAAATTCAATATACTTATACGTTTTATTTATCGTGTAAATATCTTAAATATTGGTAGTTTAATAAAAATTGTTAGAGCCATTTTGGAGAGAAAATAAAAAAATCCGAAAAATGTTTCATGAAATCGTAGTTTGAAGTGTGGGAATTTTCTTGAAAATCTTCTTGTCGCATCTTTGGAAGATGCTGAGCATAAACATCCAGTTTGGTATTTATCGGACTTTCCTTTTTTGGAGTATGCCTTTCACACATACACAAACACAGACTGTTTCCTAAAAATGTCTTTTTTTGGACTCAGAAAGTCCAAAACATGTATCTTCAGTGAAATCCCTCGAATTTTGACTGAAATGCAATACTTTCTCTACCTACTAGGTATGCGGTAGAGAAAATAAAAAATCTTATGTGTTACACTCACATGGCTTTCTCTACTCTTGTACAAACTATTTTTACGAACGCTTATTCTCCATCTACTTCATGTTAATCGAGATAAACATTTGCAGATTCTATCTTATTGTTAAGTTTCTTGTAGATGTAAGGGGAATATATATTTACAAGGGCAGTATAGAAATACAGTAGCCTTTAAGCACATACATATCTCTTAATAGCTGGTTCCTAGGTGCAGCACCATTCTCTTTCCCACAGATTAATACTCTTTGCATATCCAAGACAAAAAAGTGAATAACGAATTCCCATTTGAGAAAATAAGTATTGAAAAATTTAAGGGAATAACAAGCAATATCTCGAAAATGGTTCACTCAACAAAAAAATGTATATGACATAAATTATGTATTTTAACGCGATCTACATTTTTTGTGCAGTAAAATTTTGTCTATCTCTTATGGTTTACCAGTTATGCAAAAGTCGTTCACAATGAAGAATACTTTTGGAGACATTCCCAGAAAATTCAAGATATACATTTTGTTTGTCATGAAAATATGTTAAACATATGATATTTTAATCAAAATCGTTAGAGCCATTTTTGAGAAAATTAAAATTTTCGAAAAATGTTCCATGTAAAGGGTAATCTGGGGTGGGGGGATTTTCTTGAAAACCTTCGTGTCGCATCTCTGGAAGATACTGAACCTAAATACCAAGTTTGGTGTTTATCCGACTGTTCGTTTCTGAGTTATGGTGTTCACAGACAGACACACACACACACGGACATGTTTCCAAAAATGCTTTTTTACTTTCTCTACTACGTATAGTAAGTAGGGGAAGTATTGCATTCCACCCAAAAATTCGATACCGAGATTTCACCGGAAATACATGTTTTGAGACCTCCTGAATCCAAAAAAATCTGATGTGTTACACTCACATGACTTTCTCTACTCTTGTACAATCTAATTTTACAAACGCCTATTCTCCATATGCTTCATGTTAATCGAGATATCGAAATGTCAATCTTATTGGTAATTTTCTTGTAGATGCAAGGGGGATATGGTAGCTTTTAAGCGATAGTCAAATATTTTAACGCTGGTTGCTATGTGGCGCATTCCATTCTCTTTGCATGTCCAGGACATAAAAAAATGAATAACGAATTTGAGAAAAAGTATAAGTATTGCAAAATTTAAGGAAATAACAAGCAATATCTCGAAAACGGTTCACTCAACAAAAGAAATGTATATGACATAAGTTGTGTATTTTAACGCGATCTATATTTTTTGTGTAGTAAAATTTTGTCTATCTCTTATAGTTTACCAGTTATGCAAAAGTCGTTCAGAATGAAGAATACTTTTGGAGACATTCCCAGAAAATTCGAGATATACATTTCATTTCTCATGATATTATCTTAAACATATGATATTTTCATCAAAATCGTTAGAGCCATTTTTGAGAAAATTAAAATTTTCGAAAAATGTTCCATGTAAAGGGTAGTCTGGGGTGGGGGGATTTCCTTGAAAACCTTCGTGTCGCATCTCTGGAAGATACTGAACCTAAATACCAAGTTTGGTGTTTATCCGACTGTTCGTTTTTGAGTTATGCTGTTCACACACACACAGACACACAGACACACACACACACAGACACACACACGGACATGTTTCCAAAAATGCTTTTTTTGGATTCAGGAGGTCTCAAAACATGTATTTCCGGTGAAATCTCGGTATCGAATTTTTGGGTGGAATGCAATACTTCCCCTACTTACTGTACGTAGTAGAGAAAGTAAAAAGCATTTTTGGAAACATGTCCGTGTGTGTCTGTGTCTGTGTGTCTGTGAACAGCATAACTCAAAAACGAACAGTCGGATAAGCACCAAACTTGGTATTTAGGTTCAGTATCATCCAGAGATGCGACACGAAGGTTTTCAAGAAAATCCCCCCACCCCAGACTACCCTTTACATGGAAGATTTTTCGAAAATTTTAATTTTCTCGAAAATGGCTCTAACGATTTTGATGAAAATATCATATGTTTAAGATAATGTCATGAGAAATGAAATGTATATCTCGAATTTTCTGGGAATGTCTCCAAACGTATTCTTCATTGTGAACGACTTTTGCATAACTGGTAAACCATAAGAGATAGACAAAATTTTACTACACAAAAAATGTAGATCGCGTTAAAATACACAACTTATGTCATATACATTTCTTTTGTTGAGTGAACCGTTTTCGAGATATTGCTTGTTATTTCCTTAACTTTTCCAATACTTATACTTTTTCTCAAATTCGTTATTCATTTTTTTTATTTCCTGGACATGCAAAGAGAATGGAATGCGCCACATAGCAACCAGTGTTAAAATATTTGACTATCGCTTAAAAGCTACCATATTTCCCTTGCATCTACAAGAAAATTAGCAATAAGATTGACATCTCGATATCTCGATTAACATGAAGCATATGGAGAATAGGCGTTTGTAAAAATAGTGTGTACAAGAGTAGAGAAAGTCATGTGAGTGTAACACATCAGATTTTTTGGATTCAGGTGGTCTCAAAACATGTATTTCCGGTGAAATCTCGGTATCGAACTTTTGGGTGGAATACAATACTTCCCCTACTTACTATACGTAATAGAGAAAGTAAAAAGATGTATGTTTATTTCCTAATAACTCCTTCCAGAGGTTCCGGGCTCAAATCCCATGGGCCTTCCAAACTGACTGTTTTTGTTGGGGGGGCGTTGTTTATCTCAGGATTGAATATTTAATACCACGAACCGAACTCCACCTTAAGTCTCAAACAATAACAACAATAAAATACAAGGAGAACCAAAAGACTATGAACCGGCTGTGCGGTGTTTTTCCTGTCCGCGTCCTCGGCGCTAGTTGCCGTCTGCCGCTATCATAGAAAGGCGCGAATGAAACCATACAACATTTTTTAAAACTACTTTTAAAGGCTTTGCTTAACAACTTTATGAAGGTGTGTTTGAGGACAGAATTATTAGTAGAGATTTGTGGCCCCCTCGGTCCCCCGACCTAACCCCCTGCGATTTCTATCTCTGGGATAACTTAAAACAAAGTGTACAAGACAACCCACACACCCTGGAAGAATTAAAACAAAATACGCCAGGAAATTTCTCAACGTGAACTACCGCGAGTGATGGATAGTTTCCTAAAGAGGTGCCAAAAATGTATGGACAACGATGGTAGCCAGTTTCAGCATCTCCTTTCATAAAGTTGGTAAGTAAAGCCTTTAAAAGTAGTTTTAAAAATGTTGTATGGTTTAATCCGCGCCTTTCTATGATAGCGGCAGACGGCAACGAGCGCCGAGGACGCGGACAGGAAAAACACCGCGCAGCCGGTTCGTAGCTTTTTGGCTCTCTCTGTAGATGGTAATAGCGAATACTGTGCAATCTACCCACAGATATTGAAAGCAGGTAGACTGGACGGCACCCTAATGCCATTGCCCGGCACGTGCAAAAGCAGATATACAGTTGACCAGCACTAAGGTCTCTGTGGACACGTGATGAAGCCAGAGGTATGTTTCATGGATGAGCCCTAGAATCCTGTGGGCCACACACCGAGCCACGAGGTATATCTCCTAACAGATCCGACGTGACATGACCACGTAGTTAAAGCGACGTAAAATACGAGGTACGTCCAGAAAGTAAGTTCCGTTTCAATTTCTCTCCGCTGCAGCGCTGCGATTGCAGTTCCGCACATGCGCGGTAGACGCTCTGTATCAAGGAGAAGAAACGTGCGCCATTTTGAGATCGCTGTCAGCCACGTACGCTTTGTTGTGCTTGTTTACAATGTCGGTGTTGATTGAAAATCCCGCCGCTTGTGAAATCAGATCTGTGATTCGTTTTCTGAATGCTAGGAAAGTGAAACCAATTGAAATTTATCGGCAAATTTGCGAAGTTTACGGACAAAATGCGATGAGTGATTCAACGGTGAGAAGATGGGTCCGACAGTTCAATGAAGGACGTAGTGAAGTGCACGATGAAGAACGAAGTGGGCGTCCATCTTTGGTTACAGAAGAACTGGCTCACGCGATTGATGACAAGATCCAGGAAAATCGCAAGTTTACAATTAGTGCTCTCGCTATGGAATTTCCCCAAATCTCACGATCACTAATTCATGAAATTGTTACCGAAAAACTGAAATTTCGTAAACTTTGCTCTCGTTGGGTACCACAGATTCTTACCGGATGGGTAGTGAACTTCAGTTTTTGACCCGTTATGATGAAGGCGGCGAAGAATTTCTGACACAGATGGTCACAAGAGATGAAACTTGGGTTTCTTACGACACCCCTGAAAGTAAGCAGCAATCAATGGAATGGAGACACGCTACATCCCCAGCAAAGGTTAAGCCAAAACAAATCTTGACACCTCGAAAAATGATGTGCACAGTGTTCTGGGACTGGAAAGGCATCTTACTCATTGATTTCTTACCGCGTGGTCAAACAATCAAAGCAGATGTTTATTGCGAGACTCTTAGGAAATTGCGCCGCGCAATACAGAATAAGCGCCGAGGATTGCTGTCAAAAGGTGTTGTTTTTCTTCACGACAACGCACGACCACACACTGCAAATGTGACGCAAAACCTCCTACAGGGATTTGGCTGGGACGTGTTTGACCATCCTCCGTACAGCCCTGACCTCGCTCCTAGCGACTTTCATCTGTTCTTACATCTCAAGTCTTTCCTTGGCGGTCAAAACTTCAACAATGACGAAGAGCTGAAAGAAAATGCTTCCAACTGGTTGAAGACACAGGCGGCAAACTTCTATGAAGAAGGTATACAAAAGCTTGTGCCACGCTATGACAAATGCCTGCAAAATTTCGGCAGTTATGTGGAAAAGTAGTTTAAGAGTTGTAGAATTTTGTGCAATAAATAATTTTTCTGTATCTGTACTCAATTTAATTTGATTACCAAACGGAACTTACTTTCTGGACGTACCTCGTAATTAGAGAGAAAAAACTTCTCGGTTAATCGCGAGTCTACTGCACGGGCCGAATCTCATCCAAGAAAGCTCCCGCGGTATGTGCAATAGTGCATCTTGCATAAAATAGTCTAATTACGCCCTTCTTCTGTAAATTCGGTAAAAGAAATAGGGTCAATATCAGTCTGAGTTGACTGTTTCATAAAGCAAATTAGCGCCAATAATTCTATCAGTATTGATAGTACACCATTCTCTAATATTTGAGTAATTAGGGAAAGACTTCGAATGCTGCATTCGGATTTTCGGCGCTCCAGTAAGACTGTTCTGTATGTTAACATACCCGCTGATGTGAAACCAAGCCTTGTGGTACAGCAAATTGAACCAGGATCGAGATATCCAAAATGAACAGCCTGCTATCAAAATTAATTCTATTTTCGAAGTCTTGTGCCTAATCTGTGGACAACTTGAATTTTATACGGTTTAAATTTCTAAAGTTTTGAATATTATAAGTAGAATAGTTTCTCGCTCGCTCTCTCTCTCTCTCTCTCTCTCTAACTGCAACTGACCCATTAATTTTTAATTAATGCCTATCAATCGGTATATTGCCCTCTTAAAAGAAGAATTTGAAAATTTCCTGTGAAATATACGTCGACACCTTCAATTCGATTTCTTAATAAACTTGAGGCAAATAAAAATCCTTTCCTCAACTCTGTACCTCGTCATTAAACCACAAATAAATATTCACCACACTGCGCGTAAATACTCCAATTTGTGCTTTCAAAGGTTTACAACATACCGACCCAAACAGTGATAAACAATTACGTAGTTGTGCGCGCACACACGGCTAACCTTGAACTGTTCGTGCGAGTTGCGAGAATCCTTGGCGAAGACCGTGGACTGTGAATATTAAGTGAGAACGGCCGGGTGCATTGCCGATGTCAGATTTCAACGCGTACAGAGTCACAGGAAAATAATCTCTCTGTACCTTGTTAGACACCACTTTATACGGATGTCAACAGCCAACTTAAAATAAACAACAAAAACAAGCCCAGCCAGTGAGTACAATAAACCCAGACCTCTCTTGAAAGAAAATACCACGTGGGTTAGGCTGGGTTGGTCTGATTTGGGATGGAAGGGAAAGTTCTCCATCATACGCTCAAGGAAGAAGCAGTGTAGAAGATGTATGGTTTCAGCAAATACCAAAAAGATTCTAAAAAGATGCTATTTTTCTAATATATTTACTACATTGAAACGTGCAGTACGACATTTAAAAATGTCATCCAGCAGACAATTATGCATTTTTCGGATTCAGGAATATTTAAAGTATGTTGCAGTATTAAAAATAACAATAAAAAAATGGATTAAGCTTTTCGGCAATTTTCAAGAAATTTCAATTATAGGTATCCTTATAAAGGACAATTTCTAACGCTGGCGTGTTTGGGGAAGTAAGATTCCAAGGCATTTATGTCCCTGCTAGAGTGTAGCATAAACAACTTGAGAGTTTTGTAAAACTGGGTTCCAGTGTTACTAGGCAAGCAAGTTCTTTACACCAGAGAGGTGCACATTAGTGAATTCATGTATACATGGTATTTATAAGCGTTTCTCTTTAATTCGATTGCAAATAATTCAAAATAAAGCCTGCTGGGTTTCCCCCAAAACCCCAAATTTCATTTTTCTTATTTTCTTATTAATAATAACTGTTTTAAATGCTATTAAAGGTAAGAGTGTATACAACGAAACGACAGATTAATTACTTACAAAGTCCGTTTAAGGAAGAGAACCCCAAGACAACGGTAACACTTACCTGAAAAGAAGAAAAAAAGTTAGTATTATATTATACAGAAACAAGCACAAAAATGAGAACTACACAAAAAAAATAGGTTACATACACTTGAATTTCTCTACCCTTTATGGTTTATTAATGGGTATAAAACTATTCTTATGAAAGCTTATTTTTCTGTCTAGTTCATTTTAGTCGAGATAAACCTTTGTGGAAGTAACTACATTACATGGTTAAGAAGTGGACGTTATAGACTCTCTTTACATCTTCACTCTCTTTACATACATCGCGAGAAACAGCTGAAAATTGATAGGATTAAAAAAAAAAGGGACAATTCGACCATTAATAAGCGCCTGATGCCACAAAAAGTTATTTAAAATAAATTTTATGTTTTAAAGAATCTACATTTTTTGTGTAGTACGTTTTGGTCTATCGCTGAATGTTCGATTATATAAATTTCCTTCCGAATGAAGAGAACTTTACAAGCTATTTCTAGAAAATTCAAGATATAAATTTTATTTTTGTGTAAATGTCTTTAATATATGTAATTTTAAAAATCATTAGAGCCATTTTAGAGAAAATAATAAAAATTGAAAAGTTTTCACGTAAAGGGTAGTTTGGGGCGGGGGGGGGATTTTCTTAAGAAACTTCCGGACGCACCTTAGGAAGGTACTGAACCTATATACTAAGTTTGGTATTCTTCCGACATTTTGTTTTTGAGTTATGTTATTTACAAACACATATACACGCGGACATTTTTTAAATGCTTTGTATTTCCGGTGAAATATTGATATGAATTTTTGGGTGGAGAACAATACCTTCTCTACTAACTAGGATGTCGTATGTTGTTACAAATCTGTGTGTAAGTTTCGGAAAGTCCATTATATATGTGAAACTTAAGCTTTCTTCCTTTATTTTTTTTAAGAAAATGAAAAAGTTTCCTAAAATGTATAACTGAAAAGAATTAGTTTAAAAGCAATGAATTACAGCAATTTATGCCCTGCGACATTTACTGCGTGCGCGTACAGAGACAGAGAGAGAGCGAATGGTTTTCCGCCCCCAGCGCTCGAACTGATAAAGATTTGATAACACAACACTTATCTATCATATGTCGAGATATGCAAACTTATTTAGCTGTCCACTAGAAAAGAAATGCAAATAGATAGAATATTCGTATCGATAAAACCCCAATATTTGAAACAATGTTCTCCCGAATCTTTAGCTTCTCGTATTATAAAAAAATCTATGCAGTTTGCAGATTAAAATCCATTAATTATTATTACAAAGCAGCTTCAGTTTCTGATATTCGTTTTGCTACTGTGATTTTTATACAGAAATGTTTGTAACGTTATCGTCGATAAATACAAACAGCATTCGGCTCCCTTCGATTTTGGCTGGAGGCCTCAATGTCAACATTCGTTAATTTCGTAGAGCACACTGTGCGTCATAAACAAACAAAATATACCTATTAAAGATCATGTCGCTATGTGATGGCTTTGAAATTCCATGCTCTGCATAACCACGAGAAAATACGAGCAGCAAATTTCTACTTGAAACGTATAGGCATCTGAAAATTCAAACTAATAACAAAGAATAGGTCGTAAATGTTTAATAACAAAAAACTGTGTGCTTTAACCGGATCTACGTTTTTACTTTCTCTACTACGTATAGTAAGCAGGGGAAGTATTGTATTCCACCCAAAAATTCGATACCGAGATTTCACCGGAAATACATGTTTTGAGATCCCCTGAATCCCAAAAAAAAAAGCATTTTTGGAAACATGTCCGTGAGTGTGTCTGTCTGTGAACAGCATAACTCAGAAACGAACAGTCGGAAAAACACCAAACTTGGTATTTAGGTTCAGTATCTTCCAAGGATGCGACACGAAGGTTTTCGAGAAAATCCCCCCACCCCAGATTACCCTTTACATGGAAGATTTTTCGAAAATTTTAATTTTCTCAAAAATGGCTCTAACGATTTTGATTATTTTAATCATATGTTTAAGATATTTTTATGACAAATAAAATGTATATCTTGAATTTTCTGAGAATGTCTCCAAAAGTATTCTTCATTGTGAACGACTTTTGCATAACTGGTAAACCATAAGAGATAGACAAAATTTTACTACACAAAAAAATGTAGATCGCGTTAAAATACACAACTTATGCCATATACATTTTTTTTGTTGAGTGAACCATTTTCGAGATATTGCTTGTTATTCACTTAAATTTTTCAATACTTATTTTCTCAAATGGGAATTCGTTATTCATTTTGTTTGTCTTGGATATGCAAAGAGTATTAATCTGTGGGAAAGGGAATGGTGCTGCACCTAGCAACCAGTTATTAAGAGATATGTATGTGCTTAAAGGCTACTGTATTTACAAATTGCCCTTGTAAATATATTATCCCCTTACATCTACAAGAAAATTAGCAATAAGATAGACTCTGCAAATGTTTATCTCGATTAACATGAAGTAGATGGAGAATAAGCGTTTGTAAAAATAGTTTTACAAGAGTAGAGAAAGTCATGTGAGTGTAACACGTCAGATTTTTTTGTATAGTAACATGTCTGTATCACAGTTTCCCAATGACACAAAAGCGATTTGGAATGAAGAGGACTTCACAGGCTATTCGCAGAAAATTCAAGATAGTATTTCATGCAAATTTTTTAAACATATAGTAGTTTAATAAAAACTGTTCGCGCCATTTTTTAGAAAATTAAAAATATCGACGCGTTTTCTATGTAACATGGTAGTTTGGGGTGGAGGATTTTCGTAAAAATCTTTGTGTCGCATCCTTGGAAGTTGCTGAACTTGAATACTAAGTTTGGTATTTAACTGACTTTTGATTTTTGAGTTATGCTGTTTACACACACATATACAGAGTTTTTTGATTCAGGGGCCTCAAAACATGTATTTCCGGTGCAATCTGAGTATCGAATTTTTGTGTGAAATGCAATAGTTTCCCTACTTACTATAGGTAAGTAATAGAAAAAATAAAAATTGGCTTTCTTTTATCAGAGGCTATCCCATGGCGATTTTAAGTAAAATTAGATGAATTGTAGCTTTTACCTCAGATATTTTCCCCCTTAGTTTACTCAAGAATTTTGCAGGCTTACACGAAATTTCATCAACGGTGCTAGAATATATCAGGGCAATCTATACACGAATCTCTCTCTCTCTCTCTCTCTCTCTCTCTCTCTCTCTCAAACACTTCCGAATTCTAAGGGGAATACGGAATAATAGCAATTAAGGAAATGATGTACCCTGGTCGGGAATCGAAACCGAGACCTTGGACTTTAGGCTAACAAGCAGTAAACTTGTGGCATATTCGATTGCTACAATTTAAATAGCAGGAGACTTCTGATACTTCTTGGAGGGATATGTTTCCATGCAACATCCCCTCCGCTGTTCTCTAGCCAGCAAGCTGCCATCACCCTCCTTCCCCTTCGCCAACAAGCTGAACTTTGAGCGGTAACATATTGTCATGTTAGCGTGGTATACTACTGCTCACTAGCGTTACGTCCCAGCGAGCTGTTTGGTATTCGGCGCGCTACTGAACAGCTGATACAACGTGGCAGCACAGCTCTCCCATTTTTATGCTTTGAGTGAAATGTCAGGAGTATCATGTTGTTTAAATCACACTGCACAAAATAATTCTTTTGTAAATCAGAGATAAGTTTTGTTTCTTCATATTTTTGTAAATCTAACATAAAATATGTTTAGATTATCTAGTCTACTTGTATACCAAGCAAATTCCCGCTAGGCCAGCCACGCGTCCAAACGAAGGCTCTGTATTTCATATTATGTGACAACTAAATCTGTTAATGTCTAACTTTGATTAGGAACGTTTTAAAAAACAGTTTCTGTATTATTGTTTGGACTGGCGATTTATTGGTATTAAAGCGATATTTGTCTGAGAATATGGGCTAATCTACATTTATGTCGTCCTCCGTGGTCTAGGGGAATCATGCTAGCCTCCAGTTCCTGAGATCACAAGTTCAAGCCCGGCGGAGGGCGATGGATTTTTTTTTTTCGGGCCTAAAAATCCTTAGCATGGCTTCCTTCGGAAGGGAAGTAAAGCCGATGGTCCCGTGTCGTAGATTTACGTCACGTAAAAGAATCTCCAGTCTAATAAAGAGGCCTCAGCAAAATTTCCGGTCTTTCGCGCCCAATATAGAATTGGGGCACTAAGGACCAAGTAGTTAAAGAGCATCCATAAATAAAACTCAATTTAATTTTAATTTATCCACATTTATGCATTTCTTCGCACGGTCTCTGAATTAATGCTTTCCTAATTATCACTGGTATCATTTTAGCACTAAAACCCATCTATACAGTAATACTGCCATTGCTATTGTCGTATGTGTTTTGTCATTTGGAGACACGAAACTTGTGCTTGGTAATATGGATGGAAAAATACCTGATTATAGATTTTGTAATCTATAATCAACAATAACTGCAATTCATAAATATTAATTATTTATACGGGATGTTACAGAATTCAACCGACAAACTTTCACGGGTTACAGATGGATGGTATAGGAATACCTTGATATAAGACACCTATGGATTGTAACGACAAACTTTGTAGTTACGTAATTATTTGCATTTGATATTCGTAATGATAAATGCCATAGAAAACTATACGTATATGAGAGACAAACAACAGTTAGCTGTAGTAAGAGCGCAGCCATTAGCGTGCTCGGCTTCAAACCCTGTTAAACATTTTTTTTTTCAAACAGATGAATGGTGTAAGTTTGGAGTGAACCCAATTTTAATTTCTCACGCTTCTTTCAAACTTTCAGCACATGCTACGTAGGTATTCACACGGAATATTTGCATACGCATGACCACGATTACCTGCAAGTAGCAGAAACTCATAGAAGTTTTATTGGCGGCGAACTGGCTCGTTATTGATTTTGATTTATTGCAAACAACCACGAACTAAAAGTGCCCTATATTAAAGTGCTCGCCTAACACTCCTCTGGACCCCTTAAAGTTTGTCGGCTGAATTCTGTAACACCCTGTATACAAGATTTTTTTGACAATCTGAACTCAGTGTCATTAAAACAGCATTTTCATTTAGTGCAACGCCTTAAATTGGGATTTCCAACTTCTTATTTTACAATGCAAAGGGTCAGCTTTTACATTAATTGTTAAACTTTCCACAGAAAAATCGTCTTGTCATTATTGCTGTTGTTTTCTTGTGGGTTCTTGTAATAACACTCTAAAATTCATAGAAGTACTAGAATAACTAATAGAGGCTTCAAATTAAAACATATGTAAAAAAAATGGCATTACTAACAAAGAGTTTATGCTTCAATGCATTGTGTTTTGTCTTCTTGGAATTGTAGTCTAATGTCGTGTGAATCAGCTGCAGACAGCTTCAGGACTGCAAGTGAATACTTACTCCTGAGACTAATTCCATGTTTACTTGACCAATAATTATTTACGAGTCTAGGTGTTTAAGTCGGTGACGAGATATGTCAAGTTGTTTCCTTGGCCTTGACCACATCCTGTCTCACAGAAAAGGAGACTTTAATGACACCGCTTTGTCTGTTTCTGAAGTGTCGTCTCACACTGAGCTAGCAAGCAGGAAGATAAAATTTTCCTAGGTTATGAATGTTTCTAAACGATCATGCTGCAAGAGTAGGGCTTGGAAGTTGAAACCCTATAAATTGCCTAAAATCACCCACGGAAAAAACCTAAAGGTATCCTAAAAAGAACCTAATAACTGAAAAAATAACGTAAAATGTGATGCAAATTAATTAATAAGTATGTTTAATAATTTTAGTCGTAATTAGATATTTAAACAATGAATATAATGTTTAACATTAGGCATCAACATCATTACATCAGCTATTGTTAAAAGGGAATGTGCCATTTTCCCGCAAACTGTATTATTTATGGACTCCTGCTATACATTACTCAAAAATCTGATGTGTTACACTCACATGACTTTCTCTACTCTTGTACAAACTATTTTTACAAACGCTTATTCTCCATATGCTTCATGTTAATCGAGATGTTAATCTTATTGCTAATTTTCTTGTAGATGCAAGGGGAATTGGTAGCTTTTAACCGATAGTCAAATATTTTAAGAGCTGGTTGCTATGTGGCGCATTCCATTCTCTTTGCATGTCCAGGACATAAAAAAATGAATAACGAATTCCCATTTGAGAAAAAGTATAAGTATTGGAAAATTTAAGGGAATAACAAGCAATATCTTGAAAATGGTTCACTCAACAAAAAAAAGTATATGACATAAATTGTGTATTTTAAAGGGATCTACATGTTTTGTGTAGTAAACGTTTGTCTATCTCTTAATGGTTTACCAGTTATGCAAAAGTCGTTCACAATGAAGAATACTTTTGGAGACATTCCCATAAAATTCGAGATATACATTTCATTTGTCATGAAAATATCTTAAACATATGATATTTTAATCAAAATCGTTAGAGCCATTTTTGAGAAAATTAAAATTTTCGAAAAATGTTCCATGTAAAGGGTAATCTGGGGTGGGGGGATTTTCTTGAAAACCTTCGTGTCGCATCTCTGGAAGATACTGAACCTAAATACCAAGTTTGGTGTTTATCCGACTGTTCGTTTCTGAGTTATGCTGTTCAGACACACACACGGACATGTTTCCAAAAATGCTTTTTTTTGGATTCAGGGTGTCTCAAAACATATATTTCCGGTGAAATCTCGGTATCGAATTTTTGGATGGAATACAATACTTCCCCTACTTACTATACGTAGTAGAGAAAGTAACAACGAGACGTGGGTTAGTGTTTAACTTCAGTATCTTCCAAAGAAGAAAGGTGCGACACGAAGATTTTCAAGACAAGCCCCCCCCCACCTCACACCATTCCTTATTTGGAAGCATTTTCGTAAACTTTTGATTTTCTCAAAATGGCTCTAATGATTTTGATTAAAATACCATATATTAAAGATATGTTGTTGATGTTCACCAATGGCACTGGGGATTAATTGATATGCATCATTTCCCCTCTGGCTTCGCAATATAAAGTCTGTAAGTTATCACTTTTAAGGCCTTTGCATTTGGTGAGATGCTGTTTGTTCAGAATGACATCTTCTTCACAGCGAGTGCACTTGGGTGTAGGTAGGCATCGTGTCTTGTAGAGGTTATATTGCAGAGACTTAAACAAGAGACTTAAAAATAAACTAGAAATTTCACAAAATAATTCACTAAGAATAATAACAGGAGCAGTAAAAACAACACCAATTACAGTACTACAAAGCTTCACTAAAAAAAACATGGCTATAGAATTGGAACATGAGTTGAAAGCAATTACTCTAGCACAAAAACTGCAAGTCAATAGAAACAGATACAAGTGGTACCACACAGCAGATACTGTAAGTAATTTAAAAACTCAAATAAGCTTCAGAACATATATTAATAATTTAAAATAAAAGAATATAATTACGACAAATATAATTGCAACAGAGGTAACGAGTCCAATAGAATATATTGATATACAATATCAGAATGACCTAATATATATATATATATATACACCATACACAAACAAAACAATATACCAGATGAAATGAGAGCCATAGCAATAGCTACGGAAAATAAAGATACCCAGAAAAAGAATGGCTTCGAAAAAATATATGGATCCCTCATCAAAAAAAAAAAAAAAAAAAAATACTGGTGCAGGAGTATACTGTAAACACTTTGCACAGTATCTAACGTTAGATGAAACGTCAAACCACTATGATGAAGAATTAACAGCTATAAAAGCAGCATTACAGAACATTTTATATAGACCATACATAAAACAAAAACTAGTCATCTTATCAGACTCAAAACCAGCCATAGATGGAATACTAAATTACAATAATAAAACAAGAAATATTAAAGAAATAAGAAGCCTAATTAAGGCAGTTGAAACTAGAAATCATGTCACTCTACAATGGACCCCAGTCCATTTTGGACTTTTGGGAATGAACATGCGGATCAATTAGCAAAGAACGGTGCAATACAACAAATTAAACCTGTAGGACAAATACAAATAAATAAACAATTAAATAACATTAAACAGCATTTCAAAAGACTGCAGAGACTTGATGAAGAAAATAAATCAAAAGATAATGATTATAAGAACATTACAGATAGAGTTGATATATTTAAGATATTTATATGACAAAATGTATGTCTTGAATTTTCTAGGAATAGCCTGTGAAGTTCTCTTTATTCGGAAGGAAATTTGCATAATCTTGTATAACTCTAAACGTTATGCATCGTTTTAAAATCACAATTTATTCCCAATAACTTTTTCTAAGGCATAAGCCATTTCGAGATATCCGTTATTAATAGTTGAATTGTTCAATAATTTATCATTCTTCTGAAGTCCTGTCTATATTCAGTTATTTATCGCGATTGCATGGAAAGAGTATGAAATTTTAAGGCCAGTATATAGCGTCCAGTTCTCAAACATTTGACTATCGCTGTTTCCTTTGTATCTGTAAAGAAATGGGTAATGCAGCTAAGCTTTAACTCGATTAAAATGAAGTAGATACAAAAATTAGAGGGTAGAACAGTCACGTGAATGTAACACATCAAATTTGTTTGGAGATTATGTTGATCTGTATTAATCATTGTCTACTGTTCGAATTGAAAAAGAGCTTAAAAATGTAGTAAAAAAGCGAAGTTCTACTAAAAAAATCTGATGTGTTACACTCACATGACTTTCTCTACTCTTGTACAAACTATTTTTACAAACGCTTATTCTCCATCTACTTCATGTTAATCGAGATAAACATTTGCAGACTCTATCTTATTTCTAATTTTCTTGTAGATGTAAGGGGAATATACTTTTACAAGGGCAATATAGAAATACAGCAGCCTTTAAGCACAGACATATCTCTTAATAGCTGGTTGCTAGGTGCAGCACCATTCCATTTGCCACAGATTAATACTCTTTGCATATCCAAGACAAAAAAAATGAATAACGAATTCCCATTTTAGAAAATAAGTATTGAAAAATTTAAGGAAATAACAAGCAATATCTCGAAAATGGTTCACTCAACAAAAAAAAAATGTATATGACATAAATTGTGTATTTTAACGCGATCTACAGTTTTTGTGTAGTAACATTTTGTCTATCTCTTATGGTTTACCAGTTATGCAAAAGTCGTTCACAATGGAGAATACTTTTGGAGACATTCCCAGAAAATTCAAGATATACATTTTATTTGTCATGAAAATATCTTAAACTTATGATATTTTAATCAAAATCGTTAGAGCCATTTTTGAGAAAATTAAACTTTTCGAAAAATCTTCCATGTAAAGGGTAATCTGGGGTGGGGGGATTTTCTTGAAAACCTTCGTGTCGCATCTCTGGAAGATACTGAACCTAAATACCAAGTTTGGTGTTTATCCGACTGTTAGTTTCTGAGTTATGCTGTTCACAGACAGACACACAGATACACACACGGACATGTTTCCAAAAATGCTTTTTTTTGGATTCGAGGGGTCTCAAAACATGTATTTCCGGTGAAATCTCGGTATCTAATTTTTGGGTGGAATACAATACTTCCCTTACTTACTATACGTAGTAGAGAAAGCAAAAAAAACTAAAAACAGGACCAATAAGCCCACCCCTCAAAAAAGTGCCAAAAAATGCAAGGAGGACAAATAAAACCCACCGTTTCCTGGCCTACAGTGGAACAAAATGAACATTCTATGTTTGGCCTCCTCTTCGGACACTCGAAAAGAATTTTTCCTAAACTTCTGAGCCTTATTCATGAGAAACAGAGCCCGTGTAACACTGTCCTCGCCTTTGCATTAAGTACCGTACGTATTATACCTATTCCACCCAAAAATTCGATATCGAGATTTCGTCGGAAACGCACGTTTTGAGGACCACTGAACCCACTAAAGGAAAACCTCGCCGCGCGAGCTTTTCAGTCTTCGAGCAGCATAACTCACTAACGAAAAGTGGGATGAATACAAAATATATTTGAGCCACTGTTATTTTGAATATTCTATCAATAGCCTGTGAAGTCCTCTTCATTCTGAATGAATTTTGTATAATTCTGTAAAACTGCTAAACCTTTAGATAAAGAAAACTTGGTGCATTGTAATAAACAAATGTCAACTAACTTTTTTATAACCTTCGCCATTTTCAAAATGTTCATTGTTTATATTTTCAAATTTCCAATCTGGCACTGCATGCAGCATCTACCTATAGGCACCTTAGACAATTTTTTTCCACATGTTTCCAATAGTAATAATTACAGCTCGGCGCAATAGGCACAAAAGAACTTAAATAGGCAGGCAAATAGGCACTAATATAGACACTATCAGTAATAATAAGTAATGAAGTAGTCACAATCATTTATTCATTTTGACAGACAGAACAGTATAGAAATATCGAACATCTATATACCATATACTAAATTGACTAAATTCCACTATTCTCATAATGAAATGTAAACTGTAAACATTACTTAATTAAATTTGCACTCTTCAGTTGCTATGTATGTACTTTTTATGGCAAAGTTTTTAAGTAAGTTCTCTCTTGAATACGTTCTACCCACGCTGGTTTGTGATTCTTATTGAGTGTAATGTATTGTTGTCAGACTATTGTTGCGTTTGCAGTGAAATAAGACTAGTAGGTCAGTGCTGTGTTTTCGCCCATGTGGGAAGTACAGAACAGCCATCGAGCGAACAAAGCGATGAATTAATACTAAAATTATTGATTTTCCTAATAGTAAACGAATGGAAACAATGCTAACTGCAGTTAGGAAAGGAATGCTGTTATTACAAATTTCCTCAGGCAGGTTGTCAACAATGATTCCTTAACTCAGGGCGAAATATTATTAATTGCAATATCAAGGTTAAAGTCAAATTAATAAATAACGGTCAATAACAAAAATAATGTAATTACGATAGACAAAAACCTTGATAAAAGTTTTCATTACAAAAAAACAAATAATAATAATAATAATAATAATAATAATAATAATAATAATAATAGGTCCTTAAGCTACAAAAGGGCAGACACTATGAACATGTGCAATTATAGCACTATAAAATTAGTATATTGTATTCCAGTAAGCATGCAACATCTTTCCAGTGGCCTTCGCCCCACGTTCACTTTTAACTTTTATTTTTAATGTTTATTTGAATATTATATATGTATCCCTCGGCTGCGTGTAGTAATTTGCAGAAACACGTACCTCTTAGCAGGGCTGGTGTGGCTAAAGAATGAAGGCTTTCACAAATTATAATTTGTACTCCACTCTTTATTATTCCTTCACACGATTAAATAACACTCTACTGATATATCCTACTATAGAGCAGCTGTGAGATTATTTTATTAATTGCACTTTTAAACACGTAAACTTTATTTTATTCTCGCCGTAATGAATTTTCATGTCTCACACTGAATACGTATAAAATCGAACTGCTCGGGAACGCTGTCTTGTATTGTCTGGCGTCTACCGCCTAAATTCGTATATTTCCACTATTTCAATTTCTGATTGGCTAATCCTACTCCAATAGAATACTTTTATTTAACTTTTAGCCTTTCTAGTTGTTGATTGGTTATTTATTAACTGTTTTATATATATTACATTATTGTTCCAAGAATTATTAGTACCCTTTATTAAACTTTCCAATTCATTGTTGCCTCAAGGTTACCTCATTGTGAGCAACTTTCAGCTTCTATTCTCACAGCTCCTGCATTATTAGATTACGTAATACATCCACATAACATTATTATACATGTACATAATTATATAAACTTAATACAATGGCTGTTACATACATTATATATAATATTATACACATATTTCTTTAAGGCGGGCTGTTATTATATTTTATATTATATAATTAGATTGATATCATTTAAGTGTTAAAAATACTGCCTCAAACGACAGACGATCAGGGGACATTCTTTGCACGTGTTGGTGCCTAGCGAGAACGCTGTTATATAGCCAATAGAATCTCCCACAGAACATTCTAAAACTATCCGGACAGACGTTCTGGAAACGCTGGAAAATAAGCTTCCAAAAGAGTCTGGTTATCTGCCGAAAGCGTGACTTATCTTTGTTTATCTCCGACTGCCTGACGCCGACTTCCCTTTGGCAATAGCCGCTGCGTCACATCTTGAATTTTCTCGGAATAGCGTGTGAAGACCTCTTCATTGGAAGGGCATTTGTATAAATGTGTATAACATGTAAACCATAAGAGACAGACAAAAACTTAATACACAGGAAATGTAGCGCTCATTAAAACACACAATTCATTTACTTGCATACTCTAAATATGCAGTAGAGTAAAAACTAATTCTCAGTACACACCCTACCGACAAATTTCTTGCTGTTTCAAACCCATTACAAACAACCCAACATATGGCAACTTAAGACTGCTCTCCATGGACGATAAAACATTTCCGAAAACCAGCATCGGCACTCTTTTGACTGAGCTTTTGTATCTTACTTCCTGTTTTTCTTCTCTAACGCTCAATGCACTCCACAACCAGATGTCAATTCCTTTGTCAAAAAATCCTTTCGGCTTTAGCCACCATTTCCAGCTGCTTTTCCTTGTCCAGAAGGTCATGGCATCACTCAAATCTTTTAGAGCTTTTGGCCTTACGCTCATGCGAGGCATATGTGAATTACTGTCCACTGTCTTACCTTCGACATTCAAAAGCATGTTTATGCAGCAATTAATTCCTCGTCTAATTCCGTTTGCGAGAGCTGTATGTTTAACAACTGCACGCAACAACAGCTTCCATTTTCAAAATAATAAGTACAGGAAGTATTTGTATTGCAGCCAAAGGTTCGATACTGAGATTTCAACGGAAAATATAAGTTTTAAAATTACTAAATAACTAAAAAAAGCAACAGAATTAAAATAAAATCTGTGTGTCTTTAAGTGTGAAGAGCATAACTCAAAACACGAAAAGTAGATTAAACACCAAACTTGGTATTCAGTTCAGCAATTTTCCAGACACGAAGATTTTGATTAAAATACCACATATGCAGCTTGAATTTTCTGGGAATAGCGTGTGAAGTCCTCTTCATCCTAAATGACACATATAATTGGTAAACCGACACAATCTTACTACACTAAACATGTAATCTCGTTAAAGCACAAATTACGAGGACGGATTGATAAGTCCATGAGAGAATTAGCGTTCTAATCGCAGGTTTCTTGTTTGCACCCAAGTCTTACATCTATTCTGTGTATAATCGCCGAAATTCGTCATTTGTTTTTTATAACATTGTTGAGAGCGTCTACAACAAGCAGATGTGTGTTGCTTCGTAGAAAATGGAGAAAAGTGAATTTCGTGTTCTGATAAAGCACTGCATTTTGCGTGGTAAGACGGTGAAGGAAACAGAAGAAAAGCTGAACACGTATTATGGGGACTTTACTCCATCACTTGGGACGGTTCACAAGTGGTTCACAGAATTTCGATGTTGCCGTTCGAGCACAAGAGATGCCGTGCGCACAGAGGTGAGGTCACAACAGAAGAATGATGAACAAAGTTCACGATATTATGTTGGAATACCGCTAAGCGAAAATCCGTGAGATAGCCAAGACCATAAACATCTCGAGTGAACGGGTGTATAACATTCTGCACGAATTTTTGGGTATGAGAAAGCTGTCAGCAAGATGCTCACAGTTGAGAACAAGCGGAATCGTATGACCATTTCACAGGAATGTTTGAACACGTTCCAGCGCAACCCAAATGAGTTTTGCGGTGTTATATCACGATTGATGAATCTTGGATCCATTGCTATCAACCTGAAACCAAACAACAATCAAAGCAGTGGATTTCCTTCGACGATCCTGCTCCAAAGAAAGCGAAAACCCTTCCGTCGGCAGGGAAAATCGTGGCAGCTGTCTTTTGGGATTCACAAGGGGTAATAGACACCCACTACCTGGAAAAGGGTAAAACGATCACAGGTTCATATTATGCCGCAATCAGTTTCACAAGGAATTGTTAAAGAAACGACCCCATTTGGTGAAGAAAAAGGTTCTCTCTAACCATGATAGTGCACCGGCATACAAGTCAGCCATTGTCATCGCAAAATTTGTGGAATTGGGCTACGAACTGCTACCTCTAATGCATGCGAATTTGTGCATCATTTAAAAAATTCTAAATTCAATTTTTAAAATTTAGTATACCCAAAACACAGTATCAAGCTACGCCACTGCTATTTTTGGTTTTTAAGTAATATCTCTGGAATATGTGTTACCACGTTGGTTGGTTTATAATTATTATTGAGAATGTTGTGTATTATTGTTAAATAGCGTGAAGTATTAATTGCAATACTGAGGTTAACACCACATTAATAAGTAATACGAATAAATAACCGCAAATAACAAATACCTATAATAAAATTACAATAGGAAACGATCTTCATAAACGTTCTCATTACAGAAAAGAGCCATAATAGGCCCTTAAGCTACGAAAAGGCACACTATAAAATTAGTATATTTTACTCCAGTAAGCATGAAACATATTTATATATACGCAGCGTACAATTCCAAGCAAAGGAACAAATAGACAAATGCCAAGCTCTAACCATGGCCATTAATAGAAAACAGGAAATCCGGTTGTATACTAAAATTGCAAACAGAAAAATGGGCGATTACATTTTGCAAATTTCTGTTGCACTCGTGACTGCAGAAAAGGCACAGGAAACCAGAAGCAGTGTTTTCAGTAACGCCTGATTGAATATCTCAACCTTGAGTGGCTGCCGGTCAATCGGCACCCCCGTATCCCCTCCCCTCTCCTCTCTCGACCCATCTGCAGAGGTGACTTGCTGAGTAATCGTTGGCTTGCTCGTAATTACAAACCGGTGAAACATTTGCAGCCAGCTGTTCTCGAGAACTAGTACATGCGCTATCATTTGGGTCTTTACCCTCTCTAGAGCAGTCTTAAAAAGTTGCTGTTAGGGCTGTTTTCGGAGTATAATAAATGCAAACATTTTAACACTTCCATGCCAGCGAAGGATGCTACCTCGGAGCGGTATCTTCTTTCGTAGTCATCCACGTAAGTAGCTAGATAGATAAGGTATCTTTATTGGTTTCAAATTATTGAACTTATTACACAAGTATTTAGAGCATTGTTCATTGACCGTACATGCATATTTATGACACAAGGTATGGTGAAAAAGAAACAAAACAGAAAAAAACAAGAAAAAGTAAAATAGAGGTAAACCTTTACCTTTGACTAACTCAACAAATTTGACCTAGCTTCGCGCACTTTAACCAAGAAGTTACCAATGTTTTGCCAGTTCCTCTGGTCAGCCAGTAGATCCCAAAATGCCAATCTCTTTCTTTGAGTTTAATTGTTCGCTGGTTCTGCCACTGAGCGCATTCCGCCAAAATATGTACCCAGTCCTCATTCAAATCAAAGAATGGGCAGATTCTCCAGCCAGAATCGTGAGTCATTTTCTGTGCCCTGCAGTCTAAACCTGATCTTTCCTTTCTTCCTAAGTTTAGTATATATGCCTCATTAACCGAATTCAATTTTATTTCATTTGTTAGACTTAGAGAAGGTTTAATTTTACAATCCGATTCCATTTCCTGTTGGTTGATGTCTCTTAGTATTCTTTTGACACCTTTCCATATGTTTTTATCATTTGTTTCAGCTCTTTGTCATACTGACCCCATTCCTATTCTCCTCAAACCTCTTTCCAAATCAGCTGCCCAAAACTTAGGAGACAGGTTTTCTCGCTGGTATTTATAACATTTGGATCGTAGTGTGGAGTTATCTCCCTGCATCAGCCTCAGCCAGTACTTCACCGCTCTTATTTTACAGTGTATTTTGTCTTCATAATATCCCACCTCCCTCAATTCCCCCCGAATTTGATGCGCCTTGTGAAACTCCAAGAACTCTTTTCCAAAATGCTACCTGTGTTTTATTTAGTGCCCTGCTCTTTCCCATCCCCAGATTACATTTCCATATAACAAATCGGCCTTATCATACAGTTAAGTATCATAGAGTTATAAGCCCTCGTAAGTAAGTAGCGGGCGTGAGTAAGGCAGAGGGGGGGCAAGCTGGCACACATTTTTTATTTTATTTTTCAAACTTTCTTACTGCAACATTTCAGCTAATCCTGAAATGGTATTGTTGTATAAAATTCTTTAACTGTATCTATTACTAATTGCGTCATTATTTTATGACCATTAAAGTTAAATTTTTTGAACTTTTGTGGAAGAGGGGATGGCTTGACTCCACGAGAAGCAACCTCTGTGATATAACGTCGAGTTTTTCCAACACATCTTCTCAGAAACATCAGGTTTTAATATCCCGACTGAGAATGGGCCATACCAAGATCACGCACAGTTATCTTCTTTCAAAGGGCCAACCACCCATCTGCCACCAGTGTAACATACTGTTAATGACGAAACACATAATCGTGGAATGTCCACAATACGATCAATGGAGACAACACTACCAGATACCCAATGATTTACAAACAGCACTCAACTATTCCATGTAACTTAAGAAAGTTGCACTTTTTAAAAGGATAAATTTATATAAAAGTATATAATGTTCAATCAGTTTGATTAATTATTGTGTCACAATGTTATACTAATTCATTGTAATTGTTCAAAACTGCCAGTACGTTAAATAACCTTATTGTTTTATTGTTAAATATTTATTTTAAAAGTTGTAAAGTCGCGATATGACTAATATGTTAACGCTACTATAAACTTTCAACAACAAAAAATGCGTAGTGAGTCAACTTGCCCCACCTGGGAAGCAGGTTGGCACAGGATATGGGGTAAGCTTATTTAAATGGAAAATATGCATTTTAAATAGTTTATTAAAAACAAATATCATGATCAAGTTATTGAGAACACTTCAGAAATAAATATAACTACAGATTTATCATAGTAAAAGTACATAAGACAGAGTAAAGTTTTTGAAACACATCAACAGGTCCTTAAAGATGTACCGTCCAAACTTAATTAAACACATAATGAAATGAAATACTGTACACAAATTAATCAGAAATGTCTAAAAAACAATTTAAACACACAGAAAAACCTGCTGCCATCAGTGCACCTCTCTATGCCCACAATCTACATTCCAGAAACCGAATCTAAGCCTCACCTGGTAGGCTTGTACAGCAGGACTTCTTGCAATGTAAGCAGAAAGCTTCGTCGTCTTCGCTTTCCTTCCTTTTTCTTTGTCGCTGCTTCTTGAATTTTTATTCTTTACGCAGAAGAGGTCACTTCTTCTGATGCCCTTGGCCATTGTCCTTTGCTTCACTCTCTTTCAGGGCATTTTTCACAGCAGAATCTATGAGAATTACGGTCGACAGTTTCTTTCTGGTACTCTATCGTATCCGCCTTTTGCAGTGGCCTCAACACTTCAGAAGGAATCCTAACGCTACTGGTAGAGGGCCCAGAAACAAGGGTTCAATTTCCATCTCGTTGCGGACTGCCATTAGAAGGAAGTTCCTCTTCTAAAATACTCGATGAATAATATTTACCAGCATGAGCAGGGAGTTTGACAACCACGTGGGTATTTTCAGTATCCGCCGTTAGTGTGCAGTCCCTGGCACAGGGTGAATTATGAAGAACTGACACATTTATTTAATTGTTTCAAAACAAGTTATGCTATCGATAACTTATACCTGAAATGCAGAGGAATTTTAGGAGATTATTTACCTCTATAGCAAATGTTGAAAATGTCCTCCATCCTGCATAAGGCACAACTCAACACGTCGTTCCATGTTAAGTGACCACTCGTTGGAGGACTCTGCTGTCAATAGCTTGAATCTCCTGTGTAATGTGCTTCAGATCGTCCAATGTCTGGAGACGTGTGGCATAAACCCTCCCTGTTGGTAATTTAGGCGTATTTTACTGGCGGTAATCAGTCTTTTGTTTAAGTGAATAATTAAGTTAAAATGAATTTAATCATTGTACAATTCTTGGTAAAATATAAATAAATAAATACACTAATTACCTGAGAAATGTTTGTGCTTTCAGTAGCGTTTAGATTCTCTTAGTGTTTCTGGCTTTCACGGTGTTTCAAAAATCACTTCTTTTTGCCCCAAAACATTACATGCTCTGCACTTTGCTTTTGCACTATTTTCTTTAACTACTTGTAACTATTTCGAAAAAAAAAACATTCTTTCAACCACTTATCTGAAAACACTTTCTTATCTTTCGACAATTCTCCGTGGTATTCTCTTTTTTTTTCTTTGGGGTGAAGTACCCTTTATCACTCATTATTATATAACTGGTAATACTTAAAATTACTAAATTAACTTGTAGAATATAATTTAAACTTTTAAAATGCTTGTTTTACTAACAATCATAAATTTATTTTTAATATTAAAATGACATAAGTCGCTACATCTACCCACTCTTGTTTTTCGCTGGAATGTCTCCCAAAGACTCAAATTTGCTTACGCGTAGCGGAATTCCGCTACAGTTGGCAACTCTGCGTTCTGCTCCCACCTTTACCCTGGCCACTCCTCAAACACTTGTCAGATAACAGCCCTGTATTTACTTGCGTTATCGGCGTGTGATATGAGTACAATAATGAATAGGGCCATGACGAAGGGGGCGTGGCTGTTTATTGTATAAACCCCACCGCATTTGGGGCCATTCACAATGAAACTTAAGACATAAGTGTGGCAGCTTGTTTCACGTCATTAATACACACGTTCAAACTGGCTGACGTTGACATAGATAGCTATAAATTTATAACGTAAACACAGCAGTTTACAAGCTTCAGAATTTCATGTTTATGGCTACGTCAAACATAAGAAACTCGCTAATCTGAGCACGATTCTTTATACACTTCTCCCATCAGATTTTCCTTGCCATGTGTTGACTCGCTAACCAACATTCTGTGTCGGCAGAGATCACTGGGCCAGAGATCACTGAGTTACACTACGTGATCAAAAGTATCCGGACACCTGGCTGAAAATGACGTACAAGTTCATGGCGCCCTCCATCGGTAATGCTGGAAGTCAATATGGTGTTGGCCCACCCTTAGCCTTGATGACAGCGTTCACTCTCGCAGGCATACTTTCAATCAACTGCTGGAAGGTTTCTTGGGGAATGGCAGCCCATTCTTCACGGAGTGCGGAACTGAGGAGAGGTATCGATGTAGGTCGCTGAGGCCTGGCACGAGTCGGCGTTCCAAAACATCCCAAAGGTGTTCTATAGGATTCAAGTCAGGACTCTGTGCAGGCCAGTCCATTACAGGGATGTTATTGTCGTGTAAACACTCCGCCACAGCCCGTGTATGAACAGGTGCTCGATCGTGTTGAAAGATGCAATCGCCATCCCCGAATTACTCTTCAACAGTGGGAAGCAAGAAGGTGCTTAAAATATCAATGTAGGTCTGCGCTGTGATCGTACCACGCAAAACAACAAGGGGTGCAAGCCCCCTCCAGGAAAAACACGACCACTCCATAACACCACCACCTCCGAATTTCACTGTTGGCACTACACACGCTGGCAGATGACGTTCACCGGGCATTCGCCATACCCACATCCTGCCATCGGATCGCCACATTTTGTACCGTCACTCGTCACTCCACACAACGTTTTGCAACTGTTCAATCGTGTAATGTTGACGCTCCTTACACCAAGCGAGGCGTCGTTTGGCATTTTCCTGCGTGATGTGTGGCTTATGAGCAGCCGCTCGACCATGGAATCCAAGGTTTCTCACCTCACGCCTGTCATAGTACTTGGAGTGGATCCTGATGCAGTTTGGAATTCCTGTGCGATAGTCTGGATAGATGTCTGCCTATTACTCCTTACGACCCTCTTCAAATGTCGGCGGTCTCTGTCAGTCAACAGACGAGGTCGGCCTGTACGCTTTTGTGCTGTACATGTCCCTTCACGTTTCCACTTCACTATCACATCAGAAGCAGTGGACCTAGGGATGTTTAGGAGTGTGGAAATCTCGCGTACAGACTTCTGACACAAGTGACACCCAATCACCTGACCACGTTCGAAGTTCGTGAGTTCCACGAAGCGTCCCATTTTGCTGTTTCACGATGTCTAATGACTACCGAGATCGCGGTAATGAGCACCAGGCAGTAGGTGGCAGCACAATGGACCTAAGATGAAAAACGTATGTTTATGGGGTGTCCGGATACTTTTGATCACATAGTGTATCTATACAAATCACAGTAAAACAAATTGTGATGAAGGTGCTTTCGTGAGTTTACTTCCTTTAACCGGTTTACTAGCTCTTGTTCATGCTGTTACATGTAGGTACATAACCTCTTTTGTCGTGTGTAGTCAGTGGTCGCTTCGCAGGCCGCCATATTATTTATCTCAAGCTCAGCTGCTTCATGATCTCTTGGATTGGCTGCTGTTGTTGCTATGGTTTCGTCTGTGGTTGTGAATGGTACCATATCGCGTTAACTTTATGCTGACGTTTTACGTCGTTATGTTAAGCTTAATTTTCATTATGAATGCCCTTAAGCCATCAAATACATAAAGTATCCAGCAATACTTCCAATTAATAGAGCTCGGCATTTGCCTATTTTCATAGTGAGTGCCTTTTCGTATCTTAAGGGCCTTTTCTTTAATGACAACTTTTTTCAAAGCTTTTTCCATTCGTAATTGTATTCTTTTTGTTGCCGCCTGTTATTTATTAATATTATTTATTAATGTGATGTTAAGCTTAGTATTGCAATTAATATTTCGCGCTCTCAGCCAATGAGCTACTGTTGACAACTGTCTGAGAAAGTTTTTAATACCAGCATTCCTTTCCTAACGACACCAGTTGTAATAAAGCGCACGGTAAACTACAAAAACTATTATTTACGACTGGGAAATCGATCATTTTAGCATTAACTCGTCCCTTTGTTCTTTATTACGATGGGTTCATTGTTTTCTACCTCCCACTGTGGGCGAAAACAGAGTACTAATCTAAAAACACTAAGCTTATTTAGTTACAAAGGCAATAGCCTGTTTAACAAAATACATAGGTAACAGACTCAATAATAATTACAAACCAGCGTGGGGAACGTGATAATAGGGTTTGCCTAAAGAATAGGTAGTAACTGAGGAGTGCAAATTTAAAGAAATAATGTTTAAAATTTACACTCCATTAAGGAATTAGTGGAATTTAGTAGCTACATTTAAATATAGTTTATGACTATTTCATATTTCTATGATGTTCTGTTATGTCAAAATGTGTTTTTAAGTGGTAAACGAATAAATGATTGTGCCTACTTCAATACATATCATTACTGATAGTGCCTATTTTACGTGTTTAGTTGTTATTTTTCTTTATTTATAGTCGCTTTGACTACTAGGTCATATCGCGACTTATATACATATATACGAGTACAATAATACATTGTATACTTTACATTATTAAGTGTTGAACACAGATAGACCAGTATAACCTATTACACATTTTTATTTGCAGTGTTATATTTAAATCTTATTATACAGTTTGATGTCTTTCAAGAAAAAAATTAATGTTTTTGAAATGAGTAGGGTTGTTTAAAGCTAAAAATATATCTTCAGGGATGTTATGTCTTCTTCTCTCCATGGTATAACTTGTGCATTTAGTGATGAGGTGTTCGATGGTGCAGGTCTCGCAGTGAGGAGCATTTTCTTTGGCGAGTAAGAAGGAATGGGTTAGGCGTGAATGGCCAATTCGTAAACGTGATCTTTTCTTTTTAGAATCTGCAATGTGCAGGGTTTTGTGGAGCCTTTCCTAACTATGTGGAGTTTTCTTGATGTTTTAATGATCCAATCTTGCTTCCATTTGACAGTTGGTCTGCTAAAACAATAACTTTGAGCATCTCTGTAGGGCACTGGCAATTCTTCCACTGGAGGTAGCAAAGTTTATAGTGCCTATTGCATCGAGCTCTACTAAGTAATGCGTTATGTCATTCAGTACCTCATTGGTTTAAAGCTTGCTTAAATAAATCATGTGCTCTGTAGCACTGTCTGGTTTCTAAAAAGCACAGATACATGGGCCACCTGAGACTTGAGAAACTCAGACACCGATTAATAAACAAGGATTCTTCTCGTAATTACTCATCAGCGATGTTAAGGATCCGGGACAACTTAAAAGTAAAGTGAAGTTTACTGTGCATCGAGTAGGGTGGAATGAGGAGGCGCATTCGGGTGTTGTTTACCTGTGAGGCCGTGTACAATCCTCTTCGTGACTAGCGTTACAATACACTTGTCTCATTCCAATGTAGGTATGTGTTCTACAGAGTGATGTATGAAGAACTGACACATTTATTACTTCAATTGTTTCAAAACGAGTTATGCTAACGACAACTTATTATACCTGAAATGCAGAGGAATTTTGGGAGATTATTTACCTCTATAGCAAATGTTGAAAATGTCCTCCATCCTGCATAAGGCAAACTCAACAAATCGTTCAACGTTACTGGCCACTCGTTGGAGGACTCTATTGTCAATAGCTTGAATCTCCTGTGTAATGTTGTGCTTTAGATGGTCCAATGTCTGAGGACATGTGGCATAAACCCTGTCTTTTAAGTAACCCCATAGAAAAAAGTCCGGCGATGTCAAATCCGGAGATCTCGGTGGCCACAGGTTCTTGGAAATTATTCGGTCGTCAAAGAAACTTGCAATTAGTGCCATTTGATGTATGACATGTAGCGCCGTCCTGCTGAAAATATCCTTGACTCAGCTCTACATCGTCTAGTTGCTCAACAAACTCCATGAAAAAAGGTCGGTACTCTGCAGTGTTCACATTGTTTAAAAAAAAATGGCCCCACTATTCTCTGTGCGGATATTGCGCACCAAACTCCGATTTTAACCGGGTGCATAGGTGCTTCATGAATAACGTGGATTTTCGCTGGCCAATTGCGTGAGTTATTTGAGTTCATATAGCCGATAAATGGAACCATGCTTCATCTGTGAACCATATGATGGACAATATGGCAGGATTTTGCACAATGAACACCTGAAACCAACGACAATAATTCAGTCGTCTATCCTTTTATCTGGCTCCTGTAACTGATGGACAACCGTAATCCTTTACAGTTTAGGCCTGCACTTTTCACAGCTCTCTGACACATTGAGTAGCTGTACCCTGTCTCTTGCGACAAACGTCTTGATTTTTTGGGCGACTGATCCAGACGTGCTCTTACGTCAGCAACAACCGTGGGAAGCCTAGATGAACGAGTTTTGCCTTTTTGCACTTACCAGAGATCCAGTTGTTTCCAATTTGTTTACCAGTCCCAGTATTGTATTTCTTTGGGGAGGATTCCGAACACAAAATTCTCTCTGGTAAGCCCTTTGAGTAGCTGTAATTGAATTCGTAATCCAGTATTGCTTTACAAGGAAGAGTAGTTCATTTAATGTGTACTCCATTTTCACGTTGACTAGAACAAAATCTCAAAAACAGTTGCCGACAATAAAACTAACAATTATGAATAAAACATGAGCATCTGCGCATCTGGTGACAGACAATCGAAACTCCAGAACATTCTGCTTAATTTGGTACTAAATTGGGGTATTGAGTGAATTTCGAACAGAATAATTAAAGAAAGAAATGTGTCAGTTCTTCATAAATCACTAGACTGTACTGTTTATATAGCAAATAGGGCAGCGCACTGGTGTCTTTGTTTACATCAACAGCACTACGTTTACGGAACTTTCTATAGCAAGGTTGTACATACTCTGGTTGCTGTACACCGGATCCTTAGCCTTAGTAAAAACAAACTCAGGGTAGCTACCCTCGCTGACGAAATTACTTGATTGTGGCAGCCATTTAAGGAACTTGTATCAGCATGTTCAGAGGAAAAATTAAATTGAGTTTTATTTATGGGCGCTCTTTAACTGCTGTGTTCCTTAGCGTCCCATTCTATATTGGGCGTGAAAGACCGGTAATTTTGCTCAGAGGCCTCTTTATCAGGCTTGATGTTCTTTTATGTGCCGTAAATACACGGACCACCGGCTATACCTCCCTTCCGAAGGAAGCCATGCTAAAGATTTTTAAGCCGGAAAAAAAATTCATCGCCTTCGGCCGGGTTTGAACGCGCGACCTCGGGAACTGGAGGCTAGCATGGTAACCACACACCATGGAGGATGACATGTTCAGAAGAGAATGATAATTATTGAACATGGTGAAATGAAGTAGGTAATTTTTATTAAAACACGACAGTTTCTTATTTTGCTACCAGGGATAAAAAAAAAAGTTAAATCTTTGGCACTACAGCCCTTGTTGACCTTGAACTACCAACCCGGTTGCCAATCTCACGCCCACAAACATCACTTGACCATTCAAATACTTACACTTTTTCATGTCATTACCTTTTTCACGTACCTAGTTATGCGTGGAACACGACATTTTTAAAGTCATCAAATAGTAGGGATGGACAGAAAATAACGCAAGGATCACACGTAACTGCGACAGTTATAACCGTTACCCGAAGATACTGTTTGTCACATCACTCAAGATCCGCTTTTTAAAAACTATCTTTCTATGTATGCATTCTTCTTATATCTACCTACAGGGAGAGCCAAAAAACTACGAACCGGCTGCGCGGTGTTTTTCCTGTCCGCGTCCTCGGCGTTCGTTGCTGTCTGCCGTTATCATAGAAAGGCGGGATGAAAACGTACATTTTTAAAACTGCTTTTAAAGGCTTTACTTACCACTTTATGCTAGGAGATGCTGAAACTGGCCACCGTCGTTATCCATATATTTTGGCACCTCTTTAGGAAACTATCCATCACTCGCCGTAGTTCACGTTGAGAAATGCTGGCAATTTCCTGGCGGATATTTTGTTTTAATTCTTCCAAGGTGTATGCGTTTGTCTGTAGACTTTATGTTTTAAGTTACCACGGAGATACAAATCGCAGGTGGTTAGGTCGGGGGACCGACGGGGCCACAAATCTCTACTAATAATTCTGTCCTCAAACGTACTTTCAATTGTTCTCATCGAGGCCGTATGAGCTGTTGCAGAGTCTTGTTGAAAAAAGGCAAAATCACGCTCCCTGTCTGTTAATTCTCTGAATTCACATATTCACATTGTATTCACATATGCACGGCTTCAACCATTGACTCGAAAAAAAATGGTGCAAGAAATGTATGGACAACGACGGTGGCCAATTTCAGCATCTCCTTTCATAAAGTTGGTAAGTAAAGCTTTTAAAAGTAGTTTTAAAAATGTATGGTTTCATCCGCGCCTTTCTATGATAGCGGCAGACGGTAACGAGCGCCCAGGACGCGGACAGGAAATACACTGCGCACCGGCTCGTGGTTTTCTGGCTCCCTTTGTACAACGGTATAGGAATGATAGAAGAATACTTTTCGCAAGAATAGTTTGTATGCAACATGCCAGTTTTTTATTTACGCTGTTCTCTCAAACATTTTTCTAAAACGTTTCTTTTTTCTGGAATCGGGGGCATCAAAACATTGATTTTGAGGGGATGCCTCGATTGGTAATGTTTGGGTGAAACACAATACTACTTCTAACTACCATAAGTAAGCGATAAAAAACAATTCGTTTTAAAACAAAAGATATACGCGGAACTTCCGGCAGAATTTACGCCTCTCATTTGTCTCGCCGGACTAGACGCTGAGATGTTCCACAAAGATGCACAATCTTTTCGACTATTAACTGCCGTGTTTCCTTGAAGGAAAGTCTTACAATGAAAGATATCTTTGTTTCCTATGCCCCATTTTTTTCTTCTTTTTCACGCCCCGAGTCACAGGAGTGGTGCTCCTCAACTTGGAGCTGGAGAAAAGAAGAAAGAGTAAAAAGGCATATCCCGGAGGAAATAAAAGGCTAGAGAGGAGTGTTGAGGGGGGGGGGGTTGCCGCAGCTGCCCTCTTCACTGTCACTATTTATATACCCCCCCACTGTAGAACCACATCTCGAGACCTTACTGCTAGTCACGTAGCTCTAGCTCTGTTTTACGGGCGTTTTGATTGCTTACGTCATAATGTCTGCTTTTATATCTATTCCGTAAAAACTATTAGGAAAGGGAGAATAAACTTTCTCCTACCCGGAAGCCTCGGCTTTTTCACAGTTATCCACAATACATAATAAATAATGCAATTTTTAAAAGCTGACGTGTTTCACATGATTTCTTTGTCCACTATAGCTTATTACCTACTGTCTATACCACATAGTAGGTATAGATGGTAGTATTGCATTTCAACAAACAATTCGATAACGAGATTTATCCGGAATACGTGTTTTGAGGCCCACTGAATCTAACGAAAAACCCTTTTAGAAAAAGGCCCGCGTATGTATCTGTAAACAGCAATAATCAAAAACAAAAGTCAAATAAATTCTAAAGATACGAAGTATGATATTCATACTTAATAAATCTGATGTGTTACACTCACATACCTTTCTCTACTCTTGCACAAACTATTTTTACAAACGCTTATTCTCCATATGCTTCATGTTAATCGAGATATCGAGATGTTAATCTTATTGCTAATTTCCTTGTAGATGCAAGGGGAATTGGTAGGCTTTAAGCGATAGTCAAATATATTAAGAGCGGGTTGCTATGTGGAGTATTCCATTCTCTTTGCATTACCAGGACAAAAAAAATGAATAACGAATTCCCATTTGAGAAAAGGTATAAGTATTGGAAAATTTAAGGGAATAACAAGCAATATCTCGAAAATGGTTCACTCGACTTTATGTAAATGACATAAATTCTGTATTTTAACGCGATCTACATTTTTTGTGTAGGAAAGTTTTGTCTACCTCTTATGGTTTACCAGTTATACAAAAGTCGTTCACAATGAAGAATACTTTTGGAGACATTCCCAGAAAATTCAAGATATACATTTTATTTGTCATGAAAATGTCTTAAACATATGATATTTTAATCAAAATCGTTAGAGCCATTTCTGAGAAAATTAAAATTTTCGAAAAATGTTCCAAGTAAAGGGTAACCTGCGGTGGAGGATTTTCTTGAAAACCTTCGTGTCGCATCTCTGGAAGATACTGAACCTAAATACCAAGTTTGGTGTTTATCCGACTGTTCGTTTCTGAGTTATGCTGTTCACAGACAGACACAGACACACACACACGTTTCCAAAAATGATTTTTTTTTTTGGATTCAGGGGGTCTCAAAACATATATTTTCGGTGAAATCTCGGTATCGAAGTTTTGGGTGGAATACAATACTTCCCCTACTTACTATACGTAGTAGAGAAAGTAAAAATACCAAGAAAGAGACAAAAATAAAATTTTACAAAGTGATGGCTGTTCCAGTGTTAACGTATGGATCAGAATGTTGGACAATGACCAAACAAATGGAAAGAAAGATAGAAGCAGCAGGGATGTGCTTTTTAAGACAAGTAACAGGATATACATTAAAAGACAGAAGGAGAAGTGAAGACATACGTAAAGAATTAAGACTTTTCAAATTATTAGAAAGAACTAAAGAAAATCAAAACAACTGGAAACAACATGTGGAGAGGATGGATGATAACCGTTTTACGAAGCTGGTTTTAAGATATACACCAAAAGGCAAAGAAACATCGGGAGACCTAAAGGAAGATGGACGAACAGTTTAAATGATGAGACTGGAACAAGCAAAAGGGCTTAAACCATGAAAGATGATGTTCCAAAGATGCGACTCGAAAATTTTCAAGAATATCTCCCAAATCAAGCTATCCTTTACATAAAACATTTTTCGAAATTTTTGATTTTCTAAAAAATGCCTAAGGATTTTGATTAAAATGTCATACATTAAAGATATTTACATGACAAATAAAATGTATATTTTGAATTTTCTGAGAATAGCCTGTGAAGTCCTCTTCATTCGGAAGGAATTTGTTATAATTTTGCATAACTGGTAAACTCACCAAAAATTTAGATCTCTTTAAAACACCAGGCATTTCTGATATATTTGTTATTAATGGTTAAAATTGTGCAATACTTAACTATTCTTTTGAAGTCATGTCGATTTTCAGTTGTTTCTGGCGATGTCATGGGAACAGTATGGAATTTTAAGGCCAGTGTATATCGTCCAGTTCCAAATCATTTGATTATCGCCTTTCCCCTTGTATCTATAACGAAATGTGTAATGCAGCTATTTCCGGAAAGGTTTGTCTCGAGTAAAATGAAGTAGATAGGAAAATAAAGCAAGTCATTTGAATGTAACACATCAGATTTTTTTTAAATATAGTTTCTACAAACTATTCCTACGAAAGTTTATTTTTCTACTTACTTCGTACGAAGTAATCGAAATATACCTTTGCAGAAATAGTTTTATTACACATTTCGTTGATGGTACAATCGGGTAGAGGAAACCGAATCGATAGATGTCCATAATAACACGAGAAACAACTAAATAGCGACAGCACTTCAAAAATGACAAATGTTGAAAAATTCAAACCAATAATAACAAATATCTCTAAATGGCTGATACCACAAAAGTTTTTAAAGAGCTATTCATTCTTTTTAAACACAATTTTGTCCAATCTCTTAAGTCTATCCATTAAAATTCCTTCAGGATGATGACTTGACAGGCTATTCCCAGAAAACACAATATACTTATGCGTCCTATTTGTCACGCACAGTACGTGAGGCAAAACAAACCCACGTGGTCAGTGCACCGTGTTGCAACACGGTAGCAATGCCTCCAGGAAAGTAGTCCCATGCTAATCTCTGAATTTTAGAATGAATTTATCCTTAAATAGTATAATATTCTATACAAATACCTAAGGTTTTATTTAACGCTGATTTATACCGTAAAACAGAGCTACAAGTCCTATGATGCAATTCGTATGAGTCACCCGACATTCGGGTAGGCGCAGAATATTGTTTACAGCCACTTCACACTTTCCGCGAAAGAAATGGTGAAATTAACTTCTGGGTGCACCGGTGTTTCGAGTACAAGTATAAACAGTGCTTGTGTAGAAAAATCTGAAATGAGAAAAGTGATTACACCCAGAGAAAAAGAAAGCACATGAAATACGCGATGCAAGAATGTAGTGATTTTAAGAAGAATGCAATTCGCGTAACAGCGCACAATTTCTTTTTTAAAATGAGCCGCCAACAGTTAATAAAGTGCCGCTTCCAGAGATAGAATAAATTAGGTTATCGCATACCTGTTACTTTATTTTTCGCTCATTTATTTTAGAATTAACCATTATTATATGTGCAAACGTTTATTTTGTTGCAACTATCAATATTATCACCTTTAACCCTTAACAGAGTATGCTAGTCATCGTTTCAGTTGTCGAAATAAGGACTCTGTTCCTTTTTGCACTGCGTGCCGCTTGTACTCGCCACATGGTCTGAAAGTGTGACAGTATTTCTAGTGCGAATGGCGGAAGGATATATTATAGCGGTGCACTTGTCACCTGGGGTTTGTTTTGACGCGGATCAACCTAAGAGTGAATACAGAGTAGGTTGAAACATGACCATTTTGACCTTACCTCACCCCTTGTGAATCCCAAAAGACAGCTGTCATGATTTTCCTGCCGACGGAATGGTTTTCCTTGGTTTGGAATGGTTTCGCTTTGGAATGGTTTGTGAACCATGCCATGTTTTTTTTTATTGTGTTTTATTTATGGACTCTCTTTAACTGCTGTGGTCCTTAGCATTCCCTTCCATATTGGACGTGAAAGACTGGTAATTTTGCTCAGAGGCCTCTTTATCAGGATTGAGGTTCTTTTACGTGCCGTAAATCTACGACACGGGACCACCAGCTTTACTTCCCTTCCTAAGGAAGCCATGCTAAGGATTTTTACGCCTGAAAAAAATCCATGCCATGTGATGGAGCAGTCCCCATAATACTTGTTCAGCTTTTCTTCCATTTCCTTCACCGTCAAAAGTAATGCTTTATCAGAACACGAAATTCACTTTTCTCCAATTTCCACGAAGCAACACACATCTGCTTATTTTAGATAACCTACTCTCAACAATGTTCTGAGAAACAAATGACGACGAATCTCTGCGATTATACCCAGAATAGAGTAAGACTTGGGTACAAACAAGAAACCTGTGCTTAGAACGCTATCTCTCGTCAAAGTCATGGACTTATCAATCCGCCCTTGTAATTGACCTATTGCGATGCAACATACGCTATTCTTAAAGTTCCTATGTTATCAATGCGTCAAAAATAACACGAGGTTTCTATTTAAAACATAAGCTTTTGCTGAAAATCATAGTTGGTTACATTTCTAAATGGCCTATATCATCTACTTTAATGACCCCTTTCCCTACCTCCATGCGTATGAAAATTCGTATTTTTGTTTCAGAGATATTTGCGACGGTACTTTTAGATGACACCCTGTATAATCATGTGATTTTTTGATTACAGGGAATCCGGTTACCCGTTAATCCAAAACCTAAAATTAGCAGAATATTTCTTGTTAAGACCTTTATTGCTAGTTGCTGTAGAACTGAGAAACACTGCTACTTCCGTGTTTAATCCCGGAACTGCTATTCTATATTTGGTCGTGGCTTTCGTCTTGGCTGTACGTACGCAACGTACCGCTATGCAAAAAAGGAACAAGAGAATTGCGTGACTTGTGCTGCGATTACGTATCGAGCACAAGAGAACGAAAACCTGATGCGTTGGGCTTCTGTTACGGTTCGGGAACCAAGTTGGCCGAATGGACACTGATACGTAGTGCGTCTTTTTCAAAGTGTTTCGGATCACGCTCGTAACCCTCTGAGAAAACTGTGCTCCTATTGTGAAGCACATATTGGCATCGACACTCAAAATTCGATATCGAAATTTCACAAGACAATGTTTTGAGGTCCCTGAACTTCAAAAATGTGTTTTAGAAGGAGGTCTGCGTGTATGTCTCTGAACAGTATAACTTTAAAAAAACAAAACGTATACATATCTTGAATTTCCTGGGAATAGTCTGTGAAGTCCTCTTCACTCGCAAGGAATTTTGTATGACGAAAAAACATCTTTATTTCTCTAAATAGTCTCCTTTCAGCTCGATAGACTTTTCCCAACGAAGTTCAATAGCCTGATACCCTGTTTATGGTGACAACCGTCGAATTTTCCAAAATAGCCTTCAACTGCAAATTCCACCCCTTCATTGTTGGCAAATATTTTACCACTAAGCCATTTCTTCAACTTTGGAAACAGAAAATAATCAGAGGGGGCTAAGTCTGACGAATAGGGTGCATGAGGAAGCAATTCGAATTTTAACTCATTGATTTTGGTCATGGCGATAATGGATATGTGAATGGTGCATTGTCTTGATGAAACAGAACTTTCTTTTTCGCCAAATGCGTCCGTTTTTGCTTCATTTCATCATTCAAACGCTGCAATAAGTTTTCATAGCACTCGCCATTGATGCTTTTTCTTTTTGAAGATAATCAATGAAAATTATGGCACGCGCATCTCAAAAAAACTGACGCGATGACCTTGCCTGCAGAAGGAACTGTCTTCGCCTTCTTTGGAGCTGATTCTCACCTTTCAATCCACTGTTTTGACTGTTCCTTCGTCTCAGGTGTGAAATGATGCAGCCATGTTTTATCCATGATTATGAATCGACACAAAAACTCGGCTTTATTGCAGCGAAACATCGCCAAACACTGGACTGAAACATCCTCACGACGCTGCTTTTGTTCCATTGTGAGTAAACGCGGTGCCCATCTTGCGCACAGCTTTCTCATGTCCAAATTTTCAGCCAGTATGCGATGTACAGCACGTTTTGAAACGCCTACGATGTCTGCTAGCTCGCGCACTTTCAGTCGACGGTCATCCAATACCATTTTGTGGATTTTCTTCACAACTACTGGCGTGGATCACCTTATTTGGTCGACCACTACGATGTCGTCTTGGCAGCTCGTATGGTCTCGCTTAAACTCTGCCACTCAATATTTTACTGTTGTAAACGAAGGAGCAGACTCCCCCAGAGTAGAATCTAGCTCAGCTTTAATATTGGTTGGACTAAAACCTTTCACATGAAAGTATTGTATCACATAACGATGGCCAGTTTTATACATGTTTACAAATTCGCCGAGAGAGTCCACTATTAATGGCTGCCAAACAATTACTAAACAACGTAGCATCGTAAAACTTTAAAATTAAGTTTTATAAGGGTGGTACTTTCTACCATAGTCATTTGTTTGAAACAATAACCGCTATCTATACGTCAGATCGGGTACTCTTGGGACTGCCCTCGTATCTTGTATAATAAATTAAGTGTAACACTTTAAATAAATGTTTTGTGGCAACAGCCATAGCTGAGATATCCGTTATTAAAGGTTCGAATTGTTCATTTCTTGGTCATTCTCTTTAAGTCCTGTCAACATTCAGCTATTTCTCGCGACTGCATGGAAATAGTATGGCATTTTAAGGCCAGTATATAGCGTCCAGTTCCTTAATACTTGATTATTGCTGTTCCCCCAACGAAATGTGTAATGTAGCCATTTCTACAAAGGTTTATTTGGATTAAAATGAAGTAGATGGAAAAACAAGCTTTAGTAAGAATAAACGAAGAAAGTAGAGAAAGTCGTGTGAATGTAACATTAGACTTTTTTTCTTTTCTCTTGGCCATACGAAGAGAAGGGAATTTCAAATCACTACATAGCGACCAGCTCTTAAAAGATGTACAAAAAAAGGTAACAAAACCATTTCTACAAACTTTTAATCTCGATAACATGAAATAGATAGAAGAATAATCTTTAGTAAGAATGGTTTGTTGAAGAAAGTGAATTGTGAATGTAAACATACTGGCTATTTTAGAATAACTTCCATCACAAGGTTTAGTAATATCACATGCAAGATACAAAATGTAAGCATCTAAAAGTGAATCCTATGCTTATACTATGATCTTGTCATTTTTACATTCTCTGCAGCGCACCAAGTAGGTAGAGGAAGAAGTATTGTATTGCAACAAAAAATTATATATCGAGATTTCACCGGATATAGAGGTACTGAGGCCCCATGGATAAAAAAAATTAAATAGCGCCCTAGTATTAGTGAACACACTGTGTTTTGCGATGTTCTAAAAACTTGAACTTCTGCTGTGTGTGTGAAGTGCATCTATAGACAAATTCAAATTAAAAAGGATTTAAAACTTTTGAGTGTAATACAGTGTGAACTTTGTAGCGATATTTCCGCCTGATTGAGCATACACAAGAAGGAACTCTACAATAATTATAATTTAGGAATTATTATAATTAACAGGCAATTTGGTAATTTTACATAATTTTAAAGCAATCTGATTCAAAACTGCATCAATCGAAAGCCCATCTGAAGTTGTAAATATGTTTTAAGTTACAATACTATTGTCAAATAAATAAAGGCGTAATTGCCTAAGAAAAACTGCAAGATTTAGGCAAAATAAGAGTAGCTTCGTTTCAGACTGTCCATTGTATTTTCTGAGCTTCTTTTGTACTTCGAGGGGATGAGGCAAGTTTTAAGAGTAAACAGACGCTACGAGGCAACGGACTTTTCTTACAGTTAGGCTTTGAATTTTCAACCAGGGAACCAATAAACGTAGAGGATAAGTATTAGAACCAATGGAAAAGTAGGAAGATGTGGTTACATGTACAAATTTTGGAGGCGAGCAGTGATTGCTATATGTGAACGCGAGCGTGGACAGTCTGCCATGATTCCCCGTTAAATCCAAGATAGTAAATAACTTAACACACCACAAGTGATTACTTCAAGTACGCGGGAATCAAAAGAACGGTGACAGAACGCCTTAGATACTAAATAATTAACCGGAGCAAAACGTTAGCGGACCAAAGGGAGAAGATATTCTTATATAAGAACCGTATGGGATAGAAAAAAACAAGAATCTTGCAGTATTTCTGGTAGGAATACGCGCCTTAGTGAGGAAGTGAAAACGTGTTTTCTTGATGAATAATACCCCAGTGTCAGCACTCCCGCAATCCTACCCTGACAATAACAATAGGGAATTTCAGACCGATTCGCCGACAGTTGACCCTGGGATACGACGATAAGTGCTTCCTAACTGACATCGGCTATCTCTAGTCCTGAAGACTGCACCTACAACGCAGAGACGATAACGATGCAGGTAAGATACGCTCAACGAAGTAGCGGGGAGAAAACGCTACAACTTTAGAATTGAAGGTGTTGTAAATGGTTCCAATAGCCCTTCCAACTATGAAAATTGTATCCCTTTGCTCTTTTCCTAGCTTTAACGAAGAACTATATTCACTCTTAGGGTGATCCGCGGCAAAACAAACCCACGTGGTCAGTGCACCGTAATGCAACATGGTAGCAATACGCGCAGGAAAGTAGTCCCATGCTAATACTCTGAATTTTAGAATAAATTTATCCTTAAATAGTATAATATTCTATACAAATACCTAAGATTTTATTTAACGCTGATTTATACCGTAAAACAAGTCCCATCAGGCAATTCGTATGATTCAGCTGACATCCGGGTAGACGCAAAACATTATTTACAGCCAGAAACCAGCAGTAGTGTTTTGTATCATGCAGGACGGTGAATTTGCTCTTGTGTTTTCGTCGAATTACGTTAAGCATTATCCGCGCAAACCATTGATTAGTGGTGAAAAAACAATACTGTTGAATCTTTATTATATGTTATGTGAGAAATATTCAACACTTTCCGCGAAAGAAATGATGGAATTAACTTCTGAGTTCACCGGTATTTCGAGTACAAGTATAAACAGTGCTTGTACAGAAAAATCTGAAACGGGAAAAGTGGTTACACCCGGAAAAAAAAAAGAAAGCATATGAAATAAGCGATGCAAGAATGTAGTGATTTTGAGAAGAATGCAATTTCTTTTTTAAAGTGAGCCGCCAACAGTAATAAAGTGCCGCTTCCAGAGAGCGAATAAATTAAGTTAACGCATACCTGTTACTTTATTTTTCGCTGATTTCTTTTAGAATTAACTATTATATGTGCAAACGTTTATTTTGTTGCAACTATCAATCTTATCATCTTTAACTCTTAACAGAATATGCTAGTCACCGCTTCAGTGGTCGAAATAAGGACTCTGTTCCTTTTTGCGCTACGTGCCGCTTGTATTGGGCCACATGGTCTGAAAGTGTGACAGTATTTCTAGTGCGAATGGCGGAAGGATACATTATAGCGGTGCACTGGTCACCTGGGGTTTGTTTTGACGCGGATCAACCTAAGAGTGAATATAGAGTAGAAAAAAAGTCTGCACTTTAACATGATCAATCAGGTCGTGGGTAAAGGAGTCGATATCCTACAGCAACACCCTGTATCAAAGGCCCTTGGCTCGTAGGTCATACGTTCCGAAGAGCTCAGATTCATAAATTGTCCCCGCTTGTACATTCCACACCGAATCCCTTATAGGCCCAACAGAAAGCATGCCTTTAATATAAACGACCAAGCTCTGCTAAGGAATTCGCCATCTAAATTCCTTTCACCTCTCCAGATTCACCGAATGCAATAAAGCACTGAAAGCGATCCAGGAATCCAGAGTCACACACTTAATTCAGACCATAATAGTGCAATAAAAATAAACCTTCTAGGCCCTACTACGGCTAAACAGAAGGGTCAGGATGAAAATCTTCTTTGTCATAAAGGAGTGGAGTAAGGGTACTCATAGCTGAAATTTTGTTAAAATTTTCCAGAAATAAAAAATTAGTTTTTATGTCCAAAAATGCTTTAAACCTTTAGCTTCAACTACATACTATGAATTTTTCTCTCAGAGGCCATTAAAGCTTCAACACGTGACCATTTAAATGTCCATAAGCACCGGGTCTAAAGGCCTGTATTTACTTCCAACGCCTTTTACTCCACTTTCGAATTTCCTTACACTTTTGCGCATTAAAAATGTTCCATGCGGCGTAATTTGTAACCAATTATCTTCAAATTTTCAGCAGAAGCGCAGAGAGAATGAATTTACAAAACTGGCATTTGGTTTTTGCTACACTTTTAAACTGCTCAAGATATGCAAAATTAACTCGACCAGTGAGGATAAATTATTAAAAAAATGATTGCTTAAAGGTTTAATTTTCTTTTTAAACAACCACAGGAGTGAATATAATTCTCTATACCGGTTTTGTGCAGCATTATTTAAATAATGTGGTAATACTTTTATATTTTTTCAAAATTATATTTCTGCATCGCATACAACACTATTAATTTGCATAATAGAAATAAAATAAAATGTTTTTTTCTCAAAAAGCTATTAAAGATATCTGTATAAATTTTAAAAAACACATAACTGTGATAGAGCAGCATCTGGCAAAATTTTGAAAGCATTTAGATAAAAACGGCAAGATTAAGAAATTTCACCTGTGGATACTCCCTTAAAACCCGTTCCAAAGCTATGAAATTATTAAATCTCCAGCATTTGCCTACCGAACAGGGAAAACCACGAAACACCCAATGTCAGCGGGGTTCGACGGGAATCAAACCTGGGAGCTCCCGAATGCGAGCGTGACACGTTTTGCGCACGAGATGCAATTTAAGTTACACTGGAACGCTACCAACGTGTTAAATGTTTTTTCACAAGAGAATGTCCTGTGATAAATGCAAATTGTTCTCAGCTGAAATCTGTTAAATCTAAGTAAGCTTTCAGTTCTTTTCTTACATGGTTTTCTAATAAATAGTTTACCGTGTTGGTTTCCTGGAGTTTTAAGCCAGGTTTTATGATGTTCTACTTTGGATCAGTTCTTAATAGCCTCTCTCACAAAACATCGAGTGTTCCTAGAGCCGACTGTGGCCTAATAAATTGTAACGCTGCTCCTTGTCTTACAGGTTCATTAGCCTTTTCATTTCCCTGTATGCCACTATGACCCGGCGCCCAGATGAATTGAACTTCATTCTGTTCTGTCAAGCTTCTAAGCATGTTTAGGCAGTTTAAAACCAGTCCTAACGTTACCTTATGGCTACTTAGAGCCTTAAGTGCAGCCTTATCTGTTTACCAGCCTAAGCTCTTTATGCTTTAATAGCATAAATTTCTATTTCAAAGACAATAACATATTCACCCGAAGGAAGAAATTTTTGGCTCCCTGGTCTTATGCCATATTCACATCTGAGTCAGGCCGAGAACTTTCAAAACGCCCCTCGTACAGGGAATGCCCACAATGAGGTCAGGAAATAGCTACCGTAATCCACTAAGCAGAAACCAACCCGCTCCAGTTCTTATGAATCAAATGTTATTGTTTAATGATCCGTACTCCAACACTTATGACACGTTCCAGACAAAACATGCGTGTATGTATAATGATTTGGGATTGGTTGTTTGTCATACACGCCTCCTTTCGAAAGCTGATAATGCTGTTTATCAAAACATTACATAATCCTTTGCAGCTGTATTAAACAATACCATATGCAAGTTTAATGAATGACGAGCGTATGTGACGTACAATAAGACACACAACAACATGATCACATGTTCAGGAGCTTGCCTCAACCTTATAAGACAATATGGAGGTAAATGGGATTTCTCTGTCTCTATTTAACACATACATGTTGCCATTAGCTTGGCCTTTTCTAATCGCGCGCTGTCGCCGAGTTACTAATAACATGGTGTAAATATTCAGTTACAAATTTCAGCTTTGAACACATTGTCCTAGGCGGAATATTTTTCTCAGTCGATTTTATGATTTTTAGAGCCTTTATGTATTCTGTGTGCACAAATTTCTAAAGATCTGTCGTATCTATCTATGCTTATCACGCAGTAACTAATACACTAAAGGATAGAACGCAATATTGTTATTATTATTATTATTATTATTATTATTATTTTCTTGGCCCATAATGCTGATACCTGTGCAGTTTGAATTCTCTATCTTTAATAAGATGAGCGTTACAATTTTTTAAATTACATATTAAATCCTAAACCTATGCAGTAGTCATTCAGTGAGAAACTTTTGTTATTGGGTTTACAGCGGGGACCAAGCGAAAGAAAATTTTGAGGAAGGTTAGAAGCAGTTTTTAAAAGAAGCCTAAATCCTGTAAATTCTTGCAGTCATTGTGTATCCATCTATTCAGCTAACGGCCTGTATTACGATCTCCGGTTAAGGTTTGGGGTAAGATTTACCTGAGAGTTACCTACTGCGACTGTATTACAATCTTTGGTTAAGGGCTACCCGGGAGTTATTTTTGGAGGTAAACTAACCACCACCTCAAGTGGTGGATAAAATGATACCTTGGAGTTAACTCGTATTTCCGAATGAAACATGGCGTACCACCGGCAGAGATTGATTATTGAGAGTGATTCAGAATATATTTTCAAGTTTTTGGAAATGTTATCTATACATTAGAATAGTTCACTCCAACACCCAATCTTAAATATTACTGTCAGGGCGTAAGGAACTAACCATTGTGCTTGGATTGTTTTTGGAAGGCCAAACATTTTAGGTTAAATGACAAGCAGTGTGGGAAAAGGTAAACGTATTTTGCGTGTTAGTTTATATTTAGGTTGGTTTTTAAAATTGTCGAATGGCTTTCCACGTTAGTTTTAAGTGATATTCATGAAATGTTTGCGTCAAAAGACTATGGTTTTCGGTTATTAAAGTGATATTCGTAAAACTTTTACGTCAAAACTCTTAACACTATTTTTAACGAAACTTTGAAGTGTGGCATAGTTTTCCAAATAGAATAACCAAGGAACGGTATTAGAAAGATGCAACAAACTTAAGAATATTGTGTTGAACTTAAATGTCAGGGAACATGTGTAAATCCGAATCAACATTAGAACCATCGATGTTGCTTTTCTATAAATATAATAGCTTTCGCGAACGGAAAAGCTAATAAAAAGGTAATTATAACTATTGTTTACGGTATCCTATTGTAGCTCAGTAATCCAATAACGTACTAGAACCGCATCTTGTGTGGTCAATGACATGTATATAAATTACATTTTAGGTTATGTTCATGTCAAAATTCTCTAAACAATCTCCAAAACCGTTCACAATCTATAATAGTCTGTCCGCTCGCCTTGTTACTAATGACCAATAATGACGCTATAATGTTGCAGATTACCACGAGATAGCGTTGTATAAACAGTGAAATCACTCAGAAAACTATTGCCAAGAGAAATACATATCTCTTTGGTGTTGCCAACTTCTCGCCCAGCATCATAAACCTTAGGGTTACTAACCATCGGTTGATATGCGTTTGTAATACGCGGCAATGCACCTAACCTTCAGGTAGCGATAACTGATAGGTTACAAACCATGACTTTTAACCGGAGATCGTAATACAGGCCGTAAGAGGCGCTAGGCGCGAGGCAGAAGGCAGTAAACTTGTAAGGAGGTGTGTACGTTTATAGAGAGTGGAACACTGTTAAGTGTTATGTAGATTATTTAAAATTTTACGTAGATATTTATGGTTATGGAGGGAGAAGCTAAGCAAAGACTGGTAAAGTAAGAAAAAGCGCAGATTAATAATGAATGTGTTAGATTATATTTCAAGTAAAATAAGTGTTAGTAAGGCAGTCAAAGAAACAGCTAAGGCTACGGGTGTTCACAAATAATAGTGTATAGGATAAAAAGTAACGAATTAAAGGACCTCCAAGCACCCAAAGAAAGAAAGCAAAAAAGGATGGGAGGAAACAAAAACCCGCTAGGTTAATGCAATGATGGAATAGCACAAAACGGAGTGTGGCACATCGTTCATTCTTTGCTGTTTGAAAACATTCCACCCTCTTTGAATGTGATTTTGACAAGAATAAACAGCGATAATATCCTACCAAATTATAGATTTTATCATTTCATATCTTCATATTTCTTTGATAATATATAATTTTTATGCTGGTTAAATCGTAATTGGAAGTGCTAAAAGTACAAAGAGGAAGCATAAAGTGCAGGTAAAAATTAAATGTCTTACAATAGCAGTGCAGATATGTCACTATTTGGTAATGTATCATTCACAAGATGACATTAAATTGGTAGACCGATCGCAGCTGGCGTCAAAGTTTGTGAGTGTACCTATAGCACATATGGCAACAGTGCGTCCCATTTAACTTGTACTATCTTTTAGGCGTGATACGCTATATAGATAAAATTTATTCCACTTACTTCACATTAATTTTCAACTTTATGGTTTTCTCCAATTATTTAGAGCGCCCAGGAGCATCCATTAGTACGTACTTCCAGGTACAAAGAAACACATGACAACAAAAATCTGATGTGTTACATTCACATGACTTTCTCTACTCTTGTACAAACTATTTTTACAAATGCTTATTCTCCATCTACTTCATGTTAATCGAGATAAATATTTGCAGAGTCTATCTTATTGCTAATTTTCTTGTAGATGTAAGGGGAATATATATTTACAAGGGCAATATACAAATACAGTAGCCTTTAAGCACATACATATCTCTTAATAGCTGGTTGCTAGGTGCAGCACCATTCCCTTTGCCACAGATTAATACTCTTTGCATATCCAAGACAAAAAAAATGAATAACGAATTCCCATTTGAGAAAATAAGTATTGAAAAATGTAAGAGAATAACAAGCAATATCTCGAAAATGGTTCACTCAACAACAAAAATGTATATGACGTAAATTGTGTATTTTAAATTTGTGTGTAGTAAAATTTTGTCTATCTCTTATGGTTTACCAGTTATGCAAAAGTCGTTCACAATGAAGAATACTTTTGGAGACATTTCCAGAAAATTCAAGATATACATTTTATTTGGCCTAAAATATCTTAAACATGTGATATTTTAATCAAAATCGTTAGAACCGTTTTTGAGAAAATTAAAATTTTCGAAAAATCTTCCATGTAAAGGGTAATCTGGGGTGGGGGGATTTTCTTGAAAACCTTCGTGTCGCATCCTTGGAAGATACTGAACCTAAATACCAAGTTTGGTGTTTATCCGACTGTTCGTTTCTGAGTTATGCTGTTCACAGACACACAGACATACACACACACACACACGGACATATTTCCAAAAATGCTTTTTTTGGATTCAGGGGATCTCAAAACATGTATTTCCGGTGAAATCTCGGTATCGAATTTTTGGGTGGAATACAATACTTCCCCTACTTACTATACGTAGTAGAGAAAGTAAAACTATGGAGTGTTGAATTCACATGATGTTCTGTACATTAATCAAAATCCTAAGAGTCAGTATTTGAGAAAATAAAAATTAACGAAAAATTCTTTATATAATGGGCAGCTTGGGGTCGGAGGATTTTCTTGAAAACCTCTGCGTCGCCTCCTTATTTATACACTCTTAAAATAACAAATTTGGTGCTTAATCGACTTTTCTTTTTTGAGTTGCGCTGTTCACAGTCATATGCATGCCCTTTTGGGTGGGGGGAGGGTTCCAGGGAGTGTCAGAAGTATTTACGGTGAAATCTCGGTATCGAATTTTTGGGTGGAATGCAATTATACCTCTACTTACTATATGTAGGTAAGTAGTTGAGAAAGTAAAATCATAGTACTGTGCAAGGGCTTCTAAAGATGTTAGACTGGGTGATGCATTTAGTTAAGCAAGGGTTTTTGTGCCCAAAGCTGTGGATTCGAAACCGACCAGAAGAATTGCTAAAATACTACAAGCTCGTATCACTAGCTTTACTAGCCATGTGAAAGAATTGTGCGATAAAACCACTATCAATTCTGATCTGACCAAGTTTTTAATATAACTAATAACAATAACAAATTATAATGCTAAATTTTGTGCACTTAACCCTTGATAGATCAGTTAAACGGTGCTCTGTAGGAAGCAGATAGCACCGCCAGACTAGGGCATAATACCTACATTTGGCCTCATTCACGTCTTAAATCTTACTGTGGATCAAAGGATTCCATTTTACAACACCCACATTTGGCCTCATTCTCGTCCTAAATCTTACTGGATTAAATGATTCCCTTCGTTACAACACCTACATTTGGTCTCATTCACGTCCTAAATCTTACTGTGGATCAAAGGGTTCCCTTTTACAACACCCACATTTGGCCTCATTCACGTCCTAAATCTTACTGGATCAAATGATTTCCTTCGTTACAACACCTACACTCGGCCTCGTTCACGTCTTAAATCTTACTGTGGATCAAAGGATTCCCTTCGTTACAACACCCACATTTGGCCTCATTCACGGTTTGAATATTACTGTGAATCAAAGAATTCCCTTCGTTACAACACACACATTTGGCCTCATTCACGTGTTAAATCTTACTGGATCAAATGATTCCCTTCGTTACACACCCACATTTGGCCTCATTCACGTCTTAAACCTTACTGGATCAAATGATTCCCTTCGTTATAACACCCACATTTGGCCTCATTCACATCTTAAATCTTACTGGATCAAATGATTCTCCTCGTTATAACACCCACATTTGGCCTCATTCACGTCTTAAATATTATTGTGAATCAAAACATTCCCTTCGTTATAACACCCACATTTGGCCTCATTCACGTCTTAAATCTTACTGGATCAAATGATTCCCTTCGTTACAACACACACATTTGGCCTCATTCACGTCTTAAATCTTACTGGTTCAAATGATTCCCTTCGTTACAACACACACATTTGGCCTCATTCACGGCTTAAATATAATTGAGTCAAATGATTCCCTTCGTTACAACACCCACATTTGGCCTCATTCACGTCTTAAATCTTACTGGATCAAATGATTCCCTTCGTTACAACACACACATTTGGCCTCATTCACGGCTTAAATCTTACTGGATCAAATGATTCCCTTCGTTACAACACACACATTTGGCCTCATTCACAGCTTAAATCTTACTGGATCAAATGATTCCCTTCGTTACAACACACACACTTGGCCTCATTCACGACTTAAATATTACTGGATCAAATGATTCCCTTCGTTACAACACCCACATTTGGCCTCATTCACGTCTTAAATCTTACTATGGTTCAAAGGATTCCCTTCGTTACAACACCCACATTTGGCCTCATTCACGTCTTAAATCTTACTGGATCAAATGATTCCCTTCGTTACAACTCCAACCAGACCAATTCATGTATTAAATCTTACTATGGATCAAAGGATTTCCTTCGTTACAACTCCAACCAGACCAATTCATGTCTTAAATCTTACTATGGATCAAAGGATTTCCTTCGTTACAACTCCAACCAGACCAATTCATGTCTTAAATCTTACTATGGATCAAAGGATTTCCTTCGTTACAACTCCAACCAGACCAATTCATGTCTTAAATCTTACTATGGATCAAAGGATTCCCTTCGTTACAACTCCAACCAGACCAATTCATGTCTTAAATCTTACTATGGATCAAAGAATTCCCTTCGTTAACTCCAACACTTAGCTTATTGACGTATTAAATCTTACGGATCAAAGGATTACCATTCATTACATCCATATTTGACCAATGCACGTATTAAATCTTATTGTGGATCGAAAGATTCCCTTTGCTTCAACTCCAACAGTTAGCCCAATTCACCTATTCAAATCTTACCGTGGATCAAAGGGTTCCCGTTCGTTACAACTCCAACTTAGCACAATTCATGTATTAAATCTCACTCTGGATTAAAGGATTCTCTTCGTTACAATTCTAACACAGACCAATTCGCGTATTAAATCTTGCTGTAAAGAAATTTTAAATTCATTGTATTGGTTTAAGGATTTATTAAATGGATTGATTTCATTATGTTGAAGTGAGTAATTTTTGGATCAAAGGATTCCCTTCGTTGTAACTCCAACACTTAGCCCAATAATTCAAGCCATAAATTTTACTGTGGATCGTATACTTCAATTTGTTACAACTCCAGCATTTGCCCCAATTCACGCCTTAAATCTTACTGTAAATCAAATAAATAAATCATCTGACGCTACAGCCCGCGTGAGGCCTTGACTTGCGAAACCCGACTGCCGGTTTCACGCCCACATATGGCATGGCAGAAGTTGGCGAACATTCAATCGATACGGAGAGGTGATGTGGCCAGTATCACACTTCCCCCGGCCGGAAAGTTGCCTCACGACACCAGGGCCACTGTCTATCGAAGCTCTTCACGACGCTGAGTGGGCACCGGACCTATAACCGGGACTTAAAATCCGCACCCCAATGGATGGGATGGATCACGACCGGATTTCCGGAACCAGAGCTCTAAGTCCTGGCCCACAACGCGGGACTTACCTACGATGGCTACATTTGGCCCAATTCACGCCTTAAATCTTACTGCGGATGAAAGGTTTCCCGTGAGTTTCAACATCGCTTGTCTTCGAAATGAGAGAACGGTTATACAGAGCGATTTATGAAGAAATGACATTTATTTCTTTAGTTGTTTCAAAACGAGTTATGCTAGCGACAACTTATTATACCTGAAATGCAGAGGAATTTTTGGAGATCATTTACCTTTATAGCAAATGTTGAAAATCTCCTCCATCCTGCATAAGGCACAACTCAACACGTCGTTCCATGTTACTGGCCACTTATTGGAGGACTCCGTTGTCAATAGCTTGAATCTCTTGTAAAATGTTGTGCTTCAGATCGTCCAATGTCTGGGGACGTGTGGCATAAACTCTGTCTTTTACGTAACCCCATAGAAAGAAGTTCGGCGATGTCAATTCCGGAGATCTCGGTGGCCACAGGTTCTTGGAAATTATCCGGTCGTCAAAGAAACATGCAATTAGTGTCATGGATTCATTTGATGTATGGCATGTAGCGCCGTCCTGCTGAAAATATTCTTGACTCAGCTCTATATCGTCTAGTTGCTCAGCAAACTCCATGAAAATCCGTCGGTACTCTGCAGTGTTCACATTGTTTAAAATAAAATGGTCCCACTATTCTCTGTGCGGATATTGCGCACCAAACTCCGATTTTAAGCGGGTCCATAGGTGCTTCATGAATAACATGTGGATTTTCGCTGGCCCAATAGCGTGAATTATTTAAGTTCACATAGCCGGATAAATGGAACCATGCTTCATCTATGAACCATATGATGGACAATATGGCAGGATTTTGCACAATAAACGCCCGAAACCAACGACAATAATTCAGTCGTCTATCCTTATCTGGTTCCTGTAACTGATGGACAACCGCAATCCTATACGGCTTTAGGCCTGCACTTTTCACAGCTCTGACACATTGAGTAGCTGTACCATGTCTCCTGCGACAACGCCTTAATGATATTTTGGGTGACTGATCCAGTCGTACTCTTATGTCAATAAAAACCGTGAGAAGCCTAGATGAACGAATTTTGCCTTTTTCACTCACCAGAGATCCAGTTGTTTCCAATTTGTTTACCAGTCCCAGTATTGTGTTTCTTTGGGGGAGGATTCCGAACACCAAATTCTCTAAGGTATGCCCTTTAAGTAGCTGTAATTGAATTCGTAATCCAGTATTGCTTTACAAGGAAGAGTCGTTCATTTAATGTACTCCATTTTCACGTTGACTAGAACAAAATCTCAAAAACAGTTACCGACAATAAAACTAACAATTACAATAAAACATGAACATCTGCGCATCTAGTGACAGGCAATCAAAGCTCCAGAACATTCTGCTGAATTTGGTGCTAAAATTGGGGTATTGAGTGAATTTCGAACAGAATAATTAAATAAAAGAAAAGTGTTCGTTCTTCATAAATCACCCTGTACTTTGTTTAAGCTGTTGCGTTATTTCTGGCGGTACAAAAACCATAGGATAGTCGCTGCGACGCATGCGCCCTCGAACCCATCAGCAGAAAAAGGCGTAATAGCGCCTGAATGAGCTGCACCGACGTCTCAGTTCAGTGTGAGATGACCATCCATTCTGTTTCCACTGCCTTGGTTTACAGAAACTTAGCCACAAGAACATAACCGCCAGCTCCAAGTTCAGTGGAGCAAGAACGGTAATGGCAACAGAAGTCGCCGGGTTAAAGGTCGCACTTGGGCGTGCATACTTAGCCAGCTGATGCCTTTTGCTCCGTTATATCATGCGCGCGCAGTTGACCAGACTTCACCGAGGAATAAAACAACAGGGTACAGTGGTGACGTCCTCCAAATGGTCACGCCAACCAGCTTCCTCCACTTGCATTTCACGGCTAGAACACAACTCGGCCCCTCAACTTCCTTTTTTTGTGAGGCAAGTTTCCTCTGCTTGAAAAATTGAGCACGATTCTTTGTTAGAGATTATTTTTCTCACTTCACACACAATGTATATGGAATACATCTCTTGTAAAGTTTGCATATATAGAATACACGATTGTAGGGAAAATATAAAAATTCCAAATAAAACAATCTGATATACATGCACATTAATTTCTCTAGCCACTATCATTTACTTTTGTCTCTTTTCTATAACCCATTCTTATAAACTGTACTTTCTCTGCTACAGGGAGAGCCAAAAAACTACGAACTGGTTGCGCGGTGTTTTTCCTGTCCGCGTCCTCGGCGCTCGTTGCCGTCTGCCGCTATCATAGAAAGGCGCGGATGAAACCATACATTTTCAAAACTACATTTAAAGCCTTCACTGAACAACTTTATGAAAGTGTGTTTGAGAACAGAATTATTAGTAGAGATTTGTGGCCCCCTCGGTCCCCCGACCTAATCCCCTGCGATTTCTATCTCTGGGGTAACTTAAAACAAAGCATACAAGACAAACCCACACACCTGGAAGAATTAAAACAAAATATCCGCTGGGAAATTGCCAGCAGTTCTCAACGTAAACTACAGCAAGTGATGGATAGTTTCCTAAAGAGGTACCAAAAATGTATGGACAACGACGGTGGCCAGTTTCAGCATTTCCTTTCATAAAGTTGGTAAGTAAAGCCTTTAAAAGTAGTTTTAAAAGTATTATATGGTTTCATCCGCGCCTTTCTATGAAAGCGGCAGATGGCAACGAGCGCCGAGGACACGGACAGGAAAAACACCACGCAGTCGGTTCGTAGTTTTTTGGCTCTCAGTTACCTATAATAAGAATTCCTCCTAACATTCTAAATATCACGTAAATACATGTTTTGAGGTCCTTTGATAAGCATATTTTGTTTTAGAGAAGTCAGTGTGTGTTTTTTCTGAACAGCACAACAAAAAAAAACGAAACGTCACATAAATACCAAACTTGGTATTTTGTGTACAGCGTCTTCCGAGGATACAAGACATAGATTTTCAAGAAAGTTTCCCCAACCCAAACCACCCCACCTCACACACACACACACACACACACACACACACACACACACACACGGTATTTCTCTGAAGAAAAATAATTTATTCAAGGGATCTCTAAATATATGATGAAATATTCATATTGAATTTTTGGGTGGAATGCCATGCTTCCTCTGAGCTCAAAAAAGTAAAACCCGAGTCGCTATATTATACTGGCCTTAAAATTCCACCCTTTCAATGACGACGAGAAACAATGTTGTTCAAAACTATATGAAGTATTTGAAAATACACATTTAATTCATTAATACTATATTTCCTCTATTTAGAGACCTAATGGGCGAAGAAGGTAAATAATTATGAATTTAAGATACAAGTGTTAAAAGATAGTTGTATTTTGTGAGCAGCAATTCTACGAGCAAAATAAAATCACTTTTAATATTTATCGTCCTATACTATTTTAGACACCCTGAATTATAAACTATTCCACTGAAATTTGTGTAGAAATATCAGTATACATACGGGCATGCGCAATGGTGAGCTCTAGACTGTTGTTATTTGGCCTTCGTTGTTGTTTGACTTTCATAGCACCAGTGCTGAAAACATTATCACTTACACAACCAGAGCATTCTATAATATATAGAAGGCTGTGGTAAAAATGAATCAGAAAATAGGTGTAACAATAGGTTATTAATAACATTTTATTTGACATTCCTTTGATGTAATTGTGAAAGTTGAATATGAAATTGTTACAGTTTATAATATTAATTCCTTGTGCATAGGAACAGCATTGGTATTGATAAAAACATCATTGATTACATTGTTTGAAGTGGAAACACGTTGAATTCCGTGAAAGAATCCATTTCAGAGCCATTCAAATAATCCGCCATTGCATTAACCGATACGATAAACATATAAGAAACAGGGGTGGTAACAATGGATGTTATATAAATTAGTGTTATATCCTCAATTTCTAGTATGAGTGGCGCGTGCTAAAAGCTCTACTCTTAGTGCCAGCTGTCTAATTTTCCAAATTATAAGAAGTTCAGGGTATCCTGCTGCCTTAGCGTTTAAGGTGAAGATTTAAATGCATGCATAAAGGACTGATTATATTATTTTTGGTCGTCCACACTATAATACACTGATTAAATGTGATGCAACTGAACTATAATGGCATCTATTATACTTCAGCAACTCATTATGATCTTACCCGCGGCCCATACCTTTTACAACCTTAAAAGCAGTAGTCTAGTGGGGTCCATTTCCGATGTAAACAATGAAACATGTGCATTTAAAATTGGACTTGGTTCCCCATCAAATCCGCAAAATTTACTCCGTGCTTTGGCCGGTAGTAGGCACTTCCTGTCTGTGTTATTCATACGGGAGAGCCGCCAATATCTGAATGATAAACATAGCGGTGGTTACACCAAAGAACGCGAGCTAAGCGTACGTTCCTCAAAGATGCTTATGATTCACTATTTATATAAGCTTAGGTTTCTGATTCACGGAAGGTTAGATTAGGTTTAGTTTTTTATATATAAAGGGTGGACCATTTACTTTGAGACTGTACAATATCTCCAAAACCAAGCAACTTTTATTCAAGACATTTCTTTCTACAACGTTTAGTTTTGGAGATATTGTACAGTCTCAATTTAAATGGTCCATCCTGTGTATATATAAATAAACTTAGATTAATTAGCATCCCGCAAATGTTTGCTCACAGAGTGTGTTTCAGAAAAAGATGAAAATCGCTATTTTCGCGGATATCGCTAAAACTCATGGGTTCGCAGTTTTTTCCGCGCGTGCGCACTAGTAACAACATGGAGCACTTTGTTGATGATTTAGCGACTTATTTTCTTAAAAAAAAAGGAGGGTGGTGGGTGGGTCACAGGCTTACAAACTCTTCACATCTCATTTTAAATTGTGTAATACGTGCATTTTCATTCCTTAAATAATCATTTTATGGCATTTCCATTGCCGATTATTATTTATGGAACTGTTACCTTAAAATCAAATAAATTATATTCATTGTAATTTTAATATTCTACTAAACTGAATTCATTTCCTTTGTTTCAATATTGTCCAACATACGGTACCTACAAAAAGAAAAAGAAAAATCGATAAATACGGCCTGGGTTCAACAGTACTGCCATCCGATTGGTATTTAATTACACACAATTAACAAGGTCAGATCTTTTTATAAAAACTGAAAGTTTTGAAATTATAGTGTGGTCGACAAAAACAGTCGTATGCAACTTGACTATAATGGTAACTAAGATGCCCGTATGGAAATTATGAAACTCGTTACCGCTTGTTACATAAACATACTCATGTCTTAATTACTACATTACAGTCTTGTTGCATAATATACTATTTTGGGAGGGAGTAGTTCTAAACCACTCGTTTATGCAACACCGTCTTTAATTATTTATTTTTCCACCCAAACTCAACACTACTTCTCAACAGTTTGATTACTGAAAAGTACAATTGCCTTACAAAATGTGCAGAAGGTGCGAAACTGTAGGGAAATAATACAGCCTCTTACTTCATTTACGTTTAATCTCACTACTTCCCTATTCTCTCACTCAAAACACGGTTTTAGCGCTCCCACCTTGCCTATTATGTTTCACACACCCACGCGACCAACAGCCAGGAGGCAAATCCTAATTAACTTAATAGCTTTCATGGCATCGTGTTTCAGGACTCGACAACAGCTGTATGGACCAAGAGTGTTTGTCTTTCATCATCTGATATTTCTTTCTCCTCTTTTTTATGCTGGATGTAATTAGTCCAATTTTCATCATAGGCCAGACGAACAAAGAAACCAATTTAGACTGCAGACCATGTGGCTTTGTTGGTCTTCCATTCTCTCTTCGTACCTCCTGTCTATTTTTACCCGAATTTACTGTTATCACTCCGTCTTGTTAAGGCATGTGTTACCATTTAGCAATTTTAATACAAAGATTTTATACTTTGACAGTATGTAGTAAATCAGTATATAGTAACTAGAACCTGGATATTAAGGCATTTGTAATACAAATCTGATGTGTTACACTCACATGACCTTCTCTACTTTTGTACAAACTATTTTTAAAAATGCTTATTCTCTATCTATTTCATATTAATCAAGATAAACATTTGCAGAAACTTATTGCTAATTTTCTTGTACGTGTAAGGGGAATATGGCAGGCTTTAAGCGATAGTCAAATCTTTCAAGAACTGGTTGCTATATGCAGCATTCCATTCTCTTTGCATGTCCAGGACATAAAAAAAGCGAATAAAGAATTCCTATTTGAGAAAAAATATATGTACTAAAAATTAAAAAAATAACAAGGAATATCTTGGAAATGGTAAATTCAACAAAAAATTATAAATTGTGTGTTTTAACGAGGTCTACATTTTTTTGTGTAGAAAAATGTCTATCCCGTACGGTTTACCAATTATGCAAAAGCCATTCAGAAAGAAGAGAACTTTTGGGGACATTCCCAGAAAATTCAAGATATACACTTCATTTGTCATGAAAATATCCTAAATGTATGACATTTTAATCAAAAGTTAGAGCCATTTTTGAGAAAATCAACATTTTCGAAAAATTTTCCATGTAAAGGGCAGTCTGGGGTGGAGGGATTTTGTTGAAAATCTTCGTGTCGCATCTTTGATACTGAACCTAAATATCAAGTTTGATATTTATCCGACTTTTCGTTTTTGAGTTATGCTGTACACACACACACACACACACACACACACACACACACACACACACACACACAAACGTTTTTCTAAAAGTGCTTTTTCTGGATTCAGTGCCTCAAAACATATATTTCCGGTGAAATTTCGGTATCGAATTTTTGGGTCGCCTACTCGCTCTTCTACAAATTATTTTTACAAAAGGTTCTTCTTGTTAATCCAGATAAATTGCAATTCACAGTCACACATTTTACTGTGCGATACTTTGAGAAAAGCATACGTATTTACAAATCCAAACCAACAAGAAATATCTCTGAACTCTACATCATAAAAAAGGCGTTATTCGATTAGATCTACCTACATTTGTTCCTGTAGTAATATTCTTCTCTTGGGTTTACCAATAATGCAAAAGTCATTCAGAATGAAGAGTACTTCAGAGGCTATTCCAAGAAAATTCAAGATATACATTTTATTTGCCATTAAAATATGTTAGAACCATTTCTGAGAAAATGAAACATAACGAAGCATTTTCGATGTATAGGGCAGTTAGGGGTGGGGGGTGATTTTCTAGATAATCTTCTTGTCACATCCTTGGTATTTAACCATTTTTCGATTTTGAGTTATGCTGTTCACAGACACTCACAGACCTTTCTAAAAATACTTATTTTTTGATTCGAGGGACCTTACAACGTATATTTCGGTGAAATCTCGGTATCAAATTTTTGGGTGGAATACAATACTTCCTCTACTATTATAGGTAAGTATTGGGGAAAGTAAAAATGCAGCTTCAAATTTTAGTGACAAATACAGTTCCAAATTTTAGGCGCTTATATGTCCTTATACACATACAGATGAATAGCCCCTGCTTGAAAGTGCGTTAAAATAATTTGTTGAAAAGGCAAGCCACCTGCGTCAACAAATCTGCGCAGTGCCATTTATAAACCTGAGATTAAGCACACCTCCTTCCCATATAAGCCCAACTTAGCACCTGCATCCTTGATGTAGGCGGCTGCAGTACAAGTATCTAAGGTCACTAAACCATAACCGTAGGAAGCGACCTAGAGAACCATCCGCATGTAACAGCCTTTTCTTGCTCAAATAATGAAGACCCACAATCGATTTGATTCAGCAACGTCCAAAATTATCGTTAATTATCGTAAGTAACTTGGGCGGGTGAATTTAGGCATCATTTAACATAAATACAGGCGGAGTACAATAAGAATAAAGTCACCATTCGTGCAGCTAAGAGAACACTGGACACTGCCGAGAAAGTTAACTTGGGAAGATCGAAGCTTACAGACGTGAAAAAAGACAACACTAAAATAAAAGCGAAGGCTTCACTCTAAACGAAAGAAAAGCGTGCCAAATGCATGATTATAACACAATGAGTTCGCTCGCTTGTGCACAAAACAACTCGAGAAAGATTCTAAACTTAAATTTTTGGAAATATGTCACGCCCATTAAACTAATCGCGCTTATTTGAGCTATGACGTTTTACATACAGGTGAAGAATGGTTTTGTTTTACTTTCTTTCCTTTTTACTTTCTCTACTGCTTATCAGTAGAGAATATGGCATACCACCCAAAACTTCGATACCGAAATTTCATCAGAAATACACTTGTTTATGCTCCCTGAATAAACAAATAAATAAATAAATAAATCTGTGTTACACTCAAATGACTTGTACAAACTAGTTTCGCAAACGCTTATTCTCCATCTATTTCATGTTAATCGGGATAAACATTTGAAGAATGTTGTGCTTCCAATGTCTGACAACGTGTGGCATAAACCCTGTCTTTTAAGTAACCCCATAGAAAGAAGTGATGTTACGTCAACAACAACCGTGGGAAGCCTAGATGAACGAGTTTTGCCTTTTTCACTCACCAAAGATCCAGTTGTTTCCAATTTGTTTGCCAGTCCCAGTATTGTGTTTCTTTGGGGGTTGATTCCGAACACCAAATTCTCTCTGGTATGCTTTTAAATAGCTGTAATTGAATTTGTAATCCAGTATTGTGTTACAAGCAAGAGTCGTTCATTTAATGTATACTAGATTTTCACGTTGACTAGAACAAAATCTCAAAAACAGCTGCGGACAATAAAACTAACAATTGCGAATAAAACATGAGGCAGTATTTTTAACACTTGAATAATTTAAATTAAATTATATAATATGTAAACTCAAGAACAGCCCGCCTTGAAGCAATATGTATGTAATAATGTGTAAAAATGTATGTAATTCATTGCATATGCTTATATTATTGTAAATATGTTCAATAATGTTATGTGAATGCATTACATAATTTAATAATGTAAGAGCTGTGAGAATAATAAGTTTAAAGTTGCTAACAATGAGGTAACCTTGAGGCAATAATGAGTTTGAGAGTTTGAGTGCTACTAATCATGATTAGGGCAGAAATAACGTAAATTTTGTGACAGTTTAAAATTAGCCAGTCAACAGCCAGAAAAAGCTTTAGTAAAATGCAGGTAATCTATTGGACTAGGATTAGCCAATCAGAGACTTGAAATACTGAAGATTACGGGTTTGGACGATTGAAATATGTTCAGTTGCCTGCAGACCTTGATAGCAACCGGATGGAAGATGTGTTCTCTAGAGAAATATTACGTATTCGTGCGAGACGTAAAATAAGTATACGCGATAAAAAAAAATGTGCAAGTATTAAATAAAAGAATCTCACAGCTCTTAATATCAGTGAAGTGCTATTTAATTTGTGCCAAGGATTAATAAAAAGAAGTGAATTTTAACTTAAAATCTGTGTAAGCCTGCATTCTTGTCGCACCACGCCCTGTCTAAGAGAAAAGTGTCTCTAAAACAATACTGACGCAGCCGAGGCAAAAACAAACATAAATAATATCTATAGAACCAGTTTAATAAAAAATTAATATTATTTATTAAACTTGGAGCATAACAATATATATATATATATATATATATATATATATATATATATAACTTCTTCAAATTGGCTTCCCAAGCGTGAGGCTAATAAATTACGTAAACAAATACTTCTTCAAATTGACGTCCATACGTGGAGCTAAATAAATAACTCCAACAACAGCAATACTTTCTCAAATTGGCTTCCTATACGTGGGGCTAATGTCAAAACATTAATAACAAAATACTTCTTCAAACATAAACATCTGCGCATCTAGTGACAGGCAATCGAAACTCCAGAACATTCTGTTTAATTGGGGCAATAATTGGGGCACTGAGTGAATTTCGAACAGAATAATTAAAGAAAGAATGTATCCGTTCTTCATAAATCACCCTGCATAATGAAACTATTTCTACAAAGGTTTATCTCGATTAACACGAACTAGATAGAACATTAAGCTTTCGTAAGAATAGTTTCTGGAAACTATATAAAATAAACGACAATAGAGAATCTTTCTTTTGTGAAATGCAAGACTTCTACAACCAAATGCTTTATTTAAGCCAGCTAAACATGAACCATATCCTTAAAATAAGAAATGCCGGAAGTTAAATCCATCAAGCAACTTGTGTTATTTGCGTCAACTTTCATTGCTATCGCTAGAATACTTTTTCCTCCTTTCTTTGTTCCCCTCGATTCACATGGGGTATTTTAGAAATGGTCCACTATTAATTTTGTTCACCGTGCGTGGAAAGCGGCAGTTTCTATGGAAATGTATTCCCAACAACTGAAGAACGCTTTCATCTTAACTGTGAAGTAGCAAATACTACCAGAACGGATCTAACTATATATAATTATGATTTGCCTTACATACGAGGGCTGTCCTAGAAGTACCCGACCTAACAATGAGGGGTGTTTTAAACAGATCTACATGTTTTATGTAGTATGTTTTCGTCTATCGCTTAACGTTTACCAGTTATACAAAATACCTTCCGAATGAAGATGAGTTCCCAAGCTATTCCCAGAAAATTGAAGATATACATTTTATTTGTAATGTAAATATCTTTAAAATATGGTATTTTAATAAAAATCGTTATGGAAATTTTTTAGAAATTAATAAAAAATTGAAAAATATTCCTTGTGAAGGGTAGTTTGGGGTGAGGGATTTTCTTGAAAATCTTCGTATCGTATCTTTGGGAGAAGCTGAACCCAAATACCAATTTTGGTATTTATCCGAATTTTCGTTTTTGAGTTATGCTGTTTACAGACACACACATCCTATTTTTTTTTTCTTTCTTCAAAAAATGCCTTTTTTTGATACTGCTGCCTCAAAACCTGTATTTCCAGTGAAATATTGGTAAGAATTTTTGGGTGGAATGCAAACCCTTCTGCTTCTACTATTTACATGGTAGAGAACGTAAAATTTTTGTTTGTTTTGTTTGGCAATTTTCGCTACTTTGTCTCTCCTTGATTGGACCACTTAGTGACGAGGCCTCTAGAACTTGGCTTCTACTGAAAAACCTCAGCTTTTAGCAACGGTTGTTTCCTAAAACTTTGGCAAGCATAACTCAAGGTAAAATAATTGTGTTATTCGCGAAGTCTCTCAATGCTCAATAAGGGTGAATTACTACTTTAAAGTAATGCGTTTTACGAGGGCAGTCCCAGAAGTACCCGACCTGATGTATAGATAGTGCTTGCTTCAAACAAATGACTGTGGTAGAAAGTAACAACTTTATAGAGCTTAAGTCTGAAGTTTGATGATGCTACGTAGTTTAGTAATTGTTTGGCAGCCATTAATAGTGAACGCTCTCAGCAAATTTGTAAACATGGATAAAACTGGTCATTGTTATGTGATACAATACTTTCATTTGAAAGGTCTTAGTCCAACTAACATTAAAGCTGAGCTAGATTCTACTCTGAGGGAGTCTGCTTCTTCGTTTACAACAGTAAAATATTGGGTGGCAGAGTTTAAGCGAGGCCGTACGAGCTGCCAAGACGAACATAGCAGTGGTCGACCAAATGAGGTGACCACGCCAGAAATTGTGAAAAAAAAAAAAATCCACAAAATGGTATTGGATGACCGTCGACTGAAAGTGCACGAGCCAGCAGACATCGCACAGTAACTGAAAATTTAGAATGAGAAAGCTGTGCGCAAGATGGATGCCGCGTTTACTCACAATGGAACGAAAACAGCGTCGTCAGGATGCAATAAAGCCGAGTTTTTGCGTCGATTCATAACCATGATGAAACATGGGTCCATCACTTCACACTGAGACGAAGAAACAGTCAAAACAGTGGATTGAAGGGAGAATCGGCTCCAAAGAAGGCGAAGGCAATTTGATCTGCAGGCAAGGTCATGGCGTAAGTTTTTTGGGATGCGCGTGGGATAATTTTCATTGATTATCTTCAAAAAGGAAAAGCAATCAATGGCGAGTATTATGCAAATTTATTGCAGAGTTTGAATCATGAAATCAAGAAAAAACGGCCGCATTTAGCGAAAAAGAAAGTTTTGTTTCATCAAGACAATACACCAGTTCACACATCCATTATCGCCATGGCCAAAATCAATGAGCTAAAGTTCGAATTGCTTCCTCATGCACTCCATTCGCCAAATTTAACCCCCTCTGATTATTTTCTATTTTCAAAGTTGTAGAAATAGCTTGGTGCTAACAGATTTGCCAACAGTCAAAAGCCGGAGTCATTTTCAAAGTTGTAGAAATAGCTTGGTGCTAACAGATTTGCCAACAGTCAAAAGCCGGAGTCTGCAGTTGGTGGTTATTTTGCAGAACCGACGGTTCTCACTATAAACAGAGTATCGAAGCTATTGAACATCGCTGGGAAAAGTGTATCGAGCTGAAAGGAGACTACGTAGAGTAATAAAGATGTTTTTTTCCCAAAATTTTTGCGTTTTCTTTGTTAAGGTCGGGTACTTCTGGGACAGCCCTCGTACCTTCCAGTCCTTAAACATTTGACCATCGCTGTTCTCTTTGGATATAAACGAAATGTGTAATGTAGCTATTTTGCAAAGGTGTATCTCGAATAAAATGAAGTAATCTCGAATCTCGAATAACATTTCATAAGAATAATTTGTATACCCACCAATACCTGATAGAGGGTAGAGGTGCGAATGTAACACGCCAGATTTTTTAATGATCGTTTTTAAACCGTTTTTAGGTCATCTCCATCAGCAAATCAAGTTTTTTATATTAAAACACTAATGAATAGGTGTGGTTAGTTCCACATTGGACACGTAGCACCTTTGCAGGAACGTCAGCTGTATAACAACGACGCCCCTTTGGTAAACATATTCCCTGCTACACATCTTGTTTGTTATTGGTCGCGCGCGCCACCAAGTCTCGCCCGAAATTAGATACGTACAACACGGACTAGGGGACCCGCATACATACAGACTCTTTTTAAATAAACCACCAATGAGGGACCGCGCGTGGTTCCATGCATGAGCCATCTGCTATCACATTAAACGCGCTTTCCGGTCTGCATTCAATAGTGAGCGACTGATGGATCGAAATCACATCGCCTGAGGGTGCACTATCTTTAGTAATTTCACCAATGCTGATAGCTTTTCGGGAGTTTAATTGAGATTAACGAATGCTTGTTGTCATAATTGTTTCGAGACCGATGGTGGAGAAATAATTATCCAAAGACAAGCATGCGTTTGAAAACTCAACTGAGTTATTAAAAAATCTGATGTGTTACACTCACATGACTCTCTCTACTCTAGTATAAACTATTTTTACAAACTTGCATCTGCTTCACGTTAAATCAGATAAATATTTGAAGAGATTGTCTTATTATTTCCTTGTAGGTAAAACAGGTTTGGAGAAATACAATTCTCCTTAATGCCCGAGAGAGAGGGAGGGAGGGAGGGAGGGAGGGAGAGGGAGAATGACGACTTTCCATTTGAGAAAAATGTAATTTGTGTGAAAATGCAAACCAATAACAAGGAATATTTAGAAAATGGTTAACGATAAAAAAAAAAAAGGTTTTCTACCCTCTATGTTTATTAGCCGGTATACAAACTATTCTTACTAATCTTATTTTCCTATCTACTACATTTTAATTTAAATAAACCTTTGCAGAAATAGCTGCATTACACATTTCGTTATAGACATTAAGAGAAATCGACAGTCACATATTTAACTGGACGCTATATGCTGGTCTTAAAATTCCATACTGTTTCCATGCGATTGCGAGAGAACTGAAAATCGATGGGATTTAAAAATGACAAGCACTGAGCAATTAGAACCTTTAATTTTACCAGTTATACTAGATTATACAATATTCCTTCGGAATGAAGAGGACTTCCCGGGCTATTCCCAAAAAAATCAAGATATACATTTTATTTGCCATGTAAATATCTTCCACGTATGGTATTTTAACCAAATTCATTAGCCATTTTTTACAAAATCAAAATGTTCGAGAAATATTCCATGTAAAGGGTAGTTAGGGTGGGGGATTTTCTTGAAAATATTCGTGTCGCATCCTTGGAAGATAATGGACTCAAATACCAAGTTTGGTATTTATCCAACTTTTCGTTTTTGAGTTATGCTGTTCACAGATACAGACATTTTCCAAAAATGTTTTATTTGGATTCAGAAGTCTCAAAACACGTAGGGGTTATTCAAAAAGAAGGAACAGACTTTAAGTATTTATTTCTAATGAACGATAATAGATGGCGACACATGTGATACATCACTGAATAAAGAAAAGTTCAAAATTTTATTTTATGTGTTCAAAATGAGCACCATTTTTATGCGAGGATGACCAGTGCTTTTCCGTTTGCATACGCAGCCATCTTCTATGAATTTATTGTATCAATTGTAAATTTTTTTATGACGAGGCGGCTCGTTATTAAATTTGCAACGAAATTCACGCTGCAATGAAAAAATGGATTCACTCTTTGCACAATGCAGCACGCAAAAACGACTTTTCCTGTGGCGTCGCCATTTTCTCGTAAACAAACACAGCACTGAATGGAGCTAATAGGTGGAGCTTTGAACTTTCCTCTATTCAATGGTGTGTCGCGTGACGCTATCTATTGTCGTTTATTAAAAATGGATATTTAAAATCTGTTCCTTCTTTTTGAATAACCCTGTATTTCCGGTGAAATCTCGGTATTGAATTTTTGGGTGGAATGTAATACTTTCTCTACCTACTACGTACGTGTAGAGAAAGTAAAAATTATAAGCATGAGGGGGAATCAGTAACACAATTAGAATGTGAGAACATTGCCGTTTTATTACTTTTAGTACAGTGCTATTCTTTCTACTGTGGGCACCGAACGGCGTTTCTCGCCCTGGCCGTTACAGCTCAGAATCCCGCAAACAGCTATAATATCCGTGCAACCTCCTTACTTCTCTAACTACAATTACAATGATAATAAGTACGTACCTTATCATAAGAAAGTTGGAAATTGTGTGCTTCTCTACCCACAAATTTCTGGCTTCTTCTCAGAAAATTTTCATTCACACTCGAGGGTTCAATATCCAAAACTAAGTGAATTTCTCGCCTATGTTTTATTTTAGCATAGGGTTTGTTGCACACACTTGATTTTTCACGGACATTCACAGTCGGGTAAATTCTTGTAATTGTATTTTACGAAATGTCCACACTTTACCCACACTTTAATATTCTTCCCTAGCGAAGCATGCTTCCATTTACATGGTTATGTTCCGACGTAAAACAACAGATATTGGAGCACAGAGAAACCCGGTTTTACACGGGAGATGGCCTTGCATGAAGTGAAAATTGGTGTGTTGCAGAATAATAGTGTTATACACGGGGGTGAGGCCGAAAGGTTTGCAGCTAACATATTAAATTTAGTTATCCCGGCATAAACATTGGGGGACGTAGACTCAGAGGCACACAAAGAGGTACCAAGAACTTGCTGCACAAACCTAAAGCGGACGTGGGATATTTATAAATAACACTAGTCTGCATTTTCAAACTTTTTGTCAGATGATTTCTTAAAAGTAGGTGTTTTTGAATCAAATTTTTATGCTGATTCCGGAAATTACTTCCTTTTTTTCTATCATATCAGGTTTTTACACAAAATCAGAAGTAATGTTTTGACAATGTTACTAATGAGCGTAGAAAAGTATTCAAATACCATTTCACACAAGGTAAGTTTTTATTCAAGAAAATTTTTAAGAATACTCTCAAGAGCTCTCCTAAATTATTTCATGGCTACAGTTTAACAAAACAAGAAGCCAAAGTGTTTCATTTAATTTTTTTCAAACTTTCTCTTCTTTGACTTCTTGCAGATCCTTGAAGATGACTGTCCCTCCTCAACATCTAACAGTAGTCGGCCATCATAGTTTCATTCCATCTCCCTTGGTACCTCCTCTCCATTTTCTTAATATCTTGGTTCACCCTGCTCCTCACTATAATGTCCCAGATTTTTGGAAAGTAGTCGATATGTGAATGCAGAAAATGCACCTTTACACTCATGTTAAAACCCATCTTCATGAAATTTTCCAACATTGTTTCGAAAATGGCCTTGTAATTAGGATCTTTGTTATTGCCTAAGACGTTTTCAGTAACTGATCGGAAGGCGGTCCATGCTTCGATTTCTCTCTCATGCATTGTCTTCTCAAAATCGTCATCCTTCATCAATTTCTTTATTTGAGGACCAACAAAAATTCCAGTCTTTAATTTGTCTTGTGTAATGAAGGGAAATTTCTTGGAAAGGTACTTGAAGCAGGGTCCAGGTAGAGCCCTTACAAATTGTTTCATCAAGCCCAATTTTATGTGTAGTGGCGGAAGCAATATCTTTATATCGCTATATCTCTATATTTTTGAAGTGAAATTGTGAGAAAAAAAACTGTACGTACTAGAAAAAAAAACTAAAAACAGTTGTGAAACCAAAATAAAAAAAGTGAGTCAGAATCACTTATTAGTTTGAAGTCATCCGATATCATGCAGACTAGTGTAATACATATAAATTCACATTTTACTCTGGTTTATCATAATTAATAAGGTGCCCTACATTGTACAAAAAAGCTTACAGGCAAACAAACACTGGGGGGATGCCCCACGTACACACACACACACAAACCACACATTCAGAAGACCTACTCTAGACTGACTCTACTCACAGACCCACGCTATCAAACAAAAAGGCTCTTCCCACAACTTGCCTTCACCCCCTTTGACTAAGAATTACAGGGAAGTAATCCGCGTCGGACAAGAATTCAAAGTTACAAACGAAATAATTAGTTCAACAATATCATTATACGCTGCAATAATGTGTCCGACGCGACAATGCACACACATACGCTACAATAGGACTATATTTTCTAAACAAGCAATAAATGCAGAGCGGTACAGGAATTACACCATTTTTTTCAACAGCTGACCAGCGTTAAATGTCAGTCTGGGTTTTCCAACAAGACTTTGCTACCGCACATACAGCTCATGAGTCATTAAGTTTAACTCAGGGTTGTTTTTTTAAGATAGGAGGAAAGGATTGTGGCTCTGAAAATTAACTGTAACCGATTCTTATCTATGGAGGAACTTAAAAACAGTGTGTGAAATAAACCCCCTGAGATAACAGAATTGAAGCAGAGATTATAGGAATAAAAAAATGAACATTTAAAACTGTCGAACCAAACAACAAGGGTGATAGATGTTTCATTACTATCAGACTTATAGTTGCATATTTCTAAACTATAGGCGCCGATACCAGGCAAAAAGAGGTTGTAACGTAACAAAATGGAAAGACTTAATGGAATTCTAAACAAAAATTTAAGAGCAGATTGCAGAATCTCCACTCTATCAAAAGTCCATACTCTATTATGCAACAAGCCGAAGAATGTAGTTTGATAGCACCGAATTCATGAGCGCTGCTAGAATTACACTAAAGTATAGCACTTAGTGCCCAAGCCTGTGAGGAGAAGATGAAATACGAAGTGTAAGTAAAACAGAAAGGAACAAAGCTGTTTTATTCAGTTTGCTTTGTCATCAAACAGGTTGCTAAAACCAATGCTTTTATAGTAGAAGTTAAAAAATAAATAAAAAGAGCAACATATTGCCACACAAGGGCGTAGCACTTCACGTACCATAGATGGCTAATACCATAACGAACCTGCTCCAGTAAGAGATTTATTGAATACATAACTTTGACACTGAACAAGGACAACATTTGCATGCCTATTTTTAACCTCATAAATTATAATCCCAAGCATGAATGACGCGAGTGTCAAGTGATTACCTGAAACCAAAACTGTGTCCAATTCTATTTCACGCTGATTGTTTTGTTTCCTCGCCACACCCATTTGATGTTTCCACTCGCATGAACACAATGCAATTCATTCGGCGAAACACCTCTTATTTAAACTCTTGACATGTACAGTAGTGGAAATCTGAAAGGTAGTAGGTACAATTTCTTAGCCAATTTATCATGAAAGTACTACAGAGTGAACCAAAAGACTCCGAACCGTCTGCGCGGTGTTTGTCCGCGTTCTCGGCGCTCGTTGCCGTCTGCCGCTAGCATAGAAAGGCGCGGATGAAACTATACAACATTTTTAAAACGACTTTAAAGGCTTTACTTACCAATTTCACGAAGGGAGATGCTGAAACTGGCCACCGTCGTCCATACATTTTTGGCACCTCTTTAGAAAACCATCATCACTCGCCGTAGTTCACGTTGAGAAATTTCTTGGCGGATATTTTGTTTTAATTCTTTCAGGGTGCGTGGGTTTGTCTTGTGCACTTTATGTTTTAAGTTACCCCGGAGGGGTATTTTATGAACAATATTACCGGCTGCGCGGTGTTACTCCACCGGGCGTGTGGAAATATGATAAACACATGATAACGCAGTGCTGCTATAAACAAAGTCACGCTGTTGTGGTTTTGCTGTACAGTGTGAAGTGCAGTTTTGAGTTGACGGTGATGAGATGTAGTTTAGTTATTACGAGTTATTTATTATTTTGTGCTGTACTTAGTCACAAAGTATATTATGACTCAGTATATGTTTTCTACTGCACAGCGTGTATTTATTTATGATTCATATGTGTTAACTCCGTCAGCTCGCCAAGTAAAAGTACGATTTGCAGAAAGATTTCCAGGAGTAAAATTTCCAGGCCGTACAACAATCCATGAACTTCACAGGAAATGTTCAGGCTAAGAAATCTAAAAGACGGCCTTCGGTTCTTACCGCAGATACATAGACGACATCGGGAATGATGGATAGTTCCCTAAAGAGGTGCCAAAAATGTATGGAAACGACGGTGGCCAGTTTCAACATCTCCTTTGGTAAAGTTGGCGAGTAAAGCTTTTAAAAGTGGTTTCAAAATGCCTGTTTATGATAGCGGCAGACGGAACGAGCGCCGAGGAAGCGGACAGGAAAAACACCGCGCTGCCGGCTCGGAGTCTTCTGGCTCATCTGTAGATGCGAGCAGTATAAAAGTCATGACAGTTTCTATCATAAACACGAGTAACAAAATAAGACATTTGCATTTTTTGGATGGAAATTGGTATAAAAGCATCCTCTGACCTATTGGTTATTGCACTGTTGGGAACAGAGTGAGCCAAAAGACTCCGAACAGCCTGCGCGGTGTTTTTCCTGTCCGCGTCCTCGGGCGCTCGTTGCCGTCTGCCGCTATCATAGAAAGGCGCGGATGAAACCATACAACATTTTTAAAACTACTTTTAAAGACTTTACTTACCAACTTTATGAAAAGAGATGATGAAATTGGCTACCGTCGTTGTCCATACATTTTTTGCACCTCTTTAGGAAACTTTGTAATGTTTGCTACTTACTAAGGGTTCAGCATGGGTTCCCCAGTTCCAGGAAGTACTGTAGGAAAATACTTTGATGAATAGTGAGGATCAGTTACTGCCACGTGGAAGCAGACAAATTTATTTAGATACTTTGCCTTATTCGTCAACCATTGAAAAGTACACTTCACAGTTATGTTATAAATCACAAATCTGCTCTTGCTTCGAAGAGGGGTGACAAAAAGAATAAATCGCTGCCACATCTAGCAGACAATTACAGTTTTCATTAGATTTGTGTAAATCATTAGTTGGTACTGCACGAGTCTAACACAAGAACATATACAGCAATACTAATGTCTTGTGCTAATGTGCAACAATATAAATGTGTAATTTTTAAGATATTTAAACCGATCTTTGATGATTAAATATATTATCTATGATTACACTTTTTTAAGGTTTCTAATCCCTTTTTTAAATTTACCGCGCCTTTTGGTTTTAGTTGTTTTGATTGTTATACATTCCCAAATATCCCTGCTCTACTTATTAGTTACTTACCCGTAATCTTGAATTATCACAATTGTGATAGATTCTGTAAATCTCTTTAAAAAAAACACTATTTCAGATAATTTTTTGTGGCATAAGCCATTTCAGAGATAACCGTTGTTAATGGCTCGATTTGTTCAATACTTAGCTGATCTTATTAAAATCCTGTCGAGTTTCAATTGTTTCTCGCGATGTCATGGAAACAGTATGGCATTTTTAAGGCCAGCGTATAGCATCGGGTTCTAAAACATTTGACTATTCCTATTCCCTTTGTGTCTATAACGAAATGTGTAATGCAGCCATTTCCGGAAAGGTTTATCTCGCTTAAAATGAAATAGATAAGAAAATAAACTTTCGTAGGAATAATATGTATACCGAATAAATAAACGATAGTAGGTAGAGAAAGCCATGTGAATGTAACACACCAGAAAAATTTTTCTTTGTGTTTGCTTTGTTTTTGTTGGGGTATGGAGCATGTCGAACTTTCTTAGCAGTAGCTTTTTTTATTATTATTATTACTCTATTTTACGTCGATTTAAGTACAGGGTCATATCGCGATGGACCTGTTAGTGGATAACTCTAAGATCGATGTGTGGCGGACAGTTAGCTTTCTAGGTCACATTCCTGTAACACCCGCTTCGTCGTGTCCACACAGACCCTAGCCCATAGCAACCGATCTTCTGCTTCGTGCCGTGCAGATTCCATTAGGGTGCCGTCCAGTCTAACAGCCGCTTTCATATAGGAAGGCGGACAGTTAGCCTTCTAGGTCTCATCCCTATAACCCTGCAATCTTGCTTCGTCATGTGTCCACAGAGACCCTAGCGCATAGCAGCAGGATCTGCTGCGTGTCGTGCAGATGGCATTAGGGTGCCGTCCAGTCTAACTGCTTTCATTGTCTGAGGATAGATGGCACAACATTCGCTATTACCAACTTTTTACTTTCTCTACTACGTATAGTAAGTAGGGGAAGTATTGTATTCCACCCAAAAATTCGATACCGAGGTTTCATCGGAAATATATGTTTTTAGACCCCCTGAATCCAAAAAAAGCATTTTTTGGAAACATGTCCGTGTGTGTGTGTGTGTGTGTGTGTGTGTGTGTGTGTGTGTGTCTGTCTGTGAACAGCATAACTCAGAAACGAACAGTCGAATAAACACCAAACTTGGTATTTAGGTGCAGTATCTTCCAGAGATGCGACATGAAGGTTTTCAAGAAAATCCCCCCACCCCAGATTACCCTTTACATAGACGATTTTTCGAAAATTTTAATTTTCTCAAAAATGGCTAACGATTTTGATTAAAATATCATATGTTTGAGATATTTTCATGACAAATAAAATGTATATCTTGAATTTGCTGGGAATGTCTCCAAAAGTATTCTTCATTGTGAACGACTTTTGCATAACTGGTAAGCCATAAGAGATAGACAAAATTTTACTGCAAAAAAAATGTAGATCGCGTTAAAATACACAATTTATGTCATACACATTTTTTGTTGTTGAGTGAACCATTTTCAAGATATTGCTTGTTATTCCCTTAAATTTTTCAATACTTATTTTCTCAAATGGGAATTCGTTATTCATTTTTTGTCTTGGATATGCAGAGTATTAATTAATCTGTGGCAAAGGGAATGGTGCTGCACCTAGCAACCAGCTATTAAGAGATATGTATGTGCTTAAAGGCTACCGTATTTCTATATTGTCCTTGTAAATACATATTCCCCTTACATCTACAAGAAAATTAGCAATAAGATAGAGTCTGCAAATGTTTATCTCGATTAACATGAAGTAGATGGAGAATAAGCGTTTGTAAAAATAGTTTGTACAAAAGTAGAGAAAGTCATGTGAGGTAACACATCAGATTTTTTAATTTTATTTTTACTATTTTTTAGATTTAAGGTGGAACTTTGGGCCGTGGTATTCAATATCCAATCCGGTATTTACCTTAGCGTCTGAGGGAAACCACGAAAAACCCTCAATCAGGTTGGTCGGAACATGGAATTTGATCCCGGTTCCTCCCGAATGCGAGCCACAGACGTTACCGCCTGAGCCATCCCGCTCGATTCTTAGCAGCAGTGATTCCTACACAAGTCGCTTCTTCTGGTTGAATCCTTTTGAAGCAGTTTTCCTTTGATGTCAATTCGGTCATCTTGTATTAATATTTCGTCACAATTTTAAGCCGGGAACTCCAAATATTTTTTGTTTGTCGTTAAAGTAGTTTATAGAGCAGTCTTTAAGGATGTTTGCTGTTTTGGTTGAGCTGTAAAACGGAGTCGCTGTGAATTTCGGATTAGGCTTCCTTTAATAGACCAGCGCTGGCTGGAACGCGATTGTCCAGTATGCTCGACAGGAAGTGCATTTCGTAAACTGTGATGTCCATTGATCTACTAGAAGTACTTAGGTAGGGTGTGGCTTTGGGCGGAGTAAAGTGAAGCCTCACATGCTCTCCCTTCATTCAACTTTAATCTCTTTAGCAGAATGCCATCCACATTATGAAACGTCAGCTGAGACCGTCCACACTCTTAGAGAGGACACTGCTGAAGGGAACAGCATAAACATCGTGAGCACCAAATAATTGTACACATTTTGCAGACTCACTTAGATCTATTTTTACTTTCTCTACTACGTACAGTAAGTAGGGGAAGTATTGTATTCCACCCAAAAATTCGATACCGAGATTTCACCGGAAATACATGTTTTGAGACCCCTTGAATCCAAAAAAAGCATTTTTGTAAACATGTCCGTGTGTGTCTGTGTGTGTGTCTGTGAACAGCATAACTCAGAAACGAACAGTCGGATAAACAGCAAACTTGGTATTTAGGTTCAGTATCTTCCAGAGATGCGACACGAAGGTTTTCAAGAAAATCCCCCACCCCATATTACCCTTTACATGGAACACTTTTCGAAAATTTTAATTTTCTCAAAAACGGCTCTAACGATTTTGATTAAAATATCATATGTTTAAGATATTTTTATGATAAATAAAATGTATATCTTGAATTTTCTGGGAATGTCTCCAAAAGTATTCATTGTGTACGACTTTTGCATAACTGGTTAACCATAAGAGACAGACAAAATTTTACTACACAAAAAACGTAGATCGCGTTAAAATACACAATTTATGTCATATACATTTTTTGTTGTTGAGTGAACCATTTTCGAGATATTGCTTGTTATTCCCTTAAATGTTTCAATACTTATTTTCTCAAATGGGAATTCGTTATTCATTTTTTTGTCTTGGATATGCAAAGAGTATTAATCTGTGGAAAAGGGAATGGTGCTGCACCTAGCAACCAGCTAATAAGAGATATGTATGTGCTTAAAGGCTACTTGTATTTCGATACTGCCCTTGTAAATATATATTCCCCTTACATCTATCTACAAGAAACTTAGCAATAAGATAGAGTCTGCAAATGTTTATCTCGATTAACATGAAGTAGATGGAGAATAAGCGTTTGTAAAAATAGTTTGTACAAGAGTAGAGAAAATCATGTGAGTGTGACACATCACATTTTATTTCTACAAGCTTCATGTTAAAACCTTTGAAGAAGTATTTTCATTACAAATTTTGTTGCAGGTACAAAGTGGATACAGAAAACTGAATCTATATTCATGTTTTAAATTCGGTTCGCTGAATGCTGGCCTAATAATTCCATACCCTTTTAATGTCATAGCGAGAAACAACACTTATATCTCGGAAAAGACTGAAGCCACAAAAAAGTTATATTTAATAAATTGCGCGTTTTAAATAGATCTATGGTTTTTTGAGTAGTATATTTTTGTCTATCTCCTATTTATTACTAGTTATACAGAGAGAGCCAAAACATTACGAACCGGCTGCGCGGTGTTTTTCCTTTTCTCGCCCTCGGCGCTCGTTGTCGTCTGCCGCTATCATAGAAAGATGCAGATGAAACCATACAACATTTTTAAAACTACTTTTAAAGGTTTACTTACCAACGTTATGAAAGGAGATGCTGAAACTGACCACCGCCGTTGTCCATACATTTTTGGCACCTCTTTAGGAAGCTATCCATCACTCGCTTAGTTCACGTTGAGAAATGTTGGCAATTTCCTGGCGGATATTTTGTTTTAATTCTTCTAGGGTGTGTGGTTTGTCTTGTACACTTTGTTTTAGGGTTACCCCAGAGATAGAAATCTCAGGGAGTTAGGTCGGGGGACTGAGGGGGCTACAAATCTCTACTAACAATTCTGTTCTCAAACGCACTTTCAATTGTTCTCATCGAAATATTGCCCGCATAAGCTGTTGCAGAGTCTTGTTGAAAAAAGGCAAAATCACGCTCCCTGGTTGTTAATTCTCTAAAAAAGGGGGGCAAAATTGTATTCACATATGTACGGGCGTCAGCTGTTGACTCGAAAAAAAATTGGTCCTATAACTCTTAGTAAGTCAATTCTGGTTAAGTAAAGCCTTTAAAAGTAGTTTTAAAAATGTTGTATGGTTTCATCTGCGCCTTTCTATGATAGCGGCAGACGGCAACGAGCGCTGGGGGCGTGGACAAGAAAAACACCACGCAGGCGGTTTGTAGTTTTTTTTTATTCTCCCTGTACAATATTATACAGGCTATTCCCAGAAAATTCAAGATATACATTTTATTTGCCATGCAAATCTTGAACTTAGGTATTTTAATCAAAATCATTATTGCTATTTTGAGAAAAACAAAAATTTCGAAAAACCTTCCATGTAAATAATAGTTTGGGAGTGGAAAATCTTCGTGTCAAATCTTTAGACACCAAGTTTAGTATTTATTGAGTTTTAATTTCCTTGATAGTAACTGTTAAAGCAGGAAAAAAAAAACAGACGATATTAGAAAATTTCACACCCAGAATGTGACGGTTGATGACTGGGCTGGAATCTCTTTGGATACGTTACAGTGAACGAGTTTTTCCTTTCGTCTCGAGAAACAAAGCAGTCTCACTATTGATACAAACCATTGCACCTGTTATGCCAGATCACGTCTTGCAAGTCCGGTTGACCACAGCCGAGGAAAGAAAAGTCTTCGTGGCAGAGGAACATTGTTACGTAAAGCAAAACAGAAGAGAGTTTGTGCTGCATCAGTCAGCAAGTAATTCCTGTCCAGATTCGGGCAATCACCACCGTAAACAACAATTAAATGACTCTTTGTTTACAGATATGATGTGAACGATCTGTTGTCTTGCTATGACGCAAGCTTTAATGCCTACGATACGTTTATGGGCAATTTTCATTGCGAATGGCTCATTTTAGGTTGTTGCCTTGCAGGCATTGGTGCCGACTTGTTAAACATTTTGACAGAGGGCAGGGTTGTACAATAAAGTCAGGTATTAACAAAATATTTAGGGAGACAATGCACTCTGAAATGATAAAAAAATCACATTTTTTTGTTTTAGGCATTAATAAAATCTCTATTATCTCCAGTTTCAGAAAATATATACTTTTTGGGGGGTTAAGAATTTTTTAAGACATTTAAATACCATTCAAATCTAGTCTGCATTCCTTTAAAGCTGTCATACAACGCCCCTTTTTAGAACATTTTTGTATCTTTCAACAACGAACGACTATATCATGCCCAGCGAGCAGTTCAACAATTAACAAAAGAGGCAGGACCAAGAGAAGGCAATCAGAAAAGCTGACGCAATCCAGGAATAAAGGTGCAGATGATTATGTCCCTGGGATGTACTGAAATGTGTCAGAATTTTTAATGTTCAAACATTAAATTCAGTTTTCTCAAAACAACATTTTTGGATACTTATCGTATATATCTTTTTCTCAGAAAGTGTGAGAGGGTGAGAGCTGAAATTTTCAGTACATATATACAACACATAGTTAACTTTAACCACAATAAAATGTTATAATATATATTAGTGATATTAAAAAAGCAACAACATAGCAAATTTTCCACATTTTTACTTTTTGGACTTTGCAAATATTTTTTTTTCAATTTCTAGTGAACTGATATACATAAATAAATAATTAAGGTTCAGAAGGTAGCTGATTATACTAAGCACAAGCATGCAAAAGTGTGATTCTGTATTGAAAGTAGTGTCAGAGAAAAAGGTACATAAATTCACATGTTTTAAGAGTAAATTTTATTTTTTTCTGCTGCATGAAATAATTTTTACTGAGTCAACTACATAAGCTATCAATGAAAACAACTACTTGAAATAACTGTCATGATTTATACAATAATTCATAAAAATTTCAGGGTAACCCATTGAGAGCTTTAAGAGTAGTGGTAATTTAACACATTTAAGGTGCAATTTCAATGTGTTCAGACTACCTTGTCCCCTTAATGCATTCACTAAAGTATAAAGTATGTGAACATAGTACAGTATAGATACTTTCAATTGTATGAAAATTAAATAAATGGGTCATTAATTTAATGTTTACTGAAAAACAATGCTAGGTCTGTTGATTCTTCCCAGTTAATTCCTACCGAAACGGGTGACCGAGGTCGTTAAGATATGAACTCGTGAAGGGAGGTATTTTTCGATCTTCACAACTGACAATTGCCGGGAGGTAAACTAAAAACTTAGCCCTGGAAGGTTTAATTTCCAAATTTCCTTCCCCAAATATCATTTCATGTATCAGTGTCCACCGCCTATGGTGCCGTATCCAGTAAGAACGGGCGTTAAACACTACCAAAAAAAGTTAATTCCTGCTTATAAATTTGCCTGCCACTGCATGAAGATCTATATCCATAACTTCTTCACTATGGCAATGGATGACAGCAACAGCGTTTAGGTGAATGCATTTAATTTCAACCCGTGGTCACACAAATTACAGAAGTAATTTTAAATGCTTACACTTTGATTGCGGATAGTCACGAATTCCAAAAATGGATGCAACACGATTCCTATAAATGCATTTCTAAGGTGTACAAAATGAATTGCTTTTGCATCACACCTTACTTCGAAAACTGATCACAGAAATCAAAGCTGCAAAATATTCTCTATAATAGGAGATGAAACTATGGATGTGTCAAAACAAGAACAATCCAGTATTTTATGTGCTCCGATTCTGATACAATCAAGAAGTTATATTCTTCTGGATTCCGTCCCACCGTGGAATATCAGAAATGAGGAAGCAGATAGGGATCCAAAAAAGCAACGTTGCTATCTCCAGGGGACGAACTGCCAGTGCCCTACAGAGATGCTCAAAGTTATTACTGTCTCTACTACGTATGGTAAGTAGGGGAAATATTGTATTCCAACCCAAAATTCGATACCGAGATTTCACCGGAAATATATGTTTTGAGACCCCCTGAATCCAAAAAAAAAACCACAATTTTTGGAAACATGTCCATGTGTGTGTCTGTGAACAGCATAACTCAGAAACGAACAGTCGGATAAACACCAAACTTGGTATTTAGGTTCAGTATCTTCCAGAGATGCGACACGAAGGTTTTCAAGAGAATCCCCCAACCCAGATTACCCTTTACATGGAACATTTTTCGAAAATTTTAATTTTCTCAAAAATGGCTCCAACGATTTTGAGTAAAATATCATATGTTTAAGAAATTTTCATGACAAATGAAATGTATATCTTGATTTTTCTGGGAATGTCTCCAAAAGTATTCTTCATTGTGAACGACTTTGGCATAACTGGTAAACCATAAGAGATAGACAAAATTTTACCATACAAAAATGTAGATCGCGTTAAAATACACAATTTATGTCATATACATTTTTTTTGAGCGAACCGTTTTCGAGATATTGCTTGTTATTCCCTTAAATTTTCCAATACTTATACTTTTTCTCAAATTCGTTATTCGTTTTTTTTTTATGTCCTGGACAGGCAAAGAGAATGGAATGCGCCACATAGCAACCAGCGGTTAAAAGATTTGACTATCGCTTAAAACCTACCATATTCCCCTTACATCTACAAGAAAATTAGCAATAAAATTAACATCTCGATTAACATGAAGCATATGGAGAATAAGCGTTTGTAAAAATAGTTTGTACAAGAGTAGAGAAAGTCATGTGAGTGTAACACATAAGATTTTTTCAACAGTCTTCAATCTTGTTTATTATCCTAAACATTAAAGATTCATTTCAAATGTCTTGATTTTCCTTTTTATCCGATAAAAATCGCATTTCAGCTACCACTATTCTTCTTTCGACAGCTTTGTTTATTATCCAGCAATCCGACACATATAACAACATTGTTACGGCTAATAATTTGTAAAATTTCAAAAGAATTTCTGTCTTACTTTTCTTGTTAATGAACTTTTAACTGTCCCACATATCTGTTGAAATAAACTCAATTTTTTTATTAATTTCATTTGATGTCTTAAGACCAACTGCTACCCTCAAATAATTAAAATTCATTACTTGCTCCACTATTTTATCATTTATAATTATCTTAATCCTTATTGGTTCTTTACCATAAAAAACAAATACTTTGGTGTTGCTTTCTGATATTTCTATATTATATTTCATGGTTATTTGATTTAAACTGTATACACTTCTTTGTAGGCTATTTTCACCTGCTGCTATTACTTTTTGGTCTTCCACAAAGAGAAAGTGTCGTCAAATCCAAGTCCCATTTTAAAATTTTGATTTAAAATATTTCGCAATTCTTGAAGACCTTGACCATATATACATTAAAAAGAATGGGTGAAAGAGGCCACCTTGATTTATATTCATTTTTTCTTTTGATGTTTTATTTCCGCAAGAACGGAAATGTATGTTAATATATCCGTGGGAAACTTAAATACGAGGGCAGTCCCAAAAGTACCCGACCTGACGTATAGATAGTGGTTATTGTTTCAAACAAATGACTATGGTAGAAAGTACCAACCTTATAAAGCTTAAGTTTGAAGTTTGACGATGCTACGTCGCTTGGCAATTGGTTGGCAGCCATTAATAGTGAATTCTCTCAGCGAATTTGTAAACATGGATAAAACTGGCCATCGTTATGTGATACAATACTTCCATTTGAAAGGTCTTAGTCCAACTAATATTAAAGCTGAGTTAGATTCTACTCTGGAGGAGTCTGCTCCTTAGTTTACAACAGTAAAATAGTGGGTGGCAGAGTTAAAGCGAGGGCGTACGAGCTGCCAAGACGAACATCGCAGTGGTCAACCAAATGAGATGACCACGCCAGAAATTGTGAAGAAAATCTACAAAATGGTATTGGATGACCGTTGATTGAAAGTGCACGAGCTAACAGACATTATAGGCATTTCAAAAAGTGTTGTACAAAGCATACTGACTGAAAATTTAGAGATGAGAAAGCTGTGCGCAAGAGGTGCCGCGTTTACTTACAATGGAACAAAAGCAGCATCGTGAGGATGCTTCAGTTAAGTGTTTGGCGATGTTTTCGCTGCAATAAAGCCGAGTTTTTGTTTCGATTCATAACCATGGATGAAACATGGATCCATCACTTCACACCTGAGACGAAGGAACAGTCAAAACAGCGGATTGAAAGGAAAGAATCGTCTCCAAAGAAGGTGAAGACAATTCCTTCTGCAGGCAATGTCATGCTGTCAGTTTTTTGGGATGCGCGTGGGATAATTTTCATTGACTATCTTCAAAAAGAAAAAGCAATCAATGGCGAATATTATGCAAACTTATTGCAGTGCTTGAATGATGAAATCAAGCAAAAACGGCGGCATTTAGCGAAAAAGAAAGTTCTGTTTCATCAAGACAGTGCACAAGTTAACACATGCATTATCGCCATGGCCAAAATCAATGAGTTAATAGTTCGAATTGCTCCCTCGTGCACCCTATTCGCCAGATTTAGCACCCTCTGATTATTTTCTGTTTCCAAAGTTTCAAAGGCTTGGTGGTAAAAGATTTGGCAACAATGAAGAGGTGGAGTTTGCAGTTGATGGCTATTTTGCAGAACTCGACGGTTCTCACTATAAACAGGGTATCGAAGCTATTGAACATCGAGCTGAACGGAGACTATGTAGAGAAATAAAGATGTCTTTTTTTCCAAAATTTTTGTCTTTTCTTTGTTAGTTCGGGTACTTTTGGGACAGTTCTCGTACGTCCTGAATAAATCACTTATAAACCGTTATAAGAATATTTGTACAAGAGTGACTAGAGAAAGTCATGCGAGTGCAACACAGATTTAATTATATATCTATGTTGAAATTCGATGGGGTGAGGCAGGCCTCTTCAGCAAAATTGTTGGGAGGCGATTAGGAGGCCAAGAAGTGTCTTGGCTCCCCCACTACATCGGCGCTTAAAGCTTGCAGGATTAAAGCCTCGAGCAGATGCTGCAGTGGACAAGGGCCTCGCTACCTCACGCTGTTGAGCTAAGTGTTTGTGACGGAACAGAATGGCCGGGTGTGTTCATAAAGTCACGCAGCTTCCTGTCAGATCTTGCGAACCGTGACACACGCGCTTGGCATGTCGAAATTTTTGATGGGATGCAAGGGGCATAGCACAGAGTCCAAACGTGGAGTGGCTGCAGGATTGCATTGCACCTCCTATGATCGCCGCGAATTTATCATTAGATCCTTCTTATATAATTTTTATCAAATTCAATACTTTACAAGACCTTTCAAGAGTTGTCACAACTTTACAACTTCTTTTGTCAAATTGCTTCCAATACCTTTGAACTCTTTGAAAGTCTTGAAAGCAAATAAGGACATGCTCTAAACAATCAACGATTTGACAATGATTTGAAAGCTTTAGCCAATGAAATGCAAGTATTTACAGTGCGTCACGAAATCTGCAACATGGCGGAAAGCGAAAAGTAAACAAAAATGGCTACCCGGCCATGGTATGTCGTATACGAACTGATTAGGTTATACATAAGCTGATCATGTCCGTATGTCTAGGACTCCGTGGGTTACCATAAGATGAAGCAGATGAAGGCATATGAAGAAATAATTGCCAGGCAGATTTCCGAACTAAGTATCCATTAATGTAATGTTATATAGTGTGGTTAACCTATCAGTTGGTGTTATTTCCATTGTATTCCATAATCGTAATGTGATTTTATTGGATATAATACGTAAAAGTGCTACACAATATTGCTAAAGAACAGTATTTCATTGCAAACTGTTACACCGTGACGCAAATAGTAAATTGCTTTGTGCGTGATAAATTATTTATTAATGTGTTCTGAAGGGGTTCAGTTTGAAAAAAGACAACTTGTAAATACACATTTATGATATTGTCCAATCTTGTCACATATTGAAAAATGTTCGACATTTTTCTTGTAAACTCTTGAATTGAAAAAAAAAAAAAATTGATCGTGTATAAGGGCCTTAGGGACAAAGTTTTGAAGAGAACCGCACTTAAGGCCAAACTAAATGGCGGAAATCTCTCAAAAAAATTACATCTTTAGTTTGTTGTGCACCCTTATTAATAGTGGTTTCTTCTTTCATTTGATATACATTTTATCATTGTAGGCACAATACTTATACAGTGCTTTCCCTTCACACTGTGGCCACCGAATAGCTATTCACTCGTCGGCTGCGGCAGCTCGGACTACCGTCGAAACAGTTATAATATCCCCGCCACCGCCTCGTGTTCTCATAGTTACAATGACAATAACCACAAACCTTATCATAAGAGATCTTGGAAATGTTGTTCTCTACCCACACATTTCTGACGTTCTTCTCAGAAAATGTTCATTTACACTAGACTGTTAAATATCTAAATTAAGTTAATTTCTTGCCTGATGTTTCCTTTTAATCGGGTGAAATTCCTGTAATTGGATTTTTGCGAAATGATAGAGAAATTGATCCACGCTTGAATATTTTTCTATCATGAAGCATGGTTCCATTTATATGACTATGTTTCGTCGCTAATAACAGGTATTAGAGTACAGAGAAACCCGATTTTACACACGAGATTCCCTTGCATGATGCGAAAATTGATGTGCAGTAAATGCATACAAAAATGACTTGCTTCGGATTTGAACAGCTCGTCGACATTGAATGTAAATCTGGAATTTTCCAACAAGACTTTACTATCGAGCATGCAGCTGCTGAGTCATTAAATTCAGTAATTTTTTTAATAGGACAATTAGTAAAGAATTATGACTCTCATGGTTCCTTGATTTAACTGAATGTGATTTTTATCTATGGGGGAAGTTGAAAAACAAGGAGCGTGGAACAAACTCTATACACTGTGAGAACTAAAAGAAAACATCAGGCGAGAAATTCACTTAATTTCAATATTGAACTCTCGAGTGTACATGAAAGTTTCCTGAGAAAATACCAGAAATGTGTGGATAAAGGAGGAAAACAGTTTCAACATCTCTTATGATAAGCTATGTGCTTATTATCATTGTAACTGTAAGAACGCGAGGCGGTTGCGGAGGTGTTATAACTGTTTCGGCGGGAGTCCGAGCTACAGCGGCCGACGCACGAGTTGTCGTGTACTGGCCACAGTTTGAAGGAAAAACAACGCATTTTAAATAATATTTTTAAAAATCTGATGTGTTACACTCACATAACTTTCTCTACTCTTGTACAAACTATTTTTACAAACCCTTATTCTCCGTCTACTTCATGTTAATCGAGATAAACATTTGCAGAAACTATCTTATTACTAATTTTCTTGTAGGTGCAAGGGGAGTATGGTAGGCTTTAAGCGATAGTCAATTTTTTTTAAGAGCTGGTTGCTATGTGGAGTATTCCTTTCTCTTTGCATGTCCAGGACATGAAAAAAAGAATAACGAATTTATATTTGAGAAAAAGTGTAAGTATTGGAAAATTCAAATAAATAACAAGGAATATCTTGGAAATAGTTCACTCCACAAAAAAAACATGTGACATAAATTGTGTGTTTCAACGAGATCTACATTTCTTTGTGTAGTAACATTTTGTCTATCTCTTACGGTTTACCAGTTATGCAAAAGCCATTCAGAATGAAGAGGACTTTTGGGGACATTCCCAAAAAATGCAAGATATACATTTCAATTGTCATAAAAATGTCTTAAGTATATGATATTTTAATCAAAATCGTTAGAGCCATATTTGAGAAATCAACATTTTCGAAAAATGTTCCACGTAGAAGGTAAAACTTCACGAAATTCACTTTTCTTCATTTTCTACGAAGCAACACACGTCTGTTTATTTTAGACGCTCTCAACAATGTTCTAAGAAACAAATGATGAATTTCTGCGATTACACACAGAAAATATGTAAGATTTGGGTGCAAACAAGGAACCTGTGATTAGAACGCTATATCTCGTCAAAGTCATGGACTTATCAATCCGCCCTCGTATGTTCTTTCCTTCCATCTGTTGGTTTGTGTTTACGCAGTCAAACTCGGGTCACGAGCGTAGCCTACAGGTATACTGTACCATAATTTCCATAACATGGATAGAAAACCGTTTAAAAGAAAGTTTTCAGCACAAAATATAGTTACATAAAAAGGAAGTAACAAATTATTAGTGTAATTATAAATTATCGAGTATCGTGAAATAGTGGTAAAGCCCCATCATGAGAATAGGTTGTAGAAGTTATATAAAACAAGGATGGTGGGAGAGAGCCATGTGAATGTAACACAAAGCATTTTTCCTCCAAGTCTGATTCAAATTTTCCACGCAGTAAGTCGCAACGAATTATTCTGTTCGTCCTAAGCGTAACAGATTAATTGCAGATTAATAATTTACTGCAACCGTTCAAAAAGCTGCGTTTCGCTCTGTCGCCTTCGTAATCCAATGATCCGGGACATCAGCCGATTCCCTGATAAATCTGTGTGCTCAATGCGAAATAAAAGCAATCGGCGGATCAATCTCAACGCAGAACATACTATTCTTCTAAGATAAACAAATACTTTTTTTACACAGCTGGTACTAAAAGAACATGTAATCCTCTAATGCACGAATTATTTTGCTACAATTGCCACTCTTCTTCTAATTGTCAACATATTCCTGTCACAGGTACCCAAATAGGAGCAATTGAGTAGCCATGATTGTTAATGCGAGAGGAAATGGACTGGCCATCCATTTTTTTTAAAAAGATATATGTTTTATTGTGAAAAAGAATACGGCATACAGCTTAATCAGACTTTAAATATTTATTTCTAATGAACGACAACAAGTCTAAGTGCTGTAAAAGATCTGTCGGTAAACGCGCGAGACACATTTTTTCTCTCCTAAAATTGGGATGCTGGAGTTTGGAAGAAATCACGTTTTTAGAAGAAAAAGAAAAAGCCTCGTATTTGTGGTTAATACCAATGAGGCTGAGTCCTTCTGCAGGGGCTGTCCATAATAAATTGAGACCTCGGAACCCGCCCAAAGATAAAATAGGTGATACCCAATTCAATCCGTTGTATGTCTTCACGTAACGGTAGTACTTGTGCTATATACCAGAGTACCATTCAAAGCCGATCCCAGCGACTGCATTAAAATGAACTTAAGGTAAAGAATGGGGAGGGCCCACGTAAAGTAACCGACGTGATGACATGCATGGGTAATGACGGGTTATACTTGATTGCAGAGGCATGGATTTTGTTTTTTTCTTAAAAACACTACAACATAACTGAAATAAGCTAAAATATATTTATGATATAAAATCGGTACAATATGAAAATAACAAAAACAAAGCAAATAAATACTTAAATATTCTAAAACCTTGACTGCTTATCTTTGTTGCCACATGGCAACATTATGCATTAGAGGGTTAAGACGAGCCACTCATACTAGAAAATGAAGATCATAACACTCAGTGCAATAAAACTCTTACAATACTTCATTGTTACCACCCTTGTTTCTCGCGACAAAAAGCATATGTATGTTAAGCGGAGACCTTGTATCTAATGTAAATATACGTTTATCAATAAAATTATTGTTACATTTATTCTGTTCATTTATTTTCACCAAACCTTCCATATATTGTAGAATGTTGTGATTGTACGAGTGACCATGTAGCTAGCACTTGCTATAAAAGTAAAAAACAACGAATGCCAAACAACAACAGACTATCGTTCACCATTGCATGTCCTAATGTATATTGGCATTTCCACCAATTTCAGCTAGATACTTTATAATTTAATATTACCGAGTCGGATGGCTAAGGCGGTAACGTCTGTGGTCCACATTCGGGAGGTAGTGGGTTCGCTCCCGTAGCCGAACTTCCTGACTCATGATTTTTTCGGGGTTTCCCTGGGTCGCTAGGCGAATGCTGGGAAGGATAATTAAGTCCCCCGAATTCCCTGTCCCTCCATTTCACCTCCATTCTCATTTAACTTCATCTTTCAGGGTTGTGCATGTCGGCAGAAGGTCTCGGCATGAACATGTCAGGGGAAAAGGATGCTCTGTGGAAACCTTCGTCCCCGGAATTGGGACGGGCTTAAGGTTCCAGGCCCCCCAGGGGATATGTAAGTCCACAGGGGGGAGAGGAGCCGGCTGCACCAGGCCCAACAGGGGAGTTTAAATCTATAAATGGTAGGGACCGTGCCCTCTGGTTAGGACTCCCTTTGTCTCCTCTCATCTCATCCATCCCTCCTGGGGGCGAAAGAACTATGTAGGTCGACGTGTTCAATCCTCCGCGTTGAATCCTAATACTTATAATTTAATATTCAGGGCTTTCTAAAAAATAGTATGTGGCAGTGCAAGCTAAAAATATTTCATGTGTTACACTCACATGATTTTCTCTACTCTTGTACAAACTATTTTTACAAACGCTTATTCTCCATATGCTTTATGTTAATCGAGATATCGAGATGTTAATCTTATTGCTAATTTTCTTGTAGATGCAAGGGGAATTGCTAGCCTTTAAGCGATAGTCAAATATTTTAAGAGATGGTTGCTATTTGGAGTATTCCATTCTCTTTGCATTACCAGGACAAAAAAAATGAATAACGAATTCCCATTTGAGAAAATTACTGGAAAATTTAATGGACTAACAAGCAATATCTCGAAAATGATTCACTCAACAAAACAAATGTATATGACAAATTGTGTATTTTAACACGATCTACATTTTTTGCGCAGTAAAATGTTTGCCTATTTCTTATGGTTTACCAGTTATACAAAAGTCGTTTACAATGAAGAATACTTTTGGAGACATTCCTAGAAAATTCGAGATATACATTTCATTTGTAATGAAAATATCTTAAAAATGTGAAATTTTAATAAAAATCGTTAGAGCCATTTTTGAGAAAATTAAAATTTTCGAAAAATGTTCCATGTAAAGGGTAATCTGGGGCGGGGGGATTTTCTTGAAAACCTTCGTGTCGCATCTCTGGAAGATACTGAACCTAAATACCAAGTTTGGTGTTTATTCGACTGTTCGTTTCTGAGTTATGCTGTTCACAGACACACACACGGACATGTTTCCAAAAATGCCTTTTCTGGATTCAGGGGGCCTCAAAACATATATTTCCGGTGAAATCTCGGTATCGAATTGTTGGGTGGAATACAATACTTCCGCTACTTACTATACGTAGTAGAGAAAGTAAAAATTATTTTTCTTGTAGGATTGCTAAACTCAGCTTTTAGCCTCGTTCCTCAAACATTCCTACTCGCAAAATAAAGCCACACTTTTAACTCTTCTATTAATAGCTATTAGGTTACCTCAGGTGGAAACGAAATTCATCTTTCAATATGATAAAGTGGACCTTCACAGTAACAACAACTCTACCGAAGACCCAGAACAAAAACAACTGCAGGAAGTTTGAGGGAGAAAAGGGTAGTGGTGCAATTTCCGTAACCAAGCACTGGAAAATACACAAGGAGAGAGGAACAGAGAAAGCCCGGGCTAAATGCAACACCTCATGGTTCAGCCAACACTCCGTAACGCCACGGTCGGCTCTGTAATTAACAATGTGCGTCTCTCTCATTTGTCAATGAACAATTTTTGTTTATTAATAGAAAACTTCTTATATATTGCAGTATTGTTAGTTTTGCTAATAAATATACATTAACAAGGTATCGCAGACATGTGGTGAGGTTACAGTCCAACGACTGTCCTCATTAGGTACATATTACAGAGAGAGCCAAAAAACTACGAACAGGCTGCGTGGTGCTTTTCCTGTTCGTGTCCTCGGCGCTCGTTGCCGTCTGCCGCTATCATAGAAACGCGCGGATGAAACCATTAAACATTTTTAAAACTACTTTTAAAGGCTTGACTTACCAACTTTACGAAAGGAGATTCTGAAACTGGCCACCGTCGTTGTCCATACATTTTTGGCACCTCTTTAGGAAACCATCCATCACTCGCCGTAGTTCACGTTGAGAAATTTCCTGGCGAATATTTTAATTCTTCCAGGGTGTGTGGGTCTGTCTTGTACACTTTATGTTTTAAGTTACCCCGGAGAGGTATTTTATAAACAATATTACCGGCTGCGCGATGTTTTTCCATTGGATGTGTGGAAATATGATAAAAACATAACGCATTGCTGCTATAATCAGTCAGGTTGTTGTGGTTTTGCTTTGCAATGTGCAGTGCAGTTTTGAGTTGACAGTGATGTGATGTAGTTCAGTTATTACGAGTTATTTACTATTTTGTCCTGTACTTAGTCACAAAGTATATTATGGCTCAGTATATGTTTTCTACTGCACAGCGTATATTTATTTATGATTCGTATGTGTTAACTCGGTCAGCTCGCCAAGTGAAAGTACGATTTGCAGAAAGATTTCCAGGTGTAAAAGTTCCAGGCCGTACAACAATCAATGAATTTTACAGTAAATTTCAGGTCACAGGAAGCGTTCAGGCTAAGAAATCTAAAAGACGGCGTTCGGTTCTTACCGAAGAAACATTACACGACATCGGTCATCGTTTGGAAAATTCCCCCCAAAATTCCATGATGGATAGTTTTCTAAAGAGGTGCTAAAAATGTATGGACAACGACGGTGGCCAGTTTCAGCATCTCCTTTCATAAAGTTGGTAAGTAAATCCGTTTAAAGTAGTTTTAATAATGTTGTATAGTTTCATTCGCGCCTTTCTATGATAGCAGCAGACGGCAACAAGTGCCGAGGACACGGACAGGAAAAACACCGCGCAGGCGATTCGGAGTCTTTTGTCTCACCCTGCATAACGGGACTTATCTAAAGGTAACGCTTTCAAAACCCATGTTTTCTAGAGAGATGTTATCTAGCACTAAAATCTTGTGTCACATTCGCACAACTTTCCCTATTATAACTTCACATAATCCCAGTACTTACATCCAGCTCTCAATTGTTCTGTGATTTTGTATACCTACCTCTCTTCCGAGACCATTGCGCACTAATGTCTGAGGAACTGCCAACAGAAATCGCATCACCGCGTTCATATCATACAGATATAGCATTGTGTATAATCATTAACGCACTACGTTCGTTAGTAAAATCTATTTGTTACATTTACATGACTTTCTCTGCCCTCTATTGCTTATTTGTGGGTATATAAATTATTCTTACGAAAGTTTGTTTTCATATCTACTTAATTTTAAACGATTAAATCTTTGCAGAAATAGCTGCATTACACATTCCGTGACAGATGCAAAGGGAACAGCGAGTCAAATGTTTTAAAAGAATAAGTACGAACAATTCGAACCATTAATAACGCATTGCTCGGAAATGGCTGATGCCACAGAAAAGTTACTTGAAATAAATTGTGTATTTTAAAGAGATCTTCATTCTTCATGTAGTAAGTTTTCGCTTATCGCTTAACCTTTACCAGCTGTACAAGATTATACAAAAGTCGTTTCGTATGAAGAGGACTTCACAGGGTATTCTCAGAAAATTCAATATATACATTTTATTTGTCACGTAAATATCTTTAATATATAGCATTTTAATAAAAATCGTTAGAGGCATTTTTTAGAAAATACAAAAATTCGAAAAATGTTCCATGTAAAGGGTAGTGTGGGGTGGGGAAGGTACTGAACCTAAATTTCAAGTTTGGTATTTATTCGACTTTTCGTCTTTGAGTTATGCTGTTCACACACAGAGAGAGAGAGAGACCTTTTTCTAAAAATTCTATATTTACATCCAGGGGATCTCAAAACTTATATTTCCGGTGAAATCCCGGTATCGAACTTTTGTGTGGAATGCAATACCTTATCTACCTATTATGTACGTGACAGAGAAAGTAAAACACAAACAGGCCATTCAAAGAAAATTCAGATGTATCTATACTTTACCGCCTGTGTCAAAGTGTGAAAATGTGTTAAATAAAAATCATTAGACCATTTTGAGAAAATAAAAAATATCCAAACGTTTTCAGGTAAAGTGTAGGGAGGGGGGCGGGGGAGATTTTAGTAAATCTTCGCGTCTTATTCTTGGAAGGCGCGGAATTTAAATACCAAGTTTGTATGTATTCGAATTTTCGTTTTATTACGTGCGCGCGCCATTCTCTAAAACGCTTTATTTGTTCAGTGGATCTCTAACGCGAGTTTCTAATTAAATCTCAGTCTCGAATTTTTGGATGCAATGCAATAGTTCTACTACAGATGGGTAGTGGAGAAGGCAATCCTGTTTTTTTATTCATGGGATCTCAAAACAAATGTGTATTACTAGCGCAATGTTGATATCGAACATACTCTACCTACTATAAGGCAGATGGTAGGAAAAATAAAATGCAAGCCGAAGGTCGAATGCACAAGCCTTGAAATTACATAATATGCATAACTGGTGAAAAACAAAGAATGGATATTATATTTAACCTTCTCAGTTAATTATAAGCATAGATTGTGTAATTTCTTGGTGTTATGCCGGACAGAGTTATATACGAGGGCAGTCCCAGAAGTACCCGACCTGACATATATAGCGGTTGTTGTTTCAAATTACTATAGTAGAAAATACCACCCTTATAAAGCTTAAGTTTGAAGATGCTACGTTGTTTAGTAATTGTTTGGCAGACATTAATAGTGAATGCTCTCAGCGAATTTGTAAACATGGATAAAACTGGCCATCGTTATGTGATACAATACTTTCAATTGAAAGGTCTTAGTCCAACTAATATTAAAGCTGAGCTAGATTCTACTCTGGGGGAGTCTGCTCCTTCCTTTACAACAGTAAAATATTGGGTGGCAGAGTTTAAGCGAGGCCATACGAGCTTCCAAGCCGAACATCGCAGTGGTGGATCAAATGAGCTGACCACGCCAGAAATTGTGAAGAAAATCCACAAAAATGGTATTGGATGACTGTCGATTGAAAGTGCGCGAGCTAGCAGACATCAAGGCATTTCAAAACGTGCTGTACATCGCATACTAACTGAAAATTTAGACATGAGAAAGCTGTGCGCAAGATGGGTGCCGCGTTTACTCACAATGGAACAAAAGCAGCGTCGTGAGAAATGTTTCGCTGCAATAAAGCCGACTTTTTGCGTCGATTCATAACATTGGATGAAACAGGGGTCCATTACTTCACACCTAAGGTGAAGGAACAGTCAAAACAGTGGATTAAAACGGGAGAATCGGCTCCAAAGAATGCGAAGACAGTTTCATCTGCAAGCAAGGTCATGGCGTCAGTTTCTTGGGATGTGCGTGGGATAATTTTCATTGATTATCTTCAAAAACGAAAAGCAGTCAATGGCGAGTATTATGGAAGCTTATTGCAGCGTTTGAATGATGAAATCAAGCAAAAACGGCCGCATTTAGCGAAAAAGAAAGTTTTATTTCATCAAGATAATGCACCACTTCACACATCCATTATCGCCATGGCTAAAATCAATGAGATAAAGTTCGAATTGCTTCCTTATGCACTCTATTCGCCATACTTAGCCCCCTGTGAGATTATTTTCTGTTTCCAAAGTTGAAGAAATGGCTTGCTGGTAAAAGATTTGCCAACAATGAAGAGGTGGAGTTTGCAGTTGATGGTTATTTAGCAGAACTCGACGGTTCTCACTATAAACAGGGTATCGAAGCTATTGAACATCGCTGGGAAAAGTGTATCGAGCTGAAAGGAGACTATGTAGAGAAATAAAGACCTTTTTACAATTTTTTGGTGTGATTTCTTTGTTAGGTCGGTTACTTCTGGGACAGCCCTCGTACCTTTTTCAAGTGGTAAGTCATTATTCGCTTTTTCTCGTGATTACGCAAAGAATATGGACATAGCAATCGCTTTTTAAAAATCTGACTATCGTTTTAGCCTACTGTATCCCTCTCCACCCCCACCCCCATTTATATACAGCTAGTCATGCCAGCGGCTTGGCCTTTGGAACAATTGCCCACTGGCAATGATAATTCATTCGTTAACTATTGTGTTAATCTTTTAATTTTCTTTCTAAATATTAAATTCACACACAGATTGACACTCTCACTCATACCTCCAGACTCTAAGCGGGAATGGGGAATAATCCTGGCTGAAGAAAAATGTCCACCCTCAAGTCGGGAATCGAACCAGGGCCTCCGGATTTGGAGACTAACTGTATCTCTCTTGTACCTACAACTAAATGTGTAAATACGTAATCAAAGTTTATCTCGATAGTGTTAGATGAGTGAGTAGCGAAAGCCATGTGAATGTAACACATCAGATCCTTATTTTACGAATCTGACCTCATGAGAAGCTTACCAAAAGACACAGGACAAGTATGTCTTGTTGCAGTAAACTCTGAAATAGACCTTGGAATGAGAAAACAAATAGGAAAAAAAATATCTGATGTGATACATTCACATGATTTTCTCTACCCTCTATCGTTTATTAGTGGGTATACAAACTATTCTTACTAAAGCTTATTTTTAGGTCTACTACATTTTATCCAAATAAACCTTTGCAGAAATACCTACATTACACGTTTGATACAAAAGGAACAGCGATGGTCAAATTTTTAAGAACTGCACGCTATACGCTGGCCTTGAAATAACATACTGTTTCCATGCAATCGCAAGAAACAACTGAGTGTTGACAGGATTTAATGACCAAGAAATGAACAATTGTAAACTTTAATGATGATATCTCAGAAATAGCTTATGTCACAAAAACTTATTTAAATCAACTGTAAGTTTTAAAGAGATCTACACTTTTTGTGTAGTACGTTTACGTCTATCGCTTAACGTTTACCAGTTATACAAATATATATTCTTAGGCTATTCTAGAAAATTCAAGATATACATTTTGTTTGACATGTAAATATATTTAATATGTGTTATTTTAATCAAAATCGTTAGACCCATTTTTTAGAAAATAAAAAATGTCAAAAAACGTCACATGTAAAGGGTAGTTTGGGATGGGACGAGTTTTTTGGAAGGTACCGAAGCTAAATACCAACAACTTTTGGTTTTTTGAGTTTTGCTGTTTACACACACGGACATTTTCTAAAAATGCTGTTTTGGTTTCAGGGGGTTCCAAACACGTATTTCCGGTGAAATCTCGAAATCGAATTTTTGGGTGGAACGTAATTCCTTCTCTACCTACTTGGTAGAGAAAGTAAAAATATCAAAATGAGTAACCACTGTAAAGTTAGCTATTATTATTATTATTATTATTATTATTATTATTATTGTTATTACCATGTAAGATGTTTCTGGAAATATCCACGCAGAGCTATACCACTATTACTGTACTTTTCGCGCCACTATGCTGCATCACGTAACATAAAATTGATGGGAAGAACTTGATGGCCAATGAAGAGCACGGATTAAGGGGACAAGGTACTCTAAAATGGTCAAAAATCACATTTTTTGTTTTAGGCACTAATAAAATCTCCATTACTTCCAGTTTCAGAAAATATACACTTTTAGGGGGTTAATAGGCTTTTAAGACATTTGAATACCATTTAAATGCTAGTCTGCATTCCTTTAAAGGTGTCATGCAACGCCCCTTTTTAGAACATTTTTGTATCTTTCAACAACGAACGACTATATCAAACCCAGCGAGTAGTTCAGCAATTAAGAAAAGAGGCCAGGACCAAGAGAAGGCAATCAGAAAAGCTGAAGCAATCCAGGAATGAAGGTGGAGATGATTATGACCCTGGAATGTATTGAAGTTTGTCAGAATTTTAATGTTCAAACTTTAAATTCAGTTTTCTGAAAACAGCATTTTTGGTGACATGTATACCTTTTTCTCAGAAAGTATGAGAGGTAGAGAACTGAAATTTTCAATACATGTATACAACACATAGTTAAACTTTCTGAACCACAATCATAATTTTATAATGTATTAGTGATATTAAGAAAGCAATAACATTGAAAAATTTCCACATTTTTACTTTTTTGACTTTACAGATATATTTTTTTTCAATTTCTAGTGAACTAATATACATAACTAAATAGTTGAGGTTCAGAAGATAGCTGATTATGCTACGAACAAGCATGAAAATTGTGATTCTGTATTGCAAGTAGTATCAGAGAAAAAGGTACATGAATTAACATGTTTTAAGAGTAAGTTTTATTATTTTTCTGCTGAATTAAATAATTTTTACGGACTCAACTACATAAGCTATCAATACAAACAACCAATTGAAATAATTGTCATCATTTATAGAATAATTCATAAAAAGTTCAGGAAAAACCATTGGGAACTTCAAGAGCAGTGGTAATTTAACACACTTAAAGTGTATTTTCCATGTGTTCAGACTACCTTGTCACCTTAACAACCACAGGAATTTACAAGTGTGCTTTTCGATTTCCATGATGCTTGGCAAAAGGGCAATTGTCAATGTTAATGTAATAACAACGTATTTCTATGTCGAGTTGCTTTGCTCACCAAAAGATGAGTTTGGAAACCTGGTCTACTGGTCTCCATGTATTTATTCTTTGGCACGTTTCCCACGCATGGGATTGTGTGCGTGTAACAGAAATGCAACAGAGAAAAGAAAACTCCAGCGTAGCAATGTGGCAACGCTGTAGGAAACATTCTCCGACCATACAAAGGCGCAAATTATGTTCATCTGTATTTGAATTCCTAGCCAATGAGGACACTGTAATCTGATATATTACCCTCAACCCTTACTGTAGTTGATTGCTAACCTGAGCTGCCAGTTTCCATTTCTGGTACTAGAAGAACAACCGTTAACGACTTGCTTTTATTCTATTACTATATTTGTTAATGTTATTATGCATCTATGCATACGTTAGTATGAGAATTTTATAGCGAAGCTGAATATCAAGTAGAATTTATGTGAAATACGAATAGTTTGAACAACATTAAAAGACGCTGTCGGTGTTTTTTGTTTCTTTCTCCTTTTTTCTATTTATGTGTCGCCTTTTTACAACCAGACATGTCAGTGGCATCGGCTTTGAGACAATTATTCATCATTAATAATGTTCACTTGTATACAGACGGCTTTAAGAGGGCTGAAAAGTTATATTTCAAATTTTTTCAATTCTCATTTTTGTATTATTTTATTTATAAAGTTAAGAGTAGTATCCTAGAGTTTTATTGCTGAAACCGATATGCAAGTGCCTTTAAGGGTAGATGTATCACCTCTTAAGTTAATTTAAAAATGCAGATACCTTGGCGGTGAAAATGCGCCACGCCCCTTTCTCAGTTAAGTTACCAGCTACGTTTTGTTTGTGTTTATAAATACTACAAGTTTTAATTGTTTAGAATGCAGTAATAATTAATATCCAAGTATAGTAAAATGTTTGTAATTTTTACAGCAACAAAAAATTACGTCGGGGGCGTTTACTAGCCACGTAATCATCTAGGTATGCCGTATCACCAATTAATTAACCTGGGCCCACCCCATCTAAATCGAAAATAGAGCACTCCAGAGTATCTGAGAAACACTGATTTCATGTTAAGTCTGTATGTTCAGTGATTTGAGTTACATCCTGCAGAGATTCTATAAACAGTATTCTTGGAAAGCTTATTTTTCCATCTATTTCAAGTTAATCGAGATAAGCATTTGCAGAAATAGTTTAATTACACACTTTCTTGTGAGTATAAAATGATACAGGAGACCGAATCGATAGTCAGATTTTAAAACCGGGTAGCTATAAACTGACCTTCAAACTCCATCCACTTTTTGAACGACACCACGAGGAACAACTGAATAGCGACAGAGCGCTTTAAAAACAATGACAAAGTATTGAACAATTCAAATCAATAGTAATGGTTGTTATGGAAACAGCTGATGCCATAAAGAGCTAATTGAAATAAAGTGTGTTTTTACAGGATATCTGCATCTCTTTTACCCATTATACAAAATCATATAAAATTCTTTTCGAATGAAGAGGATTTCACTACTAGCACTGAAATGTGTTTTGTAGTAGCACAACAGAGCCCCGTAGCAGTAACGAACCTGTCGGCCTAAACCTTGCCTCAACCTTAAAAGACAGTATGGAGGTACGAGGGCAGTCCCAGAAGTACCCGACCTGACGTATAGATACCGGTTGTTGTTTCAAACAAATTACTATGATAGAAAGTACCACCCTTATAAAGCTGACGTTTGACGATGCTACGTTGTTTAGTAATTGTTTGGCAGCCATTAATAGTGAACTTTCTCAGCGAATTTGTAAACATGGATAAAACTGGCCATCGTTATGTGATAAAATACTTTCATTTGAAAGGTCTTAGTCCAACTAATATTAAAGCTGAGCTAGATTCTACTCTGGGGGAGTCTGCTCCTTCGTTTACAACAGAAAAATATTGGGTGGCGGAGTTTAAGCGAGGCCATACGAGTTGCCAAGACGAACTCGCAGTGACCACACCAGAAATTGTGAAGAAAATCCACAAAATGTATTGGATGACCATCGACTGAAAATTCACGAGTTTGCAGACGTCGCAGGCATTTCAAAAAGTGCTGTACATCGCATACTAACTGAAAATTTAGACATGAGAAAGCTGTGCCCAAGTTGGGTGCCGCGTTTACTCACAATGGAACAAAAGCAGCGTCGTGAGGATGTTTCAGTCGAGTGTTTGGCGATGTTTCGCTGCAATAAAACCGAGTTTTTACGTCGATTCATGACCATGGATGAAACATGGGTCCATCACTTCACACCTGAGACAAAGGAACAGTCAAAACAGTGGATTGAAAGGGGAGAATTGGCTCCAAAGAAGGCGAAGACAGTTCCATCTGCAGGCAAGGTCATCGCGCCAGTTTTTTTGGGATGCGCGTGGGATAATTTCATTGATTATCTTCAAAATGGAAAAACAATCAATGGCGAGTATTATGCAAACTTATTGCAGCGTTTGAATGATGAAATCAAGTAAAAACGGCCGCATTTAGCGAAAACGAAAGCACTGTTTCATCAAGACAATGCACCAGTTCACACATCACTTATCGCCATGGCCAAAATCAATGAGTTAAAGTTCGAATTGCTTCCTCGTGCCCCTAATCGCCAGACGTAGGCCCCTCTGGTTATTTACTGTTACCAAAGTTGAAGAAATGACTTGGTGGTAAAAGATTTACCAACAATGAAGAGGTGAAGTTTGCAGCTGATGGCTATTTTGCAGAACTCGACGATTCTCAGTATAAACAGGGTATCGAAGCTATTGAACATCTCTGGGAAAAGTGTATCGAGCTGAAAAGAGACTATGTAGAAAAGTAAAGCTGCTTTTTCCCCAAAATGTTTGTGTTTCCTTTGTTAAGTCGGGTACTTGTGGGACAGCCCTCGTACAATGTTTTTCTTTGGCGCTCCTGAGTAAAGGAAATTCTGTATTCCATCAAAAAATTCGATTTCGAAATTTTGCCGGTTCCCCGAATCCATCCTCCCATACGTGCGTGCGCGTATTGCTGTGCGTGTTTGACAACACGCGTAATTAAAAAACGAAAGGTGGACTAAATACAAAATTTCACACTTTAAGTCGATCATGCAAAGGATATGGAATTTCGAGGCCGGCATCTAACGACCCGACTTCTTTTTTTATCAACTCCTTTGCTCAGCACGGCGAAGTGCTATTTAAAATCTGCGTTTTAAACATTTGGCTCTCGCCTAAGTTTAACTTTTTCTACCACCTGCCTATGGTAGACACAGCAAGTACCTATTGTATTACAACCAAAAAATATATAAAGATTACACCGAAAGTATCTGCTTTGAGGACTCCAAAAGAGGGTTTTTAGAAACAGGTTCGTGAGTGCGTGAGTAATATAATTAAAAAACGAAACCTCGGATAAGTACTAGACTTAAATATTTCAGCGTCTCCCAAAGATGCAACACGATTTTAAGAAAATTCCCCCAACCAAAATTTCCCCTGAAGAAGTTATTGTCTTTACGTTATTTGCCCCACGCTTTGGGAGCCATTTCGAAGAAGGTTTGTTGCTGCTACGTATGGTAAGTTAGTTTGAAGATGTATATTTCGACTATTGGGGAGCCGAACTTGAAGTAGTTGCAACCACACGTATGGTAACAAGTTTCCGGTAGCCTTCGCCCGAAATGTACTTTCCGGTGGCCTTTGCCCCAAAAAATGTTTAAAAAATATTAACTTTGTAATTTGTTACTATTTCTTTAAATATTATATATTTATGTTTGCCTCGGCTGCGTAGTATTTATATTTTTTTTTTTAGAGGCATGAATGTCTTAGCAGGGAGTGGTGCGACTGAAGAATGTAGGCTTACACAGATTATAATTTTACTTCACTCCTTTTATTAATGCTTGACACGATTTAAATAACACTTCACTGATATAGAGAGAGCTGTGAGATTCTTTTGTTAATTATTTGCACTTTTTAACACAAACTATTTTCGTCTCACACTGAATACGTATTAAACTTCTCGAGGACGCATCTCGCGTCCGGTTAGGAACACTGTCTACAAGCAACTGACTTCTGAATTTGTAAATTTTGCTTCAGTTTAGTTTCTGATTGGCTAATCTCAGTCCAATAGAATACCTTCATTTAACTAAAGCTTTTTCTGGTTGTTGATTGGCTATTTTATAAACTGTCACAAAAATTATATTATTGCTTCCAAGAATCACAAGTAGTATTGTTAAACTTTCAAATTCGTTATCTCATTGTTAGCAACTTTTAACCTATTATTCTCACAGCTCCTACATTATTAAATTACGTAATACATTCACATAAGATTATTAAACATGTATACAATAATATAAACATAGATAATGACTGTAATATATACTTTTATATATTGTTACATACACATATTGCTTTAAGGCGGGCTGTTATTGAATTTATATATTATATAATTTGACTGAAATAATTTAAGTGTTAAAAATACTGCCTCACCCCACGCATGGAAAAAGTTTCGTTAGATACTTTTGGTTTTGTCAAAAATGGCGCTAACGATTTTGATTAAAATGCCATAGGTATGTTTAAGATATTTGTATGACCAATAAAAGCATAACTTTAATTTTCTGCGAACAGCCTGAGAAGTATTCATTAGTAATTAATGTTTTTATGATATTGTATAATTTGTAAAAGAGGTGGGCAAAAACTTGCTACACAAAACTTGTAGATCTCTTTAAAACCCGAGTTATTTCAAATAACGTTTTTTGAACCATCAGACTTTCAGAGATATCCGTTATTGTTTCTATTTTTGCTTTCTCTACCGCATACATAGGTATTGCATTCCACCAAAAATTCGACACTGAGATTTCACCAGGTCCCTGAACACCCCATAAAAAAGCATTCTTAGAAAAAGGTCCGCGTTTGTGAACAGCATAACTCAAAACCGAAAAGTCAGGTAAACACAAAACTCATTTAGTTTCAGCACCTTCTGAAAATGCGCCACAAAGATTTTCAAAAAAATCCCTCCACCGCAAACTACCCTTTACATGGAACATTTTTCTAAATTTTTTATTTTCTAAAAAACTGCTCTAACAATTTTGATTAAAATACCATATATTTAACATACTTTACATGACAAATAAAATGTATATCTTGAATTTTATGGAAATAGGCTTTGAAGTCCTCTTTATTCGGAAGGAATTTTGTATAATCTTCTATAACTAGAGAACTAAAGCGATAGACAGAAACGTACCTCACAAGAAATGTAGATCAGCCATTTTGAGATATTCGTTATTAATGGTCCGAATTGTTGTATAAAGTCCTTTCAACACTCAGTTGTTTCTCACGATTGCATGGAAACAGTATGTAATTTTAAGGCAGCGTATAGCGTCCAGTTCACACCAATGGTTGTTGTTGTTGTTTTTTTTTTTTAACTTTTGACTGTAGCTCTTCTCTTTGTATCTATAAATAAATGTGTAATGCAGCTATTTCTGTAAACGTTTATTTGCATTAAAATGCAGTAGATAGAAAAATAGACTTTAACAAGAACAATCTGCATACCCCTAATAAACATAGAAGGTAGCGAAAGTCATGTCGATGTATCACATCCGATTTTTCAATGTGCTTTGTCATTTTTACTATCTCTACCACCTAACTTCCATCCAAAATGTTCATATACACATTTAAACGTTTTGGGATCCCTGAAGCCAAACAAGCATTTTTAGAAAAAAGTCAGTGTGTATGCGAACAGCATAACTCAAAAACGAAAAGTCGAGTATATACCAAACTTAAAAGTTCAGCTTCTTTCAAGAAAATCACCGCACACCTTACTACCATTTACATGGAAACATTTCCGTTGTTTATTTTCTCAAAAACGTCACTAACGATTTTGATTAATATGTCACATGTTAAATTGTAATTTCTAAGCCAGTATACAGCGACTCGTTTTTTAAACAGTTGACTATCTCTTCGTATCCCCCTTATACTACAAACTTTCCTGTAAAGGTTTATCTCGATTAACAAAGTAGATAGGAAAATAAGCTTTTGCAAGGATAGTTTATACAAGCTATAATTTTCTGATGTATTACATTCACATGACTTTCTCTGCCCGTTCTTCAAAAAATATTCCTACAAAAGCTTATTCTTCTATCTACTTCATACCAGAAGTTAGATAAACATTTGCAGAAATGGTTTTATTACATATTTCCTTGTAGGTACAAGAGGAATAAGGAAATACAGTAGTCTTAAGCGAGAGCTAAATCTTTTAGGAACGGACCGTTATGTGATGACTTTGAAATTTCGTTCTCTTTGCAACACCACGAGAAAAAAAAAAAGAAATAGTGATTTTACAGCTGAAAAATTACAAGTATTTAACAATTCAAACCTATAATAAAATCTCGGAAATGGTTAACAGCACAACAAATTGTATTTGAAAAATTGTAAGATTTAACTAGCAAGCTACGATTTTGTGTAGCAAGTTATAAAAAAATTATTCAGAATGAAGACGGCTTCTCAGTCCAATCCCAGAAAATCTAAGATATTCATTTTATCATGCAAATACGAGGGCTATCCCAAAAGTACCCGACCTAACAAAGAAAACACACAAAAAATGGTAAAAAAGTCTTTATTTCTCTACATAGTCTCCTTTCATCTCGATACACTTTTCCCAGCGATGTTCAATAGCTTCGATACCCTGTTTATAGTGAGAACCGTCGAGTTCTGCAAAATATTCATCAACTGTAAACTCCACCTCTTCATTGTTGGCAAATCTTTAACCACCAAGCCATTTCTTCAACTTTGGAAACAGAAAATAATAGAGGGGTTAACTCTGGCGGATAGGGTGCATGAGGAAGCAATTAGAACTTTAACTCATTGATTTTGGCCATGGCGATAATAGATGTGTGAACTGGTGCATTGTCTTGATGAAACAGAACTTTCTTTTACGCTAAATGCGGCCGTTTTTGCTAGATTTCATCATTCAAACGCTGCAGTAAGTTTGCATAATATTCGCCATTGATTGCTTTTCCTTTTTGAAGATAATCAATGAAAATTATCCCACGCGCATCCCAAAAAACTGACACCATGACCTTGCCTGCAGATCAAACTGCATTGGCCTTCTTTGGAGCCGATTCTCCCCTTTTAGTCTACTGTTTTGACTGTTCCTTCGTCTCACGTGTGAAGTGATGGACCCATGTTTCATCCATGGTTATGAATCGACGCAAAAACTCGTCTTTATTGCAACGAAACATCGCCAAACACTCGACTGAAACATCCTCACGACGCTGATTTTGTTCCATTGTGAGTAAACGCGGCACCCAACTTGCGCACAGCTTTCTCATGTCTAAATTTTCAGTTAGTATGCGATGTACAGCACTTTTTGAAATGTCTACTAGCTCGCGCTCTTTCAGTCGACGGACATCCAATACCACTTTGTGGATATTCTTCACAATTTCTGGCGTGGTCACCTCATTTGGTCGACCACTGCAATGTCCGTCTTGGCAGCTCGTACGGCCTCGCTTAAACTCTGCCACCCAATATTTTACTGTTGTAAACGAAGGAGCAGACTCCCCCAGAGTAGAATCTAGCTCAGCTTTAATATTAGTTGGACTAAGACCTTTCAAATGAAAGTATTGTATCACATAACGATGGCCAGTTTTATCCATGTTTACAAATTCACTGAGAGAGTTCACTATTAATGGCTGCCAAACAATTACTAAACAACGTAGCAACAACCGCTATATATACGTCAGGTCGGGTACTTCTGGGACTGCCCTCGTATCTCAAACATATGCTATTATAATCAAAATTGTTAGAGCCATTCTTGAGAAAATGAAAAATAACGAAAATTTTTCCATGTAAAGGCGGTTTGAGGGGGATACACTTCAAAGCTTTCGTGTCGCATCCTTAGAGGACACTGAACTTAAACATAAATTTTGGTATTTAACCAACTTTTCCTTTATGAGTCATGCTGTTCGCAGACCGATCTTCTTCTAAACATGCTCTTTTTTTTATTCAGGAGATATCAAAACGTGTATTTATACTGAAATCTCCGTATCGAATATTTGGGTAGAATGCAATGCTTCCTCTACCTACTATAGGCAATTAGTAGAAAAAGTAATAAATGATAGTGGGTAGAGAAAGTCATGTGAATGTTACACGTCAGATCTTTCTTCTCGAGTTGATACAATTAATAGGCTTGCAATAACCTGGGGCGAATATATTGGAGCCAGGTTAGCTAAGTTCCGGAAACCTCAATGTAGAGTCAGTCGGTCTTCAAGGACGTCAAACAAAAACAAGATAAAAAGAAATACAATTCTGGTCATACCCCAAGGCACAGCTAGAATTTCTTTAGTGGTTCTTTTATCGCCGGGTTCAAATCATCTCTCGTCGACGAAGGAAGAGCATAAATTAAAACAGTCGACTTCGAATCCTCTTGGAGTAATTCAGAGTTCAAAAGTCCACGCGCTCTGGTTAACCAGATGAAAGTGTAGGTATATCTGCAATTCCTAATTCACACGTCTGTTGCTTATTCAACATTTATTTACGATTCTTTTAAGGACATTGGCTATCACCTTCTTGTTAATTCAGATAAACTGTCAATTCAATTTCGTTGTAGGATACAATAGGTAAACCGACAGATTTGTAAACGGCGTGTCGGTATTTGAATGGCTTTAAAATTCCATGCTCTTTGCATGACCAAAAAAAAAAAAAAAAAAAAAAAAATATCTGATGTGTTACTCACATGACTTTCTCTACTCTTTTACAAACGAGGGTGATGGACTTTTTCGAGTGTAAAAATCTTTAGCATGGCTTCCTTCAGAAGTGAAGTAAAGCCAGTGATCTTGCATTGTAGATTTACGGCACGTAAAACAACCTCAAGCCTGATAAAGAGACCTCTGAGCAAAATTACCGGTCTTTCAGCCCACGCTAAGGACCATAGTAGTTGAGCGTCCATAAATAAAAAACTCAATGTACAAACTTCATTCAGAATGAAGGCTTCACAGGCTATTCTCAGAAAATTTAAGGTATCCTAAATAGCAAGTGTAGTTGTTAACGACTTCTCGTTTTGGGGTTATGCTGTTCACAGACACACGAGCGTTTTTTTTAAATGCTTCATTAGATTCAGGGAGTCTCAAAACGTGCATTTCTGGTGGCATCTCGGTATCGAATTTTTGGTGAAACGAATACTTCCTATACTTAGAGTAAGTACGCAGTAGAAAAAGCAAACAAAAAGAATAATCTCTTAAATGAGCTCAAGTTTTCTCGATCGCGGTCTCGAAGTACTTAAATTCGATATATCGTTGTTTCTGGTTGGCCGTCACTAACGGGACTTCAGTGACACTAGATTTTTGCATACTAGTATTGGTACAAAAGTTAAATTCCTAACTTAATTGGTTGTAACCTTGATGGTTGTAAGAGTAAATACCAAGCGAATAATACAAATTAATTTGAATTTGGGGGAAGGGATTTATTCCTTCAATTCCACCTTCCCAGTATGCTTTCACCACATATTTTTGTTGGACATATACTACACATCTTTTCTTTTTTGTGCTTATAATGTTAAATTGGAAAAATAAGATCTTTCCTTCTTTATAATATACCTACATTGCCAAGCAAACACACTTGCATCAGTGCATACACCACCCCACACCATCTCAGTAAGAAACCCTTCGAGAATTCGACGTGCAAGCAGAATAGCGTTCTCTAAACCTTCATATCCTACCTCTTCCATCTGGAGCCCTAAGGTTGAATTTGGACTCACTGCTTAGAGAACTTTGCTTCATTGCTTAATTATCCAGTCCACGACCTCTCGAACAAATTGAAGACGATCTCATCGGTATTAAGGAGTTAATGGTGGTCTGTGGCACGTTTCCTTGAGTTGAGATTTACCTCTCTGAATCTTTTGCACGTCCAGTCGTTGGCATTAATATTGCGAGTACTTTTCAGAAGATTTTTCACCTCAACTAATGTCATGTGAGATCTCCAAATCGCCAAAGTTAAAAAACGGTCATCTCTTTGCGATGTATATCTTGGACGACCTGATCCAGGAAGCCTGCCGTAGGTGTTAGATTCGCGAAATCGTCTTACAGCTCGCAGAATACTTGTGGGAGTTGTCCCTAAATCTCTCGCTGCATAGCGATAGCCTCGCCCAACTTCAACTAATGCAAAAGCTTTTGTGCAATCAACAAGGCGCAGCACAAAAAGACCATAATAACGAATTCACCATATGTGATACGATTTGTTTGCAATCACAACAATGTCGAAGTGATGGAAAAGTGCGGATTTGAAAGCTTGATAAACGTACTGCAACAATGTTGCAAAGCAGGCAAGCACCTTCTAAATCCACCAGAGAATATCTCTTAGAACAGTAATTGGTAGAGATTTGGGTTCAAAAAATTGATTTTTTGTTGTAATGGATTATAAATGGTATAAGAAACATACCTATGTAATTTTTTTAACTTTTTTACTTGGTCCAGATATGTTATAGTACATAGTGAGCCAAAAAAACTACGAACCGGCTGCGTGGTGTTTTTCCTGTCCGCGTCCTCGGCGCTCGTTGCCGTCTGCCGCTATTATAGAAGGGCGCGGATAAACCATACAAAATTTTTAAAACTACTTTTAAAGGCTTTACTTAACAACTTCATGAAAGGAGATGATGAAACTGGCCACTGTCGTTGTTCAAACAAAATATCCGCCAGGAAATGGCCAACATTTCTCAACGTGAACTACGGCGAGTGATGGATAGTTTCCTAAAGAGGTGCCCAAAAATGTATGGACATAGTAAGTACAATGTACTTATGAATAACTAAATTCATTGATTGTTTTGACAAGTGTCCCTAGATTAAAAATCATAGGCTTAGATATAAGGTTGCCTTAGAGGTATGCAGAAACTGTATGATAGGGTCTAAATTTTAGAAATAAATCATGAAGCTAAAATTTATGGAGAAGATAGTGCAATATCTTACCTCTCCCACTGTGTGTGTGTGTGTATGTGCGTGCGTGTGTGTGTGAGAGAGAGAGATTTTGTCTGCCATCTGAACTACATGGTAAAATTATTACATTAGTGAGAAGATAAATACTCAAAAATAACTTTTAATCCAAGTTTTAGTTTGCTTATCCATTAGTGTCCTAGAATCAAATGGTCTAGGAGAGATTTGGCGGAAGAAGGAGAATAATGAATTAAATTTTTGGAGAGAAGTAAGAAAGAGGCTAGAGGATATGGAAATACAAAAGATGTTTAGTGAAATATCAGAGAAGTCTTCTTTAATAGATTATACAATATTAAAATCAACATGGGGAAGGGAGGAATATGTAGATAAAACAGGTAGGGAAGGCGGCAGAAGTTTAAGCAGAGGGTATTTCAAAGACTGTGAAAAGGTATACAGGCGCTTGAATGTGTTTGGAGACTACTGTTTAAATGTAGGGCCACTAACAAGTGAAGGGAGGAACAAATAAATAACAAATGGTCAAAGGTTGGCCCAAACATTGTAGTGAAGCATATGAGAAGGTTGGAGTGTTTATGAACAAAGTTAGAAGCAAATGGTTATGGATAGTGAAAAGAAACAATTGTCATAATGCAGTTAATAATTAGAAGTAAGAATAAAGATGTAAATGTGTGTTGTAGATTTACAGCACGTAAAAGAACCTCAAGCCTGATAAAGAGGCTTCTGAGCAAAATTTCCGGTCTTTCACGCCCAATATAGAATGGGGCGCTAAGGGCCATAGTAGTTAAAGGGCATCCATAAATTAAACTCAATTTAATTTAAGATGTAAATGTTATAAGTTCTCATGAGTGGGAGAGGCAAATGAGCCTGGGCTGAATGACAATCCCACTTCTGTGTTGCTAAACACAATAAATAAATAAATAAATATCAATGTGCATTAGTGGGTGCTGAAGAAGCCATGAGAAACTATTTGAAAACATGCACCAAAGCTGATGATTTATGCATTGGGAAAACTGGCTTACTGAAATGTTTAAATACAGCAACTGACCTACATGAGATTAGATCTGAAGTGAAGGAGTCAGCAACTGGAGGATGAGGCAGTATTTTTAACACTTAAATGATTTTAGTCAAATTAAATAATATGTAAATTCAATAACAGCCCGCCTTGAAGCAATATGTGTATGTAATAATTTGTAAAATGTATGTAACAGTCATTGCATATGCTTATATTATTGTAAACATGTTCAATAATGTTATATGAATGTATTACGTAATTTAATAATATAGGAGCTGTGAGAATAATAAGTTAAAAGTTGCTAACAATGCGGTAACAATGAGGTAACCTTGAGGCAATAATGAGTTTGAGAGTTTAATAATACTACTTCTGATTATTGGAGTAACAATAATGTAATTTTAGTGACAGTTTATAAAAAATAGCCAATCAACAACCAGAAAAAGCTTTAAATGCAGGTATTCTATTGGAGTAAAAATAGCCAATCAGAGACTTGAAATACATACATTTACAAAGTTTAGGCGCTTGAAATCAGTTCAGTTGCCTGCAAACAGTGTTACTAATCAGACGCGAGACGTATCCTCAAGAAATTAATTATGTATTCGTGTGAGACGAAAATAGTATGTGTTAAAAAAAATGCAAGTATATAATAAAAGAATCTCATAGCTCTCGATAACAGTGAAGTGCTATTTAATTTGTGTCAAGGATTAATAAAAAGGAGTGAATTAAAACTTAATCCGTGTAAGCCCACATTCTTGTCGCATCACGCCCTGCCGAGACTTCCATGTCTCTAACAAATACTGACGCAGCTGAGGCAAACATAAATATATAATATTTAAAGAAACAGTTAAATTACAAAGTTAAATTTTTTTTTTAACTTGGGGCAAAATACAACTCCTACAACAATATAACTACTTCAAATTGGCACCCAATGTGGGGCAGAGAATAAAGACAATAACAACTTCAAGGACTTGCTATCTTTAAGACCAATCATTTGTATTTGTATTTATTTTGTCCTTTAAGTACAATAAACGTTTTTCGGACACGTCAGTATACATATTTACAATAATTTTACACATATGTACCACAATAATAGTTAAAAACATAAATACAATAAATAATAATCAATTATACTTAGTGTGTCAAGTTATTAAGAGCTAGTAGTCATTTTATACTCATACACACAGTAACAAATAATAACTCATTAACTATCATTTGTACAACATTCCACATATTCATTTATAGAATAAAATGTATGCAATAGTAGGAAAGACTTTAGTTTTTTTTTTTTTTTTAAATGATGAATCTTAGTAATTTCTTTAATATTCTGAGGCAATATGTTAAATAATTTAATACCCATATTTTTTACATTATTTTTAACTATATTAGTCCTACAGAACTTAATATGCGAAGCATTCTTTTGTTGAGTGTTATATTGATGGAGATTTTGATTTGTTTCAAGTTCATTATACATTTTTTTCATATGGGTTAATGTCTACACCAGCAAGAGACAATATTTTTAACTCTTTGAAGAAAGTTCTGCAGGAAACCCGACTGTCATTATTACTTATTACTTTAATTGCCCTTTTCTGCAATTTAAATATTTGCTCACTTTCATAAGATGTTCCCCAAAAGATTATGCCATAGCACATGGGGCTGTGGAAATTTGAATAATAAACACTTTTTTGGATATTTAAGTTTACTTCATTTTTAATCGATCTTAATAAGTAACATGCCGAACTCAATTTAGAAGCTAACTTCTCAATATGATTCTTCCATTTTAAATTCTTGTTTATAATAATTCCCAAAAATTTTGTGTCTTTCTTATATTTAATGTTGAGGTTGTCATTCCAGGAAGTCAAACTCCCAACTCCCAGGTCAGCAATGATAGGTTAGGTAGATGGCAAGCCCTCAAGCAGCTAATTGAGAGAATTGTGTGTCAATCGCAAAGTAATTTCTTCCTCACTATAGTTCTCAACTGCATTGTTATCAAGTTATTCCGTGTTAAACCACAATACTTTGATAAATTTTTTGACACAACTATTTGATTCTTATGAAATTTGGAAGTTAATTTAGAAACACTCTTTAATACATTCAAACAGTTTTTGTTACATTTTTAAAAATATTTTCACTGTATATATACCCAAATGTTTACATCAACAGGAAACTCTGCATAAATTTTATTCTAATTACTAAGTGTATTAGCTAGATCCTATTTGAAAGCTTAAAGGGCATAACCTTTTGTGTGGCCAAAAATAGATCTAAGTTCACATTAACCAGAGATTTCTCAACTTGCATTTCAACTAATAAATTGTTTCCCCCCCCCCAAAAAAAATACTGAGCTGTTACTAAAAATTCACCATCCTAAAAACTGCTTGATTTTGAAAATTATAAAAACTTGTATTTTTAGGGCTCGAAAAGGCTGCATGTGACAGGCAACAACACATTGGTGTTAGGACAAAACACCATTATAGCATTTTCCAAAGAGCAAAATCATTCATCTTGCTATTTCAAAAGGAATTCAGTCCCACAAGCCTTTTAAGCAACAGCAACACACAATAACTACTTAAAATAAGATCAAAGACAGAAAACCCCTGCACCTCCCCTATCCAAAAAAAGTTGGAAAACACAAATAGTTAATTATTTACCATTGATAAAGTTTATCACTCATATATATAATCCATTTAATTTGCTATCTCTTCAATATGAAACAGTATGTAAAATTTCATCAATCAAAACTGTATACTTTTACTGTTAACTATGGTGTTCCTCAGGGATCAAACTTAGGACCATTATTTTTTTGCTCTTTATAAATGATTTACATGTCATTAATTATTCCAAATTATTCTGATAATTTAAAATTGTACAGGAAGATTTGTAATGATGAAGGTTACAATCAGATCTAGATAGTATTTTCAAATGGAGTTCGGAAAATAAACCTCACTTAAATGTTAAGAAATGTTCCATTATTATATATACTAAAAAGCTAGCAATACTTACATTCTATTTACTACTTAAATAACATTTTATTAGAGGATCTTCCATCAGAGACTTGGGTGTAACTATGACCCAGAACTTCTCATTTTATCAACACATAACAAATATAACCAACAACTCTTTCAAAAAAATTGGTTTTATATTGAGAATCTCAAAGGACTGTAAAAAGTCAAGTAATGCTTATTTTACATAAAAGTCTTGTCTGAAAGTTGGAATATGCCTCAATTGTATAGTCACCTATATATAGAGGTTATAATATACTATGCAAATTTTAACTCTATCATGGAATATGGAATTATTTTGGGGAAACTCAATAGAAAGTATACGAATATTCCTCATGCAAAAGAAGGTTATAAGAATCATTCCCAGCACCCATTGCAGACACTCTTGCAAACATCTTTTTAGAAGACTGAAGATATTAATCCTACCTTGCATGTACGTATTTTCAATCTTAAAATTCTTTGTATGCAATCGAACTACATTTATTACAAACATGGAAATTTATGAGATAAACACTAGACAAAAGGGTAACATCCATCATCCCAGTGCAAAGCTTTCTTTCTTCCAGAAATGTGTATATTATGAGACCATCAAAATATTTAATGCTCTCGCTAATGATCTTAAGGGAAAAGTTGACAATTTGAATGTCTTTAAAACTGCTGTTAAAGAGTACCTATGTTCAAAAGCATATTATTCTGTACAAGACTATCTGAATCACAAATTATCCTAACAATACATATATAACTCTGTAAGTAATATTAGTAAATATTAATGACAATTGCCAATTACATTTGATGCCTGCTCTAGAATTAATGAAGCTATTTAAATATATGTATATTAAGAACTGACAGTAAATGCTATGTATTACAAATCAAATAGAACAAAATGATGAGACAAACAAAAGGTACAAGCCTAGTGAAAGTTAAACTAACTGTTCTTGTCTATATTTATAATGTTAGCCTTATAACAGTAGGGAGGTATTCGGTTTTGCACAAAATTACACCTGCTTTGTTTCATTTTGTATATAATATGTCTTTATTTTATTTTAAATGTTCTGCATTCTATGTAATATTTATGTATATATTTAACTGTATTGTACATTTCCTTGACACGCATATAGTATGCCTTTATTTTATTTTAAATGTTCTATATTCTGTGTAATATTTATGTTTATATGTAATATTTGTACATTTCTTTGACATGTTCTGTGTTCACAAGCCTTTATGGCTGCTAGTGAACCCTCAGAATGCAATCTAATTTAATCTCATAATTAGAAAAGATTCAACAATGTTTCTGAGTTACTTATATTACAAAACTCACAATAAATTGATCTATAATCATAACATTCCATGCAGTCAACTTTTAAATGAATTCAACTTAATGTCATTTACCAATTGCAGAATAGTTACTGAACAGTTATTCCTATATAAACTTATAATGGCTTGTTATACAATGAAGAATTACTTAATCCAATATATTTTAATGTCAATAATACAAATTTCAGAAAATGACAACTATTCAATTTAGGTCACCTAAACTTCATCACATAAAAACTCCTCTGTTCTGAGGTTCATGCTCTATATACAATGAACTTTCAACAAAAACAAAACTGGATCACAGCTTTCCTCATAAACAATTAAATATAGGAATGAATGGCATGTAATTTCCTGTTATATTATTTATGATTATCCAAATGGGTTTAACAATAGTTTGTTTGTTTCTAGCATTAGTTCTTCTCTCTATTTAATTATGTTAAATGTAGCACAAAGTGAATAAATAAATAAATTATATATATATATATATATATATATATACCTTTGGTGTTTTAGGTTTATCATACCTTCAAATTATACAATGAAACATTCAAAGTAAGGGGTCAAAATCATCTTCCTCTTAAACGTGTACATAAATAGTAAGTGCAGTAGAAAAAAAAATAAAAAAAAAAAAAAAAAATTAAGATGTTACTTAACCTAAATGTTGCTTGCATTTTTAACATATAAGAAATAATTTCTTATAAGGGCTCTAAAAATGCATGTAGGACCAGTGATAACAATTTGCAAACTTCTTAACATGTGGTGCGCACAAAAACAAGAAACAATTAATTTTGTTGCTTCAAGGAGTCAAATATCTTTGAACTATCAATAAAAATGTAGGCATTATTGAACATGATATAAGAGAGATAATTTATGACAAAAAGTTTTAAAATGTATACATAAATAATAAAAATTATGAACCACATCATCTGTGTTTTGCATAACACACATGTTACCTTTGGTGTTGCCATCTTATAAAATGAAGGATTCAAAGTAACAGGCCAATGATTTTTCTTGCGAAACTTAGTATGGTAAACGTAAGATTATCCAGTTGCTAAATATCCTTCATCATAAAAAAATTACCTGAATTTTGACCATTTTTAAAACTGCATTTTAGAGCCTGCAAAAAGAATGTGGTTGTGGATAAAAATTAAAAAATGCTCAATGTGCTCAAAAAGAAGAAATATTCCATATGGTTGTGCGGATGAGTTGCCACAAGTTTTTGAGGTAACAATGAAACAACACACAATCTTGATTGGAAATTAAAACAGAGAGAAAAGATGTGTAGCAAAACTGTTAAAAGGTATAATTAATAATTAACGTACTGATAACCTGCATATCAGCTAACTTCTTTGGAGCTTCAAGTTTATCATATTACCATCTTATGCAATGAAGAATATTTAAAACAAAACAAACAAAAACCAAAAAAAGATTAATATTATTTCTTATTAAACTTATGCTTAAGTAGCATATACAGAAAAAAATTAAGCTGTTACTGACAATCCTTTAACTTAAATGATGTGTTTGAATTTTGACAATTTTCAGTAAGATGCTTTTGGGACACCACAACAAAATAGGGTGAGAATTAATAATTCACTTATTACTTATCTACAAATGGTACTTTTTATCAATACAGTATTTAATGAACTATTTATAGTTTCCTAAATTAATACTTTTTGAAATTAACTTGTTTCCTTGACATCATTTTCAATGGTTATTGTGTGTTTTAAACATTTCAAGGTTTGTAACAACCAGTTGAAACAACAAAAGTAATTTTTCTTGTTTCTGAATATGTATGTACACTATATTTATTGTCTTAACATTTTTCACGTGCCCTTTTCGGCCTAAAATAGAAATCTCTGAAAATGTTCAAAATTTAAGCAATTCCTTTTGGTAGGTTTTTAGCAAGAGGTCAATTTTTGATAGGCATACTATTCATAAGTTCAACAGAAAAATTACTGACATTATTTTGAACCCTTCATTGCATTATTGTCCAAAAATCTGTGCTTAACTAAAATTTAAAATCGATTTTCGTTATATACAAAAGCGCATGGCTAAATATGCTTTCAAATAAGACCCAACTGACACACTTGGTAGCTCAAATGAATTTACGTAGATTTTAGAAAATAGCACTGAAATGACATTTTTTGCTTTTCTGTACTTTAAAATGCTTGGCGCTATGGCCATCTTTTAACATAAAAACTGTTTTTCAATCTAGAAGATCACATTATTTGGCACATCACCTGTCAAATTTCATTAAATCGACTGTATTACTTTTACAGCATACACTACCTATGCGGAAAAACAAACACATTACTAGATGTAATCCCTATGTTAATTTGCTCCCATTTTCTGATACATTAAATGTCCCTTCTGTTTTATCTCTTCTGTAAAATACTGACTACAACGTTTTCTCTGTTTAATGTATTGTTGTAAGCGCAAAAAAACGCTTTCACCAACAGTTTTTTTTTTTTGTATTGAATCTATTTTGATCATTACCTTAATTTACCCTATGAAAATTGGACCTTTTCTTTCCAAATTAACGTTGACAACAGAAGCAATAAAACTAAGCCGAAAATGACATTACAAAATGTGAGGAAAACTTCGGTGAAATCTTACGTCACTAATGTCGAATACGCTAACACCTCTTTCCGTTTACAGTTAGTTGAGGGTCAACAGCGTCTCTGCCTGGCACTTAACTTCGGAGTTACTTGCGTCCAACAGGTTGTCATGCTGACAGATTACATGCGGTGATTCGCAGCATAAGACGCTGGGAGATAACATTAAATACAAACGACGTATTACGATACGACTATAATGTGTCCTGCGCACACTGTACCTCGTTGTTGACAGAAGCGTGCATATATTTCATTCATAGACCGCATTCAACTTTTAAAACAGAACCAAAATGATTTTTCAATCACTGCAGTGGATGCTGTCTTGGTACAATATAAAGAAGTACACATTGCTGAAGTTAACAAGTTAAGAAATACGCAAAAACTTACGTCTTCCGCTGGCTGCGATGATCGGCGTTGACGCTGCACACAAAACAGGGTTCTGTCTTTCTATACTTCCTCAAAACTGAATACCACAAATAAGGTACTATTTATTTAAGTCAAACATGCTTCCTCCTCGTTCTTGTCACACAAGATTTCTGATGTTCCTTTCGGAATTCCACTAAGATAATGAAAACACTACAGCACACAACAAAGAATGTTAGACCTTTGTCTACTCAATGAAATTTCACTTACACTTCACATAAAAATCACTTCATTAACAGAAAAGCAAATTCTTACGGAACGCACTGATCACAATACTCCTCAATCAAACCATGACTCGCAACTGACTCCACTCCACTGATTACAAAGCATTAGTCACGTGACAAAATGCTGTTGTCCGTAGCATGCCACTGCGCTTCGCCTGTCTGTCACTGAATGTACAATCAGCACGGCAGAGCGCAGCACTTGCAGAGGACAATAACATACGAATAACCCGTAGGGGATTTTTTCTCGACAGTTTAAATTGCTGTTACCAACTGTTGCCTGTAGAAAGTAAAATAACACGGTTACAAGAACGAAGTGTAATTTATCAGCATTTAGAGTATATACGGTTCAATTCTGTGTAGTCTGGCGCCCCTCCCCCCAAAAATCATTTCCAATTTATAAAGCTATTCCAACCGTTATTAGACTTACTGTACGAAGAAGTGTGCCAACTACTTAAAATAATGACATTATGTTCTAATGTCAGTTGTATGATGGATGATTCGTGATTAACCTAGTATTAATTTAGAAACACCTGTAAAAATGGTATGCTCCCATTAGGTATAACTTAAAAGCTACAATTAATCCCTCAATTGTTGAAACCCAGTAAGTAATGTTTTCCGGTTTTTTCAGGAAGCACATATCCTGCCATCCGTATTAAAATTTAACTGGAATCTTTTATACTAAAAAAGAAGTTGATTAGCCTTACTTTTCAAGAGAAATAATTATTTTGATTTAAATTATTCGAATTATTTGACTCGTTTGTTTCAACGACTGACCGGTTAGGTATAATGTGCGTTTTTGTTTAATTTGTGGCTTTATATTTAATACAATTTTAATATTGGTGAATGTAATCTGGAAGTATAGCTGCAAATTCCGTTATGACAATAATCTCAACAGAGTTCCCAGGTTCGATTCCCGGCTGTGGCGGTGGAAGTTTTCATTATTACGCAATGTCTGGAAATATGAATTTGGAAGTGAATGTGATTTATTGCAAGAGTGCATAAAACCAACATTAAATATTTACACTTAATTGAGTTCCAAACACTATCAGCCTTCCTTAAGTTAAAGCCTCCCCCGTTGTTATGACTATATCATTTAAGGGTTGCTACATAAACGTAACTATAAAAAAAATTAGTTATTAAATGTGCTTTGTAGGAATGAGTTCAATCTGTGACTGACCACGAAAATAGTTCATGATAGAATGATCTCTCTTCAGCAGGTACATGCTCATTTTTTCTTTTCTTTTTAATCCTGGAAATAGGTAAATGGTTATTTAATTGGACAGGGGACCGGTATATTGTCTTTTTGTTTTTTATCCTAGAACGATGGCTTTATTTCTTTTTCTTAAATAAAAGGTATATCTTACTGTCCTATCGATGTATGGAAGTCCAATCACTCTCTCAAGGTATTGTTTCTTTAAAGGTGTTGGAAGCAAAGAAGCTTTCTAATTGCGCTGTTTTCTCAGCGTTTCATATGAAACAGCATTCCTTATATGTACACCACCAGTTCTCAAAATTCAATATTTTTTGCCAATTAATTAACTTCGCATTCACATTCCTATTACTACTTGCTATTATTTTAGGGTTACCAGATTCTTTTAATGAAGAGTAGTACGCTAGTGGTCTAAACTGTAGGGTAGGTAGGTATAGAAAAATTAAACTCCAAACCTAAATTACTACTCCAATATTTATAGGTACATAGGTATTACATTTCTTAAGTATTCAATAGTAAAAAGCAACTGCCAAAGAACCTAAACAATTATATTTGTGCTAAGAGCATATTTTATACAGAACATCCAGCTTTGATTATACACATGACATTCTGCACAGCTTCAATATTTAAAGTTATATTTTATAGGGGGAGGGAACTTTGAATGAGTTAATAGCCTGTTTCTTTCGTATGTCTAGTGCGCTGTGGAAGAAAAGAAAGAAAGAAGAAAGAAAAGAACAATCAATCATCTCTCAACATTACATTGTGTGCAGGAATAGGAAAGTTTACTTTTAACAAATAATCCTTTAATCCTTCTCGAGTTGCTAATCAATTTGGAACTAAAGAATGTCTACATTCCTTAAAATGCAGGGCATTCCAGATTTTTCACTAATTCCTCCCGGATGCCGGACAGAAGGTAAAAATGTAGGGCATGTCCAAGATTTTCCGGAACATCTGGTAACCCTGTATTATTTCTACGTATTCTTTAGGGGTATAAATGCGGCCACGAGCTTTTTTCCTTTTACATATCAAATTTGCGATCACGATCGATATCTCTCTGGAAATGTGTGTACCTACTATCTTCAAAATTATGAACACATACTTTCTTATAAATGTATGGTTTTTATGCTGATCCACAGCACCACTCTTTTCTACACATTTGTCCAGTTTCTAAGTAATGTGTGTTGAAAGAGTGCACCAAAACTTGGCGCAGATAAAGTATTGGATTGGGATATGTGAAAGCGGCAAATTTTGCATACAATAAGAAAAGGCGAAGTGAATAAAAAGAAGTAAATACTTCTACTTGCACTTTTACAAATTACGTTCAGGTGAATAAAAGAAGTAAATATTTGCTAGACAAGTAAACCGGAAAATCTGTCAAGTATACTCTAAAAATCGTGCTGAATAACATAAGTGAATACTTACCCATTTGCAGGGTTGATCAGAAGCAACTTCGTCGACCGAACACGCGTATCTGTTTAAATGGCAGCTCAAATGCATATTCGAGAGGCAAAGCCCTATTGAGAAAGGAGAAATCTAACCCCTAAAGCTTGTTTTGTATATGAAAGTGTTGATTATTTAACCGACTATTTTCTTCCCCTTGTGGAGAAACACGCAGAGGGGCAATCACACCCAGAATAAATGGAAGTATTCTTTGGCTATTCAAGCGACTAATCAAACTGGAGAGGCCTAAGATTTCGGGATTATTCGCACTAGTTTGTAAAACGGTAATGGGTGTTTCTGAAAGAATTGCGCAGAGCAAACGAAGGGATACTTTCCCCAAATACTTAAGACGAAATAAACACAGTAAGAAAAAATTGTTGAATAAGTTTCAAATTCCCGCGGTGATTGGCGCATTGGACTGCAGCCACATAGAATAAATAAACCAAGAGAGTATGGTGACTACATCAATTGTTGCGGAGATTCCTTTATGGCCAACAATGGTCCTGGATTTACCGGCACAATCTTAGTTTTAAAAATACAAGTGCGAGCGCATTTACCAAAACAGTCGTCTAGCGTTAAAAGTAAATTACCTACTTGCACACAACTGAATAAAACCAGTGCAAGTAAATATTCCACAGTAAACTGGAAATTTAATAAATAGTTGCCAGAAAGTATGCTCTTGTTTTATTCACTTCAAATATGTAGCAGGTATTTGCTTGACAAGTAAATTACTACAAGCATTAAGCTCTTATTCACTTCACCTTTTGTCTCACAGGATCAGCAAATTTTTGTTTGAATTGAGGTTTAAAATTAGAACCTCAGCACTTATGAATGTTTATCATAATAATATTGCAGAAAAACTGTTCAAATTGTTATTACCACAAGAAAAGAAGAGTATAGATTTTGTCAATTCTGCATATGTACACAGAGTTTCCACGAGTATGTGAGGAACGATTATTTAAACTAAGTATTGTCTATTTAGAGTCTTTTGAGCCAGTGGAAGGGGGAGATATGAAATTCGTGCGATCGGCGCAGTAGTTAGAACAAAGTACAGCCACACAAAGCCGAACTGGCCGCGTGCCAGCGGTTTTTACCTTTCCTTCTCCACTGGATCAAAACACTGAACAGACAATAAGCCAATAACATAAAGATGTTTTAAAAAAAAAGTAGAAACATGTTCCTCTGTTTCTACAGGATTGTGACTTGTTTGATTTCCACACCAAAAATGGGTTATAACAATGGCATAGACAGAAGTTTTTCTTGGGAACCTAGAATGTGTGAAGAAATATGTTCTGATTTAAGAATTAAATACTCCAAAGCAGTGATTAACCATCATTTACTTAACCATATCTTTACAAGGTACAGCTGGTAGGTTTAAGACTATCTTTAGTGTCCAAGAAAATTAATGCGCGGTTACTTTATATATACACACAGTGGTACACAAGAATAACAGATCATTCTGTTTATCATCACTGCAGTTAGTATTTTTGTAGAAATACAATAAGGTACCTATAAGGCCAAAATTTCAGGACACATTTCTCACATGTAGATTAAGAAAAAATGTAAAATGGATATAGATCCCGAAACGCTTTATTTCCATATTAGAACTCATTTTCTACAACTTTTGATAGTGCATTAATCATGGGAAACATACAGGAACAGAAGTACCAGTATAACACATGAAACTCTTTCTTACATGAAGTGTTCAAAATTTCTCCGTTAGCATTGATACATGCATCACCCACCATTGCATTGAATCCCGGATGTATCCCTGGAGAATGGTGTATTGTTTTGCAGCCTTCCACAATATGAGCACTAAGATACTTTGCATCTTGTAACGGAGTTCAATATACAAGAGCTTTCAAATGCTGGTGGTGAAGCTAAGAATAATAAATTAACCAGACATAACCAAGAGGTGATTTTGAACATTTCATGCAATATGCTGGCACATTCTGTTTCTATGATTAATATATCATAAGGGTTGTAGAAAATGAGTTCTATCGTGGAAATAAAGCGTTTCCGCACCAAAGTCCATATAACATATTTTCTTCTTCTACACACAAGGAATATGTCCTGAAAGTTTGGTCCCACCTCACTGGTATTCTGTAACTGCAGTAAGCAAATTCAATAGTTACAAGGGGTATCTTAAGATCGTTTACTTGATTACTGATGTAATATAAGCAGGCTGTACTACAATTAGCACATTGTAGAAAGCAATTAGCTTTCTCCACTGTGGATGTGGTAAAATTATGAGTAAACATTGGCATTCATCCAATCCCTGAACAAACATTAATTATTACACTTTTAACGCATCATCATAAGAGCTCTTGGTACTCAGTGTGTACTGGTTTGAAGTAAAGAAGCAGTTTTAATCTCTTTGGTAATACTGTAAATAAGTTCTTCGCAAAACTGCTGTACTTTATTATAAGTTTACCAGAATTTTATTAACTTTTTATAAGAGCAGCGCTTATGAAAAGCAACTAGATTAGTATGACTATTATTTACTGACCACCAAGGGTTCCGATGCTTTTGCCTTTGGTGAATACTGGACAGCCATTTCGTGGGGTTATCACATATCTTCAGCAGTTGCTGGTCGACTGAGTTTTTGGTGATAGGTAGTTTTGTATAGTACAAAGTAAAATAAAACACTTCAAAAACAAAAAGCGGTAGAAGTACCTATAATATTTATATACTTAAAATGAAAGGACAGCTTGAAGCGTTTAGTTTTACTTGGTTTTAAGAAATACAAGAATCACGTAAGAAAGGACAATTCACGTGCCCTCCAAAGCGGCGCAAATCACATACGAAAGGACGTTATTGTATTGATACCATCCAGATCGTATGTACCATTGCCAACACTCATGCCATGGTTATTATATACAAAGTGATTAAAAAATCTCTTGACATTTTTTTTATAGGTAATTGGAAACCATACTAACCAAACAAGAAAGAAAGCAGTCACTTCAGCTCAACTGTGTGGAATGGCCCAGCAAGATTTCTGTAGGAAATTCAGGAAACCAGGTCCTACCAGACAAGCTATCAGAGATCTAATGAACAACAAATTCAAAAGCACTGACGCTGTTGTGGATGAGAGGCGTTCGGGAAGGCCAGCTATATCACAAATAGTGCAAGCCATATCGGATGCCATTACAGGAATCCCAAAGCATCTACCAGGAGACTGAGCAGGGAGCTTGATGTTTGCAGTTCGACAAACTGTGTATGCTGAGTTGTTAGAGCAAGTCACAGGCATAACGCAGAATTTGAGCAGACGAACATAGTCCAAGGGTGGGAACAGGATTCACTGAAGGTAAATGTCTGCATGGAGTTTACAAAGACAAACGCTTTTCATGTTTGCACAGTGAATAACTACCTTGATATGCTAAACAGGATGGGATAAAACACAGTTGCTTTCCAGCAAGATTGTGCACCACCTTTTTAGCAGTGGTTGTTTCAGACTACCTGAACCAAGTCTTCCCCAATGGATGGATTGGTCGTGGCTCACAAATAATTTGGGGGTCCGCTTTCTAGACCTGACACCCTTGACTTTTTCGCTTGGGGTTTCACTAAGTCTAATGTGCACAAAATTTGGATCGACAGTCTACCGCAATTATGGCCGTGAATTTCTACAGCAACAGGTGAAATCACGCCCGCTATGCTGTATTCCGGTCTATGCAAGACCGATTGAGCCTATGCCTAGACTTACAGGGCGATCACATTTAAATGCACTAAGTTTATACATTAGAGTACTTTGAACCATCCTGTATATGATGTTAAATGTATAGGGATTGGGGCTGGCTTTAATCCTCCCTTTTATCTATACACAGGGGCACATATAAGAGTACATTTAGAGAACAGGTGCTGAAACAGCAAAAACTGTAATGCATGTAGTCAGTCATACCTTCATACCATGGTCCCTTTAGAGATTTATCCATGTTTGGGGGATATCAACTAATCACTAAACAGGGTATATTGACTAAATAAAGGATTTGATGCATCAGCATGACCAACAAGCAACCTTTTTAATTTATAGGACCTAAAGGCAAACAGGAGTATAATAGAGATTAGACTCTCCAGCCAGAGTGTAAACCACTAGACTACGGGGAAACCACTTTTCCAAAAGAACAGATTAAATTCCCTCATCCCTCAATATTTGCTACTCTTTTAATGTACTACTCGGGACGTACATCTCTAGTTACTTCCATCCAACACAGCAACTATCCTAGTTTGTATAGAGTGCAGGCTACTTGAATTGCCACCAAACCTGCACTATTGCTTAAAGTCCGAGCAGTATCTTTATTTACCTATTTATTATCATGTGAATTGTGGAGACTAAGTTTTTTGGAATGTACTGCCAGTCCCTTTTTATTTTCTAGGCAACATATTTAAAAGCTGGAAAGGTGTGAAGAATTTTGACTGTCAGCTCTAATTTCCTGTTAGTTGCCTTGTCTTTGACAGTACTGTTTATTTGCTCCATTTCACTATCTAGTTGTTTCCATCTTCCTCAATTTGGTCTTCATTTCAGTCTCTGTTCTGGACTTCATTTTGGCACAGCTGGTGAAGCATTCCCTCCATTGTGGTGTTCAAATTTTGCTTGGTTTTTTTCATTGCATGCAGCACTTCAATTTCAAGATACACAACAAAGCAGAATTGTATTAGTGGTCAACCTTCTTTTCATAACTAAGTAGCTGTGTCTTCTAGAAGTTTCATGCAAAGTAGAAGCGGGAGAATTCCAAGATTTCTACACAAACCCTGGTAGGATTTCTGGGCAGTTTGATAAGCTGAGAGCACATCCCTCCAATCAGCCACATGCCAGGCGGCACTGAAACCAGGCACGCAACCAGAGATGCCTGTCACAAAATGCAGATCATTTTATTAAGGAAAACTAATTATGTTATAATTTACCACCCTCAATGCAATTTCATTTGAAAGCTAACATTTTCCTGTTTGATATAAGCTACATAAAATAAATGGACTATATGATGCATTCTACTTCTTTATCAAGGATTGGGTTTGCTGACTTTGTCTTCACTCCAGCCATCTCTATTTTTTCATTTCCTTCTTATATGTTGTATCCGCTGTTTTTACTTTGTCTACTATGTAGAGAAGGTATTGCATTCCACCAAAAAATTTGATAGAGATTTCACTGGAAATACATGCATTAAGGCCTCTTGAACCCAAATAAAGCATTTTTGGAAACGTCTCTGTATGTCTGTGAACAGCATTAACTCAAAAACAAAAAGTCGGATAAGTACCAAACTTGATATCCAAGTTCAGTGTCTTCCAAGGATGCGACACAAAACTTTCGATAAAACCCTCCACCCCAACTACCCTTTACATAGAATATTTTCTGAAAATTTTTATTTTCTAAAAAATGGCTAACAATTTTGATTAAAATACCATATGCTGAAAGATATTTACATAACAAAATGTAATCTTGTATTTTTTGGGAATAGCCTCGAGGTCCTCTTCATCCAGAAGGAATCTTGTATAATAGGTTAACGTTAAGCGATAGACGAAAATGGACTATACAACAAATGTTATCTCTTCAAAACAATTTATTTCAAATAAGTTTTTTTGTCGCACAAGCATTTCTGAGATATCTGTTCTCTGCATCTATAACAAAATGTGTAATGAAGCTATTTCTGCAAAGATTCATTTGGATTAAAATGTAGTAGATATAAAATAAGCTTTAGTAAGAATAGTTTATATGGTCACTGATGAACCATAAGAAGGTAGGTTGGTTTTTTTTTTTGTCTTGTATATGTACATTAATGGAAAATGCTTTTATTCTGCTCTTATTTCTTCACTTCGCATTTGGTGCAATACATTCTACATTGAGGGAACCCCCTTTTTTGAGGTATTATTGTATCTTACAATTCAAGTTACCTCCAAGGTTTTGTTGACCTGAATACCACCAATTGAATACAAGTTACATTCTGATATGAAAAATAATCCTGCTTTTGGGGGGGGGGATTCTTTTGAGGAAAAACAACGGTTGTTGGTCCTTACTCGTTATCAAAATGTTTTAAGATTTTGGATGGAACATGCTTTCCTGAAGATCTGTCTGTGCTTGTCTTGTACATCTACTATACATGGTGGTTTTATGAAGCCAATTTTGTTTGAAAAGGCACTTGTCCGCCAATAACTATGGAAAAGTTTATGTCGACTGAAATACATTTTACTAGTTGAAGATGTCAACAAATAGCAGTTACTCTAACACACTGCTTCCACTCTATATCAAACACGTTCTGGCAGACTGTAAAGGACTTGGATACAAGAATTAAAGCACTCAATAATGAGATCTGTTTATTATAACAACCTTTCATGTGACAGTAGAAAATATTAATTTATTTCAATAAGCACTAATCAAATTTCATAAGGTCACAAACAAATCACTTTTATTTTATTACATCTGTAAAACAAAACAGAAGTTTCATCTAGCTAAACTTTTTCAAAGAATGCAAAAGCTCCTTTCTTCTGTTTAATTTAGATTAAAATGCTTGCCCACTTGTTTGCAGTATATAGTGAAACATTTATAACATATGTAGCTTGATTCAGCGATTAATGATTACTCGTAAAATTTCTGTATTTGCTTATAAAATTTTTTATAAGGGACACAGCAATTACATGTGATGTTTAGATATACTTCTCATTACTAGAGGCTGGATCTTTTGTTCCTTAGCAGTTTAAATGCATTTAAAGGGAAAGCATAAAGCAGCTAGCTGCTCTTTAATAAAAATTAATGACTGGGAAACTTTAAAGAATGGTGATTTGAAAAATACATTCAAAGTTACATTTTTTTTTCTATTGTTTGCCTATCCTGCCATCTACAGTGCTACAATTAAAACGAGGAAGAACACACTTTCCCAGTGTGATTTTTAACCATTCTCCAATGGACAGATAATGCTGCCACCTCTAAATTGAAACCCAACTGTCAATTAGATGCACAGATTAATATGGTATGATGGAACATATTCACCAATAACGAAAATATTCGGTTTGCCTATCACTAGCCTGGACTATCTTTACTGCTTCTAGCATGACGTAATGGTTACCATGGCAACAGGCTATTACCTGGCATGTTGATGTATCTGGTCTACACGTCTCATTTGCTCCATTCATTGACTTCCTCTCTAGTGCTAGCAGCTTTGACGAAATGACACAAGCTTATGTCTCACAATGAAAATCAAAAATGGGTAATGGTTTATTGTAAAAATAATCACCCTCACCACCACTAAAAACACTGAAGAAGCCACTGATAGCCAAATGAATTCATTTACTTTAACCCTCCGTCAGTCGCTAGGGGCCTGAGAGACCCCTGGCATTATATAAATGTTATAATTTTCGAACGAACGCACCTATGCAATTGCCTGACTGGGACATCTAACATTACACCTTGCGTGAGTATTTGCTGCAGCGATAACCTTATCTGTTTATTTGTTTGGCTGGAGGAATGAATAATCAGCAGTTACGTGTCGCACAGGTCAACCAGGCCCCGCGCGCCTGCTCTCGTTACATATTGTTGACAGATTTGTTTCTCATTAGTTTTTGTGCAATATTGCTTTACTATTGCAAGGAGCTGTTACTGCCTCGTCATGAATACGAGTAAAAGGTACGATCTACAAAATCCGAATGATTTGGAAGAAGTACATCGCCTACTTTGCGATGATGATGCCCTACCTGTGAATGACAACTTATATGAATAAGATGACTCTGATTCAGAAGATAAACTCGAAACGAGATCTTTAGATTCAGAAACTGGCCATGAAGATGAAGAGGAAGACGATGAAATCAGCTTGTGTGATAACATGTATTTTATAGGTAACATCATATGCGTATCATAGTAATTCTTATTCTTCTTTTTCTTCTTCTTCTTATTATTATTGACAATACATTCTGTTGTTATTCACAGGAAGAGATGGAACAAAATGAAAAAAAACCACCTTTGAAAATAACACAGACAAGGGCTCACAATATATTGACCAAACTTCCTGATGTGGTAGGAGCTGCCAAAAATGCAAAAATGGAAATTGATTGTTGGAACCTTTTTGTTACCGAAGATATAGTTGATTTGATTGTTGAAAGCTCAAATACTACATTAGCAGTGTGCAGCACAAATTTGATTGTGAAAGAGACAGCAGACCTACAGATGTAATAGAAATAAAAGCTTTCCTAGTCTTATTGTACCTGGCAGGAATTTTTCGTGGTGGACGCCAGAATGTTCATGAGTTTTGGAGAACCGATCTTGGAATTCCTCTATTCCGAATGGCTATGTCTGAAAAACGATTCAGTTTTCTAATACGCTGTATTCGCTTTGATGACAAAAGCTCAAGACTGGAGCAATGAAGATTGGATACATTGGCTGTTGTTAGAGAAATGTTTACATTGTTTCTGAAAAACTGTCAGAACCGTTATTCTCTTGGACAAAATGCCACTGTCGACGAACAGTTGGCGGCATTTCGTGGTCGATGTGCTTTTAGACAATATATACCATCCAAGCCAAACAAGTATGGCATAAAGATATTCTGTTTGAGTGATGCAAAACTGTTTTATACAACTAACATGGAGATTTATTGTGGACAGCAGTCGGACGGACCATATTTGCAAACTAATTCGGCAGAGGCTGTAGTGCTGAGACTAACTGAACCAATCTCTGGCACTGGACGAAACGTTACTGCAAATAATTGGTTTACCAGTGTATCGCTGGTGAATGAATTGCGCAAAAGACAACTTTCTTTCGTCGGTACAGTGCGAAAGAACAAAAAAGAATTACCCACTAATTTCACTTCTCCAAAAGATCGCAGACAGTATGAAAGCATATTTGGCTTCACAAAAAATGAAACACTTGTTTCATATGTTCCAAAAAAGGGTAAAACAGTAGTTTTTCTCTCAAGTCTACATGTTTCATCCACACAGTTATCAGGAGGTGCTGAGAAAAAGCCTGAAATAATCCTGCATTACGACACTAAACGTGGAGTTGATGCGGTAGATAAATGGTGTGCTACATACAATGTAGCCAGAACGAGAAGGTGGCCCATGGTAATTTTTGACCATATCTTGAACATTGCAGGTATTAATTCTAGGGTTATCTTCCTTGGAAACCAAAATAAATAATCCACAAGGCAGGAGTATTTGAAATCACTATCTTTAGCTTTACTGTTGCAACAGCTACAAAGGAGAGCAACAGCATCAAATCTATCCGATGATTTGAAAGGACTTTTGACAAAATATAAACCTGAAGAATCCGGCGTAGATGAATTGTCAAATACAACACTATGCACGTTGAAAAGGAAACGATGTGAACCCAGCAACAAAGACAAAATGAACTGCAAAACTAAATACGCACGTGGGAAATGCAACACCCCCCTGTGTTTGAGCAAACATGCTAAAATTATTTGCGATAGTTGCATCGTCGGTGAAAACACGGGTGAAATAGTGGATGATTCTGAGTAACTGAACATTTGAAATTACAAGTTGTATGTATACCTGGAAATGGCAATGTATTTCTTTATATTTACTGTAATTCAATTTATAACGTATATGTACTAATATTTTAGCTTGTATTTTTATGTTGTAAGATAATACCTATTAATGAAAGCCTTGTACACTTAATATAAATAAAGGTAAAAACAGGAAAAAAATAGAAAACAAAAATACAAACAATAGTAACAAAATAGCGCGGGTCTACTAGGCCCTGCGCGACTAACAGCGTTCTACCAAAGCGCGCGCCTGACGGAGGGTTAAATTTATACTGAAAACAGAGTTATACAGAGGTAGTTAAAACTTTTTGCCCATTCTGTATAATGCATGCAGTATTTTATATGCCATAATTGCATTTGCAAATGAAATATCCTTCAATAAAGCAAATATACTGGACAATTACCATTTTAAGTTCATGAAAAGTATAGTTAAACATTGCATTTCAATAAATGACTTAATCTGTTATGCATGTGAATTGAATGCTTGGACATGAGTAAACTGTTATGCATGTTTAATCGCCTGCAGGAGTGCTACAGAAATGAGGCACTGCTCTGAATAGTTTAAGAGTGCTAAGTGATTTAATACACTACTTGATTTGGAACTGCAATTCCAAATTGAACAATTGGCAACTAAATTTATAAGAAATTCATGCAAATTTTGTTATGCCTTGTATATTTCACTGCTGTCAGTACTCAAAGATAAGCTTGTTAAATGGATACAAAAGACCCAGCCTCTACTTAATCCTAAATGTTCCGAAACAAAAATGCAAGGATCTAAGTTTGCAGTTCATTAATATTTTTGCAATATTTAAGAAATTGCATAATATAGATTTACTAATTATCAACATTCTTCCCTGCAACAAATATTGTATATATTCTTGAGGGTCATATTTCTTTCCATTGAGATTCTTTCCTCTATACCAAAAGCATTTTAATACTTACAATATTTCTCAATACAAAACATATAAATACTCACAAAAAACCATGTTAAGTTTCTTTTCCATTCTTTACAAAAATAGTTAAGGATTTATACAATTATAAAATAAAACTCTGGATACAGAATCTTATTTTTTTGCATGCTCAATGAGACACTTGGAAGTTAGGCAATTCTCCAAATTTTTTAAGTTCACGGTTTTGCAGTAGTGTATGGCATTCATGAGCTACACATTAGACATTCATCCTTGTTTTCCAATGAGCAAACCATAGCACTCATATTCATAGCATCTTTCTTCTTTTCATCTTCTGATTTACCATTGCTTGCAATGCCATTTGTAGCAGTACTAACAGAACGGCTGAGTTTAGATTTGTCCACTGTGAACTGGATAGCTGTGGCTGCAGGCTTTGTGCGGAGATAATACATTCCTGTCTTCAGACCCTGCAATCCAATTAAATAGTTCAATTACTAAAACTACTGATCAAGCAAATTAGTTTATTATGCAGGTAGCAGGTTCAGATAAGTGAAGCTTCAAATTCACCATGTAGGAACCTTAATCAAAATTCTGAAATTTTGTGGACTGAAGCAGGAATACTGCATTGGTAATGCATAGCAGCTTAATATCTGCTTGAAGTGAAATGGAGCTTGAGGCAGAATTATTGTTTCAGGTTATTTATAAAACAAATTATTAATTTGATCCCCATATTCTAAATCTACTATACATTGTTCATAAAAGCCCCTCTTACAACATACTAACACCAGTGTACTATGGAATGATTCACTGACCTATTGAAATGGGATAGAAATTTGGGGGGAGCATCCATAACTAATCTAAATAGAGTATTGGTGATCCAAAAGAAAAGTCTGAGGTGTATATTCAACTTAAAAACGTTGCCACTCGTGTTTAAAAATGCAAAAATTCTAACAGTAGTATCTCTCTATATATGTCTACAAAATTATTTTGTTAGAAGGAATCAAAATATCAAGAATCTAAACAAAGAATATTATACATACAAGACAAGGGGAATAAATAACTACCATAGGGTGTGTACAACTAAAGCTGCAACAAACAAAGATCCATACATCAGAGGAGGCATACTCTTTAATAAATTACAATTTATAGGGTAGTTAAATTATATTTGAACCCACTCGTGGTCTCTCTCTTCTGCACGAGACACCAGCAGTTACAGGGGAAATTACGTTGGCAGAGGCGGACTAAAATCCTTAGATGCTGGAAATGTTGACCTGCTCTCAAACAGGCAATAGTGTAAATATTTATTTTGCAATCGCTTGACAGAAGAGAAATCGTAAGATTGGTTCCAGCAAGATTATGCAACAGCACATACGGCTGCCAAATCATTACATGCAATAAGATAGGTGTTTGATGACAGAATAAGTAGTGTTGATTTGTGGCCCCCTCATTCTCCTGACCTAACGAGTTGTGATTTTTATTTATGGCGTTCTTTAAAGGATGAAGTGTATCGTTCCAATCCTCGCACACTACAGGAACTTAGAGAAAACACTGCAAGAAATCACAAGAATTTCTGCTGCTGAGCTTTACACGAGATATGCTGCCTGTTTGATAGCAGAAGGTCAACATTTCCAGCATCCATTATAAGGTAAGAATTTTAGTCCTCCTCCGCAGGCGTAATTTCCCTGGCAACTGCTGGCTGTCTCATGCAGTAGAGAAAGGCTGCGAGTGGGTTTGAATATAATTTAACTATCCTTTATAAAAGCTGCACAGGGCAACAGTTTTAAAACATTGTTAAAAAATTATCTACTAAATAAAAGCCTATACAGAATAGATGAATTGTAATCTTCTAAAATCTGTTTCGTATGTCAGAGTATAAGTATAGATCAAATTGTAAGTACAGTAGAATCCCGTTAGTACGTTTTTGCAGGGACCCAAGGATTTGGACGTCATAGATGGGAAAACGTGTTAACAAATACAAAATTTGCAATTTAAGCATAATTATGTAATGAAATCTAATAATTACATTTCCATGGGGAATTGAAATCGATTTGAGTCAATTCCATACTGAATACGATCCCTGTTTCCATGTTAAATTTAATACGTATTCAGATGGATTTGGATACACAAAATCCAAGAATAAATGATTCAAGCTTTTATGTTGGTCAACTTGCATTTTTGAGCTTAGCGAATGTTTTCGAGAAAATAAATTGCAAATTATGGAAGTGATAAACATGGCTTTGCTGTGTTTTCTATTACACATGTGATAACAATATTCACTAAAAAAAAAAGCAAAAACAAAATGACGAGCGTGCATTGTGTTACGAGTACAGTAGAAGATAGTATCTTTGGCGTATTCAATACGATTTGAATATGGTAGGTGTTTCCATGCAACAAATTTCGATCCGATCCTCATGCGATTCTATTTTCCCTTCTTCAAAAGCAGTTTCAATCAGTTTATGTTTGTTAACAATTGAGTTTAAGGTTGACAAGGGAATGTTTAACTTCCACGCTATATCCACACATTTCATATTGCAATCTACTTCTTAAAGGATTTTCAGTTTTTCACTGTTGGTTATTTGCTGCACTTACTTTTTCTCCATTGCAAATGAAAAGTTAAAATACAATCTATACCCCCACTGCTGTATCTTTGCACTTGACAGTTGTGTGGCTTCGCGTAAGGTTGGCTACATTGTGGTTGCGACGTTGCCAGAGTGGCTAGTAAACAACAACAGCTGATTTTTCTCCTTTCTTTCATGTCTAAGCTGCATACAAAAGTGTAAGTAGCGAACGTCAATGAATAATAACTATTTTGTATTATTATTGTTAATTGAAAATAAGCGATATAAGCAGCTTTGTCGGATACTCCTTTCTATGATAATAGGCATAAATGTGTCTACGTAAGGCGTCTAATTGGAAAGCATCAAGATTTGTGACTGGACGAGGCTGCTTTCTTTTCTTCCCTGGAGTTGATAGAAATACCTGTTGCGTTCCAGATGGTTCAGCAATTTTGTCCTCTTTCTCTTGGAGTTTCACTCCCTTGTGAATAACAGTTCTCGTGCTTAGTCCAAGAGCTGCTGCAGTTCGTTGTACGGCTTTATCAGCAGGAATAGAGGGATTGCCATGAAGCTTAACGTACTCCTTTTCCTGTTCAAAGAATTCCCGGGTTCTCCTTAATAGTTCCAATGCCTGACTATTGAGTTGCACACCTCGGTGCAAAGGATTTTCACTTCGGCGATCGGCGTCGTTTTTCAGACATTGTCGCACTTAAGTTTTGTTTAAATAAATAATATGAATGAAATATATATATATAAAATAGATAAATATAAATAAATAAATATATATATATATATATATATATATGTATAAACGAACAGTAACAAAACTATCAAATAATAACCACAAATATAAATAACAATGATATGTAGCTTGCAAAGAACAACTCAATGCTCGTGCTAGAGATTCACAAACTGAAGCACGTGGTTGGGAATAGTTACATCCGGCAACAGAGCGGATTCTAGTTCCGGTTCTGCTTTGTCATCGACCATCCGGAATGCTGCCTTGTGATTGGCTTGGCTTAGGAAGTCAAACGGTTGAAGCTTTTCATCTGTTTTTTTGCGAGCCAACTTAAACGCTAGCTGTCAAGTGCAACGTTACAGTGGCGCGGTATATGTATGTTTGATCAACACTCAACAGTAGTAACTATCAGTGTTTACCACGCTAAGCTAAAGCATGTAATCCGTCCACACAAACATACATGTCATTGGCTGCCAATCTCCACCCCGTGACCAAGGATTGACCAAAAAAGTGAATGAGGACATCAAACTTTGAACGTGTTAAGCACCTACTCCCACTGGACTGACCAAGGATTGGCCAAAACAGCAAATGAGGATGTCAAACTTCGAACGTAGTACGTGGGACCGAGAAAACGTACTAAACAAATTTTATTTGTTACATTTAGTGATTTGGTGCCAGGACTTTTATAATTCAACGTAATACATGGGAAAACGTGTTAATGAGGAACGTGCCGAGATTGCACTGTAGTATCTTGTAATTTTTGAGCTTGAACTAAACTCTTTTTGGGTGGTATTGTATAAATGCTAGCCCTAAATTGTAAATAGTGTTTGTATAAGTGATACGCCACATTGTGAATTGATAATATGCTAATCCTTCTATGATGAATGTATGTTGAGAGAGTAAGTATAGGTCAAATTGTAAATAGTATTTGATAATATATGTGACTCGATTGAAAATTACTGCTAGTGCTATATAAGTGACAAGTCAAATTATAAATAGTGAATGTATAAGTGATACGCCAAAACAATTTCTATGGATGAATAAATACGCTAGCTGTCAAGTGCAACGTTATAGCGGCGGGGGTATACTTGCATGTATTCCCTTCCTGGGAGAGAAGTGAGCAGGTGTTATGGACTGTAGTGTAGCCTATTATCACTACATAAGTAATTATAAATGCAATTCTTAATTATTCTATATTTAATAATGTACAGAGGATTTTGCTTCTTTACTGCTTATAGAAAACAATATTATAAAATTGTTTTATATTCTCTCTATAAGGCAAGGCAATTGGAGTGCTGGTATGTCATCAGTATTATTGATGTGTGTGCCATAATGAACCAAATATGCACAATATTCAATACAGTGACAACTTGTTTATAATGGTGGGTTTGCATTAATTTATTTGTTATTATACACTGTTAGCAGAAGTAGATTGAAAACTCGTATTTGAGATCTCTTATAGGGTTCTTACGTAAGACCACTTAGGAGTCAGACAGTTACTCAAGATTGTTTGCAAACATCTTGCAAACAAAGAATTGTACAGGTCGATGTTTTCGTCATAAAAAGGCAGAAACGCAGAGAGAATATAGTCTAGGCTGGGGAAGAATGGCTGGCAGTATTCCCCTTGTGTGGAACAAACTCACTTGGAATGCATGAAGTCACCTTATCTCACTTGTGTACGTGCCTGCTGCTGTGTTGCTACTGACCCAACACCCCTCCCAGAAAATAAGTGGACTTGTCCAAATACTGCGCATAGAGATAAGCATGTCATGACGAAAAAATCAGTCTATAATTACATTAATATATAGGATTTGCTATTCAAATAACATATCACCACTAACTTAACTCTCACTTCAAGAGTAATTATAATTTATTTTGTCATCATTATTCAAGAAAAGCATTTGGCGGAAAACTTATAAAGTCTTGCTTCTTTTCTGCATTACATGTAACTAGTATATAGAAGTAATACGATAATTTGAGTTTAAGAATAATAGAGGTTCTACAATTTAGAATTTATGAATAATAGTGGAATTATTAGCTGGAGTGCCGATAAAGAAATAATCTGAATTAATAAACAGAGCAGCACATAAATTGGTGTTGTTTATATGAAGGCTCACATAAACTCAACAAATTCAGAAGTTCATATACAGAGAGCCAAAAAAAACTACGAACCGGCTGCGCAGTGTTTTTCCTGTCGCATCCATGACACCCGTTGCCATCTGCTGCTATCATAGAAAGGCATGAGTGAAACCATACGTTTTTAAAACTACTTTTAAAGGCTTTACTTACCAACTTTATGAAAGGAGATGCTGAAACTGGCCACTGTCGTCCATACATTTTTGGCACCTCTTTAGGAAACTATTCATCACTCACCGTAGTTCACGTTGAAAAATGCTGGCAATTTCCTGGTGAATATTTTATTTTAATTCTTCCAGGGTGTGTGGGTTTGTCTTCTACACTTTATGTTTTAAGTTACCGCAGAGATAGAAACCGCAGGGGGTTAGGTCGGGGGACCGAGGGGGCCACAAATCTCTACTAATAATTCTGTCCTCAAATGCACTTTCAATGTTCTCATTAAAATATTGGCCGTATGAGCTGTTGCAGAGTCTTGTTGAAAAAAGGCAAAATCACGCACCCTGGCTGTTAATTTTCTAAAAAAAAGGGGGCAAAATTGTATTCACATATGTACAGGCGTCAACTGTTGACTTGAAAAAAAATTGCCAGCTGTTCTTAAAGTGAACTACAGTGAGTGATGGATAGTTTTCTAAAGAGGTCCCAAAAATGTATGGACGACGGTGGCCAGGTTTAGCATCTGCTTTCATAAAGTTGGTAGGTAAAGCCTTTAAAAGTAGCTTTAAAAATATATGGTTTCATCCATGTCTTTCTATGATAGCGGCAGATGGCAATCAGTGCCAAGGACATGGACAGGAAAACAACTGCGCAGCCGGTTCATAGCTTTTGGCTCTCCCTGTATTTGTAAATTTATACACGACTAAACACTATGAAAACAGCTTCAGATATGCTGGCTTACATCTATATAACAAGCTACCTAAATACATTAAAGATATTGTTCACAACAAAAATTTAAAAGAATGTTATTAAATTTCTTAAAAGATCACAGCTTTTATACTATAGATGAATTTTTAAATCTGTAATCACTGTAACTTTTCGCATGTTCTTGCTGTATCCATTTCTCAAAATCCATGACATGGATTGACAATTCACACCAATTCTGGTGTCGGTTTACAATGTAGCAAGTAAAATTACTATGTGCACGCACTCCAGTTACAGGCAGAAAAAGTTAAATTTATTCCACAGCCAGCCCCTTCTCCAGAAAGAAAATTAACATACCATTTTCCAAGCATAAAAATGCATCGAAGTCAGTTTCCCATAGTTAGGTTCTGCTATATGAATGTTAAGAGACTGACTCTGATCAATAAAGGCTCCTCGATCAGCTGCCATTTTAATGATGATCTTCTGAGGAATCTCCCATACCGTTTTATATAATGCCTTCAGTTCTGTAGGGATGCCCTCTATGCTCTGTAAACAAATTCATAGAAAGTAATGAGTTAAAAGTCACATCCTCCAACCCCTCTAAATAAGAATACATATCTGTAACCTAATAAATGCATATTCTATACTGTAATAAATGATCCCAATAATAATTACTGTCATGCTTCCTGAAGCTATCAATGAAAGTGTAATACTGCACTGGAAACACTGGTGTTCATTGCCAGTCAGCTATACAGATTACGTTACTGATATTATTCAATTCAATTCAATTTTATTAATCCTTTAACATCATTCAGTACATACAGTAAAATCTCGTTAGTACGTTTTTGCGGGGACCCAAGGATTTGGACGTCATAGACGGGAAAACGTGTTAACGAAAATACATAATCTGCAACTTAAGAACATATTTATGTAATAAAATCTAATAATACATCTTACCTCAAAAACGGATGTGAAATATAGACACTATTTACATTGGTTTGAAATACATATCGATAGTTGATTGCTTTGTTGGTTTTAATGCCAAAATTTTACTGTCCATCTTGTTTAGTAAAGTCATTACATCATCAACTTCGAAACTGCACACATATCGCTTCACTATGTCCATTGCCTGCATGGCTTCTGACACTGTAGGTACTGGCTCAGGATCTGGTTCATCGTCACTTTCGTCTCCCACTAATGCTTCATCTTTCACTTGTTCAAGTATTTCATCTATCGTCGCTGTTTCACACACTGGAATTTCATTGTCAATGTTTACATAGTTTTCGAAAGACACGCCGGCATCGTCTGCTATTTGGCGCCATTCTTCACTCTCGGAAAACTCGTCTTCCTGCGTAATTTCATCACCAAGAACTCGGCAAAAACCGGCTTTATTAAAGCAGTTCCTAATGGTATCTTGCGTCACACAATCCCAAGCAGTTCTAATAAAATGCATGGCATCTAAGACGGTGATTTTTCTTGTCGTCGATTTCAGTGCAGCCAACCTTCTCTGTACCAGCCTCTTACAATACGCATGTTTCATGCACCGAATTATGCCACAGTACCGTCTATTGGCACATTTGAAGCTCTAGCTTGTGTAAACCACTTTAGCAGAACATCTTCTAATTCTGGAAACTGGCCAGGGCGATTAAGTTTTCTTTTAGCATTTTTTCCTTCTTCAAAAGCAGTTTCAATTAGTTTACGTTTGCTAACAATTGTGTTTAAGGTTGACGGAGGAATGTTTAACTTACGCGCTATATCCACACGTTTCATATTTGGATTGCGATCTACTTCCTCAAGGATTTTCAGTTTTTCACTGTTGGTTATTTGCCGCACTTTCTTTTTCTCCATTGCGAACAAAAAGTTAAAATACTTTTACGTTTCGTCAACACTCAACAGCATAAACTAACCACACCAAGCCACTGTTAAACTAAAGCATCACCGCAGAACACCAAAGAGCATCACTAAAGCATCCCCCCCCACACACACACAAAACGCGTCCCACAAATACGTACATGCATGGTATTGGCTGCCGGTTCCACCCCGCCTGGTTTGACCAAAGTAGCGAATGAGAACGTCTAACTTTGAATGTAGTAAATCTACTCCCGCTGGACCGTTACTTTTATAGCGAATGAGGGCATCAAACTTCGAACGTAGTAAGCGGGAGCGAGAAAACGTACTAAACGAACGTTATTAATGCATTTGATGCATTTTGTGCCGGGACTTTTATAATTCAACGCAATACACGGGAAAACGTGTTAATGAGGAACGTACTAACGGGATTCCACTGTAGTACATTGATACAGGATACGTCAATAGTTAAATTTATATATTACATTACAATAAAGTTATATATAATTTGAGTTCAACTATGATATACAATAGATATATTTATAAATTGAATGACATACTACTAGATAACTTAACGGATTAGTACAATGTCTTATGCAAACAAAGATTTATTAAACTGTAAATATTCCTTTACGGTGTAGAAGCAGTGTTCCTGCAAGAAAGCCTTTGTTCTAGTTTTAAACACATTATAATTATTTATATCTTTAATGGCATTAGGTAGGGAATTATAATTCCTTCTACTGGAATGCAGTACTGCATTCTTACATATTGTAGTTCTGACAGGTTAAGTGTATATCCTTATTAGTCTAGTGTAATGACTATGGACATTGTCATTATTTTGAACATTAAATTTATTTCTTTTTACAAATAAGACTGTTTCTAATATATAAGAACATGCCAAAGTAAGTATGCCAAGCTTTCTGAATAGTGGTTTACATGAGCATAACATTTTTTCACCACATATAATTCGTATGGCTTGTTTTTGTTTGATAAATACATCCTTAGTTTCTGGTGAGTTTCCCCAAAATATGATACCATATTTAATTATTGAATGTATATGTGCATAATAGGTTGTTAACAGCACATGGAGACTAACATTTTGACTTAAAATTCTTAAGGCATATATATTCCTGCTTAGTTTGGTTATTAGATGTTTTATATGAGTTTTCCATTTCAAGTTATTCTGTATCCACAAGCCCAAAAAGTTTGTCTCATTTTTATATGAGATTAATTTATTATTTAATTTTACTTCAGGGATGTTATAATCATTGTTTGCACTATCAGTAATATGAAATTTAAGACAAACAGTTTTGACAGTATTTAAAACCAGATTGTTATTATCTAACCAATATACCAGATCTTTACTGGCCTGGTTTAGTGAATTATTTAACATTTCATTACTCTTTTCTGTTATTAGTAAATTAGTATCATCTGCAAATAGAACAATGTTATGAGCTTGTATGTTATTTGTTAAGTCGTTTATATACAAGATAAATAAAAATGGTCCCAGTATAGAGCCTTGTGGTACTCCATAAGTTATATCAAGTGCATTAGATCTAACTGCCAAAAGTGCATTAGTGCATTTTCATCTGTAATCTCTGTTATTTGCTTACGGTTTGTAAGGTAAGATTCAAACCAAGAATATGCTGATCCTCTTATACCAAAGTCAAATAGTTTTGTTAGCAAAATTTTATGGTTAATAGTATCGAAAGCTTTAGTTAAATCTAGAAATATGCCAATTGCTTTATCTTTATTATCTAAAGCAGTTATAACACTATTTAAGAAAGAATATATCGCAATCTCTGTTGATTTTTCTTGTCGGAATCCATGCTGTGAGTTAGTAATTATATTACTTTTTCCAATAAACGATACAAGTCTTCTATACATTATTTTTTCCAATATCTTTGAAAATACGGAGGGTATGGAAATAGGACGGTAGTTAGCTACCTCAGTCTTTTTCCCTTTTTTGTGCAAGGGTATAACCTTAGATATTTTTAACATGTCTGGAAATATTCCACTAGTCATGGATACATTACACAAATGGACAAGTGGACCAATTATGTGATCACTACATCTTTTTATAATTATATCTGGCACATCATCAACACCTGCAGAATATGTATTATTCAATCCATTTATTATGTTTAGCATTTCCTCAGGCGTAGCTTCATAAAGGTATATGGAGTTTACATTATTGGTAGTATTAGTCTTTATTAGACTGCCAAGATGTCCATTACTATTTTGAACCAAATCTTTAATTATTTCTGTAAAGTATTCATTCATTCATTCATTATCTGTTTACCCTCCTCTTATGTAGGACTTACACCCCCAGGACTTACAAGCGGGTGCCTGGGGTCAGAGGCCCGTCGAGGAGCAGACACTCATGGATCAGACAGAGCATCCAGGATGGGTGATCAGCCCAATGCCTGGTATGGGATGAAGGAAGTAGATGAAACGAAATGTTGGTGAAATGGATGAAAGGAAAGGTGATGGAGCAGTTGGTGGAATGAACGGCGGGGGAAACCGGAGAACCCGGAGAAAACCCGCCCAGACGCCGCTTCGTCCACCACAAATCCCACATGCAGGTCCCTGGGATTGAACCCGGGCTGCTTCGGTGGGAGGCGAGCGGTCTAACCGCTCGGCCACGGCGCCGCCATTTCTGTAAAGTAGATATTAAAATATGTAACAACTTCTGTTGCATCAGTGATCTTTCTATCATTATGCTCAAGTTCTATTTTACCTTGCATATGACGTGTTTTATTAGTCATTTGGTTTACTATTTGCCACATAGCTTTGGTCTTATTTTTAGAGTTTTTAATATGATTGTCATTACTATTGATTTTAGCCTGTCTTATAACTTTATTTAGTATGCGTTTATAATTCTTAAAATAATTATCAGAATCTGTCGTTGTGCTACCTTTACTTAAGTTATATAGTAATCTTCTACGTTCACATGACTTTCTTATACCTGGAGTTAACCAATTTCTCTTAGCTTTCCCATTGGAGGTTCTTGATGTTTTGAGAGGGAATGCAGTATTAAAGCAGAACATAAAACTATTTACAAACAATCTAAATTTCTCATTAGTATCTGCTGTATTACACATATCAAGCCAATCTTCCTTGCTTAAGAGATAATTCATATACAAAATATTATCATTACTAAATATTCTTTTTACTTTCTCTACTACGTATAGTAAGTAGGGGAAGTATTGCATTCCACCCAAAAATTCGATACCGAGATTTCACCGGAAATATATGTTTTGAGACCCACTGAATCCAAAAAAAGCATTTTTGGAAACATGTCCGTGTGTGTGTCTGTGAACAGCATAACTCAAAAACGAACAGTCGGATAAACACCAAACTTGGTATTTAGGTTCAGTATCTTCCAGAGATGCGACACGAAGGTTTTCAAGAAAATCCCCCCACCCCAGACTACCCTTTACATGGAAGATTTTTCGAAAATTTTAATTTTCTCAAAAATGGCTCTAACGATTTTGATGAAAATATCATATGTTTAAGATAATGTCATGAGAAATGAAATGTATATCTCGAATTTTCTGGGAATGTCTCCAAAAGTATTCTTCATTGTGAACGACTTTTGCATAACTGGTAAACCATAAGAGATAGACAAAATTTTACTACACAAAAAATGTAGATCGCATTAAAATACACAACTTATGTCATATACATTTCTTTTGTTGAATGAACCGTTTTCGAGATATTGCTTGTTATTTCCTTAAATTTTCCAATACTTATACTTTTTCTCAAATGCGTTATTCATTTTTTTTATGTCCTGGACATGCAAAGATAATGGAATGCGCCACATAGCAACCAGCGTTAAAATATTTGACTATCGCTTAAAAGCTACCATATTTCCCTTGCATCTACAAGAAAATTAGCAATAAGATTGACATCTCGATATCTCGATTAACATGAAGCATAGGAGAATAGGCATTTGTAAAATTAGATTAAAATTAGATTGCACAAGAGTAGAGAAAGTCATGTGAGTGTAACACATCAGATTTTTTTGTCTTGGATATGCAAAGAGCATTAATCTGTGGCAAAGAGAATAGTGCTGCACCTAGCAACCAGCTATTCAGAGATATGTATGTGCTTAAAGGCTACTGTATTTCTATATTGCCCTTGTAAATATATATTCCCCTTACATCTACAAGAAAATTAGCAATAAGATAGAGTCTGCAAATGTTTATCTCGATTAAGATGAAGTAGGTGGAGAATAAGTGTTTGTAAAAATAGTTTGTACAAGAGTAGAGAAAGTCATGTGAGTGTAACACATCAGATTTTTTTTATGAGTGTTGATCTAAACATCTTAGTATTATTAGTTTCAATTTGGATTATTTGTGCCTCATGATCACTAAATCCTGTATTTATCACCTGTGCTTTATATGTACAATTTTCATTAATTATAATTTGATCTACCGCAGTTTTTGAACGACTAGTTATTCTTGTAGGGGATGTTATGACATGCATTAGGTTATGACTTCTAAGCAGATGTATGAGGTCTTGCTTTTCTTTGCTGTCTTTAAGAAAGTCAATATTTAAATCACCACATAATGCAAATTTTTTTTTGGTTTTCACGAGAATGTTGAGTAGTCTCTCTAAGCTATTTTGAAAAATCCTAACATTACTATCTGGGGCACGGTATAAAACAATCACAGTAATATCTAGTTCGATCAAATCCACACCTGCAACTTCAAAATCAGTTTCTCGACATAATGTCCGGCATGTACCTATATTTATAAAACGGATACCTGTTTTAATAAATATGCATACCCCACCCCCACTTTTGTTACATCTGCAATATGAGCTGGCTAATGTATAATTTGGTATCTGTATGTAATCGATTTCATTGCTCTTTAACCAGTGTTCAGAAATGCACAAGACACCAACCTCATTCAGATCTTTATCTAATAGGATTTCAATGTAGTTTAATTTATTGTGAATAGATTGGACATTTTGATGAAAAATTGTTAGATAGTGTGCATCTATTTTTATAGGCTTTCTTACAGAATCACTTACCTTTAACAGTTTCGTTTTTTCTGTTCCATCCATACATTTAGTAGGAGTGGTAGTGAGATTCGCCGAAGTGGCACCTATAACCTCGTTCGTCCCTGATAGTTGGTTGGATTCCACTGCTTTAAAGTAGTGGTCCCCAGAAGCATTCACACTTACAACATTAGTTTCTGTTCTGCATGTTTTATTAAACACCTGCACACTTCGATCACTATTTCCAGTCACTAATGCATCATCCACCACCCGGTTTACTCGTTTCCCATTATCACCAAACTAATTACATCACACAACAGCATTCCAAACTTATGAGACCCTCTGCGGTTGAAGTGAATGCCGTCTCTTCCAAACTCGTTATTCTCTAGCCAAAAATTTCCATCCACAAATGTGCAAATCTTTGTGGAACACAGCCAGTTCAATTCTTTATTAATCCTCATTACTTTTTTTTCCGTTGTATCACTCCGTCTTATCACGCCACTAACAATTATCTTGGCGTTAGGTGACTCTCGTCGTATATAGTTAATAATATCCATGGTATCTCCCATGATTTCTTCTGCATATACTCCTGGTTTTACATCATTAGATCCTGCATGCACCACCACGACGTCAGGATTGCGTTCTTTCAAGTTAATTCTCTCCATTTGGTGCTTTAGTTCATTTAACTTAATTCCCGGAAAGCACCGCACATCATGTCCACGATTTCTACACAACTGTCCTGCAAACTTTATCATGGAGTCTCCCACTACCAAAACATCAGGCGATTTGTTTCTTTTAACACTATTATTCACATGGTTTTCGTGGTAGTTTGAACTAGCCAAGTTCACTTGGCTAGTATCCATCAGCACATTAAATCTATTTTTCGTTTCGACCTCACTTATACTATGCAACTAATGTTTCTAAAGGTTGGTTCAGAGTAGCCCCAGAACGGGAAGCAATGCGGCATACAAAATTTTAATTCACAATAGCCCAGTAACAAGAACAGTAATGGATATCAATGATCACAGTGGTTACAAAGTCGATTTTGCATATTGGGATTTCATTTGTTTTTAGTTGACCAATGATATTTTTCACATGTTTTCAATTCAGCTAACGTCAAAATTCAATAGTAAAAAAAGCAATAAATTTTACTTATGAGTGATTTCACATCAAACCGAACACACATAAAACATCACTTTCTCTGAATTTGCTAAATTTTAATTTATGTTTCTACACATAAAATAAATGGACACATACTTTATATTTTGCAGAAAATCAAATTGTTTAGGATTTACAGCATACTTAACATTTTCCTTATACCACACGTTACATAAAAGTAATTTATTCTCAGAATGCAGAATGGTCAGGAATAAAAACAATACACAGTTTTGCAGATAAAACACATCATGGTTTTCCTTATATAAAATACTATTTTTTCGGAATAAGAAAATGATCACTTTTTTAAGTATGAATATTTTAAACTGCAATATCATATTTAACCCCATAATATTAAAATCTGGAAAAAATACAGGAGGAATCTGTGATATATTTTGTTTTAAATCTGTTAATATCAGGATGGGATCTTCCTTATTTTGCGTTAGAAGTTCATTCTTAGCTTTGTGATTTCTGAAAGTGCATTATGAGTGAACTGAAGAAACGTAGCTATGACTATGGCGCTCAATCCATTTAATGTTTCCAAGTATAACACAAGGCAGAAATCATTAAGCTTACCTGCAATATGCTTAAAAACTGTAAAATGGAGAACTTAACTTTGCCACCAGACCCAGAACTATACGGTGCGTGTCCCCCCCAAAACAAGTGCCAATGCGGTGAATAATCCAGAAGTGGTTTTGAACAGTGCCCATTTTAAGGCAAGATACAGCAATGCAAAAGAAATCCCTGGTACCTTAGAGCTAAATTCATTTATTCCATCAACCAATAATGCAATAATAACCAGATGGTATTCGCTTAAGCCTGAAGGAGAAAAAGTGCACATTTAAATTGTAGTTAAGTTGCTTCCTATAGAATAAGAGCGAAGGTTTGAATGTTAATCAACTGTATGCTAAGTTTAAGTTACATATGAACAAACTAGTGCAACTAAAGTGCTGTGAACAATTGACAAGGCATCCAATGAGACTACTACCGTGCTGCGCTGGAATTCCGCTATGCACCGCTTTCTAAGTTATTTTATTTAAAATTAACTTTACAAGATCCCAACTTTGTTTTATGTAAATATATACAAAAAACTACAAGGAATTTATTTATAATTTTTATAGAAATTTAAACTTGGGGATTAATACGATATATAGTTTTTAAATTTGGATTTTAAAAATTGATGTAAATAGTTAATTATATCAATTATAATAAATACTAAGTTAAAGATTACATATTAAACTTTGCATAGCACTTTATAGCATAATTTTAACACTTATCACCTGTGAAATATTCTAATTTCAAGATACAGAGGTGTGCTGCTTTTCACAAGTTGGATTGCACAATATTTTTAAAAATATTGCAACTTTTAAAAAAAAAAGAATTTAAGACATAATTCACTTTGTTTTTGTAATCCATGGACAAAATTTGAAGTGAATCGGAGACATGGTCAGATTTTTTGAAAATTTGCATGACTTGACGTGGAATGACTCCTATGTTAAATCCATTAACACTACCTTGCAAGTTTGATCTGCTTACTGAAATTAGTCCTACAAATAGATATTAAGTGGAACTTTGGAATTATTTGATTAGTATCTTTGACTACTGCAGCATTACTTATTCTGAGTGAAGAATAAAATCTACTACTTTATTTACCTGAACTGATCCACCATTAGCTATAATTTCATTCTTCATTTCTTCACTCCACAAGCCTAGTTTTGTCAGATCTCTAAGCAAATGATGGTTTACCACCTGAAAATAAAAATACAATGTTGTATAGTAAGTTATTTTGAATACCTATATTTTCATTGATTTTCAGTACTTTTTAAAAAACATTTTTTATATTTTTAGACTTGGTTGACAATGCAACTGAATCTTGCTACTCATATAACTTCACAAAAATAAAGCATCGTCAACATTAAGCTCAAAACTAAAGTTTTGATGATAGCTATACATCCACTTAAGAAGGTGAGCAGCTTTTCTTGGTATGATGCAAATCATTGTTACTTCAACTCCAGCAGTAGAAGTGATTAACATTCGTGATGGAATGGGTGAATATGAGAATTGTGTGCCTGTTAAAGCACTTCTTAAGGTAGGGAAGTCAGTCAGAGAGACTGTTACAAATGCTGAAAAGACAGTATGGAAACAATCCATCTTAACAGGGGCATGCTTTTAGAACTGGCAGTTGTCCCACTCAGGATGTCTAGCGCCTTGAAGGTTTAAAATGCCAGTACGAGTTTTGAGAATATTCCAGTACTGTATCAAGACATTTGCAGTAAAAATGCAGCAGTATTCAAATGCATGTTGTGGCTAACTTAACTCTTTACTGGTTTTATTTGTTTCCACAACCATAATATGAAACTGTGTTTATTATTAGCTGCCATACCCAATGTTGAATGGGTGGCTTTTTAAATCTTGAATGATGATTTAATTAAATTTACTGTACTCTCTATGAAATTATTGCACAATGATCTAGATTTTTTTATGCTGAATTCTACCCTTTACCCTCTAGAATTATAATTTCATAACATTCCCATCCATACTATTCATAATGGACCAAATATTCACTGATATGCACAGAAATATCAGATTTTTGTATTTCTAAACTTAGTCTCCCCATTCCCTCCTCTACAACTATCTTCAAAATTCTGGAAATGTTTTATAGCATGTAAATACATTTTAAAGGTGAAAGATTATCCAAATGTTTTAGAGTCATTTTTACATAAGATAAATTATGAGGAAAGAAATAAAGAATTAATCATGCAAAACAATAACATCCAAAAAAGACTTATTTGATTAATAAAATTTTCCAAGAACCTATCGTCTGAAAATTTAATCTCAAATAAATCAATGTAATGTGGATATTTCATAGAATTTTTTCAGTATGTTATCGCTAATTCCAGTATATCCAGTATGAAAAAAGTATATTCTAGTATATCCAGCATCCTGTCCAGTACAAGAATACTTTGAAGAACTGAAAAGGCATGTGTTTTAGTGTATTAAAAGCTCTAGTTCAGTAAATGTTATATTCTGTTCTAATATGAAAACCAACTATTTTGAATATTTTCAAATGAGCCCAGAACCATTTCTCTATGTGAATTAGTTTTCAAGTTGCTATGTAATTTGTTAAAGGTATACATAATATTACTCCTTTGCAAGCAAACGTACTTGTGCAAAAGTATTACATGTACAGTCAAACCTCAATCTGGAACTATTGTTTTCCCGCATTCACAATTCAATTTATGCAGTCCTGGCCGGTTTACGCTATAACTTATGTAAATAAAACCTGTACCAGGAGAGAAAGGAGAAAGTGTTAGTGAAAAGTGTAAATGTGTTTTAAGTGCTAATGTGGGGCTAGAAAAACTTAAGAACATTTGTGATGTCCTGAAAGTAAAGTTCTGTTATAAATTATACGAGTACTCATGTCTCCATAATATTCATTCATTATCTGTTTACCCTCCTCTTATGTAGGACTTGCACCCCTAAGGACTTACAAGCGGGTGCCTGGGGTCAGCGGCCCATCAAGGAGCAGACACTCGTGGATCAGACACAGCATCCAGAGGATGGGTGATCAGCCCGATGCTGGTATGGGATGAAGGAAGTAGATGAAACGAAATGTTGGTGAAATGGATGAAAGGAAAGGTGATGATGGAGCAATTGGTGAAATGAATGGCAGGGGAAACCGGAGAAAACCCACCCAGATGCCACTTCGTCCACCACAAATCCCACATGCAGGTCCCTGGGATTGAACCATTGGGAGGCAAGCGGTCTAACCACTCAGCCACGGCGCCGCCCATGTCTCCATAATAGCTTGTATTAAATATGCTTCAGTCACTTCAGTGGGAGTAGAACGTTCTTTTTCCATAATGAAAAATGTTCTGACAGTGGCTGACTATGACAGTTGACACTCTGATAAAACATCTTGCTGCTTGTAATCAACAGAAGTAATCTTAAGTACTTTATGTCATAAATAAATTAAGCACATAAAACAGCTGTTTTCATTAATAAAGAGTGGAATTATTCTGTATTTTACATTTATTAAATGCCTAGTTTAACCAAAATAAATGCCTAAACTTCCAGGAGTTAGGAAGAGGAAGATGATGCCACAGCCAAAACAGTGCCAACTTTTGCCAAAGCTTTAAGTGCATATGAAATTGTACTGGTGTTTATGATCCACCAGTATGTTTTATATATATAAAAAGAAGCTTTTTAAAAGAAAGTTACAAACATGTACAATTTATGCAAAACGAAGTGTTTATTTATATATTGACTATATATTTTTGTATATGATTTGTGTATTTCTCGTATCAGTTTTTTTACCCGCTTCCTCGGAAAACATTAGATGGAGGTTCGACGGTTCCTTTGTGTGTGTGTGTTAATGTATAGCATAAAGCAATAGCTTGACTGAAGTTTATTGATACTGAAAAACAACAGTTTAAAAATGATATTTAAGTGTGACAATCTGACATGGAATGGCTGACCTTCTCTACCTACCAGATACTGTGTTAACCGCTCAATCTTCCAGATAATTAAACTAGAGAATATATTTACATACATGTGCACGTCATAGTCTGTATTTTCAGACTGACTTCCAGATAAATATACAAACCATCAACAGTTTTAAACACATTTATCTAATGTGGTACAGGGCCTAACTAGCAATTCACCAGTGTGTTGTTGCAAAACTTAAATTCAAGCACTACCATTAGATAAAATTGCAGGGTATTTTTATTTTATTTCTTCCCTCCTTAGTATGGTACGGTTTCAATACTTTTCCTGCATATATAATGACAAGTAATATTGTAAAATACAAACCTGAAATTCTCCAGATAAGACCCTTCTAGTATAAATATTTGTGGTATATGGTTCGAAGGATTCATTATTTCCAAGTATTTGAGCTGTTGAGGCTGTTGGCATAGGAGCGAGCAACAGGGAATTTCTGACTCCATGAGTAGCAATTCGTTTCTTGAGATCATCCCAGTCCCACAGCGATGTTGGAGTTACGCCCCACATGTCATACTGTAGGATCTGAACATATACACAGTTTATGTATTATACATTACGGTTAATATAGAATACTTTTGTTAATAACTATGTAGTATAAAATTAAATATTTGTTAACATTTTGTGTATTATAGTTTTGAATTGACAACTGGATTTCACAGTTGTTGCTACTTTTGTTAATATTAGGAGGTAGGAAAGAATGAGACTGAAAAATTCAATTCCATAGTCAGATTTGAACCATGGATCTACGGATTGACGTGCTACTGCTCTAACCAACTGAGCTACCATGGCAGCATGACATTAAATTCCCTAATTAACTCACTCTCAAATTGATTTTGAGATAACACATTCTAATTTACCATGCAAATATTTAAATATATGATATTTTAATTAAAAATGTTAAGAGCCATGTTCTGAGAAAACAAAAAATAACAAAAACATTTTTCATGTGAGAGGTAGTTTGGGATGAGGAATTTTATTGACAATTGTTGTCTCATATCCTTGGAGGATGCTGGTGTTTAGTCCCAAATAGTATAGATTTCATGAATAATGAAAATGAAATGGATGAATAGACGTGATGATACAAACCATATATGTTCAAAGATTTCTAGAGAGATTCACATCAAGCTATGCAGTGTGTAATTTATTTTTCTTGACTGGAAGTACTTAAATATTTCTCTCTAAGGTAGATCCTGAAATAAAAGAAGAGTTGGTTCCCCCTGTTTAGATAAAGAAATTTTTCAAAGAATATAATTCTTTATTCAGTGAAACCTGCCCAAATTGAAAACTGAATAAGTCAGAATACTGTCTACTTTGGAAAAAGTTTCAGCTCCAATGGAAATAATATACTTCTGCAATTGCTTAAAACAGGAACACACAGTATTAAAACACATTTGTTTTGGGATATACTGTACTTTCAAGGAACCTGCAAATGTAGGTCATTAAGGTAAATGACGGTAAACCTACATACTTGAACGGAGATTGTTTCAAGGGCAAAAGTAAGAGGTTGCAGTTGAAAATGTGTGCTATTTCTTCAGTATTGGTGTCTATGGCGTGAAATGGTGTATGCTGAGAAAAGCTGTGCATTTTGCATGCTTTAGTGTAAGAACACAGAGACTCAAATGCATGTTATAAAATTTCTTAATGCTTTGATAAAGGTGCTAATGAAAGGACAGAGAGTGAAATAATGTAACATAATTTGTACTGGGTTATGCAGTGAATATAAAACTACATAACTACTAAGGTGAATGCTTCTTAATAAAATGCACAATATTGAAATTATTGGTATGGTGTTTGCGATTAATCTTAAATCTATGTACACGGAAAACATTTTTAGAATCATGCCACTTCTGTCTTGAACAGGTTTCACTGTATTCACTAATTCAATTTTGCCAAAAATATGTTTTTACACCAAACACTTGTTTCACTTCCAGAAAGTATTTCTATTGTACAAGTATACTTATAGCACTAAATATAAAATGCAAACTTACTCCTTTACTAACTGGACTTCCAGGATAGGATTCATAAGCGCCCAATTTTTCCGCTAGTTCACAGCTGGCTTCAAGAGCACCATAATAAATGGTTTCAAAGATTTGTTGATTGAGAATCTGTGCTTCTTCACTATCAAATGGCAAGCGCATACAAATGAAGGCATCTGCCAATCCTTGAATGCCTATTCCAATAGGACGGTGACGCATATTCGAATTACGGGCCTGAAACATATCCGACGCAAACAATTTATCAAAATACACTGTGTAAAATAAGACATTAAAATATTAACAAATGTAGCCCACCTTACCTCTATTACTGGATAATAATTGACATCTATGATTTTGTTGAGATTTCTTGTCACTATTTTGGCCACATCTTTCAGTTTCTTAAAGTCATATGTTTTGTCAGCATTCAGAAACATATTTACTGCAATTGATGCCAAATTACAAACTGCAATCTACAAAAGACAACAGCATATGAACAATGACTGACATACATTACCAATAATATGGGGAAAAACATAGTGAAGTAGTGTAATTGTAAGTATTATTTTCATTGTGGCACACGCTCTCTAATAACTTCACTAAATCTCAAAATTAGTGAAGTTATTAGTGTGCGTGGCGGCGCCGTGGCCGAGTGGTTAGACCGCTCGCCTCCCACCGAGGCGGCCCGGGTTCAATCCCACGGACCTGCATGTGGGATTTGTGGTGGACGAAGCGGTGTCTGGGCGGGTTTTCTCCGGGTTCTCCGGTTTCCCCCGCCATTCATTCCACCAACTGCTCCATCATCACCTTTCCATTCATCCATTTCACCATCATTTCGTTTCATCTACTTCCTTCATCCCATACCAGGCATCGGGCTGATCACCCATCCTGGATGTTCTGTCTGATCCATGAGTGTCTGCTCCTCGACGGGCCTCTGACCCCAGGCACCTGCTTGTAAGTCCTGGGGTGTGTAAGTCCTACATAAGAGGAGGGTAAACAGATAATGAATGAATGAATATTAGTGTGCGTGTGTGCCACAATGAAAATAATTCTTGCAATGACATACATCCTTATACAATTGTAAATGCAAATACCATAACAAATAAAGCTTTGATCAGAATGTCAATATACTCGCTTATAGTTTTAGGGTCAAATTCATAGTCGTCACTTATATGAAAAGGAAACGCTCATTACCATTTGGTATACACAGATGGTACTTATATACTCAGCGCTAGATGCTTACTTATCTCCGAAGCACATATGGCAACATGGTTCAGCTATTTCACAGCCGCTCGGATGCATGAAGGAATGTGTAAATGAACATACAGGTGACCACATAGCCAGCCACCATTTCCATATTTGTTGTTTTGTTCACAACAGCTGTTGAGCACGTGGCAGAAGTTTGCGAGTTTTAAATGGTACATTTATTAATTAGTTAACTTTAGGTTACAGTCAAGTAGATTGTAAATTTAATTAAGGGTTTGTACTATTAGTTAAACAGTTACGTTAGGTCGAAAACATGCCAAAAGGAAAACATTTCAGCGAGCAGGAAAGAAACCCAACCAAAAGAGTTGGTGCTGAGATACAAAGACATTGTAGAATGCAGGCAATCGGACGCTGTGTGAAGTACTGGCCTTAAGTGGTATTCACTCATGGACTGTTTTAAAACTGAAAACCAGACTTTCTAGCATAAAGTGTTAGTAGCTAGAAGTATTTACGGCAATCTGCGCACTGTGCACATGCTTGGAAGCAAACCACAAATGTAATTACACCATCTAGCAGTAAGCAGAAAAGCAAAGTGGCTAATAACTTACAATGTTTGGCTTGAACAGAGGTTTCACATGCAAAATTGGTAAACCTCTGTTCAAGATTTGGATAACCCAACGTATATTTGCAAATTAATTAGTAAAGACACATGGCTTAAGTGATACACTGCAGTTGTAAAGATTAATTATGAAAATAGGTAATTTGATAAAGATAAGCACTGCAAAGATGTACTTTATTTATTGCAGAAATATTTCTGCATTTTATTAAACGATTCTGAAATAAATGCAACAGAATCTCATTTTCTATAGTCCTAAGGATTTTGGACAACATAGATGGGAAAACATCTGAACAGAAAACATATGGATTGTGTTATAGCACCGAGATTCTATGCATTGTCCTTTCAAGTAAATCCGTCTCACATTGTGATTTCATAACCTCTGTTAAGGTTACATTGTTTAGCAGATGTATTAGATTATTACAACAGCGGCTTTGGTAAACCGATATTGCTTCTTAAATTCAGCATCCATATAAGTTTCAAGTGAATTCTGCAAATCACGCAAATACGTTTATTAATGCGCAGTACAATTTTGTTATGAAATTCCATATACTCCAGGAAATCGCTACTATCATTAACCTTCGTTGTAGGCAACTGATGCAAGATGGTGTTGGCTCTCCTTATTACATATAAGCAGAGGTCGGAGCTTCCTTATATGAATAAGCATTTCCTTATTCGCCTGAAAGAGTAGCATCTGTTTACTGAAAATCGTTGCTTAAGGAATTCCTTGAAACAAGCGACTATGAATTCAACCCTTAGTAAGTGTACAGTTGGTTTAATGAAGAGTTAAACATATGGGAGAAGATAATTATGGCAAAGTTTAAAAACAGATCAATGAATTTAGACATGCCTTTGGATGAGAACCCCAACTTGAAGTTCGTCAAACTATCAGAAAGGAAGCTCCCAGCATCTACAGGAGGATATCCAAAAGCAACCATCAAGCAGTCAGAAAACTGACAATGTATGTGATGGACATGCAAAAGATGTTTTAAGAAAACTTGTTTTATGGCATAAGAATGTCTGCAATTCAATTTTATTAGCTTTAATTCTAATTCAGTTGGTGCTTGTTAATCTACTGCATTATTGTGACAAAATTCCGAAGTAACTGATACCTAAAATGTAAATGGCTTAGAGGTTGTAGTCCTAAGCAAATACTTTGTCATTACTACTGTGATAAGCCATGGAGAAACAGTAAAAAACTTTAAAACTAAAACTATGTAGCACACTGGAACAGAAGTTCATACAGTCGAACTCCGACCTATTGTTTTGCTGCATTTGTCGTACAATTTACGCAGTCCCTGCTGCTTTACACGATAAGGTATGTAAATAAAATCTGTATTCATTATTTCTCAAAGTATCATTTTGCCTCATTATTTGCCAACAAATTTCAAACCCAAACAAATTCTATCCTTGAATGATTGTTAAGCTGGAATAATGGGAGCAACATTAGTAACTCACAAGCAGTTGCCAATACTTTCGGAGCAGTATGTATCACCTGGAGTGAGGAATTAAAATAGCAACGTTCAAGATCATTTGGTTATAGTGAGGGGCTAGATGAAGTATGTGTTGGGTGACAATGATGAAGAAAGTAAGCAAGAGGGGAGAAAATTAGCAATGGCAGAAGCAGTGCCAATTTTTGCCAAAGTTTTAAGAGCATTATATATCTATAGGGGCATTTATCTATGCTCCTTGCAATGATAAGTGAACAACAAAATGTGTTGAAGGTGAAAAGTTTTTTGTTTTGCATGAAAAAAAAAAAAAAAAAAAAAAAAAAGGCAGCAAATATAGATTGCATTTTTAAAAAAAAGAAAGTGACAAACATATAACATGTGCAACATGTAAACTGATGCAAAATATGTGTGTTCATAAAAGCATTGTCATACTTTGAACTGGTATTGTGTCACTTTGAATAGTAATATTTGAGTGAAGTTGACATTCGAAAGAAAAACTCAAAATATTTTTTACTATACCTCATAGACATTGAATGTGGGCCACACGAGTGACACTGCAGACATTAAGGCGATATTCCCATTCACGCCACACATACTCCAACATATCTGATGAAATGGACTGGATGGCAACAGTGATACAAAATTGCACTTCTTGCAGGTTTTGAGGCAATGCGGGTACATAGACACAATCCTTTATGTAACCCCATAAAAAGAAGTCGCAGACTGTCAAGTCAGGTGGCCGCTTGTAGAAGAAATCATTTCCGGCATGTCCAATCCATCTTCCTGAGAGCTGCTCATTCAGATGTTCCCAAACATGTAAATGCCAGTGAGGTGCTCCATCTTGTTGGAGACTAAATTTGTTGCCTTCTTTTTCCAATTGTGGAAATAACCATTCAGTGAGCAGGTCAAGTAAGTTGGACTATTGACTATGCCTCTCGAAAGAAAAATGGGCCATAGACTGGACATTTCGATACGGCACAAAAGACATTGATTTTAGGGCAGTCTCTTTCAACTTCCAAAATGGCATGTGTAATGACATATGCAGTCATGATCCACAAAATCACGGTACCACTTCAAAATTGACGTGTGTGTAGGAGCTTGATGTTGAAACCACCTAAAAGCACCTGAACCTGGAACAGACTCTGCGTGCTATGATATTCCAAAACACACTAACTACGTTCTTGTGGGCTTGCCATAACTCCTAAAAACGTTTTTAATAACAATACAATTTTAAAAGCAAACATTCACCTGCCTGCTAAATATCAAACAATGAACCCATGTCCATGAATCACAAACATGAGTTAACTATTGACATATCCTGTATCAATGTACTATGTACTGAATTGATGTTAAAGGATTAATAAATAAATAGGTGGTTAAAAAAAAAAAAAAAAAAAAAAAAAAAAAAAGTGAGTTAAATACGATTATCTAAGGTAAGTGGAGTCAGTTTGGAGTATGACAGTATTTTTATGGACACATTGTATAGTGCTTATATATTGGCTGTATTTTTGTACATGATTTGTGCATTTCCAATATACATCTTTCCACATTCATTTTTTCTTATTTCTTCTCTTTTTCTTTTTACCTGCTTCCTTAGAAAATGATAGATCGAGGTTCAACTGTAATTACAATTTTGAAATTAGGAAATGATTTGGGAACTATTGCTTCTATTCACAGCTGTTGACTGATCCTGTCGAAAGTTGGATCAATGAAAGTGAAACTGCACTGTAATTATAAATGTGCCATATATGGCTTAAATGTGAGACTACCAGATTTTTCATGTTTACACTTTCTGCAGTTTTAATAACAAGTAACAAAATTTTAATTTCCTTTTCTTCTATAAATTATAATAAGCTGTTCCTATAAAACTGTGCTTACCTCATCTGAAGATGTGTACTCCACTATTTCTGTACAAAGATTACTGCACTTAATGGTACCCAAGTTCTGCTGGTTTGATTTAAGGTTACAAGCATCCTTGTACAACATGTAAGGAGTACCAGTTTCTACTTGAGACTCAATGACTGCAAACCATAATGCCTGTGCCTTCACCTGCTTTACATAGCGTCCTTCTGCCTCATACCTGTTGCACATAAATTACATTTATTCAGGTAAAAAATAATTTCCTCATTCATGATTCTTCTATATTGATGCTTTATTTCAATTTAAAAACTGCCAAAAAATACCTCAAAGCGGAAATAGGAAAACAGATGGGAACATATTGCCTACCATGTTAGAGTATGAAATGAGATCAAGAAACGACTGCATGCTGAATGGTGTACGATTGTGTGCGGAACCAGCACAGGGTACAATTCTCATGCATATGTGATGCCTCTAACCAGAATTGCCATTGGTTAAACATTGGTACCACATGTGCTTTGCTATTGAGGTCAATAGGAAATTAAGAAGAAATTGTATATATTGGCTGTGTTCACCTGTCTGTACTGCAGACAACAGATAGCTTAAACACAAGAGTTTTTGTCTAACACTGCCTAATTGGATTTAGGTTTGCACAGTGGCTGTCTCCCATTAAAGTGGAACAAAAGTGGATACCAGCACTAATATCCAATGCATCTGAGAATTCATCTGTGTGTCCAATGTGACTAAGGGCCGGTTTCATCAAAAGATGTTAAAAATACTTTAAAATCTTGTTTGCTAATGTTATGTTATGTTAAACTAAAACTCCTTGTGTTTCATCAAGCTTTTACCATGAATTATTAGCTAAATTCTTATTAACGTCAAAGGCAACTATGAAAAATAACTTACATGTTTGTGCATTGCAGCATTCTTTCTTTCAGTAGCAGATAACTCGTTACATTCATAGAAAATTGCCATGTGATTTTCCTGCTGGAGGTTACAATTGCAATGAGAACTAAAAATAGGCGAAATGAATAATTTTTTACTGTTGGAAAAGGTGTTAATTATAGAATTAGTTACTATATGTAGGAATTATCGAAAAGGGAGCTGGACTAGGAGAAGGATGCATCCTGGGAGAAAATCTGTGATAAATTTAATTGGAATTTCGTGTTTCTCCTAGGTTCAGTTAGCAACTGTGCCAATTTTATGCTAATATAAAATGCCAGGTACAAAGAGCATTTAGAAAAGTTTAAAATGGTAATGGATGCTATAATGAAACTTAGGTCAACAAAGGGTGTTATCAAGGATTGAGATTCATGAAGACCCTAACAAAAAGACAGTTCGCTTCTTGAAGCAATTGCTTTGGAAACCTTCCAGATAAATCCACAAAGGGTAGCTTTGGAAATTCCAATACTATACCCTACCACTAAATGAACAGTACCAGTAGCATAAAATCTCAGAGTAATTAACACTTGTAGCATAGGAGAATTGCAAGTTTCTGTTGGCAGTATTCTAACCTCTTCCATGTTTCCTCTACAACCTTGCTCATGAATGTTGTGGACAGTCGTATTGCTTTAAAAATTCTTCCTTTTGCAGGTTTTCAAAATAATTATGATGTGCAGCTTCCATTATGAATGGCATTAAAAAACCTAAATACGGCAATTCCATGCCAAAAGCTTGGTTGGTGGCAGTAATTTTTCAATGTTTAACATTTGTAAGATGCCTGAACAAAATTTGTGTCAACTTCGTTCTAAATTTGTGTTAAAACTTATCAATTGGTTAAACCAGGCTAACTGGACAGAGTTGCAGTTGTTTAGGTCCTGATGGAGTATTGTGTAAAAAAGTTTATATCAATTATTTCACTTTAACTTCTAGTTAAGAAGCACAAACAACTTCCACACATACTGTTATTTTATAAGATCAAAGAAATATAGGCTCAGACTATAGTAATTTCAACTCTTCCTTTTCATTAATTATTTTTTTCTTTGTCCTATTTGCTTTCAGAGGTAAACATACTTGGTGTAGAGTTTCTCAAAATCCTCTCCCCAGCAATCAGAGAGTCCAGGACAAGAATGAGGACACATCAGACTCCACATTTCGTTATTTTCAACACGTTTCATGAAGAGATCAGGAATCCAAAGGGCATAAAATAAGTCTCGTGCTCTCACTTCCTCTTTTCCTGTGTTCTTCTTGAGATCCAAAAATTCAAACACATCTGCATGCCATGGCTCCAGATAAATGGCAAATGCACCTGGGCGCTAAAAAACAGAAATAAGCATAAGAACATTAATTTTGTCTAGTAACAGACAGGGAATACTGCCAGGGCACAAATGTTTTTCAAGCTTAAACAAATGTTCACATGTAATTAATCATAAATAACTTAAAATTTACTCCAAAAACGAGTAAGAGCTAAATCACCCCTCTCACACACCCTCAATTTTTTTCATTAATATAATCCTCATAATTATAAGAAGGGCATTATTCATTTCTATAAAGTCTGAAGAAGCTACTGAACTATAAGCCAGCAAAATCGTCCATCTTAGCATTCATGTAGAGCAATGGTTGGGGGACTAGTAAATTTCACATCTGTAGTAAAACAAGATTTTTCTGCATATGATTTAATTTTAATAAATTTGCTGTACTAAGCATATTTTCTAATGTGCTTGGAATACACAGAAAAGGAACCCACTCTGAAAGCTACATGAAGGCAGATGGCTTCAGACAACATAACATGCAGTTATCAATAGTTTTAACTTACAGTTTAATTAACATTCCATTGAACAGAGTAGCAGAAAGAATTACCACCACAAAATTAAAACAACAGAGTATAATAATTATACCAAGGAACTGGTACATGAAAAAGTAAGAAAATACAATAAGACAACTAACTACACTTCCTACAGTGATATTATTAAAGAATGCTTTTGTATCCAATAGAAATGTAAGTAGAAAGGATCATGGTTTCTCAAAATTCAGCAAGTTATTCAACACATACGGATGGGAGAGTCATGGATTAACAGGTAGTATCAACACAAAACACTTAAATGATTTCAGTCTAATTATATAATATAAAATTCAATAACAGCCCGCCTTGAAGCAATATGTGTATAAATAAAACATTAAAATGTATGTAACAGTCATATTATTAATGTTTATATTATTATGTACATGTTTAATAATGTTATGTGAATGTATTATGTAATTTAATAATGTAGGAGCTGTGAGAATATAGGTCAAAAGTTGCTAACAATGAGGTAACAATGAGGCAATAATGAATTGGAAAGTAATAATGCTACTAGTAATTTTTGAAGCAACAATAATGTAATTTTTGAGACAGTTTATAAATAGCCAATCAACAACCAGAAAAAAGCTTAAGTTAAATAAAAGTGTTCTATTGGATTAGGAATAGCCAATCAGAGACTTGAAATAGATGAAATTTGCAAATTCAGGCGGTAGAAATCAGTTCAGTTGCTTGTAGACAGCGTTCCTAACTGGATGCGAGATGCGTCCTCGAGAAGTTTAATACGTATCCAGTGTGAGACAAAAATTCATTACGGTGAGGATATTATAAAGTTTACGTGTTAAAAAGTGCAAGTAATTAATAAATAATCTCACAGCTCTCTATATATCAGTGAAGTGTTATTTAATTGTGTCAAGGATTAATAAAAAGGAGTGAAGTAAAAATTATAATTTGTGTAAGCCTACATTCTTCAGCTGCACCACACCTTGTTCAGAGATACATATTTCTACAAATTAATACTGACGCAGCCGAGGCAAACCTAAATATATAATATTAAAGAAACATTAAAATATAAAGCTGGAGCAAAGGCCACCGGAACTTTGTACCATACGTGAGACATTCAATCATCAAGTTTGGTGCGCCAACTGCAGCAATACAATACAACTCCTCCTAAAATTAAACTTCTTCAAAGAAAAGGGTTCTTTGAGGCTCTATAGGGAAATTATTACAGTATGGGACAGGGAAAAAATGTATAGAGATTTGCAATAAAGCAGGTAGAGAAGGGTTTGTGTGGACAAGAACTGGAGCCATGAATTTATGACAAAACTTTATCCAAATCTCCAATGTGTGGAAAAGTAAACATAGCTTTTCATTATGTATTATACTGCAACCAAACAAACCGTGGAGAGAAAAGGCAGGCATCAAAAAATGGAATAATTTAGTTGGGTAGAGTGAGGGAGAAATAGGCAAGAATGGTAAAGAGAGCATGAAGGAAGGGGAATATTAGAAAATAACAGGATGGTTAAATATATAGGGATGGAAATGTAATATAATTGTGATGGTCGCCAATACATAAATAATCTGGTGTTGTGTGTATTGAGATTAATTATACAGGATTATTCAAAAGTAAAGAGCAGATTTCACAAATTTATTTCTTGCGAACCACACAAGATAGAAACAATTCCAACACAACTGGACTCAGGACATTTCAAAGTTTGACACAATGAATATGAGCAACATGAGTAGCACGACCAATGTCACAACGGTAGCTAGTTCTTGCCACATACGAATCAGCTGGTCCCTTGTTATGGAGTTCACCACCTCAACAATTCGCTGTCACAGTTCCTGAAGAGAAGCAGGCAATGGTGGGACATACACACAGCCTTTCACATACCCTCACAGATAGAAATCATAGGGGGTAAGGTCCGGTGACTAGGCGACTACAGAAGAACATGGTCGTGTTGTCCACCTCTGCCAAACCAGCAGTCGGAAGGTGTTGTTCAGGTACCATTGGACCTCAATGTGGAAATGTGGTGAGGCATCGTCTTGCATGAAGATGAAGTCATGCAGTTGGGGAAGCACCCAGTTTTTGAGCATGTCATGGTAAATTGTTCCTGTAACTCTGTGCTTGATGAAAAAGAATGGTCCATAAACTTTGCGGACAGAAATATTGACCTTTGGTGAGTTGTGTTTCTGTTCAACAGTGGCCTTAGGAGCTTCAGCACCCCATATGTGCATATTACGGCGATTCACCTTCCCGGAAAGATGGAACATTATTTCATCCGAGAAAACCAGCCAGTCAGCAAAACCATCTTGTTCCATGGCCTCTAACAATGCAGTGCAAAAGTTAACCTTCTGCTGTAGTCCTCGGGTTGCAATGCCTGCAGCTTGTAGGGCTTCAGATAGAGATGGTGTCTCAGAACATGCCATACTGTTGGTTAAGGAATGCCCAGTTCATGGGTTGCACATGTGGTGGACTTCCTAGGGCTTCGTTCAAAGGTTGCTCAAATATGCTCCACATGCTCCGCCAATGTGCAGGGATGACCCATACATTGCTGTGTGCATATGCACCCATCCTCGACGAATTTGCAATGCCACTCATAAATTTGCTTATGACGTGGTGGCTGCTTTCGGTAATGACGGCAGAAAGTATGTTGCACTTGCACAATGGACTCACATTTTGCAAATTACAGGACACAAAACGATCGTTCCTGTAGTATCGGTGCCATTTTTCGGCAGAGCTGCATCCAGCGCTGACCCATGGAACTTCAAGGCGGTCTATTCCAAACTTTGAAACGTCCCGAGTCCAGTGGTTGGAATTGTTTTTCCATCTTGTGTGGTTTGCGGGAAATAAATTTGTGAAATCTGCTCCTTAGTTTTGAATAACCGTGTATTTAGGCAAGCAACTTTATAAAGGCAGTATTAAGAGCAGATAAGATGAATTTTATTCCCATTTTTAGTGGAAATAATAATTTGTATTAGATACGCATTATGTAATCAGTTTTGAGATAATATTTAGTTGGACATAAATTCAATTCAAATTATACTTCCTAAAAGAATAGACAAAGTTATCTACAAGAAGTTTACATATCATCTAAGAGCAACATAACAGTTTCAAGACATTCTTAAAGACTAGAAATGAAACTATTAGAGAAGAATTAAATACACAAGAACCTTGTTTATCGAATATGGTGCAACATAGTCCGGATTAACGAAAATCTGGAAACGAACTATTAAACGAATACAACCTTTGATGTATGATATTGAAATATGGATCACTGCAAAAGCAGAAAAGATTGAAAACCATCTGTGATTGCTATCAAATCTGTCATGAAAACGACTGAAACATAATGGCACAAACTTTAATTTTGTTCTTCTGCAACAATGACCATGACTTTCTCTACTCTTGTACAAACTAATTTAACAAACGCTTATTCTCCATCTAACTATGCACTGAATATCTCTGAAAGATTTAATACCACAAAAGATTTATTTTGACAAATTGTGTACTTTAACGAGATATACATATCTGTGTGGTAAGATTTTGCTCATCTCTTAAGGTTTACCAGTTAATCAAGATAAACATTTGCAGAAACTATCTTACTGCTAATTTTCTTGTAGGTGCAAGGGGAATATGGTAGACTTTAAGCGATAGTCAAATATTTTAAGAGCTGGTTGCTATGTGGAGCATTCCATTCTCTTTGTATGTCCACAACATAAAAAAATGAATAACGAATTCCCATGATGGTAGATTGAGTCACATTTTTTGACACTCGCCTTCACTAATTAAATGTTCATTTAATTAGTGAAGGTGAGTGTCAAAAAATGTGACTGAATTTACCATCATGAAGAATACTTCACGGTTAATAGTGTTTCTATTTTTAATCTTTAATGAATTCACATTTGAGAAAAAGTGTAAGTATTGGAAAATTCAAATGAACAAGGAATATCTCGGAAATAGTTCACTCAAAAAAGGGCAAATTGTGTGTTTCAACGAGATCTACATTTTTGGTCTAAATTCTCTCTCTCTCTTACTGTTTACCACTTACACAAAAGTTATTCAGAATGAAGAGGACTTTTGGGGACATTCCCAAAAAATTCAAGATATGTGTTTAATTTTTCATGAAAATATCTTAAACATATGATATTTTAATAAAAACTGTTAGTCATTTTTGAGAAAATCAAAATTTTCGAAAAATTTTCCATGTAAAGGATAGTCTAGAGTGGGGGGGATTTTCTTTAAAATCTTTGTGCGCATCTTTGAAAGACACTGAACCTAAGTACCAAGTTTGGTATGTATCCGAGTTTTCGTTTTTGAGTTACGCTGTTCACAGACACACACATGGACCTTTTTTTTTATTCAGGGTCCTCAAAACATGTATTTCCGGTGAAATCTCAGTATCAAACTTTTGGGTGGAATGCAATACTTCCCTACTTACTATACGTAGTAGAGAAAATAATAAAGAAATTGGCAGTAGCAATACCATTTCTGCAAAGACCACCTTGATATAGAAAAACAAGTTAATTTATTAAGTGTTCAAAAGAAGCAGAGCTAGCCGCATGGCAGAAGATATTTATAGTGAAGTTTAGGTACATATTAATGGATTTTGGCATGCCACTTGGCAATAACCCTAACTTGAAGTTGGCAAGCAAACTATAGAGAGATGAGATCCTAGCATTTACAATAACAATCATCAAGCAGTCAATGGATGTGTGAAACATGTTTTATGGAACATAAAAGTGCATGCGACTCAATTTTTATTAGTTTTAATTCTCATTTGAGTGCTTCATTGTGAAGTCACAATCATTCTAATAAAATCTTCTACCAGGGTTCAGAAAACAGAATGTTAACTCTACCTTGTTGCCTCCTTGGTCAACATATCTTGCAGTATTATTGTAGACTCTGAGCATAGGAACTATACCATTGGATGTTCCGTTGGTTCCTGCTATATATGAACCAGTTGCTCTGATGCAATGAATATGTAGCCCAATACCTCCTGCAGACTTGGAGATCAATGCACATTGCTTGAGCGTATCATATATTCCTTCTATGCTGTCCCCTTTCATTGCCAAGAGAAAACAACTGAAAGCAATACAAGTGTAATTACACAATGGCATATATGCATGTTTTGATTTTGTTACAGAAATTAATAACATTAGGCTGTATACAATGTCATGGAGCTCCTATAAAATTGCTGAACCTGATAAAATTACATGTTAATTAAAGGGATAAAGTTATATGTAAGAACCTTTTCACTGGTTTCCATAATTTGTATACTTTCCTCCATTTTACATTTTTTTGGTGGTTTGCAGAGGAATGTAAAATAGGAGTTTCATTGTGTTTAATTAAAACTACTGTTATCAGTATGGAGAGAGACAGAACATGCACTAACAGAAAGTGTTTTAATATATTTATTAAGTACAGGCGGTCGCTGTATGGTGGGGCCACAGATCGCACGTATGCGTGCACTGTAGTAACCTTGGTATTTTGCCACTGCGCACTAGTAATGAATTACCTGCTCAAGCCTATGTTTATCAGCTGTGTTACAGTCATATTGCATCAGTTGCTACCTTTTGTTCATGCTGTAAGCACTAGAGTTTGTGCATCTCAAAGGAGAAGGTTTATTCAAGACATCAATGTTGTATGTAATTTGCTTAAGAGTGTTCTTGTTATTGTTCTTGTCTTATTAGTCCACTGTAATGCCTACTGACAAATTCACGCTTGAACAACAAATTTTTTATGTACAATGCATATGTAAAAACTGAAATATGCAGACAGGTGTATAGACAATTTCAGGACAAATTTTCTGCATTCTCGTTCCAGGTAGAGAAACTGCTAGATATCTGGTTAATAATAAGTTTAGGACAACGGGATCGCTAAACATTAGCAAAAACAAAATGTTCTAACGGAAGAAAAATTTGAAGAAATTAGCGCATCGTTCAATCCCTAAAAAATACAGTTTATAGGAACAATCCCCATAACATAGATGCCCTGTGTTCTAGGGGTACCATGCTAGCCTCTAGTTCCAGAGGTCGCAGGTTCAAAGCTGGTGGAGGGCGATGTATTTTTTGGGGGGTTTAAAAAACCTTAGCATGGTTTCCTTTATAATGAAGTAAAGCCGGTTTATCATGTCGTAGATTTATGGCATAAGAAAGAACCTCAAGCCTGATAAAGAGGTCTCTGAGCAAAATTTGTGGTCTTTCACACCCAATATAGAATGGGACACTAAGAACCATAACAGCTAAAGAGTGTCCATAAATAAACTCAATTTCAAAACCCACACCATAGAGGAACTTAACAGAAATTATGAGAATTATGCAAGAAAAGTTTATGAGTGTGAATGGAAATTTAATCTGAAGATGCCAGGAATGCCTAAATGCAAATGGACATCCCTTTCCACACTTATAACAAGGTTAATACTCATTATAGTGCATGTTACTATCACTTGTGAGTAAGTAACATGGAAGATTTAAAACAGAAAACCCTCCAGTGTAACAGACAGTGCACAGAGCATGTATATACGTGAACTGCAGCTCCACAATATAGCAAATGCTCGTACGATACTGTATTCAAATTAGTAATGAAACTGACCATACCTTGACAACTGTGGTCTTGGAGTCCCAGCACTAAATAAAGTTGGTGATGCATGTGTGAAGTAGCGTTCTGACATCAGGTTATATGTTTCTATGGCAGCATCTATATTTTCTCCATGAATGCCAACAGCAACACGCATCAACATATGTTGTGGCCTCTCCACCACTTTACCGTTGATGCGAAGCAAGTATGAGCGTTCCAATGTCTGCAATAATATAGATTGTTTTATTACCCCACTTAAAAAAATTTGATGCTATATTCACATGACATTCTCTATTCACTATCCTAGAAACTACTCTTGCCAAACCTTATTCTTCAGTCTACTTCTTGTTTAATCAAGATAAACTTTCATTAACATTTACACATTCGTTGTAGGTATAAAGACACAGTAGAGCAAAGCAATAGTAAAATTATTCAATAACTGAATTGCTATTTGAAGGCGACCACAAGAAAAAATGAATTGTGACTCACTACTTGAAAAAAGTAAAAGTATTTGAAAATTCAAAACAATAACAATGAATCAAAATTTGTAGGCTTTCACAATCAGTGTCAATATTAAATGAAGTATTATCTGGCCTTTTGCGCCGTGATCTACTGGGCTCCTTCCCAGACATTTTGTCTGTGGCTACGGCAGACATCTTCAGTGGCAGTGGCGAGGTCGAAGTGTTCTGGCAGAAGTTTCAACAGCAACTGTGCTTGATGCCCTCTGGACTGCAGTATTTATACCAGCGGCTGGTGGGGATTGGCGGTGGGCTGGACTTGGGTAGAGGGAGTGCTGCGTTCTGCTGGCATCTGATTGGTTCGGGTAAAATATTTGATTTTGACTTTTGTTAGTGCTGCTTGCCATTTTCTGCTTAGTTTTAGACCTTCCTCCTTACGGTTAGTTTTTATGCTTCTGTATTTCAATGGCTTTGCGATATAAATGTGAATGGTAATGAGAGGTTGATGCCAGGATATCTGTGTTTTCATACTGAATGATATGTTCTCCTTCTTTGAGTATGGCATGTTCTGTAATTGCCGATTTTTCTGTTTGACCCAGATGACTATCTTCTGTGTTCGTTAATGGAAATTTTTATGCTTCGTTGTGTAGTTCCAACATATACTTTACCACATGAACATTCTGTATACTCCCTACTGTGTACAGTGGATCTCTAGAATCTTTAGCTGAATGGAGTGTACTGCAGATCTGTTTGAAAATGGTGTCAATGTTGTGGTATCTGAGTAATTTGCAGCTCCACATATAGAATTCTTAAACTTTGTTGCTAGATATCTGCTTATGAAGGGACTTTAATGCACTGTTCTTCAACACCTTGTTAATTAGTTACTTGCTCCTAAAATAAAGCCGCAATGTAGACTAATCTAATTTTCACACTACCTAATAGGCAACTTGAATTGTTGGTGTCAGCACTTAAAACCTTTTTTTGGCAAAGTTAATGAATATGTCACAGAGAAAGGTGTTTAAACAATGAAAAATATAATATGATGTATAGATTTGATGAAAACATTCAGGTTATTTCAATCCACTTCTTAGGAAAGAGCATGGAAACAGAGGTGCCCTTACATCTAAATAAAGAATGCAAATAAATAATTTGTAAATAATTCACTATGAACCATAGAAATTGACGGGTAGCATTCGGATTGAGCTGTAACAATATGGGCTCCTACAGAGAGAGCCAAAAAACTATGAACCGGCTGCGCGATGATTTTCTTGTCTGCATCCTCGACACTTGTTGCCGCCTACTGCTATCATAAAAAGGCACGGATGAAAACATACAACATTTTTAAAACTACTTTTAAAGGCTTTACGTACCAACTTTATGAAAGGAGATGCGGAAACTAGCCACCATCGTTGTCGATACATTTTTGGCACCTCTTTAATAAACTATCCACCATTCGCTTTAGTTCACCTTGAGAAATGCTGATTTCCTGGCAGATATTTTGTTTTAATTCTTCCAGGGTGTGTGGGTTTGTCTTTTACTCTTTATGTTTTAAGTTACCCCAGGGATAGAAAATGCAGGGGGTTAGGTCAGGGGACCAAGGGGGCCACAAATCTCTACTAATAATTGTCCTCATAGAAATATTGGCTGTATGAGCTAATGCAGTCTTGTTGATAAAGGCAAAATCATGCTCCCTGTTTGTTAATTCTCTAAAAAAAAAAGGGGGCAAAATTGTATTCCTGTATGTACGGGTGTCAACTGTTGACTAAAAAAAGAATTGGCCCTTTAACTCTTTCTCCGCTCATGGTGCACCATACAACAATATTTTCATCATGAAGGGATAAATTATCAACAATATTAGGTTTGTCAGAGCTCCAATAACGATTATTTTGTGTACACACATCCATGAAGGTGGAACCAAGCCTCGTCCGTGAAAAATATTAAATATGGATCTATTTCACCATTGTGTACATTGAGACTCCACTGACAAAATGTGCACCCAATTACAGGATCATCTGCCACTCAGTAATTTGGTAGCTCTTTGTGCAGGGCCATAAGAAATGCCTGCCCGTTGTGAAAGACGCCTAAGTGATTTTTGGGGGGAATTCTCCAAACGATGATTGATGTAATCTTTCTTTGGTAAGAACGTACGCTGTCTTTTGGATTTCTTAGCCTGAACACTTCCTGTGGTCTGAAATTTATTGTAAAGTTCATAAATTGTTGTACGGCCTGGAACTTTTAAACCTGAAAATCTTTCTGCAAATCGTACTTTCACTTGGAGAGTTGACCGAGTTAACACATATGAATCATAAATACATACATGCTGTGCAGTAGAAAACATATACTGTGGCATAATATACTTTGTGACTAAGTACAGGACAAAATAATAAATAACTCATAATAACTGAACTACATCACATCACCGTCAACTCAATACTGCACTTCACACTGCAGAGCAAAACCACGTCAACAGCGTGACCTTGTTTGTAGCAACAGTGCATTATCATGTTTCCACAAGCCCAGTGGAAAAACACTGCGCAGCCGGTTTGTAGTTTCTTGGCTCTCCCGTAATTTTTGCAAGTACTTTAAATTCAAATAGCAAAGCTAACTGAAGTCTCAACTTCAGCTTTATAACAAAAACATTTGACACCAAAGTCCAAAAAGGTTCATCTGTGCTCTATTACTCATACTTTTGTTTTCCTCACATCACTCTCTACAAGAACTAAAGAAAGGACGTTCAAATAGTTTCTATAATCTCTTATCTGATATCCTGAAAATTGCCGGATCCCCCCCCGTTTCTAGCACTTAAGAAGTTCTTCCTCCCATATGTTTAGTTTAATTTTGTGATTTCCAGTTGCATTAAAGCCCCCACCCTCTAGCTCCATCTTCATGTTCTAGAATCCTTTTTGTATTTGTGATAAAAACTATCAACACACGACTGATTATCTTTAGCTTATTACACATTTGTGATGGTTTCATTTTTTCAACTTATCACATGGGGCTTTTGACTTATTTAACAGCAAAAGGAATTGCTTAAGAACAGTCAAAAATTATTCCAAAGATTAATTTCCTCAGCCATTTTTAACTGAAAGAGCAGGATTTATTAACCGTTGTATGTGGAAGCATATGAAATACAAGTATTATGAGGGACATCCAATAAATAAATTTCTCTATTTTATAAAAAAAATTCTACACAATTTACCATGTTAAAATAACTTCATTTACATTGTACAAACCTTCTGTTACTTTTCTGCATAGGCGCCATGTTTTTTCAAGCATTTTTGGTAACGTGACAAGTTTTTCCAAACCAGTGTTGTACCAGGTTGGGTCCTATGCTCATAACCAGCTGTCCACTTCTGATTTGACTTCATCATGCATGTTAAAGTGTTTACCTCCAAGATGACTTTTGAGTTGGGACAGAGGGAGGGGCGGCAGGGTAATCACCCGAGGCAAGATCCGGTGAATATGGAGAATGTGAGAAAACCTCCCAGTTGAATCTTCTGAGCTCCGCCTGCATCATTCAAGCCGAGTGGCTGAGCATTGTCCTGAAGGAAGAGTACTTTGCAAGACAAAAGTCTGGGACATTTTCTTTTGATGGCACATATGGCATTACACTGATGAAGTCAAATCAGAAGTGAACAGCTGGTTACGAGCAAAGGACCCGCCCTGGTACAACACTGTTTGGAAAACTTTTATCACGTTACCAAAAATGCCTGAAAAAACATAGCGGCTATGTACAAAAGTAACAGGAGAATTGTACAATGTAAATAAAATTATTTCATGATAATTTGTGTGTAATGTTTTTTATAAAATAGTAACACTTACTTATTGGACGTTCTCTTGTACATATTTGCATGCAACCTATCATGTAACTTATTCAAATCTGTGCCAAAAGGCATCCAGTGAAAGATTGCTAGATTAAGGCTAACTTTTTGTATCATTTAAAATAGATTAATCATGCTTTAAGTGTATTCTTAAAGATTACAGTTTAAGATAAAGACTAAGTCAAGACTTAACCCTTTATTGCCAGAATTATTTTGTACATATGTCGCTCTTCCTCCAATTTCAACCGGTTTTCATATCCCTTTCAGCAGCGGCGGCACCACCACCACCGCCGCCACCACCACCACCAAAGTGATTTGAATAGCTGTGATTGTTAAAGCAAGATGAAACGGACTGGTCATCCATTCAAAGCCAAATGTGGTAACTTCGAGTCATGACTACAGTCAAATGCGTCTGTGGTAAAGGATGGGGATAGGCCCAAGTAAAATAACTGGCACACTTGGATACTCACAGGGTTACATTTGTACTGAATCAATGGCAATGATAGTTTTCAGCAAACTGCTAGAATTGCAACAGGACCAAACTTCAGACAAATCAATTCATCTCTTCATGCGAAAATAAGTAAGCAATCCAAACTATAAGAAACATTATTTAAACCCTAACCATAAACTGTCATGCATGATATACGAGGTGTGATCAAAAAGTAATGGGAATTTTTGTTTTTCTTACAGAATTTTTATTTAATCAACATCAACTTTGTCCCCTTCAAAATAATCCCCCTAGATATAATACACTTGTGCTAGCGCTTTTTCCAATCTTGGAAGCACTTCTGGAACTCACTTTTTGTTATAGTGTTAAGCTCCTTCAGTGATTCTGTTTTATCTCATCAATGGTGGCAAAACGTCATCCTTTCATTGTTCTCTTCAGCCTTGGGAATAGAAAGAAGTCGTAGGGGGCCATGTCCGGTGAATGCGGTGGCTGAGGCAGCATATCGGTTTTGTAGCTGTAGTGGGTGCATTATCGTCATGCAATCAATTTCCACAAGTGTTTTGCCACAATTCTAGACTTTTCTTCAGATTGCTTCACGCAAACAGCGCATAACTACAAGATAGTATTCCTTATTGACCATACAACCATAAGGCAGGAACTCCTGATGCACTATCCCATTGTAATCAAAGAAAACAGTGAGAAGAACCTTCACATGTGATCAAACTTGTCGAATTCTTTTTGGTCTTGCCCCTTCAGGCAGTTACCATTGGGACGATTGGGCTTTAGTTTCGGCATTATACCCATGTTTCGTCACCTGTTATAACCTTCTTTAGAAGTTCTGGATCGCTTTCGACTTCATTCAGCAATTCCTGAGCAATGTCTACTCAACGTCATTTTTGGTCAAAATTCAACAATTTTGGAACAAACTTTGCTGCTACACATTTCACGCCCAAAACATCCGAAAAAATTGCTTGGCATGAGCCAAAGAATATGCTGACATCATCTGCAACCTCTCTGATGGCGATTTTCCAGAACCATTTTCTTTACTTCTTCCACATGTCATCAGTAATCGATGTGCTAGGGCATCCAAGGCGGTCGTCTTAACCTAATTTGAAACGTTTATACTACTCATAAACTCTTGTCTTACTCATAATAGATTCGCCAAAAGCCACAGTTAACATTTCGAATGTGGTGCTGCACTTTATTCAATTCTTCAAGCAAAATTTAATGCAAATTCTTTAATATATTTTTTTGAAAGTAAAAATTTGCCGAGCACTTGAAAACACGTATAACTTTTTCGACCATCGACTATAAACTAAATATTCAAAACAGCTGAAAATGCAAACATACACCAGGAACACGTTTACCAACAAGTTAAAACAAAAGTTTTGAACATCAGAAGTATAAAGGTCGAAAATTAAAAAAATTCCCGTTATTTTTTTATCACACCTCGTATGTATTACATGTTTGTACAATCGGTTTTATGTCTTAGGAAAAACAATAAGAACACTTACCTTGAAACCAAAATAATTGTAGCTAAAATCCCGATCATATATGATGGCAGAGTTGAGACGATCTGCATTCCTCATGATGATTTCATGGTGGTAATCAGATATCATAGGTGATACCAGCTTGGTTTTTGGATTTATCATTTTATGCAAGTCATCCATCACCTCTGAAAATATATTTTTTGTTGATAATAAGACTGGTTGGAACAACAGAGGCTAAACTTACACTGCTTTTCCACTACACTATGGCAAGTAAAGTTGGGGCTTTTGGAAGTAGGTGGTTAATGCATTTCATATTCTTTTTCTGCTTCTCTCTTTTGTCACCTGCTCCATTCTTATTTAACTCTTTTTCTGAAGTTGTATATGAAATAAATCTTGATCACCCCAGCAAGATACAATCACAAGCCTTTGCCTTAGTGCTATTATTATTATTATTATTATTATTATTACAACTTATGAGCTTAAGCTTTGTTAAATTTTTATGTCCCATATGAAAATGATTGCATCATAGAGATCTGCATGGGCTTGGGCTTAGGCCTGGCCTGGGTTTAATTTGAAAAATGTTTCTCGGGCTTGGGGGATTACACGTAACATATGCATTTTATTTGTCATGTAAATATCTTAAACATATGACATAATCAAGATCATTAGCGTCATTTTTTATGAAATAAAAAATAACATTTTTTGCAAGTAAAGGGAAAATAAAGACAAAAAAAGATTAATTTATCACATTTTTTGGCTTGCGATGTTGAGAAGTCCGGAATCCATACATCCTTTGCAGTACATTGTAATACTACTGCTCGCTTCGGTCTATTGCGAATAATGTTATAGCATGTCAGGTGCAAACTCTGTCTCCCTCCATCCACCCACACCCAGGACATCCTGGACAGAGTGCAGTAATACATGCATGTGGCCATAAGGCTGCTTACTACATGGGAGCTCCAGGACCTCAGCCACCACTATTTCTATAAAAATGCTCTTCAATTGGTCCCAAGGACTTAAGTGCATCCCTTACCATGCCTTCCAGCAGTTGAAAAAATCTCTATGCTGTTACCGAAATCAAACTCAAGTCCCTTTGCAGAGCAGGCAGAAGGATTTTGTGGAATAATAACAGTAAATAACTGCAAAATAATTTTATTTAACACAAATTTAGATAATTGGGCTGGTTGGTACAGTATAACCTATTCTCGGGCTCAGATCAGGCTGGGCCTAAGAATTTCAGCCCACGCAGACTCTATTGCATCATACAGTATGTCCAGCCAGGAAACGCCACCTGCTAACCACAGAGGAAGCATGGCAGAGAGTCTAGGTTGATGATAGACAACAGTCTCTGAAACATCTTTCAGTAAGTTCTGGTGTAGAAGGTGAAGCTAGAGTAATAAAAATTTAAATTTATTCATGTAAATGTCAAAAAAGCTTGGCTGTGTTTTCCCAAAAATAATTAAAATTTTTCTATCACTATTACACAAATGCACAGCCAACACTTCATTTGCATGAATATATTATGACAGCTCCAGCAAATTTGTCCTTCACTGCTCACCAGCAACTGGTTGGAGGGGGCGTGGCACTCTTCCTGGCATAAGTGCTGGGAGAGTCTTCGAGACACGACCAGATGGTTCTGGATGCTATCTTCCCCCACTTACCACGAACATTCTGGAACTTGCCGACAATGGTATATAAGCGAGCCTGCTCACGAGGCAGTCATTGAATTTGTGTTGTTGATGTAACATAAATTGCTGTTCTTCAAGTTCTGAAGTACAGTGAGTGCTGCTCAGTGTGCAATTAGTGAAGTCTAATGTTCGATACTTCAGTGAGTGAAGTGGAAGGAACTTTAATGTGTGATTCATTCCACTGCCATGTGCAAAACAAAGTGAAGTAATAGTGAAGACTGAACTATATACCTGCCGTTGAAACGTTGCACTTGACAGCTAGAGATTAAGTTGGTACACTCGCAAAAAAGAGATGAAAAGCTTTAACCATTAGACGTCCTAAGCCAATCACAAGGCAGCATTTTGGGTGGTCTATGACAAAGCAGAAGCGGAACTAGAAGCAGCTCTGTTGCCAAATGTAGCTATTTCCAACCATGTGTTTCAGTTTGTGAATCTCTAGTACGTGTGTCAAGTATTTTTTGCAAGTTAATATTGTTCATTGTTATTTATATTTGTGCTTATTGTTATTCATTTATTTTTCATTTGTATTATTTATACAAGATTTGAAGTGTAGCAATGTCTCAAAAACAATGCCAATCACCGAGTGATGATTCACAACATGAAGATCCTTTGCGTCGAAATGTGCCACCTAATAGTCAGGCATTGGAACTGTTAAGATGGACCAGGGAATTCTATGAACAGGAGGAGTACATGAAGGTTCATGGGCATCCCTCTATTCCTGCTCATAAAGCCGTACAACAAACTGCAGCAGCTCTGAACTCATCACAAGAACTGTTATTTACAAGGGAGTGAAACTCCAAGAGAAAGAGAACAAAATTCCTGAACCATCTGGAACGCAGTGCGAGTGAAATAACTTTGTTTCTATATTGTCAAAAGTGCTAATTTATTCTACATAGGTTGCAAGGTTTATGCCGAGTTATTTTCAATTAGCAATAATAATACAAAATAGTTAGTATTCAATGTTTGCTGCTTATGTACAGTTTTTCTATGTGGCTTAGACACGATAGAAAGGAGAACAATCAGCTGTTAATGTTTACTAACCACTCTGGCAATGTTGCAACCACAATATAGCCAACGTTACACGAAGCCACACGAACGTCATGTGCAAAGATTCAACGGCGGGGGTATAAGTCACACTAGTAAAAGGAAATGAAGCGACAAACTGAATTAAGTCACACTAGTAAGGTGAAGTGACATTAAAAACTGAACACTATCACAATATTGTAATATTTCACTTCCAGCTACATTATGTTTTCTCCATGTACTAGGGCAGGGGTTTTGTGGCACAAATAGCTTTAGCCAATGAGGGAGAAGGCATCTTGGAGAGTGTATACATTCCTGTGGAGTGAGCTGTAAAGAAATTGGTGAAGAAGTTACTTTATTAACACCTTGATTATATAGGCAGATTATGATTGTTGGATAAATTTGCACTGGACAACTGAATGTTTAAAAACGGAAGGCACTTTGCCTTCAATCACTGTGCACTAAAATAAGATAGCTTTTAATTCTACAAAATGAGTTAAGGGAATTTTAAGATAAACCACAATTTTTTTATGAATAAGAGTAGCAACTTACCACTGAAAGTTTTCTTTGTTTCCTTATGAAGATTGGAAACAGCTATCCTTGCCGCCAAGATGGCATAATCCGGATGTTTGGTGGTCATTGTGGCTGCAGTTTCTGCTGCCAAGTTATCCAGTTCCACAGTGGTTACTCCCGAATATAAACCACTTACAACCTTCATAGTGATAAGTGGCTGAAATTAAATAAAATTAATAAGCATATTTATAGATATTTACTGCTAAAGTGCAATTAATACATTTAATCCACATGCATTATGCTCACAGTAGAGGTAGAAGGATAATGTAATCGTAATTTTGGAATAGTTCCTAAAATGGAACCACTCCAAAACAATAACAGGTCGACTTACACAGTTCCAAACAGTCCTCCAAATTTACAATAATGCAACCATTGGAATATTTCATAACTGGTTCCAAAAGTAACACTCTGGTCAAAGAAAGTACATGAATTACAATAGTTACAGAAATACGGGACCAGGACTGACAACTCAGTCTACACACTTGCAACCCGGGAGTCAAGCTCATGGGCTTTCCATTAGGGATGGTGTCTGTTTTATATACCCCCCTCTGCATGGTCGAGGCTGGGCAAGGACATCATCCTCCCCTCAACCCCTTCCACACAGGGATGAAAGTGGATATGCCACTTACGCACGCCAGGCCAATAGGGAAAATCCTATCGGGGTAGACTACTGAATAACCTCAATGGGCCAACAGTATGTCTAGGTACCATCTACCAGCTCTCTCTCATGGTTCGTGCCGGAGAGCATCTGGGCGTCTCACAACCCCGCCTGGGCGGATAAACCAGCCAGGCGTATCCAATCTCCCATGGGTATCGGGAACCACTGCCCCGAGTCCAACCCGTTCCGAACAGAACGTCAGAAGTACAAGCGCTCAGGATCCGCAGCGCTGCACCATGGCAGCTGAAGAGGTCGGAACCCCCCCTTACGGAAGCAATGGTTACAAGCATGTGTATGATGCAAGACTTTGGAACCATTCCACTTTGGTGCTTCTAAGTTCCAATAGAGGCCAATGCCCACCGGATATCCAGCCAATCAAATTTAATTATGTTATTGAGCTCTTACTGTACATAGTATACTCTCGATTACCTCTGCGTAGTTTATGGATTACCCATGCATGGCTTGGGTTTTAGTACTTATTAATTTAAGTACTTTAGTAGTATTAATTTAGTTCTTATTAATACAAAGTTACAAAATAGTATGACAAAATTATACTGTAATTCAAACCAAAACAGTAAGAAGGAAAAACCTTTGTGAAAGAATGGGAAAATCTGAGCCACTGCTATAATTAATTATATTCTTCCAGGACTTCAAATTCGAACATACTTTCATTAGTTACACCAACAACAGAACGCAACTGTGTATCTTCCTAATGTATTAAAGTTTGAGCTAGAGTAGGACATTCCCCACTTCCAAGGTAATTTTATTTTGTTTCATCTTTTTTTAAGCTAATGTGTTCGTATAATGGGAAACCATGAGAACTGATGATCCAAAGTGTGAAGGTTGGGTGCAGAACAATATAAAAGCAGAAGAAAGTGAATATAGTGAAAATGCTTCAGACAATTTAAATCCAGATTTTTTGTGATTCTGTTAGTGACACAGATGCCGAAGGAGAAGATGGTGAACAGTAGATTAGATATTTGGCAGGGAGATGAACAGAGGGACATACTCCTACCTGCCCACACCAAAACCTTAGGTTTACTGTACAGTTCATCACCTCCCTAAACACAGTCTTGGAAGACCATAGATTCGGTTTTTACTCGATACTATCTCATTTGGATCAACATTCCAAATTGATTGTATCTATTTACTTCCAGTGCTTCAAACTGAGTATTAAATACGAGGCCTTTTCCTGCTCTACACCTCACATCTTGCGTCTTCTAAGAGACCCATCATCTGCAGGTGTTTTTTAAAATTCCCATAATCATCATCAGACACATAATGTGCCTCACTTCCTACTTAATTTAAGCACTGCAGTGCTCCTTCTATGACATGGCTATTGTATCAGCTTTCCTTGTCTTTGTTTCTGGATATGTTTCCAGTATTCTATATGTGTGTCTGAATAGATCTGTCCTTACCAATAATTTGGTAATACTCAAGACAGGTCCTGGGCCTATAAATGGGGTCTGCGCTCCCATTTTAGACAGCCTGTCCACATTTTCATTTCCAATTACCATTGTGTGGCCACAGACAAGTCTATTGCATGCCCCTAGCGTTTCAAGGGATTCTCTACTTCCTTAACAATCTTTGATGTTGTGAAGGGTGCTGATAGCACCTGCAGTGCTGCCTGGCTGTCTGAGTATATCCAGATACAATTCATGTAGGACCTCTTCTCACTCTCCACTACACAAGTCCTGATGGCATATAATTCTGCCTAGAATACTTTGGTCAAAGCTGTCAAAGCTCCCAAAGGATACCAATTCTCCAATTAGTGAAGGGTAATAAACAGAATGCAGTGAAGAAATGGGGCCTAATGCATCAGAAGAAAATTAACATTAAGTTATTATACAGTAAGGTGATGTGGGTAGCATTATGCATTCCCCAAACAGAATGTTGGCTTTCGTGACCAAGATTGCTGCTTATCTCAGCTCCTCAATTTCCAAATGATGCTCGGTGGGCACTGGTCTTACACTGACAACTTAAAATCTGCACCCCCCATGAGCGGGATCAAACCCGGGTGCATGCTGTGGCCAAGTACCAAAGCTCCACCATCTAGCCCACTCTCTGACAAATGAATTGCAGAAGTGAGGAAAATACTAAAGCAACTAAATCAAATTTAATATCAGGAACTTGATACTAAAGAACTGAAGGCATTTATAGGATTGTTATTCCTTACTGCAATTTCAAATAAAATCAGGAAAATTTAGAGGCATTGGTTGTGAGATATTAGTGTGTTACGTTCTTGAAAATAATAAGTGATTTTAGTTTGCATTTGCTTTGATGATGCTACTGTTACCAGAATAAGTAACACACCCAAGATAAACAAAGGCAGCCCCAAGCACATGGCCGCAGTGAATACCCTCAATGGCCCATGTCTGCAACACTCGCTTAAGAGTAGAAAATAGATCCTATCTTTTCTTTGTTATTATTTTTAAAATGTGCCAATGGATATGTTGAATAATTCCATTGCAATACCATATATTTTCATTGTAATTTGAAAACAGAAACCAATCAGTTTACAGAAACTGAACAGTGATCATGACATGAATGCGAACAAAAACAATGTCAGTGAGGAATGAGGCAATGGCTATGAGCATTCAGTTACAAAAAGCACCCAGAGATAAACTATTGAAAACTGGTTAGAAACAAATGGTTTTAAATATGTTTCACAGTTGATGGAGCATCTGGGAATTCCAATAAATGAACTACTTGGCGAAATTAATTGCAGAGTACACCAGTGTTTCAGGAGCCAGTGCCCTGCATATGCAAAAAAATTTAAGGAGTCTGGTGGTGTTAAACCACTGTGCAAAAAGCCTAAAATAGTTTTAGGAAAGGTAGATGATTCTGTCCTTTGTGCAATTCACTATAAATGACCATGAACCATCAACAATAAACAAAGTTAGAAACACAGAATCAAACTGAAAAATTCTATGCCATAGCCAAGATTTGAACCTAATTTATGTTTGGTTGCTCTAACCAACCAAGCTACCATGCTAGAGGCACAAATCCTAACATTAAAACTGACAAATAAAAAGTGAGTTTTCACAGGAACCAGCAGGAATAAGGGTTCAAGTTTTTTCTGAATTTCCTCACAATTCACCATACAAGTCAGGTAGTTGAAGAAACAAAAATGCCAAAGATCAAAGGTGAGGTAGATGCCCTTGAAAAATTTACCACATATTCCAGTAGCCAATGTACTCCTAGGTGGCGTCTTGCAATGCTCTGCTGAACATTTCACTTGTTAATTCATCTGTAATACATATGTCAAACCATCCACAGCAGGAAAAATTGTCTTAACCTAATCAAAGTATCCAGCATTAAGTGAAACATATTTGCCTAGAAAGATGTTGAATGACTGCATTTGACAAATCATATCTGTCATTCTTTGATGTTCCGAGTGTCGTGGTAACAATAAAAAGACAAACAGCTGTGTTGTACACACATTACTTGTTTGTGGAGACTGTACAGACTATATCTGCCTGAATTGTCCAATTTCAGTATAAATTATGATTTATAGTTATTTATCATTAGCTTTATTGCTCAATTTTTATATTCAACATTTAAGTGTTGTATGATAAAATAAATGGATAGAAAACGTCAAAAAAAATTTTCCAAGCTAAAATCAAACTTTCAATACACAAATTCGTTCTTCATGTATGATTTATTGAAACAATATTAGAAGCACACTTTGATCTGGAATACAAAAATATAACAGGATTTTAAGGCTGGTAGTTAGTGGGAGGAAAAAAAAAAAAAAGACTTGTGCATTCACATGATTTTCTCTACTTTCTATCATTTATTACTGGGCATACAAATTATTCTTGCGAAAGTTTATTTTCCTATCAACTTCATTTTAATTGAGATAAACCCTTTCAGAAATAGCTGCATTACACATTTTTTTATAGATTAAAAGAGAATAATGAGTCAAATGTTTAAGAACTGGGTGCTATATGCTGGCTTTATAATTCCATACTCTTTACAGACACCACAAAAAACAGCTGAAAATCAACTGGACTTAAGTATTGAACAATGCAAATTATGTGCAAAAAAACAAGTTGTTCTGAAATAAAGTGTGTGTTTTAAAGAGATCTACGTTTCACGTACAGTACGTTTTTATCCATTGTTTAACATTTACCAGCTATAAAAAAAAAATCCTTCTGAATGAAGAGGACTTCACAGGCTATTCCCAGAAAATTAATTTTACTGCTCATGTAAAGATATTTGGCACACGATATTTTAAAAATCATTAGTCATTTTTTAAAAAATTTAGATCCATGTAAAGAGTAGTCTGGGGTGGGGGATTTTCTTGAAAATCTTTGTCACACCCTTGGAAGATGCTGAACTTAAATACCAAGTTTGGTGTTTATCTGACTTTTTGTTTTTGAGTTATGCTGTTCAGACATTTTTCTAAAAATGCCTTTTTTGCTTCAGGGACCCGACAATCTGCTCTTAGTTCTCTTCCTTGGTGATGAAAATCATGTGTTATATGTCCAACAATCGAATATTTAATGCCGCCAAAGCCGGTAAGATACTCAGCCTCAAAGCGTAGCTGAGGGATGTTTTTTTAGAAGGAGTGTAGCAGTTGCAACCATTTTCAACAAAGAGAACTAAGAGCAGATTTGCCGTTGGTGCAACCTACCCAAAAATTTGATAGAGATTTCACTAGAAATGCATGTTTGAGGCCCCTGGGCAAATCTGCTCTTAGTTCTCTTTGTTGAAACTGCTACACTCCTTTCCTTCTAAAAAAAATCCCTCGGCTACGGTTTGAGGCTGATTATCTTACCGGCTTTGGCGGCATTAAATGTTCGACTGTTGGACATATAACACATGATTTTCATCACCAAGGAAGAGAACTAAGAGCAGATTGTCGGTACCAATCTCCCTACCTACTGTGTACGTGGAAAAGAAAGTAAAAGAGCATATTTCCCAAGTACATATTGGATATTCTGGTGATTAGAGAATTTAAAATTCTGCACTACTAATCAGTAAATGTAAATACATTTAAAAAAAAATATGGGAGCGGCAGACGGTAAGGATTAGCAAGACGTCCTGATAAAGCATTTTGTTAGAGGGAAAATACATACTGGATCCAAGAAGTCCATGTCTAATCCGTAGCATAGTTTTTGTATTCTGCTCGTTATTTTATCAAAGTGAACTTCTTCCTTTCTTCCACCTGAAACATATAATAAAAAACCAATGACTGAAAATGTAAGACAATTCGCGCCTTGAGGGTAATACCGCTTTCATGCAATTTGCTAACCATAAAACTTTCTTCACTCAAAATTAAACTCCATTTACCTCGCTTTATTACGAACATTCTTCCCAGTTTTTCCACAACCATTTTGAATTATGAAATTCGTACACTTAACAGGACTAACAAACTTATGCTTCTGCTCCGCGTACAAAGAACAACGGAATTAAGACACACACCAGAAATACCGCCAAATTGCCAAAACCCGCGGAAGTCGGCAACAAGCGCTTGCAGAAAGCCACCCGAAGGTGTACGAACACCACGCTTCCAAAGCGAATGTCGCGACCTCTGCCATGCTGATTGCTGACTGCTGAGGCTTGAAACTAAACTAAGATGGAAGTCAGCTGATAAAATAGCAATGCCGAAAATATAAAAATAAAGCAGAATTTTCGTTTCAACGAGCAATTATGTAAATGTAGGAGTTTATAGTGATACCTTATTTAATATTGAGTACCAAATAACGCACATTCGATGTTTAAAACTGGAACATGACCTGAAAACCTAGTAAGGTAGAAGACAGGTTATGAATCGAAAGTTTAGTTGGTTTTAATGAATTGAAATATATATAGCGAAAACAAGCTAACCTTAAATATAAACTATAACTTAGTATCTTACGGTGTTAAAATGTGTTCGAATTAGGGACTGTATTTCGAAAAGTTTATTTTTATGAATTGCACACTAATATCGTAAAACGAACAAGAGAACTCGTGCTCAAAGGTTATGTCTGATACCTATTTCAATTTTGAATGTGATGTAATGATAATAGTTTGGGATCCATAGTTTGATTTTAGATGTGTATTAGTGTTGTGCTCAAACACTATTTCCTGCTGTTATACCAAATAAATAAATTAGGACATAATGCTCTTTTCATTGCAAAATAACTTAAAGCATTTCATAAACAGAAAATTCTCCATATGTACTGTATATCTTTGGGAATTTTTTGTCAATCTGGGTAACTCGGTTAAGCGCTGGCCTTGGAAGCACAAATAGTTACATAAAACTTGTGTATTACCGCATTATTGCTGAATGATTTCTACATATCGAAATGTCAGCTACCATATTTATGACAAAACACCCAACTTAAATTATATAAATGTATAATATATATTGCATGGCAAAATATCTGCTGAAATAGTTATTCTCTCATTTGTGAAGTCATAGTGGGAGCTGCCTTGTAAAACAACTTCTTGGTTTCATTACTTGATAGTATTGAGTAATGCTATCTCTGTTTTAAATGTTGTCTCATTCATACTTCTAATTGGGCAGCACTATGGCCTCTCACAAAAAAAGCCTGGATTCAATGCTAGGGATCAGAGGTGGGATTTTGTGGTAGATAAAATGGCACTTAGAATGAATGTTGTCTGGTTTTCCCCACCATAATTCCATCAATTGCACCATCTTCATCATTGTCATCCCCCCTCCCCCCAGTCTCGAATCTCTGTAAACCTGTGAAGTTAAAAGGGACATTAAAATTAAAAATACTATGGAGGACAGAGAGCAATAGTAATGAACGAGTGTCTCATCCAGCCACCCAAATTTATAAACCAGCATGTGCTGTTACATTCTTTCTGCAGTCAACATATGAAAAAACAATTAATACTGGCACACTAAACTACATGTTAAAGTGATTGACAATTATGAAGGATGGGTGTGATATGGCTAAACACAAAGAGACATTGTTATTATTTAGAGACATTGCATTCACATTCATATTTAATAATACTGTATAAAACATTTGTATGGTATTTTAAGGAACATGTGCCTACATTAATATACATTTGAATGGCCTACCCAATTAAAATGTCCATTAAATTCTAACCTCTTGAATGTCTGTTATTACAATCTATTGGAATGATCTTATAGGTAATTACACTTAGTCACTTATGCATACACAAAGCCAGTTCTAGTTAATAAAACTTACAGTTATTGAATAGAAAATACACTTTGATTCCTTTTCCTGGGAAAGGTTCTATATATAACATTTGGTATAACACAGTGGAGGTCCTACAGCACATGGGAACTTTAAATTTATTGACAGGTCATATGGGAAAAAAACAAATTGAGCCCATACAGTGATGTTTGTTTGTGTTTGTTCATTTGGCTCCACTGTGAGCAATGCTCAGGGAAATTGAACACATCATACAATTATGAAGTATACAGAGTAAGTAGGAATATACCCAAAGCCAAGAACAGCCTTTGGGGGGGGGGGATGCTCCCCTCCCCATCATGCATTATCTAAGAGAGAAAAATTTGTAAACCATCACCATTTCAACAGTAAACTTCTTGACACGCATTACAGTAGGACAACAATAGCAAATAAGTGTTAATCACCATCACATGCAATCTGCCCTACATAAAGTGCTTACATGAGGTTGATACTATTATGATGATTAATTCACTTTGAATAAGCTCGAAATTATAACTTTATACTTATGTTATGCTTAAATTTCAATTTCCCATGTAATTTCTATTACCTTGAAGACATGTTTGAGAAAGACATCACTTGAAACGAGAAATTCTCATTATTACTGCATGGGTATTATTTGGGAAGACAGTATACAGGGTGGAAGGTACTGCTTGAACTGTACGTTAATCATGGATTCTATATAATGATTAGTGCAAATATGTCCAATACAATTTTTGTCATTAAACCTACAAAAATGAAACATAGTGATGTTCCTTGTGCCTGTGTCTATTAGCCATTTTATTACAGTTCAAGCAATACCTTTCACCCTGTATAAGAAAACATTTAGAAAATGGTGGAGTTTGCATATACATAACACATTATAACATATAAAACTGGTATGCAACAGATCCATCTATCCCATTGACTAACAATTATACAATCACTGTGTGCTACCGGTATCCCTACTACTTTCGATCCAGCAATAATATTTACATGGTAGCTTAAGTATTTAAAGTCCAATATCAAACCTGCTATGTCTATAGAGACTGGCACTGTAGCAAGATGACAATATCACAAAAGACATGTCAGGAATGGAGAGGAGTATGATTGTTATTTTGGGTGGAGAATTGTTTTGAAAATCTTTGTGTTGCATCTTTGGAAGGTACTGAACTTAAACCGATTTGTACTATGTATGTACAAATTCATGCTTTGAAGCGCATGGCTTTATGTATTCACTTTCAATTGCCAGTCGAAATGCGCGCGCCAACGTTCCACGTTACGTATTTGACCACAGCCAATGGGAGCAAAATGTGCCGGAATGGACTACCTTCTCCCTTGAACTGGAAGAACGTTCCCTTTCGTTCATTTTCGGCATTCGCTCGAACTTCGTCGGGCAACTTCGGGTGGCTTTCTGCAAGCGCTAGTAAGTCGGAACAATCAGATGCAACCAACACTACAAACAGAAACTTCTACTAGGAGACGATATGTCCCTAAAGGGATAGTAAACCTCAGTACACCTATAGGAATTCAAGCCAACAGTACCCAATTCAAGCGGAGCGACATTAGCGACGCGACATGAGCGAAATAAGACATGATATTCCTTCTCATAATCTGGTGTGCATAAGAGGCGGCACACTTTGGCATTACCGTGAGAGGCTCGACTACAGAACACATCTTTTCTTTCTTGTATTTTTGCATACATTTGAACTCAATCCATACAACTCGGGATAGTTTAGTATTTCCTCCGATAGAAAATACATTTCCCTGATCTTAACGAAAACACACAAGCCGATTCTGTGGATGCTCCATGTTGCGGGTCGTCCTCCTAAGTCTAGAGGTACCAAGTTCCAGACCTCTAGTTCCTGAGGTCGCAGGTTCAAACCCAGCGGAGGGAGATGCGTTTTTATCGGGCGTAAAAATTTTTAGCCTGGCTTCCCTCAGAAGGGAAGTAAAGCCGATGGTCCTGTGTAAAGCCGATTTACGGGACGTAAAAGAGCCTCAATCCTGATAAAGAGGCCTCTGAGCAAGATTCCCGGTCTATCACGCCCAAAATTGGATGGGACTCTAAGAAGCATAATAGTTAAAAAGCGCCCATAAATAAAACAATTTAATTCTTTTTCCACGTCGCGTGATAAAAATTAACTCCAGCTGCGTAACTTTTGTCGCAAAGATTTTATCGCGTTCATGCTGAACTCCTATCGTCTTGTCCTCATGTCGTGTCACTAGTGTCGCTCCATTGTGAACCTGGCATAATATATTTTCCACATTATAGTCACAGTCCTCTATTCAGCTGACATCCATACCATCGACTATCCCTAAAATATTGTTGTTCTTTACTAATGCCGAGCTGAGCATTTGGCAATGCAGTCATTAGCTCTCTTGCTCTCCAGTATTTTCCTGTTATTGTGAGTTTGAATGAAAGAGCTGGACATTTTTGAAGGTGGTTCTGATCTCGGTAATCACCCACTATCACTGGGAATGTGAACTTTTAAGGAGAGTAAGAGTATGTTCTTGGTAAGAAGAGTAGGTGTTATCTGTAATCATTGATTTTTAATACACTATTTTTAGGTTTTGCTTGGTCTCGGTTGTTGGTTCTGTTGACTGTAATAATAATCGTTGAGAGCCTGCTACGGCTGTCGTTGTGGCTGTCTGCCTCTGAAAGACGGAGATATATATTATGGTGGTAGCGGTTGCGGGTAGAGTGTGGTTGTAGAAGTGTCTATCGTCTAAGTGACTTGTTCTCCTGTGATGAGGTCAGTGGATTGTCTTGTTTCAATTCTCTGGAGTTTGAGGTGAATGGATTATATGGCTTCGATTGGGTCCAGGAGTTCCATGGCGCTGGCTGTATACCTCAGCTCGGTCAGAAGTCTGATGGCGTTGCGTATGACGGCTATAGAAGTCTTAGTTTGCTATTCTACCTCACTTAGTCGCTTGTTGCCGTGTGTCGCAGGATCTTCAGGTATAGAACCTCGGCTTTCAGTTGTGGTGGTGTGTTGTACAATGGCTGTAATACAGTCACTGTAGTTGCTGGAAGATGTCGGTAGGGGCTTGCCCTCCCTGCAAGTGACAGGCTCCGGCGGTGATGGAGCGCGGGGTGCAGTCACTGTTGTACTTCGAGGAAGTGGTGAAAGCTGTGGTCCTGTGCAGATAGAGCGAGAATGACGACTGACCCGTACATAGTTCAAAACACGTTCTGTTGTACGTGCATATGATGACACAGGAGACTGATATGACAGTTGCTTAAAATGCAGGGGATACTGTGCCGGAGGAGGCAGAAAATGTCCACTTAGTGCATGGAGTACAGCAGCAGTATGGACAGCAGTGTGGTGATGTAAGTTGCATTGAAGCAGTTTTACAGAGTTTGCAACTTTCATTTGTTTTTGTGAGAGTTATGGGCGCTGTTTTAATTTTGGTTATAATCATAAGTGTTTGTGCAATTTTTTTTAGAAAAAAAAGTTCATTGAGTTAATAATATGCACTGGTAATTGGCGATGGACATGTCTAGAACGGCGTCCTTCTCATAAAAACAAGAAAGGAAAAATAACGTCAGATGTCATTGTAGTACACATTTCTGCACTCCCGAGTTGGTTTATGGATTTTGCTTAGTTTAAAATGTTTTTGCAACGTTTAATAAGCGGGTAGTGCAAATGTTTTCATTACAGAGTGTACTTAGGAGTACAGCAAGTCCGTCCGGGAATCCTCGCGTTTGTGGATACTGTTAGAGGTGAGAAGTGCGGAAACAAATGCTTCGATTGTGGGCGAAGGTTGCAGAGACATAATACCAACTTGGAGGAGTCCGAGGCGCTTCGTTATTGCATTTACACAGTCCTGCCTAAAGCTTAATCCTTTTTATGAATTGTTTTTAAATTAAATTTTATTCTTAAGCTTTAGTTGTTTTAAACTATAGCATTGCAGGGTTAAAACAATTCATAGCAGAAAATAAATAATTCCCCTTATACTACAGTCTTTGGTAGCTCTGGTTTGTGTGACGCAATGTGTCATAATCACATTGCACACGCCCACATGCAGTGCTGTGATTCACACAAGTACATTTTATTTACGTACCGGTAAAAGTTTAGGAATAGCGTGTAGTGTCAAATATCTAATTTAATCAGTGAATTCCGTGTAAATGGCATGCTCTAAGGGAGGCCGTAAAATAACTAAATGTGCATTTGAAGTAAAATTAATTTGTTAATAAGTCATAATGAGCAGTGTAAATAGGAGCGCACCATTTTCACAAAAAATGAGTGTTTTTTTTTCTTTCAACTCTCAACAGGATAAAAACGTTCCCTAGGAGCACAGTGAACGAAGACAGATTTAATATCTAAGCCACGCGTTTTGTTGAGAATGGGCTACATCTACAAAACATTAATTAGGTTAGTTTAGTAACAGTAAAGTGTTATTTTTATTTGTTTAGAGGCTTACAAATTCATAATAATTTTCTAGTTTATTTTATACTCTTGAACACTTTCTAATGTGTGTTGATGGCTTGGCATCATCACATACACTTTAAACAAGAGATAAGGTTGGGCAAGAGTATAAATCACTGTAGTGTTTCCGCTTAAGAAATACGGTCCTTACTGTGTCTGAAAAAATTATTTTATAGAAGGTAGAAACTAAAAGTTAGAAGAAACATATTCACGAAACACAGACTTCACTATGTGTAAGCACCATGTGTACTAAAATTTGTAAATCATTTATTTTGTAAGAACAAAGCAGAACATCTATTTGTTATAAAACGTGTGTTCTCTGTTGGAATTTTAAAGGATATTCTTTAATGCACGAGTACACCGTATAATGTAAACTGCAAAACTAGTAGGAATACTGAAAAGAATAATACAATAATTATTGATATACTTTGATTTATGCTTGCTTTGATGCATTTTATTTCTGAAATTCACTAATGCATAGGATTTTATATGCACTGAAAAATGCAGTGTAAATGAGAAATGTAATGTAACAGTATTTCGGTTTATGTAGTTCTTTTCATTTAAATGTGTATGTCTTCTGGTGAACTGTAGAATAAAACCTCTAGCCATCCCAAATTTGCAAGTTAATATGTTTGGTGGTATGTGAAAAATTTGAGTTTATTACTCCTGCATGTCAGATGGCTTTTGTGTTATCCTTTAACCCATCATAAGAATATGAATTCTTTGACTTGAGATCACTCCAGAACTCCTATAGCAGGATCTTGAATGAAGTCTGATATGGAGATGCCATAAAGATGGAATCACTTCTTCTCTAGTGTCACATTCAATTATTATGTGTTTTGCATATATGTATTGCCATCATCCACACACCAAGTTTCCTTGAAATAACCTTGGTCTGAATGTTTTTTTTTTCTCCTGAAGTGGCTATTCCAGTAATAAGTCCAACCACTGTATTAAGCAATTGGTCTGCTTAGTTTTAGATAGGATAACAAAGCTTTCCAGGATTGTGTATCATATGCTCCCAAGAGATTCTGTCTTAAGGAAAATATGGATATCAAAATGTAAGTGCAGAAATTCACTTAATGCAGTGAAAGCATTTTACAGAAGGTACTTATTTTGTGACTTAAAGCTGAATTCTTAGGATTGGAACTATAAGGCATTTAACATTGGATAAATAAACTTTTAAATAAATAAATCTTCAATGTATATCAGGTCAGTTATTACAACATTGCTAAGCCTAATGTTGGTTGCTGGTTTTTAATATTTGGTAGATGGATGCCATTTGCTCTTTGTACTCCAGTATTTTGGTGAAAGACTGGGTAGTGAAGTAGATGGTCTCGCTCTATATCTCCAAATTCACAGAAAGGGCATATAGGAAATTCTACAATGCCAATCCTGTGCAGATGTTTGTTGAGGCAGTCTTGGCCTATTAATAACAAAACCTGCCATTCTTGGTAGTGTAGTAACTCTACTCAATCCAGCCCAAGAAAGGATGCTGATGTAAGTTTAAAAAACATACCTTCACTGCAGCACACCTTAAAGTGAATAAAAATAATTTGTCACTGCACTAGCACCCTTTATGTGCTTCAAATAATAAAGGCAGGGAGTAAGCATAGTATTTTAAAAAATAATTTTATTAAGTATAACTTAAAATATTTTGCCTCTATTTATTGTCATGACCATGCAGCCATTTTGGCCAATCGTTTTCTGGAGCGAAGCAATGGTCAGTGTTGTTTATGTTGCGATCATGGCTGTGTGCATAGCAGGTCAGAGAGAGATAAAAGATAGAAAATGCAAAGCCCTTAAAAGTAGGGGAGGGGAAAGAGAAGTTTTTAATGTATTAAACTTTTTATTTCAACATTGCTGTTAAGAATGTCATTCGATTAATATTGGAAGCAACTGGCATGTCTGTGAATGCTGTTTCCAATGTAAGGAAGTAAAGGAGACATGAACTGTGAAAACCCCAAGAACAGATTTTAAAAATCATGGAGAGCCTTTTCTTAGAACAGCTGCAGAGTTTTTGTAATAAATTTTATATAATTTCTGAAAATCAGTTTGGCTTTCAAAAAAAGAAATCTACAATATATGCAATTAGCAAAGGAAATGATATAATTGTTCAAGCAATAAACAGAAAGGAGAGTGGTAGCAATTCTTCTTGATCTCTCCAAAGCTTTCGACTGTGTGGACATTAAAAATCTCTTAGAGAAGTTAGAAAACTATGGGATAAGAGACACCCCATTAGAATAGTTAGGTTCATACCTGTTAAATAGAGAGCAATATGTAGATATAATGCATAACATAGAAGGAAATCTGAGAAAAATTAAATCTCACTTTAAACATATAAAACATGGATTACCCACAGGGGTCCATATTGGGACCATATCTATTTATACTCTACATAAATTATTTGTATAAAAAAAATTCAGGATGTGGGAGGATTAGCCATTGGGTATGAGGATAATACCAACAGTGGTAACAGGTAAAACAGCGACAGAGGTACAAAATGAAGCAAATAAAATACTAGGAGTAGTTAGAACATGCCTATCAGAGCTAGGAATGTTACTAAACACAAATAAAATGGAATGGATGCAAATTGGAATAAATAATAAAATGCAGACAAACATAATACTAGCAATCCAAAAGAAACAAATTTGCCCAGTAACTCATACAAATGTTTTAGGATTAGTTATAGATAATAATTTAAAATGGAATAAACATGTAGAAAAGATCAGTAACAAAATAAATAAGGGTATATATGTGCTCAAACAGGTAATACAAGTCATGGATGAAGATAGTGCTGTAAAAGTATATTACACCTTTGTACACATACATCTAAATTATGGGATCATCCTATGGGGAGCAGCAGCAAAGAAACAAAGGTTAAGAATACTTAGATTACAGAAACAAGCAATAAGAATAATTAAAAAAATTCCAATAAGAAATACATTCTTATATATATGAATGCCTTAAGCGTATAGGAAGAATGCATAGGGAAGAAAAAAATATAAATGTACACAAACATAACACAAGAACAAAACTTAACTATTTTAGGAACAGACTAAGAGGCTCGCTAAGTACAAAATGTATTGAAAACAATGCAAAAGATTTATACAATCATTTACCTCACCAGATTAAAGAAATACATGTAGAAATGAAGCAATAAAGACTTACCTGATTAACAATTCTTTCTACTCAATTCGTGAATATAAAGCAGGTAACTTCAATAGTATCTAGTCTGAACAATATAAAGTATCTGTATACATAACTTAAAGTATTAATGCAAGTAAAATGTATACATCTAAGGTAGCAAATGTCAATAGTAGCTAGCTGATATAATATAAAATATCTGTATATATAGATATATAACAATTTGTATTAATGTACTTAAAATGTATACATAAACAGTTTTTATATTTTGTTCTGACGAAGCCTTGTAAACTTTTGCAAATGGTGAATAAAATCTGAATCTGAAAAGAAATCAACATGCACTGTTTTGCACAAATGGATGTGAAAAGTGCCAACATAGCCTTTTTTTTTTTTTTAATCAATGAGCCCCCCCCCCCCCCCCCACCATACATAAGGTGCCTTCTGCATTGAACAGTAGCAAAATTTATTTCATAAGACTTCTTCATCCATTCTTGAATTAGTACCTTTTCTTTGTCAAGTAAAGGGGCAGTATTTCTTTAACACTTAGTTTAGTAGTGTTCAACACCTGTTCTTAATATGTATGGTACCACAGGTGGTGGACACTGATACATGGAATTAAATAATATTCAGGAAAGGAATTTCAGGAAGGAAATGTTCCAGGTCTAACTTTAGAATACCTCCCTGGTTATAAGGACCTGTCAGGATTTGAACAGCAGACCTACTGTTCACCAGTCCATGTCTTATAAAGACTTTGCCAACCAGTGTTGGTACAGTGAAAGCTAGCACATGGATATGAAATTGGGAGGTAACAATGGCAGTTTCTTTGAGCTCCCAGGAATAAACAGTCCATGTGTTCATGAGATGTATAAGAGTGGAGTGACACTATAAGCAGGCCCAGAAATTCTATAAGTGGTATTATCAAACAGATTTTCCCATTGTTTTCATTTTGCTTGATATAGATATGTATCCTTTAGGTTTATTGTTATATAGTTAATGAAGCTATTCTTTTGATATAGTGATAAGGACAGAGAACCAGGTGATTTTTGTTATTTTGCTACCTTTCTGGGCCGCCTATTTCATTAACTTCTATCCCAGTGTGCTGGTATCCATTGAAGTACTACTCTTTTATTTAAATTAATTTATAGTTTTGAGAAATGTATCTCAAACATACAGAATTGTGGTAGCACATCATTTGTGGACCTCCAATCACATCACACCCAACTTTAATCTGTCAAAATCTGCAGGAAACACAGAACACCTTGGAAAAGATCTTTAGCCTAAAACACAAAAACCACCTCATGAACTTTAAATTGCCACCTCCCAACAAACTCTGCAAATTAATTACACCATCACCAGATGTCTCCACATTCACTCATCAGTTGATCAAGAGAATAGAAAACTCGCCGAACCTTCAAAACATTGCTCTTGTAGCATTTCTTGAGACAAAAAGTGCTTTTATAACACATACTTGAATATCTTGATAGCTAAAAAGCATAGGGTAAACAACGCCCACTATAGGTGGATAAGAACTATGCTGGAAGCTAGAAAATTCTGATTAATGTATTCAAAGAAACTCTGCAGGTATCTGCAGCCAGAGGATGTTCACAGGGAGGGGTTATATCCCCACTTTTGTGGAATTTGGTTGTGGATGATCTGCTGGAGAACTTGAATGACCTAGGCTTCTATAACTAAGAATTTGCTGTTGACATCGTCATGCTTATCCAGGGTCAGTATGCCAGCACTGTATCCGAGCTGATTGAAGGTAAATCTTTGGGTAAACCCTTCTAAGACAGTACATATTCCATGTACAGATGAAAGGAAAATGGAGGTTTTTAAAATTTCAATTCTATTTAATGAACAAGTGCAGATTAGCTCCAATGATACTGCTAGACAGTAAACTTAACATAGAACTTACATCTGCAAAGAATAATAAATAAAGGGAAAATGGCTCTTATAATAGTTAGAACAGCTTTTGGTAAAACATGGGGACTCAAACCAAAGATGCTTTAGCTATATAAAGCAGCTGTGAGACCCATAACCACCTATGAGTAACTTGTATGATGGCCTAAAGCTAGTTGAAAACAAGCAGGCCAACAAACTTTGCAGTGTAAAGGTTGGTTGCCTTTGCATAACAAGGGCAATGGAAGTCCACCTATTGATTTATATATCAAAGGGAGTGCTAGGCTGTAAGCTTATCAGCTAAACCTAAACTCAAACTGGTACAATCTTTAGAGCATACGAGAATTACAATTATAGTCAATAACCCTAACCTGAGATGGGTAGTGATTATACTAGGTATATTTTTAAAGTACCATTTTAATTACATAAGTATTGTAATGAAAAGAAGCTAGAAACAGTGATGTGTATTGAATTTATTTAAAGGTGAGTCGAAATTGTTACACTAACATCACTTAAGTTTACTCACTTAACATGTTTCGGGAAACCGTTGTTCCCATCCTCAGAAGGTTAATTCGACTGGCCCGTGTTGTTGGTGTTTCCGTTTTTTGGACAGGATCCTGTGGTGGCATCTTGTGGTGGAGAAATGTACTTCCAGAGAGGATTTGGTGGCGGCAAATCAAAATTCATTAGATGTGTGTTGTGTTTTAGAATGGTGATCTTCCCCCATGCATCTAATTCGGCTGCAAATTTGGCTGGTTTGACTAATGTAATATTGGGTTTGATGTTGTGATTAGTGATCCAAAAATGGTGTGAAACTGCAGATTTGTCCATTTGTTTGTATTTAATACATCTCATGTGCTCCTTTAGCCTAGTTTCTAAGTTTCTTTTTGTCTTACCAATGTATACTTTATTGCAATCTGAACAATTGATTTTATAGATTCCAGCTTTTTTGTCTTGTGGAATGGGGTCTTTTAACTTGTTACAAAGTAATTTCTCTATGTTAAATTTGTTCTGTGGAGCTAGGCTGATGTTATGTTTCATGAAAATCTTCTTAAATTTGTGGAATGTTCCTGGGTGGTATGTGAATTTCTTGAAATTTAGCTCTTTATCTTGCTGGCTGAGATTTGTTGTGTTTCTGATGTGCATCTGTCGTTTGAATTTTGCAATTTTTTTGTCAATAGTTGCTTTGTTGTACCCATTATGTATTGCTGTGTCTACTATATGCTGGTATTCTAACTGGTATTCTTTTTTATTTAAGGGAGTATATACCAGTCTATGTGTTAGGCTGTTTAGTACTGCATGTTTGTGTGTGGTTGGATTGAAACTCTTATTTTTTATGTAATTAGTAGAGTGTGTTGGCTTCCTGTATATGCCAAAGGTTAGGTTCTTTTGTTCTCTGATGATTTTTAGGTCTAAAAATGGTAGCATGCCTTTTTTTTCTATTTCTATGGTGAATTTTATTGATTGGTTCTGTAGGTTTAGTAAGGCTAAGGAGTCTTGTATGAACCTATTAGGGACAACAGCGAAGATGTCGTCAACATATCTATGCCAAACTTTAAACATGTATGGAAAGGAAGTTGTTATGTGTATTTCTAAGTAGCTCATAAATAAATCTGCCAAGAAGGGTGAAAGTGGGTTGCCCATGGTTAGACCAGTTGGTTGTTGATAGAACTTCTTATTGAAACTAAAACAATTTTGTGCAATGCATAAATTGGTAAGTTGTATGAGGTCTTCTATTTCTTCTTCAAGTAGGTTAGTCTGCTGTAGCCATTTCTTTATTTGACGCAGGAGTTGATCTGTAGGGACACTTGGAAATAGTGCAGTGACATCAAAGGAAACTAATCTGTCTTCTGGTTCGAGTTCCAGGGATTTTATCTTCTGTATTAAATCTTCTGAATTCATTATGTTTTTGCTGTTGAATTTTGGTAGTGAAGAGAATCTCTGTACTAACCATTTTGCCAGTTTGTAGGTAGGAGAATCAATATTGCTGACGATTGGTCTCATCTTATTACCCGGTTTGTGTATTTTAGGTAGAGCATACATTCTTGGTAAAGTGGGGTGGTCTGGTTTTAATCTAGATTTATCAGTGTCTGTTATAGTTTTGCTTTCCTGGATGGTTTGATTGAAGGCTTTTAAATGTGATTTTAATGGGTCTTCTTGAATTTGTATGTAATTTTCTTGTTGCAGCATATTTTATACTCTGGTAATATAATCATCTTTTTGCAGTACAACTAGTTTATTTCCCTTGTCAGCTTTTGTGTATACTACTGGTTTTGATTTTAATGTTTTGATCACATGTTTGGTTGGGAAATTGTTATGTTTATCTGCTTGTATTTCTTGGAGAACTATTTCACATTCTTTTTTTATAGTGGTTTTACTATTTTCATTTAGGTTGTAAGTAGCAATCTCAATGTCTGCGACTATTTCATCGGTTGTTTTTGTGTAGCCAACACATGTTTTTAGGCCAAGGTTTAATACCGATAATTCCGCTTTGGTGAAAGTTACATTTGAAAGATTAATTACGTCACGGTATGGCGTCGTTTTTTCATTTTTTAGGTTAGGTTTATATGAATGTTGCTTCCGGCGTAGTATGTCTAGTTTTTTCTTTAATTTCAGCGTTTCCTTGGCCTAAAAACATGTGTTGGCTACACAAAAACAACCGATGAAATAGTCGCAGACATTGAGATTGCTACTTACAACCTAAATGAAAATAGTAAAACCACTATAAAAAAAGAAGGTGAAATAGTTCTCCAAGAAATACAAGCAGATAAACATAACAATTTCCCAACCAAACATGTGATCAAAACATTAAAATCAAAACCAGTAGTATACACAAAAGCTGACAAGGGAAATAAACTATTTGTACTGCAAAAAGATGATTATATTACCAGAGTATAAAATATGCTGCAACAAGAAAATTACATACAAATTCAAGAAGACCCATTAAAATCACATTTAAAAGCCTTCAATCAAACCATCCAGGAAAGCAAAACTATAACAGACACTGATAAATCTAGATTAAAACCAGACCACCCCACTTTACCAAGAATGTATGCTCTACCTAAAATACACAAACCGGGTAATAAGATGAGACCAATCGTCAGCAATATTGATTCTCCTACCTACAAACTGGCAAAATGGTTAGTACAGAGATTCTCTTCACTACCAAAATTCAACAGCAAAAACATAATGAATTCAGAAGATTTAATACAGAAGATAAAATCCCTGGAACTCGAACCAGAAGACAGATTAGTTTCCTTTGATGTCACTGCACTATTTCCAAGTGTCCCTACAGATCAACTCCTGCGTCAATTAAAGAAATGGCTACAGCAGACTAACCTACTTGAAGAAGAAATAGAAGACCTCATACAACTTACCAATTTATGCATTGCACAAAATTGTTTTAGTTTCAATAAGAAGTTCTATCAACAACCAACTGGTCTAACCATGGGCAACCCACTTTCACCCTTCTTGGCAGATTTATTTATGAGCTACTTAGAAATACACATAGCAACTTCCTTTCCATACATGTTTAAAGTTTGGCACAGATATGTTGACGACATCTTCGCTGTTGTCCCTAATAGGTTCATACAAGACTCCTTAGCCTTACTAAACCTACAGAACCAATCAATAAAATTCACCATAGAAATAGAAAAAGAAGGCATGCTACCATTTTTAGACCTAAAAATCATCAGAGAACAAAAGAACCTAACCTTTGGCATATACAGGAAGCCAACACACTCTACTAATTACATAAAAAATAAGAGTTTCAATCCAACCACACACAAACATGCAGTACTAAACAGCCTAACACACAGACTGGTATATACTCCCTTAAATAAAAAAGAATACCAGTTAGAATACCAGCATATAGTAGACACAGCAATACATAATGGGTACAACAAAGCAACTATTGACAAAAAAATTGCAAAATTCAAACGACAGATGCACATCAGAAACACAACAAATCTCAGCCAGCAAGATAAAGAGCTAAAGTTCAAGAAATTCACATACCACCCAGGAACATTTCACAAATTTAAGAAGATTTTCATGAAACATAACATCAGCCTAGCTCCACAGAACAAATTTAACATAGAGAAATTACTTTGTAACAAGTTAAAAGACCCCATTCCACAAGACAAAAAAGCTGGAATCTATAAAATCAATTGTTCAGATTGCAATAAAGTATACATTGGTAAGACAAAAAGAAACTTAGAAACTAGGCTAAAGGAGCACATGAGATGTATTAAATACAAACAAATGGACAAATCTGCAGTTTCACACCATTTTTGGATCACTAATCACAACATCAAACCCAATATTACATTAGTCAAACCAGCCAAATTTGCAGCCGAATTAGATGCATGGGAGAAGATCACCATTCTAAAACACAACACAAATCTAATGAATTTTGATTTGCCGCCACCAAATCCTCTCTGGAAGTACATTTCTCCACCACAAGATGCCACCACAGGATCCTGTCCAAAAAACGGAAACACCAACAACACGGGCCAGTCGAATTAACCTTCTGAGGATGGGAACAACGGTTTCCCGAAACATGTTAAGTGAGTAAACTTAAGTGATGTTAGTGTAACAATTTCGACTCACCTTTAAATAAATACCATTTTAATATTTTGCTGCTGTAGTCGTGACTCTAACTATGTGCGATCACATCATTCATTCATTAGGAAGCCAGATGCCGCTGTGAGTGATCGTCACTTTGTGTTTTCTTGTTGTTAGAGTGTTTTGAAATGTTCAGTTGCAGATTCAGATCAGTGATTCATTTTTGAATATGAGAAAGTTATGCCAGCAAACATTCATCGCCAATTGTATGGTTTATGGGGAAACAATGAGTGAGGAAGTGGGTTTAGACAGTGTAACAAAGGTCGTGAAAATGTGCATGATGAGCAGCGAAGTGTCTGATCATCTGTGATCACGGATGATTTGGTGCAAGCTGTGGAAGAGAACATTGGCACCAAGTGATTTTCATCTGAAGAAATTCCTTGTTTGAAAATATTTCAACAACGACGATGATTATGTGAAACAAGAAGAGCAGACTTGGCTTTCATCACAGGAGGCTTACAAAAACTGATTTCCCGCTATGACAAGTGGCTGAATAATGGTACTGACTATATGGAGAAATAGTGTGAAGTGTAAGGTAATGAATGATGATAAAGTATTTGGAAAATAATCAGTACTGACTTTAAAACCACGCCTTATATGTTATTAAAATTATGTTTTGGCAAGCCATTCAACACAGATTAGAATGGAGTCAGAACAAGATGAAATATCCTGAAAGTAGCCTAATCTGGTACACAGATGGCTCTAAAATGGGCAATGGATCTAGAGTTAGAATATATGGGGAAGCACCAAAGTGTGGTATTATGTTGCTCTTCGTCGCAACACCATTGTATTACAAGCTGAAGTTTATGCAACTAAACCTATGACAGGGAGAATCTAAAAAGGAAGCAACATTTGGATTTTCTCTGACAGTCAGGCTGCGCTAAAAGCAATTGCAAGTTAGAGGATGAAACTGCCTCTCATATAATCTTCAAATGTGAAGCACTGGGTAAGAAAATATAAAAACTTTTGAGTCTGATAAATCCAAATGATTTTCGTACAGAAAACTTAGGTAAATAAACTACTGTTCCTAATTAATGGGACAGGACAATCATGATAGGAGATAATACCACAAATCCTTAGGTTTCAGTGTTAAGGTCAATTACAACCTGATTCCATCACTATGATAGTCAAGCCAAGTCTCCATGCTCCACACATTTCCATAACCACCTCCAGACAGGAAACTGAACAACCAGTTGAATATATGTTCCTGAAATGCATACAAGTACATAAGTATGTGATCTTAGTGTCTCAAAAAATCAACTTATGATGTAGTAATGTCTACATAGGAAAGGTAATAATAATAATAATAATAATAATAATAATAATAATAATAATAATAATAATAAAAATTAATGTATAAAATCAAGAAATAATGCAGGTGTCTTTATCACCGGCAAAAACACAAAAATGAAACTATAATTGAAAAGCCTTATTCACAGCTCAATGACTTCATTTCAAATAGTATCGAAGAACTGCTACAGTTGAACCTCGATTTATCATTCTCAAAAATATAATTTTCCTACATTCTTTCAATTTATGTGGTCCTGTTAGTTTATAACATGTCTTATGTAAATAAAATCCATATTCACCATTCCTTGAAGTATGTTTTCCCACATTATTCATAAAAAATTCAGTCCTAAACTAAATTGACTTTTATTTATGTACACTCTTTAACTGCTGTGGTCCTTAGTGTCTTTCTATATTGGGTGTGAAAGACTGATAATTTTGCTCAAAGGCTTGAGGTTCTTTTAGGTGCTGTAAATCTACGACATGGGACCACCGGCTTTACTACCCTTCTGAAGGAAGCCATGCTATGGATTTTTACGCCCGAAAAAACCCATTGCCCTCTGCCAGGTTTGAACCCGCAACCTCGGGAACTAGAGGTAACCACTACACCATGGAGTACGACTCAGTCCCAAACAAATTCTACATTAGAACGATCCCTTTTAAGCTGGAATAATTGGAGCAGCAATCAAAATTCACAAGTAGTTTGCTGATTCTTTTGGAGTGACCTGTACCTGCTGGAGTGAGGAATTCAAATAATGCTCACACCCATTTGGTTATGGGCATGGATTGATGGGCCAAAACTGCAGGTGCAGTCTGTTTTGAACCTATGTGGCAGTGAATGAAAACGTCAAGTGTGTAATGAGGCGAGAGAAACAGCATATGTTTGTGACAAGGGTGAGAAAGAGGGGAAGATGATGCAACAGCTGAAGCAGTGCTGACTTTTGCCAAAGCTTGAATGTGTATGAAACTGTAAGGGCATTCATCTGTACTCATGGCAGTGACAGAAGCGAGCAAGAGAATGTGTTGAATATGAAAGTTTTTGTTTTGCGTGAAAAGAAAAGCAGCTAAGAAGCAAATGTAAATAAAAAACTTTTAAAACTGACGCAGTACAATTAAATTGAGTTTTATTTATGGATGCTCTTTAACTACTATGGAAGGTACTTGGAATCCCATTCTATACTCGGCGTGAAAGACTGGGAATTTTGCTTAGAGGCTTCTATCAGGCTTGAGGTTCTTTTACGTGCCACAAATCTATGACACAGGACCACCGGCTTTACTTCCCTTCTGAAGGAAGCCATGCTAAAGATTTTTATGCCCAAAAAAATTCATTGCCCTCTGGCAGGTTTAAACTGGCGACCTCAGGAACTATACAGCATTCACCCTTAGGTTGATCTGCGCCAAAACAAATGCACGTGACCAGTGTACTGTAGTACAACACTGTAGCAATATGTGAAGGAAAGTAGTCCCATGCCAATAATCCAAATTTTAGAATGAATTTATCCTTAAATGGTATAATACTCTCTACAAATTCCCAAGAGTTTAATTAAAGCTAATTTATACCGTCAAACAGAGTTAAAAGTCCCAACATGCAATTAATACAAGTAGCATAAACGGACAAACCATTGACTAGTGGTGAAAAAACAACAGTGTTGTATGTTTATTGTAAGTTATGTGAGAAATAATTAACCTTCCCGTGAATGAAGTGGTGAAATTAAGTTCTGAGTTCAACAGTGTTTCGAGTACAAGTATAAACTGTGCTCGTAAAGAAAAATCTGAAGGGAAAAGTGATTACACCCAGAAAAAAAAAAAGTGTGAGATACACGATGCAAGAATGTGACAATTTTATGAAGAATGCAATTCATTCAACAGAACACAATTTCTTTTTTAAAAACGAGACACCAACAGTTGATAAATTGCCGCTTCCACAGAGCAAATAAATGTAAGTTAACGGATATCTGTTACTTTCTTTTTTGCTTGTTTCTTTTAGAATTAACTATTATTATATGTGCAAATGTTTATTTTGTTGCAAATATCAATATTATCACCCTCAACCCTAACAGAATATCTTAGTCACTGTTTAAGTTGTCAGAGCCTGTTCTTTTGGCATTATATGCCGCCTGTACTTGTCACATGGTTCTAAAAGTATGACAGTATTTCTGACGCAAATGGCGGAAGGATACATTATAATGGCACACTGGTTACCTGGGTTTTGCTTTGGTGTGGATCAACCTAAGAGTGAATACAGTTTAGAGGCTATCATGGTACCCCTAGACCACGGAGGATGACTCTGATGCAATGTTTGCTTATATACTGGCTTTATTTTTTGTACACAATCCGTGCACTTCTTGTATCCATTGCTTTTTTAACCTGCTCCCTCCTAAAATGATAGAACGAGATTTAACTGTACAACTTTTCACTTGAAGATATTGAAAGATTTGTTACCTTGTGTTTACTTCATCTTATACTGTCTTATGTTAAAACACAGCAACAATAATGTGGATAAGAATTTATTACTTACAAGGTTTTTAACAGTGTTAGTACAAACTTTTATTTTCATAGTCTTTCTTTTGTATTTACAAATGTACATAATAGATACAGTTTTGGTCTTTTATGTATAACTTTCGTGTTGTCCTTCGGGGGTTTTATGATATGGATAAATACATATTATTTGTATCATCAAGTTTGTACAAGACACCTACACTTTCATTATCAGCACTCTTTAATGCCTATATTTTATAGCTTAATTTGCAATGCTAAGTTACAAATATACTATACATTATATGACCAGTATCAATCATTTTGTAACAATACAACTTATACAAATATATTTGCAAGAAGCCAAAATAATTTTTTTCTTCTTAGTATTTACAATATATGATATTCTATATGTTTATTAAATAATCTAGAACTCAGAAATTCACATAGGTTTGCAATACTCTTTAACCAACATTGCAAGTTGCACAAAAAAGAATAAAACTTCTTTAATGATGTCCACGTCACTCTACAGGTAAAATACATTTGCATGTGATTTCACCATAAAAAAATAAGGAAGCACTTTGCTAAAAAAAGATAAGGTGAAGATGTTTTCAGGATGAAGCAAATATGATTATAAACATATGACTACATGAATCTTTAATTACCTATCCTGCAACAACCTTTTTAATTGCAGAAACTCTCATCTTAAAACTAAGATGACTTGATCCTGTCATTCTAAAGCACATGTACTCAGAAAAATATCCAAACTGTTGATGTTTCTCTACACATATCAAAATAACAACCGTGCAAATATAAACAGAAATACGGATCTTGTGTTTTCAATAGAACATCAAAAGATAAAAATTATAAAAGATGAAGATCTCCAATTTTTATGAAAGTTCTGATGATTGTAGTTCCATATATTTTTGACAAACAAATCTTAATAAAATATTCTTAAAAACATAACATATGGCACATTGTGAATTGCACTCTTCTGCAATACCAATCAATGATTCCATGCAGCATCATTTTTTTTTTTTTTTTCAGTTCTTAAGGATATCTTGTATAATAAACTTACAACACACATTCTTTGAAATGTGCCCTATTCTGAATTTGCTAAAACAAATATGAATCTCTAAAAAGTATTCACTGCACAGCCTTTGCATGCACACATGCTGAATAAAATCAGGCATGCATTTAATTATTCATTAAGAAAGTTTTGTTAGCAAATGCTTAACCATTACAAATAGTACAACTCCATGAAAATCACTAAAAACCATGACAATGCAACCAAAATAAACCAATCATAATAAATGGAATAAACAAAAAATTCCAATCCATAAAAAAATGGAAGGGGGAAGGGAGGATAAATGGCTAAACCAAAGCCAATAGCTAAAAGTCTCCTCCATGGACATAACTCATGAAAACAAACTTAAAACAACTGTTGACATGAAGATATTCTTTGACGATTCTGCGGCTGTTCACTAGTAGTCTTTCAGGTGTATGGTCTGCATTTGCTTGTACATAATGGACCCATCTTTTCATGGCGGAGGTTCCTGAAAAGATGAGAACAAACAGCTGATGGCAATTTCATATCCATACTATTCTTTCTTATTTGTGTGCATAAAAAGCTGTAAAAGATGTGACCTGACTTTGAGATTCCTTTAGTTATTGTAACAGGTGTGCGAAATCTGAGAGGTACAATAATGCACATTGTTCTAATATTGTTTCTTCATCATTCTCACACCCCAGAGAGTTTGAACCCAGGACCTCCCAAATACAGGCACATATGTTAGCACCTAAGCATCCTGCTCGGTGTATTGCTTTTCTACTCTACGGGCAGCATGCACCAACCTAGAGTATCTACTTCTGTAGTAAACTACTATTCAAGTCAACACTTGATGACTTCCATGTGAGAGTGAACTACTTCCAAAGTATTTTACTCCTTTCAGATACTACCAGGGTAAATTAACGCAGAAGTAAATGTTGAAGAGTACCATCATGTAGTATATTACTACAGGATCAAATAGAGCACGAATATAGGTTAGAATTTACTCTCGTGACCTGGATGGAGTAACTAACCTGTCAATTGAACTAGAATATTGTATCGTATTTGGAGGAAGTTATTTTGACCATTCATGGATTACTTAGATTACACTGATGATCTTAAAGAAAACTGGAATGCAGAAAATAAAAGATAATTTTTCTTCACTTCTGCAGGTTTCCCACACATTGTGGGTGCAAATATGTTCCTATTTTGTGCCCATCCAATGAATATAGTGAACGTTTTTGAAATTGGAAAGGGTATTTTTCCATCAACATGCAAGTGATCTGTGATGATATGAAGACTAGGAACATTGTTTCTAATGAATTTTAAGCTGCTCTGCAGTATGTTTCCCATCGCTTGAAGCATTAATTCATTCGTCCATTAAACGACTTAACAGGCATTTCTCTTCCAGCATCTTTACATCATGTTTTTTGCACTCTATATTATTTAAATGGAATTTCTTTAGCTCTTCCAACTAACATTTATCTCTTTTCTGGCATCCCCTCCTTCTCCTATCGCACATAACCTTATCCATGATCGCCTGAAGTAAATTGTGATTGAGCTGTTACTTACAGAGTAAATTGCTTCCTTAGTAACCTACTTCTGAAGTAATTTACTCTAACATGGTGCATGCTGCCCTACAATTTTCTGCACATTATCTTTCCACATACACTTCACATATATCAATACTTAATACATAAATTAACATGCAGTTCACCTAAACTTATAGATGCTACTTAAATTCTTGAACTGCCATTTCAACTTCATTCTCAATTTCAAAACATGTAAAAGAATATAAAGTTTAAAATGAGTTGCACTATCACCACTTCTATTTCACTTATTCATACCTTGTTAGGACACGTTTTGCAAACTCTTGTTGCATCCTCACCTCTGTTTACAGTTTTCGTTTCTTCAATGTGAAAGTTTAAAAAATCAAGTGAATGATGATGTAAAACATACTTTAGAAACACAGATTCTCCAAATTCAACCCAACAATCTCCTTTCTTCTTACAATGCAATGACACTATTTAAACCCTGCTGTGTATTCACAAAATAGTGCAGGTGTAATATCACAACCATCTATTCTGTCTGCTGTCTAAAGAAACCACAGAAACACTATGCCTTTTTCACTGTAAGCTGAAAGGAGAAGTAAATAAACCTTAAATGTATCACTCCACCGAGCACATGGCAGCACCACGTGCAGGATGATGGGAACTAAGTACTCGTGATAGGAAATTGCTTCAGTCAGAATTCCAATTAGTATATTGCGCAGCTTAGGGATCATTAGCTTTTAAATATTGTATGTCTTATCCCTATATTTTGCCTTACATCCTAAACTTCTAACACACAATACTAAGAGCAGACAAATAAAAGTTGTACCTCAATAGTTCGGCATTTGTGATTAAAGGTACTGGACTGAAAGGTAAACTGTTCTTAACTTCAGGCTTTAGGAATCATTCATTTAATGACTAATATCAGTATACCACTTTTGCTTTCACCTTTTATGCATCAACAAGTTAAGAAAATGATTAGCACTATAGGTCAAAACACAACATAAAACAAACACGATCCAAGCTATAATTCTGCATCACTAACAAAGAAGTTCGATTATTGCTAAATAATGGCCAACCATATTCACTGTTGATTAAAGGTGGGTACTTTTCATAGAATTTGTTAAAAGCATTTAACACAATTGTCTTCTTTCCACTTTCCGCGTTTATGTTTTCCACAATGGCAGAGGATTTTCAGCCATGACACTCTAAAGTAATACTTTTTCAACACGTTACAAAAGTACACTGACGGCTTATCCGGAAACGAACTGCAGCGCCTGCGCATACCCTCTTAAACCCTCTGCTATAATAGTTCATTTAATTATAGGTGAATCTGAACAAACACATTTGGTTTCATAAATTGAACTGTTACAATAATGTTTTTTTTTTTTTTAATTTCTCTGCAAGAGAATAACCACAAAATGTTATAATCTGAACCGAACTGTTTTATGTAGAGGAAGAGACGACATGCTAAGCAGGAAAAGCAAGTAGTTTGCTCACCAGCAAATGAGGTGCTCTTTTGTCATGTGATTTTGTTTACAACTCCTTTAAACTTAAAGTGAAACCAGTATAAACTGAATGTCCACTGCAGAGAAGGATACTTTGGAAGGCTGAGAAAGCAACACGACTGAGCACAGTTGTCAACTGGATGTCTACTCTACTAAGAAAGGAATTTTGTATTCATGCTTAAGCAAGTATGATGGGACTGGCTGATTGAGTACAATCACAGTCTACTATACAGTCACAAAGCTCCATATGTAGAGAAAATTCATCGGTTTGATACTGGCACCCCTAGTGGCTAACTACTAGGATCATTTCAGCAGATGATAAAATATACAGGGTGTTCCATTTAAGACGTTAAAATGTAAAACACTGTACATAAGAAACTACTGAAATTTATTACCTGTTAATAGTACACACATGTGTAGGAGAGTTGTAAGTTTTGTGTCCCAGCACATTAGCACTCAATGTGACCACCACTCCTGATGCAGCACAAATCATACCTCGTGGACATGTTGCTTAATGTAACGTGCACCATTTCGGAGCAATGTACAATAGAATCTCATTAGTACGTTTTTGCAGGGACCTAAGGATTTGGACGTCATAGGCGGGAAAACGTGTTAACAAAAATGCAAAATCTGCAATTTAAGAACATAGGTAATAAAAATCTAATAATTACTATGTCTCCATGGGCAATTTAAATCGATTTTGAGTACAATTTCATACTGAATACAATACGTGTTTCCATGTTAAATTCAATATGTTTAAATGGATTTGGATACACAAAGCCTGAGAATAAATAATTAAAGCTTTTATTTTGGTCAACTTGGATTTTTTAGGTTATGAATGTTTTTGAGAAAATAAATTACGAATTGTGGAATCCGCAATAGCGGTTTTGCTGTGTGTTTTATTACACGTGATAGCAATTTCTGCTAAAAAAGAAAAAATTATGAGCGTGCATCGTGTTACGAGTACAATAGACGATATTATCTTTGGTGTATACAAGACGATTTGAATACGGAGGTGTTTCCATGCAACAAATTTCGTTCCGGTCCTCTTCTGATCCTATTTTCCAAGAGAAAAGTTTTGTTTTAGTATTTTTCCCTTCTGTAAAAGCAGTTTCAATCAATTTAGGTTTGCTAACAATCATGTTTAAGGTTGACGGAGGAATGCTTAACTTCCGCACTATATCGACATGTTTTATATTTGGATTGTGCTTACATCAAGGATTTTCAGTTTTTCACTGTTGGTTATTTACCTACTACACTTTCTTTTTTTCATTGTAAATGAAAAGTTAAAATACAATCTACGGTTGTTTGGTCATCACTCAACATTAGAAACTATCGTTAGCGTTTACCACGCCAAGGTAAAGCATTCTCTATCCCGCCCACAGAAATCGTGTCACACAAATATTTAAATGCATGTATGTGATTCGCTGCCGATATCCACCCCGTGACCAAGGATTGACCAAAGTAGCAAATGAGGACGTCAAACTATGAACGTGTTAAACACCTACTCCCACTGTACCGATCAAGGATTGGCCAAAACAACGAATGAGGACGTCAAACTTCAAACGTAGTAAGCGGGACTGGGAAAATGCACTAAGCAAACATTATTTATTATATTTGGTGATTTGGTACCGGGACTTTTATAATTCAACGTAATACACGGGAAAACGTGTTAATGAGGAACGTGCTAACGAGATTCCACTGTATTGATAGGCAGCTGTAATCATCTGTCACAGGTCAAGTTGATTCTGTGATCTTTGTGCACACACTGTTGATTTGACGTACCTCCACACAAAAAAAATCTGGGCTATAAGCAGGCCATGGGATGGTTCCACCTTGGCTGCACCAGCAATCATTGAATATCTTGATTTAATTGATCCTGCACTATGAGTGTCCAATATGGCAGAGAGTCGTCCTGTTGATAGATAATGGTATCCAGTACCCGCTCGAACTCTTGAGTCATGGCTTACTGAATGTCTTTCCTCCGTTTCTATCACACATCCTTCTGCCTACATGAGGCAGTTTAAGACCATTTGCTAAGAACATGTACCACTTAACAGCATCTAGATGTGACGGGGCATACTGACAGTTGTACTGATGCCTGAAAGCTTGCTGGGTCCAAGTTACACTTGAAAATTTTGCATACTGCACAGCACACTGAGTGCATTGTTATGCCACACAGATGAAGTCTGAAACATCACTCATTGTTAGCTTCCATCCTTTTTGCTTATACATGGAGTAATTTGTTTAGGAGTAGCAGCCATGCTGCAGTGATTTTGTGCAACGGAGCCAGGCAATGTTGTTTTTTCCATAGGTTGCTTACCTGCTTCCCCTCCCCCCTCCACATCCGTTCCCCGTGACAACAAGATGGGCAGTTGTGAGCAAGCGGTCACAATGTTTTCAAAGCATAAACAGACAAGCTGATGGTTGCATGGCACGGCAGTGTCATCAAGGACTGCAAGAGGTTTGCGGTGCAGCTGCGTTGCCTTACAGAATGGTAGCAAGGTGGATTGCAGCCTTCCAAAAAAGATGAAAAGTGTGTTGGACATGCCTCGATATGGTCATCCACCAGTAAGTGACAAAGATGTATGGACTGTATCTGTGTTAATGGAGATGAATCGCATAATGATTTGTGAGTTAGTGCCAAAATACAGGACTGGCGCCTTGAACTGTTCTTCACATCCTCAAGGACCACCTGAAAACGTTGAAAATTGCATGAAAATGTGTTCCACGTGAGTTAACGGACATGCAGAAATGGCTGTGATATGATGCTTCTCGTATGCACTTAAAGCACTATGAGTGCAAAGGAGAAGACTTCTAAAAGCACATCGTTACACTGGTAAGACCTGGGCCAAATCTTATGAACCAACTTAAATGCCAATCAGATGAGTGGCATCATCATGGGTCACCATGAAAAATATGAGATGTGGCAATAAAGAAACCGGACTGACTTACACAACTGAAATGCTGTCTCCCTCAATGTAGTCCCCTCTCCAATCCCTGCACTACCATGCAAATTTTCTACCATTGGTAGCAGTGCTGCAAGTCCTTTTCTGTTATGCTGTTGAGGAGTCTCGTCGCTTTTTCCTTCACTGCATCCACAGACTCGAACTTGACTCCTTCGAGCGCAGACTTCACTTTTGGGAAGAGAAAAAAGTTGCATGGTGCTAGGTCAGGCGAATACGGTAGATGTTCCACCACTGGAATGTTGTTTTTTGCCAAAATCCTCTTCACAGACATTACGCTATGGGCCAGTGCGTTATCTGATGAAGAATCCAAGAGCAATTCTTCCACAGATCTGGTCTTCGTCATCACGTTCACAGAGGGTCTTCAGAACAGTTGCATAATAAACTTGATTGACAGTCTGACCTTCAGGCACCCAATTCTCGAACAATTCTACTGAACTTCTCCACATTCTCTTGTTTTCGAAGTGGAAGGACGGCCAGATTTCGGATCATCTTCGACATCTTCCCTATGGTCCTTGAACCTCTTAACCCACTCAAAAACTTGCGTACGGATACACTGATCACCAGAAACTTGTTTCAACAAATCGTAAGTTTCTGTGGCGGGTTTTCAAAGTTTTGTGAGGAATTTGATATTAACATGTTCTGCTTTAGAGCGTAGCATAATTCCGACAGAGCTCAGATACATGACCAGTTTCTAAGAAGACTCACAGCCAGACTAACCATCACAGTGGCGTGAAATTTTGTACACTGTCAGGGAGAGTCCCAAGGCCAATCCCTCACTCTTCTCTTTGTCATCGACGAAGCCGGAAATTCGCACAACAATCACTCTGGTTTCCTTATTGCCACACCTCCATCAATGTGAAGGCAATGCTGATTCTTGCCTATGATTGGGATGGTGTGATCTTAACTACCATTCCCCCACAGCAGAACATTAATGCAGAGTAACACTGTTCAGTTTTGAAAAACAATCTGCTAGCAGCTCTGAGAAGAAAATGGCAACACTTCATGGATAACCCACTCATTGTTCTGCATGACAATATCAAGATGCATACAGCAGTTGTTGTGTCTGAATTGTTAAACGACTGAGCCTGGGAGGTGCTCCATCACCCTCCATACTCTCCGGATTTAAGTCTTTATGAATTTGATCTCATCCCTATGATGGAGCCACTTTACAGGATTCGCTTCTGTACAGTGGAAGACATTTTACGGACAATCGACTGCTCTTTTCTCACCATCAAGAGATTAGACAACGCTGATTGGATCCAATGGCTTCTGCATTGCTGGTGAACATCAAAAACCTGTAAAACTTAGAACCATGTATATATTTTATGTATAGAAAAATAAAATAATTGGCAGAACTAAAAAATCATCCCTTGTATTAAAGCAAACTGCTTTAAAATGTATGCATTAATTTTATAATTTTACCTTTCTGACATCTCAAATGGATCATTCTGTAATTTTGTTATCCTATTCTTTTGGAAAAACAAACACCTTCCTCCCATTATTTAAACATTTGATATTTTAATGAAGTACAATAAATTCCACTATAAACACGAAGACATGAAAAATAACAGCAATAATTATTATTTTCAGGTGTGTAGGCATGACATTTTTTGTAATTGTAAATGGTTGTTTTCATTCATAAATTATGTCAACCACAACTGGGTCATTAATACTTATATTTTTACATTTTAAGTAAGTATAATGTCATACTTATCCTACCGGATCTTTTGAAATTGGTAGAAGGATAAAACTGGTATCTTTTATTTACTGTTAGTACAGTTTATAGCACTTAAGCATCTCCTCCTTGGCCCATATTATTATTCTTAATGAACATTTCATGCAATAACATGCCTTTTTTTCTCTCAAACAAGAAATTAACACATTCTGCTAGTAGCTGGCTGTTGGGAGTGCTGTAATCGCATGAGCTGCAGAAGTACACTTTAAGCTTTGACTGTATCATAGTAAACTGGTACAATAGTGCAAAGACAATACCTGTCTGGTGTAAGTAGGATGCATTTAAATGCATAGTCGGCCTAACAGGAATTTTCTTGGTGCCAGAAACCACACTATTTATCCACAGAGTCGAAATTTCATAGCCCCTTAAATTCAAGCACATAGATTTCTTTCTCATGAAAATTATAACTATACTCGCTGCCAAAGAAGAAAGGGATTGACATTTCGTGAAGAGACAGAGAGAGGGGGTGTTGCTGCTTATCATGACCATATGGAGAGCGTGTTAGAATTATGTGTACAAAAGCAATTGGGTTGTGCCTGCATTGTAGGGCGGGTATTATTTATATTTGTATATGAAGGCAATTATAAAATAATGAATCTACATGTAAAGGATAGAACATGTTAAAATCTGCATTAACATGAGAGACATACCTGTTAAATATTGATACTTATTCTTATGATTCTCTTGCAGAGCATATTATTTCCCATGCTTGTCCTTTAATTGGGATATCTTTATGAAGTACATTTTATTTCGTTGATATTGTAATGAAAAGAAGCTAGAAACAGTGATGTGTATTGAATTTATTTAAAGGTGAGTCGGAATTGTTACACTAACATCACTTAAGTTTACTCACTTAACATGTTTCGGGAAACCGTTGTTACCATCCTCAGAAGGTTAATTCGACTGGCCCGTGTTGTTGGTGTAAGATTAGAAACCCTAAATTTCAATACAGATTTCAGTGGAATAAAAAGTGACATCAAAAGATACCAAAAAATTGAAGAAAAGAGAAAAAACACATTTGCGGACATCCGTTTTTTAAACCTATGCATACAAAACAAAGTCACACCAAAGTTTGTAAGGAGAATTGTAAAATATGACAAAAACAGCAAACACCAAACATCAGCCGATAAAAAAGTAATAATAATTGAGAGAAACAACCACTACGCAAAATTACAAAAATTTGAACTGGAATTATATGCTCTTCACCTTAAATTAACGGACACACTCGGCTACCCACTTTGGCAAAACATGCAATCAAAATTCCTCACTATTCTTAGCTACAGGATGAAAACAAAAACGCTGAAATTAAAGAAAAAACTAGACATACTACGCCGGAAGCAACATTCATATAAACCTAACCTAAAAAATGAAAAAACGATGTCATACCCAGACGTAATTAATCTTTCAAATGTAACTTTCACCAAAGGAGAATTATCGGTATTAAACCTTGGCCTAAAAACATGTGTTGGCTACACAAAAACAACCGATGAAATAGTCGCAGACATTGAGATTGCTACTTACAACCTAAATGAAAATAGTAAAACCACTATAAAAAAAGAATGTGAAATGGTTCTCCAAGAAATACAAGCAGATAAACATAACAATTTCCCAACCAAACATGTGATCAAAACATTAAAATCAAAACCAGTAGTATACACAAAAGCTGACAAGGGAAATAAACTAGTTGTACTGCAAAAAGATGATTATATTGCCAGAGTAGAAAATATGCTGCAACAAGAAAATTACATACAAATTCAAGAAGACCCATTAAAATTACATTTAAAAGCCTTCAATCAAACCATCCAGGAAAGCAAAACTATAACAGACACTGATAAATCTAGATTAAAACCAGATCACCCTACTTTACCAAGAATGTATGCTCTATCAAAAATACACAAACCGGGTAATAAGATGAGACCAATCGTCAGCAATATTGATTCTCCTACCTACAAACTGACAAAATGGTTAGTACAGAGATTCTCTTCACTACCAAAATTCAATAGCAAAAACATAATGAATTCAGAAGATTTAATACAGAAGATAAAATCCCTGGAACTCGAACCAGAAGACAGATTAGTTTCCTTTGATGTCACTGCACTATTTCCAAGTGTTCCTACAGATCAACTCCTGCATCAATTAAAGAAATGGCTACAGCAGACTAACCTACTTGAAGAAGAAATAGAAGACCTCATACAACTTACCAATTTATGCATTGCACAAAATTGTTTTAGTTTCAATAAGAAGTTCTATCAACAACCAACTGGTCTAACCATGGGCAACCCACTTTCACCCTTCTTGGCAGATTTATTTATGAGCTACTTAGAAACACACATAACAACTTCCTTTCCATACATGTTTAAAGTTTGGCACAGATATGTTGACGACATCTTCGCTGTTGTCCCTAACAGGTTCATACAAGACTCCTTAGCCTTACTAAACCTACAGAACCAATCAATAAAATTCACCATAGAAATAGAAAAAGAAGGCATGCTACCATTTTTAGACCTAAAAATCATCAGAGAACAAAAGAACCTAACCTTTGGCATATACAGGAAGCCAACACACTCTACTAATTACATAAAAAATAAGAGTTTCAATCCAACCACACACAAACATGCAGTACTAAACAGCCTAACACATAGACTGGTATATACCCCCTTAAATAAAAAAGAATACCAGTTAGAATACCAGCATATAGTAGACACAGCAATACATAATGGGTACAACAAAACAACTATTGACAAAAAAATTGCAAAATTCAAACGACAGATGCACATCAGAAACACAACAAATCTCAGCCAGCAAGATAAAGAGCTAAAGTTCAAGAAATTCACATACCACCCAGGAACTTTTCACAAATTTAAGAAGATTTTCATGAAACATAACATCAGCCTAGCTCCACAGAACAAATTTAACATAGAGAAATTACTTTGTAACAAGTTAAAAGACCCCATTCCACAAGACAAAAAAGCTGGAATCTATAAAATCAATTGTTCAGATTGCAATAAAGTATACATAGGTAAGACAAAAAGAAACCTAGAAACTAGGCTAAAGGAGCACATGAGATGTATTAAATACAAACAAATGGACAAATCTGCAGTTTCACACCATTTTTGGATCACTAATCACAACATCAAACCCAATATTACATTAGTCAAACCAGCCAAATTTGCAGCCGAATTAGATGCATGGGAGAAGATCACCATTCTAAAACACAACACACATCTAATGAATTTTGATTTGCCGCCACCAAATCCTCTCTGGAAGTACATTTCTCCACCACAAGATGCCACCACAGGATCCAGTCCAAAAAACGGAAACACCAACAACACGGGCCAGACGAATTAACCTTCTGAGGATGGGAACAACGGTTTCCCGAAACATGTTAAGTGAGTAAACTTAAGTGATGTTAGTGTAACAATTCCGACTCACCTTTAAATAAATACATTTTATTTGGTTACCGAGGCCACTCTTTTTCGTTTGGCTCGCTGTCTTTGTCACTATTTTTGGATATTGTTAAATATTCATTAAAAGTGTTAACACAATTGCAAATTATTAACTAATTTTGAAGATTTAGAAGCTGGTAACAGTGATGTGTCATAATTTAAAATAGAGAGTTGAGGGTTGTTACACTACATCACTATGCTATTCTTACTTGAACGCGTTTCGGGAGACGGCTTGTTCCCATCGTCAGCATTTTCTCTCAACTGATTTTTGCTGGTCATCGTCTGGGGGATGTGTGTGGTTTGTGGTGTTCTCTGGTGCTGGGTTGATGAACCTCCAAAGGCTGTTGGGTGGCGGCAGTTCAAAATTCATTAGGTGATTCCTGTGTTTGACAATATGTATTTTTTCCCAGATGTCCAATTCATTGCTGCTGTTGATCGGTTTTAAGAGTTTTATGTTTGGAGTGATATCATGGTTTGAAGACCAGAAATGATGTGCTACTGCTGATTTATCTTGCTGCTTTTGGTAAATGCATCTCATATGCTCTTTAAGTCTTATTTCAAGATTTCTTTTGGTTCTTCCTATGTATACCAGGTTACATTCATTACAATCAATTTGATATATACCAGCTGATTTATCGTTGGGGATAGGATCTTTTGTTCTGTTGCATAGTAGTTTCTGTATATTGTGGTTATACTGTGGAGACAGGGTGATGTTGTATTTTTTGAAAATCCTTTGAAATTTATGATGTGTCCAAGGGTGATAAGTGAATTTTCTATATGCTTGTGGTTTTTGTTGTCTGAGTAACGTAGTCATTTGTTGGATGTACTTCTGTCTTTCAAACCTTTTTATCTTCTTATCTATTGTTTTTTTCTGGTATCCATTCATAGTGGCTATGTTGATAATGTGTTGGTATTCTTTCTGGTATTCTTCTTTCTCCATTGGTATATGTACTAACCTGTTTGTAATACTATTTAAAATTGCATGTTTGTGGCTTGTAGGATTGTAGCTATTGTTTTTAATATAGTTTTCCGTGTGCGTTGGTTTTCTGTAAATGCCGAACGTTAGTTTGTTGTGTGCATTCACCTGTTCAACTTCACAAAAAATACAGAAAACTTTGTTGCTGATGTTGAAATAGCCTCCAACCACCTTACAGATAAGGATAAAAGTTTAATACAATCACAGTGTGAACCAATATTGGACCAGATACAAGCCCAAAAACACCACTATGTAACACATCAAAAAATTATCAAATCTCTAAAGTCAAAACCTGTAGTATACACCAAAGCAGACAAAGGAAACACATTAGTGATATTAGACCAAGAAGATTATGAATCTAGAGTTATGCAATTACTACATAACCCAGAGTACATAGAAATCAGCAAAAATCCATTAAAAGAATGCACCAAGTCACTCCAGAACACATTGATAGAAACCAAAACATTAACAAAAGCCGAAAAATCCAGAATTAAACCAGATTTTCCCATCATACCTAGGTTATATGCACTACCAAAAATACACAAACTCGGCAACAAAATGAGGCCCATAGTGAATAACATAAACTCTCCCACATATAAACTAGCAAAATGCCTTTCAAATACCTTCAACTCCATGCCTATGTTCAAAAGTCTTAGCATAAAAAATTCTTTGGAATTAACCAGTCACCTTTCAAATATTAATATATCACCCACAGACATGATGGTATCATTTGATGTCACTGCACTCTTCCCAAGCATACCAAAAGAAGAATTATTACCACTCCTAGAAAATTGGATATTAAACAATGGCACACCTAGAGCACAAACAGAAGATTACTTGAAACTAACAAAATTATGTCTGGACCAGAATTTCTTTTCATTCCATCACAAAATATTTAAACAAACCTCAGGCCTAACTATGGGAAACCCCCTTTCACCATTTTTAGCAGAACTATATATGAGCCATTTTGAATGCCATATTACTAAATCTTTCCCACATCTATTCAAAACCTGGTATAGGTATGTAGATGATATTTTTGCTATTGTTCCAAAAAAACTTTCAGAAGATGCTTTGAAATTATTAAATTTACAAAAAAGATCTATAAAATTCACAATGGAAAAAGAAGAAAATGGCCAATTACCTTACCTAGACATCAGGATCATCAGAAATAATGCACACAACAAACTAACGTTCGGCATTTACAGAAAACCAACGCACACAGAAAACTATATTAAAAACAATAGCTACAATCCTACAAGCCACAAACATGCAATTTTAAATAGTATTACAAACAGGTTAGTACATATACCAATGGAGAAAGAAGAATACCAGAAAGAATACCAACACATTATCAACATAGCCACTATGAATGGATACCAGAAAAAAACAATAGATAAGAAGATAAAAAGGTTTGAAAGACAGAACTACATCCAACAAATGACTACGTTACTCAGACAACAAAAACCACAAGCATATAGAAAATTCACTTATCACCCTTGGACACATCATAAATTTCAAAGGATTTTCAAAAAATACAACATCACCCTGTCTCCACAGAATAACCACAATATACAGAAACTACTATGCAACAGAACAAAAGATCCTATCCCCAACGATAAATCAGCTGGTATATATCAAATTGATTGTAATGAATGTAACCTGGTATACATAGGAAGAACCAAAAGAAATCTTGAAATAAGACTTAAAGAGCATATGAGATGCATTTACCAAAAGCAGCAAGATAAATCAGCAGTAGCACATCATTTCTGGTCTTCAAACCATGATATCACTCCAAACATAAAACTCTTAAAACCGATCAACAGCAGCAATGAATTGGACATCTGGGAAAAAATACATATTGTCAAACACAGGAATCACCTAATGAATTTTGAACTGCCGCCACCCAACAGCCTTTGGAGGTTCATCAACCCAGCACCAGAGAACACCACAAACCACACACATCCCCCAGACGATGACCAGCAAAAATCAGTTGAGAGAAAATGCTGACGATGGGAACAAGCCGTCTCCCGAAACGCGTTCAAGTAAGAATAGCATAGTGATGTAGTGTAACAACCCTCAACTCTCTATTTTTAAACAATTGCAAATGCTCACAACACACGCACATATACACAGACTCAAGCACACGTAAACACAAAGCAAATAACTGTACAAACAGGATGATGCAAAATAACTTGCCACTACATAAGCAATCTCTAAACTGATGCAAATACATTGCAAGCTGTGGCTAAAGGAAGGCCCTGTTTAAACTGCAGCAACAGCAGAAGATAAGACGTGCAATTCATGTTAATGCAATGATTGTTCACCAGGCATGTCACGCTAATCACATGTTACAATATTGGCAACAAGGTTTTTGCATCTATTGTTGCTATGGAAATGTTTTAGTTCTTCTAATCGTTGCTATGACATATCCATCCCCTCCCATTCATTTAAAGCTTTTTGCCATGTGGTTAGTAACTGTCAATCCCCTTTTTGATTGGTGCTTACTATACAATAACCACATATCATCGTGATTACATTTCTCACACCTTTTAAGAAAATTTGCATTAACACTACAGGGTGATCATTAACTTATCCAACACCCAATTGCAGAAATTAACTCTACTCGCATTATTGCATGGTTGCAATTCCTGAACTATAGTTATATTGTAGGGTTTTACTTTTAAAAGTTTAGTGGCATTCCAAGCTGCGGTTTGCAACATTCCTGTGTAAGCTTTCTCAGATATTTCTTTGAGCTTTCTTCTAAGTTTTCTCCGATGAGTTTTCTCTGTAAGAACACAGCGATTTAATTTTGGTTTCTTATCAAGAATAGACCCCATTTCCCTATATGTACTCACAAGATTATGAACCATTTCTCTGTGAGGTGCACAAACAGCAGAATCTGTCTACAAATCATTGTCTTGTTTCTTTTTGTCGCAGAGGAATCATACATGAGGATTGTGTGTGCTAAAGTTATACAGAGCTTTTGGTATTATAAAGCACTAACACACTATTACACTGAAACAATTGGTCTCACAATGTATTAATCTTTGTACTTTGCATCACTTGATCACTTTGCATCAAAAGATTAGCCAGCACACAGAGAGAAGGAAAGTGGAGGGAGAACAGAGCCAGTTAGTAAGCACAGTGAAGGGCAAGCAATTCCCCGTAACATAGCCAAGCATTGAAACGAGCTCTGTATGTTATTGGCTTTTGAGGATGAGACGGAAAATTCAGGAAGGAACAACGTTCTTAGCATCCTTCACTTCATTATGTACGATTGAGCTTTGTGATCTAATGCGGCAGCTATAACATAAAAACAGCTTATGAAAATGACAATGACAACTCATCTGAGCACTTCAACAAATCTTCAGGGGGCATTAGTTTTGTCTTTGACATGTGCATAGCAATGGATGAGCATACAAAGCACACCAAGTGTGTTAAAGAAGCATGGCTGAGAGCTGCAGCAAATATGTGTGAGGAGGAGGGAAAGATCATCCAACAGCCAAAGTGAGTCAGTGTTTGCTGAAACTGTATGAGTATTTGTCTACAAACATGCCTGCAATGATTGTGAGCAGTAGAAGGTTTTGAATATGGAAAGTCTGTTGTGACAATTGAAAAAAGAAGCAAATGTCAAATACTTTCCAAAGAAAGGCAGGATGGTTAGTCATCAAAATAATTGCAAAACGTAATGCTTGCTTGTTACTTATCACATTCCTCTTTTTTGGACATTCTATATTCAATTGCACGCCATAATTTCAACATTTTCTTTATTATTTTCTTTTATTTACTTATTTTAATTTATTTCTTACTCTAAAACAATGATTCCAGGTTCTACTGTAATTCCATAATTGAAAGATGGTGGAGGGTTACTAAGGAAGCATGATTATTAAGAATTAACAAAAAACTAAGGACCTGTGCTATAAACACAAAAGCAAAATTATCCAACATTCTGCACATATATCTGAAAGTTGGATTGAAAATGTGTAGTTTTGTATATTCACAATCTGGAAGATTATCTCGATTAGCTAATTGAAAGAATTGAATAGCATACAACGGGCAATCTGGCAGATAGAGATAAAAGAAAAACAAAGATGACTGTACGCAGCATTGGATTAATAACCTATCAGCTCTAGCAAAAAGGTACTTTAAAGTTTATGTACTATGTTAATTAATTGTTCTTTCACGCAAATAGAACAAGGCTGGAAAGGTAGAATCAGACGACTGACTGAGAGTCAGTTGGGAAATTTAATGTCGTACCAGTATGCTGACATGGCAGCTCAGTTGGTTAGAGCAACTGGATGAAAACCGGAAGATCCGTCATTCAAATTCCATCTACGGCATTGAATTTTTAAATTTCAAGTAAGTAAATGCACATCTTTGTGGATCATTCAGGCTTCTTTCCACGGAGGATATGAATTTAAAACAATTGCGGTGGAAGTCAATCTAGCAGGTTCCATACTTAGAAAAATTTCTGCACCTTTATTTCCCCTTTTACATCAAAGTATGCACGAAATATCTAAAACTAAAGCACATCTACTGATTACTTAGTTTAAAGGAGCACGGAATAAAACGGTATATATGGTGGTGTTTTACCTTCAGTGGAACGAAGTTATTACTGCATAAGAAGTTAACCTCAAACTAGTACACTAGCTGATGGTTTAACAGTGATGTCAGTTCACAGTACTTAAACTGCATGTTTTTTACCAATATACTTGTCCTACATTTTATGCACGAGCATAAAATGTCATTATTCCTATTATTTAATCTGATTGTCATTAAAAAATATCACCTTTGTGATTGTATGGAAACTGATAGCGTTTAGCAGCATGAAATAGTAGGTGACCTTTATTGAAACGCTTCATTACGCAGAACAGAGATTTTGTTTTCATTTCAGTATTTTAAGCCTTATTACATTTTAGAGCACAATATGTTTATACTCAGAAATTAATTTTATATACCTTCTCATGAAATAAGAGTATTATTTCTGCGACTGGCATTTGTAGGTTAACCCATTTGCATCATATGATAAGCTGTACTCTCAAAAGTTAGTAATGGCATTCAAATTACATGATGATGTGTGTCATATATAACATATATGGATGTTGTTAACATATAACATGTCTAGTCCATGCAAATTCTGGTGAATAAGGTGGATGTAGCATCACCTAAATGCCTAATTACACGATTGTTTCTTAATTAAATTAAATTGATCTTTTTATTTATGGACGCTCTTGAACTACTATGGTCCTTAGCGTCCCATTCTATATTGGGCGTGAAACACCAGTAATTTTGCTCAGAGGCCTCTTTATCAGGCTTGAGGTTCTTTTACATGCCGTAAATCTGCGACACGGGACCACCAGCCTTACTTCCCTTCCGAAGGAAGCCGTGCTAAGGATTTTTATGCCTGAAAAAATCCATCTCCCTCCGCCAGGTTTGAACCCGCGACCTTGGGAACTAGAGGATAGCACGGTACCACTAGTCCACGGAGGATGATATTGTTTCTTGAGTCTTCATGGCACAATGAGCAGGCGCATTGTCCTGATGAAGGATCCACCCCATTTGAGCAAGGTTTGGTCTTTTCTTGGCAGTTTTCCTCCTTAATGGTTCATCAATACTTCATAATAATAATATGTAGTAACAGTACACTGTTAATCCACCATGTGATCATACACAATGCCTTGCCCATTGAAAAAGACAAGGTGCATGATTTTTTCTGCACTCGGTTGAACTTTGGCCTTTTTGGGTCTTTAATTTGAAGGATGTTTCCATTGGGCACTGTCCTATTTTGTCTCTGGGTCATAATGATGAAACTACGTTTCGTCGCGTGTGATAACCCCTGCCAAAAAATGTGGTTCTCGCCGACCTTTCTTTCCATTGCTGACATGCCATTATGGGGCGAGCCTTCTGGTCATCATTGATCACATGAGGCACCCACTTTGCTGCAACTTTCCTATAGCGTAGAACAAAGTTCAAAGTTCCCTTTAAACTGAACGAAACTGATAAGGACCGTGCTGTTCGAAGTATGTTGCGTGAGACACCTGAAACTGACAAATTTTATTTCACATACGTCACGGAAATAGAAGTTATGCGAGCACTGAGACATATAAAGATAAGATCTCAAGCACCTGATCACATTAATGCAGTCCTAATAAATAAGATGTTGAATGTGATATTGCCGACTGTGATGCACATCTTCAATGCCACCCTTATGACATTGACTTATCCTGTACAATGGAAACGGGCATATGTAACACCTCTACCTAAAACTAAAGCACCCGAGATCCCTAATGATTTCAACATTATTGGTTGAATAATGAATACTAAATTGGTATTCTACCTACACTTTCCAAAACACTTGAACATATCGTATATAAGCAGCTGACAGATAACCTTAATAAATATGGCCTTCTTGATGCCTATCAATCCGGTTTCAGACCAGGCCATAGCACTAGCAAACATTGCTGAAGATATACGCGAAGCTGTACATACATTCACGAACTGACAACATTCACAATATGGTGTTGAAAATTAACTAAGATCTTGACTCTTGTTTATTTATGAGCATGTGGTTTAGGCCTTGGTGTCAATCCCTCAAAATCTCAGGCATTGCTGGTGGGACATCCAAGGTTGTTAGGCACTATAGACATGCATTTTATGCCATTGGTTGAAATTAATAATTCTGTAATCTCTTTAACAGAATCAACGAAAAATTTAGGTGTTATTTTTTATAGTAAACTTAGTTGGGACAATCATATTACTGAAATTTGTAGGAAATTAAATTATTTAATCCACACTTTCAAGTGTTTAAATACGCCCCTGTCTAGGAACCTAAGAAAGACTTTGGTACAAACAATGGTGATGCCCCACTTCGATTATTGTGATTCCCTCCTCACGTCATTACGATCATATAACACCATCTCTCCACGAGTTGTCATGGTTCCATCTAGTTGACCGTAGAAACATTCATTGTCTTTTACTTCTCTTTAAACTTATTCACACTTCTTCCCCTACATACCTAGCTTCTTGCTTTAAAAGTTTGTCCTCTCACAACCTTCATACATGCTCGGAAAATTGTCACATACTTTCAATACCACTTCATCGAACATCTCTATACTCATCATCTTTTACTGTGAAGGTTCCTAGCTTTGGAATTCACTTCCACAAGATGTCAGGGGCTCTCATACTTTATATGCTTTTCATCACAGTTTGCAGATTTTAGTTAAAAACAATTGTTAACTTACAATATCATTTTCATTGTATATATAATGTATGTATGCCATTTTTAAAAGATATTCATTACCATTAACTTAGTTTCTCTATATTTTCAGTTAACTTTACTGTTCCTCTAATATTTGTGTTACTTCTGTTTTGTGTTCCCTTAGATATTATCTGTGTACCATCAATGTGATGTAATATTCTATTCAAGTTTGTTCTAGGTGGTTGAGTGGAAGAGAAGGCCAAATGGCATTAGCTCTGCCACAGTAAATAAATAAATAATAAATAACATTTTATACAGTGTCTTCAGCTGATCCATAGGATATATTCACAATCTCTGCGATCTTTGGTTATGATAAACGACGGTCTTTGTGCAACATGACATCAATTGTGTTGACATTGGTGTCAGTCTTCAAAGTTGAGGGTCTTCCAGGTGTGGAGCATCCTTAAGATCATTTTTACCCTCCCAAAATTGCTTGTCATTTGAAAACCTGTGTTTTTCCCATGGCTTGCTGCAACATTTCCAATGTTTGTGATGGAGTTTTATCAAGAAGAATGCAAAATCTAACTGATGCTCACTGCTGTAACTTAAGTTATATGTTTGGTACAGTTATCATGCTCTTCTACTTCACCAGGCAAATGGCATGGCATTTCGTCACTCAAGGTTAGACCTTTCCAGTGCTGCCAACACCAAACTCCAGCTCGGGTGCATTACAATGCAAAAAAATAATTCTGTTTTTTTGACACCCCCTCGTATCTAATAGTTTATCTGATGATCATAGTACAGGCCTTAAATATTGCTTTCTCTTTGGAAAATGCACATTTTCTGGTATTATTTAGTTACATGATGAAGCAATTCTCTGCTCCACACCAAAATTAGCAAAGATAATGTCAATTAAGGATAAAAGTAAGAGGTTTTACTTGTATTTATAGGCCAAAAAAGTTCAACCCTAAAAACGGTTATGGAAGATAACCGTACAATTCCTTTTTGTCTATCATTAAATCACCTTTTTAGAATCATACTTTCTGGATCATGAATGGATGCAGAGATCCACACTGTCCCAAGCCCAGCTGAATGTGCTGCATGTGGATTTCAACACAGTTTTGAAACCCCTGTTGGTTTTCTGGACATAGACCTGCTCGAATTTCTTCTATTGACCCTTGAAGAACCTTCACCTCATAGGCATTTCTGTCTGCTTCGGAAAGGCTCTGAAATAAAGATTTTATTACATCATAAGCTATAAATAGATATATATTATTTCTTTTCTTAAATTCACTACTGTGTTCACATTTTCCTTTTAGGAATAGTTTTAATTTAAATGAAATATACCATCAACATTGCATCTAATAAAATGCAAATGAAAAAAAATGAAAAAAAAATATGAAATTACTACTTTATAAAAAATCTAATGAGTTGCATTCATAAACTTTCTCTATTCACTCTTCTACTAACTATTCTCTTAAAAGTTATTTTTTACTACTGCTACTACTCCTTGTTAATTGAGATAAACTTTTATTACAGATTTGTTGTAGATATAAGAAAGGATACAGTAGGCTAAAGCAATTGTCAGATATTTAAAATGCAGATCACTATGTGATGGCTTTGAAATTGTAGGTCCCTTGTATATTGCAAGCAAAAATGTATAGCACCTTAAGATTTGAAAAAAAAAAAAAAAAAAAGTATAAGCGTTTCAAAATTCAAACCAATAACAAAGAATGTCTTGGAAATGGTTAATGCACAACAAATTTTATTTGACATAAGTTCTACAATTTAATGAGATCTACATTTTTTGTACAGCAAGACTATGTCTATCTCTTATGGTTTAAAAGTTATACAAAGGTCATTCAGAATGAAGAGGACTTTTTCCATTAAAGGGTAATTTGGGGAGGGGGGGATTTTACTAAAAATCTTTGTTGCATCCTTGGAAGATGCTGAACTTGAATACCAAGTTTGGTCTTAAACCAAAATTTCATTTTTGAGTTATATATTCTAATTCATGAGGTCTCCCCATTTAGGGGGCCTCAAAATGTATATTATCAGTGAAAATGTGCTATCAAACTTTTGGGTCTTCCTCTACTTACTATAGGTAAGTAGTAAAGAAAATAAATAAATAAATTAAAAAAGTAGGGATGGGATCTCGATAGTAGTCTCTCTTGGTAGTACTTTGAGATAAACCTTTGATACTTTTAAATGTTTAAGTTTTGCATTATTGAAAGTTGCTGCATTTAACTTTATAAGCTAGATAAGGAATGAAACGAGCCGAGACCATGCTATTGCCTTGCAAGTGTTCCCAAAGAGTTGTCGGACTAATACTTCTTGATAGGCTTTGACACGTTTCGTGTGTGCGAATCAATGCAGCATTCCATAGACTGTTGTGTCTAAATGAAAACATGTAAAACAATGGCTGAAGGAATAGAGGTACTCATGTAAATGCAGCGTCAAATGAATTATGAATGAAGCTCATTTAACTAATGCACTAACTCATGTTTCTGCAATAGCCTGACTTGGTGGCTCACTCTCAACCATTACATTTACCTGCTCCTGAGATCAAAATCTGTCAATTCAGCAGAAACAAGTCAGAACTTAAGGCGTGAGATAATACAGCGCATGGAAATACGTATTTGTTCTTTCCTCCCATTTGTTAGTTTATGTTTACGCAAGTCAAACCTGTGTTATATGGCTAATTACTTATTACCAGATAAAAAAAATAAAAAAAAAAAAAAAATCTGATGTTACACTCACATGACTTTCTCTACTCTTGTACAAACTATTTTTACAAACGCTTATTCTCCATCTACTTCATGTTAATCGAAATAAACATTTGCAGACTCTATCTTATTGCTAATTTTCTTGTAGATGTAAGGGGAATATATATTTACAAGGGCAATTTGGAAATACAGTAGCCTTTAAGCACATACATATCTCCTAATAACTGTTGCTAGGTGCAGCACCATTCCCTTTCCCACAGATTAATACTCTTTGCATATCCAAGACAAAAAAATTAATAACGAATTCCCATTTGAGAAAATAAGTATTGAACAATTTAAGGGAATAACAAGTAATATCTCGAAAATGCTTCACTCAACAAAAAGAATGTATATGACATAAATTGTGTATTTTAAGGCGATCTACATTTTATGTGTAGTAAAATTTTGTCTATCTCTTAGGGTTTACCAGTTATGCAAAAGTCGTTCACAATGAAGAATACTTTTGGAGACATTCCCAGAAAATTCAAGATATACATTTCATTTGTCATGAAAATATCTTAAACATATGATATTTTAATCTAAATTAGAGCCATTTTTGAGAAAATTAAAATTTTCGAAAAATGTTCCATGTAAAGGGTAATCTGGGGTGGGGGATTTTCTTGAAAACCTTTCTGTCGCATCTCTGAAAGATACTGAACCTAAATACCAAGTTTGGTGTTTATCCGACTGTTTGTTTCTGAGTTATGCTGTTCACAGACACACACACACAGAGGCACGGACATGTTTCCAAAAATGTTTTTTTTTGGATTCAGGGGGTCTCACAACATGTATTTCCGGTGAAATCTCGGTATCAAATTTTTGGATGGAATACAATACTTCCTACTTACTATACGTAGTAGAGAAAGTAAAAAGCTTTGACTAATGGTTAGGGGTATATATCCTGCAGCATTATCAGGATAAACAAATTGTTGCCAATTGGAAAATGTCAAACAGAAACAATTTCAGATTTAGCATACAATACAAAACTGGTTACATGCCTTTATATACAGAAAATTACTAATAACATAATTCAGTGAACAAACGGCGCCTTTACTTTTTTTTATAAAGTATCGAGTATTGTGCTAAAAAAAATCAGTATTGGTATAGAGAAATAGTGGTATCATTCCACCAATATAAAAAAAGCATTAAAAATGTTAATTTTACATTCACCAATACAATTTATTGTTAGTATTACCAACATTTTAAATAGGTGACATAACATTTGTAACTTGTTGATGAAATACAAAATATAGGCAAGTTAATGAAGCTTTTAAGTATTTAAGGTGGCATAATTATAAGGCTGATGGAAGATGTGAAGTATTCCAAGCACTTGTATTTTTATCTAATACTCACTTTAACTTGTAGCATCAAAGCAGTTAGTTTTGTAATTAAATCCAACATTTTTTCATTTTTGACTGGTGTTCTTCCTGGAGCATTATTGTGCTTTTGAACCAGTTCCCTCGCCTCTTCAAAGCTTCTTTCTCTAAGGTGTGATGGTGCTAGCATTGCTGCAATGCTTGGCTCAGGTGCAATCTGAAAGAGTATACAAAAGGAAAAAATCTTTGTTATACATCACTTTCTGTATCCATTATATTTTTTACTTTCTCTACTACGTATAGTAAGTAGGGGAAGTATTGTATTCCACCCAAAAATTTGATACCGAGATTTCACCGGAAATACATGTTTTGAGACCCCCTGAATCAAAATAAAACATTTTTGGAAACATGTCCGTGTGTGTGTGTGTCTGTGAACAGAATAACTCAGAAACGAACAGTCGGATAAACACCAAACTTGGTATTTAGGTTCAGTATCTTCCAGAGATGTGACACGAAGGTTTTCAAGAAAATCCCCCCACCACAGACTACTCTTTACTTGGAACATTTTTCAAAAATTTTAATTTTCTCAAAAATGGAGCTAACGATTTTTATTAAAATATCATATGTTTAAGATATTGTCATGAGAAATGAAATGTATATCTCGAATTTTCTGGGAATGTCTCCAAAAGTATTCTTCATTGTGAACGACTTTTGCATAACTGGTAAGCCATAAGAAATAGACAAAATTTTACTACACAAAAAATGTAGATCGCATTAAAATATTAATTTTTTTATGTCCTGGACATACAAAGAGAATGGAATGCGTCACATAGCAACCAGCTCTTAAAAAATTTGACTATCGCTTAAATACTACCATATTCCCCTTGCATCTACAAGAAAATTAACATTAAGATTGACATCTCGATATCTCGATTAACATGAAGCATATGGAGAATAAGCGTTTGTAAAAATAGTTTGTACAAGAGTAGAGAAAGTCATGTGAGTGTAACACATCAGATTTTTTTATACAGCTTTTACAAAATATTCTTGCAAAAGCTTCTTCTTGTATCTACTTCAAATTAATTGTGGTAAATTTTTGCATTAATAGCTTCATTATAGATTGTGTTATAGGTACAAAGGGGATAGCAATAGTCAAATACTTAACAGCTCACTATATGCTAGTCTTGAAATTTAATGCTTTTCCCACGACATCATGAGAAACAACTGAGTACTTTAAAAAATGACAAAGTTCTAAAACATTCCAACCAATAATAATGGATATCTCTAAAATAGCTGATGCCACAGAAAATTTATTTGAAATAAACTGTGAGAAGGAAGGGATGTATATGTTTAGTGTAGAATGCTTTTATCTATCTTATGGTTTACCTACTATACAAAATGCCTTCTGAATGAACAGGACTTCATAGGCTATTCCCAAAATATTCAAGATATACATTTTATTTGTCATGTGCATATTTTAATAAAAATCGTTAACAATGTTTTGGGAAATAAAAAATTTCAAATAATTTTCCATGGAAAGACTAGTTTGGGAATGGGGATTTTCTTGAAAAACTTTGTGTTGCACCTTTGGAAGATAGTGAATCGAACATTTCGTGTTTCACTTACCCACTCCACACACATACATATGGATCTTTTTCTAAAATTCTTGGATTAAGGGGCCTCAAAACATGCATTTCTGGTGAAATCTTGGTATTAAACTTTTGGGTGGAATGCAGTTCCTTTTCTACCTACTATGTATATGGTAGAGAAAGTAAAAGGGAATAAACTCCTAAATCGAAGTATTGTAGTGCATGGAGTAGGTGACATCCACTTTTGTTTTGTAGGAATAAACATTCTTGCTAAGTGGAATGTTAGGGCTTTTAATGCAATGTGCTTCTGGTAATTGCAACTGTCCAGCTAACAGGTTTGCTTTTCCTTGGTATATGAAATGGTAAATCAAATATGCCTTTATCTTTCTCCCTTGATCATTTGTTATACATACTGGCAGATTTCTAGTTCTTTTGCACAGATCCCTTGCTTCACTTTCATTTGTTGCATCATATAAAATTTATATTATTTGAACTAGAGGGAATATACTGAATTCAATAAGAATTTATTAAATGTTTAACCTATAGTGTTGTCTAAGCTACAGGTGCCAAATTTATTTTAGCATCAGAATTTAATGTAACTCTTGGTGGGCAGCAGATTTGAGAATATACAGAATATGAAAACTACACTTAAGCTCAAAACATTCTAAACATTTAGTAATAAATCCACTGTTCTGAAAGATTGGGAGAATAAATTCTTCTTTCCTACAAGCATACTTTGATCCACTAAGCAGGTTGACAAGTAAAAAATATTCTGACTTGCCTAAAGTAAATTCAAAACGCATCATTGTCTCTAGCTTCTTTTCGTTTATTAAAACATTAAATTTTTGGATGTGCGTTTATTTTACAATGCATGACCCTATATTTAATATAATTTTTCTGACAAACAGCAGTCTGTAGTATGTGTCCTACCAAAATTCTTTTGTTTAGCCAATATTGAAGGTTCGTGAAAGCTGTAACAGCTGTACTTCTTAACATCCCTAGCATAAGACAACACGAATCTTGTGTATGTTACGGCTCCCTTCCGCAAATGTAAATAAAAACATATGTGGAACAAATGGACACTAATAGGGTTATGCACGAAACATTAACATGTTTGGTTATTTTGTATTATGGTTTTGCTTGTGACATTGCAAGGCAAGTTATTTGGTCCACGTTTTATGATAAATGTTGTTACCATATTAGTATTCTTTGGATTGAATGTTGTATTTGCTACAACTTCTACGCCACAAGAGTACTTACTGCATTTTTACATCCTTTCCTTTAGAGCTAACACTTGCTTCAAACAACTGACTCAAAACAATGACGTCATAACACACTTTGAAATGAACATTCAGTATAAACTAGAAATATTTAACCCGTACAACTATGGTTAATACTGTAATAAAATTTGTATATACCTACATTACTTGTAAACAATTGTATATACCTTTGACGTTGTCTTTTGCTGTATAAGCTTAATGACAATAAAATTTATTATTATTATTATTATTATTATTATTATTATTATTATTATTATTATTATTATTATTATTATTATTATTATTATGGTTTGCTGTGTGGCACTTGATCCATGCCATGGTATCTACTCAAAGTCATGTATACAAAAATTAAATTGAGCTTTATTTATGGACACTAACTTCTGTGGTCCTTTGAGACCCATTCTATATTGGGTTTGAAAGACCGGAAATTTTGCTCAGAGGCCTCTTTATCAGGCTTGTTCTTTTACGTGCCGTAAATCTATGACATGGGACCACCGGCTTTACTTCACTTCTGAAGGAAGCTATGCTAAGGATTTTTTCATGTGAAAAAATCCATTGCCCTTCCGCCGGGTTTGAACCTGCAACCTCGGGAACTAGAGGCTAGCATGGTAACCACTACACCACGGAGGACAAGAAAAAGTAATGTACATATGCATGATCTAGTAATAGGACTGTATCTTCTGTTGCATTATAGTAATTCATGCTTGATTTTACTTAATTAATGTCCTTAGGTCATATCGGATGGTGAATGAGCGAAATGGTTGAAATGATGCTCAAGTGGGACCAGGGTCCCTAGAGCTTAGTGTTACCCTAGATTCGTCTTCTCAGCATAAGGGAATATCCTGGAAAAAAACCTTATCCTGGTAACTCACCCTAACATCGAACTCAAGACGGTATGCGAAAACAAAAATGCATGTATGGCGGTAAATGAGGGTATTTCAGCTGAAGAGAAAGCCATGGTTTTCAAAACATGTCTGATGTTTAATATATTTAAGTACTGAGTTACAAATCAACTCTGAAATTGCTAAGTTTTATTTATGCATCATTGTTATAAGGTTCTCTCAATTTGAAATTACAGATATTTTTGAAAGCTTATACTTTACCTCTTGGCAGTAGAGCTGGACACTTGTTAGGTAGTTCTCCAGGTCACGATTTAGATACTCTAAATCAATTATTATACTGGCATAGCGGCGCTGGAAGTCTTCAGGAATATATGCTCCTATGGATTTCTTTCTTTCGGCTTCAGTGTTCATCTCTCTCAGACTTTTAATTTTTGCCTTCTTTGCATTAAGAATCTTTGATAACCTTACCTAAGAAACAATCAAAAGAAAATTAAACAGCTGTTATATAAACTCACTTGAGAAACTAATCTATTCATTCTTTCAAAATACAAAATAAGAGAAATCCTTGTATATTTTCCTACATGATAAAATCTGCTTTAGCATAGTTTCTCTTCAGTTAGTACTGGTTTGTATATCGCCTAAAAGATCTGAGGTGTTTTTTCCAACATTCAGAAATAGTACATCATACCCATTTATTACTTCTGAAGATTCCTGATTGAAATCAGGGATTAGTTGGAATATTCCACTATAGTTCATGGAACCATTTTGGAGTGTGTCAGAATGCACTTTCTTAGCTATGCAAACTGCCAAGAATCTTGTAATCAGGTTAGATCAACCAATTTTTGTACATGCAAACATCCAATTCGTCCTAATGAGGCAGTTATAATATAACATAATGAGAAACTTCCCTGATGTATTGCTTGGATATATTTGTTGTTCATTTATGTTTTATAATTAAAATGATTATCATGTTCCCTTATTTGTTATTGAATATATTTATGTATTTTAATTTGGGTGTCTGGAATAAGTAAAATATCAAAGTAACAGAAATTTAAGACTTACATGGCCAACCATGACAAAAACCGTCAATAAAGGAAATTTGTAGCTTTTGTCAACAACCATACAAAAACAACAACCAAGAATACTTATTGATGGATTGCTTATCATTTATCTATAGTGACCATTACCTAACACATCAGTATTCTGGATACATTTAATCGATTGTAATTATATAACTCTTCAAAATTGTTTAATAAGCTGGCAAGTTTTTGATTATTAAAAATATTAATTTTATTGTTATAATTATAAAATATAGTTGGATTTAATAAAACAGCAAAATTTAAAAATGAACTGATTTATTCCAAAGTAGTTTCCTGTCACCATGCCCTAGAAAGAAATAAGAGATCTCATCGATTCATCACAAATCATACTTAAATTATAAAACAGCTAATTAACCCTTTATATGGTGTATCATATTTGATACAAATTTTTTTTTCTCTAATTTCTTATTATACTAACCTTCAGCAATAAAATTATGCTATTTATAGCTGTTTTATATTGCAAAAATATTCATTCTTTTGCAATAAAACAGTAGTTTTTTTAAAACAACAATCAGCAAAATCCATGTAAATGCATTCAAATGTAACCCTATCAGCTTCCAAGCATGCCATTACACCCTCCCTGTCCTTTACCACAGGCATATTTGACTGCAGTTGCTGGGACTCGAACTTATGACCTTTGAATGGATGTCCAGTCCATTTCGTATTGTTCTAACGATCATGGCTATTCAAATCGCTTTGGTTGTGGTGCTGGTGAAAGGGATATAAAAGGCAGTTTATGAATTAGATGAAGAGCACCAAAATAATTCTGGCAATAAAGGGTTAAAAGCTGCAAAATTGACTTCACAATGTGGAGCTGCTTTAAAAAGAATGTCATAATCAACGAGCATAATTAAAACCCATCACAGGCATATGTAGGGTGTCTCAAAATTATACCAACAAACAACAGCTTTTAAGACACTTCTTGGTATAGAATCCTAAGGCCATGAAGCTTTCTACTGGCGTTCCTCCTACTTCACATTTTGAAGGGGTATTTTCATGGCACTACATCTCTTTTAAGAGTACGGAATATGCTAGCTCATTTCCAATATGTATACCCCCGCCGCTGTAACGTTGCACTTGACAGCTAGCGTTTAAGGTGGTACACTCGCAAAAAAACAGATGAAAAGCTTCAACCGTTTGACTTCCTAAGCCAATCACAAGGCAGCATTCCGGATGGTCGATGACAAAGCGGAACCGGAACTAGAATCGGCTCTGTTGCCGGATGTAACTATTCCCAACCACGTGCTTCAGTTTGTGACTCTCTAGCGCGAGCGTCGAGTTGTTCTTTGCAAGCTACGTATTGTTCATTGTTATTTATATTTGTGGTTATTGTATGATAGTTTTGTTATTGTTCGTTTATACATATATATGTATTTATTTATATTTATCTATTTTATATATATTTCATTCGTATTATTTATTTAAACAAAACTTAAGTGCGACAATGTCTGAAAAACGATGCCGATCGCCTAGTGATGATTCACGAAGCGAAAAACCTTTGCGCCGAGGTGTGCCACTTAATAGTCAGGCATTGGAACTATTAAGGAGAAGCTGGGAATTCTTTGAACAGGAAAAGTACGTGAAGCTTCATGGCAATCCCTCTATTCCTGCAGATAAAGCCGTACAACGAACTGCAGCAGCTCTTAGACTAAGCACGAGAACTGTTATTCACAAGGCTATGGTGGACGCGGCTTCGTGGAAGGAGGTAGATCATGTGAATAAGGTAATACGAAAAGCACAAGAAATAGACGGAATTATTAGTGACTGAACCATTGATGATATGCCTTGATGAAGATGATGATGATGCTTCCGAGGATGATGATGACGACAACGGGGATTTGGGTGGAATTGAGCCATTGCAGTTTTAAATGCGTGAGTGAAAATAACTTTGTTATGGCATGCTTATAATTTGTTTTATTTCTCCTCATTGTAGCAGGAAGTTTGTGTTTTGTTTCTATGTTGTCAAAAGTGCGTAATTTATTCTACATACGCTGCAATGTTTATGCAGAGTTATTTTCAATTAACAATAATAATACGAAATAGTTATTATTCATTGACGTTCGCTACTTACGTACACTTTTTGTATGCGGCTTAGACACGATAGAAAGGAGAACAATCAGTTGTTGTTGTTTACTAGCTACTCTGGCAACGTCGTAACCACAATGTAGCCAACCTTACGCGAAGCCACACGAACTGTCAAGTGCAAAGATACAGCGGCGGGGGTATAGTAATATTACTTTCAAACTCTGCCTCAAGGAAACTATAAGTAACCTCCATTGCTGTCATAGTTTTACTTCCATTTTCCCAATAGTCCAGCAATGTCTTTCCAGAACACAATTAAATGTCTTCGACATAAATTCCTTTATCACGATTTTTGTACGTTGCATATTATGCACAATGCGCAAGTAAACTTTTTTCACTACGACATGATCCCAGAGGTTGTCTGCATCTTTCATCTAATTATTAAGTTCTTTTTGAGTAAGAGGTTTAGGGTTACTATCAGTATGATCCACGAAACAGTCAGATTCACAACTTTCATCTCCAGTTAAGAGAGTTGTATTCAGTGATGTTGGTGGAGAGGGGACTGGGAGCCCTGGACCATGAGGAACAGGTCTAATTTCCAGATCTAAGTTCAGATGCATGATTTTGTTCATTGACATTAGAAGGAATTTAGTAACAGTGACATACAAATTATACTTGTATATTTGTGGACATGCTGACGATGGCAGCAAACCGTCTCCCGAAACGCGTTCAAGTAAGAATATTTTAGTGATGTGGTGTAACAACCTTCAACTCTTTTTATTTTAAATTATGACACATCACTGTTACTATCTTCTAAATCTTCAAAATTAGTCAATATATTTGTGGAGTCGGTTTATTAACACTATATCACCTACACTTTAGTTTATGAGTCAGCAATAGCAGTCAGACTCCGAGGTTGAAAATAGAAGCAATGGCCCCCGAAACTATTCCCTCATAAATTGAAGTATAAATGATGTAATGTTAAAAAACTGACTGCACAAATATACAAGTATAGATTTTGTTTGTTTCTTTTGTTGAATCCTGCTGCTCTGTAAACATAAGTAAAATCATCTACATGCTTCTTCTGTTCATGCCATACTTTGGAAACAGGGAAATTCAAACATTTCATTTTACTTTCACTCCGCTTTCTTAACCTGTTGGCATCTTGTTTAAATACACTCACAGCTATCTCAGAAATCTGATTTAAATTCCTGCACAGCTGTGCAAGTGCGTTATGAAGTTAAAAAGTTCATAAATCAACCGATATAATTTCTTTCCTGAAAAGTTGCATGCATGGTATTGGAAACATAGACTCAGTGATTCTGGTGGCCTAATAGGATTGTTGGGTGTCAAAACAGTTCTCAAATGAAGGATGACAAAACATTTTTTACATTGGTGAAGATTTCTGGTATTTTCTCCCTTCTGTAATATATAACACATGTTGTTGTTCCATCTCCTTTGTCTGTGGGTGGAATGAGCACTGGAAAAGGGCTGCATGTAGTCTCAATGGGGTATCCCCAGCTGGAGGTTCAATTTCTAACACTGAACTATGGTAGTGTTACATTTTGAAGCAGCTGATGAACAATGCTGGTTCTGAAGTTCATGTAGTGGTGTTTTTCTTAGGAATCATTTGTGAAACAGAATGAAACAATTGAAATATGCACATGCCAGCTATGTGTTGCATTCCAGGAAACAAAGCTGTCACCTACTGTCCATTCCAAACCAGAGTGCTTTCACTGAAAACAAACTCTTTGTATTATCCGCGCAAAAGTAGTTTGCAATCCCCACCCCTAATGGCTGCTTGTTCCCCTCTCACGTGCTTGTTGAACACTATTTAAATCTATAAAAACGCGCCCTGCATGAGAATCATAGTTAAAAATCTGATGTGCTACACTCACATGACTTTCTCTACTCTTGTACAAACTATTTTTACAAATGCTTATTCTCCATATGCTTCATGTTAATCGAGATGTCAATCTTATTTGTAATTTTCTTGTAGATGCAAGGGGAATAGGTTTTAAGCGATAGTTCATGACCAGACATAAAGAAAATGAATAACGAATTTGAGAAAAAGTATAAGTATCGGAAAATTTAAGGGAATAACAAGCAATATCTCGAAAACGGTTCACTCAACAAAAGAAATGTATATGACATAAATTGTGTATTTTAACGCGATCTACATTTTTCATGTAGTAAAATTTTGTCTATCTCTTATGGTTTACCAGTTATGCAAAAGTCGTTCACAATGAAGAATACTTTTAGGGACATTCCCAGAAAATTCGAGATATACATTTCATTTCTCATGACAATATCTTAAGCATATGATATTTTAATCAAAATCGTTAGCCATTTTTGAGAAAATTAACATTTCGAAAAATGTTCCATGTAACGGGTTGTCTGGGGTGGGGGGGATTTTCTTGAAAACCTTCATGTCGCATCTCTGGAAGATAGTGAACCTAAATAACAAGTTTGGTGTTTATCCGACTGTTCGTTTCTGAGTTATGCTATTCACAAACACACACACAGACATGTTTCCAAAAAGGCTTTTTTTTGGATTCAGGGGGTCTCAAAACATGTATTTCCGGTGAAATCTCGGTGTCGAATTTTTGGGTGGAATACAATACTTCCGCTATTTACTATACGTAGTAGAGAAAGTAAAAATGCAACCTGAACTAACAATCGATTTTATAAGTATGCGTCAATTAACATTTAACTTACGTTAATCATAATCCTCGGGCAAAAAAGCAACACCCAAATCCGAATCCTCCGAAGATGATTCAGCTGCCATATTGGAATCAGAACTACTCTCCAAAATAATGACAAGCTTATCACAATTCTACAGCACTGTCGCACACAAAACAGGTTCCCGCATTTGATTCTCCTCTTTTATGTTCTATTATGTTTGTTTATATTCCATGCGCGATTTGGTTACACTTCTCACGAAACGCCTATAAAATCCGATATTAGTTTCGTAATATGCACTAATGCAAGTGGCAGGTATTTTTCTAATAGTGAGTTGAATATATGAAGTATTGTTTGTTTTTAGCCACTTTTTAACTGTTTCCCGCTTTTGTGTTTGAACAGTTTATTTGCACTACACGCACCTTCCTCTGCCATGTGAGCTCAAATACCAACTGACTAAATCACAAGATTTGACCTGAGTTGAGCATACGTGTGCTAGCGTATTATGATGACTGTTCGCTTATCATATTTCCTGTGTTACGCAGTGTTTATTCGGTACTCAGATAGCACCTCTGGGAATTCATTGCTGCATTTCTTGTATATGTAAGAGAGTGGCAGTCATACATACGGTTGGTATTAACAAGCAAGATGTTCTCAGCGTTAGAGCAATAGCAGATGAAAATCATAATATGTAATCTCTTAACAGCTAGTATATAACCATTACTTTTAACGATGAGTTATTATGAAAACCGCAATAAAATGTGCAGTTCTATACCTTTCCTGTACATGCATTAAGGAACTATTTACGTTGGCATAAGAGTGTGTTCTTGGGTTCGTGACAAGCAGAAGCACGTGCTTCTGTTTACATCAGAGGGAACTCTGGTTTGGAATGGACAGTAGTCTTATAAATAGACACCTACTATTTGCTTCCAATACTCAAGGGCACACTTAGGTTTCCATACCTCCTCTCTGGATGTCTGACCTCTCCTTCTTCTCAGCTTGCCTGTTGCTGTAATGTTAGCAGCTTGGTGTTTCATCAATAGCACATTATATTTCAGGGAGCCGAAGTAGCTCAGTGGTTTTGTTCACTGCTCTTGTGTTGAGGGCCCATGGTTTGATTCCCAGCTCAGAGGTGGCGATTTTAAGTCGGCCCTATCCAAGTTTTCTGACTAGCTTATGTGAACTATCCCTAAGGTCCAAAGTCGTTTGGAGTCCACAGTAAAAACTGTAGGATGTCTTGCTACATCCCCATTTACCATTACAACTCCTCCATCACAGGTAATCCTTCTTTGGATACCTCTAGTTAATGAGGGGTCCATACATTGCTGGTGAAACAAGGTTTCCCCAGAGGTCACTGATCATATGGGGAGCATTTAACAAACCAACCAACATTCTATTTCACATACAGCACATTCAACATATACCCTAAGAAAATACAATTCTAAAATTTTTAAAAGACAACTTACCAGCATTTCTAGGAACTTTACAGGAAAACCTCCGACTACTCCATCTGGAGGTACATTTTTGCTCTTCACTACTGTTGAACTTGTCAACAAAGGATCATTTGTTACTCTTGATGTGGAAGTATCCGTACTGGATCGAGGTGGAGTGGTAAAAGGCGCTATGTTTCTTGGTCTGAATTTCTGTGCAAAGCTTGACAATGTTATTGTTTCTGGAGGTTCATTTGACTGCAAAGAAATCATTCTTATATATAACTATCGTGCAAATGCCAATATCTGTGACATATTCCTTAAGTTCAACAGAGCATATGAATTTGTCTCTCAAATAATTTGTTTGAGGGAGGAATAGAGCGAAAAATTATCATTACTTTTACTTCCTTGATTTTGTTCTGGACCAGTTTCAAGGACATCATTTATAATAAAGCTAGAATATGAAAACCTTATATAAGCAACCATTACTATCACAATCCAAAGATTTTGTGCAACAAAATTTAACAATCATCTATGTAAATACTGGCAAACAGACAAATATTTACAGAGGTTTCTAATATTTAAATTTTTTGTTTAATACATCAATATTAAAACCATTTCTTAAAGCAATGTTAATAATATGTTTATATTCTTTATCAAATGCATCTTTGTTTAGATATATTTATCAGTTACATTAATGATTTGATGTTTCTGGAAAAATGATTAAGCTCAACAGAACTAAATGAAGAATTGACAAATATTGTTAAGCTCGGTCTTAATGGAAAATTCTAGTAAAATTCCAGCTTTTCATGTGTTATTTTGAAATGAAAGTTATTAAAACATTCCTTCTAATTTTTAAAAAATGGTATAGAAGAATTAAATTTATTTGTAAAGATGTATATCATATTACACAATATTTCCCCTAAAACTAACTTAACCCATGTACAAATTTCTGGTCATGTAAGCATATTATGTGCTACACAGTTTGCTTGGCTCCTTGACCTTGTAGTTCAATGAGCAATAGCCCTTTACCAACTTTACCCTCATGCACTCATTCCTCTCCCCATGCTGTTTGTTGCCCTTACATTGTTCCTTGCATCTCTTACATATTTTTTCTTTTACTTTCCTTAAAAATTGCCCTGTGCCTTTATAATTTTTTTCTTTTTTTACTCAGCATAAAAAATGGTATAGATATGTAGATGATAAGAGGGATGCTAGATATGTATTGAGACAGCAAAATATGAATGATCACAGAAACGTTTTGTTTATCCCAGTTTCTCAACGTATTCTCCCTGGCACTGTATGCAGCGTTCCATCCTCCAGAACCACTTCTGGAAGCATCCATGCCACTCAGTTTCTGGCACTGCAGATATAACTGGCGCAACAGTTCTAGACATGTGAAAATCTTAATGACAACTATGAAGCGAGTTACATACCAGATCAGGTGGTGACCGGTCGTCTGCATGCTGCAGGAGTGCGTGGGACAGTCATTGCCAAATATCCGCACACCGATTATGCACTACACGATAAACTTATAGTTATATACACTATATTTAAATCCACCGCTGTAAAATGCCCTTAATATAAAAATACTGTCAACCACCTGCCTCCAGTTCTTCCACACCTGACAGCCCTTCCTCTTCTGAGGAATCACTCACATCATTGCTGCCATCACTGCTGTCGCTACTTTCTGCACCATTATCCTGGATGAGATTTTTTTCTAATTGATTTTCGCATTATTTTTTGAAATAATGATTCTCAATTTATTCAACATGTCGACATACATTTTCCCATTCTGGCCTTCCGATTTCTGCAAATCGCTGGCGACATAACTGCTCTACATCTTTTAGTTTAAAAGTGATATTTCTGCAGGCCACCCAGTTTTTGACATCACCCAGATTAATTCGATTGGGTTTAGATCTGGGTGATACAGTGGCAGTCTAAGTACATTAATGGCGATGTTGTATTAATATCTGGCCAAGTATTATGAGTTATGACTTCTGAAGGGATTTCTGGCTTTAACTAAGTTATATTTGTTTTACTCATGCTTTCATCAAAAGCTATATTATGCCTAAGCAACCAGATTTTCATTTCTTCTTTCAAGGAATTTGAAGTAGGTTGTTTGTCAATTTGAGTGTTGCCACATTGTGAAGCATTGTCGATAACCAGAATAGACCCAGCAGGCATATTAGGTATCAACATGGTGTTGATTCACTTCATGTAATTTTCTGTATTCATTTGTTGATGAAAATCTCCTGTTTTTTGTTGCGATTTGTAAAAGAAGAGCATTTGGAACAGCATGAACGATAATAAGTATTTGCCCTTTGGCAACAGGTGCCTGAAAACCTAATTCGCTATCGTCACTTCAACTTTTAGATGTTGTATGACTGCTGTGTATGTACGACTCATCTTCATACACTATAGTTTGACCCTCTAATTTGTACCTCTGAGTAAGTTACTCTTCCAGCTGAGATCGTATGTCGTGCTTTTCTATTAGAACTCTGCTATTTGGTTTCGTTTTCTTCCACTTGAACCCTAAATCTTTTATAATTTTTCTGAGATTTGTAGCAGCTTCTTGAAAATTTATGCTGATATAACTACATATAAAATTATAGTCATTTGGAAAGTTAGAATCAGACTGCAGAATTCAGTGCCATAGCCGGGATTTGAGACTTGTAGCACCACCTTACATTTATGACATCTTTCAGATTGATGAGCAATCTGCCTATTGTTGGCACAGTTTTTTCTTCCACATAGAAATTGTGAATCGTGCGCTGAATGATGTATTTGTCGAAATCGTCTATTTCTGTAATACGTTTAGGGACCTTATGTTTCTTCACAGGTGTGTCAAATGGTACTCTTTCATCCATATGGTTTTTCTTATCTTTGAGAACTCTGGAAACGGAACTCAGTGAAACACCAGTTGCTTTGGCTACTCTTTCTTTCACTCTCTTAAGGCTTTTGTGGAACTCAGGTAAACATATATTTTCTTCCTTCATCTCTGTTTCTTGCTTCATGAAGTCGAGGACATTTGCAATTATTTGCCTGCTTTGAATACGTAATACCTTACCATTTAACTTTGAAAACGTAGGAGCCATGGTTATAAATATCACAAATATAAAATAAGCACTATTTACGTACTGCTCTCTTTGAAATTACAAGATGCGGACACTTTCTATGCAGACTGTATGTGTTACGCACTGTGAGTAAGCAAAGGTATTATATCGCTTTTGTTGATTAAGCTAAACATACACCATTCCTATGCTCGGCAGCTGGGGTGGCAATCAAGGTCACGATTCCAGAAGTTTTGCGCCAGTTATAACTCCTCTTTGTATGCAGAAACTGCTTCTTAAGGGCAAGAAAATCGGTGACGTCGAAGTTGGTTCTTCACCATAGGGAACAGGAAGAAATCACATGCCAGATCGGGACTATAGGGTGGAAGAGTCAATAGCTTTACCTCAGTTTCTTGCAGAAACTCCACTGTGACATTAGCGGTGTGAGCTGATGCATTGTCATGATGCAGCAATGTGCCCCTTAGTCCTGTCTTTGGAAGCTTTTCTTGGATTCTTTCAGAAGATAAACTTCTGTGTACCATTTTGCAGTAACAGTTTTCTGATTTTTGAGCACAATTGTTGCCAAGTGACCACTTGTGGAGAAGAAAGAAGCAACCATTTTCCTTCCAGCACTCCTTGCTCTCTTGACCTTGACAGTGGTTGGTCATCTGGGAACACCTAAATGGAGAACTAGCGTTTTGTTTCAGGGTCAAACTGATAGATCCACATTCTGTCACCCGTAACAATATCTGAAACATGGTGATACTCTCCACAGTTAAATCTTTTCAACATTTCTTTGCACCATTCTACCCTATGAAGCTTCTGTGCTTCAGATAAATTATGGGGCACCCATCTTGAAGAAATTTTTTTTACACGAAAGTGTTCATGAAGGATGGTTGAAACACTTGGTGAAGTAATCCCTAATGTCCTTGTAGGTTAGTCTTGGATCTTCGTTAATCATTGTTTCCACAGTGGTGATGTTTTATCAGTCACTACTGTTGCTTGTCTGCCACTCTTCTCTTCATCTTTAAGAAATTCCCGCACCCTCTTAAATTCTCAAACCAGCGGAACGCAGTGGCACGTGACGAGAATAGTTCCCAAAAGCCCCCTTCAAACACTCGTAACTGCATTTTATTTAAGCCAAATTTGAAGTTGTACAAAATCATTGCATGAAAATGCTCTCTCTGAATCTCCATTGCACTTGAAAAAATGTCCACACTTTCCAGACTTCAAACATAAACTGAGCAAAAATGAATGGCGCAGCAATGGTCTGCCTGCTACCATTGCATTACCAATGAGTCAGCTATTTTGACAAAGCAACAATGCTTTCCCCAGGGGTGGCCAATTTTACGTGCCTCAATACACATCTAGTGATCCTCGTATCTTTGCTATTGTTCCTGATATAAATGGTGCTTTTGAAGTTTTTAAATTTACAAAATGCACAGAAGTTGAAAAAAGATGGTTATTGCCCTTTCTTGGATTAAAGAAAAAAAATCAATGTAAAACATGCATGCGCGCACAGGCTTTCCTTACCAATGACAAATTCACATACACCTGTTCTATATTATACTATTCATGTTATGCTGCTCACAATATACATAGTTTTGCTTAAGAATGATTTCAAATTATGCAACAAATGCTTAGTTGCAACATGTGGGAACAGTATTCAAATGTTTATTTGTGGTAACAAGCTCTTGCAAGGGAAATCATTCACTTATTACATTTCAGTTCTTACAATACACTCACCAGTACTTCATAGTCAGGAACAGAATGTGTGCCAAGTCCTGGTCGCTCAAAGGTAATTCTGTATGTGTTATTAGATGTATCAACGGCATCAATACTTCCATTAAATAACCCATCCTGTGGCTTTCTAAGCCGAGCTGTAACCTTGGTTCCAATCACAAGTTGCAGTGGTATTTCACCTGGTAGGTCCTTGCAGTTGGTAACATCTGCTGTTTTTCTTTGCTGCAACAGTCTGATTTTTGCTCGTTTACGCTCCAGTTCACGGCGCTCTTCTTGAAAGAAAGCCTAAAAATAGTTGTGTTTATTAACTTAAACAGAATATATATCAGTAACAGACATTTCTTTTAATGTATACGTTGGGTTGGTTTATTACACATTGAAATTATTTTTCCTCTAGTTACACATAAAAAATGGTGTAGAATATTTAGGAAATTATGTAGAAAATCACAGAATCTTAATTTGTTTATATAATGCATGATATTAATAAGGTTAATTTCCATATGACGAATACTGATAAACTAAATAAAAATTTAGATATTCTGCAGCACCATTATTTTGGCACTGTGCCACAAAAGCATGACCTGCAAGGTGGTCTAGAGATAAACTGTCAATCAGCAAAGCTGCATGCACAATAGCCCTCAATTCATACTCTTGAATTTCTCACCAACAATTACAGTTCTGTTATAATAATCACCTTTGTAACAGAGGTTAAAAATAATGTTCTTGTACCATCACACATTTCTGATATAGTTTATAAAGTCTGCAATCAGATGTATTAATTTGTCTAGTGCAATTGCCGCAATTTCTCTTGTTATACTTCTCAACAAAATTTCTCTCAATTTCTCTTTCTATATCAACAAAAAGAACATTTTAAAATGTTTAGCAGGAATAAGATGGAGTGGAAACATGGACCTTCTTAATAATACATATAAAACATACATAAAACCCAACCTATTGTATGGAGGAGAACTACTAGCAACAGTAAACAAGAGACTTAAAAGTAAACTAGAAATTTCACAACATAATTCACTAAGAATAATAACAGGAGCTGTAAAAACAACACCAATTACAGTACTACAAAGCTTCACAAAAAATATGGCTATAGAATTGGAACATGAGTTGAAAGCATTTACTCTAGCACAAAAACTGCAAGTCAATAGAAACAGATACAAGTGGTACCACGCAGCAGACACTGTAAGGAATTAAAAACTCAAATAAGCTTCAGAACATATATTAATAACTTAAAATATAAGAATATAATTACAACAAATATAATTGCAACAGAGGTAACGAGCCCAATAGAATATATTGATATACCAGAATGACCTGATATATACAATACACACACAAAAAAAAAAAAAAAAACAAACAAACAATATTCCAGATGAAATGAGAGCCATAACAATAGCTACGGAACACGAAAGATACCCAGAAAAAGAATGGCTCCGAATATATACAGATGGGTCCCTCATCAATAAAAAATGCCAGTGCAGGAGTATATTGTAAACATTTTGCACCGTATCTAACATTAGATGAAATGTCAAACCACTACGATGGAGAATTAATAGCTATAAAAGCAGCATTACAGAACATTTTATATAGACCATACATAAAACAAAAAATAGTCATCTGATCAGACTCAAAATCAGCCATAGATGGAATAGTAAATTACAATAATAAAACAACAAGAAATATTAAAGAAATAAGAAGCCCAATTAAAACAGTTGAAACCAGAAATCATGTCACTCTACAATGGATCCCAGCTCATGTCGGACTTTTGGGCAATGAACATGCATATCAATTAGCAAAGAAAGGTGCAATACAACAAATAAAACCTGTAGGACAAATAGAAATAAATAAACAATTAAATAACATTAAACAACATTTCAAGACAGCAGAGACTTGATGAAGAAGATAAATTAAAAGATAAAGATTATAAGAATATTAAAGATAGGGCTGATATACAAAAAATGCCAAGGAAGACTACAGTGGCCTTACTTAGGATGGCAATGGCCACAATTGCCTCGCAGAACACCTCTACAAGATACGATGCCTACCTACACCCAAGTGCACTCTCTGTGAAGAAGATGTCATCCTGAACAAACAGCATCTCGCCAAATGTAAAGGCCTTAAAAGTGATAACTTAGAGACTTTATATTGGGAAGCCAGAGGGAAAATGATGCAGATCAATTAATCCCCAATGCCATTGGTGAACAACAACTATTATAGTAAGTATGGGAAGTATTGTATTCCACCCAAAAATTCAATATTGAGATTTCATCGGAAATAGATGTTTTGACGCACCCTGAATCCCCCCCCCCAAAAGAAAGCACTTTTAGAAAAAAAGTATGCGTGTGTATGTTTTTGTGAATAGTGAAACTCAAAAATGAAAAGTCCGATAAATACCAAACTTTAAAAGAAGGTATTTAGATTCAAAAACCTCCAAAGATGCGACATTAGATTTTCAAGAAAATCCCCACCCCAGACTACCCTTTACATGGAAGAATTTTTATTTTCTAAAAAATGTGTAACGATATTGATTAAAATACTATATATCAAAGATATTTACATTAAAAATAAAATGTATATCTTGAATTTTTTGGGAATAGCCTGTGAAATCCACTTCATTTGGAAGAAATTTTGTATCATCTTGTATAACTGGTAAATGTTAAGCGATAAATGAAAACGAACAATATAAAAAATGTAGATCTCTTTAAAACACAATTTATTTCAAATAAGTTTTTTTGTGGCATGTCATTTCTGAGATATCTGTTTTTAAAGGTTTGAATTATTAGTTTCTTGGTCATTCTCTTTAAGTCCTTCAACATTTAGTTGTTGCTCATGATTGCATGGAAACAGTATAGAACTTTAAGGCCAACGTATAGCATCTAGTTCTTAAACGTTTGACTATTGTTGTTCTCCTTGTATCTATTACGAAATGTGTAATGTAGCTACTTCTGCAAAAGTTTATTTGGATTAAAATGTAGCAGACAGAAAAATAAGCTTCAGTAAGATTAGTTTGTATACTAAGAAATGGTAGAGGGTAGAGAAAGTCATGTGAATGTATCACATCTGAAAATTTTGTGTACTACACTTTTGTTACCTCTTAAGGTTTACCAGTTATACAAAATACCTTCCAAATGAAATGGAATTCATAGGTCATTTCCACAAAATCCATCAAGCTAAGCATTTTATTTTTGAAGTACAGTATCTTAAATACACATTTTAATCAAAATTGCTAACCATTTTTGAGAAAATAAAAAATTTTGAAACATTTTACAAGTTAAATTGAAATAATTGAGTTTCATTTATGGATGCTGTGGCCCTTAGTATTTCATTCTATATCGGGCATGAAAGACCGGTAATTTTGCTCAGCGGCCTCTTTATCAGGCTTGAGGTTCTTTTACGTGCTGTAAATCTACGACACGGGACCACCGGCTTTACTTCCCTTCCGAAGGAAGCCATGCTAAGGATTTTTACGCCCGAAAAAATCCATCACTCTCTGCCGGGTTTGAACCCACGACCTCGGGAACTAGAGGGTAGCATGGTAACCACTACAGCACGGAGAATGATACATTTTACATGTAAAAGGTAGTTTGAGGTGAGGGAATCTTGGTGTTGCATTCTTGAAGATACTCAATTTAAATACCAACTTTGGTATTTGAGTTATGCTGTTCTCCCTCTTACATATGTACGCACATAAACATGCTTTTTCTGAACGCACGGTGCCTCAATGTATGCATTTCTGGTGAAATCTTGATATGCAATTTTTGTGTAGAATGTAATACTTGCTCTACCTATAGTATATGGTAGAGAAAGTAATTAACTCCTATTTTAGACGTAAACTCAAGAAAATGAGCTATTTATTAGTTTTGGAAATAAAGATCATTAAGACTATGAAGGACAATTAATACGAAACAATAAACTATGAACACACATACTACATCTTGGTTACGTTAATTTTAAGAATTATTAGTAGAAGTCTAAGTGAAATCCAATGTGTGCAAGAACTAATATTCACAGTGATAACTCTCTACTCATGTGGAATAGCTCACTATGTGAAACTTTATAAAAGAGCTTTCCTCCTTCTCGCAGGAGGCCTTTGCCCTTTACGGGACCTTTAGGCTCAATTCATTCATTCACATAATTATACAAAGTTTTGAAAACAGAATACATAGTTTTCTTTTTAATAGTTTTCCACCATACAAGAAAAATGCCAAATTAGTGAATGAAATGATATGAATGTGCTAAGAGTTCCAAAACCAAAAGTGCTACAGCTATACTCGCTGCCAAAGAAAAAAGGGATTGACATTTTGTGGAGAGAGAGAGGCAACGTTGCTGCTTATCGTGACCACGTGGAGAGCTCGTTAGATTGTGGACGAAGGTGGCTGGGTTGCATTTGCATTGTAGGGCGGATATTAATGATCTGCATTAACAAGAGAGATATACCTGTGAAATATTGATACTTTAATGGGAAAATGCTGCTGATTCTTTCACAGAGTATATTATTTCCTGTGCTTGTCCTTTAATTTGGATACTTTACCAAATACATTTTATTCGGTTACTGTGTTCAGCTTTTCATTTGGCTCGCTGCCTTCATCACTATTTTTTGAATGTTGTTAAATATCCATTAAAAGTGTTAACACAATTGCAAATGCTCACAACACACGCACAGATACACAGACTTAAACACACATAAACACAAAGCAAATAACCGTACAAATAGGATGATGCAAAATAGCTTGTCAGTACACAGGCAATCTTTAAACTGATGTAAATACATTAAGCTGTGGCTAAAGGAAACATTGTTTATAAACGCAGCGACAACAGAAGATAAGAAGCGCAGTTCATGTTACTGCAGCAGTTGCTCGCCAGGTACGTCATGCTAATTGCATGTTACAGTATCGGCAACAAGGTTTTTTCGTCTATCGTTCCTATGGAAACGTCTTATTTCTAATTGGTCCTTCTATGCCATGATGTATCCATCCCCTTCCATTCATTTAAAGCTTTCCGCCACATGGTTAGCAGCTGTCAATCACCTTCTTGATTGGTGCCAAATATAGTAATATTCATTAAGGGAAAATGAAATAAACATTAGTCAGAATGCATCACATTACAAATCAGTTACGTTACACTTGAAAATTAAACCATGCGTAGTGCTAAACTGAGTTACAACATTTCTAATTCATGCATTTTACTTCTCGTATTACCTGTGAGCATCTTCTTGGTTTTCCCATCATGCGTCTTATTTTACACCATTCAACACGTGTTAAATTCCGAGTGCGTAGTTGTGGAAAAGATTCCTTTAGACAAATCATAAAATCATTGTCACCATCAAACAGAGGCCTGTAAAATAAGATATGATAATATTTATAATAATAATAATAATAATAATAATAATAATAATAATAATAATAATAATAATAATAATAATAATAATAATACTTGTTTATTCACCCAAAGATATGGTATGCATCTTTCATGACCTGGTATTTAGGTAAGTGCTATATTTAATGTCCAAATTGCAAACTTTTCTTTTTTAATAATCCAATGTCATACACTGTCTTTAAACCCTTCAGTTCTTTTCTCCCAGAATGTTGTTATTATAGCTGGCTTCTTACATTGTCTGTCTGTAAAGTGCAGCTGTCAGATTGGAGAGAGCTGAGAGTTAACATGAATGCAGAAAGGTTATCAGGAAGGCCTTAAGCTTAGAGGGATCTATGAGGGCTGTTCCAGAAGTACCCAACTTGACATATATATAGTGGTTGTTTTAAACAAATGACTATGGTAGAAAGTACCACCCTTATAAAGCTTAAGTTTGAAGTTTGACGATGCTACGTTGTTTACTAATTGCTTGGCAGCCATTAATAGTAACTCTCTCAGCAAATTTGTAAACATGGATGTTATGTGATACAATACTTTAACTTGCAAGGTCTTAGTCCAACTAATATTAAAGCTGAGCTTGATTCTACTCTGGGGGAGTCTGCTGCTTTGTTTACAAAAGTAAAATATTGGGTGGCAGAGTTTAAGCTGTACATCGCATACTAACTGAAAATTTAGACATGAGAAAGCTGTGCACAAGATGGGGGCCACATTTACTCACAATGGAAAAAAAGCAGTGTCGTGAGGATGTTTCAGTCGAGTGTTTGGCGATGTTTCACTGCAATAAAGCCGAGTTTTTGTGTAGATTCATAATCATAGATGAAACATGGGTCCATCACTTCACACCTGAGGTGAAGGAACAGTCAAAACAGTGGATTAAAAGGGGAGAATCAGCTCCAAAGAAGGCGAAGACAGTTCCATCTGCAACAAGGTCATGGCATCAGTTTTTTGGGATGCGCGTGACATAATTTTCATTATCTTCAAAAAGGAAAAGCAATCAATGGCGAGTATTATCAAACTTATTGTAGCGTTTGAATGATGAAATCAAGCAAAAGCGACCGCATTTAGCAAAAAAAAAAAAACGAAAATTTTTGTTTCATCAAGACAATGCACCAGTTCACACATCCATTATCGCCATGGCCAAAATCAATGAGTTAAAACTTGAATTGCTTCCTCATGCACCCTATATGCCAGACTTAGCCCCCTCTGATTATTTTCTGTTTCCAAAGTTGAAGAAATGGCTTGGTGGTAAAAGATTTGTCAACAATGAAGAGGTGGAGTTTGCAGTTGATAGCTATTTTGAGAACTCGATGGTTCTCACTATAAACAGGGTATTGAAGCTATTTAACATTCCTGGGAAAAGTGTATTGAGCTGAAAGGAGACTATGTAGAGAAATAAGGAGGTTTTTCCCCAAAATTTTTGTTTTCTTTGTTAGGTCAGGTACTTCTGGGACAGCACTCGTATGAGAATGACTCATTACACTAGCAGAAGACCAAAACGGTGCATCTTTTGTAAATAGGTTGTCTGACAGTTTCTCTGGTTATATAATATCTAGTAACTCAAGTTAGAATGTTGATCACCCTCACATGCAGCATCAAGCATACTTGTTTTTTAGTACCTGAGTTAGGTTGCATCCCCTATAAGAATCTCCAACCAAACTACATTTATAATACTGGGTCTAAGAGACATACTTTTGCTCTCTATATAAATTCTTCAAATGAATTGGCAGCAGTTACAATGACAGAAACACTCTTAAACAATGTCACTAATTTGAATCGACTTGTGGGAAAGCCAAGAAAGTTTTATGCAAATTTTGTGTACAGCACTACTATACCCCCGCCGCTGTAACGTTGCACTTGACAGCTAGCGTTTAAGTTGGTACACTCGCAAAAAAACAGATGAAAAGCTTCAACCGTTTGACTTCCTAAGCCAATCACAAAGCAGCATTCCGGATGGTCGATGACAAAGTGGAACCGGAACTAGAATCGGCTCTGTTGCCAGATGTAACTATTCCCTACCACATGCTTCAGTTTGTGAAACTCTAGCACGAGCGTTGGGTTGTTCTTTGCAAGTTACATATTGTTTCTTGTTATTTATATTTGTGGTTATTGTTTGATAGTTTTGTTATTGTTCGTTTATACATATATATATATTTATTTATATTTATCTATTTTATATATATATACTTCATTCATATTATTTATTTAAACAAAACTTAAGTGCGACAATGTCTGAAAAACGACGCCGATCACCGAGTGATGATTCACAAAGTGAAAATCCTTTGCGTCGAGGTGTGCCACTTAATAGTCAGGCATTGGAACTATTAAGGAGATCCCGGGAATTCTTTGAACAGGAAAAGGAGTATGTGAAGCTTCATGGCAATCCCTCTATTCCTGCTGATAAAGCCGTACAACGAACTGCAGCAGCTGTTGGACTAAGCACGAGACCTGTTATTCACAAGGGAGTGAAACTCCAAGAGAAAGAGGACAAAATTCCTGAACCATCTGGAACGCAACAGGTATTTCTATCAACTCCAGGGAAGAAAAGAAAGCAGCCTCGTCCAGTCACAAATCTTTATGCTTTCCAATTAGACGCTATATGTAGACACATTTATGTCTATTAGCATAGAAAGGAGTATCTGACCATACCAAAGCTGCTTATATCGCTTATTTTCAATTAACAATAATAATACGAAATAGTTATTATTCATTGACGTTCGCTACTTACGCACACTTTTTGTATGTGGCTTAGACATAATAGAAAGGAGAACAATCAGCTGTTGATTACTAGCCACTCTGGCAACTTCACAACCACAATGTAGCCAACCTTACGCAAAGCCACACGAACTGTCAAGTGCAAAGATACAGCGGCGGGGGTATAATGCAAAAGGAGCACCAAAACTTACCACTTGCAGGAGAGAGTACTAAAAGATTTTGACAGTGATATAAAATCAGCATTTTAAAGCAAAAGGATTTTAAATATTTTACTGCCTTGCTTTATTACCGTGATGGCAGAAGAGAGTAAATCAGCCATAGTTGGAAATGACTGTTGTACTAAACTCTGTCCAGTAATAGGTTGAATTAAATTAAATTGAGCTTTATTTATGGATGCTCTTTAACTCTTATGGTCCTTAGTGTCCCATTCTACATTGGGCTTGAAAAGCCAGAAATTTTGCTCAGAGGCCCCTTTATCAGACGTGAGGTTCTTTTATATAATGTAAATCTATGACACGGGACCACCAGCTTTACTTTGCTTCCGAAGGAAGCCATGCTAAGAACTTTTATGCCTGAAAAAAACCATCACCCACCAACAGGAGTAATATATTAAAGGAGATGTAAACAAAGCATTGGTTTATACCAATCCACAGACCAATTGGGCATTTCTATTGCTTGATTCCTAGAGGCACCACACATTTTTCCACTATTGGCATTGATAATACCCTCCCAAGTTCCAAATTCTTTGTTCTCCCATCACATGTTGGATACAGGCACTCCAGTTATCACTTCTCACAAAATCTTGCTCTTAATATCAAACACTCTTAGAGTTTGAAAGTCGAGTTATTTATGGCGATGTAACCTTTCACACCATCTCTATCAGGTTTAAGCAGTGGCTGCTGCACAAGAGCATGTGAACACCCTAACTTTTGACACTTTGTGGATTTATTGGCTATTGTTTCTTGCAATGCTGTTAAAGTAACATATATGTGGTAATTTAAAATTTACAGCATATAAATCTACCTCGCTACTTCTCAAATTAGAGTCTCTGTAGCAGAAATAGGTAATATGCATAAGCGCGGAGACTTCTCCCGGATTCTATCCATAAGCTTAACTGCAATTTAATTTACACATTACTTCGTTGTTGCCTTAAAACAGTGTACACACACTTACACACACATTTCTTACATCACAGACATGTGTATATATTATTACTATTATTGTTAGGAGTGGGTGCAGTTGTATCAATTTGTACATAATCATAACCATCACGCAGCAGATGCTGCTTCACATTTTCAGGGCTCTCTTACTTTTGTAAACACCCAAAATGAAAACTTTCGCTGCTACTGGGTTTAAGTACAGCGTAAATTATTTCAAACCTGCCAGCAATGAGAACAGGATCAATGTACCTGAGAGGGCTAAGAGGCAGAAAAAGCGGAATTTGTGAACTATGTGGAGGTAATGAAAGCACAGAGCATTATATGACAGAATGCAAAGAATTAGTAGAATGGAGACAAAAAGTATAACAAGAAAAGCAGAAAAGGAAAATAAGAATATGGAGGAGTTCTTAAAACAAGTAAAGGAGAAATGGATTAGAAAAGTAAGAGAGATAAGAAAGGTAGAAGGGCAAATGGAAGAGGGAGAGGATGGACAATAAGGATTAAGGGTAGCAAGGGCTGCTCAGTTGAGCCATAAGGCCAGGGTGCCAGGCAAAATGAGCAGCATAGCTGGCAAGAAGAAAATTTGTACATAGATTTAAGTTAGTTTGTAAGTGATATACTGTAAAAAGGATTGTGTATAACAAAATGTACAAATAAAGTTTATTCATTCATTCAATTAAAAAACCTGCCAGCATTCTAGTGAAACACATTTACTGGGGAGATGCAAGTGTGCTCTAGCACATATGAAAAACCATGTGCAGTGAATAGGAGAGATTAGGCCCACTGTCCCATACAAATAATGCACTAGTAGGAGGCAATAAGAAAACCTAACATCTTATCTTTATCAAAGCATATTAGATGCAAAGATCACAAGAGACTAGAAATTTCTGAAACACCTTCTACAACTATCTGTAATTCCAATGAGCACTCATCTGATTTTATTCTCAAGTTCTTGAAGAGTCTGTGGATTGTTTACATACAATTTCTGATTTAAATCCTCTCCCCCCTCAGATAATAAACAAACATTCAAATCAGGGCAACATGCTGGCTAATATCCGCATGAACTCACACAATCATCAAACATTTCCTCTAATGTTTCTAACAATATAGCGGCAGTATATGCAGTGGCATTATCGTGCTGGAAAATAAGCATACTGTCTTTAATCTTCCATTAACACTGCAAAGAAAGGTCATAGTATGTCCTGCACATTGTTGTGGTTGATTGTATCAAAAAAGAAAATGGTGCCAATTACCCTGCATGCAGTAATAGCACACCATACACCTATTTTCTAATCGTGAAGGGGAACTTCATGAATGTTATGAAGATTTTCAGCAGCCCAATGCTTAGTATTCTGAGGGAGACATGACTATTTAAATGGAACCAAGCTTAATCTGTCATAATTGAGATGAATCAACAGTACCACCATAAACAGACTGCAACATCCACATACAAAATTTCACATGACTAGCTGGATCCCCTGCCTGTAATCAATGAACCACTGTCACTCTATACAGAATAAAGAGCAACACATCTGTCATAAGACTGTGTATTTAAGTGATAAGTTTTAACAATGAATGCTCAGTTGCTCAGCACTGTACGGCACCACAAGGGATTTACTGTAACTTTCATATGACACAGAACAGTCTGCCAGCCAGTTGAGCATGCATGACAATTGATTTTCTTCCCATGAGGTAACTGTCGGTTTTTTCCAGAAAATGCAGCTTTAAGGCGCACTAGAATGTTGGCAGATTTAAAATGGTTTATACTGTATTAGTGATAAGGGGCATTGTCAATTACATATTTTTAAAACTCTCTCATGCTTCACCAATATCAGCAGTTCTATCTTAATCAGACCCTCACTGAATGCCATCTTTTAATTTGTAGCTATGCAATGGGTCACCTTACCTTTAGGATTCGTTTGATATGCTCCAGCTTTTCCAAACCAAGGTTTGAAAATGTCGTAATTTATTTAATTGTGATAGTCTCTGGAAGTTTTGGATACCGACACAATATTATCATCCTCAACAAAACCATTTTAACTTCCTATGTGCAACTTTTATCATTTCTTTATCTCTCCTGGTAGGATTTTTAAGAATCTTGCTTAAACCTGATAGATATTGTAGTGTCACTACATGCCTTATTTGTTTATACCTCATGGGCCCACATCTCTTCTGTAGTATACTTTCTAGGTTTTGTCAAAGTTCTTTTTATATTATGGAGATAATCTCTCCGCTATAAAATCTTGGTCCACAAAAACTCTTTTTTATTTTCTGCTAATAAACTTCGAATCAGCTTCTGAAAGCTTACTGAAGGAAGATCATTTAAACCTGGAAGGCCAAGATTGGAGTTAACAGCTGACAGCACTTGGTTTAAGGTAGGAGATTTATTAGTAGAATATAACTGATGAACTTTACATAGGATTGCTGAACTCACAAACTCTCTTCTTGGCAGAAGTCATTACTTCATCAGTGGCAGACTTCTCTTTGCACACACCACACATACTTGAAAGTCACACACCAATAAACTCTGGTGTTAATGGCTTTGTCAGTAGAATGTTCAATCTTGGACTGCAATGGCTTATGTAATATTTGAAGAAGGAGAGAAACAAATACTAAAGGGTTTTGGAAAGAGACAATATTAAGGTTTGATAGTGGCTTAACAGAAAAGAGATTACTGATATGTTTTGTTGAAATGTTCTTGGGATACAGACAAATATATTGAAGTAAACATGGCAAGAACTGGAAAGTGGAAGTTAAAAGGTTCAGAAAAATCATTTTATATAGAGAGAGTGTCCAATATATGGAGGGGAAAAAGACCTAGAGCACATAATGTTTTATTGTAAAGCAACTAAAAACCGGAGGAAAGAACTTATTAATCACAATGGGTGGAATGCATAAAATCCAAGCTTTGTCTTGAAGATTAGTCTTTAAGTTAAAGCGAAAGCTTTAAGATTACTCTACAAGATTAAGCTTTGGCTTGTTCAACTCATGCATAAAAAGAATCTTAATCTAGCAAGCTTTTGCTAGACGTTTTTCCAGCAAACGCTTGAAATACGTTGCGCGCGCAGCTGTCGTCTGCCAAATGCGGCTCATAACTGTTGTCTCATGTGGCGAGTACAGAAGTGTTTTGCGAATACGGTACCTAACCTATATCGAAGTTATATGCGTAATGGCAGACGAAGTGAATATTCAGAATACCTTTCTAGCAATTCTTAAGCAGTTTCCAATACTGTTGAATAAATCGCAAATCCCGAGCATCAAAGAAGAGAAAGTGAACGCTTTGCAAACCACCTGCATCAAACTGGAAGAAATTTTAGGCAGAAAATTCACTCCACAGCAGGTGCAGAAAAGGATTCAGAATATGAAAACTGAATTAAAAAGAAAAACTGACCGTAAGGCCACGGGAAATCAGAAAATAAGGTTAAAAAGGTGGGAAGAAGAATTTCTGCAGCTGCTTGATGGCGAAAGCAACCCAACCATTGGTAGGATTCCAGGTAAGAATGCAAGTCGATCTCAGGAGCCAATTATTTAGAAGTTTTTTTTGCTTTGGTTTGTAGTATCAAATACAATTTAAAACGTATTCTGTAATGTGATACATGTTATACGTAACTGCTATAAAATATAAATATATCGGAAAATTACAGCGAATGATAAAGTACGTAACAATATAATACTACTTTGGCAGAAAAGGACAGTTTCAAATTCTTTTTTTGCTTCATTATGAATTTTTTCAGGTTCTTCAAGACAGTTTTCAAACGGGTTTACACATGTCTTTCCTGTAAACAACACTAAAATTGCTTATTTTAGTTGCCTTTATTTCTGGTTAACAACTGGACGTTGTTGAGTTTACCATTTATATAAGTTTTATTGGAAAATCTTTCTTTTCTATTGTAGCTCCTCTAGTTTTAAGAGTTCCAAAATGTAACTGTCTATAGCTCTTGTTTGATGGAGCTAGTTTTACCAGCTTATAACTAATTTCTCTTAAGAAATTTCTCATTTTCATTGAGATTTGAAGTTATTATGAGCAAAAGTAATCTCAGCATTTATACGTAAGATGTTAATTATTGAAAGAACAATGACAATTGACATCATCTGTATCCCTCTGCTACTGAAGAAATTTCACTTTTAAGATCACCTCTGAATAACCTAATGAAGGTTACATTACTAATAACTAAGCCCCGGATTCTTAGGTTCTGACCTATTTTATTCCTGACCTCATACACTCCAAACTTCGGTTTATATTAATGTTTTAGTTACCAACTAGTAATATACTTCAATTTTATAGAGCCTAAATTGACCTAATTTTACGTTAGGACCTAATACAACCTATTTTTCGTGATAGAACCTAAAAGTGCCTAATTCGGTTATTTAAGCAAATAAGAGTAGATTTATGAATATAAAAGTATTTTTAAAACGAAGGGAGACCGTTCGAATAACGAAACTATTAAATAATTACATTATGAAATCTTGCGCAATACCTTACAATAATAAACTTTAATTAAACCGTCCGCCACAATAATAAAGTAATTAAAACGTTCGCCGCCTTCAGTTATCATTTTCTAGCTATAGTCGAAAGAGGTGGTCAGTGGCACGCGGCATTTCTGAAATGTGTGATGTTTACATACCGCAACAATAGGTGAAAACTAGAGGCAAACATTTTAATAGCGCTGTTGAGTAGTATGCATTATTGCTTCTTCCGTTATAGGGAGCTTCTAACACGACATTTCTTAATTTGGTACTTTCAAATACATACTAAAGTTACAGTTAATTTAACTTTTTACACTTTTCTTTGACGGATATTCATGAACTGTGCCATTTTGTGTGATATAACAACTCTTAAGACTTCTCTTGTATGAATCAAGTCACCTACTGAGGTAGCTTGAAAAAAGTCAAGATTAATCTAGAGGAAGTGAAGCTTTCGCTTGTTTTATGCATCGGATTTGCACTTTCAAGTCATTGCTGGAAAATTCAAGCTAACTGGCTCCAAAGCAAATGCTAGACGTAAGTCAAGTCGAAGCTGTTTTATGCATTAAAAGCCAAGATTACACTTGAAAATTAGCAAGGTAAAGCTTATGCTTGACTTTATGCATTCCACCCCATGATTTGGAAAAGACAGTCATCAGTTTTAAACAGAATATTTAAAGAAGAAAGCAAGAGTGTGGGTCACTATTTAAGTGGAAATGGACCGTGAAAAGTGTGGAAGACAATTTAATTGTGAATAATACTACTCAGATATTAAATTTGCATAAATTGTAAATTGTAGCAGTCATCTAATGAATGAGTGGCCATGGCCAAATTTCAGTAGATAAACCGATTGTAATTTTTTTTTCTCAGCACTTTACCAAATAAAATAATAGCAAGTTCCAAACACTTCTTACAAGATTTGTTAAATGCATTGTATAGTCTTTCCACGACTTCAGAGAAGCTTTACACATTTATGTACACAACACCAGCTTGTAATGAACATGTTATTGGGTACTGAGTGTTCAAGTCATCCCCAGTTTTAGCACAAACGGGAATCCCAGTTGCATGCAGTATTAATTTACTTAGAAATTAAATAAACTATGTGTTTTGATATATTAATCTCTAATTGGTACTCCAGATTTTGCGCTTTAGTACAAATGAAATAAGCTTTTTAGACCATATTTCTCATAGTTTTCAAGGGAGTATTTTAGACGGTAGAAATGCTACACAAAAAATTAAAAAGGCACGCTGCTCAGATAATTTTGTTTACATCTCCTTTGATCTCCTAATGGAAATAGTTTGTTAACTGCTAAAAAGTTTTTAGTGGAATAAGTAATTATCTGCCATTTAGCAGAATTTTGTGTGAATAAAAGGTCTTCTGGCATATGCTAAAGTAGAGAGAACAGAATCAAATTTTCCATCTTTCATTTGGAATACAATATGATGTCACCTACTGGCAGAAAGGAACTACAGCTCTTTCCAACACTGATAGTATAAAGTACAAATTCACTCAAATGCTATAACCACCTCACTTTATCATTACACAACATTTATTTTCACAAAAGTTTACTGATAAGCTTTAGAAAATTGCTTTAAAGAAACTTACTTAAAACAGTGACTTGATATTTCAAGTAAATACTTGTAACAGATGTGTTAACAGAAAAAGCAATCATCTTACAGACTGGCAATCTAGTGTTGAAGAAAATTTACCAGACTATCTAGAATAAATCTTTTTGGATATGTAAAATCACTAATTTTTAATGCTGAAATGAAGTTTTGTATAAGTCACAAACTTAATTCTTAAGAAAAAAATACCCTTAACCAGCCTACGATATGCAAGAAACCAAAGCACACCATAACATATAGTACCTTAAATATGTGAAACTATTGGTGAATATTTAAGAAGTATGTTAATGAAACATAGTTCAGAACTTTTGATTAATACGAGGGTAATCCCAAAAGTAAGGTGTCCAAAGCGCTGGGATCGCAGGGAAACTGTTTGTGTGGATGTTGGCCATACTGCTTTTTTCCTTCCTCCCCCCACTCTCTTCCAAAACCACCGCACATCCCTTAGCGCCCTCAGTCTTGGCTTGGCAGCCAGTTATAATAGAGCTCCCGTTAGCCACTACTGCCAGGTGCGAAGTTCACGCAGTTATTCGCTTTTTGAGTGCAAAAGGGGTTAAACCTGTTGAAATTCATCGACAGTTGATGGAAGTGCATGGAGAGTCTTGTATGGATGTCAAAATGTCCGCAAGTGGTGTAGAGAATTTGCAAATGGTCGCATGGAAATTCATGACGAGGAAAGATGCGGGAGATCGTCAATTTCTGACGAAACAATCGCAAAGGTTGAACAAATCGTGCTTCAAGATCGGCGGATCACTCTCGATAAGCTCTGCATTGTTGTTTCTGAGATTTCTCGAAGCACTATTCATCGGACTTTGATTGAAGAGTTAAAATTTCAGAAGGTGTGCGCAAGATGGGTCCCAAGAATGCTGACAGAAGATCACAAAAGGCAACGCGCTGAAACTTCCCGCCAATTCCTTCAACGCTATGCAGACGAAAAGGACAACCTTTTGGATTCAATAGTCACGGGTGATGAAACCTGGGCTTTCCACTTCACACCTGAGACCAAACAACAATCACGTGAGTGGCGGCATTCCAGTTCACCCAAGCTGCGAACACAGTCTGCTGGTAAAGTCATGGCAACTGTGTTTTGGGATCGAAAGGGGATATTGTTGGTCGACTTTATGGATCCTGGGACAACAATAAATGCCGACAGGTATTGTCAGACATTAAAAAAACTCAGACGGGCAATTCAGAAGCGTAGAAGAGGAATGTTGAGCAAGGGCATAAGCCTTCTCCATGACAATGCTCGCCCCCACATAGCCCGTCAAACCATGAATCTTCTGCAACAGTTTGGATGGGAAACCATCACCCATCCACCCTATAGTCCAGACTTAGCACCCTGACTACCACTTGTTTCCCAAGTTGAAAGAACACTTGGCTGGAAGGCGCTTCGGTGACGACGATGAAGTGAAAAATGAGGTCCATCACTTTTTCAAGAGCATGGCGGCAAGCTGGTATGACATGGGCATACAAAAACAGCCACAGCGTCTACAAAAATGCATCGACTGAAATGGCGATTATGTGGAAAAATAGACAAATGTTAAAGCTTCAAAACTATGTACCATTTGTTGACAATAAAAGTTTCTTTGTATTTTAAAAAAAATTGGAGACCTTACTTTTGGGATTACCCTTGTATGTAAATAATATGAATAGCAAAACTAAAGAGGTTAGCTTCCATTTAATTCTGTGGTGTCATTCACCTCTCTTCCGCATTCATATGTTCTTGAGTGTCAATAAAGGTGAAATACTGAAGCATTCTAAAGGTAAGCCTTAAAAGTGGCGAGAAACAAATTGTGTTGAATGTTTTGCTGGAGAATCCAACTGTCGTCATGAACAACATTGTTAAACTAACTGCAGATTATACTGGTGTTTTTGAGAGGAGTGTTGCATGTGTGTATAAAGAACTAAAAAAGGAGGACTAAGGAAGAAAAGAAACAGACGTAAGCCTGAATTAGAAAAAGCAGATGACTTTACCTAATGTTTTATTTATAGGAAAATGCATGAGTTTTTCTTTAATAGCTAACCACAATGTTGGACAAAGTCTTAAATTCTGTCAACAATGACCTTATGTTGCCTTCTTTTAGGCAATCCACCTTTCATAAATTATTGCTAGAAATTGGATTTAGGTTTGTGAAGAGAAATAAAGCAAATATAATTATTGACAGAGAGAATATCATATGACGAAGACCCAAATTTAAACCTCTTCCCTATAGAGATGAAGCTACAGTTTAATGCACGTTTTATTTACATTATCCTGCATTTAATTTAAACCCAGCTTTTATTTTGGTGATTATTATTATTATTATTATTATTATTATTATTATTATTATTATTATTATTATTATTATTTGAATAGTACGGAGTTCTATTGCATTGCTGACATGAGTACACATGGCATTTGTTTACATCAAGTCTGGTTCTAAGGCTGGATTGACTATATATGCTATGCATCTACAAGCTAATGCATGTATGAAAATAGCTATACTTACTTGTCAATGTTACTGTAGAACCATTCATAGCACACCCATTTATGAGCTTTAGGTAACTTTAAAAGATTACGCAATCTCATTCCAATACGCTGACCTACTCGACGATCAGGGGAAGAAACTGTAGTTTGTGCTCCTGGACCCAAATTATTTCCTTCATGTGCATCACTACTACTGGGTTGATCTCCATGTTGTGACTGCTGTTTTTTCAAAGTCATATTTGTAGATTTACTGGGGCTTAGCACCACTGATGAATTTGCATTTGCAGCATTCTTCTTACTTGGGGAAGCTCTGGGTCCACGTTTTGGTGATGATCGTGGCAACATTGTATTGATGACATCATCATCGAAGAAGAGACGGTTCTTCTTACGAATACGAGCAGGCTGTAAAGAAATAAAAGCAAAGTCATTGCTTCTAAAGTTATGGAAATAAGGAATTCTCATGTAAGGGAACACTCTGGTACCAAATGGACTTTCTTCCCTAATCAACCAATTTAATGAAATTTTTAGGTCCTGCCATGATATATTGCTGGTTTAAGTTTCATTGCTCTAGATTGAATAGGTTTGTAATAAAAACATAATTTATGTTTTGTTTTTTCAAATATTGGATAGTAATAAAAGGTACACTTTTTGCAATTTAGAATTAAGATAGGGGTCTGAAATTTGGCATGCTAGTTGTTTTATTTAGGCAATAAGCTTGTGCATTTTGTACTCCAAAATATTAATTTTTATTAGAAATATGATTTACTTTTGTATTTAGTACAAAATAAAAAAAAACTAATAATTACAAAGAAAACAAAAGCATATACCTGCAACAAAACAATGCAAGTTTTCTTTAATAAGTTATATTCTACATGTCCTGAAAATTTCAGCCTGGTTCATCAACATTTACTGCAAAAAAGTAAACACCAAAGAACTTAGCGGGATGGCTCAGGTGGCAATATCTGTGGCCCGCATTTGGGAGGTCCTGGGATTGATCCCTGGTGACTGCCCAATCTGAACCATGGGATTTTTCTGGGGTTAAGATGTTTTCCAGAGTATTCCCTTATTCCTGAAAAGACAAATGTCGGATAACTCTAAGCTCTAGGGACCTAGTCCAGCATCATTTCCACCATTTTGTTCATCCACCACCCAATATGGAAGAAAAAGGGGGGGGGGAATTTGCCATGCTTTTAAATTTTTGCAACTGATTGGGAATTTACATGTATCTGCCCCAAAAAATTCTGATATGTTACATTCATATGACTTTCTTTACCCATTATAATTTATAATTTTTATATGCCTTCAACAAACTACTCTTACAAAAGCTTAATTGAGATAAACCTTTAAAAAAGTATCTTCATTACTTATTTCATTGTAGGTATTCAAGAGGAAAGAGGCAACTGAAACGTAGTCAGATGTTTCAAAGTGGTCGCCATATGCTGGCCTTGAAATTCCACTCTCTTTCCATGACACTGCAATAGTAACAGCACTTTAAAGAAAAAGACAAAGTATTGAAAAACACAAACCAATTACAACTGATCACTGGGAAATGGCAAATCCCATAAAAAAGCTATTTGAAATAAATTGTATGTCAAAGAGACCCACATCTTTTATCTAGTATGTGTTTGTGTATCTCTTATGGTCTACCAGTTACACAAAATTCCTTCTAATGAAGAGGACCCCACAGGTTATTTGCAGAAAATTCAAGATATAGATCTTACGTGTCATTCAAAATCTTTAATATATGGTATTATCAAAATGATCAAAGCCACAAAAATGTTTATTTCACATAAATTGTGTGCTTTAACAAGATGTATATTTTTTGTGTAATAAGATTTTGTCTATCTCTTAAGGTTTACCAATTATACAAAAGTCGTTCAGCATGAAGATGTTTCATAGGTTATTCCCAGAAAATTCAAGATATACATTTCACTTGCCATGCAAATATATCAAAACATATATTTTAATAAAAATCATTAGAGCTATTTTTGAGAAAATAGAAAACAACAAAACATTTTTCCACGTAAAGGGTAGTTTTGTTGTGAGGGAAATTTTCTTTAAAATCTCATGTTGCATGAAATCTCGGTATCAAATTTTTGGAATGGAATGCAACACTTACCACTATAGGTAAATAATAGAGAAAGTAATGTGTGTGTCAAGTGTTCCAATAGTTACGTCAAGAGCCAACAAGCAGTGATGTGTCATAATGCTTCAATTACTATCAATGTTAGGAACCTGCCACCTTGTGATATTTTAGATATATCCTCTACTTTTAGAGCAATTACAGAAAGCAAGCATTTTAAACACGCTTCACAACTTGGACACTGTCAGTTTTGTGCGCAGTCACCACCAGCACATTGGTGACACAACAGACAAGTCGAAAAATGAATGTGAAACCAGCTATGACAATTTCCACGATAAGAGCAAATAAATCATTTATAATAGCAAACTGATATGTAAAATGGGCATAAAAACAACATTGATTTACTTTCATTTCTTTAACCCGTTACTAATAATAACAATAAAATATAATATACAAAAAAACTAACATCTTAACTACTGGTAGCCAGCATTCCTCCTAATCTAAAAGTATTATCAATTTATTTAATCTCCAATTACCTTAAGCTTTACCTTGGACGCCAACAAACTCAAACCTTGATGTTATTGAGTCCTAGTTGCAACATATCAAATTACTGTAATTTAATACCGATTTGCCTTTTCCTTGCTAATTTTCCTCATCCATTTTGCTCTCACTCTGCCCAAAAAATTTCCTACTTCTATTATATTTTTCCTAGATTTTACATTTACTAACTTTTTAGCTTGAATTTCTATTGTTAAATTTAACCATTGTCACTTCTCTATCCTCTTTCTAAGCAACTTCGTTACTTCACACTCTAAAACTATGTGCCACTCTTTAGCTTTCCGGTGGCATAGTGGGCATTTCTCCAAATCAGTCTCTTTTCTCAAACCTTTCAAATTCACCACCCCTGTCCTAGCCCATGCAAATCCTGCTCTTGCTGTTTTATCACATATATCAACATACTGTTCCCTGCTCCATACTACTTTCATTTCTCTATATAATCTCAGTGAGCTCTTAAAAGTAAAACTCGCTAATAAATCTTGTTTTTCCATATCCTCTATTCTTGTCTAATTTCATTCCAGAAATCTATTTGTAATAATTCTTTAGCTCTCCAAATCTCCCCAAAACCTATCTTCATCAAGGTTTCCTTTATCTTACCTAGCCAAGACTCTTTATGATTAAGTCTTTCCTGCACTATCAAACATTGATGTAAAATACTCTGATCATCAAAATTTCTAATTCTAATCCAATATTTTAGCACTCTTTCCACAATTTTTCATTTAATTCCCATTCTCCCTAATTCGGCTTGAGCTACTCCATTGGGTGATGATCTTGATAAGCCCAATATTTGTTTGCAAAAGCTCCTGTGGATCATGTCTATATTTAACCACCCTTCTTCCAGGCCCCAAATCTCTGCTCCATATAACATTTTTGCTTCTACTACAGTAGTATAAATTATCTCAAACAATTTTAATTGCATTTCTGGTAATTTATCAATACAAGTTTTGATGGCTTTCGTTGGCATTTTTCCTTTAGCTAATGCTATTCTCTTTCATTCGCTCCAACCACCATTGCTACTTAATTGTATCCCTAAATAATCAATTTTTTGGACTACCTCAATTTCACTTCCATACCAATACCATTTCTCATCTTTCCGTAATTTATTGCCCTTTTTAAATACCATAATTTTTGTTTTATTTACATTAATTCTTATACTCCATTTTTTGCAAAATTTAGCTATCACTTCAATTGTTCTCGCCAATCCCACATTACTTATAGATCCTGCAACTAAATCATCTGCAAATAACAACCCAGGTATTTCCTTATTATTAATTATTGGCACAAGTCTGTTCTCTACTCTAATTGATTCCAAAATATAAATATTATAGTATAACCTAAGTTATGCATTTTCAAGGGAGAGGCCTAAAATAATGCATAAATGAGTGATGTAAAAGTGAATTTTCTTTTGGAAGTGAAACTGTTTTATTAGATTTGTACACTAATAATGAATTATTTAATATAAGAAAGCAATAAATAAAACACAAATAATAAATATAATAAACTATTTAAAATACTATACGCATGCCTGTACTGTTATCCATAATTAAAAAATCTGATGTGATACATTCACATTACTTTCTCTGGGCATACAAACTGCTCTTACTAAGCTTATTTTTCTATCTACTTCATTTTAATCAAATAAACCTTTGCAGGAATAGCTACAGTACACATTTCATTATAGATACAAAGGGAACAGTGATGTCAAATGTTTAAGAACTGAATGTTACATGCTGGCCTTAAAATTCCATACTGTTTCCATGCAGTTGCGAGAAACAACCGAATGTTGACAGGACTTCAAGAGAATGGCCAAGTATTGAACAATTTGAATCATTAATATCTTAGAAATGGCTTATGCTACAAAAAAAGTTATTTGAAATAAATTGTCTGCTTTAATCAGATCTACAGTTTTTGCGTAGCACGTTTTCATCTATCGCTTAACATTTACTAGTTATACAAGATTATACAAAATTCCTTCTGAATGAAGAGGACTTCACAGGCTACTCCCAGAAAATTCAAGATAAGCATTTTATTTGTCATGTAAATATCTTTAATATAGGTATTATCAAAATCACTAAGAGCCATTGATTAGAAAATAAAAAAATTCGAAATATATTCCATGTATTTATCAGACGTTTTATTTTTAAGTTACGTGCACGCACAAGGAACTTTTTCTATAATTCCTTTTTTTTAGGGTTCAGAGGGCATCAAAACACGGTGAATTTCCAGTGAATTCTCAACATAAAATTTTTGCGTGAAATACAATACTTCCCCTATTTACTATACATTAGAGAAAGTAAAAAGAGAGATTCAGAGTACTGGTGTTTTACAATGGTTTAAAAAAAATCAATTTTTCTCTGCTTCTTTGATTGTTCCACACAATTATTCACACAGTCATACACTAGCCACAGAAATGCTGTCATAATTTAGGCTTTATGATGTTAGAAATTGTCAATGTAAGTTTGAGAGCTTGAACTGCTTCACACACATGGGAACACTTATTATTTAACCTACTTCGTCATCATCAATATAATCAGATACTTTGGAAGAATCAGCTTGCTTGACCGTATTATTAACACATGCGCAGCAATAATGCTTTCAGAAAATATTGATGCCTCACCCAAAGCCTATTGTTTCTTGTTGCGAAAGAAGGGATACAGAAAGCATGCATAATATAGCTTAACATAGCATAAACAATACGGATAAATGAATAAGTAAACTAATCTACTTTGTATATGGGGACAAGAAAAATGTCATGTATTAATGAAAAAAGTAAAACCAAACAAAGCATAACTGAGCTAAATATAATTGGATAACATGTATTGCCTAAAAATTTAATGTATATCTGCAAAAAATGTAGAAGTGAATAGTGCATAAGTGAGGTGCAGCTCTGTATTGCATTTATGTGTGATTTGATAAAAAGCATATTTTCATAAACTGAAATAAAATTAATTAATTTAGTGCAAGTCTAGGAGATAATTTCTCAAATAATTTATGCAGCTGCATTTCCAAGCCAACTTTTGGTAAAAAAAAAAGTACAAAAAATATACACAAAAAGATGCAGTATCTTGAAAATGGCTAACATCACTAAACTGTGATTTGACATACATTGTACAGTTTAATGAGGTCTGCATTTTTCCTGTAGCAACTTTTTGATATTCCAAACTATGAGGCAGTATTTTATATCACAACAATGTAAATGCCAGAGTGATTGTAGTGTAAATAAGCATTATTGTATGACATTGATTTGAGATGTTTGTTAATTATAAGCATTGTTAGGAAATAAGTTTACACGGCCTAACTGAAACTGACAATAAGAGCGGGTAACTATGTAACGAGGGGGCGAGTTGTTTATTAATTAGAAGAGACAAGCAAATGACGTCAGATTAGCGCGCTTTTCTTAAAAATGGAGGGAATATTTTCCATAGAGCATATGTGTTCGTAATTTTGATTGGATATAAAAATAGACGCTAATGTTGGCGCATTTTATTAACCAATAGTAGCTCGATTATAATCTTTAGGCATATCGGGGTGAGGGAGTATAAAAAGCTAAAGCAAGAGATGGGTAACGTTCAGTCCAACAGAAACATCTGTGCATTACACATCGTTCAGTCCAACAGAAGGATTCGCGGGTAATACGTCGTTCAGTCCAAAAGAATCATACAAAGGTTATACGTCGCACAGTTTAAGAGAATCGTTCGCGCGTTATACGTCGCGCAATTCTACAAAATCTCTCGCGTTGTAAAGTTAGTTATAAATGTGAAATATGCGAATTAATAATGTGCAGCAAATAAGTGATTCTAGTGATATTAGAAAATATAACAGTTTCAGTCGGGTGTGTATCAAGAGTCAATATGTGAAATTAATTAATTGTGACGGTAATAAAAGTGTAAAAACAAATTCTCTTATAAGTGTTATCTTTCAGTAACAAATCCTTTCCGTTTACACACCCTGTTCAAGAGATATGCTCGACTGAGTAGTAATAATAGCTAGCCGGAGGACAAAGAACCCAAAATTCGAACTAGTAATACAATAACAGGCGCTCAGCAAAAAGATAACACAAAGTTACTGCGACAAATTGGCTCCCATACGTTATGCAGATAAACATGAAGTATTTTCCAACTACCAACAAATATTCTACAACAACTATATAAGTTGTACAAGAATGAAGAGGACTTTACATGCTATTCACAGGAAATACAGCATTATTTTATATTCATCAATACATTATATTTGTTGTCATATCTAAAACCACAGAATTATTTTAATAAAAATCACTAGTTAGTTTTGGAAATCAAAATTATGAAAACTTTTCCATAAGGAGAGGAGGGGGATTCCATGAAGATCTTTACCATGCATTCTTAAAAGATCTTTATGTATGAAAATTGGTATGTATCTGACTTTTTATATTTGGGGGGACTGCAAACACGCAACTTTCTTTTACTTAACATAGGTAATCTGCAGAGAAATATTAGCAAGTTAATACCAAGCAATTTGTTCTAATAAAGCCACCAATAGGACCTGAATAGTTAAGTACAGCTACATAATGAAACAATAAGAAACAAGCTTCAATAGAATTTGGAAGGTAAATAAAAACTGCATCAGTAACAGGATACAAAAGCTTACACTAGTCAGTTTTTGTAAATGTTCAATATTTTTTTCTATTAGTAAAATGTATTTTTCTATGTTAAAAAATAATTTTAGAATTAAATATTCCATTTTAGCATTTAAATAATATGCATTTCTGAAAACTCAGGTGTTTTTCAGCTTTTTTGTAATCTTTTTTTTTATAATGATAAGGTTTGTGTTTACAATAAAATTATCTCTTATCCTAATGTACTAAGTAGTATTTTTAATTCTGTACTGAATAATGAAATAGTTTTAAATCTTTATGAAAGAATAAATTGAGAGAGAAGGATATTTTTCACCACTTTGAAGATATATAGTTGGCGCCAATCAAGAAAGGGATTGACAGTTACTAACCACATGGCGGAAAGTTTTAAATGAATGGGAGGGGATGGATACATCATAACGGTCATCATAGCAATGATTAGAAGGACCAATTAGAATTAAAACGTTTCCATAGCAACGATAGATGCAAAAACTTTGTTGCTGATATTGTAGCACGTGATTAGCATGATGTATCTGATGAACAACCGTTGCAGTTCCAATAACATGAACTGCACGTCTTATCTTTTGCTGTCACTGCAGTTATAAACAATGCTTCCTTTAGCCACAGCTTGCCTATGTACCGACAAGTTATTTTGCATCATCCTATTTGTATGGTTATTTGCTTTATGTTTATGTGTGTTTGAGTTCATGTATCTGTGCGTGTGTTGTGAGCATTTGCAATTATGTTAACACTTTTAATGGATATTTAATGATATCCGAAGACAGCGAGCCAAACGAAAAACAGCATACTCAGTTACTGAATAAAACTGTATTTGGTAAAGGTATCCCAATTAAAGGACAAGTGCGGGAAATAATACGCTCTGTGAGGGAATTAGTGGCACTTTCTCATTAGAATAAATATCAACATTTCACAGGTATGTCTCTCTTGTTAACGTAGATCTTTACATTGATTACATTCTTGCATGTTCTATTCCTTTGCATGCAGATTCATTACTTTATAATTGTCTTCATATACAAATATAAATAATATCTGCAGGAGGAACCCAATCGCCTTCATACATATAATTTTAACTCGCTCTCCACACGGTCACGATAAGCGGCAAAATCGCCTCTTTCTCTCTCTCCGTGAAATGTCAATCCCTTTCTCCTTTGGCAGCAAGTATAATTACATAAATAAATGCAAAAAATGTGATGAGTCTATGTTAATATTTTATGAGTTATCAAAGAAATGGTGCTTAAAAATCCAACTTGTAGAAAATGAGGAAGAAACATTTGGTTGTGTATGTTGATTACCATATTTACCCAAGTACATATTATTATAACTTCAAAAATTTGACACAAAATCTTTGGCAAATGTTTTTCTAAATAATTACTTTACAAAATGAAAAATCTTTTAAAAGTCAATGTTTTTGAAAGTGTTGAGCTGTATTAACTCATAGGGCAATAAATTTACAGACTAGTTAGTTTTATAGTGGTATTAAAACAAAGTGAACTACGACGATGATATTGAAAGACAAGCAATATTCAGTAGTATGAGAGAGAAGAGTTCTCTGAGGTTGTACAGTGAGATAAAAACAATGAGGCAGGGAAAAATACATAGAGCTAAACCTTTTGATGGGAACTAAGTAACCGTGGGAGTAAATTGCTTCAGATAGAATGCGAATATAGTGTATTGTGCAGTTTGGGGATCATTAGCTTTTAAACATTGTATGTCTTATTCCTTAAATCCTAAACTTCTAACACAAGCATAGTCAATTAAAAATTGTACCTGACCAGCTCGGCATCTGTGATTAAAGGTACTGGATTAAACTGTTCTTAACTTAAGGCTTTAGAAATCATTCATTTATGACTAATATCAGTATACTACTTTTGCTTTAACCTTTTACGAGTCAAAAAATGATTACCACTATAGGTTAGAAAACCACAGAAAACACACGGGACCCAAGCAATCTGCGCAACAATTCTGCATCACTAACAAAGAAGTTCAATTATTGCTAAATAATGTACAACTATATTCATTGTTGATTAAAGGAGGGTACTTTTCACAGAATTTGTTAAAAGCATTTAACACAATTGTCTTCTTTCATTTCCTGTGTTTATGTTTTCCACAGTGGCAGAGGATTCTCAACCATGACACTCTCAAAAGTAATATTTTCTCAACAGGTTGCAAAAGTACACTGAGAGCTTATCCGAAAACCGGAAATGAACTGCAGTGCCTGCACATAGCCACTTAAACCCTCTGTTATGACGGTTCATTTAGTTATAGATGAATATGAACAAACAGATTTTGCTTCATAAATTGAACTGTTACAACAGAGTGTTTTTTTAAATTTCTCTGCACGAGAATAACCACAAAATGTTACAATCTGAACCGAACTGTTTTATGTAGAGCAAGAGAAGGTATGCTAAGCAGGAAAGTTGTAATTTGCCCACCAGCCAATGAGGTGCTCTCTTGTCACGTGGTTTTATTTACAATTTCTTTAAACTTAAAGTGAAACCACTTTATGTAATAGAATGAGTCAGAAAGAATTTGCATGGACTACAACTGGAATTATGAATTTAAAAAGTTTAAGACAAGACAAGGATTTAGTAAAATGTCTAATGTATAGAGAAACACACAGATTTCCACTGTTTACTGTACTGTAGTCAAACAAAACTATGGCAATATAAATGGAATAATTTAGGTGGCAAAATATTAATAACAAAGATTTTAACTGCAAAAGGAAGGAAAAATATGAACATATAGGGAACCATTTGGGCAAAGTTAGAGAGAAATGGATAAGAATAATCAAGGGGAAGCTAGACGGTATGGTAATCATAAAAGAGCAATAGACTAATAACCTGGAGTTGTGTGTATTGGGACTAATAAGTGTAGGCAAGCATCTTTAGAGAAGACGTACTACTTATGTAGATAAGATTAGCTTAGTTTAGATAGTTTGTATACAACAGCAAGCTGTGTATCTAAAGTTGTAATGAGGAAATATCTATCTAAACTATCATCTGGTAGTAGCATTCCTATTTCTAGTATTCTTGTTAACTGCTTATAACAAACATAATTTGAATTGTCTGAATAAGCCAAGTAAGTTAATAAGAATCTGAAATGTTCAACAAAAAATGCAGAAATTAAAATAATATTTATAAATATTTTGGAAAGAAAACTGCTGATTTTCTTGCAAAAATCTGACATCTTACATTCACACAATTTTCTCTATCCTCTATTGCTTATTAATGGCTATACAAATTATTCTTACGAAAGTTTATTTTTCTATCTATTTCATTTTAATCGAGATAAACCTTTCCAGAAATAGCTGTATTACAAAATCACAAATTTCAAAAAAAATGTTTCATGTGAAGGCTAATTTGGGGTGAGGCGGATTTTCGTGAAAATCTCTGTTGTGCATTTTTGAAAGGCAATGAACTTAAATAACAAGTTCAGTATTTATCTGAATTTTCATTTTTTAACTATGAACACACATTTTTGGTGAAATCTTGACTTTAAATTTTTTGGTGAAATACAATACTTCCCCAACTTACTATTCATAATACAGGAACTAATAATAATAAAATACATTAATGCAAAAACCAGAAATTACTTCAGAAGCTCCACATTAAACTGCAGCAGCAAAATTTAGATTCCTTACAGAGCAGGATTATTTTGCAAAATGTTTGTATAAATTGGGAATTTATAAAATCCAAATGTCCTTTATGCAACAAAGAAGAAATGAACATATTCAAACCTGTGAAGCACTACCTGTAAATCTACCAGAATGATATTGGAAAACAAGAAAGCCCAACAAGACAGTAACAACATATTTTGAATCTAACTATAGATATTAGCAAATTCCTGTGAAAAGTAGTTTACTTTCTGCTACTTCTGTTCTCAAAAGTGTTATGATTTTAATTCCATGACAGATCAAATCCACACAACTGATCATTTGCAAAGTTGTGAAACCTTCAGTCTTGGATTTCTTACTGTATCTCTGAAACATTGGCACATGCATTTTTTTGTTTTAAATTCATAGATCATACCATTCCACGACGGTTCAAAACCAAGCCAGGTTGCTGAGGTGCAGGTCTTGGAGGTAACTCTTCACCAACTCGCTTGAGGCCCAGGGCTGCTGGACCCAGTATGGGAGCATCCATGCTATCGACGTCCATGACTTCTGAATGGTCTTCAACTTCTTGTTTACATCCCTCAAAATTCATGCCACCATTCTTAAATGTCAGTAGGGCTGCTGCGGATTCATCTGAAACATCAAAATATTGTATGAGGTAAAGCATTACACACTACTTTTGGGGAAACATATAATACCTTCTTACAAGTGAAATTGTTTCTGACGAAGTGACTAATTTAATTTATACTTTATACGAGGGCTGATCAATAAAGACTGAGACTGATTTTTTTTCACATATATTTATTACTCCATTTGAATGTTGACATGATCTTTTTCAAAGTAGTCCCCTCCTAACTGAATGCACTTTTTATAGCATCTCTGCCAGTCCTCGAACACATGGTGCAGGCCATTCTTTGTCAGGTCTTTGAGAATCACCTCACTTTTCTTCAGCACTGCTTCAGTGCTCTCAAATTGAATGCCCCGGAGCTTTGCCTTTAGTGATGGGAATAAAAAGAAATCACAGGGGTAAAACTGGGGCTTTAAGGCGGATGTGGCACACAGGTAATGTTGAATTTAGCAAAAAATTCCTGGACTTGATTTGCGACGTGAGGCCGCGCGTTGTCGTGACAAAGTCGCCGCCCAGTCCGATGAAGTTCTGGACGTTTCCTTGTAATGTGCTTCCTCAGTGTAGCCAATACTGACGTGTAGTACACTGCTGTAACAGTAACGTGAGGGGGAGAACTGCATGCTGGTGAATCATTCCTTTTCGAAACACCAGGCCCACCTTGCTTAGCACAGAGGACTCGCCCTTCTTTGAAGTCCTTGAACCACCTAAACACCGTTGCACGAGGTAGTGCATCTTCACCGTATGCTTGCTTCAGCTTTTTGAAAGTTTCAAGGCTGTATGATTTAAACGAGAATAAAATTTTATTGCTCCTCTCGTGTCACCTCCATTTTGTGGTATGCGAAATTCAAGTAGGGTCAACAATATACAGCATTACTACCAACCTACCGTTACGAGAGTGCTGTCACTTATGGACATTATACATAAAACCCCACTCTTTTCAAGTATTTGTGGTAGAGACATAAAACTATCAAGGAAACTACAGAAAAAAATCAGTCTCAGTCTTTATTGATCAACCCTCGTAGTATTAGAAATTATAAGTTTCACTGTTTACCATGAGTCACCATAGTGACAAGAGTTGTAAAAATACTGTATAATACATAAAGGCATTGTGTAATACTGTATAAATAATAGCATAGTACATGCAACCTTTACTATAGTAATGATCACCATTGTGCATAACCATAACTGTGACTTGCCTTTATCTTTAAGCAACATGCTAGGGCATGACAATGAATAATCACGGCAAACTTAGCCAAATTTAAATCTAGTGATGGCAATTTTCATCGAGACACTTTAACGGCTGCTGTTAAACATGTCTCAACTTGTACTTAGTGGACAGAATTGTGTGGCAAACAACTGATAAGTTTGCTGGCATCTAAATTTCTGAAGTATCACCATCATCAGCCACAAATGTGCACAACTGGTCTGCCCATGGGCAAATCCACACAAAACCAGGAAAAGATTTTCTCCAGCAACAACTTAAAAGCTGGCTTTGGTACAATGGAATCTCCGACACAGCACCAAAAGAGCTGAGAATTAACAACTGCAAACATCATCTAATGAAGAGGTCGATTAATCTCGGGAATTATTGAATAAAAATTGCCTTTGCACCTTTTCATTGGTGATTACCTTCAGCTGTTTAATGACTTTCTTGACTGCTCTTAAAGGGTCACAATTCTGATATAAAATATTCTACTGTTTTTAAAAATTATTATTTGTTCCATTTATATGCTGCTGTTAACATCTACAGTCTTATTGGTGGCTTTGCCTTTGGAACAATTGCAATGATGTTTATTCGTTTACTATGATGTTAATCTTTGGGTTTTCTATTTAAACAATTTCATACACATATTTACTCTCTCTTTCATACTTCCAGACTCTAGAGGGTGGGGAATAATGCTGACTAAAGAAAAATTCCCATCCTCCAGGCAGGAATTGAACCCAGGACCTCTGGATTTGGATGCTAGCATGCAAACCACCAGACCACAGAGGCAGTTTATTTTAGTTTTGCTTTCTGAATGAGGTTTTTTTGCATTAAAGTCAATGTAATGCAATACATTGCAACATTCATTTCATTTTGATTCCTATTTTATTAATATTGCTACTCATGGATTTAATTATTAATTTGTTTTTGCTTGGAGTATATGCATGATAAAACTATAATACTACTGGCATGACAAAACTAATACAACTTTTCTGAACAAAAGTGTTCATATTCCTTACAAACATTCATATCACCAATCCAACCAATTTTACCAATGATACTACATATTGTATTCTATAATACCAATTTGGTATTACATCAAAAATACAGCTCTGGTTTTCCACTACACTAATCATGACTTATAGTGCCAGTTATGTCTATTGTGACGTTGCTAGCACCAACAGTTCAAGCATTCATCAGCAGAGGACAGTAAAATACCTTCCAAGGTTTTTGTGTGCTGGCTTGAGACTAGCCTAGGCAGTTGTTGGTGCTACTGGAGTGTGGAAGTTGGCAGTGTATTATGTCACAACTTCTGCCCTCCACTCTATCCAGGAGTTGGAATATAAAGACCCTTAAGTAAAGATTAAAAGATTAAATTACCTTAGGGATAACAGCATAATTCTTTTTGCTATTATAATTCATTTATTGTTTCTTCTTCAATTTAGTTATTCAAGTTAATATATTTGATTTAAAGAATAATAGTTATTGGCAAAATTAAGGCAATTACAACAAAAATAAAATTTGAATTACTTATTCTTATTAATTGAAAACTTTTTGATTGGAAATCAAGCGTTTTTCAACAGCAATGGGGCCAGTGATAAGAAGGATATTCAGCAAGCAATTCTGCACTGTGTCAGCCAGCCACAATTCCACCAAGACTTTGTGAAACTTCAGATGGCCACCATGACAGTATAACTTTGGGCAAAATAATTCCAGGCTTTTCTTTGGCTAATATTTTCATAAATAGTAACCATTTCTAAATTCAAAATTTAATTGGTAAGGTATATAATTTGTTCCTGGCTAATGTAAGGTAACATAAACCCTTTGATGTTATAAAATGTTAAATGCATGAGATAGTAAAAGAGGCAAGTACTTGTGAAAGAGCCTGTAGGGATGGACAGAAAATAATGGCTACCTTAATGTTAAAGAACTAATGAAGTTCAGACAGTAATTAGTTACCCATTAACGGTACAAAAGTAATGAATACAAAGTAACTAGTTATCCAATAATGGTAGCCAAAGTAATGAATGCAGTAACCAGTTATACTGTTAATGGTCACTAAAGCAATGGAGATGGTTACTGAATCTGGATGATTCAGTAACCATCAGTAAGCATTCATTCACTGCATGTGCATTGGTATTGCTTATGGAAACTAATTACCTCAACTAATTTCACAGTATTAATCTCCTCCTCAAGAGGTCATCAGTGGCATTGTCGATCTAATATACTGTCTGCCAAGAAAACTTCCTACTAATTATCCACTTTGCTACATGTATATAACTGAGATTATCTGCATCTTTTGTGATGTTAGACAATAATGTGAGTTTGGGCGTTGGTATTTCTCTTCTCTAGTAACATCGCCTCTCAAAATGTCATTACCATGTTTTATCTAACATCCAATGAGAATATTTAAATTATTATATGCTTAATTTCAGTCACATTGATTTTGGCAACGGTGATGTATTTTCCTTTGCTATATCTGCATCACGTGATGTTTATAAACCACTGCAGTAATCAAAGTGTTGACAAAGCTCCAGAAGTTTCTTTTTAGATTGTATTAAATAACAAAGTATGTATGTATTGATATAGGTTCATATTGAAATGTACTTAAGCCAATTGTTACTAGTAACCATTAATCTACTAAAGCTACAAATGTAATAACTATGAAAATGGATAACTTAATCATTACTGGTAAACATTAACACACTGTAACTGTTACAGTTTATAACTGTTACCTGAAAATAGCTGTTTGTTACATCCCTAGCGCAATTTGTTCAAGGAAAGTTTAAAATGGCTGAATGCTGAGATATACCATATATATTTCAAAGGTCTGTTACAATTATAAAAGGTTTTTGTGTTTTAAGGGGACAAGGTACTCTGAAATGGTCAAAAAACACATTTTTTGTTTTAAGCACTAATAAAATCTTTATTATTTCCAGTTTCAGAAAAGTATACTTTTTGGGCATTAAGAAGTTTTTAAGACATTTAAATACTATTTAAATGCTAGTCTGCATTCCTTTAAAGAATTGCAATGCCCCCTTTTTAGAACACTTTTGAATCTTTCAACAACAGACGACTATATCATGCCCAGCGAGCAGTTCAGCAATTAACAAAAGAGGCCAGGACCAAGAGAAGGCAATCAGAAAAGCTGAAGCAATCCAGGAATGAAGGTGCTGATGATTATGACCCTGGAATGTACTGAAGTGTGTCAGAATTTTAATGTTCAAACTTTAAATTCAGTTTTCTCAAAGCAACATTTTTGGATACATGTACCTTTTCTCAGAAAGTATGCTGAAATTTTCAGTACATGTATACAACACATAGTTGAACTTTCTGAACAACAATGATAGTTTTATAATGTATATTAGTGATATTAAGAGAGCAACAACATTGCAAATTTTCCACATTTTTACTTTTTTGACTTTGCAAATAATTTTTTTTCAATTTCTATTGAACTGATATACATAAATAAATAATTGAGGTTCAGAAGATAACTGATTATACTAAGAACAAGCAAGCAAAAGTGTGATTCTGTATTGCAAGTAGTATCAGAGAAAAAGGTACATGAATTCACATGTTTTAAGAGCAAACTTTATTATTTTTCTGCTGAATGAAACAATTTTTATGGACCCAACTACAAAAGCTATCAATGCAAACAACCACTTGAAATAATTATCATGATTTATAGAATAATTCATAAAATTTTTAAGAAAAAACATTGAGAACTTTAAGAGCAGTAGCAATTTAATACACTTAAGGAGTAATTTCCATGTGTTTCTCTACCTTGTCCCCTTAATGTGTTATTCTAGTTAACCTTTTATGAAACCTAGCTTTACAAGATCACTTACAGTAAAATAAACTTGTTTAACAAATTTTGTGGCTATCTTCCATACAGCTATATACCTGAGTTCCTTCTGGTGGTTATAATAGTAGTAACCTCTGGGAGTAAGGGCACTAGTCAGTGTCCCAGTGGGCTAAGCCAGCAGCAACTAGAAACTGTATTGCCAGCGGCAACAATATGGAAACTGCACTGAAAGTTCTAAGTTTGTATAGTCTTTTTAAAAATTAGAGCACCAAGCTGCAAAACTTTAAAGAGAGTTGATTATAATAGCATTAATCTGAAATGCAGATGTGAAAATTTCTAGAAACAGAAAGCATGTTTATAGAAGAGACGGAAATAGTTATTTACGTAAGCGAGTTTTTTCAGGATGAGTAAGATGTTTATGGCCGAAGTGAAGCTAAGGTCCAAATATCGAAACAAGTCCCCCCCCCCAAAAAAAAAAACACTTTCCTGCGGTTATGTACAATATTTTGTTGGACATGGAATGCAGTCATATTTTTCAGTTAAGTTGTTGATTAAACAGTTGAAGTGAATACTAAAAGGTTGGTGTTAGAGTATGGAAAGACGTGTATGGAAAATTTGAATTTTCTATACTGGTTTAGAGATGGAAAAACATGAAATTCTGTATGAAACAAAGGTTTTTCTTGTCTTTAAAGTTTAGTTAATGCAAAACTCTTATTAACATCTTATAACAAATGCACACTGATAACTTTCTTCTTGAAACTCACTGCTTGCCTCAGCTGTGGCAAAAACAAAGTGGTTGGAAAACAAAGAGGTTCAGTATGGCAGAGGTTCTGTGTGTAAATCAGAACTGTACAAACTGGTTGAGATTAAATCAAGAGTGCTTTATGCTTGTCAACCAATAAAATTGTAAATGCAAACACTTTGAGGAATCTCGCTCGCACGCACGCACACACAAGGTTATTCAAAAAGAAGGAACAGACTTTAAATATGTATTTCTAATGAACGACAATAGATGGCAACACATGCGATACATCACTGAATAGAGGAAAGTTCAACATTTTATTTTAGGTGTTCAAAATGAGCAACATTTGTTATGCAAGGACAACTTTTTCCATTTGCATCGCAACCATCTTTTATGAATTTATTGTATCAATTATAAATTTTTTATGGCGAGGCTGTTGAACTTACAATGAAATGCACACTGCAATGAAACAATGGATTCACTCTTTGCATAATACAACACACAAAACGACTTTTCCTGTGGCATCACAATTTTCTTGTAAACAAACACAGCGCCGCTGTACGCACTGAATGGAACTAATAGGTGGGGCTTAAAACTTTGAACTTTCCTCTATTCAATGATGTGTCACTATGTATTGTAGTTCATTAAAAATGAATATTTAAAATCTGTTCATTCTTTTTGAATAACTAGGTATATATGTATATTAGAAGTTTTATTATATGTTAGAAAACTCCTGGATTATTTCAAAGTTACCTTGATAAAAACAGCTATAACACCAGAAGCAGACATCATCTAAGTATAACACAACACTACATTATTTAATAAAAGCTTTAAATATACTGGAATGAAACTGTATAATAAATTACAGCATAGTTTTTACTCAGTAACTGAATTCCTGGAATTATATTGATTTATTATATTATTTTAAGTACTTTAGCATCTTGAAAATTATTATGTATCTTATTAATTATTTTTATGTATTACATTTATGTATTTAATCTATGTATGTATTATTCACTTTACTTCTTATATTTTCACTTTTGTACTCTTGGCAGTACCATGAATTATTGTAATTCCCACAGTTGATAATAAATCAAATCAAACAAATCTAAAGCAGTGTTTAAAGTGGAATATATTGTTTTCAGGCCTCACCATTGTTTGCTTCCTCATACATATGTAATCTGAATCCCTAGTACTAGCTTCATAATAACAACATTAATGGTTATTGTACATGTTTTAGGCTTAGTCCCAGTGAGGCTACAATGTTTAAATTACAATTCCTTTTCAACACTGAAGTTACAATTGAAGTTCTTTCGTGGTTAAAGTTCGATTTGCAGTGAATTGTTTCATATTAAAAATAAGATTACTGATATGTGTTTCAATTTCTAGAAACCCATACCTAAGATATATCCTTCTTTATTGTTTACATACACTACATGATCAAAACTATCCGGAGACCTGGCTGAAAATGACGTACAAGTTCGTGGTGCCCTCCGTTAGTAATGCTGGAAGTCAATATGGTGTTGGCCCACTCTTAGCCTTGATGACAGCGTTCACTCTCGCAGGCATACTTTCAATCAGGTGCTGGTAGGTTTCTTGGGGAATGGCAGCCCATTCTTCACGGAGTGCGGAACTGAGGAGAGGTATCCATGTAGGTTGGTGAGGCCTAGCACGAAGTCAGCGTTCCAAAACATCCCAAAGGTGTTCTATAGGATTCAAGCCAGGACTCTGTGCAGGCCAGTTCATTACACGGATGTTATTGTCGTGTAACCACTCCGCCACAGCCCGTGCAGTATGAACAGGTGCTCGATCATGTTGAAAGATGCAATCGCCATCCCCGAATTGCTCTTCAACAGTGGGAAGCAAGAAGGTGCTTAAAATATCAATGTAGGTCTGCACTGTGATCTTGCCATGCAAAACAACAAGGGGTACAAGCCCCCTCCAGGAAAAACATGACCACACCATAACACCACCACCTCCGAATTTCACTGTTGGCACTACACACACTGGCAGATGACGTTCACCAGGCATTTGCCATACCCACACGCTGCCATCGGATCGCCACATTGTGTACCGTGATTTGTCACTCCACACAACGTTTTGCCACTGTTCAATCGTGTAATGTTGACGCTCCTTACACCAAGCAAGGCGTCGTTTGGCATTTTCCTACATGATGTGTGGCTTATGAGCAGCCGCTTGACCGTGGAATCCAAGGTTTTTCACCTCATGCCTAACTGTCATAATACTTGGAGTGGATCCTGATGCAGTTTGGAATTCCTGTGTGATGGTCTGGATAGATGTCTGCCTATTACTCTTTACGACCCTCTTCAAATGTCGGCAGTCTCTGCCAGTCAACAGACGAGGTCGGCCTGTACGCTTTTGTGCTGTACATGTCCCTTCACGTTTCCACTTCACTATCACATCAGAAACAGTGGACCTAGGGATGTTTAGGAGCGTGGAAATCTTCCGTACAGACTTCTGACACAAGTGACACCCAATCACCTGACCACGTTCGAAGTCTGTAAGTTCCACGGAGCGTCCCATTCCGCTGTTTCACGATGTCTAATGACTACTGAGGTCGTGGATAATGAGTACCAGGCAGTAGGTGGCAGCACAAAAGATGAAAAACGTTTGCTTGTGGGGGTGTCCGGATACCTTTGATCACATAGTGTATTTACAATGCAAAATTTACTAAAAAAAAGCTGCATTAGATAAACAAGTGTTATAGTTCATCAATTCTATATAAACATTTAACCAGCAGATAGTTCAACATTATTTTAAATTAATTGCCTTGTGCAGTTTTTGTGTTCAGGTAGTTTATTAAATAACAGTGCGCCCCTGATGATGTAGGAATCTTTATCTGTTGCAACTCAAGTGAAAACTCCACTCAGATAATTATTAATACCTCTAGAATGCTCTTTGTTTAAGGTGCTAATATTTTCACTCCCCTTAATTAACAATGTATTTCTTTATATATAAGATGTTTTGATTTTTAAATATTTCCCTTACAGAGTCAAGATGAAATGAATAATTAAGAAAACAAGTATAATAGATCACCAGGGCCGTGTTTTTTGTTACTAACGATAAATATGAAAAATGTTTTGCAACTTAACTAGAAGTACCTATATGTTTCATGACAAATGTAAATGATTTAAACCTGTAATTTTTTGGCAAATATTTCTTGCAAATGTCTTCATTTCTGCATTAAACATGAAAATTGGCATATTTAAAAAATTAATTACAAAACTTACATGTTGACGATATAAAGATAAAAGTACTTGATTTTCTTTCTGTGCCATCAAAATTAATTGCTCATTAATTAGTCAATCTTGATTTGGTACAGATTATGTTTAAGCATCCACCGAATTTCAGTGAAAATAACATGCCTTTTTATGTTTTATTGAATTCTGCAACTTTGTCTTTTTATTTTTATTTTCTTTCACAAAAATGTTGTATTATTAACATGAAAATGCAAATTCTTTAAAAAATTATCACCCATAAAACAAGCCTCTGCTTATCACCAAGGATGACACTTTGTCCAAGTGTGGATATATTTCAGGTTGGTAATAGCCATGGGTTCAAAGGTACTGCAATGTGAGCAGAAAGGGCAACCTGTTTGTGCTGTGTCAGAAAATGAGCTGTTGATGGACTGCTCTTATCTACTAGTAAACACAGGTATTCTATACTCCAATATCAGTGAACCTCGCAGCGAAATGGGAGAGAGTGTCATCCCTACCTGTCGCTGGAGAAATTACACAACATAATGCTTAAGGTATATCACTTGTGACACAAACAGAGTGGCAGGATTTTTGCAAAGATGCAAAAAAGGTAGAAAATGATTACTGGGAAGACAGGAAAACACTGTCATTTCGCTGGCAGATGCGAGCAGCGATTCTTCATTTTCCTCTTCCAGCAAAAGCGAGTCCAGCTCACAGTGCTTGTTTGAAGTGAATGCATCTTTTTTATAACCTAAATACAATTATTCAAACAGAATAAATTATTAACTTTAAAGGTTTGCAATCATTAAGTGACTTCTTCACCTTGATCTAGCAAGAACATATACTCCACAACTGGCAATATTGCCGTAAGCGAAGATATTACTGCATAGCTGGAATTGTTTGCTGAAATGCTGATTGACTGCATTTTTGGCACAGGCCATGAGCTGGTCGAGACATGTGGTACTTCCTTGGCATACCATTCTATATTGGGTGTGAAAGACTGGTAATTTTGTTCAGAGGCCTCTTTATCAGGCTTGAAGTTCTTTTATGTGCGTAAATCTATGACACGGGACCACCGGCTTTACTTCCCTTCTGAAGGAAGCAATGCTAAGGATTTTTATGCCGAAAAAAATCCATCACCCTCCGCCAGATTTGAACCGACATCGGGAACTAGAGGATACCACTACACCACAAAGGATGAGGAAGGGAGAGAATTAAATTAAATTGAGTTTTATTTATGGACGCTCTTTAACTACTATGGTTCTTAGCGTCCCATTCTATATTGGGTGTGAAAGACTGGTAATTTTGCTCAGAGGCCTCTATCAGGCTTGAAGTTCTTTTATGTGCTGTACATCTATGACACGGGACCACTGGCTTTACTTCCCTTCCGAAGGAAGCCAAGCTAAGGGTTTTTACGCCCGAAAAAAATCTATCGCCCTCCGCCAGGTTTGAACCCGCGACCTTGGGAACTAGAGGCTAGCACGGTACCACTAGTCCACGGAGGAGGATGACGGAAGGCAGAGAGAATAGTGTAATTACAAGTCTGGTGATTTTTTGCCTTGTATGTTGGTTTGCAGCCTTTCAGGAGAAGCAAGTTATGCACTTATTTTGAGATGTTCGAAGTTGTAGAGATTCACCAAACTCCTAGCATTTGTTAGTGTATCAGTCATCAGTTAGTAGCATGCACGAATCAATTGTGCATTCAGTTAAATTGGAAGTGGTTTGAGCATTTCTAAGGACCAGTTTCACAGTTTAAGCTTAGCCAAAGCTTTAATAAACTATGGATGCAGCTTAAGCAAGGCTTATGCTTTGGTTTACGCTTTGCAAGTTTCACAGTAGGGCAACCACATTTGGCTTTACTGAGCTGAACAGTTCCACAGAACTGATAAGTTGGTAATGTTTACACATGAGCATTGAATGAATTCCCATAATTTATTTATGGTGACATTACTCTAAAATAAGCTTTTGCAGTGTTGCCAACAATGAACAGCATATCACCATCTTGATGCTAGAATGTTGCCAGAAAGTAGCTAAAGAATATTAAAAAGTAGCCAAAAACCTTCAAAAAGGGGAAGGGGGTTAAAAGCATTAGATTTCTTGTATATATCTACTCACTTTTGGAAAGGATAATGGCACCATCATCATCATAATCCTTATCTTACTGTTCTGCTTGCTTCTGCTTTCCCTAGCTTTTCTTTGTTTTCAATCCTGAAGCTGAATGCGTTGCAAGGAAGGACCTATCAGTTGATTTAAAAGACTAACTTCAGTGCTAGTTATGGCTGATTAGATAAGCATATACCATCGCCTTATTAAGGCATGATTGAAGTGGGTTGGAATTTGAATCCCAGCTGTAACTTGTGTAGTATGTACTAAGTAAAAGGGTGCAATCCATTAACTTTTGAGTTAATAGAAATGTATAGTCACAAATACATGAGAGAATTTAGCGATAAAGAAATAGATATTTGACCATGTTTAGCTCAAATTGTCGTCAAATTTGTCATTAGCCATTAATAGAGTAAATCTGTCGCCAACACAGATGTGAAATTTGTCGCTAGAAATAGCGACAAAGTTGCCAAGTTGGCAACGCTAAGCTTTTGTAGCAACTTATAGTTAAAATGGCCGAAAAAAAACAGACTCAAAATGTACTGCAAAGTTTACTTCTGAAGAAGTCGGCATTCTCTTTGAAATTGTAAAGCAGCATAATTACGTAACAGAGTGCCAGCAATTGGAGAGGAGAGGGAGACAAAGAGGAGCAGGGAAGAGGAAGAGGAGGAGGAGCAGTACCAGAAGGAGAAGATGAAGACCACCTTTGCCATGAGATCATAAAAAATGGAATTTAAGTTGACAACTGCTTTTCCTATGTATGTATTAAACTCACGTTTGCAATATTTTAAAAATTACATCACATAAACTTTCACAAATGCATAATGTTTTACCAGATGGCAAGCGACTACAACTGCTGATGATGCAAGAATGGTAATCCTCCTAAAAAGGCAGCCTAGAATGTGCAACAGTAAAACATCCTCCATCTGTGAAAGTTTGAACTTATGTTATTTGTCCTGTGGTTTTTGTCTGCACTTTATGACATAGATTCCTGAACTCAGCTCGGTGATGTGAAGTTTAAATGCTAGTCTGCATTCCTTTAAAGCTGTCATGCAACGCCCCTTTTTAGAAAATTTTTGTATCTTTCAACAACAAACAACTATATTGTGCCCAGCTAGCAGTTCAACAATTAACAAAAGAGGCCAGGACCAAGAGAAGACAATCAGAAAAGCTGAAGCAATCCAGGAATGAAGGTGCAGATGATTATGACCCTGGAATGTACTGAAGTGTGCGTCAGAATTTTAATGTTCAAACTTTAAACTTAGTTTTCTCAAAACATTTTTGGATACTTATGTACCTTTTTCTCATAAAGTATGAGAGGGTGAGAGCTGAGATTTTCAGTACATGTATACAACACATAGTTAAACTTTCTGAACCACCATCATAATTTTATAGTATATTAGTGATATTAAGAAAGCAACAACATTGCAAATTTTCCTCATTTTTAATTTTTTGACTTTGCAAATAATTTTTTTTCAATTTCTATTGAACTGATATACATAAATAAATAATTGAGGTTCAGAAGATAGCTGATTATACTAAGAACAAGCATGCAAAAGTGTGATTCTGTATTGCAAGTAGTATCAGAGAAAAAGGTACATGAATTCACATGTTTTAAGAGCAAATTTTATTATTTTTCTGCTGAATGAAACAATTTTTATGGACTCAACTACATAAGCTATCAATGCAAACAACTACTTGAAATAATTCATAAAATCTTCAGGAAGAACCATTGAGAACTTTAAGAGCACTGGTAATTTAACATACTTAAGGTGCAATTTCTGTGTGTTTAAACTACCTTGTCCCCTTAAGCAAAACTAATTAACAGTATCAAGAATGGAAATAGATAAATGTTTGGTACCTTTAATATTTAAAAACTGAACTCGGAATAACTTAAGATGGTTCTTTTTAACTAACAGATATATGTATTAGACTTAAAACAAAAGTACAAAAAAGTCTATTTACAATTACTATGTTTAGATATGTCGTTAATTGTAATAAATTAAGAATTCTTCTTTAAGGAGAGGAAGTTTCCTTCCTTAAATTCATCAGTGATCTCTTTTACACAACAGATACAACAATCTTGCATATCACATGTGAAAACTGAGAATTTTATTTTCTGTTCCCTGTACACAAACTACTGTTGATGAATGGAGTCAAAATATTTCATAGGAGCATCAACTTTAATCTACTGACCCTTTACACTGTGTGTGTGTGAAATCTGGGTTGTATATGGCTGGTAATGCCCTAATTATCTGTTAGGACTGTTGAGGATGTATTCCGATTTTAAATGAATCAGAAACTTATGCTGCTTTCTTCATTTACTCACTTAAAACCTCATATATTGTAGGTAATTAGCAACATACTGAATCCTTTGTGTAGCAGAACTAATGAATGTACTAATAATTTACAGTTATGTGTCTATTGAGACAAACTCTTATGGTACAGTTTACTGCGTTGATGAATTATGTACTGGATGGTATTGGTGTAATTATTAAGTTAGTTGTAAATTAACAGCTGCAGCTACAACGGTACTAACAGTATTTCCTCCTGGACACAGTTGTTACAGTTGATAACTTTGGGATTTCATGTCATGTTTTGTAGTATTCATTATATAAAATAAATTAATATGGTCAGCCTTGGCTGCTCATAGAAATGCTAAGGCAACTAAATACAAAATGTTCAATGAATAAGTCTGTGAAGCACCATCTTCTAAAACTGTTAACTACAATCAGAATATAATAGCTTACTGTAATTTACAGCTAAATATAAATCCTTTACTCATCAAAAATTACATTTTTACAGACAAGTGACATGGGCTCCTTGATTTTTGGCTCTAGATTGTATACACAAGTTTAAAGCATTTAATAGTATAACAAAAACAAATTCCAAGATTACCTACCTTAAGGTTAAATCACAATTTAAATTAATATTTACAAATAGAAAAATAATTTCATAAAACAGTATGTTTAACACAATAAGTATTGCCATGACCTCTTTCTTTTGTTTTTATTTCACTTATATCCTCACTTTAACATTAATGTTACTTTGCCAGCTTTGACTTTGCTTGTATGCCAACTGTTTCCAATTACAATATTTCTTTAAAAAAAGTCTGAGAAAAAAGAGACCTATACAGATCAATATCTCATCCACTAAAATCCCCTTCAGTGAATTTCTAAAAACTCCACTTAGCAGATTTCAAGAATTTTTCATCCAAGTAGTATGGATAAAACCATGCAGAAAAATACATATTCTGCAAATATTTTTAGTCAGAATTGGTAGTTTTATTGGATATTAAGCATTAAAAAAATTTAAAAAAATGAAATCATGGTGTAAATTTCTCAAGTTTTAGGAGAGTGGTAGTTTGATGTACAATAGGGAATGCATGGTCAAATTATTACTATATGATGAAATTTTGTTTTTAAGTTTTCCACTGTGTAGTCAGTCCAAGAGAAAGTGTGATTTTTCCCAATTGGAGATTATTTAAAAACTGTTTAAATACTCAGTAAGTTAAATGTACAATTTAATGACCACATATTCACACTAAGTAATGGATATCATACCAAATATTAGCAACTTTTGCATAATTTACATAAAACTTAATGCCAGAAGATGGATCTGATATAAGTCCAAAACGTTGAACATTTCTGCATTAGAGTATCAAATGCAATACAAAAAATAAATAAATAAGCTCTTTTACTGAAAATACATGAACAGATGAAACAGTAGCAGACACAAAGAATTGGTACCCTTTTTCCTTGGGGACTGTGGGGGAGGGTTTCACACTCCTTTTAACAACCTGTAAAGATCGTGAATAAAAAAGGTACAATAATGCTCACATAAACCTTGGATAATATGCTGAGTCACCTGACATTTTTCTTAAAGAGAATAAGGAAAGCCCTTACCTTTTTCAGTTAACTCTTGTGACTGATATTCGAACTTGGTTAGAAGGCAGGCACATATGCAACCGCCAACTACAAAGGCAGGCCAGTTGTACCCAATGTTAATATTTGTTCAGGTATAGCTGTTGTAAGTGTTAATTTCACCAGAAAACTAATTCGAGAACTGTAAGAATAATTACATTTAGATTATTAATTTGATCCTGATTCAAAATTTGGTTAAGTCTGTTTTACTTTGTGAAACCATGCCTTCGGAACTGGGCAAGATGCATGCCCCATCATTTTCACTCCATCTTAATGTGCACTCTTAAAGGCATTGGAAAAAGGAGGTGTGTGAAATTGTTTTAGTACAAATATAGCATTACATAGACTTAAGCTTCGGATGATGGCACGCAACTATGAAAGTATTAACACAACCAAAACCCCAAATTAAAAAAGAAAGAAAACAAAAAAGAAAAGAAAGAAAGCATTAGAGCAAACCTATAACGAACTACATAACTACTTTAAAACCAGTTAGTGGGAATTTAAGCCATATCAATTGACAATGATTTGAACAATGTTCAAATAATATTTGTACTGTTAAATTAACTTGAGATTTTTAAAAAATTGCAGCACTCAAATATTTATACAGTATTTTTATTTAAAATTATCATTCTACACTTTTCTTTTAAACGTCGTTGCCCTGTGATAAAATATTAAAATTAAATTGAGTGTTGTTTGTGGACGCTCTTTAACTATATTAAATCCAGTGTTTGGTATTTCAATTCAAGCCATAATTGAACCATTTTAAATTCTAATTCAACTGTTCCGTCATTGTAAGTAATGTTATATAGCCTTTACTTAAGTGTAATAAAGCATTTTAACTAACAATGTAATTATTTATTGCTACGTGCGCTTAAACTGATAAGATACGTGATCTTGCTCAGCATTAGGTTTTTGATGACGTTAAAACGCATAACTTGATATAAAAGTGGGCAAGATAGCTATAAATTCGATGATTTTGTGAAGTTGTGCAGTTATGTACCAATGTCATCGCACAAATGGGATTACAAATTCAAAAGCCAGCATTAAAAGAACTGGGAACTTTTGAATTTTTGAAATTTCATATTCGTCCTTCGCTAAGCGCATCGTATTGGCAGACGTTCAACAAATTACTCCTATGCAGTACTTCCATATTGAGATAGTTACAACAAGCCATCAAAAGGGAACTCAGAGATTTGACCATACGCCTTTTCAGGGTTCTGTAAGAACTACAAGCATTTAAATTCGAATATATTTAGAAACAAACTTACGTACTTTCAAGTTGATCCGCCATATTGACGTAGACTTTCAGTGTAAGAAATCATGAGTGCCAATATAACAAAATAACATGCATTGTAACCTACTTAAAATATTTATTAATCCTTCATTATTGCTTATCAACTTCGTCATGATAGTGAAATGCATAGCTAAACTGAACAAAATTTCCATTTTCATCTTTAAATTATGTAGTTTTAAAGCTGTAATTAACCAATAACTAGTCTTGGCAAAGGTTGGTCATTATTGCCAAAGTGGCGCCTGAGCATTCTTTGCGTTCGAAAACCTGCGCATCATACAAGGTAATGCAATAGCTGACCACATAGCATGAAACTCCATAAAGGGAGTACACATTTTGCAAGATGATTTATTACATTTGTAGAATACACAGTGGATTAAAGTCGAATACATATACCCATAACTTGGATAAAATTTGTTTCAGTTCTGAGAAATGCGATTTTCTTTGTAATTAAGCTTCGAATCTAAACGTGAATAAATTGTTACTTTAAAACTAAACAGAACTTTGGACTTTCTTACTTTGTTGCATTCATGCCATAAAATTTTCCAGCCTGCTTCCATGTTGTGGGGGTAACGTGTTTGCCTCTGGAACTTGCGTACAGAGTCCCAAATACGACTGCGGTGAGTTACCCGAATAGTTATTTACAGGGTTTTCCTTTATCCTCAGAAGACGAATGTCTGGGCTCTAAGCTCTTGAGCTTACACCCCGGCCTGGGCTCATTTGAGCATTATTTCAATAATTTCATTATTAACCGTCCGATATGATCTACCCGGTAAATTCACTATACAAAAACTCATTCACTATAGATATTAATATGTATCCGAGCAACAGAGCGGAATGGCTCGGGTGATAATGTACTGGCCCGCATTCGGAAACTCGTGGGTTCGATTCGCGTGGCCGACCTTCCTGACCCATGAGTTTTTTCGAGGTTTCCCGGGTCGCCAAGTGAATGCTTGGAAAGGCTCATTACATCTCCCGAATTTCATCTCCATTCTCATTTCGCTTCATCTTTCATTTGCTCGATTTCTTTCAGGGTTGCAAGTGAGGCGGGAGGTCTCGGCGTATGTATGGAAGGAGAAAAGAATGCTCTGAGGAAACCGGGGAGACTGCGAGCGGTCTCCGGGTCCCGGATCCCCTAGGGGATGTGAAAGCCCACAGGGAGGAGGGGAGACGGCTGCGCCAGCCATCACCCGGGGAGTTCAAATGTGTAAATAGTAGCGACACTCCTCTGCCTGTCATACCTCTTGGTCCGGTCGCCCAGTCTCCTTTCACCTCATCTCTTCCTCCCGGGGACGTTCCGTCAGGGGCCTAGGCACAAAAGATCTGCGTAGGTCGAGGTGCTAAGTCCCCCCCCCTTCTAGTCCTATCCTATGTATCCGAGCACGATAATTTGAAATTCATGTACCTGGCAAGGACAGAATGCAGGCCTTTCGACATGCGGCCGATTTGGTCATGGTCTGGAAGATCAACTCGAACTTTGGTTGTCAATGCACTTGAGTGGTAAGGTGCGCTTCGATGAAACAATCTGATATATCATATTCACGATTTTCCCTGTCCATTACACTTCACATAATCCCTTACACAGTATTAGTATAAAAAGTGATTCTTCTGTTCTTCTTACGTTATCTACTCTGCATATTTTACTAGAGATAATTTCAAATTAATCAATATGGATTTGGTTGCATGCAGAAAACGAAAAACAAACCACAGCTATTCACATATCGTACAGGGCGGTATTTACAATCTTAGACCCCTAGGCTGAACCAGTGGTTCGGGCCCTATCGAGTATCTGGGTATGGAGTACCCCGAGGGGGGGATTTTTTTAAAAATAAAACCTGCAAAAATAGCATTTTTGAGCAATTTTCCAACTAAAAAAAGAGAAACATTTAAAGTTTATAATAACATTGTTGACAATTTTAATGCATCGTATTTAGAAGCTAATGAATTGATGAGATAAAAATGAAAAGAACTGAAAATCATTAAAGGATTCAACACGATTCATTAGCATTGCTATGAACAACTAACTATATTAGGAGAAGAAGACAAATTGGGATTTATGCTTATGTTCCTAAATATCAAAAGTCAGCATTTGAGTTGTATAAATAACGTATTGTAATTTTAAGTAAACATGTTAGGCAAACGCAATATAAAAAAGGAATGTAACAATCAAATTTTACACAAATTTAATTCAAATACAGTACTTTTCCAAACAATCAGACTTAAAATGAAAGTGTCACATAATCACAATGGCTAATTGGTTTACACTTCATTACTAATGAAGTTGTTTTTAATATCCTCATAAAGTAGTTGACTTAAAATATCACTTTGAATGTTGCACAAAGCCAAAACGTTGAGCCTGTGTTCTAACATGGAGGTTCGAAACCTGATTTTGATCAACTTCAAATTTGAAAATACCGAGCGGGATGGCTCAGGCGGCAACGTTTGTGGCCCGAATTTGGAGGTCCTGGGTTCAAATCCCATGAGCCGACCAATCTGATTGAGATTTTTTCGTGGTTTCGTCCAGCCGCTAAGGTAAATACCGGATTGGATATTTAATAATCACGACCCAAAGTTCCACCTTAAGTCTAAAACAATAGTAAAATAAAAAATAGGTGGTAATAGCGAATGCTTTGCCATCTATCCATAGACAATGAAAGCAGGTAGATTGACCGGCACCCTAATGCCATCTGCACGGCACGAAACAGAAGATCCGGCTGCTATGCGCTAGGGTCTCTGTGGATACGTGACGAAGCAAGATGGCATGGTTACAGGAATGAAACCTAAAACGCTAACTGTCCGACGTTCTATATGCAAGTAGCAGTTAGACTGAACGGAACCCTAATGCCATCTGCACGGAACGAAGCAGAAGATCCAGTTGCTATGCACTAGGGTCTCTGTGGAACGACGAAGCGGGTGGTTACAAGGATGAAACCTAGAAGGCTAACTGTCCGCCACACCTGGATCTAAGCGTTACCCACTAACAGATCCGTCGCGATATGGCCCTAAAGCGATGTAAAATAAATAGAGTAATGGTCTTTCTACACTGCTCTTTGTGACCTTAACTGACAGGTAAATTCTTAGAGTTATCTCGATATTACGAAAACCATTTTTAAAGTTTTGTTTTTTTCTGGAATGAGTTTACACAACCATTACTCCTGTCTAAATGATCTTTTTCGTCAGCTTTTATTAAACTCGTGTTACTTGAACTGAAAATTTAATTTCTCAATTGATCGTCTAAGTAATAATTGTTTCTACTAAGTTTTGAGGTGAAATTATCTCTTCTTTAGTAGGTGTATCCAATTTGTTGAGAAACCCAAAACGGGTATCAACTAGTTTATATGCCTAGAGCCTCTGTCAAATGAAGATTCACATTTATATATGAGAGACAAGAAACTCTGGGTTCGAAATTTTTCTGATGCGGTCGGCTCAGCTTCTGGTACTTGGATACAGTCAAGAGGTACCAAACGCACGTTTATTTTGCGCTCGCGCTGTTTCATTTTCATACTCAGTGCAATTAGCTATCTCAGCAGCTTTCACCTCATACCTATTTGTCAAAGCTCTCTCGTCTTCTTCCTATGAAGCTTGTTAGAGATGTCAGTACCGAAGTACTGACGAGGGAAGACCCGCACCTCAATGTTAAAACAAAGAATTAATGGTGCGGGCCCATAGGCTGCAGCCTGGATAGCTTACGCGTAAATGCGCTCTTCAGTAGATATACGAGGGCGGTTGATAAATCAGTGACTTTTTAAAGAAAATAACAATTTTTTCCAAAAAATCAATTTTATTTCTCAACATAGTCTCCTTTCAATTTAATACAGTTGTCCAACGTTTCTCCAATTTTTTTAACCCTTCCAAAAATAAGATTTTTCGATGTCTGCAAAATATGAGCTTGTTTCTGCCATGATGTGAATTTCTTCCCAGCGAGCCAATTTTTCAGGTTTGCGAAGAGGAAGAAGTCGCTCGAAGCCAAATCTGGAGAATATGGTGGGTGAGATAGCAGTTCGTAGCCCAATTCCACAAATTTTGCCATGGCAATGGCTGAGTTGTGTGCGGGTGCATTATCCTGGTGAAAGGGAACCTTTTCTTCACAAAATGGGGTCGTTTCTTTAACAGTTACTTGTGAAACTGATCCAGCATTGCGGCATAATATGAACCTGTGATCGTATTACGCTTTTCCAGGTAGTGGATGTCTATCACCCCTTGTGAACCCCAAAAGCAGCTGCCATGATTTTTCCTGCCGATGGAATGGTTTTCGCTTTCTTTGGAGCAGGTTCGCGAAGGAAATCCATGGCTTTGATTATTGTTTCGTTTTAGGCTGATAGTAATAGTTTCATCAACCGTGATCTAACCCGCAAAAGCTAATTTGGGTTGCGCTAGAACATGTTCAAACATCCCTCTGAAATGGTCACACGATTCCGCTTGTTCTCAACTGTGAGCAGTCGCGGCACCCATCTTGCTGACCGCTTTCTCATACCCAAAAATTCGTGCAGAATGTTATACACACGTTCACTCAAGATGTTTACGGTCTTGCCTATCTCACGGATGTTCACTCGGCGGTCTTCCAACGCAATATCGTGAACTTTGTTCACCATTTCTTCTGTTGTGACCTCAACCGGCCCTCCTGTGCGCACGGCATCTCTTGTGTTCAACGGCCACATCGAAATTCTGTGAACCACTTGTGAACCATGCCATGTGATGGAGCAGAGTCCCCATAATACTCGTTCAGCTTTTCCTCCGTTTCCTTTGACGTCTTATCACGCAAAAGGTAGTACTTTATCAGAACACGAAATTCACTTTTCTCCATTTTCTATAAAGCAACACACATCCGCTTATTTTAGACGCCCTAAACAACGAATTTCTGCGATTATACCCAGAATAGAGGTAAGACTTGGGTGCAAACAAGAAACCTGTGATTAGAGGCTATCTCTCGTCAAAGTCATGGACGTATCAATCCGCCCGCGTATGTTACAAATGAATCCACGCGGGAAAGAAAGAATCGCCTAAGATGCCTTAAGACGCCACATGGCAGTTGTACTTAAGAAAACTTAGAGACACCTAACATGGAATATTTAAAAAAAAGTTGTTTGACTTTTATATACCCGGGGCGGACCAAAATCAGAGGAGGAGATGGTCCTCCTTAGCTGTGACAGGCAGCCCTCAAGGAAATTGAGTGTTATTTATGAACGCTCTTTAACTGTTATGGCTCTTGGAGTCCCATTCTATATTGGGCGTGAAAGACCGGAAATTTTGCTCAGAGGCCCCTTTATCAGGCTTGAGGTTCTTTTACGTGCCGTAAATCTACGACACGGGACCACCGGCTTTACTTCTCTTCCGAAGGAAGCCATGCTAAGGATTTTTACGCCCGAAAAAATCCATCGCCCTCCGCCGAGTTTGAACCCGCGACCTCGGGAACCTGAAGTTAGCATGGTATCCCCAGACCACGGAGGACAACCATCTAGGAGAAGGTATTTCGTTAATAAACCCGATCCTCCAGGGTGGAGGTTGTACATCGGCTGGTTACCTGATCAGGGAAAAATAAAATACTCATAAACTAAAAAGGAGCCTCGTAACAGGTTTTAATACTTGTGAAGAAAGAAGTTATTTGACATAAATTATGCATAATAGACTCGCGATTATCGAGCTAACTGGGATTCGGAAGAAAAAAAGAAAACCGCTTAAGGGGGGACTCCACTGAGTTTTTAATAACAGATTCAGAATTTGAATTTGTAATAGTATCATGCCCCAATCTTTCTCCCACACGATGATGTAATTATTTTTCATACGGACATTTAAATTACCCATGCGCTGCATGGCAGTTGGTTACGCCCACCCATTGAACCGCTTTTTCTCAAAACAACATTTTTTACCATTCAAAATGCTCCATGCCTCGCAATTTAATTTAGATCTCTTTGAAACTTTGTATGTATGTTAACATCTATATTGTGCATAAAAGTTAGTGCACATCTGTGCATTACTTAAACAAAAACATTTGGGCCAAAGTCTAAAAAAACTGAAAAATATTGAATTTTTCAAAATGGTAAGATATATATTTTTATTAGTCTTAAAATTATGTCCTGAATAATGCCGTAGCATCTTTTGTTGACATACTACCCATAATGTATGCACTGAAAAGTTTGAGGGAAATTATTTAAACATTTTGACGAGAGGGATTTTTTCAAATATAACTGAATTTATTTTACTAAATCATTAAAATAATTAAAACTATGTATCAGAATGACTTCAAATTCGGTATACATCTACATTTTGACCATTCTAATAAACTCTGAAAATATGGTGCAGATTGCATAAAAAAGAAAAGAATTTAAAAAGCTCAGCAGGGTTCTCCTCCCTTAAAATTCTACCAGGGCGTTACTGAACATTTTTAGAATGCCATGTTTCTAAAACTAAATGGAATCTGGCACTAACTTTTGCACTACCTTATTGCTATTTAGTTTGTTCGATTTGCTTTAATAGTTTGATAATTATCAGAGAACATTATCGGGCTATGATTTTTTTAGAATTTTAAATCGTCATTAACGCCTAAACACTGTGAAGATCGGCTTAGAAATGCATTTGGCGAAGAAGCCCCATTTAGGGCAACAATTTATAACTGGTAGAGCGAATTAAAAAGCGACCGGAATTTTTCTTAGTGATGAATTTCGTGAAGGACGCCCGAGAACTGTTGTTACTGATGAAAATTTTACCGCTGTTCGAGCAATGCTTGAAGAAAATAGATGGACATTGGTATGAGTCGAATCCAAAGCATTTTACATCAACAGTTAGACGTGAGAAAACTTTTTTTGTCAATTGATTCCACAAAACTGACTGCCGATCAAAATCAACAACGGATTGACTGGTGCAGAAAAACTCTGGAAAAAATTCCAAGACGGCACTTCAAATTTGGTTTGAAATATCCTTCCTGGTGATGAATCTTGGATTTATTGTTATGATCCTCAAAAGAAAAGTCAATCGGCTCAATGGGGCTATCGAACAGAACCTAGGCCTACAAAAGTCTGACGAATTCACAGTGCTGGTAAGAAGATGGCTAGTTATTTTTTTCTAAAGAGAGCCATATTGCTACTATAGCATTAGAAGATACACTACCATTACTGCCGATTGGTACACAAACATCTGTTTACAGCAAGTTTTTGAAAAGGTTCGTGAAAAACGCCCAAAAGGAAAAATGTTACGTCGTGACAACGCATCATCGCATACAGCAAAACTATAGAGTATCTGGATGCCCTAAAGGTCAGTACCATGGACATTCCACCATACAGCCAAGACCTAACACCTTGTTATTTATTTTTGTTTCCAAAAATTAAAGATAAAATGCTTGGAATCACTATTATTTCGTTACTAGATGAAGCAGTGGAACGCTATAAAAATCTGGTTTCTAAAGTGCCTTAAGAAGAGTGGCATCAGGACGGGTTTCATCGAATGCAAATATGTCTGATGTTAAAGGGGAATATTTTGAAAAACAATAAAATCATTTAAACTTTTTAAAACTGAAGCCGGTGGTCCAGTGTCGTAGATTTACGGCACGTAAAAGAACCTCAAGCCTGATAAAGAGGCCTCTGAGCAAAATTACCGGTCTTTCACGCCCAATATGGAATGGGTCGCTAAGAACCACAGCAGTTAAAGAGCGCCCATAAATAAAACTCAATTTAATTTGTTGTTTGATTTTCTAAAATTTTTGTGTCGTCATCGTAGTAATTGATTATTACAACATATTGCCTAAAATGCCCATTGAACACTTCATACACTGCAAATAAAAGATAAATAAATTGCATTATTAATTTTTTTTCATAGCTTTTTAGGCTAACCTCTTGCCTGTTTTGGACGTTAGGATGCAATGCCAACGAGACAGTAGATCAAGCGGGCTTTCTGGAAATAGACTCTTCTTGCTGTTCAATGCAAACTAGAGCTTCGATCACTTCCAGTCCTTCAAAATGCGATATCTCGTCGGTATCCATTCCTCTCAGGATTGATGACCATATCAACAATAGCGTCGTCAGTCAGCTCCATCTGGTAAAAATGCTTAGCATGGCTTCCTTCAGAAGGGAAGTAAAACCGGTGGTCCCGTGTCGTCGATTTACGGCACGTAAAAGAACCTCAAGCCTGATAAAGAGGCTTCTGAGCAAAATTACCGATCTTTCACGCCCAATACAGAATGGGACGCTAAGGGCCACAGCAGTTAGACAGCGTCCATAAATAAAACTTAATTTCAATTTTTTCCATCTGCTGATCTTGGTCACACCACTCGGACCGAGAGAAATGGCTCCGCGGCAACGGAGTAGGCCCCGGGTTTAATTCCTGTCGGGCGGGCCACTCTGACCATGGGCAGGCGAACGATGGAGTGGTCCCTCTTCTACCACGAATTTCCTGTCCCCATCATTTCCTATCTCTTTCAGGGTTGAAGGATCAGGCGACGGACCCGCCTTCTGAAGGGGCATCCTTAGCTCTTAGGGCCTCCAGGGCTTGTGGGCAGGGTGACCGACGTCGGATGAGTTCAATCTGGAATTTTTAGAAACCTCATCCATGCTTGCGGACATTGTCGGCCTCACTTTAGAACCACAAAGGGCCACATTGAGCTATGTACGGTACCCTGTTCCAATTTCAGGAGCCCCTCAGTGATGTGCACTCCTACTACACCACTCGAGGACGTCTTCATTTTCGATTGGCGTTTCCACTGGTAGCTCATAAGCTAGCTATGATACCACTCAATTTTGCTGACATAAGCTGCCTAGCACTGCACTGATATTTATTTATTTTCAATCATACAATATACAGAGTAAAACTGTTATTGTAGATCACGTCAAAACGTTAATTACAATAATGTAGTAATAATAAAAATAATATATACAAACTAATAGTAGCTATCATAACTAAGTATAATGCAAATGGTAAAAATAAATTATGTATAAGAATACTTATTACTTATACAAATTATAATTATTAACACATAAGAATAACAAGAGCTGTAGGATATAGATGTTAGGGTATTAAAGAATATTTGTGCTATGATTTAAAAGCTCTTACGAGTTATGAAAGCAGTGCGTTAATAAATGCTTTTTGAGTGCTTGTTTTAAAATGATTTATATTATATATTCTCTTTAAATCCGTTGGCAGTGAGTTAAAGAATTTAGAACCTGCATGGAATATTTTCATTTCCAAAAGTACCCTGTATGAATTCATAAAAAAGCATTTCGACTTCGAGTAAAATGTCTGTGCACATCTTTGTTTAGTTCAGGGGTTTCACTAGAGTTTTTAGCATACATAACAACATAATTTATATACAGGGTGAATCACCTAAAACTTGCACCGTAAATATTTTGGAAATGGAAAGTGCTATTGATGTGCAGTTTTCACAGCTTTGATTGGAAGTCAGGGGCTCGTACATTTAGTCTATAAACAGATTTTAAAAATACTGAGAAAGTGTATTTTTTGAGCAAACATACAATTTTTTAAATGGCACAATGCCTAGTTACATCAACAGAATAAAGGTAGGGTAAATTAGAATGTCAGTGGCGTTTGTTGCAAGATTCTAGTGCAAGTGGTTTACGAGAAATCGTAAACCCCGACAATTGTTTGTCCCATTCAACCTGCTTAGTTGCTAGGTACGATGTTATGTTTGTTATACAAAATAGTGTAGAATTTTAAACTGTTTAAAATACGGTCTACAAGATTCATACTTATTTATTCTGACCAGAACTCTTACTGCTCTTTTCTGTAGTAGAAAGATCTGCATGAAGTATGTTTTTGATAAAGATCCCCATAACATTGCCCTGTATTCTAAATGTGAGTGAAATAACGCAAAGTACACTGTACAAACCATTTGTAGAGGTAACATGTAGATGAGTTGATGTAGCGAAAATATGGTCTTATTAAGTTTAGAACAAATTATACTAATATCGTTTTGACATGTAAGATTATCGTCAATATGAATGCCTAAAAACTTGTACTTTGAACTCTGGATATAGTTCGACTACTATAAACCAGTTTTAGAACCTCCACTGCTGTGATTATTTCTACTTAGTCCAAATAGTAAATATAACAAAAAAGTATGCTTATTTTCCAACAACTCCTGTGGTTAACCCAAAGTCTCAGTTAGTTACCTTTATATTGAAGCAGACATCCTGAAAATGTGGAATTTTAATTAAAATCATTACAGCTATTTTTGAGAAAACGAAAAAAAAAAAAAAAAAAAATTAATTTTACACACAAAGGCTAGTTTGGGGTGAGGGAATGTTTCTTTCACTAAAACACTGCTTAATTCAAATACTTAATTTGATGTTTATCCAACTTTTAATTTTTAAACTATGCTGTAACGTAATCTGACACAGATTTTTGTGTAGTAAGTTTCATCAGTTATATATGCAAAATTCATTCAGAATGAAGAGATCTTGACAGGCTATTCACAGAAAATTCAAGATGTACATTTTCTTTTCATGCATATATATTAAACGTATGGTACTTTAATTGAAATTGTTAGTCATTTTTAGTAGTATATTGGGGAGAGAGGAAAAAGAAAAGAAAAACATAGCTGATACTCATCATAAATTCAATCGAAATTTCAGATGGACTCATATTGGTCATCTTTTGGCTGATCACATTTCCTATATACCATTTCCTCTGTCGTCCAGATCTGAGCCAAGACTGCACATATGGTTGGCTCAACACTTTTTACAGAAATTACTTTACCGTTCACTTTACCAAAAGTGTTCCTCTTGCTGCGAGTTGTTTATCATCATGGATGGACTCATCCGCAATCAAAAGCTTTGATCCAGCATGATCCCTTTTTATCAACATACAGTAATTGTAATATAATGTTACCATGCAACTTAGTAAAATATGCATATTTCTGTATTCTTCTCTAAAACATTTTATTTTGCATTATTTTATTTTTGAAGTTTAAGGCAACGCATAGGTGAAAAATATTTAATTTTTTTTTTGTATTTTTATTAGACTTATAATTTGCACTTTTACACTACACAATTGGCTTTTTAATATAAAAAATTTTAAAGCCACAAATGGATATTTAATTAATCCTGTACTATTTAAGTAAAGGCTGAACTTTAAACTCCATTTTTTTTAAAATTCTTTTTTCAGCATTTTTCGCTTTTCAAAATATTCCTTGGGCCACAGGTTTTAACTTAGTAACTTGAAATTTTTGGGAGAGTTTCATGATTATGGATTTGAAAGTGGTTAAAAAATATGAAAAAGTTCAGCTGAAATTAATTATTTTCCAATACTCAAGTTGAAAAATTCAATAACATGTGAATAAACATTTTTTTCTCTTAAACTAATTGATGTTAACATTTTGTGTGCACTATATGTTTTATATTCTGAGTATAGAAGTCAAAGCAATCAGAAGAAAACTGCGAATGTTTTTGTTTTTACATATGCATTGCCTCGAAGACTAAGTTTTGCCATTATGCTGGCAACATGCTCAGGTTTTAGCTGGTGCAGCATACCACATCAACTGTGGAGCTGTTGAACAAAACCAGTAATTTCCTCAAAAATGAAAAACTGAGTTTTTTATGCTTTCGGTAGCTTTAGGCAGCAATCGGAATTTGTAACTGGTTTTGTTCAAAAGCGGACACTTACATGTGAAAAAGTAGTATTTTTAATCAAAACCAGACAATTCTATTGCACAAAGTGATAACTCTCTATTTATTTGTTTTGCATCAAAACCTGACAATTTCATACTGTTACACACATGTGTTTCCATAAACAAAGCAGTCACTTCCTTGTGCTTTTAAAATGCTTCTTTTCTTACTGTGAATTTATGAGGTTGAACCCCAATGATCTATGATAGCGTATACATAGCTTTAGCCACATTGTCTTTCTTCGGTTGGCAACTCTTCATCCAAAATGTCGCCAGTACCCACTATATAAGAAAGTCCACTAAAAAGTTAGGGTGGGTGGGCAATATGACTTCGTTCTAGCAGCAGTCCTGCATAAAACAAATTCCCCCTCACTACTGACACATCTTGATATCAAAACATTTGATTTTTGTAATTATTTACACTGCATTAGGCTCCTAATCGCATACCATACTAGTGCCCTACTTTTAAATAGTGTATGAGGTCTGTTCAAAAAATTCTGGAACTTTGTCCACAACATTTTTCTACTCTTAGCTTTTACTCATTGTGCATGGTCTCCTTCGAAATACTCTCCTCCACAATTGATACACTGCTCCCAACATTTCCACTTCTGAAAGCAGTCTTGGTACATCTTTTTCTGTATCGCGGGAAACGCTGTCTGCAAATTTTCTTTTATCTCATCTATCATTGCAAATCTTCGTCCTTTCAACGGGTTTTACAACTTTGGAAATAAAGTAAGTCCGCAGGGGCCAGATCTGGAGTACGGAGGATGAGGCAGCACAGTGATATTGTTTTTTGTGCAATAATCACGCACCAACAGGGATGAATGTGCAGGTGTGTGATGCAAGAGCCATGAATTGTCTCACCACATTTCAGTCCGTTTCCTTCTCACATTTTCTCGCAGGCATCACAACACGTCCTGATAGTCAGTCTTTGATTTGCACGCACAATTTTATTGTGTCTCTGTAAAGGTTTTTGTGAGTTTCATGCGAAATTTAATGCAGACGTGTTGCTCCTCTAACTCTGCCATCTCGAAATTCGCAAACTGTGTGACACAATGTTCTACTCAATACAGCACTGAACAATGACTAACACACATAGAATAATGAAACTTCCGGCAGTTAGACATTAAACACAAGTGTGTGCAGGGATGCCAACTGCATTTCGCTCCAACACTCCATTGGCACAAAATTACGAATGTTATGAAATTTTTTGAACAGACCTCGTATACCTGCAAAAAACATAGAAATGAATAATGCATTGTATATACATTTTCACAAAATCAGCAATACCTTTATGTTGCTCCAAGTTGAGATTTTCCACAGGGGCCTACCTCTGAAACAGAATTTTAGTCTTACAATACTCAAAAACTGATTTAAAAGTTCTTGAGTGTGGGGAAGGGAGGCATGTGAAGTAGGGAGAGAGGGCAGTGAAAATAAATAAGAAATATAGGAATTTTCAGTCCCACACTGGTAGCGATTCTGTTAGCTAGAAATAGCATCCTAGGAAGAATCAAACATAGGAGTATAAATAAGACAATCTAATTGAAGGGCTTGGCAATAAATAGTGCCAAGAAACTTACGTAAAAACTTGTGCAAGTAAACATTTGAAAAAACAATTTTCCTGTCTATATGAGGAAACCAGTAACCACTCCAATATTTCAGGATCAAGTTAAGAAAACAAAAACTTCCAATCATGGTAGTTAAATTTAATGATGTGAAATGGATTCCTTCAGTAAATGACTACTGGCACAATAGTCTTAAATGAAGTGGATAAGTGGCATTTTGAGTGGATGACAAAGTATTATTATCTGAACAAATATAAAAAGCATTACATTTATCATGAAAATAATGTTACATTAATACCCTTTATCTGAGATTGGCAATATTATTTAATGTTTTGAACTGAATCAGAAAGCTGTTATACCAGGCAAGTCCCCTAACACTATGATCACAAATATCTCTGGGGAAGGGGAGTTTGGAAAATGAACTTTCACAGGCATGAAGGCAGCAAGAGGCTCGTTGAAGTGGATAATGTAGGCCATTCAAAATCTAAGGAAATATGATTTTCAACATAAATTCAGGTCTTTTTTAAACTGAATACCCATATTTTTGGTGTGATAGCATGGAAAATTAGAGAATGGTGCTTGTTGCATTGCAATGGGTTAATTACGTCCCAAGAAGCTGATACTTGCAATGCAATGAAACTACATAATTTGTACATTCTGAGATTCAACTGTGCTGTTGAGTCTCTAGTGCAAAGTTCACATTACACTTAAAATCTTATTATACCGTGACAAAAGCTGTTCTTAGTTATTGTAGCTGTTATCAACTGCGCTGAAAATAATACAAGCTTTCCAATCCCATCACAAGGAATATAAACATTTACCTCTTTCAGAGTGTCTGAAACTTTATGTTAAAATTTCTGGGGATATAATTGACCTACTGCATTCAAATAAACACCCTCCTTAAATGTTATTCTTCATGTTATAATTGCATAAAAAATATGGGGTTTCCGTTTAAAAAATGAAAAGTTTATGTTGAAAATCATACTTTCTTACACAAGGTGTCTACTGCATTGAAGGTTTAAAATTCCAGGATATTTCCAGTATAAGTTTCGACAAAATTCCAGTATTGCATCGAGTCATACTGCAGGAAAAAATGCAGCAGTACTCAAATGTGTTATGGCTAGTATAATATCTTTACTGGTTTTGTTTCCACAGCCATAATATGAAGCTCTGTTTATTACTAGCTGCCATATCCAATGTATGTGGCTTTTTAAATCTTGAATGATGATTCGATTCATTTAATTTACCTTCAATATTCTTTACGAAATTATTGTACAATGAACTACAAGATTTTTTTATTAAGAATTCTATCCCTAGAATTTAATGTCACAAAAGCTCCCGTGCTATTCATAATAATTCACTGATATTCATGGAAATGGGATGAAATATTACCAATTGTTTTATTTCTGACCTTCGCCTCCACCTAACAATCTTCCAAATTCTGTAAAAGCCGTATAGCCTGCAAAACATTTTTTAGTTTTTTAGAGGTGAAAGCTTATCCAAGTGATTTACTCATTTTTACACAAGCACAGTAGATGAATGTTAAACTTCTCTTTGGTTATGTAATTATCTCCTTTAAAATGGCTCAATAAAAGGCAACTGCACCTTATAAATCAGTATATCACTTCAAAACAACTATTTGTTTCTGGAAACACTCGTGTTAAAGAAAGGAGCCAATTCTCTTACAAGTATGCTTCACCACCGATTTGGTGAGACAGCTTTCATCCTTCATGCTGACAATTATGTTTTTATAACACTAGAAAAACATGAGTGTTCAATATAGAAATACATCTAGCATTCAACAGGGCAGAGAGAAACAAATTGCTACAAACAATGGCAGAAGACAAAAGTTCCACAACTAATTATCCAAAATATATTTAACATCTACAGGAAAAATTCTATTGCAGTTAAAGTTGATGGTAACATATCAGAATGGGTAAATACGAGGGCTGATCAACAAAAACTGACTGATTTTTTCCTGTAGCTTCCGTGATAGTTTTGTATCTGTAACATAAATATTTGAAAAGAGCAGGTTTTTATGTATAATGTTGGTAGGCGGCAGCACTCTCGTATTGGTAGGTTGGTAGTAATGTTCTATTTTGTAGACTCTACGTGCATTTTGCATACCAGACAATGGAGGTGATGCATTTTTTAAATCGATTATCACTGGTGATGAGTCATGGCTGCATCATTATGATCCTGAAGGAAAACAAGCCAGCACAGTGTGGAAATTGCCAGGTTCTCCAACACCAAAAAAAGGCAAAAGTTGTTCCATCTGCAGGGAAAGTGATGATCACATTTTTTGACTGTAATGGAATAATTTACCAGCATGCAGTTCCTCCTCACACTACTGTTACAGCAGCATACTACACGTCAGTATTGGCTACACTGAGGAAGCACATTGCAAAGAAACGACCAGAGCTTTCTCGGACTGGGTGGCGACTTCATGATGACAATGCATGGCCTCACGTTGCAAATCAAGTCATGCAGTTTCTGGCTCGATTCAACATTACCTGTGTACCACATACACCTTATAGCCCCAATGATCTTGACCCCTGTGACTTTTTTTTATTCCCATCACTAAAGGCAAAGCTTAGGGGTATTCGATTTGAGAACTCTGAAGCAGTGCTCAAGAAAAGTGAGGCAATTCTCAAGGACCTGACAAAGAATGGTCTGCAGCACGTCTTCAAGGACTGGCAGAGATGCTATAAAAAGTGCATTGAAGTAGGAGGGACTACTTTGAAAAAGATCATGTAAACATTGAATTGGAGTAATAAACATCTGTGAAAAAAAATCAGTCTGTCTTTGTTGATCAGCCCTCGTATAACCATTGAATTGGAGTAATAAACATCTGTGAAAAAAAACCAGTCTGTCTTTGTTGATCAGCCCTCGTATAACCATAGATGTAAGGCAAGGGTATAGACTTTCTCCATTCTCTTCATAATCTATATTACCCATATGATTAAAAATTGGAAAGAACTCCCATATGGATATGTAACTTTGAAGAAAATCCTTAAATATAATTCTTTTCACCGATGATATAATAGCAGGTAATGATGATTTACAATGCTCTACATACAATTTACATAAAACAGCACATCAGTACAATATGACAATTTCATTAGATAAAACTACAATAATGGCATTTAAGGGAGCATATCCAATTCCAAGCAAAATCTGTATAAAATTTAAACATTAGAAAGAAAAAATGAATTTTCATACCTTGGATACAAACTATCATTTGTTGGTGTAAATGACAAAATTTGAAATAGAGTTGGAGGTTGTTACACTACATCACTAAAAGGTTCTTACTTTTAACACGTTTTGGGAGAACAGTTTGCTCCTATTGTCAGCTTGTTTCCAACTGATTTTGCCGGGAATGTGTGTGGTTAGTAGTGTTCTCTGGTGCTGGGTTGATGAAGTTCCAAAGGCTGCTGGGCGACGGTAGTTCGAAATTCATTAGGTGATTCCTGTGTATGACGATACGTATTTTTTCCCACATGTCTAATTCATTGCTGCTGTTGATCGGTTTTAAGAGTTTTACATTTGGAGTGATTCCATGTTGAAGACCGGAAATGATGTGCTACTGCTGATTTATCCATCTGTTTTTGGTAACTGCATCTCATATGCTCTAAGTCTTATTTCAAGATTTCTTTTGGTTCTTCCTGTGTATACCAGATTACAGTCATTACAAACTATTTGATATATATCAGCTGACTCATTGTTGGGGATAAGGTCTTTTGTTCTGTTGCATAGCAGTTTCTGTATTCTTAAAATATTAAAGTTCAATAAAAAAATCTTCAAACCAGCTTTAGTACAAAAGCACACTCATCTAAGGCTGTACAAAACGTTAATAAGACCTGTCCTATGCTAGGCAGTGAGGCTTGGACTCTAAAAGAAGAGAGAAGCAGAATAACTACTGCAGAGATGAAGTTCATGCAAAGGACTGCTGGTTATATTAGAACAACTGGAGACAATACCTGCATAGGATGGGTCCAGAACACATTCCCAAAGCTGTAATGCAGTACACTCCTAGGGGAAAGAGATCACTCGGCTGTCCCAAGAAGAGAGGGAGGGAAATTTTTTTAGTGAAATCATAATAGGCCTGATGGCCTAACACTTAGTTGGATGAAGAAGAAAGAAGAAGAATAACATTCTCTTGTGCTATTTAGTGCGCAGGATGATGACAGGTCTGCACTGTACATTCCACAACAAACTTGTATGAAATTATTTGATACTATTGCACAGCTGAAACTAGGTGTTTTTGTCCCCAAGCTCAAGCTTACAAGATACAAATGAATCAGGAGCAAGCAATATAGAGATTAATGGCTGGTTCACAACCAACGAGAATGGTAACCAGAACGAGAAAGTTGAAATACATGTGTTAAAATGGGAACATTCACAATCAACGGGAAGCCTTCCTGGGCACGGCATATTAGATCCATATTGTGCATATTAGACTCTCTACTCTAGAGATTACTCTAGGCAGCCATGACATGCAACAGCCGCTAGTGTTCTATATAGTCGCAAGCTGGAAACATGAAACTGGAAGACATTAGTAAATGTGTTTCCTAACCTCATCCTGACACCCATAAATCCAATGAGCGTTGGTTCCTCTGGTGAAAGGGTCATTTGTAGTTTGTTTATATGCAACTCAAAACTATTACCTAAACAAAACAATGGCAAAAGTTACAAATAGCAAAAACCGGTGGAAAATAGAAAAGAACTTTAATGTACGCCATTAAATAAAGGAATGAAAGCTTGGCACAACTAGAGGGATCAGAAATGTAATGGATATGCATTTAGATAATGTTTACTTTATCAAATTTTGATGTTGGCTAACTCGGGTTATGTTGGTTAAATTGGAAGCAGGTGAAAAAATATCACTGCTCAGTTAACAAATGAAATCCCAATGCGCAAAATTGCCTTTCACTTTGTGATCAATATGATCATTGATATGCATTCCTGTTCTCGTTTCCATTCTCGGGCAGTTGTGAACCAGTCTTAAGGAAATTGAAAGAAAGGGCAGCATGAAACAAAGAACAAATGCGTAGAAACTACAACCTCCACTTATTTAGTGAATCAGATCTTCTCAATGATTTGATTTAAGTGATAAAACATTATGGAAAAACAGACATCATACAAAACAATAACTTATTCAAAAAATATCTACTTGATTAACAAGATCCTCCAAGAACCAATTACGTGAAAATCTAATCTAAAATACAGCAATCTTACAAGGATATTTCATACACTTTTTCCAGTATGTAATTAATTTCCAGTATAATTTCAGCATGTAAATAAAATTCAAGTATTTCAGAATCAGTAGACATACCGTTACATTCTTGATTGGCCTATATCACCTTTTTTGAGCCTCTTGCATACCTATGATTTGGAAAGTAATTTTTTTGATTCATAGTATTATTTCAGAGATATCAATAAGGAAGTTGTCGGTGACTCACCCTACATGTTGTAAAAACTTGATACTCATGTGTGTGTTACAATAAATAATTAGAAGACTTTTTAGAAATCTGTTATTTTCATATCTTGAAATATTTTTCACATCTTCATTTACAGCCAAATTTCTCAATTAATACTCCACACTTATTTGAGTCTAAAAATTTAACTTTGGCACAACTGATTCTGATTTCATACACTCTTTGGTATGGAAATGAATTCATAGAAGAATCGATTATACCTTATGTTCTGCTTTTCTGACAAGAAAACCCAATGACTTATCATTCTTTAACCAGTAATTAGGCATCCTTATTTCAGCTACCAGTAATGATATATGCAGATTAACTGTCAATAGCCTTTAAAATGTTAAAAAATTATTAAAAATTATTCAACATTTTTATTGTATTGCCACAATGTATATGAGCATTAAAGGAAGATCTGGCATTTTCTTGAAAAAACATTTTATCTAATACTAAAAAAAAAAAACTGTTTTTCATGTTCATGAATGATAAACTATGCAATATGAAAAACAACAACATATGTTTAAAACATTTAACATATATAAAGATTAAAATATACATCCGCAACATGGTTCAGCTATTTACATTATATACATTGTGTGATGTATAAAAACAGTTCCATATAAAGTCTTAATGCATATGAGACTACTAAATATGTGATATAAACATTTTAAAAATTATTTTATATACATCTGTATTCCTAAAAACAATAAAAAAGTTACAAAAATTGTTTCACATGCTTTTAAACATGACATTTGTTTTTTTCCCTAGGAAAGCTCAATATTTTCAGTCTTATTTACATTGCAATGCTTGTCAAAGATGAGCACCTATCCCTTTGTGACTCTTAAGAATTTATTGCACATTTTTTTTTTTACTAAGTTTCATATCACTGCTTATACATAGGTATGGTACACATCCTAAATGTCGCCACCAGTATTTTGTTTGCTTAACTCATTGAGGGCTCTAATCTCCTTTGTTAGGCTTGTAAAGCTGTCAGACATATTTTCTTGCACATCGTCCTTCGCCTGCTGACACTCTTTTGCCTGTCTGTTTTCCGATAATGTGAGATGACTTGAAAGGGTTTCCGAGAGATTTCCTTCAAACGAACCCAAATTTAACCCCAAAGTTGCTAGCTCTGCTGAATCAAAGTTATATGGTTGATGATCAAGGTCCAGTAGACAATTTTCTCCTTCTGCTGCACCAGTTGATGTCCCAGGAGTAGCGATGTTATTCATTCCGTGATTTGAAGGAACATTCATGGCCACTGTATTTGAACCACTAATATTTACGTTACTCATAACCATAGGTTGATTACCAGCTGATGTAATGCCAATGTTTAACATACTGGATACTGGTGTCCCTCCTGGATTTTGTGCAAGAGTACCCATTCCTGGTAACATAGCTGCTGATGTTCCCGCAGGCAGTGTTACAAAGCCCGAACTATTGAATATCACATTCCCTCCTCCACCACTCAGGTCATTTATTGTTTGTACATGTGCTAACTTGTCTGCAACTAACGAATGGTGGGCCTGAATACCTCTTGTCACTTGTGCTGCATTTATAAACTCACTGTGCCTTGATGTCATATATGTTAATGGATTTTCATAGCCTGGAATGCCGCTGGTTTGATATGTGGGAAGATATTCTACATAAGGTGATGGAGTTCGCCCTGCACTCTGTGGAGAGGCGTGCGCAGGAGTGTGCACCTGAGGAGGCATGTCCACTGGTATGTTCTGGTACATGGGTGATCTGCTGCCACCTGGAGCTGGATATTGTGATGGATGTTTTGATTCTATAACACAATTACAAATTCCCATATAAAAGTTGTATACAAAATCTTATTTGGGAGTGAGAATAAGTAATAATGGGAGATGGAATGATCACAAGATGCAAAAATGGTCTATGGATCAGAGATTTGGGGAAGTGACAAAAGATGGGAGATGATTGATAAAGTACACAGATCGTTCTGTAAATGTATGTTAGGTTTACTATTTCATCACCTAATGGAGCAGCAATGTTGGAGTAGGGAAGAGTAGGTAGCAAGGGCATGATAGTAGAAAGGATACTTAAATATTGGCACAGATTGAAATCATTGGACGAGTATAATATCTTGAGGCAAGGTTTAATAATCCAAGAAAAATCCAGTGCTGGGATGAACTGGGCTCAAGGAATAAGGAGAACTTTACAGGAAATAGGAATGGGTAACTTATGGGAGGAGAGAGAGGGGTTAGTTAAAGGTTTCTGTAAAGAAGTGAGGAACAGAGTGGAAGATATAGAGAAACAAGAATTATTTCAAAGTCTGGAAGGAAAGAAAAGTTTGGTACTATATAGACAATTAAAGATGGACTGGGGAAGGGAGAAGTATGTGGATGTAGGTAATAGGTTAGTGAGAGAAGCGTGGGTCTGGTCTAGATTAAGTGCACATAGGCTAAGGGGAGATAGGAAGGAAGCAAATTTGGATAGGTGTCCTGTTTGTGGAAAGGCAGATAATGATTTGCATTATATAATTGAATGTGAAGAAACTAAGTTGTGGAGAGATCAGTTTTTACCTAAAGAATGGGAGAATGTTAACAAAGAAGTATTAAAAGTTAGGATAATGACAATACAAAAGGAGAGGGATATAAAAAGAATAGGAGAATATATGGGGAGAGTAAGAGAAAAATGGTTTAGAAAAATAAAGCAATATGAATTTGTTATGATCCACCATGCATAAATAACCAAGGTGTTAAAATGCATGATGGACTAAAGGGGGGGGGGGAAGCAACTCAAAGTAATGTATTAATAAAATTCATGTGGCAACACACTAACTTCACTCTTACAAGATGATTACCTTGAATGCGTTTCGAAGACACCTTGTCTTCATCAGCTTCGAAACGCATTCAAGGTAATTATCTTATAAGAGTGAAGTTAGTGTGTTGCCACATGAATTTTATTAATATTTTAATTACTTCACTGTGTTTCCCATTAATTTTTTATGTCAAAGTAATGTATTAAAAATTGTAAGATTTTTGTATAGCATTATGGAAATAAATACATACATATTTCATGAAGTGATCAGAAAACTGATCACAAGGGGCGTTCGGAAATGATTTACAATTGCATTGTTTAAAAAATACTGCTCAATCTATGGTGGCATCCTCTTGTGGGAAGATGAACTGATACTAGCACACCACGCCTAGATGCTAGATGTGAACAGAGTATATAATGAAAGGACAGCACTTGTTTGTTGCTAAGTGGAAAAAGCCATGGACAAGATGGAAGATGAATATCATGGACAAAGATGGACTGTATGCTTTTAGTGGAAAGGAGGAGCCAAAATAGCAGATATTCATAAATGTTTAACTGTATGTAGTATGTGGTCAAGAAGCTCTTCGACTGTTTAAGGCTGGTTTTGCCAGTGGAAAGGAATCTGCATGCAAGGATGTGAATGTTTGTCTGTCAACATTGTGGTCTTCGAGGAACACTGAGGTTGTGTCTGAATTGATTATGACTGTTAGACGCATAACCTTTAATGAACTGGAATGGTATACAGACCATGGCTGCGCAACTCTGAACATCATTATTCATGACAATTTGGATAGGAAACAGGTGTGTGCACATTGGGTTCCATGGGACCTGACACAGGACCAGAAGGAGAGTTGAAGTCTGTCGTTGACTATTGAAAATGAAAATGCAGATTTTTTTTGAGAAATTTGTGACTGGTGACAAATCATGGTGTTACTACTATACACTGGAAAAGAAACACCAATACATGCAATGGAAATATCCTTGTCTTTTGGAACATTTGTGGCATACTGCTAATGGACCGACTTCCACAAGGAACTGTCAACAGCATGACTTAAGACATAGAATTCAGCAAGAGTGACAGGGAAGGTGGCCGAAAGGAGTTCTCCTCCAGCACGACAATGCGCAGCCACAACTGCAAAGTTGACCACTGGGTTTCACTGATGTGCCACACCCACCATATTCACCAGATTTTGCTCCATTGGATTATGCTTTATTCAACATAATGAAGAATGCACAGCGAGGTAAAAGGCTCAGCAACAATGAAGTTGTTGGGAAGGTGGCAATGATGTGTTGGCATCAGTGGGGAGTATATTGAAATATTCCATTTACATTGAATCATGTTCATTAATAAATAAGGTACAAAAACACTACTACTGTAAATCATTTCCGAATGTTCCTTGTACCAGGGATCAGATTTTGATGACCTAAAAATGTTTGAAAAAAGACCTACAAAATGACTGAAATTTAAAAAAAAAAAAAAAAGACCTAAAACTAATATTTAATTTATTAAAATCAGTGTAGAGAAAGTTATAAATTAATTTATACATGGATATAACGCTATACAAGTAGAAAAAGTAGTTCTTAAGTCCCTTGGACACGATCAAACTTTTTTTTTTTTCAATTCAATAGTTTACAGGAAAAATTTTGAAATATTTTTCAATATGCGACAAGATTGGAAGAGACTTGGCAAGACTTGACAATGTCAAAAATGCATATTTACAAGTTGTCTCTTCACAAAACTTCAGAACACACAACACATTGGTAATTTATCACGGGCAAAGCAATTTAGTATTTGCATTACAGTATAACAGTTCGTAATGAAATATTGTTCTTTACTAATATTATGTAGCACTTTCACGTATTATATCCAGTGAAATCACATTATGAGTGTGGAATATAATGAAAATAACACCAACTGATAGGTTCACCACACTACATAACATTGCATTAATATATACTTAGTTCTGCTCCATCTTGTTGTAGTGATCCACAGAGCCCTCGATATACAGACATGGCCAGCTTATGTATAATCAGTTCGCATACGACATATCTTGGCCAGGTAGGCATTTTTGTTTATTTTTCGCTTTTAGGCATGTTGCAGATTTCGTGATGAACTGTGAATACTCGCATTTCATTGGCCAAAGCCATCAAATCATTGTGAAATCTTTGACATGTCCTTATTTGCTTTCAAGACTTTAAAAGTATTGGAAGCAACTTGACAAAAATTTGATCGTGTACAAGTGGCTTAAGAATGAGATAATTTAGAAAATTAATTCAAAATATATTTGTTCCATTTTCTTGTTTGAAGAATTCGAAAAAAAACAAAAATTTTTGAAGCAGGCTTACAAAACTATAGCTTGACTAACTCTTTTTGAGTTCTCAGATTATACAAAATTCATTTGCAAATGAAGAGGACTTTACAGCCTATGACACCACATAAGGACAACAATAACAGCAACCTAACTGTAAAACCCTATCAATTTGTATTTACATATTATACATAAATAAAATGAATTATATTAGAGAACTTTCTTAGTACAATACAACTGAGGCTTAAGAAATCCACCCTCCAAACCTGTGCATCATGTGAGTGCCAGGTTGTGTTCAATGATGTTGCCATTCCTGCAATTGCAGATCCCTGCCATAGCCAACTGAGCTGCTATGGCAACATGTCGGTACAAAAGTAAATTCCCCAAATGACTTGCATTTTTTCCCCGGTAAACCACAAGGCATTCTCAAATTCATTTTGAGATAACATACTCCAATGGCAACTTTACAATCTCGTAAATACTGCTTTATTGTTAACCAGTATTAGATCAATCAATGTTGATTTTCTTCTGGAAAAAAATGCGAGTCGGGGAATTTAATCTCGTAACAGTATGTGGCAATGGTAGCTCAGTTGGTTAGAGTAACGACATGGAAAGTCAAAGATCTCTGGTTCAAATCCTGGCTGTGGCATTGAATTTTTCAGTTTGATTCCATCTTTCCAAGTTTAGCCTACACATGCATGCGTGGAAGAACAATTCATTTGCATTATAACCCTGCCATTGAATCCTTGCACTTGACAGTTCGTGTGGTTTTGCGTAACATTGGCTATATTGTGGTTGCAACGTTGCCAGAGTGGCTAGTAAACAACAATAGTTGATTGTTCTTTCTATCGTGTCTAAGCCACATACATAAGTAGTGAACGTCAATCAATAATAAGTATTTCGTATTATTATTATTATTAACTGAAAATAACTCAGCATAAACGTTGCAACATATGTATAATAAATTAAATACTTTTGACACTATAGAAACAAAATAATGCAAACTTGCCTTCAAGTGAAACAAACAAATTATAAGCATGCGACAACAGTTATTTTCACTCGCCAATTTAAAACGGCAATGGTTCAATTCCATTCAAACCTCCGTCGTCGCCATCATCCTCTTCCTCTTGGAGTTTCATTACCTTGTAAATAACAGTTCTCATGCTTAGTCCAAGAGCTGCTGCAGTTCGTTGTATGGCTTTATAAGCAGCAACAGAGGGATGCCCATGAACTTTCACGTACTCCTTCTACTGTTCAAAGAATTCCCGGGTCCTTAACAGTTCCAATGCCTGACTTTTAGGTGGCATGCCTTGACGCAAAGGATTTTCACTTTGTGAATTATCATTGCGTGATCAGTGTCATTTTTGGGACATTGTCGCACTTAAAATCTTGTATGAAGAATATGAATGAAATATATATTGTATGTGCGTGTGTAAATAAATACCAACAATAATTATAATAAAACTATCAAACAATAACCACAAATATAAATAATGAACAATATGTAGGTTGCAAAGAACAACTCGATGCATGTGCTAGAGATTCACAAACTGAAGCACGTGGTTAGAAATAGCTACATCCGGCAACAGAGCTGCTTCCAGTTCTGCTTCCGCTTTGTCATCGACCACCCAGAATGCTGCCTTGCGATTGGTTTAGGAAGCCTAATGGTTAAAGCTTTTGATCTGTTTTTTTGCGAGTGTACCAACTTAATCGCTAGCTGTCAAGTGCAACGTTTCAACGACAGGGGTATAGATTAGTTATATTGCATTAAGAAGCAAATAAATAAATATATTCCATCCACTTTATGTCAATCACCAGCCTATAAATGGTTTCAAAATAGATAATACAATCTTTAAGAATTCAGTTGGTATTAGTGACAATTTACATAACTTCAAAAATAATTTGGAGCAGGGTTGGCTAATTTAAACAAACCACTTTGGTTTAAATAAAATGTTCTGTCTAAAAAAAAATGATACTCATTTTTATTCTTGCTGTTTTACTACTTTGGAACAATGACTGTTTACATGTAAACATTGTAACAGTTGACTGTGTGGCATGTGTCCATTGTTAGATCAGTATCCAGCAAGTCTCAGTTGAATTACTTGCTTGTGCAAGAGTACGAAATGCAGATATGAATTAGAAGGCCAAGTACACAGAATGAAGAATAATTAAGAAAAATGCAAGGAAATAAACAATGATGATGAGGGTATTACATTAATTTTGGTGTGCTACTTTGACATCTATTGTTCCTTATTAGGTTTTCTCACAGTAAATATTAAGTTTTCACTTCTTTCTTCAGTAATTTTGCTATTACTTTAATCCTATTAGGCTAAATTTTAACTTTTAGAGAAAAGTACCAGCTGTCTGAAATGGGCTTTAAAATGTTTTGTAGGATTTGCTTTATTAGGTGTTGTTGACATTTAAATAATATACCTGCTGCCTTCTGTCATTCAATTTTAATACACATAAATAAATAAAAATAAAATTAAAAAATCATTCTTTAAATATTATTCTAGAAGACAATGAATGTTTCTTTTCTTTGCTTTTTTTCCCAGGCTCTGTCTCATTTAACACATCAACAGGCACTGGAATATTACCAGAGTACCCTTCTAGGGGAGGGAGGGGAGGGAGAGAGGGAGAGAGAGACAAAAAGGGGGGGGGATTATTTTTAAAGAATCAGATTTAATGTTTTCAATTTCATTCAAGCTTCCTAGTAAGCCTACATTAAATTATGTTTTGCAGTAATAAGAACTAAAAATAAAACTAACTTTTCTGTCCTACAATATCAATGGGGGGGGAAGTGGTTTAATCCCCCCGCCCCCTGCAAAAAGGGCAGTTATTTGAATGGTTTAAAAAAAAAATTGTTTTTCCCCGACACTGATTGGAATCTGTTTCGTAAGCAGGCTCGCTTCTATTCTTAACCAATTGCTGACTGTTACTGGAACTATGCATCATCCTGTTACTAGGTGTTGTAGCCCTCTGATAGTTCTCTCTAGGACTTTTGTGCTCAAGTTGCTGCTTGGGGATAATTCAAAATTGAATGCACAGCCTTCACCTGTGTTCTTAGAAAGTTTTGGAGCATGTGCTTTTGGGTGCCAAAACTATATGTTGTTTTAAGTTTCTTTGTAATTGGTTTAGATTCTTGGGTGATATGTGAAAACTGATTCTTTTTCTATGGTCAGTGTCTGGTTTCTTTTGCTGTTTTCCATCTCTTTGCTTTCAAAATTTTTGTTTCTATTATATTTCTGTTGAACTTTTTCCTGCTATTCCGAGGATGTTCTCCATCATACGGATTTATTCATACCAATGAATGAACTTTGTTACTCAGTTTTACACACAGTGAAAAGTAATACTTTTTCATATAAATAGCTGTTTAAGGTAGGCAGCATTTTGCTGAAATAAGACACTATTTTACACACACACATTTCTAAATAAATAGTAAGAATGATTAATATTATACTCACCTACTGTTAGAATTAGCAAGAACAGGGAGGAAAGGAATAATTATGGAAAGTCTTGAAATATTGGTGCAGTTGCCTTCAAAGAGGAGATCAAGACATATTAAAAATTTGTGTGAATCAATAGAAGATAACACTGGTGGACAGGGATAGGAAGAGAATTGGAGAAGATAGGAATGGGGGATATTTGGTAACTAGAGGGAAAAAATAACAGATTTTGGAGAGTAGTGAGAAATAGGATAGAAAATATAGGGAAACAAGAAATCTGAGGAAGCCTTGAAAATAAAAATTCCTTAAGTTTATATAGAACAATTGAGAGAGATTGGGGGAGAGAAGGCTATGTTGATTTATGTAGCAGACAGGAAAGGGAAGGTTTAGCATGGATGAGAACAGGAGCAATGTGAGGGAGTGAATCGGGAACATGTCTCATATGTGGTGAAAAGGAGAATAAGATACATTACTTCATAAAATATAGAGAGAGAAGTGGAAACAAGATGTTTGGGATCCAAAATGGGACAGAATGAGCAAGGTAATGGTAGCTGTAAAAATATTAACTGTTGTACTAAGCCATGTACAAGTAAAATACAAGAAATATGACTGGCATTCAAGCCCTGGCTCTTTACCAGTCATATTCATATTACAATACAGTAGAATCTTGTTAGTACGTTTTTGCAGGGACCTAAGGATTTGGACGTCATAGGCGGGAAAACGTGTTAACGAAAATGCAAAATCTGCAATTTAAGAACATAGGTAATAAAAATCTAATAATTACTACGTCTCCATGGGCAATTTAAATCGATTTTGAGTACAATTTCATACTGAATACGATCCGCGTTTCCATGTTAAATTCAATATGTTTAAATAGATTTGGATACACAAAGCCTGAGAATAAATAATTCAAGCTTTTATTTTGGTCAACTTGGATTTTTTAGGTTATGAATGTTTTTGAGAAAATAAATTGCGAATTGTGGAAGCGGCAATAGTGGTTTTGCTGTGTGTTTTATTACACACGTGATAATTTTTGCTAAAAAAGAAAAAATTATGAGCGTGCATCGTGTTACGAGTACAATAGACGATATTATCTTTGGTGTATACAAGACGATTTGAATACGGAGGTGTTTCCATGCAACAAATTTCGTTCCGGTCCTCTTCTGATCCTATTTTCCAAGAGAAAAGTTTTGTTTTAGTATTTTTCCCTTCTTTAAAAGCAGTTTCAATCAATTTAGGTTTGCTAACAATCGTGTTTAAGGTTGACAGAGGAATGTTTAACTTCCGCACTATATTGACATGTTTTATTGTATTTGGATTGTGATTACATCAAGGATTTTCAGTTTTTCACTGTTGATTATTTACCTACTACACTTTCTTTTTTTCATTGTAAATGAAAAGTTAAAATACAATCTACGGTTGTTTGGTCATCACTCAACATTAGAAACTATCGTTAGCGTTTACCGCGTTTACCACGCCAAGGTAAAGCATTCTCTATCCCGCCCACAGAAATCGTGTCACACAAATATTTAAATGCATGTATGTGATTGGCTGCCGATATCCAACCCGTGACCAAGGATTGACCAAAGTAGCAAATGAGGACGTCAAACTATGAACGTGTTATAATAAACGCCTACTCCCACTGTACCGATCAAGGATTGGCCAAAACAGCAAATGAGGACGTCAAAATTCAAACGTAGTAAGCGGGACCGGGAAAATGCACTAAGGAAACATTATTTATTATATTTGGTGATTTGGTACCGGGACTTTTATAATTCAACGTAATACACGGGAAAACGTGTTAATGAGGAACGTGCTAACGAGATTCCACTGTACTTACTTTTGTCTACTCACTTTACTTCCCATTTCCTTAATCCTATTTAACCATATCTGCTTATCTTTTCACTGACCAAATCCATTTGTTTTTAACTTTACTCAAGTATTGCCCTGTTCTCTTACAACCTTTTTGAATCATTTCAATCCTGTTCTTACCCATCCAATGCTTTCTCGCTCATCCTTATTTGCATTATCTACATATTTTTCTCTTCCACATGTATGTTTTGTTGGTATGTAAAAAACTAAGGATCTCTTTTCGGCTATCATGCTAAATATGTTTTGTATTTCTATATTATCTAATCTCTTTCTTACCACTTTCCAAAAATTATTCCCATTATTTTCCATACTTCTCCATATCTCTAAAAGTTGTATCTCAGACTATTTAGCCATCTGCTGTTCCCTAAAGTTTTTTCTTGGAATTCTAAGCATATTAACAGTTATGGGATGAAAAAGAATCAAGCATAAGGGGGAGTTTTCAAGGAAAAATGGTTAAGGAAAGTAAAAAAAGAAGGGGAAAGGAACAGGAAGGGCAAGAGAAAGGAGAATGAGAAAGTAGGAATCAGGGAAGTGGAAAGGGAAGGAAAAGAATAAAGGCTAATTGAAAGCCAAAGGGCCAGGGTGCCAAGTGTAAAGTAGCCCTTAAAATGAAGGAAAATTGGATTCAGTTTGTACTAGAATGTAAATAGCTATGACTTGTCATAAATGTACCTAACATTTTTGTATCATGTCCGGTACAAATAAATATTATATTTGACTTTATTCTATTCTACTCACCCATTGGTTCACTTTTGATTAATGTGTGATGTAAAATCTGTTGTTGCATAGTTACTGACATGCCTGGATCACCAGCAGCCTGCTGTAAACCTGAAAAGTCAAGCATTAATTCAAACAAAATATCACATGATGCCATAAGGTTTTTATATTACAGTAAAACCCTGCTTAACTAAAACAGCGGAGAAAACGAAAAAAAAAAAAAAAAAAAAAAATGAGATCCTCAAATTCACACTGGCAATGTTACTGTGACAATTGATAACGTTCTTTTGTCCCAACCTTAAATTCCAATACAGGTACTTGGTATTGTATGCAGTTAACCCTCAACCACTACCCACATAAGAAATATTGTAGTGTTTTAACTAGAGCTGAGCATTTGTCTATTTGCTTATTTTGTTCCGCTGTTTAAATTTTAGATGTTTTATATATATGCTTCATGTTAACTGGAGTAAAATTTACTAATTTTATAGTGCTTATAATTACCTATTTTCACAGTATATGCCTTTTTGTAGCTGCCTAAGGGCTTATTTTTTTTTTTTTTTGGGCAATGAGAACTTTTATCAAGATTTTTGCCTATCCCAATTTCATTATTTTTGTTATTGACAGTATTTATTAATATTACTTATTAATGTGATGTTAACCATAATATTGCAATTAATATTTCATGCTCTGAGCCAATGAGCCACTGTTAACAAGCCTGAAAAGGCTTGTAATACTGGCATTCCTTTAAAATCACCAGTTGCATTGTTTTATGTACGAGGGTAATCTCAAAAGTAAGGTCTCCATTTTTTTTTTAAAATACAAAGAAACTTTTATTGACAAAAAATGGGACATAGTTTTGAAGCTTTAACATTTGTCTATTTTTCCACATAATCGCCATTTCGGTCAATGCATTTTTGTAGATGCTGTGGCAGTTTTTGTATGCCCATGTCATACCAGCTTGCCGCCATGCTCTTGAAAAAGTGATGGGCCTCATTTTTCACTTCATCGTCATCACCGAAGCGCCTTCCAGCCAAGTGTTCTTTCAACTTGGGAAACAAGTGGTAGTCACTGGGTGCTAAGTCCGGACTGTAAGGTGGATGGGTGATGGTTTCCCATCCAAACTGTTGCAGAAGATTCATGGTTTGACGGGCGGTGTGGAGGCAAGCATTGTCATGGAGAAGGCTTATGCCCTTCTCAACATTCCTCTTCTACGGTTCTGAATTGCCCGTCTGAGTTTTTTTAATGTCTGACAATATGTGTCAGCATTTATTGTTGTCCCAGGATCCATAAAGTCGACCAACAATATCCCCTTTCAATCCCAAAACACAGTTGCCATGACTTTACCGGCAGACTGTGTTCTCTTGAATTTTCGCAGTTTGGGTGAACCGGAATGCCGCCACTCACATGATTGTTGTTTGGTCTCGGGTGTGAAGTGGAAAGCCCAAGTTTCATCATCTGTGACTATTGAATTCAAAAGGTTGTCCTTTTCATCTGCATAGCGTTGAAGAAATTGGGGGGGAAGTTTCAGCGCGTTGCCTTTTGTGATCTGCTGTCAGCATTCTTGGGACCCATCTTGCGCACACCTTCCGAAATTTCAACTCCTCAATCAAAGTCCGATGAATAGTGCTTCGAGAAATCTCTGGAACAACAATGCAGAGCTCATCGAGAGTGATCCGCCGATCTTGAAGCATGATTTGTTCAACCTTTGCGATTGTTTCGTCAGAAATGGATGGTCTCCCGCATCTTTCGTCGTCATGAATTTCTGTGCGACCATTTGCAAATTCTCTACACCACTTGCGGACATTTTTGACATCCATACAAGACTCTCCATACACTTCCATCAACTGTCAATGAATTTCGACAGGTTTAATCCCTTTTGCACTCAAAAAGCGAATAAATGCGCGAACTTCGCACCTGGCAGTAGTGGCTAACGGGAGCTCCATTATAACTGGCTGCCAAGCCAAGACTGAGGGCGCTAAGGGATGTGCGGTGGTTTCTGAAGAGAGTGGAGGGAGGAAGGAAAAAAGCAGTATGGCCAACATCCACACAAACAGTTTCCCTGCGATCCCAGCACTTTGGAGACCTTACTTTTGGGATTACCCTCGTAATAACATATGGCTAAGTGTATGATGAAATGGTCAACTACAGAAATCTATGCTTTACAACTAGGAAACCGATCATTTTAGTATTAACTCATTGCTTTGTTCATTAATGGAATGACTATTGTTTTCTACAGGGAGAGCCAAAAAACTATGAACTGCATGTGCAGTGTTTTTTCGGTCCAGCTCGTTGCTGTTTGCCACTGTTATAGAAAGGCACGGATGAAACCATACAACATTTTTAAAACTACTTTTAAAGGTTGATATTGTAATGAAAAGAAGCTAGAAACAGTGATGTGTATTGAATTATTTAAAGGTGAGTCGGAATTGTTACACTAACATCACTTAAGTTTACTCACTTAACATGTTTCGGGAAACACAAGCAAGATAAAGAGCTAAAGTTCAAGAAATTCACATACCACCCAGGAACCTTTCACAAATTTAAGAAGATTTTCATGAAACATAACATCAGCCTAGCTCCACAGAACAAATTTAACATAGAGAAATTACTTTGTAACAAGTTAAAAGACCCCATTCCACAAGACAAAAAAGCTGGAATTTATAAAATCAATTGTTCAGATTGCAATAAAGTATACATAGGTAAGACAAAAAGAAACCTAGATACTAGGCTAAAGGAGCACATGAGATGTATTAAATACAAACAAATGGACAAATCTGCAGTTTCACACCATTTTTGGATCACTAATCACAACATCAAACCCAATATTACATTAGTCAAACCAGCCAAATTTGCAGCCGAATTAGATGCATGGGAGAAGATCACCATTCTAAAACACAACACACATCTAATGAATTTTGATTTGCCGCCACCAAATCCTCTCTGGAAGTACATTTCTCCACCACAAGATGCCACCACAGGATCCAGTCCAAAAAACGAAAACACCAACAACACGGGCCAGTCGAATTAACTTTCGAGGATGGGAACAACCGTTTCCCGAAACATGTTAAGTGAGTAAACTTAAGTGATGTTAGTGTAACAATTCCGACTCACCTTTAAATAATACTTTTAAAGGCTTTACTTATCAACTTTATGAAAGGAGATGCTGAAACTGGCCACCGTCGTTGTCCATACATTTTTGGCACCTTTTTAGGAAACTATCCATCACTTGCGAATTTTTTTTGAGTCAACAGTTGAAGCCTGTACATATGTGAACACAATTTTGCACCTTTTTTTTTTTTTTTTTTTTTTAAGAGGATTAACAGCCAGGAAGCGTGATTTTGCCTTTTTTTCAACAAGACTGTGCGACAGCTTATACAACCAATATTTCGATGAGAAAAATTGAAAGTGTGTTTGAGGACAGAATTATTAATACAGATTTGTGGCCTCCTAGGTCCCCTGACCTAAACCCCTGCGATTTCTATCTCTGGGATAACTTAAAACAAAGTATACAAGACAAACCCACACACCCTGGAAGAATTAAAACAAAATGTCCACCAGGAAATTACCAGCATTTCTCAACGTGAACTACAGTGAGTGATGGATAGTTTCCTAAAGAGATGCCAAAAATGTATGGACGACGGTGGCCAATTTCAGCATTTCCTTTCATAAAGTAAAGCCTTTAAAAGTAGTTTTAAAAATGTATGGTTTCATTTGCGCCTTTCTATGATAGTGGAGACGGCAGCAAGCGCCAAGGATGCAGAAAGGAAAAACACTGCACAGCCGGTTCATAGCTTTTTGGCTCACCCTGTACTTCCCAAGTGGGTGAAAGCACAGTAATGACCTAAACATACTAGACTTATTTCATTATAAATGCAACAATAGCCTGTTTAACAAAAATACTTAGCAGACTTAATAATGACAGCAAACCAGCTTGGGAGTGTAGAACGTATGCAAGAGAGAAATTACTTACAAAGTGATAATAGGGTTTGTATACATAGTAACTGAAGAAGGCAAATTTAAAGAAATGTTTACAATTTACACCATTAGGAGAATAGTGGATTTTAGTAAATTTATTATGTTATGATATATAATATTTCTATACTACTGTGTCATATCAAAATGTGATTTGTTATAACAAATGCTAACTGGTTGCATACATATTCAATGTTATTTAACTGCTGGTGTTGGTCAGTGCGGTTTATTTGTGTGCAAGATGTAATTGAAAAGAAAGCATGTTGTACTAATATTAACAGAAACCATAAGCCATTACCCAGAGTGACAGTGGATGAGGGATTCAAAGCATTAGAGGTAGGAAAGATTACAACTCGTATTCAAATCTTAACTGGAAATATTGAATTATAGCACTATCAATAACATAAAACTTTTTGTTAGGTTGTCTTGCATTTTGTAGAACAATGAATCTACACCAACAGATATGTTGCTAACGAGGCAGTTGTATGATATAGGTGCTTGAAAGTGTTGGAGAAGAAAGTTCACAAAAAAAATTACTGACTTTATGAAACAGTCATTGTAAATACTGTAATGCATATTTTAATACTGTATACAGTAGTAGTTTTTTATTACACATTATTACGTGCATTTGGAATATGTTATTTTCTTCCTTTTGCTGCTTAAATAATTACCATCGATTGTCTGATAAAATACATTATTTGAAACAGCTCTACTCCCTTCATTTGGTTAAGCGGGGTTCTACTATATATACATAAATTCCTCTCTGCCCAATTTAGTCACAGAATTAAGACTGAACCACATACACCTCAGTACTGGAAAGTATCACCTTATTCATACTGTACATGCACATGCATTTATCATGAAACTAAGGCATACTGTACATGCAAAATTCATTGGATGTTGACTTTGTGGAGTAGTGTAGACAGGAGCGGCAGAAGACTGCCACTCAGATAATTTTTATATTGTACATGCATTTTACTTCATGTGTATTAAAGAAAAAATCTGGTGTGTTACACTCACATGACTTTCTCTACTCTTGTACAAACTATTTTTACAAAATCTTATTCTCCATCTATTTCATATTAATCGAGATAAACATTTGCAGAAACGATCTTTTGACATGCAAAGAGAATTACATTTTACACATAGCGACCAGTTCTAAAAATATTTAACTATCGCTTAGGGCGTACTATGATCCCCTTGTTTTGTAATTGCAAGGGCAATATAGAAATACAGTAGCTTTTAAGCACATACATATCTCTTAATACCTGGTTGCTAGGTGCAGTACCACTCTCTTTTGAGACGGTAATTTGTATCACAAATTACTTTAATGTAAATAATTATTTTTATATGAATATGTATTTTTATGTAACATTGATTTCAGAGGTTTAATAATTGTAATTATTAATGGTAAATAATAATTTTCGGCTCTACTGAAACTGTTAACAATAACACAATACTTTAGCAAGGGGGTGAGTTGTTTATCGTTACCGGGAACCAGGAAGTTACGTCATGTTTCGCGCCTTTTCAGTAAAAAAAGCTTCCAGAACATTCTATAAAAGTAATATGTATTAATGGTTTTCATTGGATAGTAAAATAGACGCTAATGTTGGCGCGTTTTATTAGCCAATGGTAATTCATTTATAATCTTTAGGTGTATCTTGAGGTAAGCCTATAAATAGTGTAGATTCAAAGCGAGCGTCCTCCAGTTCGGCAAGATTCACGAAGCACTACACATCGTCTCCTGCAGTTATACAAAATTCTCCGTACATTACACGTTGGCCGCTTAGTTCACCAAGTTACGCGCAGTGAAAATCATTAAAGATCTAAAATATTACAAAGTCACTTATATACAAAAATTGAAGTACGTGAGTTAAAAGTGAGAAGTTATTATAAACAGTTTCAGTATGGCGATTATCTAGACAAATCTGTGAAAGTGTTAGTGCACGTGTTCGACAATAAAACAGTATAAAACACATTTCTTCACTAGTAATTTTTGGATAAAAGATTCCTTTTCCGCTTCACACCCTGCAAGAATTAAATGCCTACCTAAATAGCTGGCCGGAAGACAATATACATAACCTTAAAACTAATTCATATAGATTGTTACGCCAGATGGATTTAGCAGGCGACCGACGAATGACGTCACACAATATGGCTGCACGCGTGAGGTAAGCAACATTACGTGAGAAACATTATCCACCACGTGTGGAGCTCAACAACACTAATACTACTTCAAATTGGCGCATCAACGTGGAGCGACAACTAGGAAAGGAAGGCTAGACGACTAGGAAAGGAACAAGAATAACCAGAGAGGCGAAAGCAGCAGTGAAACGACCTACAAGACGCAGATTCCAAGACAGAAGGGTAATTCAGCTACAAGAAAACATCGAAACGACGTAGATTCATCACGATACAACGCAGAAGCGACATACAAACCTAGGAGAATGGGGCAGAACGCTGGACATCAAAGCTGCAGCATCAGACAGCATCAAAAAGGTAATTAAATGAGACTTAGGAGCGGTAGGATAATAAAAACAATGGCTACCAATAATACAGAAGAAATAATTATGGAGGGAGATAGTGTAACAGTTAGCTGTGATCCAATACAAAGTACAGGGAATAGCCCAGATTTTTTGGGGTTTGAAGATGAAAATGTTAGTGCAGAAAGTGAGAATAGAATAGCAGGAAATGTTAATCCTGATACTATTATGATTATGGAAATGCTGAGAAATATGAGTAGGGAGATAAGGGAAGATCTTAGTAAGAAAATAGATCAAAACAGAGCAGATATGCAAAAGAATAATGAGAAATTAGAAAAACTAGATCAGAATAATGAGAAATTAAGGGAAGATATGCAAAAGAGTCATAGGGAATTAAGGGAAGATCTTAGTAAGAAAATAGAACAAAACAGGGAAGATATTGATAGGAGTTTAGAACAAAAACTAGATCAGAATAAGAGAGAATTGAGGGAAGATATTGGTAAAAGCTTAGAACAAAACAGGGAAGAAATTGAAAAGAAATTCATGGAGCTAGATAGTAGTATGATTAGAATGAAAAATGAAAATCAAGAGATGATAGCAAATGAAATAGGTGAAGTTTCAAAGAAAATGTTAGACATGAGGAGGGAAATATCTAACCAAAAAAGTGAGGTTAACAATAAAATAGAGCATGTCAATGTAAAATGTACAGAGCTAGGTAGCCGAATGAGTAGCATTTCAAGTGAGTTAAAAGGGATGATGGAGGCTACAAATGCAGATTTAATACAGGTGCAAGTTAATTTCAGAGGGGAAATATCTGAAGTTCAGAAGGAGTCAGAAAAACAGAGAAATAAATTGTCTAATGAAGTTAAAGATTTGAATCAAAAGCTAACTTCTGAAATTAACAAACACCAAACTGTTCAAAATGAGAGTAATAAGAAATTGGAACAGACAATAGAAAATCTGCAAGGTACTGTAAATAGGTTAGAATTGAATTCAAGGGCAAATATATGTGATGTGCATGTGTTAGATGTACAAAATAATGATAGAGGTAGTTCCTCAGGTATGATAAATAATGTGAGTGATGCGGCAGCTTCATCTATAGCTAATGCTGAAACTCAGAGTGCACAAGTTACACTAGAGAATTTAAATATGGGAGTAGGGAATTTGCAAAATTACAATCATATCTTAAGTGATTTTCCACTTCCAAAATTTAATGAAAACTCCAGTCCAGTACAATTCATTGCAGAATTATCAGAGTATTTTCAAATTAAAAAGATACCTGAAGCATTGAAAATGATAGTTGTCAAAAGATGTTTGGACCAGAAAACCTTAGATTGGTTACAAATGGTATCAGGGGGCGAAATTTCATATGAATCCTTTAAGAGATTATTCATGAACAGATTTTGGAATGTAACGGTACAGCAAAGAATACGAGCAATGCTTAGTCATGGTCAATTTAATCCACGAGAGGGAATATCGATGACTGATTACTTACTAAAACATGCAAGTCAGGTTAGAAACTTGTCACCTCCAATCAGTGAGGAAGATTTTGTGAGTTTGCTCGCAAGGCATTATCCTATCAGGATACAAAATTACTTATTGATTGCAAAACCACGGAACATCTATGAGATGACAGAATTAATAACAGCTTTGGAACAACAGGAAGAAGATATGTCTCGGGAGTGGGAACATAGATTTTTAGATGTACGAGATAGAAGAAATTACCAAGGTAGTTATCAACAAATAAGAGGACAAGACAGACATCATGAAATTAATACCAGACAACGGTATCAATCATATGTTCCACAATTTGAAAGATCAAGGATAGATAGGAGACCAGGGCGGCAGGAACAAATAAATTATGTCAGGACAGAAAGATTACCTGAAAGAGGGCAAAACTATGGAAGGAGGTATATTAGACAGAGGGGAAATTTCACTCACTGGAGGGAAAATAATAACCGTGAAAGATCTGAGGAACGGCAAGAAAATTACGTGCCAAGGGGACATAATGTCAGAAATCGAGGATTTCGAACTCGAGGAAGGGGAACTCAAAACAATGGTAGCGACACTGAGATAGATTTAGCGCCTGTTAGGAATGGCAGTCCCGTACGTGAACATGGAAATAACCAGGAAAACTGTTAACAGACTCCTGTGTAGTAGGTTCTCAGGACGTCTTTAATAATTCAGTATCCATTACCAGTACAAATCATACACCTACACATACACCCTGTAATAAGATTACAGCAACAAAAGATAAGGGAGAAAATTTTGAGTCACCTCATGTTAGAATGGAAATTGCGAAGAAAGAAATCATTGCAACTATAGATTCTGGTTCATCAGCTTCAATTTGCTCACAGAAATTTTACATAAATTTGATTAATGAAGGTAACAAAATTATGGCTCTTCCCACTAGTAATTTAGTTTGTCGTGTTGCAATTGGAAGAACTGCACAGGTCATAAAAACACAAGCTCTACTTAGCATACTTATTGGCGGAGAGAATTTTGAGGTTATGTTTCTAATTGTAAACCATCTGATTTGTGACATAATTATAGGATGTGACTTCCTACATGAATATGAAGCATGTATAGATTTTAAACATGAAGAGTTAAAGATAACAAAAGAAGGTAGAGAAATAAGGGTACCATTTATAAAAGAAGAAATTTCTGTAATCGAAATGACAAAGGATGAGAAAGATATTTGTGACCAAGAATTTTTTGTGCAAATAACAGAAACTGATAGAAATAATCAAATAAAGCAGGTAGTCACAGAATATGAAGGGAATACCACGCCATATTTTCAACAGCTAGCAGAAATGCCAGAAGAAGTAGAGAAATGTGTAATCCAAACAAAAGACGACCATGTGAGCGAGACAAACAACAGCAGGAAAGAGAAGAGAAATGAGGAAATAATACACAAGTGTGAAGAAGCTTATAATCTTACGATAATGCAAAAACAAATCCTTCATGATGTTTTGATGAACAATAGTTCAGTTTTTAGTACTATCCCAGGCAGATGTAATGTATATCAGCATACATTTCAAGTAGAAGACGTACCACCATATAGGCACAAGTATGACAATTTACCTATAAGTCTTCGAGACAAAGCTAGACAATTAATAAATAGCATGCTAGAAAATGGGATTATTGAGCAAAGTAATTCTCAATACATAAATTCAATATGCTGGAGTATTAAACGAGATGGTAGTTTGAGATTAACTTTAGACGGCAGATATGTCAACAAGTATATGAAACCAGATCATTTTCAAAGTGAGGGAATTGAACAACTAATTACAAAACTTTCAAGAGGGAGATTTTTGACATCCATCGACCTCACTGCATCATATTGGCAAGTGGAATTAGATCCGCAAGTGCGTGATTACACTTCATTTCAGTACTCAGGGATTCAGTATCGCTTTTGTGTAAATCCTTTTGGTTTAAAAAACTCAGGAAGTGGATTTTTGAGAGCCATTCACAATATCTTTGGAAATTCTGCAGATGATTTTTTAATAAAGTATATTGACGACTTCTTAATCATTAGTCAAACATTTGAAGAACACATGAATAATGTCCATTATGTGTTAAATAAACTACAACAACATGGTATGACTGTGAACATACTAAAATCAAAATTTTGTGTCAAGGAAATAAATTTTCTGGGTTATGTAGTAGATGAACGAGGTATAAGACCTGATCAGAAAAGAATAGAAGCAATAATGAAAATTCCGCCACCCAGGAACGTAAAACAAATTAGACGTCTCTTAGGGGTATTGAACTTTCAGAGTAAGTTCGTACCAAGATATTCGGCTGAAATAGAACCACTGCGGCAGCTACTCCGAAAGAACAATAAGTGGAAATGGACAGAGGATTATCAAAAATGTTTTGAGAGAGTAAAGGAACTCTTTGCTAAGTCCATATTACTTGAGAGGCCCAGAGAAGATTTGGAATATGAAATTTATGTCGACGCATCAATGCAAGGATACGCCGGAATTTTAGGACAACGAGACTTCAACAATGACTTTCACGTCATCAGTACAGCTTCTAGAGGACTTACAAATATTGAGCGAAATTCTTCAGTGACTCAGTTAGAAATTGGAGCACTATATTTCTCATTAATTCGTTTTAAAACCTATATTTATCAGAAAAAGGTGAAAGTATATTCAGACCACATCAGCTTAACTTTCATACAACGGTGTAGATTATGTAGTGGAAAACTTGCTAGATATATTCATGCAATATCTGCATTCGATATTGAGATTATCCACATTCCTGGCAAAAATAATACCTTCAGTGATTTGCTGTCAAGATTGAACTACAACCCACAAATTCCCGAAAATATTGAAAGGCCTAGAAATGAAGTCAAAATATTGACAATTGAAATTCCTTTAAGCAAAGAAATGATTAGAAAATTGAAAAATATCGGGGAAATTCAAAATGAGGATGCAAAATTATTTGAACTTAAAGAAAAAGCACCATTGATTGAGGAGGCAAAGAAAGAAATTATAGCAATTCGAGATGGGACATTATACAAGAAGCATGGAAAAGAAATGCCCAGTTGGAAGATAATGGTTCCGAAAAGCATGGAAAAGGAACTAATTAAGAATTTTCATGAAGGGTTAGCACACTCAGGGACGGACCGAACAACTTCTATGATTTTAGAGAATTTATACATATCCAAATTGCGTCAAAAAGCTCGGAAATTTATATCGTGCTGCAACCTGTGTCAGAAGGCAAAGCAAATAAATGCAGCATATGCATTTGAAACTAATTCGGTTATTAGAGATAAGCCGAGATGTGTAATTAGTATTGATATTCATGGTCCGATGCCTCCAAGTCAATTTGGAAATAAATATATATTTGTCTGTTATGATATATTCAGCAAATATGTAAGAATTTACCCTTTGAGAAAACCTACAGGTTTAGCATGTTTAAATAGATTACTTAAATCATATGTGATAGAAGAAGGACCTATTCAATCTGTATTGAGCGATAATGCTTCGTACTTCACAGGAAAAAAATTTATGGATGGACTGAAAGAAAATGGCATTAAACAATATTTTTCGTCAAGATACAGACCGAACTCCAACCCAGTGGAGAGGGAAATTAAGGAAATTTCAAATTATTTAAGGGTGTTATGTCATCGAAAACACACTCAATGGTATGGATACGTGAACTTCGTTCAGAACCTACTAAATGAAACCATAAACAATGTGACAGGATATAAACCATGTGAACTTAAGTTGGGAAAGAAGATCAATACAATGTGTAAAACAATCCCAGGAGCCATTCCAGATGCGCATTCGATACCACCAACAGAAGAAGAGATGTTCCGAAAAGCATTTGAGAGGATGAAGAAAAAAGCCATAAAAAGAAAAATGAAACATGAAGAAAAGAAGAGAAAGGAATGGAGGATCAAAATGGGAGATTTAGTTTTGGTTAAAACCAAGAAATTGTCCGACAAAGAAAATAAACTTTATTGGCGAATGTTTCTCAAATACCATGGACCATATGAAGTTGTTAAAGTATATGGAACTAATACATATGAGTTATGTAATCCAACAAATCGAAAAAGCATAGGAAAGTTCCATATTGAGATGCTTAAACCATATAACCATGAGGATCATGGTGAAACAAAAGACAAAGATGATAAATAATAAATGCTGAATAGTTAAAGACGAAATGCAGAGCAATGTATTGGAACGTAAGAGGGTTAAATAAAAATGTAAATCATATGAATGGAGAAATAAATTGTGGTCATGACTAACTGTTTGAGAAGAAAATAAATAAATTAAATATTTTTTTGTAACTGTAACAACATTTAAAAATTAAGAATGCAAAGATTGAAACTTAAGATGTTATATTAAAGTAAAGTACATGAATACTATTACAAGAGTATTGTTAAAATAAAATTCAAAATAACAAAAATGGTAAACATAATTAAAACCAATATTTATGTAGTAAATAGAACATGTGAAACAATGCCTAGATTTAAGAGATGTAAATATTTGTGTTGAGGGTGAATATTTTGGTACATATGTATAATAATTACAAAAATCTTAAATGTATAAATTTTGTCAACAGCTTAAAGTAAACAATTTGGTATTAGTAAATAAATAGTTTAGGGTATAGTATTTGCTATAAAAAAAATTTTGTGATATCAGATTAATATCTAAATTAATTAAATCAGAGCCAGCAAGTAGTGGCGAGATAAAACATATGTCGTGTGATAAATGCGTGTGAAGTGTTAAGTGAAAGTGATAGCGTGTGTTACAAGATTTAGGAGACTAAAAACAAAATTATAAAATTTCTAAACAGGTTATAAATATTTATAATTATGTTTCTAGTGGGGCATATGAGACGGTAATTTGTATCACAAATTACTTTAATGTAAATAATTATTTTTATATGAATATGTATTTTTATGTAACATTGATTTCAGAGGTTTAATAATTGTAATTATTAATGGTAAATAATAATTTTCGGCTCTACTGAAACTGTTAACAATAACACAATACTTTAGCAAGGGGGTGAGTTGTTTATCGTTACCGGGAACCAGGAAGTTACGTCATGTTTCGCGCCTTTTCAGTAAAAAAAGCTTCCAGAACATTCTATAAAAGTAATATGTATTAATGGTTTTCATTGGATAGTAAAATAGACGCTAATGTTGGCGCGTTTTATTAGCCAATGGTAATTCATTTATAATCTTTAGGTGTATCTTGAGGTAAGCCTATAAATAGTGTAGATTCAAAGCGAGCGTCCTCCAGTTCGGCAAGATTCACGAAGCACTACACATCGTCTCCTGCAGTTATACAAAATTCTCCGTACATTACACGTTGGCCGCTTAGTTCACCAAGTTACGCGCAGTGAAAATCATTAAAGATCTAAAATATTACAAAGTCACTTATATACAAAAATTGAAGTACGTGAGTTAAAAGTGAGAAGTTATTATAAACAGTTTCAGTATGGCGATTATCTAGACAAATCTGTGAAAGTGTTAGTGCACGTGTTCGACAATAAAACAGTATAAAACACATTTCTTCACTAGTAATTTTTGGATAAAAGATTCCTTTTCCGCTTCACACCCTGCAAGAATTAAATGCCTACCTAAATAGCTGGCCGGAAGACAATATACATAACCTTAAAACTAATTCATATAGATTGTTACGCCAGATGGATTTAGCAGGCGACCGACGAATGACGTCACACAATATGGCTGCACGCGTGAGGTAAGCAACATTACGTGAGAAACATTATCCACCACGTGTGGAGCTCAACAACACTAATACTACTTCACTTTGCCACAGATTAATACTCTCTGCATATCCAAACAAAAAATGAATAACGAATTCCCATTTGAGAAAATAAGTATTGAAAAATTTAAGGGAATAAAAAGCAATATGTCGAAAATGGTTCACTCAACAAAAAAAATGTATGGCATAAATTGTGTATTTTAACGCGATCTACATTTTTTATGTAGTAACATTTTGTCTATCTCTTATGGTTTACCAGTTATGCAAAAGTCGTTCACAATGAAGAATACTTTTGGAGACATTCCCAGAAAATTCAAGATATACATTTTATTTGCCATGAAAGAATCTTAAACATATGATATTTTAATCAAAATCGTTAGCCATTTTTGAGAAAATTAAAATTTTCGAAAAATCTTCCATGTAAAGAGTAATCTGGGTGGGGGGATTTTCTTGAAAACCTTTGTGTCACATCTCTGGAAGATACTGAACCTAAATACCAAGTTTGGTGTTTATCCAACTGTTCGTTTCTGAGTTATGCTGTTCACAGACAGACAGACACACACGGACATGTTTCCAAAAATGCTTTTTTTGGATTCAGGGGTCTCAAAACATATATTTCCGGTGAAATCTCGGTATCGAATTTTTGGGTGGAACACAATACTTCCCCTACTTACTATACGTAGTAGAGAAAGTAAACAGGCCAAATTTACATTCAAAGGAGAAGAGAAAACATGAGAAGCTATAAATTATAATAAGTGAATGTTCGAATATCGAAGTATGATTGCTGAATATATGAATGTTAACTTCAACTTATTTATAACTCGTATGTTACTCAGTTGGTGTTATTTCCATTATTTTACATTATCGTAATGTGATTGCATTGGATATAATATGTGAAAATGCTACATAATATTGGTAAAGAACAGTATTTCAATGCAAATTGTTATACCGTGATGCAAATAGTAAATTGCTTTGCGCTTGATAAATTATTTATCAATGTGTTCTGAAGGGTTTCAACTTGAAAGAGACAACTTTTAAATAGACATTTATGACATTGTCAAGTCTTGCCTAATCTTGTCATATACTGAAAAATGCTTGACAATTTTTCTTGTAAACTCTTGAATTGAAAAAAAAAAAGCTTGATTGTGTACAAGGGGCTTAACCGAGATTCTCTCTACAAATAGTGACAAGGCAATCCAAATGTGATAACATGGAAGTCAGCTGCAATCACGAAAAATCATCATTACAAACTGTGGTATTTGCGATCGTTGAACAGTGCTTTTGCATAGTGTTTTCTCAGTATTTTTGTTTTCTTCTTTATAGTGTCCTGACAGTTTTAATTATTTCTCTAAGTGTCTTGTAGTTTCATAAAGAGTGAGGGAGGTAAATGAAATTAATTATATCGTCATTCAAGTGTAAAAGCTACCTGTGCAACATTGGGTAAACCAACTCGTTATATATAAATATAACCACCATGTTTGGACTCAATTCCAAGAACTTAACAGCCAACTTCATGCCATGAGAGAATAGCTACGATCAGATAAGGCAGAATTCACTGATGTGACATGAGCTATCTATTGCATTGCATGTGAGTTACCATCAGTATTGCCAAGTTTCAATACTAACTCAACAGCACATATTATTTGGGAATAAGAATATCTGTAAATCAAATACGTGGATAAAATGAATAAAATAAAAATATATTTATAAAATATACATATAAAATATTGTTTTAATTGATGGAAATTTAATAATTAACTCTCACACCGAGTGAGCATACTTTCTGACAGCAGAGAATAACCTGCATTTGCAAAAAAATCTGTCCCAAGTTACATGAAACAAATTAATTACGAGGAAATTTCTCCTGTGAGAAGTCGTTTTTTATAAGGTGTTGAATTAATCTGTATTAGTAGCCTATCAAAAAAAATACAATATGACTACTTGAATATCACTAGGGCAAAATGATGCTATACTGATCCAAATCTCCAATGCTCTACTGTCAATGTTGCTTGCTCCAAATATGACCAAAATTTGTAGGAGGCTCTCCTGTTTCTTGTGGCTTCCCAATTACATAAATTTAACACAATATAATGATAACTTTGGCTGTTGGCAAACCTTCTATAGATATAATCTATTTTGCTGCCTAATTCTGCAACCCCCATATTTTCTGGCAAATATTACATATTCTTAATCCTGACTGGTGCCGTGCTTCCATCGGAAGGGAAGTAAAGCTGGTGGTCCCATGTCGTAGATTTACGGCACGTAAAGAACTTCAAGCCTGATAAAGAGGCCTCTGAGCAAAATTACTGTCTTTCACACCCAATATAGAATGAGACGCTAAGGACCACAGCAGTTAAAGAGCGTCCATAAATAAAGCTCAATTTAATTTAATTTCCCCTTGCTGCGATGTGCTTCCCATCCACCATTGTTACTTGGTCTTACTCCTAGATAATCCTTTACTACTTCGAGCTATTGCCCATTCATGTCATCTTTCACCCTTTCTTAAATTTATATACTTTTAGACATGAACCACGGATCTTCCGGTTCCCATCCAGTTGCTCTAACCAACCGAGCTACCACGGCAACATACTGGCACGATATTCAATTCCCCAACTGACTTGCATTTTCCCATGTAAATCACAAGAAGAACTTTAATTTATTTTGAGATGACATACCCTAATGGTACTTTAAATTCGGGTTTCATAGTTTTACCAACTATTAGAGCCAATCAACCAGTTGGATAAAGCAACCGGATGGAAATCAGAAAATCCGTGGACAAATCCTGACTGTGACATTGAATTTTTCAGTTCTGATTCTACCTTTCCAATCTTGTCCTACACATGGCTTGTGTGGAAGAACAATTAAGTACTGTGACTTATTTATTTATATTTATTCTGAACCTCCATGTATTTCATTAATTGCCCAATATCATTAAATCAACCAGGCATTTCTATTCATCAATACACGAGTGTCAATTACTTTCCCTAACTTTTTCCGATATATCATCTATAAATATAGGCTTATTCAAAAAGAAGGAACAAATTTTAAATATTCATTTTTAATGAAGGACGATAGATAGCAACACATATGACACATCATTGAACAGAGGAAAGTTTAAAATTTTAAGCCCTCCACCTATTAATTCCCCCCACTGGGTTTGTTTACGAGAAAATGGCAATGCCACAATAAGTCATTTTGTTTGCTGCAGTATGCAAAGAGTGAATCCATTGTTTCATTGCAGCGCGCATTTCGTTGTAAGTTCAACAAGATTTAGAATTGATACAATAAATTCGTAGAAGATGGTTGCATATGCAAACGGAAAAGCACTGGTCGTCCTTGCATAACAAATGATGCCCATTTTGAGCACATGAAATAAAATGTTGAACTTTCCTCTATTCAGTGATGTATTGCATGTGTCGTCATCTATTGTCATTCATTACAAATAAATATTTAAAGCCTGTTCCTTCTTTTTGAATAACCCTGTAGATTAAACAAAGTGGGACTAAGTTAACAGCCAGCCCTACCTAATTCCTATGTTCAACCATCTCCATAACTCCATTTCATTCATATCTTATACAGAACTTTATTTCCATCTGTTTGTTTGGTAATTTCTACAGTGCTCCTCAATTTATGGTATTAAACGCTCTTTCACAATCATCAAAAGCATACACCCCCTTCATCTTTTCTTACTTAAATACCTGCTAATTACTATCTGAATTATTAAGTTGCCCTGTTGTTTGGTTATCCTTCCTAAAGGCTGCTCAAAATTTGGATAACTTTCCCTCTGAATCTGCCTACTCTACAATTGAGTAATTCCTCTGTAGTTCTCTTTTATTCACCCCTGTTTTACCTTTATATAATAGTACTACTGGGCTTATTTCCCAGCTTTCACGTATATTTTTACTTTCTTTAATTTTATTTAGCACTAAAAGAACACTTCAGAAACATCAGATGCAAATAGTTAGATAACTTGTCTTTAGCCAATCACTTCTGGGAAAAAAGTGACAATACAAAGCAAAGAGTCAAGTGGCTAAAATCCCTACAAAACCACTGGAATTGAGCTTATGGGAAGGTACTTATATCAGAAGTTTCGAGCATTGAATTATGAACTTGGAAATTTCAGCAGATGATAGTTTAATCCCTAAATTAACCAACTCTGTAATAGATGATGCTACAAATACCCAGGGAAGAAGATCGGGGAATCACTGTTTGTCAACCAGCAGCTGAGAATGAGGACAATAGGTCCTTGAAACATGCCCTAAGTGGAGCAATAAACTACTTAATGTTGATTAATTTTACATAATTTATTTATTTAGCACATTTGCCATAAGCAAATATTTTCCAGAATTCTCCTGGAAATTCACTGATCCCTAACAACTTTTTCTTTTTCAACTTTCTTATTTGTTGGCTGTTTACAGAAAATTCAAGATGCACATTAGGGTGGAGTAAAAATGCACAAAAATTTAAAATTATTAATGGCTATATGCAATGGCCGCCTTTCAATTTTAACATCACTTTCCAAACTTCCAGGCCTTTTAAGCCATCTTCAGGTGGCACATCTCTGCTGTTTCAAAGAAACTGAAATTCTGTGTAAATTTAGATATATGACGATCATCCTAACGGTAACAAATATATCCATCCCTTCTATTTTATACAAACATCGCCACGTGCCTCATTAGGAAGTTTTATATGACCTTTCACAGATTTGAGGAACTGGTAGCATTGTTCTTAAAATCAAGATTTTACGGGGGCAGGTCTGACACAGAGATGGTGCTGACAGTTTCGAAAAAGCAAGGACAGTTCTCAAGTAAGATCCTTTAGATGGCGCAAGATACAATTTCATATATTTCATCTGAAGAAAATAATCTGATGTGTTACATTAACATGACTTTCTCTACCCTCTATCATTTATTAATGGCTATAAAAATTTTCTTACGAAAACTTATTTTTCTATCTACTTACTTTTAATAGACAAACCTTTGCAGAAGTAGCAACATTACACATTTTGTTATAAATGCAAAGGGAATAGCGATAATCAAATGTTTAAGAAATGAACACTATATGCTGGCCTTAAACTTCTATACTATTTCTATGCAACTACAAATCAATAGGACTTTAAAAGAATGCTAAGTACTGAACAATTCAAACCATTAATAATGGATATCTTACAAATATCATTTATCAGTTATGCAAGATTATACAAAATTCCTTCCAAATAAACAAGAATTCACAGACCATTCCCGGAAAATTTAAGATAGTCATTTTGTTCATTTATATATCTTTAATATATGACATTTTAATAAAAACGTTAACCATTTTTTAAGAAATTAAAAAATTTCCAAAAACCTTCAGCATAAAGGTTAGCTTGGGGTGGGGGGGATTTTCTTGAAAATCTTTGTGTTGCATCTTTGGAAGGTACTGAACCTGAATACCAAGTTTGATATGTATCAGACTTATGCTGGTGTGTGTCTCTCACACACAACACACACATACCTAAAAATGTTTAAATTGATGCAGTAATTTGTATCACAAATTACTTAAATGTAAAGAATGATTGTAATATGAATATGCATTTTTATGTGACATTGATTTGAGATTTATATTGATTGCAATTATTGTTGAGAAGTAAGTTTATACGGCCTTACTGAAACTGACAATAATAGCGTGCAATAATGCAGCGAGGGGGTGAGCTGTTTATCATTATTAGAGACGAGGAAGTTACGTAATGTTGGCGCGTTTTTCTTTATAATTTGCTGGAACATTCTCCCTAGAGCATATGTATTCATAATTTTCATTGGATATAAAAATAGACGCTAATGTTGGCGCGTTTTATTAGCCAATAGCAGCTCAGTTATAATCTATAGGCATATCGGGGTGTAGGAGTATAAAAAGGGCTAGGTTAGAGGTAAAGTCCTTCAGTCCGTCAGTTCACCGAAAATATTTGTAGGCCTTCAGTCCAGCAGAAATATTATACGTCGACTATCGATTCGCAAGTTACGCGTATCAGAGTTATGAAAAATCTCAAGTATTGTAAAGTTAATGATACAAAAAGTTGAAGTACGTGAATTAAGAACGATCAGTAAATAAGTTATTATAACAGTTTCAGTTTGGCGAGTGTCAAGATCAATGTGTAAATGGTGATAGTGAATGTGTTTGACAATAAAAAGTGTAAAACAAATTCTTTCATCAGTGTTATCTTTGGATAAAAGACTCCTTTCCGTTTACACAACCTGTATAAAGAGAAGTGCTCGACCAAAAAGATAATAGCTAGCCGGAGAACAGTGAACCAAAAGTAAATAAAATAACAGTAGCATTCTTTCAAACAACACTAATACTGCCGCAAATTGCTAACACCAGATGGAGCTAACAAACCTAACAAAGAATCACGTCACAAAATGGCTTCACTACGTGGAGTAAACACAAATAAACAAACATTAATAAGTAAACCACTTCAAATTTCAGAGGTACCAAAACATGTATTTCCAGTGAAATCTCGGTATCAAATTTTTGGGTGAAATGCAACACCTTCTCTACCTATTATATACATGGTAGAGAAAATAATAAGTTTGCAGTTTCTTAAGAAAATGGATAAAAGCCAATGTTCTGCAGTGATTAAATACTTTGCATTAAAAGCTTTTAATACCAACCACAATGAGGGAATTGGACTCCACTTAGAAATATTCATCTTTTCTTTGGTGAAGAAATGGGCTGTGAAGTTTAAATGTGCCGGTAACATTTTTTTTGGGGGGGGGGGCAGTTGCAGGGCACCAAACATTTGCCATTTTACTTATTTTTAACTTTTGCCATTATTATTACCGAAAGCAATCAACTGAGGCATGACATATTACAACCTTCTGATTATACCACTTCATTTTATCTTGGTGCAGTGTACGCTATTTGGTAGCATTGGACTGTTCAGCTCTTGTTGCAGCTTGGCCTGTGCTACAATTGCTCTTGTAATGTTGACGCATCCCCGAAAATTTCCTTCCGTGTACTATTGCTATCAGATTTATCTTATTTAGTTTTGTTTAATTAAAATAATTTAAACATTATATGGTTATGAAAAGGGTTAAGCTTCTATCAGGGTCATTGGAGATACATAAAAGCTAAACCTTCAAGAGTGATGCGCCAGCTAAAGTTACTATTGATTTCCCATTTCTGTGTTGTTGTTTTGCAGTTACATTAATTGCAACACTTTATAGCATAGGCAAATGTAAATTTAAATTTTCAATTTTTGGTCCACCATCATACATTTCTTTTTTTGTATGCAGTTACTGTATTTCAAACAAAACTGCTAAAAGAGCCACACATTTTTACTTTCTCTACCATGTACATACAGAGTGAGCCAAAGGACTCCAAACCGCCTGTGCTGTGTTTTTCCTCTCTGCATCCTTGGCGCTCGTTGCCGTCTGCTGCTATCATAGAAAGGCACAGATGAAACCATACAACATTTTTAAAACTACTTTTAAAGGCTTTACTTACCAACATTATGAACATTGTTGTCCATACATTTTTGGCACCTCTTTAGGAAACTATCCATCATGGAATTTTTGGGGGGAATTTTCCAAACGATGACCGATGTTGTCTAATGTTTCTTTGGTAAGAACCGAACGCTGTCTTTTTAGATTTCTTAGCCTGAACACTTTCTGTGGGTTGAAATTTATTGTAAAGTTCATGGATTGTTGTATGGCCTGGAACTTTTACACCTGGAAATCTTTCTGCAAACTGTACTTTCATTTGGCGAGCTGACCGAGTTAACACATACGAATCATAAATAAATACATGCTGTGCAGTAGAAAATATATACTGAGCCATAATATACTCTGTGACTAAGTACAGGACAAAATAATAAATAATCGTAATAACTGAACTACATCACATCACCGTCAACTCAAAACCGCAACAGCATGACTTTGTTTATAGTAGCAGTACATTATGTATTTATCATATTTCCACACGCCCAGTGGAAAAAGACAGTGCAGCCGGTAATATTGTTCATAAAATACCCCTGTGGGGTAACTTAAAACAAAGTGTACAAGACAAACCCACACACCCTGGAAGAATTAAAACAAAATATCCGTCAAAAATTTCTCAGCATGAACTACGGTGAGTGATGGATAGTTTCTAAAGGGGTGCCAAAAATATATGGACGATGGTGGCCAGTTTCAGCATCTCCTTTCGTAAAGTTGGTAAGTAAAGCCTTTAAAAATGTTGTATGGTTTCATCCACACCTTTCTATGATAGTGGCAGACGGCAACGAGAGCCGAGGATGCGGACAGGAAAAACACTGCGCAGTCGATTTGGAGTCTTTTGGCTCACTCTGTAGTAGGTAGAGAAATTATTGCATTCTACCCAAAAAAATTTGATATCAAGATTTCACCATTAATACATGTTTTGAGGCACCTTGAATCCAAAACAAACATTTTTAGAGAGAGGTCCTGTGTTTGTCAGTAAGTGAACAGCATAACTCAAAAACTGAAGGTATGATAAATACCAAACTTGGTATTTAAGTTCAATATCTTCCAAAGATGCCACATGAAGATTTTAAAAAAATCCACCAACCTCAAACTACACTTTACATGGAACATTTTTTGAAATTTTTTATTTTCTCGAAAATGGCTCTTGTGTTTTATTAAAAGCTAAACCATATATTTAAGATGTTTACATGACAAAATGTTTATCTTGTCCTCTTCATTCGGAAGAAATTTTGTATAATCATGGAGAACTGGTAAACATTAAGCAACGACGAGAACATACAACAAAAAATGTAGATCTCTTTAAAATAACAATTTATTTCAAATAAATTATTTTGTGACATAAGCCATTTTCAAAATATCCATTACTAATGATTCGCTACTTTGTCATTCTTTTTAAGTCCTGTCAATGTTCAATTCTTTCCCATGAATACATTGAAACAGTATGGAATTTTAAGTCCAGCATAAAACATCCAGTTCTTAAAACATTTGATTATCACTATTCTGTGTCTGTCAACAACAAATTGTGTAATGTAGCTATTACTGTAAAGGTTTATTTTGATTAAAATGAGGTAGATGGTGAAATAAACTCTCATAAGAATAGTTTGTATGTTATCCTGTGGTGCTACAGTCTGCATAGGGCCTGGACCTGCCAACCCGCCTAACGTCCACATGCGCACAGCAGAAGTGGGCAATCGTCTAAACAATATGGGAAGGTGATGTGGCCAGCATCATGCATCCCCCCAGTCAGAAAGCTGGCTCATACAGCTAGGACCACTGTCTATTGCAGCTCCTTGCTTTCCTTAATGCTGACTGGGCAACGGTTCAATACCTGGGACTTAAAATCTATACCCTCATGGGTGGGATCGAATCCAGGTGCATTCTATGGCCAGCAACCAGAGCACCATGATCCAGCTCACTGCGCCATAGCGTAGGACAAATAATTTGTATACCCACTAATAAATGATAGAGGGTAGAGAAAGTCTTGGGAATGTAACACATGCAATTCATATATACATGCTAATTTTGTCTTCTCTCTCTCTCTCTCTCTCTCTCTCTCTCTCTCTCTCTCTCTCTCTCTCTCTCATGCAACACACATCACTCCCCTCTAAAAATAGAAATCTTAATATTACGTTTCTTGTCAAAAGCAACACTACTTCTACCGCATAAAAGCTTTCATCTGTGTTCTAATGCTCACTGCAGGGGCTGGATAGAGTCACTTTGGAAGGTCTTGAGCATTGAAGGTTATCCACGAAAATATATCAGTGTCAAAAATACCTTTGCCTGCATGATTTTTGTTATAAGTCATTAGCACAAGAGCATATGCTGCAAGTTCTCACAGAATATTAGTAACCTATACTTAAATGAGGATAAAAAGTATTCTGCGCCATCTCTCCGGTTGGCTTTCATGTATCCCATCCAACATGTTCTTTCTGTATTTTCAGCAAGTCTCCTGCTGAGCTTTTGGGAAATTCTAATTATGTAGTTATAGCATTTTTCTTACTTTTGAATTTAGTAGTGTTTTTTAATAATCCCATTATGAGTTCTGTCTGGCTTACTGATGTTGCACAGCTAGCTTTTTAAACTGGAATGAATTAATTTAATTTCCTTCCCTGTTCTTTAAGAAATTATTGTACAATGATTTATACAATTTTTATGATGAATCCTCCCCTTCATCCCTTAAAACTTTAATTTTATACAGCCTCAGTGATTCATTATAACTAGGATCTGGATTTTTAGGTGGAATAAACCTTCATTTTAGGTTCCTTATATGCTTTAGGTTTTTTTTTCTGATTAAAATAGTTTTCTTATGGTTTGCTTTGTGGAGCAATAGAGGTATCAATAAGTTTGCTTTTCTGGTACCACTTAGTTGCAAGATTTATTTTTTGCCTTGCAGTAGATAGTTACATGCATTCTCAAGTTTTCTGGCGTAAACGATTTCCTATTATCATGTAACACATTCTTGTATGAAGAAAAGGTTCTTTCAACGGAACATGACGTCATTGCGGCATAGAACAGAGCCAGTGCAGCAGGTTTTAGGGTAGTTTTCCTGTATGTTTCTCCCTGCAATTCTGAATTGATTTTCATATCTTCAAAACCAGGATTTTGTTGAAGAATCTTCTGCAACTTCGAAGAACATGCAACTCCCACTGGTCTAGGTATTTCTTTACTGGAAACATTGCCAATTATATCTAGAGCATCTTTCAGTGGCAAAGTTGTACTTTCCAACCGGAGAATAGCTTCTCTATAAAAAAATGTGTCTTAATATATGTAAGGGAAGTGGCAAGAGTGGGACGCTCAAGTGGATTCTTAGCCTTGGCAATGCAGGAAGCTTCTGTTTCATCCAATTCATTGACAACATTTTTAATGTCTTTTAAGTGCTCAGCATAGTAAATGGCAGCAGAAGCCAAGTTCTCCAGCAGGTAAGTATCAGGTGGAAGAGGGGTTGCCGGTACTTTCTCTTTGAACCATTTGTATACGTGTTGGGACTTTTATGAAAACCTTCTTGACCAAAGATATCAGGTTGCTCACATCATAGAAGTGGCTTCTAATCACCTCTGCAAGGTGATGCAGGCCGTGGGCCAAGCACGTAACATGTGCATGGTCGGGTGGAAGGACTGTAGAACCCCCTCCGGTCCTGTTACTAACAAAAGTGAAGTGTGGATCTGCAGCAATCTACTTTTTCAATAAATTAAATTTAGGCATTGTTTCACTATACAACAATTACATTAGAAAAGTACTCTCGGTGAACGATTGGAGGTGATCCAGTTACGCTCCTCCTGACCTCAGCTGCATCCAAGTGTCACGTCACATGTGCTGCATTTAACTGTAGTAACTTGAACTATCTACTGGCTATAAGTGGTGCAAATAATTTTACAATGAGTTTCAATCCGAAAATAACATTCATTTCGAAAAAGGAAAAACAGTTATTTAGGTTATTTTAGGTGTCAACCCCTCATTTAGGTTTTTTTTAGGTGTAACTAAATTTGCATGTTCTGCTCCAGGAAGTGTGAAACGAATATATATATATCTTGAAATGTGTTAATTAAATGGCGAGGAAAAATATAGGTTAAAACCTAAAAATCTGGGCCCTAATAATAACGAATGAAAAATCCCCTGAAATTCATACAAAAGGATGTGAAACACTGTCGGAACATCTGACTTCCTTAACTTCCCATCCAAAGTTCTGGAAATGCTGCGTAGCCTATAAGTACCCCTTGGTAGTGGAACAATCATCGGTTGGAATGGTCAAGTAACTTGTTAGACAAATACAGTAAATTTTAAACCTTTGTACCTTCTCTTTGGTACCGTAGTTATTTAACAACATAAAATCGGCATAAGTTTTCGCATAATAGAGAAACCCTCAACATATACAATGAAACCGTCCTAAACCCGGTGAATATGAAGATTTTCCAATCCCAGACCACCAACTTAACTGCTTTGGGAAAGACACAATCTGCAACCATTGAGAAAAATAATCTTCTCAGTTGTTAATTATAAAATACCAGTGCACTGATTTCTAATATTAACAACTTTCTCTCTTTATACAATTATTTAGCATGCCCTGTTAACAACCTTGATTACAACATAAGCACAAAGGAAATAAAGCAAAACTTTCTTACATGAAGGTCATTAGAACATTTTGGCATCCAGAAACTTCAGTACATACATCTATAGTGTTAGAATAAAGTTATTCAGAGGTATTGAGACAGTTTGAGAAAATTACAAGTATAAACAATTTTAACATTGGGTAGTTTAGGGTGGAGGAATTGTTTTTAAAAATCTTCACGTCGCATCTTTGATAGACATACTTCCTCTATCTACCATAGTCCCACCTTAGAAGGGAACCTGATGTAAACAAAAACACCTGGCAAGTGTATGCTTCAGCTGCGGATTACAATGTTGGACTGCGGAAATTAATTTTGTTTATATAATGTTGTTGTTCACCAATGGTACTGGGGATTAATTGATCTGCATCATTTTCCCTCTGGCTTCCCAATATAAAGTCTGTAAGTTATAACTTTTAAGGCCTTTGCATTTGGTGAGATGCTGTTTGTTGGGTGTAGGTAGGCATCATATCTTGTAGAGATGTTCTGTGAGACAATCGTGGCCAGTTGCCATCCTAAATAAGGCCACTGTAGTTTTCCTTGGCATGTTTTGTATATCAACTCTATCTTTAATATGTTTATAATCTTTATCTTTTAATTTATCTTCTTCATCAAGTCTCTGCTGTCTTTTGAAATGTTGTTTAATGTTATTTATTTATTTCTATTTGTCCTACAGGTTTTATTTGTTGTATTGCATCTTTCTTTGTTAATTGATCCGCATGTTCATTGCCCAAAAGTTAGACATGAGCTGGGATCCATTGTAGAGTGACATGATTTCTAGTTTCAACTGCTTTGATTAGGCTTCTTATTTCTTTAATGTTTCTTGTTGTTTTATTATTGTAATTTACTATTCCCATCTATGGCTGATTTTGAGTCCGATGAGATGACTATTCTTTGTTTTATGTATGGTCTTTATAAAATGTTCTGTAATGCTGCTTTTATAGCTGTTAATTCTCCATCATAGTGGTTTGACGTTTCATCTGTTACTGTGCAAAATGTTTACAGTATACTCCTGCACCAGCATTTTTTTTATTGATGAGGGATCCATCTGTATATATTTGGAGCCATTCTTTTTCTGGGTATCTTTCATTTTCCGTAGCTATTGCTATGGCTCTCGCTGCATCTGGTATATTGTTTGGCTTGTATATTATAAATATCAGGTCATTCTGATATTGTTATCTATATATTCTATTGGACTTGTTACCTCTGTTGCAATTATATTTGTTGTAATTATATTATTGTATTTTAATTTATTAATATATGTTCTGGAGCTTATTTGAGTTTTTAAATTACTTATAGTATCTGCTGTGTGGTACCACTTGTATCTGTTTCCACTGACTTGCAGTTTTTGTGCTAGAGTAATTGCTTTCAACTCATGTTCCAATTCTATAGCCACACTTTTTGTGATGTGTTGTAGTACTGTAATTGGTATTGTTTTTACAGCTCCTGTTATTATTCTTAGTGAATTATTTTGTGAAATTTCTAGTTTAATTTTAAGTCTCTTGTTTACTGTTGCTAGTAGTTCTCCTCCATACAATAGGTTGGGTTTTATGTATGTTTTATATGTATTATTAAGGTGGTCCACGTTTCCACCCCATTTTATACCTGTTATATGTTTTAAAATGTTGTTCTTTTTGTTGATTTTATTCGTTACATTGTTTACATGCTCTTTCATTGATATTTTGTTATCTAATTCTATCCCTAGATATGTTTTTGTAGTTGTTTGTTGTTGATTTGCAGGATATATTTTCTGTTTTATGCTGCATCGTGAATAGTTGATGTTGAGTTTTTCTGTACTTATTTCCATATTATTGTTATTAGACCACTGTTCTATTCTCCATTGTTGTTGGTAGTTTTTTGTAATGATTACCAGATCTTATGTTCTTTTCTGAAGTCCATATTACCACGTCGTCAGCAAACATTCCTACTTGTATGTTAGGTATTTTCTTTAGTACATCTACTAGGTTTTTTTTTATATATATATTTTGAATAGAATAGACCCTTGAGGTAGTCCAACTCTCGTTTTGTTTTCCATTTAGATGTGGCTGTTTTGTATTGTACTGCAAACCATCTTTGGGATAGGAAGGTTTGAAACCAGCTTAGCATGTGGCCTGATATGCCATGTGTCTTCATCTTATATAGTAGCATTTCTCGCCATACTATGTTAAATGCATCTTTGAAGTTGACAAACAGTGCTAGAGTAGTCTTATTATTATTATTATTATTATTATTATTATTATTATTATTATTATTATTATTAAAATTTTCTTTAATGTTCTGTGTGAGTCTTACAACCTGGTGTATTGCTGAGCTGTCCTTCCTAAATCCAGCTTTTGTTTATATTATTTAAAGGTTTATTTTGTTAAAAACCATTGTTAGAATATTAAATTTTAGTTCACACTGCATTTAAAAACACATATATGTAATTAATAAAAACTTAATGGAGATGTGCGTATGAGCCAATTTCTATAACTAAAATAGTTGGTCAGTCTTGTTGCATTTAGCAGCGCTCGCTTGTTTTCAAATTGTTTATTACAGTGTGGTTAACAGTGGTTAAGGTTAATAATTAAAATGTATATGTGAAATATTCCAAAGGGAAAATTATGAAAAGTGGTGAAAAAACTATTGTATTCAATATGTTCAAAGTTTTGTGAAAAGTATCCAGATTTATATATTAAAGACATTATTAATTTAACGCCCGAGTTTACTGGTGTTTGTGTAAAAAGCGTCAACTCCATTTGCGTGGAAAAGCACAAAGCTGGAAAACTGATATCACCTTCAAAGAAAAGGAAACACAAAAAAAACTGCTTGGCACAAAATGTGATAACGAAAAAATGTATGGGATTGGACCACTTTCATATTCTGATTAATAAGGTACATTTCAAATTTTATCATCATTCTGGTTCTATCATTCCATACTGTTTACATTACTAATTCAATATTTTATGTATTCATACTCGGTCTGCAGGAAACATGTTAATTAAAGTATGTTGTTCTCCAATATTTCAATGCACCAACACCAAATTATTTCAAAGTGTATTTTGGTCATAGGTTACAGCACAACAAATGTAAAATAATTGTCTGTTGTCAAACAAAGTAGCAGTGTTAATGAAAGCAGGATAATGCGATCGTTCAGCAATACACACACCTGATGTGCATTTATGCTAGTCAGATGGTTCAGGTCAGAAGCATGTGTCTTCAGATAGTGCGTATGCTCCACCCAGGGCATAGTAATACAATTTGCAGACCAGTATTTCGCACTCTTTTTTTTGTTTACATAGGTTCCCTTCTAAGGCCAGCAGGATTATAGGTACGTGGTAGAAAAAGTAAAAAGTTCTACGGGGAACTTAGAATGAGGCCTTCCAACAGGAAAATAATTGACCAACATCATCAGTGTTTCAACTCTTGTACAACTGGGTTAGTGACTTAGATACCAATATATATTAGAAACACTTTTTAACTTGATCTCTATAAATATGTTTAAACTAGAATGATAGAAGTTTTCAAGAATGGACTATTTCATTCATACATAAGGCTATTCAATTTAGAAGAGGCTTCAATTTCAACCAGAGATTGGGTCAGCTTGTCATTGAAATTCCATAAATGAAATAATTTTATCCACTACTTGATTTTTTTGTATACTGTCACAAATTACAGTAAATTCACAGTTGGAATAAAAATAACATCTGATGTGTTACACTCACATGACTTTCTCTACTCTTGTACAAACTATTTTTATAAACGCTTATTCTCCATATGCTTCATGTTAATCGAGATATCGAGATGTTAGTCTTATTGCTAATTTTCTTGTAAATACAAGGGGAAATGGTAGGCTTTAAGTGTTTAAGAGCTGGTTGCTATGTGGAGTATTCCATTCTCTTTGCATTACCAGGACAAAAAAAAATAAATAACAAATTCCCATTTGAGAAAAAGTATAAGTATCTTAAATGTATGATACTTTAATCAAAATCGTTAAGAGCCATTTTTGAGAAAATTAAAATTTTCGAAAAATGTTCCATGTAAAGGGTAATCTGGGGTGGAGGGATTTTCTTGCAAACCTTCGTGTCGCATCTCTGGAAGATACTGAACCTAAACACCAAGTTTGGTGTTTATCCGACTGTTCGTTTCCGAGTTATGCTGTTCACAGACAGACACACACACATGGACAAGTTTCCAAAAATACTTTTTTTGGATTTAGGGCACCTCAAAACATGTATTTCCAGTGAAATCTCGGTATCAAATTTTTGGGTAGAATTCAATACTTCCCCTACTTACTCTACGTAGTAGAGTAAGTAAAAATGAACAAAGCAAGCATTAGAAGTATTCACAGAACTCTACAGTGTTAGCAAATAATACATTTTTCCTCCAGGTTGATTTTCTGTAGTAGAATTTGTACACAAAGAGATGAATTGAAAGTTACATCAAAAGTTAATATTTTGAAGATGAACACATAGCTGCTAATTAGTTGAAATAATGAATTGTTGGTTTCTCTACATAGGAAAACAGCAGGCATATATCCACACCAAAGAATGAGATGCAAAGAAACAAAACAAAAAACTAAACAAACAAAAAAGGAAAGATATATGCAGGAATACTGCAGTTTTTCTCTACATTACCTATATTTATACCTATATTTAGAAAAATGAAGAGAAAACATCTGTCTCAACAAAGACAGAGTTTTAAGACAACATCTGCGGAAACGTAAGCATAAATAAAACAAATGTAATGCAAATAAACTCAGGTTGAAAAGATGCAAAATGAAAACCTATTTGTCATTTTCTTCCTCCTTTACAAAAGATCCCTAATCAGTAAAAGGAAATTGTAAATGTAAAGAAAAATACAAATAACATAGGAGTTATTAAAGTGCAGGCACTAAAACACAATTAATGATCAATAATGAATAGCACACAAAGAAGCACAAACACCATGCGTTGAACACAAAAAAACATTTACATACAACAAACTAGTACCATACCTCCATAGTAATATCCAGATGGCATGAAAAATGACGAGTGTCTGAAGACAAGGATAAGACAATATAGCATTTTTCTTTTTTTCAAGATTGGCTGTTATTATTATACACTTTTATATACAAAAGTACACTTTCCAGTGTTCAAGGAAAACAGAACAACAATACAGCAATATTTTTCTTCAGACAAATGCAATTATTTCAAAACAGCTAAACAGTAAAAAAAAATGTCAACAAACATACATCAACTCTCCCTTTACATAAGCTTCTAGTACACAGGAAATTTAACATCCCCAAGGCAACCGACACCAAAAAGAAACATCACTCACTCCACAGCTTACAAAAAATAAAACATCACAGAGTTACAGCAGTGTATAAAAATATCAAATATAGGCTCATAATTTAAATATATCCTGCAAGAGCACAGACAATTGTTAGAAAGGTGAGCTGCAGAAGTTTACAAATGCTAAATTATTCTCTCTGTAAACCATTTAAAATCCTTTTTTCTAGTCTTTTTAAAATTAAGCTACTTTCACCAGCCACGTGAACTCAAAAAGTTTGACATCCAAGGCTCAAATCACTGATGGCAAGTTTATTGAATTTTCAATCTACACCTGTCAAAGTTGTTAATTAAACTGTTGACTTTTGTCTATCTCCCCTTGTATTCCAAAGTAACAGTTGCACTACTGACACTACACAACCCATACACTACATTATTGTTTAGTTCATCCTTATTTTACTCGTTTGATGGAGAAAAAAAAAAATGGTAATCTGTGTTTTGAATGTTACAAAGCACAACTAATACCTTTGCCTTTCTTGAAAACAAAAGCATGCCTTTGAAACTTACAATTTAATTTCACTAATCTGAAGTAGAGGTGCACATTTTTGTGATTTGTACTGCCTGCACCTGCCTGTCCCAACAGGTATGCTTTCAGCAGACCAACCTACACACAGGCAGGCAGTTTCACTCAATACTGGGCAGGTCAAGAAAAACTTGTCATACCACATAATAGGAGCAAAGATTTAGACAGGCAGGACTGGGAAATCTGTCTCTCATACGGATTAAGTGTTATGATGCACAGCCTTGCAATATGACACCCTAATTCTTATTATGTTAGATTTAAGTTGTTTCCCATAATTGTATGCTCCAAGCTGCTAATGAAATCATAACATGTCACCACTTTGGGACTGTTCAGAAAGTTTTCATTGGGATTATTTCAAACATTATATTTGACTAAAACGTTTTCAACATTTTTTTTAAAATAGCTTGATATATTTGTAAAATTTTCAGCTTGCAAGTTGACATACTTTTAAGGGCTGTTGTTGTTATTGTTATTATTATTATTATAACAGTAGTATACCCCCCCCTTTTTATTTACAACTGTTCAAAATGTATACTTTTAACAAAATGCTTAAATGACCACAAGTGTTTTTTTACTATCTCATAATTATTTACCCGTCAATCTTTTTCTGCTATTAAGCGTCGCCTTGAAGAATCTGTGCTGCTGGATTAACAATGCACACCCCATAGAAGCTGATCTGTCATTTGATCTACTTCACCACAAAGATACTCTTTTAAACTGGATTGAATCTAATAAAAAGGTCTAAAACGTATAAATTGTAAAAGATTGAAACATTTACATTAAAGCAAAGTTAATCCCTACAATTTATGTAAGGTAATTGACTTGACAATTCATGTCATGCATTACTGAATTTTCTCATCTATTTACTACACATTGGTTACTATACTCCTGCCATTGAAACGTTGCACTTGACAGCTAGCGATTAAGTTGGTACACTAGCGCAAAAAAAAAAAAAACAAAAAAAAAAAAACCAGATGAAAAGCTTTAACCGTTAAGACTTCCTAAATCAATCACAAGGCAGAATTTCGGATGGTCTATGACAAAGTGGAAGCGGAACTGGAAGCGGCTCTGTTGCCAGATCTATTTCCAACCACGTGTTTCAGTTTGTGAATCTCTGGCACATGCGTGTTGTTCTTTGCAAGCTGTTCATTGTTATATATATGTGGTTATTGTTGGTGTTCATATATATATTTTTTTTATACATATTTCATTCATATTATTTATACAAGATTTGAAGAGCGACATCGTCTCAAAAACTACGCCAATCACTGAGTGATGATTCACGAAGTGAAAATCCTTTGCGTCGAGACGTGCCACTTAATAGTCAGGCATTAGAACTGTTAAGCATGACCCGAGAATTCTTTGAAAAGGAGGAGTATGTGAAGGTTCATAGGCCTCCCTCTTTTCCTGCTGATAAAGCCATACAACGAACTGCAGCAGCTCTTGAACTAATCACAAGAATTGCTATTTACAAAGGAGTGAAACTCCAAGAGAAAGAGGACAAAATTCCTGAACCATCTGGAATGCAATGCGAGTGAAAATAACTTTGTTATCGCAGCTTATAATTTGGTTTATTTCTCCTCATTGCAGTAGGCACGTTTGATTATTTTGTTTCTATATTGTCAAAAGTGCTAATTTATTCTACATATGTTGCAATGTTTATGCCAAGTTTTTTTTTTTCAATTAACAATAGTAATAATACCAAATAGTTATCACTCATTGACATTCGCTCTTGCTACACTTTTCGTATGCCGCTTAGACACGACAGAAAGGATAATAATCAACTGCTGTTGTTTACTAACCACTCTGGCAACATTGCAACCACAATATAGCCAACGTTACGTGAAGCAACATGAACTGTCAAGTGCAAAGATTCAATGGCAGGGGTATAGAGGCCAGTAATGGTGCAATAAAATTTTAAATCTGCATGCTACGCATTTTGTCGCAGCCCAAAAGGGGACCATGATTGTGATGAAGGAAAGACAACAGATAGGCTATGGCCTATTATAGCACTGTATACCATTACAGCAGTACATTCAAACTGTAATCTTAAGTTAGAGTAATAACATAATGCAATAGAAGTTAATGCTTTGTCATGTCTGCAGTGAAAATCCGCAACACTTGGAATCTGCTCACAATGCCATAAAAAGGTCTTGGATCCTGAAGATTTTACAGACAAAATGTAAAAGATGGCAAGGATAATATAACCAATAAGTCTATATTTTCTTTATTAAATGTATTTTAAAAAATAGGTTGCGAGATATACCAACCGCAAAAATTATCAAGTAAACCCATATCTACATAGAACTGTGTCTACAGATCCAGCACCTTATTTTACATCTTATAGTGAAGAAAGATGATCCGGTTGAAACAAACTTAAGGCCAGTTTCACCAACTGATCTTAAATACTTTAACATTATGTTAAAATTCATGTGTTTCATCAAGCTTTTACAGTGAATTGTTAGTTAACATTTGCCTAACATCAAAGAACAGCAGCTTTTGAGAAGGTGGCGACAGAACTACACTGCTTCTGAATGCACTCTGATGCACTTTTGTCTAGGCAATGCAGCGCTCTCTGCGACAGTAACAGACTAGTCACATTCATGGACAATTGCTATGTGATTTTCTTGATTGATTCAGTTAGAATCAAGATGTCAACTGGAAAATTTAGATGCAGAGGAAGTAATGTTTTATCTTTTGAAGTGTTAATTATAGAACTGGTTATCGACTGCAAAAAAGCACACGGACTTATGTTGGAGGATAAGGACGCAGCCTACGAGAAAATGCATTAAGTGATTCAATATAAATGCATGTGTTTTCCTCCCAAGTCCAGTAAGCAACTGTAGCAATTTTATGCTAGCATAAGATGTAGCACCAAAAATGACAGGTGTGAACAGCATTTAAAACACTTTAAAACTGGTGGTGGAAGAAAGTGTGTCACCATGATTAAGCATCACCAAACTGCCCAAAAAATTTGGTTTGCTGGATAAACCCACAAATGGTAGCTTTGGAAATACCAACATTATCACCTACCATTAAATGATAAGTATCAGTAGCATAAAATTTCAAGGTAATTAACACCTGCATAAGAGAAACGGGCATGCTTTTGTTGGTAGTATTTTAACCTCTCGTATTTTCTATAGAACCATGTTCACGACTGCTTTAGAGAGTCTGTATTGCTTTTAAAATTCCTCCTTTTGCAGGTTTTCAAATTTGTTACGATGCACAGCTCCTCTACCATTATGAAAGGCATTAAACATCCTGAATATGGCAAACTCGCATAAACAGTTTGGTTTGCAGCAACCATTAACCAACTTGTGACATTTGTTAAATATCTTAACACAGGAGTGCAGTGATGTTAACACAAAGTTTAACAATGTGTCAAAATTTTATCACCAATTGGTGAAACCAGCCCTTAGAAGGTTACCATACTTATACAAAATGACTCTATTAATAGTCACATATTAATGTTACAGGGAAATCAGGCTTAGTATAGAACGTTCAAGGGAAAGTAGGTTTTTTTTTCCTTCTGAATACAAATCTACACATAGTGAACTTTTTTAACAGTTATTTGATTGAGTTACTTAAAGAGGTGATAAAAATATATTTTAGCTTGCAAGGAATGGTGTCAGCTCCACTACGCATTATTTACAGTAGTTTACTAGCTTACAAAAACAAGAAGGAAGTACCAAGTCGGAATGACATTTGTGAAGAATTTTGTAGCTCGCATAACAAATTTAGGTGCTTGTACGTTCAAGTACAACATGTGAAAGCATATAAACTGGGATAACTTTATTTCCTTTTTTTAAAAAATTAATCTCCATTAATTCTGGTTAACGTGAGTTAACATGCTATCAGTTCATAAAATATTACATTTTTCTTTTACTCTTGAACCCTTTATAAATAGTATAAACATATGGCTTCAAATTGCGCACCCACAAAGCTTTCAGCATTGGAACAAGGTTGGTATGGTTATGGCAGGAAAAAGGTTAATATTTATACAAAAGTATTGGTTAATATTTTGATAAGGGCTGCTTAACAGAAAGAGCTATTTGCGCTCTCAAAATACATTACAAAATAATCTTACAGCCCCGGATATTTATCATGAGTAAAATTTTGTTCCAAAGAAGGCATGCTTTTGAATTCTTGTCATTTGAAAAAGTTCTCCAAATGTGAGCATATTAACCCACAAAGCTATCACAGTTAATTAGAAAAAGAGATTGAGCACCAAATAGCATTTCTTGGCCTAACAGTTATGTGAAAGAACCGTGTTCTTAAACACATGCCAGGAAGTACAAATCATGTACCAGTATCTTCTTTACAACATGCATGTTTAAGTATAGCTCTATATGTACGGTGTCAAAACTCTGTAGTTATTGTTTTTCTCTTGCATCTAATTTTCACTATACAATACAAGAATGTGATAACGAAAACATTATTCAAATTAAAAACTTGCACGAATACTTCTGGCATTATTTTGGTCAAAGCAGGAAAATTTAGATGCTTAGAGCAAAAGCATATTTCCTCTTTCCCAAAGAGCATTATCAGCACCAAAGCTGGACAGAAATTTACAAGAAAGTGAGCCTTAGAGTCCCAAAGAAAAAACCCAGAAAATAAAAGCCCGTAATAAGGTGGCTGGTACTCACGTAGCTTATCTGATTCCTGAAAATGTTGAAGATTTGATCCATCGTTAAATTTCTGCCTCTTTCGTTTTAATACATTTGGATCTACAAATAACATAAAAAGATAACATAAGTACAAAATTTACATTTATAAACAAGCTGATAAACCACTTTCAAGACAATAGTCAGTAACAAAACATATAACAACTTGAAAAACATGTTATAGATTTTTTTTTTTATATATATCTAATGAATGTTTCTTACATGATCCCATTTTGTAACAAGGCAACATTTATAAAAACTGGCATATTAAATATAAAATGTTAAAAAACCTCAGTGAATACACTAATTCTTTCCAGACGGTGGCGTGCTGTTAACCAAATTATTATTTTTTTCAGTTCAACATTGGTTCAAAATCTTTTGCTTTAGAACAGTTACATAGAATTTTTACACTCTTGTTATTTTGTCTAAACTTCAGTTAATTGCAAAATCTGCTAACTTTTCATAAAACACTTATCAGTAACAAATACATGTTATTTATTACATTCAGTTTTATAAAAAGCATCAAAATAAGGCCAAATGATCACTTTTATTTAGTCTCTTTGGGCATTATTCAAGGCTTCATTCTATTCAGGTCTATTTCTGCTATTAGTTAAGTTCTTTAAAGGCAGGCTAATGCTATCATATTCATACACTGAATGTGCAAGGGTTAAATTTGATTTTGGATTATCTTTGAAATATTGTTACGTGATGTGGAAAGCTCTACTGCACATATGTATACCTACATTGCTATTCTCTCATTTGTTTGAAATATTGAAAATTAAGTGTTAACAGGTTTCTATTTGATATACCGTGACAAGGGTTTTTAGTAGTAAAACCTCATGGAATAGTTGCTTTTTTGCATGTAGTCCCACCAGAAATGAAGGCAGAATTAGTTAAGCAAGATATGTTGCCTAAATGAGGTAATTTCACACACCTACCCTCCCTTTTTAGCCATCTTTTTTAAGCAGGAAACTAGTGATCCTTTGAGTGAAGTGTTGCCAACCAAACAAGGTAAAAGGCTGCTAATGAATGCCGCCAACATATGAAAGCGTAGCTAGATTGTTGAAGTTTAGCCTCGCAGATCATACGGCTACACCCTGTCACCCCCACACTTATAAAAAACATCATTCAGCTGTGTTTTGTGGCTTAGGGCCCTCAATGTTGGGCTACATTTTGCAACCTAGGGCACCAAAGTTGTTGGCAGCACCTTTGGCTATCTTCCAACTGCAAATGTTGGCAGGACAACACTGGCAACGTTTCCATAATGCCTCGGGTGGGATGAGTATGATGGGTTTTGTGCACCTGGTGTTTAAGTTAACAAAAGTGATAGTAATGAACATAAGTGGTAAAGTGTGTTACGTTATGTAAAAGGCTTATATGTGTTAATCGTGTATAGAGATTTGGGCATGCTCAGTATACCAAATACTGACTGCATGAACATAACAATATAAAACTTAGCATAAACTTAACATGATATGTTACCATTCACAACCACGAACGGAAACATAAGGAGCAGCCAATGGCAACAAGAGAGCACGAAACAGCTGAGCTAAGCTGGTGGTCTGCGATGTAATCACAGACAGTACACACACAACAAAAAAGGTTTTATGTACATATATAAAAATTAACAACAGCTAGCAACTCGCTTAAACTCACAAAAACCATCACAAATTGTTTTGCTGAGATTGTTATACATATTCCAGTGATTCATGGCCTGTAATCTTATACAAAAGGCAGATGAGTCAACACATAGAAACAGAAAATCTTATGTGAGATGGCAGAATAATCACATGATAAGAATCGCTCTCTGATTGGCTAGTTTCTTATGTTTGAAGTAGATAAACTTGAAAGCTTGGATCTTGCAAGCTTCTAAGTTTACAGTTACTTCAATGTTTACATGATTAATTGTGAATAATTCCATTACAATACACATAATCTAGTTTTTAAGTTTATGCTATGCTAATACTTAATTTTCATTGTGAATGGGACCCAAGAGTCTATGATGCAGCAGAGCCATATCTTTTTGCACTTTGTTTTGTGAGGAAGTGTGAATATGCTTTCATAGTTGAGGTTATACTTTGTATCTAATGTTGGAACATGTGTCTCTTCTATTCTAAGCTACATCCAAAATTCGAAGTCACTTAGTTTACAAAGACAGTTTGTCATTTATATTTTAATGGTGACATGGCATCTGCTATATTTCTCTGAATACAAGAAGATTCTTTACAAGGCTTTAAGAAACCAATACCTATAATAATAATGCAGGTGTAATGTAAATGTGCTAAGTGGGTAGAGATGGGAGTTCATAGAAATATCTGTATCTTTCTCTATAGACACTGACTGACGAATCACCAATCAGAAAAAAATCCTGCAATTTTTATTATGACTGTAAAATTTTTTTTTCTGTAAATTGGAATCTTAAATGTATGCTGTAAACATCCTATTGGTATGAAATGAAACATGCAGCAACCACATAAGTAACTTTCAGAATTTGCTGCATCTCATTCCCCTTGAAGGGAGATTATACGTGATAATTGCATAAAATTACATTTTTACTTTTTATGCAGTCTTATAAACTGATACTTCCTCTTTAATTAGATACATAGTTTATCATTGTAGGCACAATACTTATATTTTAAATGTATTTTTAAAAATGGTATTACATCTGTCATTCTGTACTGCGAATCCTGCACCACTTCACAGAAAAAAATCACAACTCCTACACACCTTGGAGTAAAAAGATAAACTTTATCCTATCTTTTAGGGAAAGTTTTGTTTTACAAATTAGTGCTACTATTAAATATGGAAGCTTCTGTGTGCTCAAGCTGTGCGATTTATTTTTTTGTAAATAAGGTTTTCTCCATGTTTGCTTTGAACAACTTTTTCTGCAAATTACATTTTCTTGTATAAATGACCCATTTTCTCAGAAACGATTGAAAACAGCTACATCAAATTTTAGGTTGATAAAAGCAATCTCTAAGTGTCGATCTACTTTAGTGTTAATAAGATGTTTGATTATGGAGGATCTTCCTAAATAAACAAACTTATTGGATAAAAGTACATCAGTAAACTTCCTATAAAGATTTCAGTTTGGCATATTTTACACAAAGGTTCTTTTTTTATGGTTTTAAATTGTTATGACTTTGTTTTTTAATTTCGTATTATACTAACCTTCAACAATACAGTACAAGTATTTGAAGCTTTTTATAATCATAAAAATATTAAATTTGTGCAATACAATTGTAGTGATTCTTTTAAGAACAAAAAGAAAAATACATGCAAGTGCAGTCAAATGTAACCCTAGTGCATCCAAGCATGCCACACACCAGTTATTTTACTTGGACCCTCCCCATTCTTTACGACAGACATATTTGACTGCAATCGCTGGGATTCAAATGTGCAACATTTGGCTTTGAATGGATGGCAGTCCATTTCATCTTGCCTCAATGATCATGGTCATTCAAACCACTTTGGTTATGGTCTTGTGAAAAGGATATGAAAGTCGGTTTAGGAATTAGAGGAAGAGCAGCATATGTAGTGATATAATTCTGACATTAAGGGTTAAATAGTTTAGGAGATAATGAAATTGCCAAATTTAACATTGATGGGATAGAGCTTTTAATCTCCCCTTAACCAAGAACTGCTACCTTTGAAGCTTGTTTCTTTCCATGAGCTATACGGAAAGTATTTTCAACATAAATATTTTGGAGTGATAAAAAAAGAAATCTTGTATTCAGGGAAGTACAGCATTACTTAAGTTAGCACTCATTGTGGTTTATGAATATGAAAAGCTTTAGTCTATGATGAAATGGAAATTGCTAGTTACACCATACTGGGAATGCCTATGAATAATGCCCACGACTGTTCATGAATGATGAATTGTATCTTTTTACAATATAAAACAAAAATTAACCACAACTATGTAAAAATATCCCTGTTATTAGTGGGCACCTTATTTATAGGAGACTCAGTGGGAGTTATGATATTTCCACCTTCTACTGGGCTATAATAAAAGGACATCTCGTCAAACTCTGATACTGTAGCATGGGGAGCCATATCAGTATAAAGAGCATAATGCTCTGCCTCAGTCAATTCTGCCTGCGGAGAACCAGGGGAATTCTCTGGTGAAGAGCCTGATTGTATCACAGGTTCACTGCCTCTCCGAACAGAGGCTGCTGTGGAAACATTCCCAACACTTCCTTCTCTTGACATGCTGCTCCCTCTCGGCGTATTTGTACCATCCTTCTTACCTCCAGACTTACTTTTCTTAGAGAATAACTTCTGGAATAGACTAGGTTTTGAAGGTTTTGGGACAGCTGTATCCTGTGGTGGAGGAGGAAGTGTTTTCTCTGGAGCCTGGGATGAAGTCTCCTGATTAATCAGCAAATGATCTGGTCTTGCAGGGGGTGGAGGAGGAGGACTTCTTCGCACTCTTTTAGGGGGTAAAGGAGGTAGTTTTGCATCTTGAGATTCAGGAACAAGAGAGGAACTAATATCACGCTTGTTGCTGTTTTGTGGGGTTACATCTTCATATTTACTTGAACTAAAATCTAATAATTCAATAGGATTCTTCATGGCTAGCTGAAGACTCGAGTAAGTCTGCGTGTCATCATCGTATAGATCCTCTACATCCATTTCAATTATTTGTGGGGACTGACTAGCATCTACTACAGGAGAAATGTTTGCCTGTGTATCTGTATTGGCTGCATTAACTAATCTAGATCTTGTATCAGAGTAAATATCATCCAGCTCTGCAACCTGAGATAGAAGTTCGTTTAAAGAGCGACAGGTTTCACCTTCCTCATTATCCACCACCACAGATTTCTCTGTATCTATTTCAGTTTGAATATTTGCATTTGAATCAAGCGCTCTAGATCCTGATTTAGCCCACTTATTAACCTCTGCATAGTTATAAGCATTTTTGTTTGCATCTCCACCTATTATCGTTACATCATTATTATTGCTTTCAGGTTTATTACTTATAATTTCACTAACATTTTCCTGCTCAGTCTTTGAGACTTCACCTACAGATTTAACAGATTCTACCCCATCAGAAAGCTGCGATATTTCAGGACTAGTGGAGCCTGGTTGTGGCCCCACCATTTGAACCCAAGATCCCTGAGATGGTTGTGACGATTCATTTGCTGTTCTACTTGTGCCACCAGTCAGAAGGGCGGTGTTGGAAGCCAAGATGCTTGAAAACATAGTGTAGTTGCCTTTCTTGCCGAGCGCTTTACGAAGTGACCAGAAAGCAGGCCTACCTGAATCCAAAGGAAGATACTCAAAAGGTAGAGGTTCACTCGTAGCTCCATCAGATGGTCGACGAAGTTGAATGTTCACTTTGACAGGTCCACTAACTTCTAATGATTTGTAACGAGGTGTTCGAAATGATATGGCAACCTGCTTATGGACATGTGTTGGTTGAAAATCTCCTAGGCCTTCCCACACAATCTGATTATCCTTTTCTTCATAGAAATGCACCTGGATATCTTCTGTAAAACAAAGTAATGGATACTTTAAACATTAATCAGATATTCACTCTAATAAAACTAAAAACAAAACAAAAAAGTCAATACATTTATCAAAAGACTACTACACAAGAACTTGTTTATCCAGCTCTCATTAATCCGGATTTGTTTTTTTGTTTCCTTTTCCTTTTTTTTTTTAACACAAAAAATGTGTGGTATGCAGTTGGTACAGTACGGTATATGTACAGTTAAATTGAAAGGCACCAGAATATTTATTGAAAATGACTACAGGAAAAAAGAACGAGAAATAAGACATGAATTACTAAAAGAACTGAAAAAAGCCAGAAACGAAGGAAGGAGAGCTTACATGCAAGGCTTGCAATTATACATCGATGGAATTCCCTTCACTCAGCACCAAGGCCAAGGAACTTCAGTCAGAAGAGAGGAAAGGAGGGGTGAAGAAGTAAGCGTGTCACAGGGAAAGGGCCGGGAGAGCAGTGAACCAACAGGGAGGTGATGTCACCATGAAAGGTCAGCCCACAGAAACAGCTGATAGATGAAGCAAGGAGTGACATATTAGCGGCGTCAGTGGGACTTGACGTATGGAAAGACGGAGAAGGCATAAGTGTAATGTCAACACCCGATGGAGTATCTTAATAGTAAAAGATCACAAGAGGATTCAGACACAACAGGAACGAAAGCAAAACTACAATAATTTAGACAAAATAGAACCGATTCAGCATAGGATCAGTCTCCCCTGGCGGTGGTTGCTGGAATGCGGAAGGTTTATTAGTCAAAATTAATAAAGGGGAATTGGCCAAGTGTGGATGTGAGGTGATCTATAGCAATGATGGAAACCTGGTTAATCAAAAACACAGTGATATACATGGAGGGTCATGAGTATTTTGGAAAACATGGAGTGGAAAAGAAAATGAAAGGTAGGGTACCAGGGGGAATACAAGTGTTTATTAGAATGACAGGAACTTAGAGCAAAGGAAATAAAGGGTACAGGATTAGAGAGAGTAAGAAAGGACATGAGAAATGATATAACAACCGTCAGTTAATGAAAGGAGGAAGAAATTATATTAAGGAGGGAATAGGATTAGTTAATTTGCATTACTTAAACAGGATTCTTACACATCAATAACCAGGGTGTTAGTGTGCATAAGGTCCAAAGGAACAAACAAACAACTCTCAAGTAAAGCAAATAGTTGAAGGTGTAACGAAAAAAGAAGGAAAGTTTATATTGAATAAATGTAACCAGGTATTGCATGTGATTAATGACATAAATTTCATTCATTCAAATATATGTATGCCAAATTGAATAATAAACTATATGCATTTATCTAGAAACAAAAAAAATTATATGTACAGTTGTTATGCTGGCACCGCAGGTAGCATAGAGATCGCTGGTCACATGCTTCCAGCCACTGTTACTATGGTCAGTGTGGATCTGTTTCTTACAGAGTTAAGAAGCCGTACCAGTATTCTTTTGTTCCAGAGTTTTGAGTGTGCATGAGTGAAATAATGCCTAATGCGAAGGCAATGGCACAATTGGAAAAACTAATACTTTACCTAGAATGTCAGCTGGAAACAACTACAGTCGATCTAATGTTAGTGAAACATCTACGCAATCATGCTGCTCTCAAATTCCACACGTTTGAAACAAAAGAAACTTGCACATTACATATTTCAGTAAATAAACATGGGTAGACTACAGTAAATGTACAAGGGCTGATCAATAGAGACTGATACTGATTTTTTCCTGTAGCTTTCTTGAGAGTTTCCTGCCTCTACCATGAATATTTGAAAAGAGCGGGGTTTCATGTATAATGTCCATAGACGGCAGCACGCTTATATCGATAGGTTGGTAGTAATGCTGTATATTGTTGACCCTACTTGAATTTTGCATACCACTCGACACGAGAGGAGCAATAAAATTTTGTTTTCGTTTAAATCATACAGCCTCTGAAACTTTGGAAAAGCTGAAGCAAGCATACGGTGAAGATGCACTATCTCATGCAACAGTGTTTAGGTGGTTCAAGGACTTCAAAGAAGGGCGAGTCTTCTGTGCTAAGCAAGGTGGGCCTGGTGCTTCGGCTTCTGCTATGGCTGAAGTCAACGTCAACACAGCTGCTGTGATTGTTGTTCTTCCTCACACTACTGTTACAGCAGCGTACTACATGCCAGTATTGGCTACACTGAGGGAGCACATTGCAAGGAAACATCCAGAACTTCATCAGAATGGGTGGCGACTTCATCACAACAACGCATGGCCTCACGTCGCAAATCAAGTCCAGGAATTCAACATCACCTGCGTACTGCATCCGCCTTATAACCCCAATCTTGCCCCCTGTGATTTCTTTTTTATTCCCATCACTAAAGGCAAAGCTCCGGGGCATTCGATTTGAGAGCACTGAAGCGTGCTGAGGAAAAGTGAGGCAGTTCTCAAAGACCTGACAAAGAATGGCCTGCACCATGTGTTCGAGGACTGGCAGAGACGGTATAAAAAGTGCATTCAAGTAGGAGGGGACTACTTTGAAAAATATCATGTTGACATTGAAATGGAGTAATAAATACTGTGAAAAAAATTCAGTCTCAGTCTTTATTGATCAGCCCTCGTACATACACAGAGTTTTTGCATTTAGTATTATAAATCCAGATTATCTGGATTTTTGTTAATCTGAATTACCTCCAGTACCACCTAGTCCGGATAAACACGGTTCTTGTGTATTAAAACAAGAGATTAGACAATTCTCTTTTATTGATGTAAATCTATTGAAATATTTTGTTAAACAATATAGTCTTGCAGCCTTATTTTTATTTCCAGAAAGTGCTAACAGTACTTCAAGCTGGTTCACAATAACCAAGAATGGAAACCAGATGAGAACAGTCATCCTCCATGGCCTAGAGGTACCATTCTAGCCTCTAGCCCCCAAGATAGCGGGTTCAAACCTAGCATAAGGCATGGATTGTTTTTTAAACCATGGCTTTCTTTGGAAGGGAAGTAAAGCCAGTAGTCTTTTGTTGTAGTTTTAAGGCACGTAAAAGAATCTCAAGCCAGATAAACAGACCTCTGAGAAAAAGTGTCGTTTTTCCATGCCCAATACAGAATGGTATGCTAAGAACCATAGTAATTAAACAGCATCCATAAATTCAATTTAATTTAATTTTAAAATGAGAACGAAGTTAAAATACATGCATTATACTGTGAGCATTCACAGTTAACAGGAAGTTTGCCTGGGTCCCAAAAACACGAAAATGACTGGGTCAAATTTTACTTTCCTGTTCCTGGCATATTAGATCCACATTATGCATCTCACTGTAGAAATTATTCAAAGTGGCTGTGACAAAACAATCAATAGAGCACTATCTAATAGCAGGCTGGGAAAAAGAACAAAGAAGAAATTCCAGCAAATGTGTCCTGATTCAGTGAATTTTAAGTTTTTTAGTGAAAGTGTCACTTGTAGTTTTAGATATTGCCGCAATAAATAGTAAAAACTACAAAGAACAGCAAAAACCACTATAAATTAATAGAATAAAGCAAAAAAAATAACTTTAATGTATGCTATTAACCCTTTGGATGCCAAGCTCCAATATGAGCTGATGCAATTAGTGTGCATAAACTGACAAGAGCGGATTCACGGAGGATTCGCCATAATAATTAAAAAGAAAAACCTTAAGAAACCCATAAGCATCCAGTATCAAAGTACTTGCGATAGCAGGTTGCCTTGATTATCATCTCTAGTGAGACTGTGTTCAAATCCCAGCTGTGGCAATGAATTTTTCAGTTGACTCTATATTAAATATCTTTAAATGGAATTTCTGTTAAACTTTCTCCAAAATAGCTCTAACAATTTTGATTACAATATCATTTGGGATACTGTCATTATGAATAAAATGTGTCTCTTGAATATTCTGTAAATATGTAATTATGATCATGTCCAGATATTCGGATGTTGAAAATCGCAGCATAGTATGTTGTGTTGTTCTGTAAAAAGATTCTTATCATTTGCTTTTTTAATTTTAAATCACTGCTTCCTTTAACTGCTCTACATCAATATCGGAAGAAAGTAAACACAGTTGATGCAATTTTGCCAGTTTTAACAGAATTAAGGAGGTAACAAATTATGAACTTTTTAAATTTAATTTACGCAAAAACCATTCATTCTATTGAAATACACCAAAGGAAAAAGTTGCCGTTTATTCAATTTTCTATGAATATAGTCAGAAATTAAGTAATCAAAAGTAATCCAGCAAGGTGATGATAAATTATTTGGATAAAAGCATTTTTTTTCTCGAAAACGCATTTAATTACAAAAAGGTTTTGTTCATGTACACCCACTCTCCTACCTCCGCCAGAATGCAGGACTATTTCACTTCCACACTGTACAGTTTATGTCAAATAACTGTTTTATAGCATAATCCATTTCCAAGATATTCTTGTTGTTTGTTTGAATTTCTAATATTTTAAACAAGACAGTTGAAAGTTCATGTCAAATTGCTTTAAAATAGGCTTTAAGAGAGACTGATTAGTATAAGCTGTCACTATTCACTTTAGAATAACGATTAGTGCTAATGTAATCTCTAAAAAACATAATATTTTTCCTTACCTTTGGCAACCTTCTCACATAACAAGATAATTTCTTTTCCTCCAGCAACTGTGCATGTGCAGTCACTAAGTTTGCAGATAACCAGGTCAGACATTGCCTCTGCAACAAGCAAACCATCACTAACTTTAACTTTTACTAATGCAAAAGAGAACAATACTTATCCGTAAAATTAAATCATTTGGATTAAATACTTTGTGGAGACTTGTCACTGGCTCAAAGCTAGTTTAGACACGAACTAGCTGATGAAGTTGGGGTTCTCATTATATCTCTGCTGGAATGTAAATAAGAACATTATAAAGTTCTACTACGGTCATTCTGTGTAACTTTTTTTCTATGCATAACTTTTTTAATTTTGCACTCCTTTTAATGAGTAATTCTGGTGTAAAAAGAGCTAATAATACTTTTGACTCAAACAGCAATGGATGGCAAGAAGATTGGATTATAGCAACTCAGACAAAATTGCAGAACTCCAATTTGAAGTGAAAAATTGTACATTTTAGGGACAAACTGCTCCAGGTGAGAATTGCTTTGAAAATGTAGTAGATGCAAATTTTGTGTGCCACAATGACTGTGGTGGTATTCTGCTAATCAGCAATTTATGCTGTAAAAAGCTGTAATTTTGTAGTCTTTCATTTTTCATATGGTTTTGTTTACACTTAAATTCTTTTTCGTTTCTGAGTTATTGTTTCCTTGAGAAGATATAAGCTTTGTAATATACTCATGTTTTCAATTCAATGCATACAGAAATGCAATTCTAACCTTAATCCTGGGAAACATCCATTATAATTTAAGATTATTTCATGGTTTATCTTAGTAGCTGCCAAATAAACACCAAATTTAGTCCTTTGTAATTTGGAAGACATAGGGCGGCATGTACTATGTTGGAGTAAATTACTTTCGAAGTAATGTTTACTAAAGAAGTAGGTTACTAGAGGAGTAATTTACTCCGACAGTAATGTTGAGAGCTTAACTACAATTTACTCTTAGTTAATACTACAGAAGTAAGAGTTCATTACTCCCAGAGTATTATTTTGTTTGCACGATTTGCTTGAAGCGTTAATGGATATGATATGTGCAACAGGAAAAGGGGGGGGGGGAAATGTTAGTAAACGAGAAGCGTTTGTTGGTAGAGATAATGAAAATTCATTTAAACAATAAGAGTGCAAAAAACACTACGTAAAGATGCTTGAGGAGAAATACCTGGAAAATTGTGATGGATGAGTTTAATGCTTTCGGCGACAGGAAACATAGAAAGGGCAGCTTAAAATATGTTGAAAACAATTTTCCTAATCTTCATAATTGCATTGCAGACCACTTGTGTTGATGGAGAAATACCCTTTTTGATTTTGGTAAAGTTAACCATTTTCACCGGATGTGCACAAAATAGGAACATGCATGCAGTGTGGGAAACTTGCAAAAGTGAAGAACTCCTTTTATTTTCTGAACTTTTATAATCATTTGTCATAAATATTTATGTAACTTGCTCGACCTCAAAAGCACTGTAATAACGTGATGATAGATACAACCAGCACTGTAGGCTAACGTTTTTTTAGATCGTTTGCAACTTCCTGAAATGTTCCAGTATGAAACACTCACAGGACACATAATTGCAATTTGGGTGACAGCTGAATTCCTGTCTGAGTTTTATGTAGTAAATGCTCTCTAAGTGTGTTCAAAAGGAATGTAAAATATTCTTTCCTAATATCAAAACATTTATTTGAACCCTCTATCTATATAAGTGTAATATGGATCTCATCGTTCCTGTACTATCTCATTCCAGTTTTCTTCGAGATCAATGTAATCTAAGTAATTATTGTTTTCATTGTCGAGATCATTAATGTAATTAACTAATCCATGAGCACGTCAAAATATCTGCCTCCAAATATGATACGGTATTGAAGTTCAACTGACATGTGAGTTACTAAAAGCCACAAAAGTAAATTCTAACCTATATTTGTACTCTGTTTACTTCCATAGTAACATACTACATTAAGGTGCTCTCCATTTATTTTTGTAGTAATTTACTCCAGAAGCATCTGAAAGGAATAAAAATATGTTGAAAGAAGTTTACTCTTGTATGGAAGTTGCCAAGTGTTGACTTGAATAGTACTTTACTGCAGAGTAGAGTTTGCTCTAGATTGGTGTATACCACTCAAAGTGAAATGACTAAATAAAAGTTTTTAGATATGGTTGTACATATACAAATTACACTAAATTAGGCATTTGCCACAGAACTACTTTTCAAGAATGTGTTCCTCATAGTCAGCTGACTGCAACTGGATAGTCTGACTCTGATGATAATGGCTCACTACTTGTCTATCAGTGGTGTAAGAATTTGGTGATGCAATTTTGGTCCATTGAAATCTCAGAGTTTATTTAACCTGGGTTGATTTTTCCACAAACATAATTTTTTTGTGCATTTCTGACATTTGTATGTGTGTGAGATCACATTTAAAAGCTTTTACCAAATTCGGTATGGTTATGTCAAAAATCAGTTCCAGTCATGGGTTAAAATGAACAGTATAAAATTAAGAAGTTGAATACTCAAAAGGTCATTCATCATTAAGTTATTTAAGCAGAAAAACAGGAAGGCAAGGGAAACTCCTATATCATGTGATCTTAAACAAGTTACTGCCTATATAAGAGCATAGAAATATATTAATATGATTTTAAAATAATTTAAATAAATATTTATATTTGGCTTTATTCACAACTTAATTCTGATATTCGAAAAAATTTGGAAAATTATATGCTTAATTAATAATTCATTAAAAAAGCATAAAGACTACATACTTTTATCATAAATAGGTTCTGATACAACTGGTGCTAAAGGTATGTTGAATTGGTTACTATCACTGTCTTTGATGAACACCTGAAAACACAGCCGCACAGCATTCAGGTCTATACTTGTTGGCTGACTGCGATGAGAGAATCCAGCTGTAAACAGACCAAAAATTACAAATGAGTGAGATGCAACGTAATTGTTTCATTTCAACAACTATGTTTCGTGAGTAAATACGAGATTGTGGTTTTCCATGCTTTTCCTTTTCTCCAGATGATAAAAATCTAAACATAATTTGTAAACCAGAGCAAAGGAACATTTTAGAAATAGTAAAGTAAAAAAATTGATAAATCAGCTGTAGCAAATCATTTTTGATCATATGATCATAAAATAAACCCAGAAGTTAAATTGCTAAAGCACTTAAACAGATACAGATTTAGAGCTAGGGAAAAGTATTTATTTTAAAGAATATAGATTGCATAATGAATAATGAAATACTACCTACTGATTCTATCAACAAATTTATTTTACTTATAGTAGATGGTAATACTACAGTGAACAATCCATCACCTAGCACTAATAACTTAACAATGTAAATAAACAACCAGTGCGATCAAGCGACTGTAAAAAAAATATCCTTCAGAATTCTATTTTAAAAAGATAGTGAAGTATCACAAGCAATTTTATAACTTGTCATCAGCTGCTGTTTGCTCTAGTAATTACAGTGTTCAAGACACGGAATCCTAGAAGAAAGAAGGAATGGAGAAGAAGATGCAGTATATGATACAGCAAACCAACAAGATAAGATTTCAGAGCTAACACGGTAAAATGACAGTTAAACGTAAAGACCATTACAATCAATTCCGAGTTAAAAAAACAAGGCCAGGTAGTGAATTCTTTAAGCCAAAGTGAGCAGACATTTCTTACAGCATTAATCAAATCTAATTTTCTGACTTCTAAAAATGAAAATCTGGATTTAAACACTGCCTACATACTTCTGAAAGGATCGACTCTAATTTCTTCTCGTATTTTTAAGGCTTCTTCTATGTCTTTCTTCTTAACACACTGGATGCCAAGATTGGAAAATGTCGCAGTCATTGTCTCACTAGATATGTGCATCGTGCAAATTCCCTTCTTGCATCCCTCTTTACCCACAAGATTATGTGGGTGTGGTCGATAAGGTGGATCTTTGGTGACGCAAGATACAACCACAACAGCAGGGCCTTTGTATCCCACAACCTGAAAATAAAGATGAATTACAGAAACAAAGGTTTACAGTTTTCTAAACAGATAAATGAGTATCACTAACTGTTAGGTATGGAAAGTCACTTTATTCTCAAAATAGTGCCAAATTCAAACTTCTGAATTGTATTTATTTTGTACATACATGGAAATATCTAAGAGATTTAGGCCAGCAAATTGTGTTTTGCACTTAAATTGACAATTTAGTTTTTATAGTGATGTTATTGATCAGAAGCACTAAGTGGTAAAAAATGACAACTGGTTTAAACTTACAGAAGCAAGCAATCTCATCACTGCGTTCCCATTTTGCCTTCAAGATCTATCTCCAACCTAATTTGTGATAAACAACGTATTTTCTGGCATAGAAGATCCATTTTTTAAGACATGTTTTTGGGAAGAATTAATGAATCTACTGTAATTCGAACAATTGTAACAAATGTGTATAAACTGAAATTCCCACTTGTTTGTCTAAAATCCAAGTACAGCAGTTCAAATTCTGGCCATTTAGCAGTTCCACTTCTTAGATTATGGTTACTGCGAGTTGCTTTCTTTAAAACCCTATACTCTTTATGAACTCTATACAACTGGAATGCTCTCACTTCTGCAAGGAAGCTAACAGGGAATTGCTTCAAATCGAAACATGCCAATTTTGAAAACAAGTGGAGGCAATAAATAATTTACTATCAGCATACAAACACGCCGTCTTTTAATGTATTTTCGGAGAAAAAAAAGTCTCTTATATGCCAGTAAATACAATAATACTGCTATCATTAGTATAATCAAAACGTTTATCAGTGTTGGAAAAAAATATAATACCTGAATAGTTGGGAATGTCTTATTTTCTGGGGTGCTATTTACACCAGGTATGCTGCCAGCTGAGCGACCTTCACATTCATATCGAAAACGCAGTGCTTTAGAGGCAGGCTGTTCAAGGATTTTAACATACATCGACCTTCTCCTGGAGTCTTCCATGCTGTCTAGCATATTATGAGCAACAAAATCTGGATCTGTGTTTGCAATTACTTCAACTGAAATCACAAAATATACACACATATATGAATGTCATGAAATTACTTAAAGAAACAAGCAACAGATTATAGAACTTACACAATGTGTTTAATTTATAGCATCAAATGCAGATTGGAAGGGAACTTAATGCAAAATATTGCCAGTAATACTTCGGAGAGAAAAAGAAAACCTAGACCCTTTTCCTATCTCAACATTTTTTCAATAAATCAGTATTTAATTATAAAATACATGGAAAATGTAGCAATTATATCAAATGCTTAATTCAACAAGGGAGAAACTTTAGTTACACAGAAGTTCAGTGACTTGAATTTAGCTTTACTTGTCCCAATGATAAATTTTTTCGATGTTCAAATATTTTGAGGTATAAAAAGAATTGCTATGGTAATTTGCTCCATTTGCTATTGTAATTAAAGGTTTGGATTTCTTAGGGATATACAAGCATTTCAAGAAATGTTAAATGTTGTAAACATCGTAAAATGTTCTCTCAAATACTGATGCAGTCTTGTGAAGTGCAACTTTGTGTTCCTTTGACTAGGTTACCCTTAATATTACAAGAACATGGCAATCTCTGACAGGGAATTAATCCCCCTCCCCCTAAATACTTTTAAGTTTTTTCCAATCACTCTTTCAAAAGGATAATTACATTAACATACAACAGTATGCTTAAAGAAGAATTTGTATCACAAGCAAAAGGAAAATAATGGAAAAAAATCTGTATCTGACCAAGAAAATCCTCAGTGGTGATATTTAGATTAACTGCCTTAACTACACAGGATTGGCATAGCAGAATCTCCTGTATCTCCTTTTAATCATCTAAGATGTGAAAGATGTCATGTTATAGTGTATCGTACCACAGAATCAAAATGATTAAACGGACAATCTTGGTAACTGTAATTTAGAAATGTCTAATTTCTATCAGATGTTTGCCCAGCAGGCATTATGTATATTAATGAAGCATTAACCTACAATAAAACCACTTAATATCTCATGACAATACACAAGCAAAATATTCAAACTTTGTAAGAATACACACACTATATAAAAAGTCAATTACATACTGCAATGATGAAAGATTTCCGTTTAAGTTATTATTGTGATACCTGCTCAGTTCATCACACAGCTTAACAATTAATAATGCATCACATGAAAATTCAAATCTTTTCTATCTCCCTGAAACTTGATCAATAGTCATGTTCTACAAAGGTTATGATCGTGGTAATTTCATTTAATAATATGAGGGTCATTTCAAAAGTTGTGCACATGGCACATGTGCGACTGTTATAGTGATGTGATTAAGTTGAAATTGAGGCAGTATTTTATATCACAACACTGTGAATGCCAGAGTGATTGTAGTGTAAATTAACATTATTGTATGACAATGATTTTAGATGTTTGTTAGCCATAAGCATTGTTAGGAAATAAGTTTACACGGCCTCATTGAAACTGACAATAGAAGTGGTAACAATGAACCGATCACTAAGAAGAGATAAACAAATGGCGTCAGGGTAGCATTTCTTTAGAAATGGAGGGAATATCTTCCCTTGAGCATGTGTGTTAGTAATTGTGATTGGCTGACAAAACAACCACTAATGTTGGCGCGATTTGGTAACCAATAGTAGCTCTATTATAATGTTTAGGCATTTCGAGGTGAAGGAGTATATATTCTCGAGCCATAAGCACATTTCACGCAGTTCTAAAGAATCATTCGCGAGGTACACATCACGCAGTTCTATGGAATCATTCACGAGGTACATGTCACGCAGTCTTGAAGAATCTATGGTGAAGTGCACATCATACAGTTTGGAAGAATCTCTCGTGTCATAAAGTTAGTTACAAAATGTGAAGTACGCGGCAACTAATTACATTCGGAAATATAACAGTTTCAGTCAGGCGTGTATAAAGATTTAAGATGTGAATTATTAATTGTGATGGCAATAAAAGTGTGAAAATAAATTCTTTTATCAGTGTTATCTTTTAGTAACAACTCCTTTCCGTTTACGTGACCTGCTCAGAGATATTTGCTCAACTGAGTAATAATAGCTAGCCAGAGGACAAAGCACCCAAATCTTAAAATAATAAAACAATAACAGGTGCCCAGCAAATAAGATGGCACGAGAGAATACCGCGACAAATCTGTGTCAGTTGAGAGTCAGACACTAGGCTTAATAGTTTATATGTTTGCTGGTTTGCGTGGCTGTGTCGTGAGTAATTCAGTTTTAAAATGGAAGTTGAAACCGAGTCAAGTTGGATTACACATAGTGACCAGCGTTCCTACATGAAAATTGAATGGAAAGAGCCAAATGAAATTTACAATGCTTTGAGAGAGGTGTGTGGGAATAATGTAGTGGATCATAGCACAGTATCATGGTGGTCTGCTCATTTCTGTGAAGGTTGGTAAGCATTGAGGACAACCCAAGTGGAAGGCCAACTGCAACAGACTACACCTCTCAGATTATTGTTAATGACATTTTGAGAGAGGATCGATACCAAACGTTTAGGAAATTGCATATGAGGCCAGAATGTCTGTTACTACAGAATCAGTAGCGAAGTTAAGATGAGAAAATTGCTGCCAGATGGGTTCCGCATGATCTGAGTGAAGAGTAGAAAGCAGGTCGCAAAAAAATTGCTTCAACGTTATCAAACAGAAGGAGACCAGTTTCTGAAAAGGATTGTTGTACTTGATGAAACCTGGATGTGAGATTTTGAGGCAAAACTGAAGTATCAGTCGTCACAATGGAAAAGTTCCGACTCTCCACGGCCGTAAGCATTCTGCTGCCAGGACTCAAAGGTGACACTGATGGTGATCTTTGTGTGTGACATGAATGGAGTCATAGCTACAAACAGAGTGCCCCGAGGCACATCTGTAACAGGCCCATACTACAAGCTGCTTCTGCAAAATGTTTTGCACCCAAAAATTCGTCAAAGGTGGCTTGCAGCTGGTGTCCTCATTTTGCACCATAATGCAAGACCGCATATCGCCCTACCAGTGAGAGAAACGCTCGACAAATATGGATGGGAAATAATTCCCACCCACCATACAGTCCTGATATGAGCCCATCAGACTTTAATTTATTTCCCAAATTGAAGGAATCACTTAACTCAAAAATGAAGGTACCCTATCTGAAATACAGAATTTGCCAAAACGTCAGGAAGCTGTCATAAGCAGAAACGGATATTATTTTGAAGGCCTGTAAGGGTATTTTGTAAAATAAATTATTTTCTTTACTTCTATCTACAGTGTGCAGAACTTTTGAATTGACCCTCGTAACTTCCTGAAATTGAAACCCATAAAATTTCCTTAGTCCAGCAAAGTATAATTATTTTGTAATAACATCAAATTTAGAATGTGTAAAATGTTAAGTATAGTAAACGTACAAAAATTACATGTAAAATAAATAGGAATGCCATTTTGTAAGAATCCTTGAAGACCTGGTAGTAATTGCTTATTTCTGGTACCACAATAAACATGTATTAAGCAAAGAACACCACTTCCTAGGCTATACACAGATTTCTCGTCCATATTTTGCGCTCTATAACATGAACTATAAACAAATACTGGGAAACTCATATCCCGCAGAAATAGAACACAAATAAGATAAACAATTTACATGAGGTAGTTGAGTTTATAGTTCATGCCCATTTACTGCTAGAGGTCACTATTGGCACAATTAAATTTTAATCTGCAGCATGCTATGCATTTTGTTGCAACCATGGGGATCATGGTTGTCAGGAAGCATAGACACAAAGATTAGCTCCGGCCTATCAGCACTGTATACCAATTAGCGTGGTACTTTCCATCTGTAATCTTAAGTTCAATATAATGTAACAGAATTTAAAGCTTTTTCAGGCCCGGAGTGAAAATCTGTAACATTTTGAAACTGCCCACAAAGCCGTAGTCTGAATGAAAGTATTTTAATTTAAACAAACAAGCCTTTAACCAAATATATGCCTTTTATTCTACAGGGTGATTTATGAAGAACTGACACATTTCTCTCTTTAAATATTCTGTTCGAAATTCACTCAGTGCCCCAATTTTAGTACCAAATTAAACAGTGTTTTCTGGAGTTTCGATTGCCTGTCACTAGATGTGCAGATGTTCATGTTTTATTTGTAATTGTTAGTTTTATTGTCGGCAACTGTTTGATATTTTGTTCTAGTCAACATGAAAACTGAGTAGATACACATTAAATGAACAACTCTTCCTTGTAAAGCAATACTAGATTATGAATTCAATTACAGCTACTCAAAGGGCATACCAGAGAGAATTTGGTGTTCCGAATCCTCCCCAAAGAAACATAATACTGGGACCAGTAAAAAAATTGGAAACAACTGGATCTCTGGTGAGTGAAAAAGGCAAAACTCGTTCATCTTGGCTTCCCACGGTGGTTATTGATGTAAGAGCATGACTGGATCAATCACCCAAAAAATCATTAAGATGTTTGTCGCAGGAGAGAGGGTACAGCTACTCAATGTGTCAGAGAGCTGTGAAAAGTGCAGGCCTAAAGCTGTATAGGATTACGGTTGTCCATCAGTTACGGGAACCAGATAAGGATAGAGGACTGAATTATTGTCAGTTTCAGGCGTTCATTGTGCAAAATCCTGCCATATTGTCCATCACATGGTTCCATTTATCCGACTATGTGAATTCAAATAACTCATGCTATTGGCCCAGCGAAAATCCACATGTTAAGCAGCTATGCACCTGGTTAAAATCGGAGTTTGGTACGCAATATCTGCACAGAGTATAGTGGGACCAATTTTTTTAAAACAATGTGAACCCTGCAGAGTACCGACAGATTTCCATGGAGTTTGCTGAGCAACTAGTGATGTAGAGCTGAGTCAAGGATATTTTCAGCAGGATGGTGCTACATGCCATACATCAAATGAATCCATGGCACTAATTGCAAGCTTGTTTGACAACCGGATAATTTCCAAGAACCTGTGGCCACTGAGATCTGTGGATTTGACATCACCAGACTTCTTTCTATGGGGTTACTTAAAAAACACAGGTTTATGTCACACGTCTCCAGACATTGACGATCTGAAGCACAACATTACACAGGAGATTCAAGCAATTGACAACAGAATCCTCCAATGAGTGGTCAGTAACATGGAACGATGTGTTGAGTTGTGCCTTATGCAGGATGGAGGGCTTTTCAACATTTGCTACAGAGGTAAATAATCTCCCAAAATTCCTCTGCATTTCAGGTATAATAAGTTGTTGCTAGCATAACTCGTTTTGAATCAATTAAAGAAATAAATGTATCAGTACTTCATAAATCACCCTGTATTTTCCGACAGTATGGTATATTTACTTAAGTTCTATGATAATTGGACCAATAAGAGGCCAATAAAAGTAATAGATTACCCCCTCCTTTTCAAGGCTGCTTGAATACAATGCAAGATATGTGATGGGATTATCACAGTGGGGAACAAACTACTTAAGTGCAAAATTCTGGTAGCTTCTAGTGTTCAAGTACAAAAACATATAATGGACACAAGTAATGCATTTAGTGCTGGATTATTATATACATTTATAAATAAACTAATATTTTATTTATGAATCCAAGTTTACAAAACATTTTTAATTTTACTATTGTGTACACTTCAGTGTCAGTTTGCCACATTTGCAATACTCCCTGTACATAAAGCATGTATCTAAGGAAAGGATGACAAGAATAGTATTTATTTAAAGGTGAGTCGGAATTGTAACACTAACATCACTTAAGTTTACTCACTTAACATGTTTCGGGAAACCGTTGTTCCCATCCTCAGAAGGTTATCTCGAAGGTTAAGGATGGGAACAACGGTTTCCCGAAACATGTTAAGTGAGTAAACTTAAGTGATGTTAGTGTTACAATTCCGACTCACCTTTAAATAAATTCAATACACATCACTGTTTCTAGCTTCTTTTCATTACAATATCAACGTAAGAATAGTATTGTTTAGATTTTACATGTCGATAGGCTACAGTACGTAACTGTGAATAGCTATTGAAGATGTTTGTATCCCTGAACCTTTGGCAAAGCAATATAATGTGTCACAAATATGGAGTGTACTTATAATCCCTATCAGTAATTCTATTTAAATTATTTCTACATTACAAACAAGCTTATCTGACATTTTCCAAAAGCATTGCTTAGCCCCAGCATTAAGCTGTGGCTCTTATCCCTATTATGAACACTTTTAGTTTGTATTTGCTTTCAGAATTAATACAGGGTGAGCCAAAAAACTACGAACTGGCCGCAGTGTTTTTCCTGTCCACATCCTTGGTGCTTGCTGCTGTCATCATAGAAAGGCCTGGATGATACCACACGTTTTTAAAACTACTTTTAAAGGCTTTACTACCAACTTTATGAAAGGAAATGCTGAAACTGTGGCACCTCTTTAGGAAACTATCCATCACTCACCATAGTTCACGTTGAGAAATGCTGTCAATTTCCTGGCGGATATTTTGTTTTAAGTTACTCTAGAGATAGAAATCACAGGGGGTTAGGTCGGGGGACTGAGGGAGCCACAAATCTGTACTAATAATTCTGTCCTCAAACACACTTTGAATTTTTCTCATTGAAATATTGGTCGTATAAGCTGTTGCAGAGTCTTGTTAAAAAAAACGCTCCCTGGCTGTTAATTCTCTAAAAAAAAAAGGGGGGGCCAAAATTGTATTCACATATGTACGGACTTCAACTGTTGACTCGAAGAGGTGCCAAAAATGTATGGACGACGGTGGGCAATTTCAGCATCTCCTCTCATAAAGTTGGTAAGTAAAGCCTTTAAAAATAATTTTAAAAATGCTGTATGCTTTCATCTGCGCCTTTCTATGACAGCGGCACATGGCAACGAGCGCCAAGGATGCAGACAGGAAAAACGCTGCGCCAGCAGTTCGTAGTTTTTTGGCTCTCCCTGTATAACACATTCTGAGGGTACTTATGGTCTTATTCATTTCTTCTTTGAGCAGAGAGGATAATACAGTACCTGTTTTCTCTCTAGTCAAACTACGGTACATGAAATGTTTTGAGTTAATGCCAGAAGTAGGATGTCAGGACTCCAGCAGAGGTTATACATTCCTGTCGACAAGATCAGATATGGAAAACTTGATATTTTAAAATCTCCATTGAACAAATTCAAGCAATTTAATTATTTACACACAAGTAAGGCCACTCAAAAAAATGAATGAAATGTGGTCTTACAAATAGAGCTGTTAATGCTGATTACATTTTTTGGGAATGTTATATCGTAACAAAAAGCCTTAATTTTTAGCTATATGGTAATTTGTTAGGAGTGTCATAAGAACTCGTACTTGCCATATGCAGTGGGCACAAAGTATATCATCAATGAGGGAATACTTTAGTAAGTGCTGCAAAAGCATCAAAAATTGCATTGTCTAAAGTTACTGGTGCCAAATGTGGACTTTAAAGGCTGGTTCACAATACCCTGAAAAGCATATAGATAGCAAAGTGGAAAGTCAATTTTGTGCACTGGGACATCATTTGTTTAGAACTAATCAAGGCTCCAATTCAGCCAACATAAAAATGACAAAGCAAACATTTTCTATATGCAGATCCATTATTACAGTGTGGTCATTTTAAGCTGAGGCCACAGATCAGCTATATGTGTAGCACGCAGTACTACAGTGACCGTGATACTTTTCTGATGTGCAACTGGAGGCACATGATGCATTCAAGGTTATCTTTATCAGCTGCATTCATGCTGTAAAGAGATCTGAGTTGTGTGTGTGATATACTTAAGAGCGTTAATGTCTTATTAGTCCACTGCAATGCCTGCTAATAAATTCACGCCTGAACAACAAGTTTTTAACTACAATACATATGTAAAAACTGAATAATGTAGACAGCGTGTAGACAATTTCAGGAGAAATTTCCTGGTATTCCAGTTCCAGCTAGAGAAACTGTTAGATGTCTTAAGTGAAGGATTATCTGGGCTTGTGGGTCGTGCTTTACTGGGCTCTTTCTTCTTATTCTTCTTCCCAGACGTTTTGTCTGCAACTATAACAGACGTCTTCAGTGGCATTGGCGAGGTTGAAGTGGTCTGGCAGAAGTTTTGACAGCGACTGTGCTTGTGCGACTCAAACATTTCACCCGAACCAATCAAATGCAGCAGAACACAGCATTCCATCTAACCAAGTCAAGCCCACCGCAGACCTCCCTGCCAGCCGCTGGTATAAATAAAGTGTATCAAGCACAGTCGCTGTCGAAACTTCTGCCAGAACACTTCGACCTCGCCACTGCAACTGAAGATGTCTGTCGTAATCGCAAACGAAACGTCTGCGAAGAAGAAGAAAAGGAAGGAGCCCAGTAGACCATGACCCACAAGCCCAGATAATCCTTCACTTAATATTGACACCAGTCGTGAAAGCCTACGAATTTTGATGTTAGATGTCTGGTTAATAAATTTAGGAAAACACGATTGCTAAACACTAAACCTAAGAAGCAAAAAGGAGATGTTCTGAAGGAGGAAAAAATTTACGAAATTGGTGTATCTATTTGTGGGGAACCCTAATAGATAAAGTTTATAGGAACAATCCCCACACCATAGATTAACTTACAGCCAACATAAAAACAGAAATTATGAACCTTATGCAAGAACTTAGACATGTGAATCAAAATTGCATCCCGAGATACCAGGAATGCCTTCAAGCAGATGGACATTACTTTCAAGAAGGTTAGTACTCCATTTAGTGCATGTTACATCACTCATGAGTAAGTAAAGTGGGAGTTACAAAATGAGAAATCTCCAGTGCAATAGACAAGAGTGAGGAGCACACATATGCATGATCCATAGCCTCTCCATAAAACGACCGCACTGTATTTCTGATTCCGCTAGTCGTACCAAGCTTCATTCCTTTATTAACAGCATACATTGAAGTCTTTTTGTTGTTTTTTTGTTAACTTCTCCAATTTTTGCTGCTTTTTGTACATGCTACTATTGTCTTGAGTTATATGTATATAAACAAACTACAGATGACTATTTCGCTATTACCAATGCTCAATAGATCTGAGGGAGTCAGGATGCACATTTTTTTGGAATCTCTTACACACTCATTTTCTCAATTAGTTACTAGAAACAGCTCTTAGCAGCTGTTTCATATCATGGCTGTCTTGAACAATTTCTACAGTGAAGTACACAACTTTTATCTAATATGCTGTGCCACAGAATATTTTTTCAGGTGTAAAAATCCTTAGCATGGCTTCCTTCGGAAGGGAAGTAAAGCCTGGTGGTCCCGTGTTGTAGGTTTAAGGCACGTAAAAGAACCTCAAGCCTGATAAAGAGGCCTGTGAGCAAAATTAAGAATTCTCAAAGGTGTTAAGTGATATAACATCATGTTTTAATTATTTTAATCGGTTCTTATAATACATGCCACTATGTCAAACTACATTATTTTTACTGGGCTATTTGCCATATAAAGCATATGTATATAATTCACCTACAAAGTATACAAATTAATATTTAAATCTGAAATTAGGAAAAGAGGTATTCTTATATTCGGATTTCCTCTAAAAGGTGTTATGTCCTGAATTTATAAAAACATATCTTTCAAATAATATAACTAAAATGCCTTTATCAAATTTATATAATTTGCACTAATAAACCTTGAACTATGCTGAAATCAGACCTACCAACATTAACAATATTAATTTCCATCTCATCAGTGATATTACCAATGTGGTGGTTAAAACTTTTCAAGAGAGTTTTCTATCGCCAGCAGTTACAACTCAAAGATGACGAACAGGAACATAGAGCTTTTGAGAGGAAAATGGCCTTGGCTTAAAGCACCTTTCTTAATAAATATATCAATTCTATAAATGTTGGCACTTAACACCTTTGAGCATTTCAGTCTTCTATTGTGAACACTCCTGTCATTGTACGTTATTTTAACTTTATTGTAATTCTGGTTTCTGTTCTTGGTTATTGTGAACCAGCCGTAACTTTGAAACAAGTAGGTGGTGAGTGTAGACATCAATCCCTAATGAGCCAATGTGAAACTAATGGAATCCGTGGTGTCTCGGTTTAATTGTAGGTTAGTTGATGTGTGAACTGATTTTGTTGCAATTATGTATACCATGAGTCTGGAAATCTACATCTTATACATTAAACTAGTCGAAAAGTCTATCTACACTAGAAACCTTTACAAAACTTTTTAATAAAAGTGGTGGGAGGATCTTTACACAAAATAGAACTGGTAGATATATAATCAGCATAAAACAATCTATTACGACCTTTTCATAAAATCTGAATTACAAAAACCCATTACATTAGAAAATCTATTGGTAAGACTGTACTTTCTTTCTTTCTTTTTTTTGAATGGCCCAACTTATGCTTAATTACCGCAATTCATTATTGCAATTTGGAGCCAGAGAATTTCTCTTTAAAGATTGGAAAAAAAGCACAATAAGGATATGCGAAATGAAAAGTAAAAATAATAAGCAGAATCAACATAAATTAAAAAATTAAAATTCCTTACAATAATAAACAATGCTAAAACAATAATTAAAACCTATATTTATGTCCTCCTTTTGCTTCAACTATAAAAATTTGAAAAGCTACTGATATTTTGTAATCATAGTACAATTAGGACAATCAAATTTAATTAAAGTTAAACAGGATAAACAAAACTTTGGCTTGCTTTTAACTCGATATGCTTCACTGGATATCTTCACCAAGTTCACAACACCATTTCTGGTGGTTCTTATAAAACAGCATTACTGGTTTCAGTATTCCTAAACTGTATTTATACCATTAAAACAGTAAACTTCATTTGCAAATTAAATATGCTTTTTCAATGTACTTTGTAAATTACTTCATTAAATACTCACGTTATTTCTCTTCGGTTGGGATTTTGAAATTTATCTGGATTATTTAAAGTGTAGCTATCCCATATAATTTGTTTATATTTGTTAAGAATTTTAAAGGGATTTTTTCTTCTTTCACGTTTTCCACAGTATTGGTGGTCTAAAAACCAGTGCTTAGATCAGATCACAACACATTACAAATAGGGAAGGAGTTTAGAGATGAGAACAACAGAGCTGAAGTGGGAACATCTTTAAATTGTGGTAACAGTGTTTGATAGCAAATCAACTATGAGGTTGGAAACCATATGTAAGTATGTATAGCACCATTAATATGATCTTCAAGCGATAGCAGCCTAAAGATGCAGTAAACTGACAACACTATACATGAGAAACTGTTTATGAATCAAGAAAGCACTGATATGGGTAGCCAGGGTCGTTAAGGCACAAACTTGTGAATGGGAGATCTACAGTTGAAAACCAGCCAGGACCTTCCTTCCTCACCAAGGTTCTTTCCAGGTTTCCCTCAGTCCTCATAACTGGCAAATGCCGGGGAGATACCTAACTGTTTCTTTTGCAGATTCCTTCCCCAACTATATCATATTTCATGTATTAACAATAGAGACAGGCAAAATATGAAAATATGAAGAAAAATAACCCAAAATATTATAAAATATATATTTTAATGCTAAAACATCTTATACTTTAAGGGTCTTATAAAATTTTGTCCATATTTAATGATAAAATATATGTAATACAACAAATTACATGACGTTTATAGACCTTAATCATTCTGAAAACCCTAATCTTAGAAAAAAAAGAAAGAAGTTACTAATTGCTTTGTCCTTGTTTAATATAACTACAATATACCACTAAAAGCACCGATTCGCACAAATAAACTCTTCAGAATAGAGGGCATTTAATTTTGCACGTGAAAGGAAATGCTACATTTTTTGGGCTGTATCTGACTTGCTGGAAAGTGACTTTGGGTTTTTCTAAATGGGTTTCAGAGGAAAATGACCAAATTGAATATCTGGAAAGCATGGCTCATTGCTAATGGAAACTGTTTTAAAAGCAAAAAATTGTAAGTTTTACAAAATATGAATATTATGAAACTTTTTGTCATATGCATTGAATTAGACATACTGTAAAGCATAAACAGACTTGGTTTAGGATATGAAATTTCATACCTTGTCTGCCTTTAATCATCAGTGTCCAAAGACTGTGGTGCTCTATGAAGTAAGAGCAGGCATTTCACACTTAAAATCTGATGTATTACACTCACATGACTTTCTCTATCCTCTATTGCTTATTAGTGGGTATGCAAATTATTCTTATGAAAGTTTGTTTTCCTATTCATTTCATTTTAAAAATGAGATAAACCTTATCAGAAATAGCTGCATTATTAGATATAAAGGGAATAGCAATAGTCAAATGTTTAAGAACTGGATGCTATATGCTGGCCTTAAATTCCATACTCTTTACATGACATCGCGAGAAACAGCCGAGAATACACGACTAAAAGAATGGCTAAGTATTGAACAATTTGTCCTATTAATAATTAATATCTCAGAAATGGCTGATGCTACAAAAAAAGTTATTTGAAATAAAGTGTATGTTTTAAAGGGATCTACATTTTTTGTGTAGTATGCTTTTGTTACCGTTTAAAGTTTACCAGTTATACAAGATTCAAAATTCCTTATAAAAGAAATGGACTTCACAGACTATTCCCAGAAAATTTAAGATATACACTTTATTTGTCAAGTAAATATCCTTAATATATGGCATTTTAATCAAAATCGTTACAGCCAATTTTTAGAAAATCCAAAATTTTTCAACTAAAGGGCAGTTTGGGTGGGTGGATTTTCTTGAAAACCTTCGTGTTACATTTTTGGAATGTATCAGACTTTTCGATTTTGAGTTACGCTGTTTTCTCTCTCTCTCTCTCGCACGCACGCGCACGCACACACACCTGGACACTTTTCTAAAAATGATTTATTTGGATTCAGGGGGCCTCAAAACATTTATTTCCAGTGAAATTTCAGTATAAAATTTTTGGGTGGAATACAATAATTTCTGTACTTGCTAGTATATAGCAGAGAAAGTAAAAATATTGTTCAAATGATTACAATCATGACTTAGGATATTAAATTTCATATTTTGCCTGTCCCTAATTATCAATGCACAGCCTGTAGTGCTCTATGTAGCAAGAGTAAGCACTTCACAGTTGAAAAAAAAAAATATTGTATACTAATCAGTCACACAAAATTTATTTCTTCACCATGCTTTTAAGATATTACTATTTTTGCAATTTATACTGAATTTTTCTTGTAAGAAAAAATATACAAAGAACTTAAAAGGTTCATTATTAGCACGAGAGAATTAATAGGGTTTTACTGTACAAGCCAAATCAAGATATCTGGAAATGCAGACAGAAGGAAACATCAGGAACATTACATATGAATGTTTAAAAAATAAGTAACAGCAACATATGGGAAAAAACAAAAACCTTTAAAGCTCACAAAACAAGATAACTCACAATTTGTACTGACTTTTATGGTTTCTCCGCAGTAAACTCATCACGGTGTCACCAGACATCTGTAACGCAACATTTACCTGCACAACACCCAGTGAGAAGAATTTGAGATTATCTTTAACAGCTGCATTTGAGTTGCTGCTGTGTTAGTGCTGTAAATAGAGTTAACACTGTGCATCTCAAAGGTGAAAGTTTATTCAAGACATCTGTGTTGTGTGTGATTTGCTTAAGAGTATTATATCTTGTTATTAATCCACTACAATCTCAGGATAAATTTCCTGGTATTCCAGTTCCAAGTACAGAAACTGTTAGATGTCTGGTTAATAAGTTTAAGACAATGGAATCGCTAAATTAAGAAGTGGAAACGAAATGTTCAAATAGAGGGAAAAATTGACGAAATTGGTGTATCCATTTGTGGGGATCCCCCCCAAAATAAAAATTAATAATAATAATAATAATAATAATAATAATAATAATAATAATAATAATAATAATAAAAAGTTTATAGGAACAATCTCCACATTATAGATGAAGTTAAGGACAATATAAAAACAAAATTATGAGCATTATGCAAGAAGAGCTTATGCGTGTGAGTGGAAATTTCATTTGAAGATATCAGGAATGTCTTCACGCAGATGGACATCACTTATAACAAGGAGTACTTATTATATTGCATGTTACTATCATTCGTGGGTAAATAACGCAGGAGTTAGAGAATGAAAAAATCTTGTAATAGACAGTGTGCAGAGCACACATACATGCAATCCGTAGTCTCGCCAAAACACAATTGCACTGTATAAATGCAACCGTGTCTGACAACTCTTGACACAATTTCAAAATAATAGCATACAACACTTAGGTTTTGGTCTCTGAAATCGAAAAATAACCTCCTTTTATGTATAAGGAAAGAACTTTCTTACTTTAACATCAAATTTAAAATTAAAACAAACAGCTCATATCATACTTACTAACATCACTTATGTTTAGGGGTCCAGGAGCAATCTGGCCAGAATCCATGCCTCTTATTCCAAATCCATCACACTGTAAATGAAATCACATGGAAATAAGTTCCTTTGAAACTTACATTAATGCTTTAGCCAATTATAATCTATATATGTAATAATGATGATAATTTATCAAAATACTATGACATAAAATGTATTGGACTGCCCACTGGAATGGCCTGGACCACTGTTTAGATGGGCAACCATCATACTACAAACTTGTCATCACTTTGAAAGAGACCGAAAATAAACAGAAGAATAAATTTAGAAAAAAAAACAAGCAATTTACGAGCCATGCAATCCATTCCTGTTCAATATCCCAAGAGAGAAATGCACTACCAGATGTCTTCTATTTGGAGTAAGGTGTACCCTTCTTAAATACACAAAAAATGTTTAAGAACCCAGCTATTAAATTTAAATACCACAAATTGAAGAAGATTCTCATACAGATGCTAAGAGACTTTAATTCTTAAGATTTGAAGCATCATCGAAAGAGAAGCAATATACATATTAAAATATATAAAGAATCGCATACTAAAACATACTTCACTTATGTCAGATGGTTAAGATCAGGAAATGTTTTTCGGAGACATTCGTCTCCATCTTCAGCTGTTTGGTGACTCGTAATCATCTGACATAAGTGAAGTACGTTTTAGTATGTGACTTTATATATTTTGCTACACTAAGAGACTTACTACAAATATTGCGTTTCCATTTATACCTGAAGAAAAATGTAAATAATTAAGATAATTACTTTAATAAACTATGAAAACAAAAATTTTAATAGAAATAACTAGTATACAATTATTTTCAAAAACAGTTGTAAATAGCTAGGATCTGTATTTTCAAAATCAATTTTAAACTATTTTAAACATAATCTGGATCCATGTAATCAACCTCACTGGGGGACATATGATTTATTTAATTATTGATAAATCTCTCTCTTTAGTTCTTATTTATACACTCAAATTGTTCCTTTCCAACATGTTTAGTTATTTATAAAATGTTGATATATTGTTATGGCATCCACCACTTATATGAGGGTAGTTCAGAAGTAACACTGTTTGCACATTTCCACTGTGCAGATCACTGCCGGGATTCTAAGACTGAATGGTTTCCCTGAAAGCCTTACTCCACATTGTGCGGGTTTCGGATAAAACAAGTCATTACTACTGTGCTTTCTATTATTGTTCAAAACAAACTGTGTGATATAAAGTCGTACTGAGAGGTGTTGGAATTTTTAATGCTTGGATATTGCATCCCGTAGAAATTTACGTTCAACTAAAGGAAGTGTATGCTGACACAGAAATGAATAAAGAAATTGAGAAAAAGGTGTTAAATGGACAGGCAAACATGAAAACATAACCTGGATGTTCATCCTAATAAGAGATGTTTTAATGAATCAAATGAACAAAATTGTGCTCTTTCTTAAACTCTTCTCTTAGTGAATTGTGTTCGAACATCTTGGCTTAATGGACTGGCAGCAACCGACTACAACATGTGAATACTAAAGCTCCTGAACAGATATGACAAATGCTTAAATAAAGGAGGCGAGTATGTGCAGAAATAAAGCAAGCTTCAATTTTGTGACTTTTATTTAATTAAAATATTTTTTCTGGATATATTAAGCAAAATGGTCATTACTTTCTGGATGAACCCTCATACATTGTTATTATTATCATCGTACATTTAAACCAGTCAATGTCTCGTGCAGTCCAACCCAAGTATAAAATGTTTCAGTGAACATGTATCTATGTGTTTTTTACATTTTGCAAGTTTATCTAGCCATGGAGATTTCATGGCTGCACTGAGTAATAGGTCTTTTGTAAATCTGAGAGATTTTGTTTACTTTTAATGGTTAATTTGGTGACTTTACGTTAATCTGAGAAGATATTTTAGGTGGTGTATAGGCATTCCTAACAACATACTTGGGGAGATGCCACGGAAATAATATATATACACAGGGAGAGCCAGAAAACTATGAACCGGCTGTATAGTGTTTTTCCTGTCCGTGTCCTCGGCGCTCGCTGCCGTCTACCGCTATCATAGAAAGGCACGGATGAAACCACAGAACATTTTTAAAACTACTTTTAAAGGCTTTATTTACCAACTTTATGAAAGGAGATGCTATGACGCTAAGAACCACAGCAGTTAATGAGCGTCCATAAATAAAACTCAATTTCATTTTTTTTTCACTCGTCGTAGTTCACATTGAGAAATGCTGGCAATTTCCTGGAGGATATTTTGCTTTAATTCTTCCAGAGTATGTGGGTTTGTCTTGTACACTTTAAGTTACCCCAGAGATAGAAATCACAGGGGGTTAGGTCAGGGACCGAGGGGGCCACAAATCTGTACTAATAATTCTGTCCTCAAACATACTTTAAATTTTTCTCATCAAAATATTGCTGCATAAGCTATTGCAGAGTCTTGTTGAAAAAAAGGCAAAATCACGCTCCCTGGCTGTTAATTCTCTAAAAAAGGGGGCAAAATTGTATCCACATATGTACAGGCTTCAACTGTTCCTAAAGAGATACCAAAAATGTATGGACAATGACGGTGGTCAGTTTCAGCATTTCCATTCATAAAGTTGGTAGGTAAAGCCTTTAAAAGTAGTTTTAAAAATGTTGTGTTGTTTCATCTGCACCTTTCTATGATAATGGTAGAAGGCAACAAGCACCAAGGACGCAGACAGGAAAAAGTGCAGGCTGTTCGTAGTTTTTTGGCTTTTCCTGTATATAAAATAGAAAGTGCAATAATTATGGTTTTTGATAAAATTGCAAATGAGCAATTACTAACCATTCAAGGACTATACGGATGAAAGAAAAAAATACCTATGTTGTGGTAGCAAATCCTGGTCATTCATGTGACAGATGCCAAGCATTACCAGTACACTATGAAACGGCAAGCAGATCAGTGCACTACAAAAACCTAAACCTTATGGCAGATAGCACACTGACTCCCTGGTGGGTGTACATTTGGAAATGTCTTAATTTAGTTTTCTTATGATGTGGAATGAAATGTTAGTTAACTGATAAATGCCCTTTGTCCTAATGCTTCTAATCATTTATGTCATTCTGTTATTTATTTTCCTTAATATTTCCTCAAAACTGCCTGCAATCCTTAGTAGATAGATAGATATTTTATTTCACTTCGTTAGTTACATAAATTAATTCTTATATAAGTTCTATAATACATAATTTTATCTCTACACATTACCCTTTACATATCATTTTCACTAAGTTGCTGCATTACTAAGGGCCCGCAAACATCCAACACCATGGTTGTTGAGTCATTGGGTCCTATTTAATTTTATAATTCAACAATCTACATTTTATTTCTATTCCTTATTTCTAATTTTTTTCAACCATTTATTTCTCACTACACCTAAATATTTTCCTATTTCAAAAAAACCTTTCCTTGGATTTAACTCCTAACAACCTTTTACCTATAATTTCATTTGGTAATCTAGACCAATTGTTTCTTTGTCATTTTTTCCTCATATTCATTGTTCCTTCGCATTCTAACATTAAATGCCAGTAATTATTAAATTTTCTATTACATAATGGACATTTGCCTTCATTTTCTCCTTCTCCTATGCCGTTTAACCTCACCACCCCTGACCTAGCTCATGCAAAGCCCTCTCTTGCTATTTTATTACAAACATCAACATAGTTTTCTCTTTCCCATGTCCTTTTAATCTCTGTATATACATGTAATGATCTTTTTGAATTAAAACTACCAATTATTTTCTGTCTTTCCATATCTTCAATCCTCAATCTAACTCTTTTCCAACATCCCTTCTCACGTGATTGTCCATATTTCCAAATATCCCCACAACCTATTTCATTGAGAATTGCTTCTAGGCGCTTATACCAAGTATCCTTAACTTGCGCTGAATCTCCAAACATTGTTTTAAAATATTATATTCTGATTCCTCAATTCTCAACCAATATTTGCAATCCTTAGTAAAATAATGTATAGGAGATTCTTCTATTTGCATTTAGTTATTCACAATTAAAGTAGTAAAAATACTGTATAATACCAAAACACATTGTTTAATACACGCAATCTTCACTACCGCAATGGGTGGTTGTACATAACCATCAGGCAACTTGGCCTTATCTTTAAGCAACATGCTAGAGCATGGCAGTGGAATAACCATGGCTAACTTGGACGAATTTAAAACTAGAAATGACAATTTTTCTAGTCATTTTATGGGCTACTGCTCAACATGCCTCTGCTCCTCCCTGGTGGAGAGAATTATGTGGCAAACAACCGATACGTTCTCTGGTATCTAAACTTCTGAATGTACCAACATCAGCCGCAACTGAGAGCAACTGTCTACCCATGGGCAAATCCATGTAAAAACGTGAACAGATTTTCTCCGATAACAACTGAAAAGCTGGTTTAAGTAAAATGGAATCTCTTATATAAGGATGCCATGCAGATGCCACAAAACCAGTTGAGAATCAACAACTGCAATTATCATCTGATGAAGACGTCAAGTAATCAAATTATTGAATAAAAATTGTCTGTGCCCTTTTCATTGGTGATTACCTTCAGTTGTTTAATGATTTTGACTGCTCTTAATAAAACTGTTACAATTCTGGCATAAAATGTTCTAGTTTTGCTTTCTTTTGCAAGGATGAGTACAGTTAAATATATAGTATCAGCCAAGTCAATGTCACGCAAAATATTGCCAAAATCATTTTATTTTTAGTTTATTAATGCTGCTACTCATATATTTAATTTAGTAACAAACAATTAATTTGTGTTACTTTGGAGTATATGTATGATAAAGCTATAATATTACTGGCATAATGAAACTAATGTAATTTTTATAAATAAAAATGTTCATATTCCTTACAAACATTCATGCCGCCACATATTATACCATACAATACCCCGATTTGGTATTACACCAAAAATAAACTCTGGTTTTAACAATGCTGAAACTCTTTCACAACAAACTTTTGATTAGCAATAATTAAGCAATATCAAATACACAATATGGATAACAAAACAACTGTTTCCAATAATATGCTGCCAGTTTTTACTACCTTGACTATTTACCTATAGTAAGCAGAGGAAGTATTATATCCTATCCAAAACTTTGACAGATATTTCACTGAAAATACATGTTTTGAGACTATCTGAATACAAAAATCAGCATTTAAAAAAAAAAATGTGTTTGTGAACAGCATAAATAAAAAACAAGATTTCACAGAAAATACAAGTTTTGGGTCTTCCCAAAACTGAATGGCATTTTTGGAAGAAGGTCCATATATGTGTGCGTGTCTGTTAAACAGCACTTTCTCAAAAATCGCTCTAATGACTTTGATTAAAATACCATAGATATTGCAGACAGATAAAACGTATTATCTTAAATTTTCTGTGAATTGTGAAGTTCACTTCATTCTGAATGAATTTCGCACACTTGTTAATTGTAAGAGATAGATAGAAAAATGTAGATCTCCTTGAAACAGACAATTTATGTAAAAACTTTGTGCATCATTAACCGTATCCGAAATATTCTTTATAACTGCTTTTAACTGTCAAATATTTTAGATTTTCTCAACTGCTAAATCACTATTCGTTTTTCTTTTCTTATGATTATGCAAAGAAAATGAAGTTCAAAGCCATCACATAGTGACCCGCTTTTGAATTTCACTATCACTTAAGCCAACTGTGTTCCTATTGTACCCATACCCATAATGAAATGTATAATAAAAGCATTTCTGCATACATTTAACAAGTATAACATTTAATGCAAATTTGTGATGAGTGTCGAATGTTAAGTGACTGTACCACAACTAATATTTGAATTACGTTTCTAAGGCAGAATAATGATATATCAAAATACAAACTAGTTCTGAATTTTGGAACTGGAAAGATTTTATTTTCATGATAAAAGAAGAATTTTACTGAAACATAGGCATAATTGAATATCTTTTCGACCTATGTAAATTTGCAAGGAAGTATCAAATAATGAATGAAGATTTAAATACTAAACAGTATTAATATTAATGGTATCTATGTAACAAAGTACCTCTTTTGGGATTTAATTATAATTTTCCAAATATTTCTCAAGTATAATTAATAAAGACACAAAATAATTTGCTTTAAATTCCTTTTTATATAAGCAATTTGTACAGTCATTTTAAAGATCAACAAATTAATCATTCACTATCTCATAAATGCAAAAAAGTAACATCTAATTTTATTTGTGTAATTTAAGCAATGTACAACGCTGAGAAATACAAATTCAGCCGTCACAATGCATGATATCAGCATTTCAAATAGCCATCAGGAGTATTTTTGGTTATGTTTATATACCAGTATTTCATGTGTGAAGTTTCAACTCTGCATTTATTGTAACATGTATATAAATTTACCTTCCAAAAACATTATTTACCTGTAATTATATTAACATGTATTTCATTTTGCCCTAAATGTATTTGCAAAAACCTGCTCTAACCTCTAAAAGAACTATCATATTTAGTCCCCCTTCCCCAAAATGCGAGCGCATTACAAACAGAAATAAAGTTTTGAAACTATATTAACTCAATTCTGTTGAAACTCTTATTCGACATTATTATATTTTGAAACATTTTCGTTGTTGGTGCCACTATAACCTTCACATAGTAACTTCGTGATAACATGGCCTTAGAAGGTTTGTAATAGCATTAAAACCAATTTCGATACACAAAAGATTAACTGAAAGGAAAGTACACATACAAATTCTGCAAATTAGAGTGTCTAAATGAAATAATAATTATTAGTAGTTCTGACAAAATTCAGAATCATAACCCTATCTTATATGCTGCGTTACGGCTTTCGACCCGAACACAAAACTTTGTCAAGGAAATCATACACATTCAGAGAGGAGCGGTTCGGATTATACCAAAATAGTTGCTATATAATGTATCTAATTGTGGTCAATGGTTAACTTCAAACGAGGTTCAGTTTACATCACATTGTAAAATAATGATTCTGGTAGTATACTTTACTATAACACGTTAACGCTTATTATATACTGATCTATTATCTTCTCTGCCGCAGTCTTCAAAACGGAAAGACACTTTTTTTTTTGACGTGAATTATTTTCAGCAACATACCTTATTTACAGAAGTATGAAACACTGCACTTCCAACTATCACAAGAGTTTTGTTGCACACGGTTTAAATGGTTGTCACGATCCTATACGTATTGATGTTAGTTATTCGCATGCTTGTTAAAACTGGAGAGCTTTTTAGATTCACCAACAACGTCTGAAGTTTATGCAGAAATCACACACCACGACATTCCAACTTCTACATGCACTGAAGATAGAACACAGTGTACCTCATCCCCACTATGCCTCTGCGCGTAGTATTTTGGGAAAAGATGACCGCAACTTTTCGGGGAACTGTAACAGAAGCGACTTTCTCATTGGGTAACAATCACGTGATCACAATTGCCCACAATGCAGCTCCAAAGAGCTGCTTCCATGGAGGTTCTTTCAAACGCGGCATACGATGTAATGATATACAAGGACTTTGCTATCCCTAGATTATTGCGGGCGCTACGGTTACACGTAACATTTTTAACACTGAACCTTTCACTTACAATCTTATGCTCACAATTAGTATAGCTTCCTGCTCGCTTTTTGAACTTTTTATACGAAAGGTAAGACGAAAAGGTCCTCAAAGGGCGAATGTTGCTTTACGTCCAGTGGTGCAGTCAACGTTTGGCTCTGGGAGTTTAACACTTTCGGATTATTCTTTGCTGCAGAACAGTTATTAGTAGGTATTGCTACTTTGTCTGTTCCTAAATAGGAAACAACTCACGAACCGCTACCTGGTGCGTATTTTGTGCTTATATATCTACCTACACACATATACATTATATACATGGGTATACATTATAACAACATTACCTATTTGTAATACCACATAAGTCGATTTTGCATTACTTTACAAGAGCAGGAAAACATTTTTATTTTATTTACCATCGATATCCAGATTTCAAAGGAAATAACACGTTTGGGGATCCCTGTAACCCACAAAATACAATTTTTTTTTAGAAAAAAGGTGTTGTGTGGTCGTGTATCTGTCTGTCTGTGAATATCAAAGCTCAAAAACGAAAAGTTGAATAAATACCAATTTAAGTCAGTATTTTCCGGATTTGTATAATGTTGGAAACGTTAGGAATCCTGTCCTTGATAGCGCGCATCGTCGTCCGGGTCTGATCGCTCTTCGGGCCTCTCCTTCACCTTTTTCTTCCAGGGATCATGTTGGAAGTACAAAGGGCCCACTATGACCTACGTGTGGTGCTGTGTTCAGTTACTGGAGGCCCATCCCTCTGACTACACCTAACTCCTACCTCAGTATCTTTCAAGGATGCGAAGGAAAATGTTTATAGAGAATTCTCCCAAACCAAACTGCCCATTATATGGAATATTCTTCATTACTTTGGGTTTTCTCAAAAACCGCTGTAACGATTGATTAAAATACCACGTTTAAATGTATGTGTATCTTGAATTTTCTAGGAGGAACCCATGAAGTCCCCTTCATTCGGAATGATTTTTGTATAACCGGTAAACCACAAGATATTGTGACTTATCCAGTTTTTCAACTCTCACTTCTCTAATGTTCTCAACGTCACTTCACTGTTTTTATCCGATTCAACCTTCACTGAGACTTAATTTAGTTCACACTATTACTTCACTAAGGTGAACTAGTTCAATTACCCGTCACTTCACCTCTTTCGTGACGTAGCCTCTTCTTCTGGACGGTTTGCGCTGGGGAGCCGAGCACAAGACCTCCACAATCTCTTCCTCCGCAGCAACATCCATTACACGCTACAGTTGTCACCCCAAACTCGCTCGGAGAACGGCACCCCTCGCCCCACCGGAAACTGACCCGCCAAATCGCTCGTTCACTGAATGAACTCCAAGTGAGAATGCTAGCTTATATAGCCAATAGAAATTTTTACAAGGTTCTCGGACGTTCGAGAAGGAGAAACATCCAGAAGATTCCGGTCAGTCGCTACGTCACAATATTCATAAAAATCTGATTGTTACAATCATATGACTTCCTCTACCCTCTATCGTTTATTAGTGTGTACATAAACTATTCTTACAACAGCTTATTTTTCTATTTATATCATTCTAATGCAAATAAAGTGCAGAAGCAGCTACATTACAAATTTCGTTATAGACACAAAGGGAACAGCAATAGTCAAGTGTTTATAGAATTGGACGCTATATGCTGGCCTTAAAACCCCACACTCTTTCCACGCAATCATGAGAAAAAACTGGTGGGATTTGTGGTGGACAAAGCGGCCTCTGGGCGGGTTTTCTCCGGGTTCTCCGGTTCCCCCCGCCATTCATTCCACCAACTGCTCCTTTATCACCTTTCCTTTCATCCATTTCACCATCATTTTGTTTTATCTACTTCCTTCCTCCCATATCAGGCATCGGGCTGATCACCCATCCTGGATATTCTGTCTGATCCATGAGAGCGTGCTCCTCGACGGGCCTCTGACCCCAGGCACCCGCCTGTAAGTCCTGCGGGTGCAAGTCCTACATAAGAGGAGGTTAAACAGAGAAAGAAGAAGAATGAACAAGACTTAACAGACTCTTCCCATAAAATTTAATATCTATATACATTTTGTTCGTCATGTAAAATCCTTAATATCTGGTATTTTAATCAGAATCTTTAGAGCCATTTTTGCGAAAATAAAAAAAATTGAAAAATGTTAATGTAATAGGTAGTTGGAGTGGTGGGATTTTCTTGAAAATCTTCGTGTTGCATCTTATCCGACTTTGTTTTTACTTTCTCTGCTACTAGAGTAAGTAGAGGATATATTGTATTCCACCCAAAAAATCGATGTCGAGATTGCACCGGAAATATGTTTTGAGGCCCCCTGAATTCAAAGAAACCATTTTTAGAAAAAGGTCCGTGTGTCTATGTCTATCTCCCTCTCTCTCTCTCTCTCTCTCTCTCTCTCTCTCTCTCTCTCTCTCTCTCTCTCTCTCTCTCTCGGTGTCTGTGAACAGCATAACTCAACAACGAAAAGTCGGATAGATGCTAAACTTGGTATTTAAATTCAGTATCTTCCAAAGATGCGACACGAATATTTTAAAGAAAAGCCCTACCCCAAATTACCGTTTACATGGAACATTTTTCGAAAATTTTGATTTTCTAAAAAATGGCTAACGATTTTTATTAAAATACCACATATTAATGATATTTACATAACAAATAAAATATATCTCTCGAATTTTCTGGGAACAGCCTTTGAATTCCTCTTCATTGGGAAGGAATTTTGTATAATCTTGGTAAACGTTACGCGATAAACGAAAATGCACTACACAAAAAATGTAGATCACTTTAAAACACACAATTTATTTTAAATATTTTTTGTGGCATAAGCCATTTCTGAGATATCCGTTATTAATGGTTTGAATTGTTCATTTCTTGGCCATTCTTTGAAGTCCTTTCAGCATTCAGTCGTTTCTCGCGATTGCATGGAAAGCAGTACCTTCTCTACCTACTATGTACATGGTAGAGAAAATAAAAACAAAAACATGTAGACTCCTTTAAAATACACAATTTACTTCAAATACTTTTCTTTGTGGCATGAGCCATTTCCGAAATTATGTTTTTACTGAAATCGTTTGAATTGTATATTGCTTGTTATTTTTACTTTCCGCACCATCTATCTATTAAGTAGAAGAAGTAATGTATTCCACCCAAAAATTCGAAGTCAAGAGTTCACCGGAAATACATGTTTTGAGGCATCTCTGAATAAAAATGTTTAGTTTCTCAACCACCTACTAAATTCGATTCCGATATTTCACAGAAATACATATTTTGGGATCTTCTAAACCTAAATAAATGAGTTTTACAAAGAAATCCTTGTGTGTGTGTGTGTGTGTGTGTGTGTGTGTGTGTGTAACTTGGAAATTGGATAAATATAGCTTTCGCTATCAAGGCCAGTCTCTTTTAAGGGTACAATGATACCACCCAAAACAAACATTTACATGGAGAGTCTATTTTTATTGAAATGTCCAGAAATTGGCATGATAAACTATAGATATGCTAAATGTTCTGTGAATAGAACGTAAAGCTCTTTTCATTCTTACTGAAGTTGATATAATTGAAAATTAAGAAATAGACAGTTTTACTACAGATAAACATCTGATGTGTTACATTCACATGAATTTATTTATTACAGTTTATTCGGGTACACTTTTAACAAACTATTCTTAGTACAACTTATTTCTCTAACTACTTCATGTTAATCCAGAAAAACGTTTGCAGAAATAGTTTTGTTAAAACTATTCCTACTACAGCTTATTTCTCTAACTACTTCATGCTAATCCAGAAAAAGTTTGCAGAAATAGTTTCGTTCACATTTCGTTGCAGGTACAGGAAGCCAAATAGTCACATGTTCAAAAGCGGGTCGTTATATGCGGGTCTTAAAATTCCATACTCTTTCCATGAAATCGCGAGAAACAAGTGAATAGCGATAGCACTTTAAAAAGAAGACAAAGTATTGAAAAATTGAAACCAAAAACCACGGATATCTCGGAAATGGCTAATGCCACAAAAGAAGTTACCGAAATATACAGCATTTTGATGAAATTGAGCCATTTTTGAGAAAATAAAAAATAACTAAATGTTTTCCATAGACAGTTATTTGGAGTGGAGGGGATTTCCTTGAAATTTTCGTGTATCATTTGAAACATCAACGCGTTTCTTTGGTGAGGTAATCGAATGGAACCATAAACGCCTCAGAGATACCCCACTTAGTTTCATTTGTTTCAAGTTTGCTCCGGATTTTCGGCTTATAAACAAATGTACTCGTACCATAAACGAATACAAGAAAAGATTATATTAGAAAAAAATCTAATGGGTTACATTCACATGAGTTTCTACACCCTGTATCGCTTATTAGCGAGTGTGCAAATTATGGTTACGAAAGTTTATTTTCCTATTTCATTTTAATCGAGATAAATCTTTCCAGAAATAGCTGCATTATACATTTCCTTATATATACAAAGGGAATAGCGATGTTCAACTGTTTAAAAACAACACGCTATAAGCTGTCCTTTAAATGTCATGCTCTTTCCACGACATCTGAGAAACAACTGAAAATGGACAGAACTTTAAAAGAATGGTTAAGTATTGAACAATTCGAACCATTAATAACAGATATCTCCGAAATGGCTTATATAACAAACAAAAAAATCTGATGTGTTACACTCACATAACTTTCTCTACTCTTGTACAACCTAATTTTACAAACGCCTATTCTCCATATGCTTCATGTTAATCGAGATATCGAGATGTCAATCTTATTGATAATTTTCTTGTGGATGCAAGGGGAATATGGTAGCTTTTAAGCGATAGTCAAATATTTTAACGCTGGTTGCTATGTGGGGCATTCCATTCTCTTTGCATGTCCAGAACATAAAAAAATGAATAACGAATTTGAGAAAAAGTATAAGTATTGGAAAATTTAAGGGAATAACAAGCAATATCTCGCAAACGGTTCACTCAACAAAAGAAATGTATATGACATAAATTGTGTATTTTAACGCGATCTACATTTTTTGTGTAGTAAAATTTTGTCTATCTCTTATGGTTTACCAGTTATGAAAAAGTCGTTCATAATGAAGAATACTTTTGGAGACATTCCCAGAATATTCGAGATATACATTTTATTTGTCATGACAATATCTTAAACATATGATATTTTAATCAAAATCGTTAGAGCCGTTTTTGAGAAAATTAAAATTTTCGAAAAATGTTCCATGTAAAGGGTAGTCTGGGGTGGGGGAATTTTCTTGAAAACCTTCGTGTCGCATCTCTGGAAGATACTGAACCTAAATACCAAGTTTGGTGCTTATCCGATTGTTCGTTTTTGAGTTATGCTGTTCACAGACACACAGACACACACACACACACAGACACACACACAGACACACACACACACAGACACACACACGGACATGTTTCTAAAAATGCTTTTTACTTTCTCTACTACGTATAGTAAGTAGGGGAAGTATTGCATTCCACCCAAAAATTCGATACCGAGATTTCGCCGGAAATACATGTTTTGAGACCTCCTGAATCCAAAAAAAGCATTTTTGGAAACATGTCCGTGTGTGTGTCTGTGTGTGTGTGTGTCTGTGTGTGTGTGTGTGTGTGTCTGTGTGTGTGTGTGTGTGTGTGTGTGTCTGTGTGTGTGTGTCTGTGTGTCTGTGAACAGCATAACTCAAAAACGAACAGTCGGATAAGCACCAAACTAGGTATTTAGGTTCCGTATCTTCCAGAGATGCGACACGAAGGTTTTCAAGAAAATCCCCCCACCCCAGACTACCCTTTACATGGAAGATTTTTCGAAAATTTTAATTTTCTCAAAAATGGCTCTAACGATTTTGATGAAAATATCATATGTTTAAGATAATGTCATGAGAAATGAAATGTATATCTCGAATTTTCTGGGAATGTCTCCAAAAGTATTCTTCATTGTGAACGACTTTTGCATAACTGGTAAACCATAAGAGATAGACAAAATTTTACTACACAAAAAATGTAGATCGCGTTAAAATACACAACTTATATCATATACATTTCTTTTGTTGAGTGAACCGTTTTCGAGATATTGCTTGTTATTTCCTTAAATTTTCCAATACTTATACTTTTTCTCAAATTCGTTATTCATTTTTTTTATGTCCTGGACATGCAAAGAGAATGGAATGCGCCACATAGCAACCAGCGTTAAAATATTTGACTATCGCTTAAAAGCTACGATATTTCCCTTGCATCTACAAGAAAATTACCAATAAGATTGACATCTCGATATCTCGATTAACATGAAGCATATGGAGAATAGGCGTTTGTAAAATTAGATTGTACAAGAGTAGAGAAAGTCATGTGAGTGTAACACATCAGATTTTTTTGGATTCAGGAGGTCTCAAAACGTGTATTTCCGGTGAAATCTCGGTATCGAATTTTTGGGTGGAATGCAATACTTCCCCTACTTACTATACGTAGTAGAGAAAGTAAAAAAACTTATTTGAAACAAATTGAGTGTTTTAAAGATATCTGCATTTTTTATGCAGTACACTTGCGTTTATCGCTTAACGTCTACCAGTTATACAAGATTATACAAACTTCCTTCCGAATGAAGAGGACTTCACAGGCTATTCCCAGAAAATTCAAGATATACATTTCATTTGTCGTGTAAATATATTTAATGTATGGTATTTCAACCAAAATCCTTAGAGCCATTTTTTAGAAAATCAAACATCTTGAAAAATGTTTCATGTAAAGGATAGCTTGGGGTGGGGGGATATTCTTGAAAATCTTCGTATTGCATCTTTGTAAAGTATTACACTTAAATATTTGTTTTTATTTGTCCAAGTTTTCATTTTTGGATTATGCTATTCACAGACACAAACACGGATCTTTTCCTAAAATTTTGTTTTATTCAAGAGGCCTCAAAACATATTTCCGATGAAATCTTGGTATTGACTTTTTGGGTGGAATGCACTACCTTCTTTACCGACTATGTATCTGGTAGAAAAAGTAAAGTCAATATTTTCTGAGGCAAAATACAAAATTATGTTAAATCATGTTATAGGCTGAATGAATGCTGCCTTGGAAGTTGGAGATTGACAAAGAACGGTTTACTATAGATTCGGGAGGCATGCAAGTTTTGCCAATGCTACAGATATATGCTATTTTTAGCAGCGTATGCGTTCTTGCGAGAACATTTTTGACGTCCATCCTCACCAGGACGCAATCGGTATGGCAGTCTCCAGTTTGCCTTTGGGATATCAAGCATGAAGAGCCAACACAAACAGAATAACCAAGCATTGTATTATCTGTTACCACTCATTAATATATTAATATATATATATATACATATGTATGTGGGGCATAATATGATATGTAAAACATATACCTAATGTCACATATCAGCTTTTAGGTGTTACTATTTCGTTCACAAATACCAAAGTGTGTCCAGATAACTTTGTGGCCTTTATTTCTTTATTTCAAATCATACATTTATCAGCTTTTTAATAGGCTCAAGTTTACCATAAAAGCAACACATATCAATAAAAGCCCCAAAATCGTAAAAATGCAATATATGTATTATTGTTAGAAAATTTAACAACATTTAATCAATTCAGAACATATTCTCCATATATAGCTTTTTCAAATACTTTGCGAGTTACTGGAATTTTATTTGGGCCAGGCGCCCATAAGCGTACATATAATAATTTGAGTAATATTGAATAGGGTTCGCCAAATCGAAGTGTAATTGAGGAAAAATCCTTCCAAGTATCATTGTAATTTGAGGGAAAAGCACGTATTTTTACTTTCTCTACTACGTATAGTAAGTAGGGGAAGTATTGTATTCCACCCAAAAATTCGATACCGAGATTTCACCGGAAATACATGTTTTGAGATCCCCTGAATCCAAAAAAAGTATTTTTGGAAACATGTCCATGTGTGTGTCTGTCTGTCTGTGTGTCTGCCTGTGAACAGCATAACTCAGAAACGAACAGTCGGATAAACACCAAACTTGGTATTTAGGTTCAGTATCTTCCAGAGATGCGACACGAAGGTTTTCAAGAAAATCGCCCCACCACAGAGTACCCTTTACATGGAACATTCTTCGAAAATTTTAATTTTCTCAAAAATGGCTCTAACGATTTTGATTAAAATATCATATGTTTAAGATATTTTCATGACAAATAAAATGTATATCTTGAATTTTCTGGGAATGTCTGCAAAAATATTCTTCATTGTGCACGACTTTTGGTAAACTGGTAAACCATAAGAGATAGACAAAATTTTACTACACAAAAGATGTAGATCGCGTTAAAATACACAATTTATGTCATATACATTTTTGTTGTTGAGTGAACCATTTTCAAGATATTGCTTGTTATTCCCTTAAATTTTTCAATACTTATTTTCTCAAATGGGAATTCGTTTATCAATTTTTTTGTCTTGGATATGCAAAGAGTATTAATCTGTGGAAAAGGGAATAGTGCTGCACCTAGCAACCAGCTATTAAGAGATATGTATGTGCTTAAAGGCTACTGTATTCGATACTGCCCTTGTAAATATATATTCCCCTTACATCTACAAGAAAATTAGCAATAAGATAGTCTGCAAATGTTTATCTCGATTAACATGAAGTAGATGGACAATAAGCGTTTGTAAAAATATTTTATACAAGAGTAGAGAAAGTCATGTGAGTGTAACACATTAGATTTTTTCATTAGTTATTCATTGTACGGGCCCAAAACCAATCTCCACTCTTTTAACACATTTTTTCTGTATGTGAATCCATTTAGATTATTTTTTTCCCTTTAGTCGAAGTTGTCATCTTTATGTCCATCTCTAAATTGTACAAACACTGTCGCAGACTGTCTGAACATCACACACTACCCAAGCCGAACCATGAGGTTTTCCGTGGTTTCCCCTAGTCGGTAGGTGAATGATGGGGTGATTCCAGTTCTACCACGAATTTCCCTGTCCCCGTCATTTCCTTTCATCTATTTCAGGGTTGTAGGATCAGGCAACGACGGTTGGTGTGTTGCAGTAGGGTGGGAGAATCTGTGATCTGCAAAGATTTCTCCTTGGCGTTTGGTGAGACTGCTGGGACCCCCTTCCTGGGAGCGTTGGGGATACCGTACTTGCTAGTACACATCATCGTCCGGATTTGGTCGCCTTCGGGTCTCCCCTTTCTCCCAAGGATCATGTTGGAAGCAAAAAGGGCCCATTGTGGCCCACTTGCGGTGCTGTGCTCCAAATACTGGAGGCTCCTTCGTCTGCCTATTCCTAACACACTGCACAAACCTTTTATTTTAAAACTGTATCATATCTTATTGGGATTTTACGAAAAGAAGGTCAAAGTTTTAGATTTTTCAGTTTGGTTGTCAGAAAATAAGACTGTTTTTAACATCATAGTGTTAGTATTAAGGATTTCCTCTTCAGCTATCTTGACATTCTCTTAGCTAGCGAGTTTGTGTTATGCTAAAACATTGTCGAACACTTAAATTAATTGTTTCTAATAGGGGTGATCCGTTTGAGATGCCAGAAAAGTAAAACGTTAAGAGGCTAGTGCACACATCTCTGAGCAGTTTGTTGTAAAATAAGCGGAAAGGATGGTAGTTACCAAGAGTGATGTTTCAGATCTCATTCACGTAGCATGGCAGCACTATCGTGCATAGGATACAAAATGGTGGAAGTCCATAGAAGTCACTCCACTACTTAACAACAGAGCAGAATACGTCATACGCAACGTGTTATGAGAATTGTTAGACAGTACCCTAAGATGTTTCCGTTCATATTCAGTGAAAGCATGCTCTGACAGCGTAATTATGAAGCTCATCTCTAGTTTACCTTCAGGATGTGTGAGGGGCAGGAAGCGGTCGATCAAAAGTAAATCAATGGATGTTCATGGCCAAAGCCACATTTCATGTGAGTGGCCGAGTCAACAAACATAACTACATTATTTGGGAAACCCAGAACTCTCACGCTTCATACGACATTTTACATACCATAAGAGTGCGCCGTTGTGCCATGACCACCATTTTGTCTCCTATGCACAACAGCGCTACCATGTCATACGGATGAAGACTGAAACATCACTCGCTGTTAACTCCCATCCTTTCTGCTTATATTATAGCAAACTGCTCAGAGATGTGTGCATTATCCTCTAATATACAACGTTTTTTTTCTTTCTTTTCCTGACTTCTCAAACATTTCTATATATTGCGATACAAGTGCAGTAAATGCATCATTGAAGAACGAGAGAGAGAGTTTTAAAATCCGTGATGAAGTTGAGATTCTCCAATGTACTTAACGGATATTTAGCGTATACTGTTTTCTCGACGATATGGAACAATGTAAATACTACTTGCACGAAAATAAAATTAATTACTGCCAAGTGTTGAACATGGTGGTTCCAATAGCATGGCTACCAATATTAACCTTAGTGGCAAAGTGACGACCGATTTGTTCCGGTTGACCATGAAAAACATCAACTTGCAGCTCATGTTTAGTTGCGCTATGATTTAAATTTTAAGTAAATATTAGCACATAAAAACAAGCTAAGATCCAGGTAAGATTTAAATGGTAAAATTTAGCTATGAAATATGATATTTCATAGTATATATACCTAAAGCTATTGTTATGCATATACGAGGGCAGTCCCAAAAGTACCCGACCTGACGTATATATAGCGGTTGTTGTTTCAAACAAATGACTATGGTAGAAAATACCACCCTTATAAACTTAAGTTTGGAGATAGACGATGCTACGTTATTTAGTAATTGTTTGGCAGCCATTAATAGTGAACTCTCTCAGTGAATTTGTAAACATGGATAAAACTGGCCATCGTTATGTGATACTATACTTTCATTTGAAAGGTCTTAGTCTAACTAATATTAAAGCTGAGCTAGATTCTACTCTGGGGGAATCTGCTCCTTCGTTTACAACAGTAAAATATTGAGTGGCAGAGTTTAAGCGAGGCCATACGAGCTGCCAAGACGAACATCGCAGTGGTCGACCAAATGAGGTGACCACGCTAGAAATTGTGAAGAAAACCTACAAAATGGTATTGGATGACCGTCGACTGAAAGTGCACGAGCTAGCTGACATCGTATGCATTTCAAAAAGTGGTACATCGCACACTACCTGAAAATTTTGACATGAGAAAGCTGTGCGCAAGATGGGTGCCGTGTTTACTCACAATGGAACAAAAGCAGCGTCGTGAGGATGTTTCAGTCGAGTGTTTGGCGATGGTTCACTGCAATAAAACCTAGTTGTTTGTCGATTCATAACCATGGATGAAACATGGGTCCATCAATTCACACCTGAGACGAAGGAACAGTCAAAACAGTGGATTGAAAGGGGAGAATCGGTTCCAAAGATGGCGAAGACAGTTCCATCTGCAGGCAAAGTCATGGCGTCAGTTTTTTGGGATGCGCGTAGGATAATTTTCATTGATTATCTTTAAAAAGGAAAAACAAAGGCGAGTATTATGCAAACTTATTGCAGCGTTTGAATGATGAAATCAAGCAAAAACGGCCGCACTTAGCGAAAAAGAAAGTTCTATTTCATCAAGACAATGCACCAGTTCACACATCCATTATCGCCATGGCCAAAATCAATGAGCTAAAGTTCCAGTTGCTTCCTCATGCATCCTATTCGCCAGACTTAGCCCCCTCTGCTTATTTTGTGTTTCCAAAGTTGAAGAAATGGCTTGGTGGTAAAAGATTTGCCAACAATGAAGAGGTGGAGTTTGCAGTTGATGGCTATTTTGCAGAACTCGACGGTTCTCACTATAAACAGGGTATCGAAGCTATTGAATATCGCTGGGAAAAGTGTATCGAGCTGAAAGGAGACTATGTAGAGAAATAAAGATGTTTTTCCCCAACATTTTTGTGTTTTCTTTGTTAGGTGGGGTACTTCTGGGACAACCCTCGTACATGCAGTAAAATAGACAAGATACACAGGCAACTTAGGTTACCAGCATTAAATGCAGGACTTCAACAATTCAACTTCCCGTGCAGCATGAGCGGGAAGTGGATTAAACAAAAAAATAAAACCACTTTCGCGAAAAAAAACACTTTATATTTGCAAGAAAAATATTTTTTTTGAGTTTAAAATGTCAAACAACAACCAAAAACAGAATTGACAATCATTGGGATGGAAATGGATGGCTGTGATGATATTATGGCGTGGATGTGCATATCAAATAAACAAACGAAGTAAACAAAATAATTTTCCCTTCCTCAGCGGTCGCGTGATCAGCTTGCTGGTTTCTTAACTCAGACACCCTACCTTCGATTTCCAGCTGGGGCGTGGGAATTTTTCTTTAAATAGATTAGTTATCTACCCTCCGCCGCGTTAGTAAACGGGAACGCGGGAGTAACTGAGCGCGTTTCATTTCACAGTTATAAAGGATTTCTTTTACCCGCGATTTCGCCATCGCGGATATTCGTGCACTATGCCTGTCTTACACAGAATCAGTTCGATTCCCGGCTGGGCGAGGGAATTTTTCTTTACTTAAAATCATTCCCTACCCTCCGCAGAGTCTGAAAGTATGAATGTGAGTGTGTTTTCTAACGAAAATTAGTAAAAGAACCTATCGTCAATGAGTTAGTTGTTTCAAATTCAAAAGCCCCCGATATGACCACAACAGTAAAGGGGGCTTGCAAATTAAAAAACAAATGGATAAAAATCTGATGTGAAACGTTCACATAACTTCTCTACCCTCTATCGTTTATTAGTGGGTATACAAATTATTCTTATTCAGGCTATCTACAACATTTTAATCCAAATAAACCTTTGCAGAAATAGCTGTATTACACATTTAGTTATAGATACAAAGACAACAGCGATAGTCAAATGTTTAAGAACTGACGTTATATGCTGCCTTAAAATTCCATACTGTTCCTATGCAATCGCGAGAAACAACTTAATGTTGACGGGACTTAAAGGGAAATGAACAATTCGAATCTTTAATAACGGTTATCTCCGAAATTACTTTTGCCACAAAAAACTTATTTGAAGTAAACTGTGTTTTAAAGAGGTCTACATTTTCTGTGTAGAACGTTTTCGTGTATCGCTTAACCTTTACTAGTTATACAATAAATTTTGTATAAATTTTGTATTAGGAATACATATTTCTCATTTCATTCATCGTCATTAAAGGACGCTAGAGAGAGAGAGAGAGAGAGAGAGAGAGAGAGAGAGAACAGAAGAAAAGGAACTGGTAGAGATATAACATTTAACCTCTGTCATACCGAGCGAGGTGGCGCCGTGGTAACGTATGCGACTCTCATTCGGAAGGTTCCGAGTTCGATTCCTTGTGACCGCTCACTCACCATGGGTTTTTCGGGATTTTCAGGCGAGTGTTAAGAGTGGTTTCTTTCAGGCCCAGAAATTTCCTGTCCCTCCATTTCGTGCCATTTATCCTTCTCTCTGTCGGGTCTATGTCAGGGTTGGAAGTGTCAGCGATGGTGTTTCAATCCGGCGTGGCAGGGAAAAAGGATGCTCTCTGTGGAACTTTCTCCGTCCCTTCGGCTAGTTGCCGGAGTATACGCCCCTTGGACACTGTGTGAGTGACGGGAGATCCCGCCTATCCGAGCGTCTCAATTCGGAAATTGTAGGGACCCTGTCATCGCTGTGCCGTCAAACCTGGTTCCGGCCAGCCGGTGTCACCTCTCCTCCTCCCTCCCGAGGCAAACCCCTCGTGGGACATAGGTACAATATCACTGGAACAGTGCAGAATTCCCTCCGATAATCCGAGAAAAAATACCTCTGTCATAATTCCAATTTGCAAATATAATAAAACAAACAATAAAATTATAAAAGCATTGAACCAAAATAGTTGTCTAAACTGTCTTATAACCAGAGATAGGACAAATATACTTTGGCTTACAATGTGTGCACGTAGCTACTTTGTATCGACAGAATGGCGAGGGTAAAGATGTGCCACCGGTAACCTGGATCTGTAAACAGTAGCGTCAGAGATAGAACTGAACATAAACAGGAGCAACTCTACCATACCAGCAACGCAAGCGAACTACTGACTGGACTGAGCAACCCTGGGTCCGTGTATTCAGTACGACGTCACGTGTATTAAGGTAGTGTGATAGTTATGTTGATTCCTCGCTCTACGTATAATTAATATTCGCATTTGTATTTCATTTGCACGTATGCGTGACTGTATCCATACCTCTTGAATTATCGAAATACCCATAGTAGTTCCAGGCGGTATTATAAATAAACCCCCACTACAAGAAAAGATTGCTAGTAATACACATACGATAAAGAAGGAATATTACTTGTAAAAATAATGAGTATTTGAAAATTCAAACCAATAACAAAAAATCTGATGTGTTACACTCACATGACTTTCTCTACTCTTGTACAAACTATTTTTACAAACGCTTATTCTCCATATGCTTCATGTTAATCGAGATATCGAGATGTCAATCTTATTGGTAATTTTCTTGTAGATTCAAGGGGAATATGGTAGGTTTTAAGCGATAGACAAATATTTTAACGCTGGTTGCTATGTGGCGCATTCCATTCTCTTTGCACGTCCAGGACATAAAAAAATCTGATGTGTTACACTCACATGACTTTCTCTACTCTTGTACAATCTATTTTTACAAACGCCTATTCTCCATATGCTTCATATTAATCGAGATATCGAGATGTCAATCTTATTTGTAATTTTCTTGTAGATGCAAGGGGAATATGGTAGCTTTTAAGCGATAGTCAAATATTTTATCGCTGGTTGCTATGTGGGGCATTCCATTCTCTTTGCATGTCCAGAACATAAAAAAATGAATAACGAATTTGAGAAAAAGTATAAGTATTGGAAAATTTAAGGGAATAACAAGCAATATCTCGCAAACGGTTCACTCAACAAAAGAAATGTATATGACATAACTTGTGTATTTTAACGCGATCTACATTTTTTGTGTAGTAAAATTTTGTCTATCTCTTATGGTTTACCAGTTATGAAAAAGTCGTTCATAATGAAGAACACTTTTGGAGACATTCCCAGAAAATTCGAGATATACATTTTATTTGTCATGACAATATCTTAAACATATGATATTTTAATCAAAATCGTTAGAGCCGTTTTTGAGAAAATTAAAATTTTCGAAAAATGTTCCATGTAAAGGGTAGTCTGGGTTGGGGGGATTTTCTTGAAAACCTTCGTGTCGCATCTCTGGAAGATACTGAACCTAAATACCAAGTTTGGTGCTTATCCGATTGTTCGTTTTTGAGTTATGCTGTTCACAGACACACACACACACAGACACACACACAGACACACAGACACACACACAGACACACACACGGACATGTTTCTAAAAATGCTTTTTTTGGATTCAGGAGGTCTCAAAACGTGTATTTCCGGTGAAATCTCGGTATCGAATTTTTGGGTGGAATGCAATACTTCCCCTACTTACTATACGTAGTAGAGAAAGTAAAAATGAATAACGAATTTGAGAAAAAGTATAAGTATTGGAAAATTTAAGGGAAGAACAAGCAATATCTCGAAAACGGTTCACTCAACAAAAGAAATGTATATGACATAAATTATGTATTTTAACGCGATCTACATTTTTCGTGTAGTAAAATTTTGTCTATCTCTTATGGTTTACCAGTTATGAAAAAGTCGTTCATAATGAAGAATACTTTTGGAGACATTCCCAGAAAATTCGAGATATACATTTTATTTGCCATGACAATATCTTAAACATATGATATTTTAATCAAAATCGTTAGAGCCGTTTTTGAGAAAATTAACATTTTCGAAAAATGTTCCATGTAAAGGGTAGTCTGGGGTGGGGGGATTTTCTTGTAAACCTTCGTGTCGCATCTCTGAAAGATACTGAACCTAAATACCAAGTTTGGTGTTTATCCGACTCTTCGTTTTTGAGTTATGCTGTTCACAGACACACAGACAGACACACAGACACACACACGGACATGTTTCCAAAAATGCTTTTTACTTTCTCTACTACGTATAGTAAGTAGGGGAAGTATTGTATTCCACCCAAAATTTCGATACCGAGATTTCACCGGAAATACATGTTTTGAGACTCACTGAATCCTAAAAAAGCATTTTTGGAAACATGTCCGTGTGTGTGTCTGTGTGTCTGTGTGACTGTGAACAGCATAACTCAAAAACGAAGAGTCGGATAAACACCAAACTTGGTATTTAGGTTCAGTATTTTCCAGAGATGCGACACGAAGGTTTTCAAGAAAATCCCCCCACCCCAGACTACCCTTTACCTGGAAAATTTTTCGAAAATTTTAATTTGCTCAAAAATGGCTCTAACGATTTTGATGAAAATATCATATGTTTAAGATAATGTCATGAGAAATGAAATGTATATCTCGAATTTTCTGGGAATGTCTCCAAAAGTATTCTTCATTGTGAACGACTTTTACATAACTGGTAAACCATAAGAGATAGACAAAATTTTACTACACAAAAAATGTAGATCGCGTTAAAATACACAACTTATGTCATATACATTTCTTTTGTTGAGTGAACGGTTTTCGAGATATTGCTTGTTATTTCCTTAAATTTTCCAATACTTATACTTTTTCTCAAATTCGTTATTCATTTTTACTTTCTCTACTACGTATAGTAAGTAGGGGAAGTATTGCATTCCACCCAAAAATTCGATACCGAGATTTCACCGGAAATATATGCTTTGAGACCCACTGAATCCAAAAAAAGCATTTTTGGAAACATGTCCGTGTGTGTGTCTGTGTGTGTGTGTCTGTGTGTGTGTGTGTCTGTGTGTGTGTCTGTGAACAGCATAACTCAAAAACGAACAGTCGGATAAACACCAAACTTGGTATTTAGGTTCAGTATCTTCCAGAGATGCGACACGAAGGTTTTCAAGAAAATCCCCCCACCCCAGACTACCCTTTACATGGAAGATTTTTCGAAAATTTTAATTTTCTCAAAAATGGCTCTAACGATTTTGATGAAAATATCATATGTTTAAGATAATGTCATGAGAAATGAAATGTATATCTCGAATTTTCTGGGAATGTCTCCAAAAGTATTCTTCATTGTGAACGACTTTTGCATAACTGGTAAACTATAAGAGATAGACAAAATTTTACTACACAAAAAATGTAGATCGCGTTTAAATACACAACTTATGTCATATACATTTCTTTTGTTGAGTGAACCGTTTTCGAGATATTGCTTGTTATTTCCTTAAATTTTCCAATACTTATACTTTTTCTCAAATTCGTTATTCATTTTTTTATGTCCTGGACATGCAAAGAGAATGGAATGCGCCACATAGCAACCAACGTTAAAATATTTGACTATCGCTTAAAATCTAGCATATTCCCCTTGCATCTACATGTACATTACCAATAAGATTGACATCTCGATATCTCGATTAACATGAAGCATATGGAGAATAGGCGTTTGTAAAAATAGATTGTACAAGAGTAGAGAAAGTCATGTGAGTGTAACACATCAGATTTTTTTTTATATCCTGGACATGCAAAGAGAATGGAATGCGCCACATAGCAACCAGCGTTAAAATATTTGACTATCGCTTAAAAGCTACGATATTTCCCTTGCATCTACAAGAAAATTACCAATAAGATTGACATCTCGATATCTCGATTAACTTGAAGCATATGGAGAATAGGCGTTTGTAAAATTAGATTGTACAAGAGTAGGGAAAGTCATGTGAGTGTAACACATCAGATTTTTACTTTCTCTACTACGTATAGTAAGTAGGGGAAGTATTGCATTCCACCCAAAAATTCGATACCGAGATTTCACCGGAAATACATGTTTTGAGACCTCCTGAATCCAAAAAAAACATTTTTGGAAACATGTCCGTTTGTGTTTCTGTGTGTGTGTCTGTGTGTGTGTGTGTGTGTGTGTCTGTGAACAGCATAACTCAAAAACTAACAGTCGGATAAACACCAAACTTGGTATTTACGTTCAGTATCTTCCAGAGATGCGACACGAAGATTTTCAAGAAAATCCCCCCACCCCAGACTACCCTTTACATGGAACATTTTTCGAAAATTTTAATTTTCTCAAAAATGGCTCTAACGATTTTGATGAAAATATCATATGTTTAAGATAATGTCATGAGAAATGAAATGTATATCTCGAAATTTCTGGGAATGTCTCCAAAAGTATTCTTCATTGTGAACGACTTTTGCATAACTGGTAAACCATAAGAGATAGACAAAATGTTTCTACACAAAAAATGTAGATCGCGTTAAAATACACAACTTATATCATATACATTTCTTTTGTTGAGTGAACCGTTTTCGAGATACTGCTCGTTATTTCCTTAAATTTTCCAATACTTATACTTTTTCTCAAATTCGTTATTCATTTTTTTTATGTCCTGGACATGCAAAGAGAATGGAATGCGCCACATAGCAACCAGCGTTAAAATATTTGACTATCGCTTAAAAGCTACCATATTCCCCTTGCATCTACATGAATATTACCAATAAGATTGACATCTCGATATCTCGATTAACATGAAACATATGGAGATTAAGCGTTTGTAAAAATAGTTTGTACAAGAGTAGAGAAAGTCATGTGAGTGTAACACATCAGATTTTTTTGGATTCAGGAGGTCTCAAAACATGTATTTCCGGAGAAATCTCGGTATCGAAATTTTGGGTGGAATACAATACTTCCCCTACTTACTATACGTAGTAGAGAAAGTAATATGTCGGAAATGGTTGACGAAAAAAAAAGAAGAAACAAACAACAAAACACAATGACAAATTGTAAGCTTTACCAAGACCTACATTTTTTGTGTAGTAAGATTTTGTCTATGTCTTACGGTTTACGAATTACACAAAAGTCATTCAGAATGAAGAGGTATTCACAGATTAAACATTCGCAAAAAATTCAATAAATAAATTTTATTTGTCATGCAAATATCTTGAACATATTAGTATTTTAATCAAAATCGTTAATAGTCATTTTTGAGAAAAAACAAAAACTACTAACTTTTTTCGTATAAAAGTTTAGAAGTTACGAGTAGGTAGATGAAAGGGCCTCAAGTAACTGGAGCATAGCACTGTAAGTAGGCCATAAAGAGCCCTTTTTGCTTTCAATGTGATCCCTGGGAGGAAGGTATGAAGGAGAGAGCCGAAGGACGGCCAGATCCGATCGAAATGATGTGCGCTAGCAATCGTCCCAACAATTCCAACATGGTGCTAATCCTGACGCCGGCTAGCTCTGCCTAAGCCCCGCACAACCTGGAGGTCCCGTGACAATCGAGACAGTTCCCAGGAAAGGGGCCCCAGCAGTCCCACAAAATGTCAGGGAGAAATTTTCCAGAGAGCAAATTACACCGTCCTGCCGTAACACACCAACCGCCGCTACCTGGTCCTAAACCTTAAATACAGGAAAGAAAATGATGGCGACAGAAATTCGTGGTAGAAGGGGATCACCCCGGCATTCGCCTACCGATCCGGGAAACCACTAAAAAAGTCACGGTCAGAGTGACCGGTCCCAGGAATCGAACCCATGACCTCAAGAATGTGAGCCTCATACGTTACCGGGGAGCCATCTCGCTCGGTTATAAAGAGTAATTGGGTTGGGGATTTTGTTGAAAATCTTTGTGTAGCATCCTTGGAAGACGTCGAACTTAAATACCAAGTTTGGTATTTAACAGCATTTTCGTTTTTGAGTTATGCTGCGCGCGCGCGCACACAAACACAAACACACACACACACACACACAGAGGCAAGCGATAGATATCTGCCAATGAAAAGGAAGTCTTGGGTATAACAATGAGAAATAGCTAGCAGAACCAAGAAATAAGGAAGAGGACACGATTAAAGGACGCCGTGACCACAAGAAGCTACCTAAACTGGAGATGGGTAGGACACAGCGCCCTAATATGTAGATGGACACACAGAGCGATTCTTGGGACCCTAGGATTGGTCAGAGGAATATCGGCAGGCAGAGAAACCGCTGGGCAGATCTAAGGAGGACCTCCGGCAGCAGGTGGAGCACGAGAGAGATAGAGAGATAGAGAGAGAGAGAGAGAGACTTGGTAAAAACTAGAGGACATAGCCAGTAGGACAATAAACTAAGATCACCAAAAATCTAAACTTTTAAAAACAAGAGTTTTTTTGTTTATGGACACTATTTAACTGCTATGCGTTGGGTGTCGTGTGTGTGTGTTAATAATAAATTTGTGTGTAATACATTTTTTATTTTTAATTAATTATGATTTTTTATTTTTTATTTATGCCTCGGCTGCGTCTGGTAGAGAAGTATCTCTAAATAGGGGTGGTACGGCTGTAGAATAATTTTACATACTTTACACCAATTATAATTGTAAATTCTTACTTCTTTATTACTTCTTCACGGCAGTTGCATTATATAATAACAATTTACTGACCTGTATAAGTATGGAGCTGTGAGATGCTCCTAACTACATTTTTAAAGGTCAACATTTAACTTTTTCGCACTGCACTAAATTCTCATATCTGCATACTCTGAGCTATCACCACTGAACTGCTTGGCTATGCTACCTCTTAGCGTCCACAGCTTAAAATTTCAAATTTAATCTTCCTAGTTTCTGGTTGGCTAAGCCTACTCTAGCAGAACACCCTTAGTTTGATTTTGATTGCTTTTTGCACCCACGTGACTATTTACAAACAGTTTGGATGTTACACCAGTATTTTTCCACCACTTATGGTAACCTTCTTAGCTTTCTAAGTTATTGCTCTCTCTCAAGGTTACACCTTATTGTTAGCCACCCTTAGCTTTATGACAATAAATAAACATAACAAAATGGCTGTAATATACATTTTATAGTAATTATTGATGCTTATATGCAGGCTATTATTTTTATATTGCCCAATTAAAATGATATCAGTTAACCGATAAAAAATACTGCCTCATATGGTTCTTAGCGTCCCATTTATATTGGGCGTGAAAGACCGAAAACTTTGCTTAGAGGCCTGTTTATCAGGCTTGAGATTGTTTTACGTGCCGTAAATCTACGACGCGGGACTACCGGCTTTACTTCCCTTCCGAAGGAAGCCATGCTAAGGATTTTTACGCCCCAAAAAAATCCATCGCCCTCCGCCGGGTTTGAACCCGCAATCTCGGGAACTAAAAATAGTTAACCGCGATTACAAAATCCAGCTCCTTTTCATTTGTAAGAGACCCTTGCACAAAAGGAGTGTATATGAGCTAATTGTGAATGTATAACTGGATACTGTATTGCTGCTAAACGTGTACTGCCCTTCCTTATGAGCCTAAGGCCTCCTTGGGACCTTTATTGAAACAAATAAATATCAATGCCAACTTTATTTCCCCAGTTTACCAAAGCAAATAAAGCGATGCTATATTGAACGTTTTACGACAGTCATTTGTTGTTTGAAAACCTCAAAGAGAAACCATCGTTTTGTTGTAAATTATTAGTGTAATCTAATTACTTAAAAATGTCCAGCGTTAAACTGAAATTGCATCATTTCGAGATAAAAGATCTCATCAAGTATATAACTTCTGGCGGAGAAGTTTGATTTGTCAACAATATCGAAATTTCAGGATGCTTTCTCCAAGGTTACAAGAATGATCTCCAGTAAACATTTGCATCTGCCGCTGAGATTTAAAGTTCTCGAACCAATTTTAAACGAACATGTTTGTTTGCAATATTCCTAACGGACTTGGATGCGGTGACGGCGAGTTTGGTACAGTAAATGTCGACAAACGTACAACAATTCGTACTAGACGTTCCAAGCTTCCCACACAGTCCTTCCAGCGACCAGCGAATAGGAGATATGATCTTGCTTTGCGAAAATATCACAGCAAATGCGTGCCGCTCTGTAAAAAAGCGAAGTCTTTGGAAAACCTCTGTGCAGATCAAGGCTTAAAAATGCTAAGGTATGTAGCACAATTTACTCCTTGCATAACTTTACTTAGCTTTTCGTGTCTTGGATTACTATTTTCTCTACTACGATACCGAGATTTGGAGTTACTTCGATATTGGATTATGGTGAAAATAGAAGCTTTTAACTTACGAAATCGGGTATTTTTTGGGCTATCCACAGTAATTCTTAGTTAATGGGAAACGTTTTGGTGTAGTAGATGTTGCTCGGGGGGCAATATATTGCCCACCCACCCGCACTTATATAGTCGTTTTTGGCGGGTTTTTGGCGACTTTTGGAAGGAATTGCTGCCAACGTGAATCATTCGAGTTTTAGACGCGCAGATCCCTCGGGTACGGCCTGTCGTCGCTTCGCGCAACTGCTACACTCCTCTCCTCCTAAAACACATCCCTCGGCTACGCTTAGAGGCTGAGGGCCCTGAATCCCTCGGCTACGCCTTGAGGCTGAGGGCCCTAAATTGTGATTTCAGCTAGGTTGGGATTTCAAAGGTTGGCAGCGGAAAGTCAACGCAAGGTACGTTCCCATGATGCCACGGGTGAGATGCATGCGATGCGACTTCTGAGTGTCACTAATATGGAACAAAAGTGACAAAATATGCCATATATTCATGAAAATAAGTAAAGAACCATATTATTTGTTCTTTACCATGTGTTGAAGTCAATATGCGTGTGTTACGTGTAATGTAGTGATACCGGCCATAATCCAATATCAAAGTTTATCGCCGAGATTTCACCGGAGATATGTTTTGAGGCCCCCTGAACCCAAAAGAAGCATTTTTAGAAAAAAAAGGTCGTCATGTGTGTGTGTGAACAAAAAGTCGGATAAATACCGAACTTGGTATTTAAGTTCAGTATTTTCACAGATGCGACACGGTTTCCAAGAAAATTAATTCCCCAACCCAAACTACCCTTTACATGCAAGATCTTTCAAAACGTTTGATTCTATAAAAATGGCTGTAACGATTTTGATTAAAATAGCGTATATTAAAATATGTGCATGACAAATAAAATTTATGTCTTGAATTATCTATTATTATAGCCTAGCCTATGAAATCTTAAGAGCCTATAAAGTCCTCTTCATTGGGAAGAAATTTTTTATAATCTTGTATAACGTTAAGCAAAAGACGAAAACATACTACAAAAAATGTAGATCTATTTAAAACACACGATTTATTTCAGATAACCTTTTTGTGGCATAAACAATTTCAGAGATTTACGTTTGTTCATTACTTGGTCATTCCTTTTAAATCCTGTCAACATTCAGTTGTTCCTCGCGATTGCATGGAAAGGAAAAGTTCTTAAAACATTTGACTATCGCTGTTCTCTTTGTATCTGTAACGAAATGTGTAAAATAGCTATTTCCACAAAGTTTTTTTTGGATTAAAATGTAGCAAATAGAAAAGTAAGCTTTAGTAAGTGTAGTTTGTATACCCACTAGAACTTATCGAGGGAAGAGAAAGTATGTGAATGTATCACATGAGATGTAGGGGAAGTATTGTATTCCACTAAAAAATTATATACCGAAATTTCAGCGGAAATACATGTTTTGAGGCCAGCTGAATACAAAAAAATCTGATGTGTTACACTCACATGACTTTCTCTACTCTTGTACAATCTAATTTTACAAACGCCTATTCTCCATATGCTTCATGTTAATCGAGATATCGAGATGTCAATCTTATTGGTAATTTTCTTGTAGATGCAAGGGGAATATGGTAGCTTTTAAGCGATAGTCAAATATTTTAACGCTGGTTGCTATGTGGCGCATTTCATTCTCTTTGCATGTCCAGGACATAAAAAAAATGAATAACGAATTTGAGAAAAAGTATACGTATTGAAAAATTTAAGAAAATTCCAAGCAATATCTCGAAAACGGTTCACTCAGCAAAAAAAATGTATATGACATAAGTTGTGTATTTTAACGTGATCTACATTTTTTGTGAAGTAAAATTCTGTCTATCTCTTACGGTTTACCAGTTATGCAAAAGTCGTTCACAATAAAGAATACTTTTGGAGACATTCCCAGAAAATTCGAGATATACATTTCATTTCTCATGACATTATCTTAAACATATGATATTTTCATCAAAATCGTTAGAACCATTTTTGAGCAAATTAAAATTTTCGAAAAATGTTCCATGTAAAGGGTAGTCTGGGGTGGGGGGATTTTCTTGAAAACCTTCGTGTCGCATCTCTGGAAGATACTGAACCTAAATACCAAGTTTGGTGTTTATCCGACTGTTCGTTTTTAAGTTATGCTGTTCACACACACACAGACACACACACAGACACACACACACACACAGACACACACACGGACATGTTTCCAAAAATGCTTTTTTTGGATTCAGTGGGTCTCAAAACATGTATTTCCAGTGAAATCTCGGTATCGAATTTTTGGGTGGAATGCAATACTTCCCCTACTTACTATACGTAGTAGAGAAAGTAAAAATAATTTTTAGAAAAAGGTCCGTGTGTGTGAACAGCGTAACTCAAAATCGAAAAGTCGGATAAAAACCAAACTTGGTATTTAGGTTGAATACCTTCCAAAGATGCGACATGAAGATTTTCAAGAAAATCCCTACTTTAGACTATCCTTTACATGGAAGATTTTTCGAAATGTTTGATTTTCTAAAAAATGGCTAACAATTTCGCTTAAAATGCCTTATAATGAAGATATTTACATGACAAATAAAATGTTTATGCTGGATTTTCTGGGAATAGCCTGTGAAGTCCACTTCTTTTGGAAGAAATTTTGTGTAATCTTTTATAAACGATAGACGAAAGCGAACTACACAGAAATGTAGATCGCTTTAAAACACACAACTTATTTTAAATAAGTTTTTACTTTTTACTTTCTCTACTACGTATAGTAAGTAGGGGAAGTATTGCATTCCACCCAAAAATTCGATACCGAGATTTCACTGGAAATACATGTTTTGAGACCCACTGAATCCAAAAAAAGCATTTTTGGAAACATGTCCGTGTGTGTGTCTGTGTGTGTGTGTGTCTGTGTGTGTGTCTGTGTGTGTGTCTGTGAACAGCATAACTCAAAAACGAACAGTCGGATAAACACCAAACTTGGTATTTAGGTTCAGTATCTTCCAGAGATGCGACACGAAGGTTTTCAAGAAAATCCCCCCACCCCAGACTACCCTTTACATGGAAGATTTTTCGAAAATTTTAATTTGCTCAAAAATGGCTCTAACGATTTTGATGAAAATATCATATGTTTAAGATAATGTCATGAGAAATGAAATGTATATCTCGAATTTTCTGGGAATGTCTCCAAAAGTATTCTTTATTGTGAACGACTTTTGCATAACTGGTAAACCGTAAGAGATAGACAGAATTTTACTTCACAAAAAATGTAGATCACGTTAGAATACACAACTTATGTCATATACATTTTTTTGTTGAGTGAACCGTTTTCGAGATATTGCTTGTGATTTTCTTAAATTTTTCAATACTTATACTTTTTCTCAAATTCGTTATTCATTTTTTTTATGTCCTGGACATGCAAAGAGAATGAACTGCGCCACATGACAACCAGCGTTAAAATATTTGACTATCGCTTAAAAGCTACCATATTCCCCTTGCATCTACAAGAAAATTACCAATAAGATTGACATCTCGATATCTCGATTAACATGAAGCATATGGAGAATAGGCGTTTGTAAAATTAGATTGTACAAGAGTAGAGAAAGTCATGTGAGTGTAACACATCAGATTTTTCTACTACGTATAGTAAGTAGGGGAAGTATTGTATTCCACCCAAAATTTCGATACCCAGATTTCACCGGAAATACATGTTTTGAGGCCCCCTGAATCCAAAAAAAGCATTTTTGGAAACATGTCCGTGTGTGTCTGTGTGTCTGTGTGTGTGTGTGTGTGTGTGTGTGTGTGTGTGTGTGTCTGTGAACAGCATAACTCAGAAACGAACAGTCGGATAAACACCAAACTTGGTATTTGGGTTCAGTATCTTCCAAGGATGCGACACGAAGGTTTTCAAGAAAATCCCCCCACCCCAGAGTACCCTTTACATGGAACATTTTTCGAAAATTTTAATTTTCTCAAAAATGGCTCTAACGATTTTGATTAAAATGGCATATGTTTAACATATTTTTATGACAAATAAAATGTATATCTTGAATTTCCTGGGAATGTCTCCAAAAGTATTCTTTGTTGTGAAAGACTTTTGCATAACTGGTAAATCATAAGAGATAGACAAAATTTTACTACACAAAAAATGTAGATCGTGTTAAAATACACAATTTATATCATATACATTTTTTTTATTGAGTGAACCATTTTCGAGATATTACTTGTTATTCCCTTAAATTTTTCAATACTTTTCTCAAATGGGAATTCGTTATTCATTTTTACTTTCTCTACTACTTATAGTAAGTAGGGGAAGTATTGCATTCCACCCAAGAATTCGATACCGAGATTTCGCCGGAAATACATGTTTTGAGACCTCCTGAATCCAAAAAAATCATTTTTGGAAACATGTCCGTGTGTGTGTCTGTGTGTGTGTGTCTGTGTGTCTGTGTGTGTGTCTGTGAACAGCATAACTCAAAAACGAACAGTCGGATAAACACCAAACTTGGTATTTAGGTTCAGTATCTTCCAGAGATGCGACACGAAGGTTTTCAAGAAAATCCCCCCACCCCAGACTACCCTTTACATGGAACATTTTTCGAAAATTTTAATTTTCTCAAAAATGCCTCTAACGATTTTGATTAAAATATCATATGTTTAAGATAATGTCATGAGAAATGAAATGTATATCTCGAATTTTCTGGGAATGTCTCCAAAAGTATTCTTCATTGTGAACGACTTTTGCATAACTGGTAAACCATAAGAGATAGACAAAATGTTACTACACAAAAAATGTAGATCGCGTTAAAATACACAACTTATGTCATATACATTTCTTTTCTTGAGTGAACCGTTTTCGAGATATTGCTTGTTATTTCCTTAAATTTTCCAATACTTATACTTTTTCTCAAATTCGTTATTCATTTTTTACTTTCTCTACTACGTATAGTAAGTAGGGGAAGTATTGCATTCCACCCAAAATTCGATACCGAGATTTCACCGGAAATACATGTTTTGAGACCTCCTGAATCCAAAAAAAGCATTTTTGGAAACATGTCCGTGTGTGTGTCTGTGTGTGTGTGTCTGTGTGTCTGTGTGTATGTGTGTGTGTCTGTGAACAGCATAACTCAAAAAAGAACAGTCGGATAAACACCAAACTTGGTATTTAGGTTCAGTATCTTCCAGAGATGCGACACGAAGGTTTTCAAGAAAATCCCCCCACCCCAGACTACCCTTTACATGGAACATTTTTCGAAAATTTTAATTTTCTCAAAAATGGCTCTAACGATTTTGATTAAAATATCATATGTTTAAGATAATGTCATGAGAAATGAAATGTATATCTCGAATTTTCTGGGAATGTCTCCAAAAGTATTCTTCATTGTGAACGACTTTTGCATAACTGGTAAACCATAAGAGATAGACAAAATGTTACTACACAAAAAATGTAGATCGCGTTAAAATACACAACTTATGTCATATACATTTCTTTTGTTGAGTGAACCGTTTTGGAGATATTGCTTGTTATTTCCTTAAATTTTCCAATACTTATACTTTTTCTCAAATTCGTTATTCATATTTTTTATGTCCTGGACATGCAAAGAGAATGGAATGCGCCACATAGCAACCAGCGTTAAAATATTTGACTATCGCTTAAAAGCTACCATATTCCCCTTGCTTCTACAAGAAAATTACCAATAAGATTGACATCTCGATATCTCGATTAACATAAAGCATATGGAGAATAAGCGTTTGTAAAAATAGTTTGTACTAGAGTAGAGAAAGTCATGTGAGTGTAACACATCAGATTTTTTTGTCTTCGATATGCAAAGAATATTAATCTGTGGCAAAGCGAATGGTGCTGCACCTAGCAACCAGCTAATAAGAGATATGTATGTGCTTAAAGGCTACTGTATTTGTATATTGCCCTTGTAAATATATATTCCTCTTACATCTAGATACAAGAAAATTAGCAATAAGATAGAGTCTGCAAATGTTTATCTCGATTAACATGAAGCATATGGAGAATAAGCGTTTGTATAAATAGTTTGTACAAGAGTAGAGAAAGTCATGTGAGTGTAACACATCAGATTTTTTTTATTGTGGTATAAGCCGTTTCTGAGATATCGGTTATTAAAGGTTCGAATTGTTCATTTTTTGGTCATTCTCTTTAAAGTCCTTTCAACATCCAGTTGCTTCTCGCGATTGCATGGAAACACTATGGAATTTTAAGGCAAAATATATTGGCCAGCTCTTAAACATTTGACTATTGCTATTCTCTTTTTATCTATAACGAAATTTGTAGTGTAGGTAGATATTTCTGCAAATATTTGTTTGGATTAAAATATAGTAGACAGAAAAATAAGCTTGTGTAAAAATAATTTCTAAATCCAGTAAGAAACGATAGAGGGTAGAGCTAGTCATGTGAATGTATACATCACATATTTTTTCTTTAGTTCTACTGCGATTCGGAATTTTTAGGCAACAATTGGATTGGTAATTATTTATTTTAGCATCCAGTGATCATTTGTTTTAAATCAAGCATAATGTGTACTAAATAATACCCTACTGATGTTTTTTGAGGCAAAATCTTAGTTTCGGAAATAAATAACTAAAAACAACTCGCCTTATCCTTGCACCTCATTACACCTTCTATCTAATTGTCTCCCATTTACCTCCCCTTACTCTTTAAGCCCTTTCACCACATTTTCATTCTGATATTAAGAGCCTGTAGCCACTTTGGTCTCACCTGGAGGGGTACGAAGATGGCCGATGATCAGTCCTCGAGGATCTCAGCCGTTTTGTCATGTTATGATCCCACGCTTCCAATTGAGTTTCTCTATTCACCTTTGTAGTTTAAATCCATCTATAAAACAAGTTTTTTGCAAGATGTATAGTTTTTTTTAAGGAAATCATAACCCAGCGAGATGACTCAGCGGTGAAGCTTGAGGTTCGCATTCGGGAGGTCCCGGTTTCGATTCCCGTCGACCGGCCACTCTGACCTTGGGCTTTTCATAGTTTTCCCTGGTCAGTAGGCGAATGCTGGGGTGGTCTCTCATCCACCACGATTTCCTTTCCTTCATTCATCGCCCTCAGGGAGCTCCAGCAGTGGGACGGGTCTTAGAGCTTGGAGTTCTTAGGGACTTCCGCGCGTTTCTGGCGTCCTGTAGACTCCTGTGGTTCCTTCACTTCATCCCTTCCTCCTGGGGTGGTAGCCACAATAGATCTATGTAGGTCGCAGTGCGCGAGGTGTCCCCCCCTACGTTAAAATAAATATTTTGTTTGTTAACGACGCTGTCAACTGCCAGGATCATATCAGTGCCGCCGGTGTGCCGGAATTTCGTACTGCAGCAGTAAAAATACTGATATGGGGCTATAGCTTTCAAGCACGCTTAAAAACCATCGGTCTGGGCCGGGTTTTAACCCGCGAACTTGGGATCAGAAGGCCAACGAACAACTAACTGAGCCACCCAGACTGCCGAACACCCTCCATTGTACAACCTAACCAACCTAACCTAACCTAATCTAAGGAAACCGTTTAAAAAAACCTGGTTTGTCATTTAATATGCTTATTTTGTGAGAAACTATCCATTTGAATACATATAACAATTTATGAAACAAACCAAAAGTGCGTGAGGAATTGAAAAACGAACCCTAAGAATATTGACACCAATTTTGTTGATTTCAAGCTGATCATTTCAAGTGAAACTGAGTAGTGATTCGTGTGAAATGTAGTTTGACATTTCAGGTAACGACAATTTTAGTTTTTTTATAGAGCATAACATACTGAAAGAACTAGTCACTTGTTAGAATTGTAAGCAAGAAGATATCCTTATCTGTCGGTGCAGACCTTAACTACCAAGGAATGCAAGTGGAGTCCGGTTGGAAGAAATCTGAACGCTCAGTGAAGAACAATATAAGGTTGGGGAACCCATAATATCTTAATAGTAAACATATTAGATTTCAGAGAAGTAAACTAAGGCTGGTTCAAATCCATTGCCTTGAGATCATCCTTTGTCTTCCTGTGTGTTCTTCTGGAGGACTAACCGTGATGCATGCGGATTATAATAGGTTTCTCTTAAGTTTTAGTTGTTCATTAATTAATTAATTCATTTGAGAGATCTGCAGAACTATATTGTTCCTTTTAAGGAGGAAAAGGACAGATTTCTTTCCTTAAAAATACAACAATCAATTTAATACAAATAATACAATTAAATACGACGATATCCTAATTGAAATTTATAAAGTTTTCACTCAGTTTCCGAATAGAAAGATGAATAATAAATTTTTTTGACCAATTAAGTTTTGTCCGGTTAAAACGTACAAAAACGTCGTTAGAAATGAAACTTAGTTTGCTCAGAGGCGTCTTTATCAGGCTCGAGGTTCTTTTACGTGCCGTAAATCTACGACACGGGACCCACGTCTTTACTTCCCTTCCGAAGGTAGGATTTTACGCCCGAAAATATTCCATCACCCTCCGCGGGTTTGAATCCACGTCTTCGGAAACTAGAGGCTAGAATGGTACCCCTAAACCATGGAGGACGACAAAACGTCGTTAGGTTATTACTTAACACATATTAAACAAGAATTGAAACAAAATATTGAGTCTTTTTTGAAAAAATAAAAATCAACGACAAATTTTCCTTGTAAAGAGTAGCTAGGTATAGGTAGGCGACATGAAGATTTTCGGGAGCCGAAGAAGAAACGAAAGTGAACGTTATTATGTTCGTGTTTCTGTTAAAACAGATAATTACAGGTGAGAGGATTAAACAAGTTTGAAATTGGTTCTATTTTCCTTCTTCCTCAGGAGTCAGTCCCTGCTAGCAGTTACGTCTACTGAAGACATTTTGCTGCCGAATAAAACTGTCACGCCTGTTGCGAACTTGGCCGCAAAGAAGCAGCAAGATGCAGCAAGGCGTATATATCAGGCATTGTTACTAAATGCATGGCGTCGGCGGCGTCTACAGGCAGTCGACCTAACTGAGAAGCTGGAAAATCTGAAAACTCAGGTATGCAGCAAATAAGAACCTGTCGCTATCTAAAACCTGTCGCTGTTATAAAATAAATAAAACCCTTACGTGTTGCATTCACAAGACTTTTTACGAGGGCTGTCCCAGAAGTACCCAACCTAACAAAGAAAAAAAAACATCTTTATTTCTCTACATAGTCTCCTTTCAGCTCGATACACTTTTCCCAGCGATGTTCAATAGCTTCGATACCCTGTATATAGTGAGAACCGTCGAGTTCTGGAAATAGACATCAACTGCAAACACCACCTCTTCATTGTTGGCAAATCTTTTACCACCAAGCCATTTCTTCAACTTTGGAAACACAAAATACTCAGAAGGGTGAATAGGGTGCACGAGGCAGTAATTCGAACTTTAACTCATTGATTTTGGCCATGGCAATAATGGATGTGTGAACTTGTGCATTGTTTTATGAAACAAAACCTTCTTTTTCGCTAAATGCGGCCGTTTTTGCTTGATTTCATCATTCAAATGCTGCAATAAGTTTGCATAATACTCGTCATTGATTTCTATTCCTTTTTGAAGATAATTAATGAAAATTATCCCACGCGTATCCCAAAAAACTGACGCCATGACTTTGCCTGCAGATGGAACTGTCTTCACCTTCTTTGGAGCCGATTCTCCCCTTTCAATCCACTGTTTTGACTGTTCCTTCGTCTCAGGTGTGAAGTGATGGACCCATGTTTCATCCATGGTTATGAATCGACAAAACACTAGGTTTTATTGCAGCGAAACATCGCCAAACACTCGACTGAAACATCCTCACGACGCTGCTTTTGTTCAATTGTGAGTATACGCGGCACCCATCTTGAGCGCAGCTTTCTCATGTTAAATTTTCGGTTAGTGTGCGATGTACAGCATTTTTTGAAATGCCTACGATGTCTGCTAGCTCGCACGCTTTCAGTCGACGGTCATCCAATACCATTTTGTGGATTTTCTTCACAATTTCTGGCGTGGTCACCTCATTTGGTCGACCATTACTATGTTCGTCTTGGCAGCTCCTACGGCCTCGCTTAAACTCTGCCACCCAATATTTTACTGTTGTAAACGAAGGAGCAGACTCCCCCAGAGTTGAATCTGGCTCAGCTTTAACATTAGTTGGACTAAGATCTTTCAAATGAAAGTATTGTATCGCATAACGATGTTTACAAATTCTCTGAGAGAGTTCACTATTGATGGCTGCCAAACAATTACTAAACAACGTACATCGTCAAATTTCAAACTTAAACTTTATAAGGTTGGTACTTTCTATCATAGTCATTTGTTTGAAACAACAACCCCTATATATACGTCAGGTTGGGTACTTCTGGGACTGCCCTCGTATACTCCTTCTATAACCTATTCTTACAAAAGCTTATTCTTCTATCTACTTCTTGTTAATTCAGGTAAACGTTCAATTTACATTTATACATTTCGTAGTACGATACAGTAGGTAAAGCGATAGACAGATTTTTAGAGCGTGTCGCTGAGATGGCTTTGAAATTACATGTTCTTTGTATGGCCAAGAGACAGAGAGAGAGAGAGAGAGAGAGAGAGAAAGAGAGAGAGAGAGAAAGAGAGAAAGAGAGAGAGAAAGAGAGAGAGAGAGAGAGAGAGAGAAAGAGAGAGAGAGAAAGAGAGAGAAAGAGAGAGAAAGAGAGAGAGAGAGAGAGAGAGGGGGGAGAATGAACTCATTTGAGAAAACTATAAATATTTGAAAATTCTAACCGATATCAAGCAATATCTCGGAAATGGTTAATAGATGGCAGATTGTGTTACAAGGGATAAAATAAAACCACTTTTAACACGTGTGGAATATACTACTTTTTAGACAGCGCTCAGCTTTGTAAAATATCAATACTGAAACTAACAGAGATTACGTTTAGAATGTGGTATTTGAAACAAGAGAAATGACATTAAAAATCTGATGTGTTACACTCACATGACTTTCTCTACTCTTGTACAAACTATTTTTACAAACGCTTATTCTCCATCTACTTCATGTTAATCGAGATAAACATTTGCAGACTCTATCTTATTGCTAATTTTCTTGTAGATGTAAGGGGAATATATATTTACAAGGGCAGTATCGAAATACAGTAGCCTTTAAGCACATACATATCTCTTAATAGCTGGTTGCTAGGTGCAGGACCATTCTCCATGCCACAGATTAATACTTTTGCATATCCAAGACAAAAAAATGAATAACGAATTCCTATTTGAGAAAATAAGTATTGAAAAATTTAAGGGAATAACAAGCAATATCTCGAAAATGGTTCACTGAACAACAAAAATGTATATGACATAAATTGTGTATTTTAGCGCGATCTACATTTTTTGTGTAGTAAAATTTTGTCTATCTCTTATGGTTTACCAGTTATGCAAAAGTCTTTCACAATGAAGAATACTTTTGGAGACACTCCCAGAAAATTCAAGATATACATTTCAGTTGTCATGAAAATATCTTAAACATATAATGTCTTAATCAAAATCGTTAGAGCCATTTTTAGGAAAATTAAAATTTTCGAAAAATGTTCCATGTAAAGGGTAATCTGGAGTAGGGAGATTTTCTTGAAAACCTTCGTGTCGAATCTCTGGAAGATACGGAACCTAAATACCAAGTTTGATGGTTATCCGACTGTTCGTTTCTGAGTTATGCTGTTCACAGACACACACACACACACACACACACACACACACACACACACACACACACACGGACATGTTTCCAAAAATGCTTTTTTAGGATTCAGGGGTCTCAAAACATGTATTTCCGGTGAAATCTCGGTATCGAATTTTTGGGAGCATTACAATACTTCCCCTACTTACTATACGTAGTAGAGAAAGTAAAAAGCGAGATGTCAGATGTTTTGATTCCCTAACAGTCATTTTCAGTGGAATTATTTTCAGTATGTTTTGCCTTACACCAGGCAATGAAGCGATTAAATGCTATACCGTCAACTGGGGTGAGATTGGTCCTGCAGGGTGAGATTGTTCCATTTTGGGTAATTTTAATCATATTTTTCCTGCCTCAATATCAGTGGGGAAACTTGGATTGTGTGGGTTCTCATGTGTTAAAGAACATATGTTGGCTACACTGAAACAACTACAGGAGTTTCAAGAAGACTCCTCTAGGGGCAGCAAAATAAAACCATATTTTGGGGCATACCTTTATTTCTATATGTCCTACCTTACATACTGCAGAGGTGACATTGATCCAGAGCAGAATATATACCTACAGTGTATTCACAATGTGGACCAAAGTCACCCCAAGTCTGGGTGAGATTGTTCCACATTTTTCAAAATTTTTGTTTCAAAATGCAATTGGTACATACTTTGTTTATTAATATGAGGTCATTCCTGCATTAGTTAATAACATATACCTGACCTTTTATAAGCCTTTCCTCGGCTTCCAGTATAGAAATATAAAAAACAGCAAGTGGACCAATCTCACCCAGATTGTCGGTATCATATTGCTTTTTGGATTTTTTGAGTAAGTAGTTCTAGTGTTATTCTTTCTGCTGCTTCTATAATTTCCACTTCTGTTCCAGCTTCTTCTGAACTCGTCAGAATTTCCGCCATTAAATATTTTTGTAGGTTATCGTAGATAAAAGCATAAGGATTTAGATCAAAGACAGCAGAATGCTGTCAGTATAATGTATAGGTTAATTCTACAACGAATTACGATAAATTGAAGTATGTGAATAGATAATGCGAGCGCCATGAGAAATTAGTCATGTAAAAGGCATAATGAAAGGTAAAACCTAATTAAACCAAGTCGAGTTATTAAACATGTGCAAATAAAAAGGGTAATTGCCATGTGATTGGACTTGAAACCAAAGTTGGTCACTAGTGCGATAATATAAAGCTTTTAGTTCGTGTGTTCTGTGTCAGAGGTTCCACTTTTAGACCATGCTGTCTAAAGAAAAAAATCTGATGTGTTATACTCGCATGACTTTCTCTACTCTTGTGCAAACTATTTTTACAAACTCTTATTCTCCATCTACTTCATGTTAATCGAGATAAACATTTGCAGACTCTATCTTATTGCTAATTTTCTTGTAGATGTAAGCGGAATATATATTTGCAAGGGCCAAATAGAAATACATTAGCCTTTAAGCACATACATATCTCTTAATAGCTGGTTGCTAAGTGCAGCACCATTCCCTTTGCCACAGATTATAACTCTCTGCATATCCAAGACCAAAAATGAATAACGAATTCCCGTTTTAGAAAACAAGTATTGAAAAATTTAAGGGAATGACAAGGAATATCTCGAAAATGGTTCACTCAACAAAAAAATGTATATGACAAATTGTGTATTTTAACGCGATCTACATTTTTTGTGTAGTAAAATTTTGTCTATCTCTTATGGTTTACCAGTTTACCAAAAGTCGTTCACAATGAAGAATACTTTTGGAGACATTCCCAGAAAATTCAAGATATACATTTCATTCGTCATAAAAATATCTTATAATATGATATTTTAATCAAAATCGTTAGAGCCATTTTTGAGAAAATTAAACGTTTCGAAAAATCTTCCATGTAAAGGGTAATCTGGGGTGGGGGATTTTCTTGAAAACCTTCGTGTCGCATCTCTGGAAGATACTGAACCTAAATACCAAGTTTGGTGTTTATCAGACTGTTCGTTTCTGAGTTATGCTGTTTACAGACAGACACACATACAGACACACACGGACATGTTTGCAAAAATGCTTTTTTTGGACTCGGGGAGTCTCAAAACATGTATTTCTGGTGAAATCTCGGTATCGAATTTTTGGGTGGAATACAATACTTTCCCTACTTACTGTACGTAGTAGAGAAGGTAAAAATATTTGACTAATTGTGTGCTTTAGTGAGATGTATGTTTTATGTGTAGTAAGATTTTGTCTATCTCTTACGGTTTACCAGTTATACAAAAATCATTCAGAATGAGGGGGACTTCAAAGGGTTGTTATCCCCAAAAATTTATTATATACATTTTATTTATATATAAAATTAAAGTATTCTAATTAAAGTCTTTAGCCATTTTAAGCAAAACAAAAAAATAACGGAAGAACAGCTTGAGGCGGGGGGAGTTTCTTGAAAATCTTCGTATCGTATTCTTGAAAGATACTGAATTAAGCACAAAGTTTGGTATTTAACTGACATTTCGTGTTTATTTTTTGTTTTTCAGAAAGAAAACTTTCACCTTCACATGGCGTTTTTAAGGACGCTCCTAGACACAGAAAGGAAAAGGGTAACCCAGTACAACACTGCAGCACAACAGTTGGCTTTAGAAGTGGAGGAGTTCAAAAGACAGCGCGAAGAGATTAAAAAGGTACGCATCATTTTGGATAGACTGTTCCAGCTGTCCGGTCATGGAGGTATTAGAGGTAATAAGGTGGCGGGCATGCTCGCAATCAGACGCTCGGGTCTTAATTTTATATGACCCCGGCTCTTTTGTGGCATGTCTGCTAGAAATATCAAGTATGAGATAACCCAACTAACAAGTAGGGCTCATCTTCAACCATCATCGTAGTTACTGAATGGCAAGTGTAGTTAATATCAGATTTTAAATTAGGACTAATCGTCTTAAATATAGTCCTATTTGCAGATGATCAGGTCGTTCTGGTAGATACCGAAGACAAGATTAAGTTAGCTTTCTATCAAAGTACTTATACAACAATATCAAAGTACTTATAACTATTTCAGCAGAGAAAACAAAAGTGATGGCCTTTATTGGTAAATACAGACACTCGATCAAAAATACTCCTAAGAAACGAAACACTTGAACAAGTGAAATATTTAAACTATCTCGGATGTGATATTTCATATGAATATGAACGAAGATTTATAACAAAACGTATGTACGAAGAGTGTTTTTCAATTAAGTAAAGTTTTAATATTTTATCGCTGCAGCGCTGCAGTGGCGATTTTTTGAATGCGCGACCACCTTCTCCGTTCATAAGGAAGCCAGACGCAGCTGTGAGCGATCGTCACCTTGTCTTTTCCTGTTGTTAGAGCGTTTTGAAATATCCAAAACAGTCGAACGAACCCGCCGACTGTGAAGTCAGATCAGTGATTTGTTTTTTGAATGCGAGAAACGTTACGCCAGCAAACATTCATCGTCAATTGTGTGAGGTTTATGGGGAAACAATAATGAGTGACAATGCCCGGCCACACACAGCCAAACAAACCCAAGATCTGATCGCATAATTTTGTTGGGAACAATTCGACCACCCTCCCTACTGTTCGGATTTGGCATCGAGCGATTTTCATCTGTTTCTTCGTCTGAAAACGTTTCAACGATGATGATGATGATGATGTGAAACAAGAAGTGCAGACTTGACTTTCATCACAGGCGGCATCATTCTTTGACGAAGGCATACAAAAGCTGGTTTCCCGTTACGAAAAGTCACTGAATAACGGCGGTGACCATGTGCAGAAGCAGTGTAAGGCAATAAATAATAATAAAATATTTGGAAAATAATGTTCTGTTATTATTTTTTAAATCAATAGTTACTTTAAAAGCACGCCTCGTAAATTTCAACATTGTTATACACCGGGGTGAGACCAAAAGGTTTTGCATCTAAATATTAAATTTAGTTACTCCGGCATAAACATTGGGGGCGGTAGACTCTGAGGCAACGAGAGGACCAGGAACCTAGCTGAACAAATCTAAAGCAGCCGTGGGATATTCATAACAATATACACTTAATTTCACATATACTGTGGTTTATTGTATAGTTACCTTGGTGTCACTACATCGTTCACAACAGATTACAGGCAAACATTGGAGGGATATGCTCCACACTCACGAAAACACGCATTCTACACACAACAACCACTCGCCCTGAAGAGACACACAAGACTGACCCACGCTACTGACTAGGAGGAAGGGGTAGAAATGACACGCCGGACGAAATTCAAACTACCAATCAAAATGATTAGTTCAACAATGTCTTGCTACACAGTAATGATGTGTCCGACGCGACAATGCACACACATACACGCTACAATGTATGTGCTACTATAAAACGAAAATTGAAAAACAAAATAAGAAAATATATGATATTAACATTTTATATAACTATGACAATGCCTATTATATCTTATGGAGCCGAGACCTGGGCCATGAATGGGAACGATAGAAGAATAATTAAAACGACCGAAATGAAATTTTTGAGGCACGTAGCTGGTTGTAGTGTTAAAGATCACATTAAAGCTGAAACAGTAAGAGAAAACTTAAAAATATTTCATTTAAATGACAAATCAGGGAATATAAACTAAAAGGCGAACATCGTATCTCTCGATTGCCAGAGAAAAGACCGACAAAACAGGCCTTGCAATACAAACCAGAGGGGTTGGACGTAGACGCGGGGAAGATCCCTTCTGAGCCGAAATAGGCCTATAGCCTGTCAGCAGAGTGATGTTATTTTGAATTTAACGGGATATAAACTCAGAGGTGTTGTTGGCTGTTTTATGGACCATAACATACTGCGTAGACAATTACACGTAATGGGCCTTATACAAAAACCCTTTATGCAGGAAATGTGGAAGAGAAAATGAAACTCAGCATATACTATGCGAGTGCGAAGGTTTTGCCATGTGCAGATACGTATCCTTAGGCGCATTTTTCTTGGAACCTAAGGATATAGGAAGAGCAAATATCAAGGACGTGGTCCGTTTTATCGGGACCATTGGGTTTGACTGAAAACCCAGTTTAAGAGGTACAAAGGGCTCTAAAAGTCTATGTGTAGGCTTCAAAAGGGACACTCATTTCATCATCATCATCATCATCATCATCATCATCATCGTCGTCATAAAACCTCCTTTTTGCTTCCAGATTGTTTCTCTCGAATGTAGATGTCAACTGCCGGACTATTGGCAATACAGTCATTTGCCCTCTTGCACTCCCTGGACATGACTGCCTCAGCAAATACTTACACAAAATTGGATTGGATTGTTGTGCAATAAGGAGAAATAAATGAATATGGAATATTTATTAATCTGTGAACAGCTTAAATCGCACCCAGACTTGAGCTCAAGATATTGGGAAACAAGTAGAATTGGCTTTGTTGCTAAATTCTAATCATTAGACACACACACTATACCGAGCCATTTTGTATGTGCGCCGTCGAAAATTGGGTGACTGATTTTGAGTGATTCCTTTAGTGCACTTAAGAGTCTTCGTGAGCTGTACAACTACCATTCCATTGTACAGCGCATCCAGAATACCCTCCACATTTTTCGTGCCTCTGGCGTGAATGTGGAGTGTACGTGGATTCCTGGCCATGTTGGCTTGCTGGGAAATGAATTCGCGGAATTTGCAGCAAAGGCGGCAATCAGAACACCCAGTGTTGCAATACTCGTGTAACGTCGGAATACTTTAGGCTTGTTGCGCGGAGAGCGGTGCTATCGTGCTGGAGCGAAGAGTGGTTAGCTGTCCGCGGAAATAAGCTTATAGTACTAAGGACATTCCGACAAACTGGACAATTTCCTGTACATTTCGTCGCGAGGAAGTGATTTTGACTCGGTTACAAATTGGCTACTGCAATTTTGCGCAGGTTACCTTTTTTATGGGGGGCCCCTGCCCCTCTTTGTCCATTGTGAGCTAAAATCTGTCGGTCCATCACATGTTGGAGCGTATTGCTCTAGCACATCTTCGGAACTCTCTACAACTGCCGGTCAGTATTGCAGAGGTCTTAGTGGACGATAACCGAGCGGCAGGAAAGGTTTTTAAGCTTTTATCAAAGGTAAACGTTCAAATTAGGATGTAGTCAAATTGATGTAAAGTTCTTCGTACCTCTCACCTTAGTTTTGTATATTCATTTTTATTTCTGACTTCTGCTATGCTCTGGCCTTTGCCATGATCTTGTTTCTATGGGCGCTAATGACCTTGAGGTTAAATCATAATCAACACACACATACACATCTTACACTCCAATGTCTCATGAATATTTTCAAGATGGGCTACTGAAGTACGTATTTTAAGATGATTTTAATCCATTTATTACTTTCTCTACTACGTATAGTAAGTAGGGAAAGTATTGTATTCCACCCAAAATTTCGATACCGAGATTTCACCGGAAATACATGTTTTGAGACTCACTGAATCCAAAAAAAGCATTTTTGGAAACATGTCCGTGTGTGTGTCTGTGTGTCTGTGAACAGCATAACTCAAAAACGAAGAGTCGGATAAACACCAAACTTGGTATTTAGGTTCAGTATCTTTCAGAGATGCGACACGAAGGTTTTCAAGAAAATCCCCCCACCCCAGACTACCCTTTACATGGAAGATTTTTCGAAAATTTTAATTTTCTCAAAAACGGCTCTAACGATTTTGATTAAAAATCATATGTTTAAGATATTGTCATGACAAATAAAATGTATATCTCGAATTTTCTGGGAATGTCTCCAAAAGTATTCTTCATTATGAACGACTTTTTCATAACTGGTAAACCATAAGAGATAGACAAAATTTTACTACACGAAAAATGTAGATCGCGTTAAAATACACAAGTTATGTCATATACATTTCTTTTGTTGAGTGAACCGTTTGCGAGATATTGCTTGTTATTCCCTTAAATTTTCCAATACTTATACTTTTTCTCAAATTCGTTATTCATTTTTTTATGTCCTGACATGCAAAGAGAATGGAATGCGCCACATAGCAACCAGCGTTAAAATATTTGACTATCGCTTAAAGGCTACCAATTCCCCTTGCATCTACAAGAAAATTAGCAATAAGATTGACATCTTGATATCTCCATTAACATGAAGTAGATGGAGAATAAGCGTTTGTAAAAATAGTTTGTACAAGAGAAGAGAAAGTCATGTGAGTGTAACACATCAGATTTTTTTTATAAGCCACATAAATGGCAATTCGGCGATTGGTACATATATTCCAATTTTGTGCAACCAAGCAACCATGAACTCTAATCAATCTGAATGCGGCTACAGAAAATTTTCGTGGTAGATCAGGAATCAGATTCGCTTTTGGGTCAGAATGTTCCATTTCTTTTCTTGCGTTTCTGATGTAAGGTTTTTATCCTATTAATATGTATATGTTACTTTAATTACTCGTTTTACAGAATGAAATAGGATTTAGATACAAGTCTAAAAGTCTAAAACTCGTACTACCCTTTAAAGAAAAAATACATTGGTGTATTCATTTCCTCAAATTCCACAGTCAGACGTATCCATTGGAAGATTTCTCTTTTGGTTGGAAGAGCATCTTACTGATTTCAATTATTTGAGGAGAGTAATTAGACATTATTGATTAAATAGCCGAATAAGAATGACAATAGGACTGCATTTTGAAACTTGTAGATATGATATAAATTTCCAAGAAGTTAATTTGTAGCTCTAACTTCTTCTTTAACATTTGTAGTCCCATAACCCATATGCCTATAATGTGAGATAACAGAGTAGGTAACTCCTGTATCGCACTTTATTATCCGGAATTCATGGATCCTTTTGTACCTATATATGAAGGATATATAGTTTTGACTTCTCTAAAGCCAGTAAACTTATTATTTCTGTATTTGTTAGTTGGACGATTCCTCTCTTAGGTTTAAATTATGCTGTATGTTTAACAGACTTAACGGCTGTAGGCGCGCTTTTACTGCAGAGATGCAAACGCGCTCTCGCACGTTACGAAAACCCATGTGCGGAGAATGGCGGAGATTAGGTCTACAGTCCCATACAAATAATGCGCCAGTAAGAGGTAAAACATAACATTGATCTTACCTTTTATCAATGCATATATTGAAAATGATGTGCAGCTATCGGGATGCAAAGGTCACAATCGCTTAGTAAATTCTGAAACATCTTCTGCAACACACTATCGTAATTTCACTGAATATCTCCTGATTTCATTCTCAAGTTCTTGAAGAGAGTGTGGATTGTTTACATACACTTTATTTTAAATCGCCCATACCTTAAGATAAAAATCCATTTATACGTTGCTAGACACTATAACATACCATTGTAAACAATGGCTTTACTGCAACTCCGTGTTTTCAACAAGATATGAAAAAGAGCGACCTACCGGCCGGTAAGGTATGCGCGGCGACTGATTTTCTTTCCGTGAGGGAGTGGTCGGTTCTCCCCTAAACGCGTGCGATACGTCCGCTAGAATGCCGTCAGGTTTGAAATGGTCCGCACTGAATAAGATGTTAACATTTCACGCAGTATGCGAGTACTAAATGAATAAAATTATACTTTAAGTATGCGGTGCATTTCTAGAACAGCGCCAATCTTTTCTTGTTAGTCTCTTTAAAGGTAGGACCTAATTAATAACCTAAATGGCTAATAACCTAAACAACGAATAATTAAATGCTCGTATAATTAGCCTAATTAATATAAACATAACTAATAAATATAATTAATAATATAATATACTGTAACTTTATCCAGTTATCAACTGTCACTTTTCTCAGTTCTCACTGTCGCTGTTTCGTTTTTATGTAGTTCATCTTCACTGGCAGTTCACTTCACTGATGTTACTTTACTAAGGTGAACTAACTCAATTCTCTTTCACTTCACTTCCCTCGTGACATAGCCTCTTCACAGCGGATGGTTCACTTCATCGGAAGTCGAACACAAGGCCTCCACAGCCGTCGCTCCACAGTAGCACACTCTGCGCGTCAGAACAGTCGTCACCAACCCGCTCGGAGAATCGCTCTTGATGTCGCACCAGAAACGCAGTTGCTAACTCGCTCGCACATCGACTGACCTCGCAACTGACTCCTCTAGCGAGAGCGCTCGCTTATATAGTCAGTGAAATCTTTCCACAAGGTTCTAGAATTATTTCGACACACTTTTTGGAGGAAGAGAGAGAAGAAGCTTCTAATTATGTACCGTTAGTGCGCCCGGTGTTTACGCTGGCAAGCGGCCGTTATCGTGTTTACACTGACCGTCCGGCGCCGACCTCCCGATAATCTGGGCCATACGTCACAATATAATTAATATTATCACTGCGTCAGTTGTCACTAATTGTCGGTGTGCAAAGTTTGAACACTTGCGAATATAAGAACAGGGCGCCAACGTAATAGATAATTAGAACTAACCTTCCCAATGCATGTAACAGGTGCATATTTGCGGAGAAGTCGATTATGAATGGAACCTAACAACCCGAATAATAGCAGATCCTAGTGACATCCTATAATGGTAAAGAAGTGCAAAAGTTGCCTTAAGTAACCTCTCGTATATTGTAACTTCTATATCATTGATCAGTTAACAATAAATGCCATCCCAATGCGCAAAATTGACTTTTCATTTTGCATTCTATATGCTCATCGATATGCATTTCCATTCTTGTTCCAGGGGTATTGTGAACTAAAATGTTGTATGCTGTTTTACTCCCTAATAAAGGGAGTTACCGTTCTCGGGTTATTGTGAACCAATCTTTGTACTTGTTAAGCACGTCTACATTCTAGCAGATAAGCACGTATTAATGAAAGGGGTGGCACATTTCAGGAGAAGAAATCGCTAGAGAAGGAGATTGAGCATCTAGAGGAAACAGTCGAGGACTTGAATACAAAATACAACAATTATAAGAATGACCTGCAAGCAAGCCGCACAGAAGCCACTCTTATGGAGTCTCAGCTGACTAAAGAGAGGGAGAAATTGGTGAAATTGCGTGAGGACAAGAAAATACTCATTGAAAAGGTAAGTTACTTTGTGCGTGACTAATTTGGCAACCCATGGAAATTGCATTCCCTGGTGGATAAGGGATTCAAAGTCTCGTTGGCTTAAGGCAATTTTCATAATTGTAAACTAAATAATATACGAAGCAAAAACTAAGGTTTTATAACATATTCATTTAATCATAAAAAGTAAAAAAGTGGTTCTTTAAACACATATATCCACTAAATGAGTGGACACATTTTATACCGATGGATCCCTCCCAGACAGTGAAGTAAGAGCTGGAGGAAAAGGAATATGCAATTTTTACTTTCTCTACCATACACATAGTAGGTAGAGAAGGTATTTCAAAAGAAATGTACCAGAACAATGTTCAAAATGGGAAAACGTGAGTCCTCGAAGGAAGTCTTCAAAGGAGAAAAAATGTTTACTGTAGTGTCTTTGTACATATATAAAGTAATCTGTCTGACAGAACTGCACAAACCTAAAACAAATAGTGAAATACATAGTCATGACACAAGGTGTAAATTGTACTTGCACCAAAATAGTTATAACTTAAAATCTATAAACAAATATTCTTTTATATTTGGTTTATATATGCACAACTGACTACCAACTGAAGTAAAACGTGAAAACAACAGCATTAGATTCAAACAGAGTGTAAAAAATATCTTTCAAACAATCCTGTATGTAATATTAATGATTTTGTTCTTTATACTTAACAGTGCTTGAAACAGCTTGCATACAATATTCATGCTGTAACCTTTCAACAAAATGTAAACAACCATGTATATTTTCTAGTCTGCGAATAGCTGAACTGAAAAACGAAACGTCGGATAAATACCACACTTGGTATTTAAGGTTAGTACCCTACAAAATGCGACACGCACATTTTCAGGAAAATCCTCCCACCCCAAACTACTCTTTACATGGACTTTTTTCGGAATTGTTGATTTCCTCAAAAATGGCTCTAACAATTTGATTAAAATATCATACATTAAAGATATATACATGACAAATAAAATGTATATTTTGAATTTTCTGGGAATAGCCTGTGAAGTCCTCTTCATTCAGAAGGAATTTTGTATAATCTTCTATAACTCGTAAACGTTAAGCAATAGACGAAAACGTACTGCATAAACAATGTAGATCCTTTTTAAAACACAGTTTATTTCAAGTAACCTTTTGTGACATCACCATTTCCGAGATAACCGTTATTAACGATTCGGATTGTTCAATACTTAATCATTTTTTTCAGGTCCTGTTGATTTTCAATTGTTTCTCGCGATGTCATAGCATTATAAGGCCAGCGTGTAGCGTCCAGTTCTAAAATATTTGGCTATCATTGTTTCTATAACGAAATGTGTAATGGAGCTATTTCCGGGAAGGTTTATCTGGATTGAGATGAAGTATATAGGAAAATGAACTTTCGTAAGAATAATTTGTATACCACCAATAAGTGATAGAGGGTAGAGGAAGTCATGTGAATGTAACATCAGATTTCCACTTTCTCTACTACTTACCTATAGTAAGTAGAGAAGCATTGCTTTACTCCCAAAAAATACGACAGAGAGATTTCACTGGAAATATACGTTTTGAGGTCCAATAAATAAAAAACATACTACTATACAAAAAATGTATATCTGTTTAAACACAGAATTTATTTCAAGTAACTTATTTGTGGTATCAGCAATTTTCGAGATATCCGTTATTGGTTTAAATTTTTCAATATTTGTCTTTTTAAAGTGTTGCGGGTTTTCAGTTGTTTCTTGTGATGTCGTGGAAAGGTAAAGGCACGTATTACAAAATGAAATTGAGATTTTATTTATGGACGCTCTAACTACTATGGTCCTTAATGCCCCATTCTATATTGGGCGTGAAATTTTGCTCAGAGGCCTCTATCAGGCTTGAGGTTCTTTTAGGTCACGGGACCACCGACTTTACTGCCCTTCCGAAGGAAACCTTGCTAAGGATTTTTACGCCCTAAAAAATGAACCCGCGACTTCGGGAAGTAGAGGCTCCCATGGTACTCCTAGACCACAGAGGATGACAGGCACATATTACGGAGGGACCCCCCGAAACCGGGGCAGAGCATGCATGTAGCCAATGTGGCCCTTTATACTTCGAATGTAACCCCTTAGAGGAAGCGATTGGTGGAGGGACCCGAAGGGTGAACAGAATCCGTGGAGACGATGTGGACAAGCTTGCTCGGGGTCCCTAACGTTTCTAGATCGAACAAATACGCTGCCTCATAAGGCCTAACCCTCGGAGTATCTGAATTAGCAATTAAATTATTCAGGTTGAAGAGGAATTCATAACCTATTCTCAGACAATTCAAGATGTACACTTTATTATTATGCAAATATTTCAAACATGTGGATTTTAAGGTAAACCGTTAGAGCCATTTTTGGGAAAAACAGAAATAACAAAAATTTGCCATGTAACGTATAGTTTACGGTGGGGGAATTTTATTTTCCATTTATATGCCGCCTTTTAACATCTAAGGTCATAGCGGCGTCCTTGCCTTTGCAAAATTGCTCATTGGCAACGATGTTCACTCGTTCACTATTGATATGATCTGTGGGTTTGTTTACGTTGGGTTTTCTTTATAAAAGTTATATTCACACACACACATTTACAATCTCACTCACACTTACAGACTCTAGCGAGGATGGGGAATGATTCTGACTAAGAAAAATTACCACCCTCCACCCGGGAATCGAACCCGGGACCTCAGTATTTGGAACCGAGCATGCTAACCACCAGACCACAGAGGAGTAGAGGGGGATTTTCTTGAAAAGTCTTCCTGTAGCATCCTTGGAAGGTACTGAAGTTTGGTATTTATCCAACATTTTATTTTTGAGTTATACATTCATAGACACGCCACACGGACCTTTATCTAAAATACGTTTTTTTTAGGATTCAGAGAATCTCAAAGCCTGCATTTCCCATGAAATTTCTAGTACAAGATGTATTGCATTCCACACAAAAAATCGATATTCAGATTTCTGTAGAAATACGCGCTTTGAAGTCTCCTGAATAAAACAAATCTTATTCGTCTCATTCACACAACTTTCTCTACTCCTATCCTTTATTAGTGGGTATACAAATTATTCTTACCATAGTTAATTTTGTTTATCTACTTCATTTTAATGGAGATAAACCGCTGAGGAAATAGAGCGATAGTTAATAAACGGGAGTTGAAAAGAATTATAAAATATTGAAGAAGTCGAACCATTAATAACGTTATCTCGAAAATGGCTAATGTCACGAAAAAAATTATCTGAAATAAATTTTGAAAAATTAAATTGAGTTTTATCTATGGACGCTCTTTAACTGCTGTGATCCTTAGCATCCCATTCTATATTGGGCATGAAAGACCGGAAATTTTGCTCAGAGGCCTCTTTATCAGGCTTGAGGTTCTTTTACGTGCCTAAATCTACGACACGGGACCACCGGCTTTACTTCTCTTCCGAAGGAACCAATGCTAAGAATCTTTACTCCGAAAAAATCCATCGCCCTCCGCCGGATTTGAACCCGCGACCTCGGGAACTAGAGCGAGCATGGTAACCACTACACCACGGAGGACAACGAAATAAATTATGCTTTTAAAGAGATCTGTACTTCTGATTTGATTAAAGCATCATATGTTTAAGATATTTCATGGCAAATAAAATGTATGTCTCGTCTCTTCTGGGAATAGCTTGTGAAGTTATCTTCATTCGGAAGGAGCTTTGTATAATCTTATTTAATTGATAAACGTTAAATGATAGACGGAAGTGCACTACACAAAATATGTAGATCTCTTTAAAACACGAAATTGATTTCATATAACGTTTTTCGTGACATTCAGCCTTTTCGAGATATCTGTTATGAATGATTCGATTTGTTCAATACTTTGTCATTCTTTTCATTCATACTTTCATTCTTGAATTTTCTGGCAATAGTCCCTGAAGTCCTCTTCATTCTGAATGACTTTTGCGTAACTGGTAAACCGTAAGAGACAGACAAAAATTTACTGCGGAAAAAATGTAAATCTAGTTAAAGCATACAAATCATGTCAAATACATACATAGTGCGGAGTCAACCATTTCCAGATACCCCTTGCTATTGGTTTGGATATTAAAATACTCTTGCTTTTCTCAAATGGGAAGTGGATTTCGTTTTTTATTTTCTCCTTGTCAAGCAAATAGAATTTCAAAGCCATCACATGGCGACCAGCTCTTAAAATATTTTACAGCTTAAGCCTCTTGAATTTTCCTGTTCCCATTGTGTCTACAAGAAAATATGTAATAAATGGATTTCTACAAATATTTATCTCGATTAACATGAAGTAGATAGTGAAATAAGTTTTTACTTTCTCTACCACGTACATAGAGAAGGTATTGCATTTTACCCAAAAATGATATACCGAGGTTTCATTAGAAATATGTTTTGAGGCACCTGAATTAAAAAAAATAATTTTTAGAAAAAGATCGGTGTGTGTGTGTTATGAACAGCATAAATTAAAAACGAAAAGTCGAATAAATATCAAACTTCGTATTTGGATTCAGTATTTTCTAAAATATACGACATGAAGATGTCCAAGAAAGCCTCCCTACCCCAAACTACCCTTTATATGGAAGATTTTTCGAAATGTTTGATTTCCTAAGAAATTGCTCTAACGATTTTGATTAAAATACCAGGTATTTACATAACAAATAAAATATATATCTTGAATTTTCTGGGAATAGCCTCTGAAGTCGTCATCATTCGGAAGGAATTTTGTGCAAGCCTGTATAACTGGTAAACGTCAAATGATAAGACGAAAATGTACTGCACAAAAATTTTAGTTCTCTTTAAAACACATAACTTATGTCAAATAACTTTTTGTGGCATAAGCCATTTGTGAAATATCTGTTATTGATGGTTCAAATTGTTCATTACTTGGCAACTCTTTTAAAGTCTGTCTACATTCAGCTATTTTTCACGATTGCATGGAAACAGTATGGCATCTTAAGGCCAGCATATAGCGTCCAGTTCTTAAAAAATTAACTATCGCTGTTTCCTTTGTATCTATAACGAAATGTGTTTACCGCGATTAAAATGAAGTAGATAAAAAATTAACTTTCGTAAGTATAATTTTTATATCCCTAATAAACGATTGGAGGTAGAGAAAACTGTGTGAATGTAACACATCAGAACTTTTTAATGTATTTTTGGTATCTCGGTCATTCTTCCAAGCATTTAATTCCGATGTTGAAATATCACATGGAAGCGAAGGTTGCAGAAACGCTACAAGGGGTGCAAAGTTAAATATGTTCCGAGTCCCCCAAGCAGACTTGATGGCACCTCACGAAGGCGGTGTTACCGTATCTGTAGGGCCCCAGGTTGGCGGGAACCCGCGGTCTCACCACCGGAGGACATTTTCCGGGCGCCGGCTAAGCAAAGGGAGAGAGCGATGACTCAACCGCCTCCGATCGATCTCCACACACCCCCCAGGAGACGCAGGCCGACAGCCACCACCACTGACGCACCAAGTTTTACCCCTCATGCCGGCGATGACTCATTCATACAGTAGTGGTTGTATCGCGCGGTTCGTCATTGATTCTTACTTCCTGGAAATTCTGCTCTCGCTTCCCAGGGATGCTGAGTCCCGCCTACGTTATTCATTCTTCTTTCTTAATGCAGCAGAGGGTGTGTGTGCTTTATTTAGGCGTTGCCAACTAGCCACTGGTAGCAAACTTTTGTTGTTCGCGTTTTACTTCTGACACACAATTTGATATGAGGAATAAGTTAATTGTAATCAAAACAACACTCCTTGCAAGCATTGGTAATACCTGACCGATTAGCACCAGCTCGCGCGGACTGGTTATTGTTATTAATTATTATTATTAAATATCAAATACAGGCAAAGGAACACTATTTTATAATTACATTAGGTTATAGTTTAAGAATAAATAAGAAAAAAATTCTGATGTCATGCATTCACATGACTTTCTCTATCTTTTATATTTTATTAGTGGGTATCAATCTATCCTTATGAAAGACTAATACTTTCTCTACCACGTACCTAGTAGGTAGTGAAGATATTACATTCCACCCAAAAATTCGATACAGAGATTTCACCGAAACTACATGTTTTTAGACGCCCTGAATCCAAATACATCCTTGGAAACGTGTCCGTGTGCACGTCTGTGAAAGCGTAACTCAAAAACGAAAAATCGAATAAATGCCAATCTGGGTATTTGAGTTAAAATAATAATAATAATAATAATAATAATAATAATAATAATAATAATAATAATAATAATAATAATAATAATCTTTATTGTACTAAGCCATGTACAAGTAAAGCACAAGTAATATGACCAGTATTCAGCCCTGGCTCTTTACCAGTCATATTCATATTACAATACTTCCTTTTATCTACTTACTTTACTTCCCATTTCTTTAATCCTATTTGCTGATCTGTTCACTGACCAAATCCATTTGTTTTTAACTTTACTCAAGTATTGACCTATACTCTTACCATCTTTTTGAATCATTTCAATTATAGCAATATTTCTATCTACCTTAAACCATTTCTTTTTAATAAACTCTTTTCTCCAAATTTCTGTACCTTTGCACTTAAATATTACATGTTCGACATCTTCATTTCCACCACATATGGGACATTGATTTTGAGTATACCCTTCCTTAAGCCTCTTACCCTCCATGCTCCTGTTCTTACCCATGCAATGCTTTCTCGCTCGTCCTTATTTGCATTATCTACATATTTTTCTCTTTCCCATGTGTTTTTATTGGTATATAAAAACTAAGGATCTCTTTTCGAATATCATGCTAAATATGTATTGTATTTCTATATCATCTAATCTCCTTGTTACCACTTTCCAAAAGTTATTCACATTATTTTCCCTACTTCTCCATATCTCTCCAAACCCATTGCTCTAAAAATTGTACCTCACACTATTTATCCATCCAATATTCCCTAAATTTTTTTCTTGGTATTCTAAGCATTGTCTTACCACATTTTCTTTATCCAAATTTAAAATCTTAAACCAATATTTCATTGCCCTTTCCATTATCTTTCCCTTGCTTGCCACCCTGACCATTTCTATTGGAGCTACCTGTATTGCAACTGCGTTTGGTAGCCCTAGCATTTCTCTACAAAACATCCTATGTACCTCATCTATACTTTTCCATTCTCCATCAAATCCCCTTATTTCAATACCGAACATCATTTTGGCCTCTAATCACCAAACTGTATACTTTCTCAATCCATTTAATATTGATGCAAGGTGGTCTATGTATTTGAGTTAAGTATCTTAGAGATGCCATACAAATATTTTCAAGAAAATATCACCACCCCAACTACCCTTTACATAGAAGATGTTTTGAAAATTTTGATGTTCTAAAAAATGGCTCTAACGATTTTGATTAAAATACGGTATAATAAAGATGTTTACAATGGCAAATAATATATATATATATATATATGGAATTTTCTGGTAATATCCTAGGAAATCCTCTTCATTCGGAAGGAATTCTGTATAATCTTGTATAAATAATAAACATTAAGCGATAGACCAAAACGTACTGAACAAAAAATGTAGATCCCCTTAAAACACACAATTTATATAAAATAAGTTTTTGTAGTATAAACTATTTCCAAAATATCCGTTATTAATGGTTCGAGTTGTTCGTTACTAGGTCATTATTTTAACGTCCTGTCAACATTCAGTTGCTTTTCACAATTGCATGGAAACGTTATAGAATTTTAAGGCCAGCATATAGCGACCAGTTCTTAAACATTTGTCTATCATTATTCCCTTTGTATCTATGACGAAATGTGTAATGTAGCTATTTATGCAAAGGTTTATGTGAATTAAAATGAAGTAGATAGAAAAGCTTTAGTTAGAATAATTTGTATAACCACTAATAAGCGATAGAGGGTAGAGAAAGTCATTGAAGGTATCGTATAGGTATTTTTATACTATGAGTAAGACAAACCAAGAGAAGAATAATCAAACCTCTCGACGACTTTATCCCGTAGGAAATACTATTACTTCCAAGATTAATTTGCAATAAAACGAATAATTGCACTGATTCCGTGCACCATGTGATTCAACACTATAACCATAAAATTCGTGTCATATGCCCAAAGAACCATAAAGCATGCTTATATCCGTAGGTTCTGCTATGCAACAGAATCAGTTGCTAGCCTACCTACTGGAAACAGATATGTAGTTTTTATTGAAGAAAACAGCAGAAGCTTGGGATTAACCTAAGAACAAAATACTTCCAATCGACAGTGTCGTTCTCCGCGGTGTAGTGGCTCTCTAGCTCCTGAGGTCGCGGGTTCAAACCCGGCGGAGGGCGATGGATTTTTTTCCGTCGTAAAGATTCTTAGCATGGCTTCCTTCGGAAGCGAAGTAAAGACGGTGGTCCCGTGTCGTAGATTTGCGGCACGTAAAAGAACCTCAAGCCTAATAAAGAGGCCTCTGGACAAAATTTCCAATGTTTCACGCCCAATATAGAATGGGACGCTAAGGACCACAGCAGTTAAAGAGCGTCCATAAATAAAACTTAATTCTTCTATTCTGTGAACAGTTAGTACTGCTAATTCGGGGCATTACCAGCCAGATAAAATCCAGCTTATAAGAACGGATCTTTAAATTTTATACGATTACTTCCTTAGATTTTTGCTTATGTTTTTTTTTTGTAAATCAGGAACCTGAAAATCCAACGCCCTTAGTTAAGTGTTGATTTGCCTATTCTATGCGCCAACAGCGTAACTAAAAAACGAAAAGTCAGTTAAATACCAAACTTGGTATTTAAGTTCAGCATCTTCCAAGGATTCCACACGAAGATTTTCAAGAAAATCACCTTCTCCAGCTAGCCTTTACATGGAACATTTTTCGGGAATTTTGATTTTCTAAAAAATGACTAACCATTTTGATTAAAATGCCATATATTAAAGATATTTACATGACAAATAAAATATATATATTGAATTTTCTGGGAAAAGCCTAGGAAGTTCTCTTCATTCAGAGGAAATTTTGTATAACCTTGTATAATTGGTAAACGTTAAGCGATAGACGAAAAACATACCACACAAAAAATGTAGATATTTTTAAAACACACAATTTATTTAAAATAAGTCTTTTTTTGCATAAGCCGTTTCTGAGATATCCGTTATTAAAGGTACGAATTGTGCAATACTTGTCATTCTTTTTAAGTTACATCGATTTTCAGTTGATTCTGGCGTTTGCATGGAAACAGTATGGAATTTTAAGGTCGGCATATAGCGTCCAGTTATTAAACGTTTGACTATAATTGTTCTGTTTGTGTCTATACGAAATGTGTAATGTAGCTAGTTTGGCAAAGTTTTATTTGGATTAAAATGTGGTAAATAAAAAAAAAGCTTTACTAAGAATAAATTGGATAGAAGGTATGGAAAGTCGTGTTAATTTATCACATCAGATTTTTTATAAGCCTCCCAGGAAGGGGCATCAGCCGTCTTTCCAATTGCCACGGAGAAATCTTTACACAAAGCAAATTCCACCGTCCCGCGCAACGCACCTACCGCCGTCGCCTGGTCCTTCTATCCTGAAACAAATGAAAGGAAATGATGGGCCGGAATTTCTGGTAGAAGAGGAACCATTCCAGCATTAGCCTACCGAGCTGGGAAAATCGGGAAAAGACAAAAGCCAGAGTGGCCGGCCCCACAGGAATCGAACCCGGGACCTCCGAATGCGAGTCACAAGTTGCGCGGAGCCATCTCGTTCGGTCGATATGTACAATAGTGCTATATATCTCCTGGTGGTAATTCGTAGAAATGTGGGAACTTCGCTACAAGGTTATTTATTACTTTGGCTAATTTTGAAGCAGTATTGTAATCTTATCGCACATCACATTTTTCTCTTTCTGGGACACGCAAGGCTTGTAGTTGCCTATGGCACCTTTTATTTTTCTCATGTATACGTTTCCCTCACTTCCAGACGCATACACAAACAGCAGCCTTTTCCTATCCTCATCTATCTCTTCCTCATATATCGTATCTTAAGGTATAACTCTCTTTTCTCACCCCCATTAATATAACCCCATTCTGCCTTTCTGTTCCTCTGAAGCTTTCTAAAGGTAAACCAGCGCTGTAAATGTCTTCTGCCATCGAATATGAAGAAACAATTTTTGATCAAAAATACTTAAAGTTTGTTACTTTCTCTACTACCCACCTAGTAGGTAGAGAAGGTATTGCGTTCCATCCAAAACTTCTATTCCAGATTTTACCGAAAAAAATCTGATGTGTTACCCTCACATGACTTTCTCTACTCTTGTACAAACTATTTTTACAAACTCTTATTCTCCATCTATTTCATATTAATCGAGATAAACATTTGCAGAAACGATCTTTTGACATGCAAAGAGAATTAAATTTTACACATAGCGACCAGTTCTAAAAATATTTGACTATCGCTTAAGGCCTACTATGTTCCCCTTGTTTTGTATTTGCAAGGGCAATGTAGAAATACAGTAGCCTTTAAGCATATACATATCTCTTAATAGCTGGTTTCTAGGTGCAGCTCCATTCCCTTTGCCACAGATTAATACTCTTTGCATATCCAAGACAAAAAATGAATAACCAATTCCCATTCGAGAAAATAAGTATTGAAAAGTTTAAGGCAATAACAAGCAATATCTCGAAAATGGTTCACTCAACAAAAAAATTGTATATGACACAAATTGTGTATTTTAACGCGATATACATTTTCTGTGTACTAAAATTTTGTCTATCTCTTATGGTTTACCAGTTATGCAAAAGTCGTTCACAATGAATAATTTTGGAGACATTTCCAGAAAATTCAAGATATACATTTTATTTGTCATGAAAATATCTTAAACATATGACATTTTAATCAAAATCGTTACAGCTATTTTTGAAAAAATTAAAATTTTCGAAAAATGTTCCATATAAAGGGTAATCTGGGGTGGGGGGATTTTCTGAAAAACCTTCGTGTCGCATCTCTGGAAGATACTGAACCTAAATACCAAGTTTGGTGTTTCGTTTCTGTGTTATGATGTTCACACACACACACACACGGACATGTTTCCAAAAATGCGTTTTTTGGATTCAGGGGGTTTCAAAACATACTTCCGTGAAATCTCGGTATCGAATTTTTGGATGGGATACAATACTTCCCCTACTTACTATACGTAGTAGAGAAAGTAAAAATATGTTTTGGGTCCCCCTGAATTAAAGAAAAGCATTTTTAGAAAAGGTCTGTGTAAACAGCATAACTCAAAAACGATAAAGTCGGATAAACACCAAACTTGATATTTAGGTTCAGTATATTCCAAAGATGCGACACGAGGATTTTCATGAAAATATCGCCACCCCAAACTACCATTTACATAGAAAATTTTTCAAAATGTCTTATTTTATAAAAAATGACTAAGGATTTTTATTAAAGTACCATATATTCAAGATATATATAAAATAAGATTTAAATTTTAAATTTTCTGGGAATAGCCTGTGAAGTCCACTACAGTCGGAAGGAATTTTGTATAATTTTGTACAACTGCTAAACGTTAAGCGATAGACGAAAAGTTACTGCACAAAAATTGTAGATATATTCAAAACACAATTTATTTAAAATAACTTTTTTTGTAACATCGGCCATTTACGAGATATCCAGTATTAATGGTTAGTATTGTGCATCACTTGGTCATTCTTTAAAGTCCTGTCAACATTCAGTTGTTTCTCGCGATTGCATGGAATTTTAAGGCCAGCATATGGCGACCAATTCTTAAACACTTGGCTGTCGCTATTCCGCTTGTATCTATAACGAAATGTGTAATGTAGCTACTTCCGGAAAGGTTCGATTAATATGAAGTAGATAGGTAAATAAACTTTCGTAAGAATAATTTGTATGCCCATTAGTAAACGATAGAGGGCAGAGAAAGTCATGTGAATGTAACACATCAGATTTTTGTTTCAGTATAATAGTATATTGCGATGAGGGTGAGAAGTGCATTATTGCTGCAGAATCGAGGAGTAGTTTGAAAAGACGATATGAAGTCGAGTCTATTATTTCCGAAATTCTTTTATGTATTTCACATGCATGTATTGCACACTTTCTTGCACGATCGTGTGTTTTATTATACTGAATAAATAATTATTAATTTAAAAAACGATTTCTAATGAACTAACAATTGGCACCTCGGATTACCTGGAACGCAATACCGCTGTAACTAATAGGGTGGCTTAGTAAGATACTGTAATTACCGAGAGAGATACCTCCGGGTAAAGTGCGAGGCTCGAATTTGGGAGCTCCAGGTTCGAATCCCGTCAGGTTTTTTCGTGTTTCCCCGGGTCGGTAGACGGATGCTGGTGTGGCTCACCTTCTACCACGAATTTCCTGCCCCCATAATTATCTTTCGTCTGTTTCACTTCATCTGCTTCAGGGTTGTAGGCGGTTGGCATGTTACGGCAGGACGGTGGAATTTATGCTCTGGAAGGGTTTCTCCCTGGCGTTTGGCGGGACTACTAGGGCCGCCTTCCTTCCTGGAGCTGTCTCGTCTACACCCGGAGCTAGAGTTGTCAAGGACATGCATTTTACTCGCTCGTTTCATATGGTACATAATGAGACTCGCTAGTTTTTCCGAGTCCAATTCGTTTGAAAGGCAGCAACGAATATACCTATGGTCGAGCTTCTGGTTCATGTGCCCTCTCGTGGGAAACTGGCATTTACTCGTTCGAGAGTGCACATCATAGCGTTGTCAGTCACTGCTTCAGTGCATTAGGGCATACGAATGACAATATCATGTACAATGTTAGTGGTTTTCGACTTTTTTTCTATCTACTATTACGGTCAAAACTTATTTTATACACTATGTTATAAAAATTCCATTTTTTCACGTTTTATTCTGTCATTACACCTAAGCAAAACATAGGTAAATTAAAATATGCTCCAAAATAAATGTCATAAGTTTTAATACAATATCATTCAGAATTTCTGTGAGATGAGATAATATATATTCAAAAAGAAGCAACATACATTAAATACTTATTTCTGATGAACAACGACAGATGGCGACACATACGATACATCACTGAATAGAGAAAAGTTCAAAATTTTATTTTATGTGTACAAAAGGAGCACCATTTGTTATGCGAGGACGACCAGTGCTTTTCCGTTTACATACGCAACCATCTTCTACGAATTTATTGTATCAACTATAATTTTTTTATGACGAGGCAGCTCGTTGTTGAACCTGCAACGAAATACACGCTGCAATGAAACAATGGATTCACTCTTTGCATACTGCAGCACACAAAATGACTTTTCCTGTGGCGTCGCCATTTTCTCGTAAACAAACATAGTGCCACTGTAGGCACTGAATGGAACTAATAGGTGGGGTTAAAACTTTTAACTTTCCTCTATTCAATGATGTGTCGTATGTGTCGACATCTATTGTCGTTCATTAGAAATAAATATTTTAAATCTGTTCCTTCTTTTTTGAATAACCCTGTATATACATACAGATGCACAAATTAAATAATGTTTATTCTTTTAACTCTTATAAATTGCACACTTTCATTAAAGTAAACTGTGCTATTGCCAACCTTTTAACAGAAATTAAGGTTAATCAACAAAAAAGTTGTTGCTTTACTTGCTTGAATGCTATATACAATGGTTATTCTTAAAAAAATGAGTTTTGTTTTAACGAGATACAAATTATTGAACTTGAGAATAAACTTGGTAATGAAATAAATCTCTAACGGAAAACTAACGATACTCGACAGCACCTTAGTGCTATAAATATGTAGTACAAAGTTTCAAATAGAATACATATAAAACCAAAGAAAGTTTTCTTAAAAGTAAATTTAAGAATACTTCAACATTTCTTATTATTAAGATATTATTATTTCGTTCTCTCGACAATAATGCCAAAGGGCTTCTTTACATCCACTTCTTACGGTCGTATGTTTTGATAAATTTCATTTAATTTTTGGAAGCAATTTTCACTTGTACCATGCAACTCTATACCGGAATATTACGCGAACTCGGCCTTCGGTAACAACGTCGGTGAAGCAAAGAGACTGAGCTTTCGCCTTGCGCCTGGTCACACTGGGCGTTTGAACAGGAAATGATATACATACTCATTCGGTATACGAAAAGGAATGGACTGAGAGCGGGTCACCGTTCGAGTTCTGGTATAGCCAACTCGCCCGAATCATTGTGTTCGAAGGCACGAATTAATGATCGTCCTCCGTGGTCCTCCATGCTAGGGGTACCTCTAGTTCCTGAGATCGCGGGTTCAAACCCGGAGGAGCGCGATAGATCCTTAGCATGGCTTCCTTCGGAAGAGAAGTAAAGCCGGTGGTCCCGTGTCGTAGATTTACGGCACGTAAAAAATCTCAAGCCTGATAAAGAGGCCTCTGAGAAACATTTCCGGTCTTTCACGCCCAGTATAGAATGGGAAGCTAAGAACCATAGTGGTTAAAGAGCGACCATAAATAAAACTCAGTTTAATTTAATTTTGTACATTTCCCCATTGCCTTGATTCTTACTCAGCTCTGATTCCTAGCCGTGATTGTCAAGAAAACACAGTGGCGGCCCCATCAAGCGCATTCATATCGTGGCCGACTACTATAAAACAATAGCAGCAACTGTTCCATTATTATCTTACACATGGATCGATTGTTAAAGGTAGTTAACCTCATATATAATATTAAATTAGATGCAGAAACACTAGCATTTATTAAGTATAGCGAAAGCAATAACTGTTTTTCTTCCATTTGGCAGTTACAGGCAGCAGAAGAAATGGTAACTGAGAAAGATGCGGTAATCGAGAGTTTACAGGAAAGCAAGAACTCCTTGGAGCATCAACTGCAGACTGAAAGCGAAATGTTTCGGTTAGCTGAGGCCGAGAACGAGGGTGCACGAAGGTGAGCATCTTCAGGAGTCAGCTTAGAGTAAAATGTCTTCTAACACAGAGCACACGAGCTAAAAGCTTTAGATTATAAGCTTCAGTGTGACCAACTATGGTTTCAAGTCCAATTACATGGCAATCATCCTATGTATTTACACACGTCTAATAACTCCATTGGTTTAATTAGGTTTTAACTTTCATTAAGTGCTTTTACATGATTAATTTCTCATAACGCTCGCATTATCACAATACAAATCGTCATACTTCAATTTATCGCAATTCGTTGTAGAGTTAACCTATACGTTATATTGGCAGCTTTCTTTGATCTAAAACGTTGCTCTTCTATCCAACCTACATAAATATTAAATACCGGAAATTATTAATTCAGAAGAAACTAAGAGAAGCAGCAGAAGGAATAGTACTAGAAGTAACTAACCAAAAAAAATTCAGAAGGCAATATGATATAACATTTAATCGCTTCAATGTCTGGTGTAAGGAAAAACTTGAACATAATTTCACTGCTAGCGAATCAACAAAACATCAAAGCATTTGACATCTTGCTTTTTAAAGTAATTTCTATTGTTTCATGAACACGTTATAAACGTGATCTCTGTTGGTTTAGGAATCAATATAATATTATTGATATTTTACAAATTTGAGCATTGTCTAAGAAATAGTATATGCCGCACGTATTAAAAGTGGTTTTAGTTTGCTCCTAGGATTGCATTTTAAAGTAATTTCTATTGTTTCATGAACACGTTATAAACGTGATCTCTGTTGGTTTAGGAATCAATATAATATTCTTGATATTTTACAAATTTGAGCGTTGTCTAAGAAATAGTATATGCCGCACGTATTAAAAGTGGTTTTAGTTTGCTCCTAGGATTGCATTTTAAAGTAATTTCTATTGTTTCATGAACACGTTATAAACGTGATCTCTGTTGGTTTAGGAATCAATATAATATTATTGATATTTTACAAATTTGAGCGTTGTCTAAGAAATAGTATATGCCGCACGTATTAAAAGTGGTTTTAGTTTGCTCCTAGGATTGCATTTTAAAGTAATTTCTATTGTTTCATGAACACGTTATAAACGTGATCTCTGTTGGTTTAGGAATCAATATAATATTCTTGATATTTTACAAATTTGAGCGTTGTCTAAGAAATAGTATATGCCGCACGTATTAAAAGTGGTTTTAGTTTGCTCCTAGGATTGCAAAACTCTTTTCAAAAGCCTTCGATTTACAAAATTCCTACTCCAAAAACTTTTGCTATTTGTATCATAATATACCATTTCCACAATCAGAGCTAAATTTGGTTTCTAGGTTACCAAAAATGAGAGAGAAATACCACATTTTCTCTTTAGGGAGAAGAGAGATATTAACAACTCTACTTCTACATGTTTTACAGCGATCTAACCTTAATGAATAATATACTAGTTACCTTAATCAACAAATACACGTCGGAGATATTGTGCCCATAACGTAGAAGACTTGTATTCCTTTCCTATTTCCGTAAAATAAACCAACAAGATGTTTTCTGAATACATTTGTACGTTCTTCAGTAAACAACATTTTTCCTAACAAACCATTAATTACTTCACTAGCAGCACACGTTATATCCTTTGGCTATTTAAAATTACCCATTTTTACTTTCTCTACTACGTACAGTAAGTAGGGGAAGTATTGTATTCCACCCAAAAATTCGATACCGAGATTTCACTGGAAATACATGTTTTGAGACACCCTGAATCCAAAAAAAACATTTTTGGAAACATGTCCGTGTGTGTGTGTCTGTGTGTGTGTGTGTGTGTGTGTGTGTGTGCGTGTGTGTCTGTCTGTCTGTCTGTCTGTGAACAGCATAACTCAGAAACGAACAGTCGGATAAACACCAAACTTGGTATTTAGGTTCAGTATCTTCCAGAGATGCGACACGAAGGTTTTCAAGAAAATCCTCCCACCCCAGATTACCCTTTACATGGAACATTTTTCGAAAAGTTTAATTTTCTCAAAAATGGCTCTAACGATTTTGATTAAAATATCATATGTTTAAGATATTTTTATGACAAATAAAATGTATATCTTGAATTTTCTGGGAATGTCTCCAAAAGTATTCTTCATTGTGAACGACTTTTGCATAACTGGTAAACCATAAGAGATATACAAAATTTTACTCCACAAAAAATGTAGATCGCGTTATAATACACAATTTATGTCATATACATTGTTTTTGTTGAGTGAACCATTTTCGAGATATTGCTTGTTATTCGCTTAAATTTTTCAATACTTATTTTCTAAAATGGGAATTCGTTATTCATTTTTTTGTCTTGGATATGCAAAGAATTATAATCTGTGGCAAAGGGAATGGTGCTGCACTTAGCAACCAGCTATTAAGAGATATGTATGTGCTTAAAGGCTACTGTTTTTCTATATTGCCCTTGTAAATATATTTTCCCCTTACATCTACAAGAAAATTAGCAATAAGATAGAGTCTGCAAATGTTTATCTCGATTAACATGAAGTAGATGGAGAATAAGCGTTTGTAAAAATAGTTTGTACAAGAGTAGAGAAAGTCATGTGAGTGTAACACATCAGATTTTTCATTTAAATTCACCATGTAAACAATGCAATCGATATAAACAACGGCGTTGCTACGCACATCTTTTCAATAATTCCAAATACCTTATCCTTGTCGATAATTCTAAAGCACCTCAATTAAATACTTAACACCGAAATTCAATAAAAATAAGAAAAATGCGACAATTTAGCTCTAGTCCAGGAAAAAAATGGTACATACACCATGGGACCGAAACAGATCTTTCCCTCAGTACATTTGTAGCCCTCAGGACAAAACCCTCGGACTCCAATTATGTAGGTACCTCGTGGAAAACATTTGTTTCTCTCCCTTAGTGTATAATATACTATCAAATTTTATTTGTCTTGGTTTCTAGAGAGAGGATGAAAACACTTAGTGATATTCTTTTCCCCGAGCAACGAAGATGCAAAAACAGCTGTGCACTATTAAATACATAATAATTAGGACCTTAACTTAGAATTACTCCATGCTGTGCTGATAATAGGCCACATTACAGTCCGTAACACCTGCTCACTTCTCTCCCAGGAAGATAATGCATCCAAGTGACTGTCTTGCTTATTGCTTCAACACGCCAAATAGTAACAAATGAAACACAGGGAGAGAAGCTAACGACTTATAACATATAAAGACACTCTCACCTGTGTCAGCTATAGTTGCCAAATATTACACGATTTATTTCCTACAATTTATAATTCAAAGATTGCATAACATGTTGTATCCAGCTCATGGATAAATTACTATTAAAGATGCTTGCAACTGCCAGAATCATATTAGCCGTAGCAATATTGTCACACAGTAGTTTGACATGTTAATAAACCTACATGTGATTAAATGCCATCATCCGGGCTGGAATCGAAAGTATAACTTTGAAAACAGAAAGCCAGCGTCACTCAGGCCAACGGAGTGCTTCAAGTAAACCAAAATTAAAACGCTTTTAAAAGAACTTGTAAAACATTTAATTATTTAAATTTTAGTGTCGTAAATTTAATTTATTAAACGTAGGTAGTAGCAACTTCACAAAAAATGTTACCTTGTATTTTCCATGTTCCTTTTTACCTTCTCTATCACGCATCTAGTAGGTAGAGAAGGTATTGCATTCTACCCAAAAATTCGATACCGAGATTTCAGCGGAAATAGGTCCTCTGAATCCAAAAGAAGCATTTTTTAAAAACAAAGGTCTTGTGTGTATTCAAAAATAAAAACCCAGACAAATACCAAATTTGGGATTTAAGTTCAATGTCTTCAAAAGATGCAGCAAAAAGATTTTCAAGAAAATTTCGTACAACAACTACCCTTTAAATGGAACATTTTTCGAAAATTTTGATTTTCTAATTTTTTGTTCTAGTTCTTAGCTTTCATCACTAGGAATATAGTTAAGATGATCACTAATAGCTTCTATAGTATTCTCTGAAATTTCATGTAATCCTTGTTAACTAAATTAAAGTTATTTCTACATACCTCCTTTTCTTGAGAACACCTCGAGCACGTTTGGATTTTACCTCTATGCTTTTTGCTTCATTGTTTCTGGTTGATCTTCCTTTTTCTCTCTGAAGAAAAAGATTGAGAGTAGAATTATCTAATACACTGCTGTCATTTTGAAGCTCAGCACAGAAAGTAACAGAAAACAAAGCTCCAAACTATGAGAAAATTGATTCTCATTTATACGAGGTGTAGTAACCTAAATTTACAAGACTTTAAGAAAATTTCACATATTATATTTCGAAACAACAAATGAAAAGTTATGCTAAAATGGAGCACAATTAAGCTGCTAAGCTCACTTTTTTATTTTAAAAGGGAAGGGAGAGAAATAAATGACTTATGTACTGCGAACAGCTGTGATCTATTGTGCTTCCTTTTATTTAATCCCCTAAAATCTTTGCCTTATTCACAAAAAAGTCTACAAATATCTTAATAGGAACTTCTTGAAATCCTTATATTACCCTAAGAACTGTAGAGCTTCACAGTCACACACCAAATGGGATACTGTTTCATATTGTCCATGAACAGCATAATTAAAAAACGAAAAATCGGATAAATACCAAACTTGGTATTTAAATTCAGAATATTTTCAAGAAAATACCCCCTGTCCCAAACTACTCTTTACATGGAGCATTTTTCAACATTTCTATTTTCTAAAAATGGCTCTAATGATTTTTTATTAAATTAAAATACCATATGTTAAAAGATTTTTACATGACAAATAAAATGCATATTTTGAATTTTCTGGGAATAGCCTGTGAAGCCTTCTTCATTCGAAAGGAATTTTGTATAATCTTGTATAACTGATAAACGTTAAGCGATAGACGAAAACGTACTGCACAAAAAACGTAGATCTCTTTAAAACAGACAGTTTATTTACAATAAATTTTTGTGGCATCAGCCATTTCCGAGGTATCCGTTAATAACAGTTCAATTTGTTACTTTGTCATTCGTTTAAGTCCAACGAATTTCGGTTGTTTCTGGCGATGTCATGGAAACAGTATGGAATTTTAAGGCAGCGTGTAGCGTCCAGTTCTTAAACATTTGACTATCGCTGTTCTCTTTGTATCTATAACGAAATCTATAATGTAGCTATTTCTTCAGAGGTTTATCTGGATTAAAATGAAGTAGATAGAAAAATAAACTTTCGTAAGAATAATTTGTATGCCCGCTAATAAACCATACAGGGTAGAGGGAATCATGTGAATGTAACATAGACCTTTTTTCCTTCCTCGTGATCATGCAAAGAGCATGACATTTCAAAGCCGCCACATAACGATGGACTGTATAAAAATTATCAACAGTAGTAGCACAAGTGCTGATAGTTTTCCAACGATTTAATTCAGGTTAACTAATGCTTCTTTTCATGATAATTATTTCGAGACCGATGGTTTTGGTTTGAAAAATAAAATTAAATTGTTGTGTACAAGAGCTACTCCACTTGATAATAACACGAAAAGTTTATTTATTATAACTTAATTTAGCGGCAGCCTTGTGGATGATGAATGCTTGTGAAAAGGAAATAATGCATATCTCTTTGTCACTCACTGAGCCGTCAACTTTATAATTTCTCTGTCTCTGCACAGGGTTTCGAAAGTTGGTTCAACACCATACTCTTGTTCTTCGTATTTTCAGGAGTTAACTTGTCTACAGCTGCTCTTATATTAGCAATATTTTGACTACCAAAGCACGCCATATTTAAATTGTAATTATGTAGTCACGGCCTACGTGATCTCAAAGAATGCATTCCTATAAATTAAAAACAAGTGCATTGCGATGAAATACTATCAGTGTAATTATCGAAGGTGCGTTACTATCAGCGTAGTACGGTTTTAAATGTCACGTGTCTAGCATACTCTACTAGTGCGATGGCTCAGGCGGTAACGTCGTGGCCCGCAATCGGGAGGTGCCGGGTTCAAACCTCGTGGACCATCAAGGTAAATACCGGATTGTATATTTAATACCACGACCCAAAATCTAAAGCAATAGTAAAGATGAAAAATAGGTGATAATAGCGATCCACAGATCATGAAAGCAGTTAGACTGGACGGCATCTAATGCCATCTGCACAGCACGAAATTGAAACTGAGTTTTATTTATGGACGCTCTTTAACTACTATGGTTCTTAGTGTCCCATTCTATATTGGGCGTGAAAGACCGGGAATTTTGCTCAGAGACCTCTTATCAGGCTTGAGGTTCTTTTACGTGCCGTAAATCTACGACATGGAACCACCGGCTTTACTTCCCTTCCGAAGGAAGCCGTGCTAAGGATATTTACGCCCGAAAAAATCCATCGCCCTCCGCCGGGTTGAACCCGCGACCTCGGGAACTAGAGGCTAGCATGGTACCACTAGTCCACGGAGGACGACGCAGAAGATCCAGTATGCGCTAGGGTCTCTGTGGACACGTGACGAAGCATGACGGCATGATTACAGGGATGAGCCATAGAAGGTTAACTGTCCGTCTTTCTGTGTGAGGGCGGCGGTTAGACTTGACGGCAACCTAATGCCATTTGCTCGGCACGAAGCGGGTGGTTACAGGGATGAGACCTAGAAGGCTAACTATCCGCCTTTCTGTGTGAAGGCGGCGGTTAGACCCTAATGTCATCTGCACGGCACGAATCAGAAGATCCGGTAAATATGCGCTAGGGTCCTTGTGGACACGACGAAGCGGGTGGTTACACGGATGAGACCTAGAAGGCTAACTGACCACCTTTCTTAAGTGTTGCCAACATATTATTCGTTTCCCCGTCATACCAACAACCAAAAATCCGCCAAAATCCGTCAAAATAAAAATTAGACACTCCGTATTTTCATGTAAAATTAAACACATCAAGAAAACTTATTTTAAATATGCCACTCGTTTGTTTGCTCGTTGGCTCAACAAACCAGAAAAAATAAAAACTACGCAGTATTTTCAGCAGATTTAAGCATATTTGCTTACTGATGTACTTTTCACACTGACAGAACTAATTGTGTTTCTGAGGTGGAAGTCACATGCGCTGATGATAAATAACGTTCAGTTCATTTAAATTATTGAAAACGCTAATACCATATATAAGGGAACTGAGGAAAGTAGGCTTGAGGAATCTCTCATATGGATGCTAAACCTTATGTTATTATTTATACTTTACGCTCCAGGTCTAACCGTATAAACATATTATTCGGTATACAGATGGGAAATAACCTGGATGTTAGCAAGTTTATGCTGCAATAACCTAATATGTAACTCAGACATCATGATGAAACACTCATGCACATTACAGTAACTTGTGAGGCCATACAAAAAATTCGTAAATATATCATGGTCCATGCAGGGAAATAAAATAAGACTTGCATGCGTAAGAATTGTTTAAAAGAAAATGCAACAATTTTTAAAAATAAAAACTAGCCATTATAATCAGTCAAAATGACTCATAACTACTCCGTCATCCGCCAAATACGTTTTTTTCCCGTCGTACTACTTAAAAATCCGTCAGATTGGCAACCTGTTTCTATATGAGAGCGGCAGTTAGACTGGACGGATTGCCATCTGCACGGCACGAAGCAGAAGATCCAGTTTGTTTGCACTAGGGTCTCTGTGGACATGACGAAGTGGGTGGTTACAGGGATGAGACCTAGAAGACTAACTGTCCACCACGAATCAATCTAACAGTTATCCACTAACAGATCCGTCGCGATATGACCAAGTAATTAAAGCGACGTAAAATAAATAAGAGTAATAATAATAAGAGTAATAATAATAATAATAATAAGAGTAATAATAATAATAATAATAAGAGTAATAATAATAATAATCTACTTGCCACTGGCTAATAGAATAGTGAGTGCTATTATCGCTTTAGTCTATTATACTTTTCTTATGCCTACAACGAAATATGAAAATGTGTAATGAATGTTTATCTCTATTATCAAGAAGTAGATAAAATAATAAGCTTTTGTAAGAATAGTTTGTAGAAGAGTGATTAGAGAAAGTCATGTGAACACAATACAAAAGATTTTTTTTGGTTGAATTTGATACCCGAAACCAGTAATCGCATTTTAAGTTTTTTGTTTGTGTTCGAAGGGAAGAGACGGTTGGCAAACTGCCCTATTTACCCGGAGTCAAGTCGTTTACTTCGTAACTGACCTTTGACATCGCTTCTCTCTTGGCAGAAGCGACGCGTGCTCCACATACACCTAGAGCATGCAGTGAAAATCAGATATTGCATTGCAATTCATTATTTTATAGAAAAGCTTGGAGAGGAACGAAATATTTAAGATTGTTTGTTCTTTTCCGCGATTTGTGTTCGTTACTTGAAAGTGGAAAGCTCCGTTTCACATGTAGATTCGATCGCATTGCAAATTTTAGAAGAGGCACAAGTTTATGTAGTGGCCCTTTTACGAAGGTTTCAAATTTTACTTTCTCTACTACGTATAGTAAGTAGTGGAAGAATTGTATTCCATCCAAAATTTCGATATCGAGATTTCACCGTAAATATGTTTTGAGGATCCCTGGACTCAAAAAAAGAATTTTTAGATAATGGCCCGTGTGAGCGTATATGTGAACTCAAAACCGAAAAGTCGGATGAATACCAAATTTGGTATTTAAGTTCAGTATCTTCCAAAGATGCAATACGAAGATTTTAAAGAAAATCCCCCGTCCCAAATTACTCTTTACACGGAACAGTTTTAGAAATTTTTGATTTTCTAAAAAAAATGGCTTTAACGATTTTGATTTAAATACCGCATATTAAGATATTTACATGACAAAATGTATATCTTGAATTTTCTGGGAATACCCTATGAAGTTCCTCTTCATTCGAAGAAATTTTGTATAATTTTGTATAACTGGTAAACGTTAAGCGATAGACAAAAAGTCTACACAAACACAAAATTTATTCAAATAGCATTTTTGTGGCATAAGCTATTTCTGAGATACCCATTATTAATGGTTTGAATTGATCTAAACTTTTGTCATTATTTTTTAATTCCTGTCGATTTTCAGTTGATTCTTGCGATTGCATGAAAAGAGTATGGAATTTTAGGGCCAGCATACAGCGTCCAGTTATTAAACATATGACTATCGCTATTCTCTTTGTAACTACATAACAAAATGTTAATGTAGCTATTTCAGCAAAGATTTATTTGGATTAAAATGAAATCAGAAGGAAAATAAGCTTTGGTAAGAATATTTTGTATAACAACTAATAAATGATATAGGGTAGGGAAGGTAATGTAAATGTAACAGTTTGTTTCTGTTACAGAAGAAAGCAATGTTCAAAATAGTACATCTAAGTTGCACAGAGGGGCGAGGGAGAAGGTTGGAGAGAGTGACAGAATGGAAAAAGAAAGATGGAGAAAGAGGAAAAATAAAGAGCGGGAAGAGAGGGAGGCTGAGGAAGACAGAAATAGTGTGGAAGTGGGAAAGAGAAGTAGAAAAGGAAGACTTTTTTGCATTTAAGGCAATAATACGAGCAGAGCTGCGGATTCTGCAAATATTACAGAGTGGGCTGAATTTGATGGGACACATTTCAAATGCATATTTCTAGGCATGGGTGAGGCACATTCATAAAACAGAATGCAACATAATGCGATTGTTCGCGAAACGACAACATTGCACGGAAAAGGCCCAAGGGGCCATTCACAATGAAAATTAAGCAGTAACATAATGACGTATAACTTAAACATAAAATTAACGTCATTCACAACGACAAACCGAAACAGCCAACTGTGAGAGAGTGTGAAACAGCTCAACTAATATAGCGGGCTGTGAAGCGACCACCGGAAGTGCACACGACAAAAGAGGTTATGTACGTGTATCAGCATGAACAAGAACCTATCGTCACAATTTGTTTTGCTGCGATTTCTGTAGATATTCCAGTGATTCCTGACCTATGATCTTACACATAAAGGCAGTCAGGAAGTCAAAACGCAGCACAAACAGGTTGCACTTTATTTTCACAGTGCAGTACCTTTGAATACATGGCTTCCGTGATGTCAAATACAGGCAAGCAACGTTCAGCGATGTTTTAACTAGTGGGTGGGGGAGCCCTTCCATGCAGGTAAAGGTTTAGCTACTAAACTGTATTCACTCTTAGATTGACCCACGCCAAAACAAACCCACGTGACCAGTGCACCATGGTACGACACGGTAGTAATGCGCGCAGGACAGTAGTCCCATGCTAGTAATCTAAATTTTAGAATGAATTTATCCTTAAATGGTATAATATTCTATACAAATACCTAAGAGTTTAATTAACACTAATTTGCACTGTTAAACAGAGCTGCAAGTCCCAACATGCAATTCGTATGTCATCTGACCGAGTATGCACAGAATACTGTTTACAGCATGAAACCCGCAGTTTCTGCTTAGTATCATAGAGGGCGGTGAATTTGCTCTCGCGTCTTCGTCGACTTATATAAAGCATAAGCCGGGCAAACCATCGACTAGTGGTGGAAAAAAAACAAAACAATATTATTGAATGTGTGAAATATCCAACACTTACGGTGAAAGAATTAGTGAAACTAACTTCTGAGTTCATCAGTGTTTCGAGTACAAGTATAAACAGTGTTCGTAAAGTAAAATCTGAAACAGGAAAACTGTTATACCCGGGAAAAAAAGAAAGCGTGTGAAATACGCGATGCAAGAATGCCACGATTTTGTGAAGAATGCAATTTGCATAACAGTGCACAAATTGGTTTTTTAAAAATGAGCCGCCAACAGTTGATACTGTGCTTTCCAGAGAGCGAATAAATGTAAGTTATCGCATACTGTTACTTTTACTTTCGCTGTTTCTTTTAAAATTAACTATTATTGTAAGTGCAAATTTTTATTTTGTTGTAACTGTCAATCTTATCTCCTTAACTCCTAACAAAATATGCTAGTCACCGTTTGAGTTATCCGAATAAGGGCTCTGATCGTTTTGCATTAGTGCCTAGTGTACTCGCCACAAATGGTCGTGAAAATATGACAGTATTTCTGGCGCGAATGGCGGAAGGATACATTATAACGGTGCACTGGTCACCTGGGTTTTGTTTTGGCGCGGACCAACCTAAGAGTAAATACAGTTTAGAAGGTGGTAGTGTTTATTTGGTCTGAGGCAAGTGAGGTGTAAAGACGCGCGATAGCCAAAGACTATTGGCTATTTTCCACTGTTCGCGTCACGAGTTTAGCATACTGTTTACCCCTACCACCAGCTAAAGCTTTATCTTTGTGTGGAGGCCCAGTATAGCCGCGGTCGCTAGAGCGTTTGACTTCGCACACTGTGGCGCAAAAGGTCGCGGGCTCGAATCCCGCATGAGTATATGTGTCCGTGAGTTCCCATTTCGGGTACAAGGGCCAGCATAAAATACTTCTAATTGTCGAGGTGCGAGGGTCTCCGAATTCTCCAACGTTCCTCAAACTACACATTACCTACACTATGTGACTAAAAGTATCCGGACACCCCCACAAACACGTTTTTCATCTTAGTTCCATTGTGCTGCCACCTACTGCCTCGTACTCATTATCCGCGACCTCGGTAGTCATTAGACGTCGTGAAACAGCAGAATGGGACGCTCCTTGGAACTCATGGACTTCGAACGTGGTGAAGTGAATTGGATGTCACTTGTGTCAGAAGTCTGTACGCGAGATTTCCACACTCCTAAACATCCCTAGGTCCACTGTTTCTGATGTGATAGTGAAGTGGAAACGTGAAGGGACATGTACAGCACAAAAGCGTACAGGCCGACCTCATCTGTTGACTGACAGAGACCGCCGACATTTGAAAAGGGTCGTAAAGGATAATAGGCAGACATCTATCCAGACCATCACACAGGAATTCCAAACAGCATCCACTCCAAGTACTATGACAGTTAGGCGTGATGTGAGAAACCTTGAATTCCATGGTCGAGCGGCTGCTCATAAGTCGCACATCACGCAGGAAAATGCCAAACGACGCCTCGCTTGATGTAAGGAGCGTCAACATTACACGATTGAACAGTGGCAAAACGTTGTGTGGAGTGACGAATCACGGTACACAATGTGGCGATCCGATGGCAGGGTGTGGGTATGGCGAATGCCCGGTGAACGTCATCTGCCAGTGTAGTGCCAACAGTGAAATTCGGAGGTGGTGGTATTATGGTGTGGTCGTGTTTTTCAAGGAGAGGGCTTGCACCCCTTGTTGTTTTGCGTGACACAATCACAGCGCAGACCTACATTGATATTTTAAGCACCTTGTTGCTTACCATTGTTGAAGAGCAATTCGGGGATGGCGATTGCATCTTTCAACACGATCGAGCACCTGTTCATACCGCACGGGCTGTGGCGGAATGGTTATACGACAATAACATCCCTGTAATGGACTGGCCTGCACAAAGTCCAGACTTGAATCATATAGAACACTTTTGGGATGTTTTGGAACGCCGACTTCGTGCCAGGCCTCACTGATCTACATCGATACCTCTCCTCAGTTCCGCATTCCGTGAAGAATGGGCTGCCATTCCCCAAGAAACCTACCAGCACCTGATTGAAAGTATGCCTGTGAGAGTGAACGCTGTCATCAAGGCTAAGGGTGGGCCAACACCATATTGACTTCCAGCATTACCGATGGAGGGTGCCACGAACTTGTACGTCATTTTCAGCCAGGTGTCCGGATACTTTTGATCACGTAGTGTATATTTGAGATAAGCCATCCCACCCTCCTAGTTAAAACAGACCGTAAAAAACCTCCACACTAAGACAGCATCATCCTTTGTGACTGAGTGATGTCACATTCTTTATGTGACCGTGCATTTCATTGATGAACATTTAAAATGAAACCTTAGTTACCTTCAGAACTACTAGCACACAAAGTTAAACACCGTTTTGGAACATCTCCAATCCAAACTACAAGAAAGGTAGGATGTAGGATGTGTTTATTTGAGGGGGACACCTCGCCACTGCGACCAACTTGATCTATTGTAGCTACACCCCCGGCAGACAGAGATGAAGTGAAGGAGCCGTAGGCAATCAGGCCCACAGAGACGCGCAGAAGTCCAGTTTGAACACTCGCGCACTAGAGGCGAGGAATCCCAAGAGGGCGACGAAGTGACCTTAACGGGTGGGGCAACGCATCCTGGCATTCACGGGAAGAAATATTCCCAATGCGCAGGCATCCACGCCATCTACACGACACCGCCAGCACCACAGGATCTGAAAACATTACTCAAACGAGAAAGGGAGAGAGAAAATGAGATGAAAGGAGAAATCGTGGTAGAATACACCACCCCAGCATTCGCCTAGGCGATCAGGGGAAAGCCACAAAAGAAACCAATGATCAGAGTGAGTAGTCACCAGAAATCGAACCCGGGACCTCCCGAATGCGGGCCACAGACGTAGCCCGCCTGAGATATTCCGCTCGGTACAACAAAGGTAAGCCAGGTTTGAACTCGAAAATTAGGGCCTATTCCAAAAGGGTTAGGAGAATGCATTGTTCGATGGCTAGCGTGCTCATCTTTATTGACCTACTGGGTTTTCCAAGGCCCTCTTAGGTCTGTTTCGCAAGTTTTGTTTCCAAACATCCCTCCATCTATAAATCTCTTCATAATGGCTAGTCGTCATTCATTTATTCCTCAGAGAAATACTTCTAAATGCATGTAGCAAACACGCAACGCGTATAAATAAAAGTGAATCCCCTTGTTTTTGGTTGAGAGGGGGAGTCTGTTTCCGTCGCTTCCGAAGGCAATTTTACTTTCCCTATTGTTACCTTGTCGCAGTATCTCAGTGACTTTTATTATCTTTATTTGTCGGGCGCTTGTTGTTTAATTATTTTTAAATTTGGGTTCTTTGTCCTCCGGCTAGCTATTGTAATTTACTTGAGCACATATCTCTAAGCAGGGTGTGTAAATGAAAAGGAGTCGTTGCTAAAATATAACACTGATGTAGAACATCAGAATCGTAGACTTTTATTGCCGTCACGTTTAGTTTAAGTTAATAATTGACATATTTAATGTCTGACAAACTGTTATATTTCTAAACGTAACAACAGTCCCTTGAGTTGCCGCGCTCCAATTACTTCGCGTACTTTACATTTGTAACTAACTCTTGCGACGTGTACCTCGTGAGAGATTCTTCAGAACTGTGTGACACTTCCTTATGGCTCGAGAATATACAGGGTGAATCACCTAAACTTGCACTGTAAATATTTCGGAAATGGAAAGTGCTATTGATGTGCAGTTTTCACAGCATTGATTGGTAGTAAGGGGCTCGTACATTTAGCCTATAAACAGATTTTAATAATACTGAGCAAGTGTGCTTTTTGAGCAAGCATACAATATTTTAAATGGAACAATGCCGAGTTACATCAACAGAATAAAGGTAGGGTAAATTAGAATGTCAGTGGCGTTTGTTGCAAGATTCTAGTGCAAGTGGTTTACGAGAAATCTTATTTTGAAACTTTTACGCACCGACACTTGTACAACCTGTTATAGCACAAACTAAGAAAAACAAAAGGGAATTACAATACTTTTGTGGATTCTTACAAGTAAAGAGAACATAGCCCTTCAAAGGTTGTGTTCAAAATGACCACCGACAGCTTCAATACACGCTTCCAGTCTGCTATGGAAAGACTGCTGCACACGTTCTAGCATTTCAGCGGAAATTTCAAAGCAAGCAGCAGTAATACGCCGTTTCATATCGTCTGGTGTAGTTGGTACATCCTTGTCGACAGTGTCTTTCAGTCTTCCCCACAGAAAAAAGTCTAAAGGGGTCAGATCCGGTGAACGGACCGGCCAAGGTACAGGTCCTCTTCGTCCAATCCAACGATTTGGAAACAATCCGTTAACACAAGTGTAGTACTTCGTGCACTATGGGCTGGACAGCCATCATGTTGGTACCACAGGCTCCTCCTAGTCTGCAAAGGAACGTCTTCTAGCATCTGTTGGAGATGGTCTGTCAGGAGGCTGTGATAATTGTGCGAGTTCATTGTTCCTTCTATGAACAAAGGGCCTATGACCTGATGGTTCACTATCCCACAACACACGTTTAAACTCCATGGATGATGACTTCCACCTGACGAAGCCAACGGGGATTGTCAACAGATCAATAGTGCATGTTTCTGCGGTTTACCTGGTCGCGATTAGTAAATGTTGCCTCATCACTAAACAAGATGCATGATGAATCTGGAGTATCATGTCTTAATGCCCATGTACAAAAGTTAACACGATTCTCAAAATCGTTTCCTTGCAGCTCTTGATGGAGAGAGATGTGATAGGGATGGAAACTATGTCGATGGAAAATGCGCAATACACTTGCATGACATACCACTTTCACGTGCGATTGTGCGGGAACTAATTTGCGGATCTACTGCAACGGCAGCCAAAACATTAATTTCTGCTTCTTCTCTAGTCACTTGTTTGTTTCTGTTACGTAATTGGTTGAAGAGGTTGATAAATAATTGCCGAGATGGTTGACGTCTATTGGGATACGTTTCCGCATACACCATACAGGAACGAACTGCATTCTTCCTACACTCTCCATACACCATGAGCATGTCGACTTTTTCTGCATTAATAAATCCCATCTTCCACTCACGGCTTACTGCTTGAACTGTCACAAACTAACTGACCAGAAAGTCGCAATGCAGTCAATGAACAGAAAACACAATGCAAACAAACATAACATCGTACCTAGCAACTAAGGAGGTTGAGTGGGACAAACAATTGTCGGAGTGGAAACTTTTCAAAATACGATTTCTCATAAACCACTTGCACTAGAATCCTGCAACAAAGACCACTGACATTCTAATTTACGCTACCTTTATTCTGTTGATGTAACTAGGCATTGTTTCATTTAAAAAATTGTTTTTTTGCTAAAAAAATACACTTTCTAAGTATTATTAAAATCTGTTATAGGCTAAATGTACGAGCCCCTGACTCCAATCAAAGCTTTGAAAACCACTCAATAGCACTTTCCATTTCCGAAATATTTGCGGTGCAAGGTTTAGGTGATTCACTCTGTATACTCTTTCATCTCGAGTTGCCTAAGCATTCTAATATAATTCTTATTGGTTCAAATTGCGCCAACTTTAGCGTCTGTTTTGGTCAGCCAATCACTACTACTGACAGATACTCTAGGGAAGATATGTCCTCAATTTCTGAAAAAGACACGCTACCCTGTGACCTCAATTCCGGCTCTCTCTTCTTGGTGACAAACAACCCACCCGCTCGATTTATTGTTACCCAACTTCTATTGTCACTTTCAGTTAGGCAGTGCAAACTTATTTCCTAACAAATCCTTATAGTTAAACATTTAAAACTATGTATATATAGTAATGTTTTACACACAATGCTGGTTAAAGAATTACTTTGTAATTTACACTATAATCACTCTGGCATTTATAGCATGTTGTGACATAAAATATTGCCTAAAAGTAGAGGAAGTATTGTATTTCACCTAAAAATTAGATACGGAGATTTCACTGAAAATATATGTTTTGAGATCATTGAACCCCAAAAAAGCATTTTTAGGGAAAGATGCATCTCCGGTGTGTCCGCCTGTATGAACAGCATAATTAAAAAAGAAAAGTCGGTTGAATACCAAACTTGATATTTAAGTTTAGTATCTTCGTTTAGATATGAAGTTTTTCAAGAGAATATCCCATCCACAACTACTCTTTATTTAAGAAAAAAATTAGTTATTCTTTATTTTCTCAATTTAAGATATTAAATACCTTAATTTTTTTCCAAATTGCCTGAGAAGGCAGTTACGTCTGTGGCCCGCATTTGGGAGGTCCCGGGATCGATCCCCGGTGACCGCCTAGTCTGATCCATGGGTTTTTCGGGGATTTTCTCGGGTTGTCAAACGAATGTTGGGAGTGGTTTTTTTCATCCCCCGAACCTCCTGTCCCTCCATTTCGTTCCTCTTTCATCCCGTTTGTGTCTTTCAGGATCGGAAGTGTCGGCGATGGTGTTTCGGTGCAGCGTGGCAGGGGGAAAAGGATGCTCTCTGTGACTCTCTCCGTCCCTAGGTTTTCGGCTGGCTGCCGGGGTATCCGAACCCCCTTGAAGAGCATTGAACCCCCCACTGTGTGGCCCCCCTGTCCGTCTGCCGGGATGTCTATCAGGAAACTTAGGAACCCTGTCATTGCTGTGCCGTTGCTCCTGGTTCCAGCAGCCCGGTGTCTCCCCTCGCCTCATCATCCTTCCCAGGGACGCCTCCTCGTGGAGCGTAGGTACAATATTCCCTCTGGATCAGTCCCGAGTCCCTTCTGTAGTCAATCTAATCCTATTAATTTGGAATAAATTGTGTATAACTTGTAAACCGTAAAAGACAGAAAAACTTTACTCCAAGAGAAAAACATACGTTTGGTTAAAACACACAATTTGTGCTATGGCATTAACCCATTTCTGAGATATTCTTTATTATAGTTTTGAATTGTCAAATACTGCTAAGTCCTTATTTGTGTTTTTCTTCCTATAGTGGTCTTCAAAGAGAAGGAATTTCAAAGCCATTACATAGTGATCCGCTGTTAAAAGATTCGACTATTGCTGGAGCCCATTTCGACCAAACTTGTATAGATAACCTTTGACACAAGGCGAAAGTTACCGTCTAGCTTAGAAATCGAAATTCCGCCCCATTTCACAAGATTAGTTATTTAATTTTATGTAATGCCTACAAAACTTCGAAGACCATCTATATATTTCTCAACAATAATCGTAATAGGTCGAATATTACCAACATAAGAATAATTACTTAGGCTTTCATGGCCTCACAAAATAACAAAGGAACAGCCAGTTCACATATTATTCGTTGATCTCCTCTCTGACATTGATCATGGAGTAACAAAGTCAAATAAATAATTACAACAGCTATGCCAGCTATGGCTATGGCAGCGCAAATGTGCCGTAGGTTACAATCGCTTGGTAAAAATTAACATTTTTATCTTATTATACTGGACTGTGATAACAGCAACAGCAGCAAATCAGGCAAAATACCATTCCTTTTTTTTTACTTATGGTCGCTCTTTAACTACTATGGTCCTTAGCGTCCCATTCTATATTGGGCGTGAAAGATCGATAATTTTGCTCAGAGGCCTCTTCACCAGGCTTGAGGTTCTTTTACGTGTCGTAAATCTACGACACTGGACCACCGGCTTTACTTCCCTTTCGAAGGAAACCATGCTAAGGATTTTTACGTCCGAAAAAAATCCATCGCCTTCCGCGGGTTTGAACCGCGACCTCGGGAACTAGAGGCTAAGCATGGTAACCACTACACCACGGAGGACGACCCATTACTTCTTATCCTTCTTTGCCTTCGTATGATTGTTTATTGCGTATTGATACAAAATAACACAAAAGGATTCAACATAGTCTCATTGACTACAAAAGTCTCTATGGTGCTCAAACATTGCTAACATAAGAATAATAAATAAGTCAAAGTTTATATCCATACTGTCTGCGATCATGCTTCGATGCTCGGATACTCACTTATTAGCAGCGGATTTCTTTCCCTATGGGAAGTTTACGATGCTTTTATAAACGTAAAAAAAAATCTGATTTGTTACACTCACATGACTTCCTCTACTCTTGTAAAACTATTTTTACAAACGTTTATTCTCCATATACTTCATGTTAATCGAGGAATCGAGATATTAATCTTATTGCTAATTTTCTTGTAGATGCAAGGGGAATTGGTAGGCTTTAAGCGATAGTCAAATATTTTAAGAGCTGGTTGCTATGTGGAGTATTCCATTATCTTTCCATTATCAGGACAAAAAAAAATGAATAATGAATTTGAGAAAAAGTATTAGTATTGGAAAATAAGGGAATAACAAGCAATATCTCGAAAATGGTTCACCCAACAAAAAGAATGTATATGGCAAATTGTGTATTTTAACGCGATCTACATTTTTTTGTGTAGTAAAATTTTGTCTATCTCTTATGGCTTACCAGTTATGCAAAAGTCGTTCACAATGAAGAATACTTTTGGAGACATTTCCAGAAAATTCGAGACATAGATTTCATTTGTCATAAAAATGTCTTAAACATATGACATTTTAATCAAAATCGTTAGCCATTTTTGAGAAAATTAAAATTTTCGAAAAATGTTCCATGTAAAGGGTAATCTGGTGTGGGGGGATTTTCTTGAAAACCTTCGTGTCGCATCTCTGGAAGATACTGAAACTAAATACCAAGTTTGGTGTTTATCCGACTGTTCGTTTCCGAGTTATGCTGTTCACAGAGAGACACTCACACGGACATGGTTCCAAAAATGCCTTTTTTGGATTCAGGGGGTCTCAAAGCATGTATTTCTGGTGAAATCTCGGTATCGAATTATTGGGTGGAATACAATGCTTCCCCTACTTACTATACGTAGTAGAGAAAGTAAAAGAAAACCAACAACTGATTGATATAAAAGGACAGTCGGCATGGATGATAGCAGCATTAAACCAGTCAAAGTACCTCTTCTTATCGCTATTCTTTTCTTTGTATATCCATTTTGTCCTTATTTTATTTTCTCTTTCGTGTGTTTTCTTAGTAGTTTAGTGTATGTTGGTTACCGAGATTGAATAAAGTTATATTGATGTTACTTAAACTGCTATTATTTCTTCCCAACCGAGATTTTCTCTATAAATAACGACGAGATATTCCGAATGTAATGAAATGGAACCGTCATTCGGCTGCGTTCACGAGAAATCACCATTACTGTGATATTTGTGGTTGTTCAGCAGTGCTTTTGCTTTGTTTTGTCAGTATTATTATTCTTTTGTTCTTTAGAGAGCCCTGTGAGTTTTAGTCAACTCTTTAAGTATCTTGTATAATACCTTTTAAATGCCTCCAAAGACGCGCAAGGCTATTGGGTAAGTGCAACCTAAGGCAAAATGTTGTAGAGATAAACTATCAAACCACGAAACCACGGGCAACTCTGGGTATTTCAGCTAGTAATAATTAAACCATCTCTGTAAATGTTTATTTCGATTAAAAAAAAAGAAAAACTATTCTTTGTAAGAATAGTTTGTGTTAAAGTGAGTAGATAAATTTATATGAATGTAACACGATTTTTTGGAAGTTGGGTTTAAAAAGCTTTGAAAATTAAGTTCCATAATACGCTAGAGCAAACATTTTATGTATATTTATTCTTGGTGCGATATTTAGAAACAAAGTGAAGTATTAAGTGCAAGTTGGGAAATATTGTACTGTAATTTAATCTTGATGTACTTTCCCGCTATAATCTGAAATATTTCGATATTAGATTTTTTCTTGTGTATATGCGTAGTGTTTAACAATCAATTAAGCGTATGGAAGTGGGAAGCGAGGTCAATTGCGGCTACCACCCCCAGGAGGAAGGGATGAAGTGAAGGAACCATAGGAGGCTATAAGCCACAGAGACGCACCAAAGTCCTTAAAAGTTCCTGTCTTGATTATCCGTCCCACTATTGGAGTTGCCCAGGTCCGTCGAACCTGTCTAGTGTCCATAGGAAATACTTTTTCCTTGGATTAAACATCTGCACTATCTGTCCAGCACCGCTACACACCACGAATCCTAGAAGCACACCTGAAAGTTGAGAAGGAAACGGAATGACGGGGAAATGAGAGAAAGGAAATCGCGGTAGATTGAGAAATTACCTCAGCATTCGCTTATAGATCAGAAAAAAAAACAGAAAAAAACAATATCAGAGTGGGTGGTGGACAGGAATCGAAGCTGAGACCTCCCAAATGTGAGTCTCACACGTCAGTTGCAATCTGAAATACTTCTGTACTAGAATCTGCCTGGTGTTATGGGTACTACTCGACAAATCGATCAAGCGTATCGGAAAGTATGCGTAATGCTGCCAATGTTGCTATTCTAACTCTGCTTGAGAGTGCGATAGTAGTAAATCTTAACGGCGTTAGGTGTATTCTCCGTTACGCTCGATCGGTTTGAGTAGTTAGTGTGTGTGAGAGACAAAGAATGGGATTATGGCATTAGCCGATACGCTTAACTGATCTATTGTGTAATAAACGTGGACTAACTACTGAAGCCTGTGTCGTACTGTTTTCAGTCTGAAATGTGTCCATAACTTGGAAGAAAAACAATTTATTGTTTATTATATCCTACTATGAGAACACTCGGTTTTTATTCCGGAAGTAAAACAATCCTTGTTATTCTGACAGTAGCATTTACTACAACACTGTGTTTAGAATTTTTAATTTTTTTCATTTGTATAGCCCTAACTTCTGTGCTAATATCACCAAGCGAGGGTCTCCAGGTAACACGGGACTCATATTCGTGAGGGACTGAGTTGATTCCCGACGGGCAGCCGCTCTGACCATGGGATTTTTCGTGGTTTCCCCGGGTCGGTAGGCGAATGTTGGGGTGGTTCTGCTTTTACTATTAATTTCCTGTCCCCGCCATTTCTTTTCGCGTATTTAAGGGTTGTAGGACCAGGCGACGCCAGTTTGTGTGTTGTGGGGGACGGTGGATTGTGCGCTTTATAAAGGTTACTTCCTGGCCTTTGGTTGGTCTACTGAAGGGCCCCGCTTTCTGGGAGCATCCCTGGGCCTCAAGAGCTCTTTGAGGGATCGGGGCTAATAGGCGTGGCTAGCCGTCGTCAACAGTGCTCCATTCGGAACCGTTAGGGACCCAGTCGTCGACCTCAACGGACCTCTCCCTCATCCCTCCCTCACAGGCGTCACGTTAGAAGCAAAAAGGGTCACTCTGGCCTACTTGCGGTGCTCTGCTCCAGTTTCGACGGCCCCTCTTATATGTACTCCTACTGCATGCTAATATCGTATAACTTGACTTTAAGAACAGTTGTTGATGGTATTAGTATTTCGAAGTGTAGGTTTAATCCTTCACTACTTTATTTTATTTATAGTTCATAGACTATGCAGGATACGAAATTATTCTAATTAAAAAAAACCTCAACAAGAGAAAACTCTACTCGGACCTATGGTTTTAGAAGCCAGAATGCTGATCACTCGACCGCGGAGACAGTGATAGTGGTGAAAATCGCAGTCGAATACAAATCAAGAAAAGTAACAGATATTCCTGAGCGCTCAGTATATTGTACAATTATTTCAGAAGAAATTGCCCACCTGGAACGTAAGTATTAATACTTATCAAACAAAGAAGATTAATAAACTTCAATCGACAGGAAGTTGAATCGTATTGTAAGCTTGGCAAATGAAATGAAATTGAATTGGATGAATTCGAATGTCATGGTTCAGACTGGGAGGCTGAACGACATAGGAAATGATTAACAATTCTGCAGGAGAATCTGTCCATTCTGTAGTGTGGACGAAGACCAGGTACATACTTTGGCGGAATGTGCACAGAGGGAGAACCGACGAAAAATTAAACTCAACCAAGTCCGGCTGGAAGGAGATTGGCATGTTGGGAACTACTGGCTGACCAGAGGAACTGCAAAAACATGGGCAATTTACTAGCTAAGGTGCGCGAAACCAGATAAAATTTGTTCAGTTGGTCAGAGACAATTATTTGCATCTTTTTCTTTCATTTATCTTTATTTTTGTCACATTTAACTTACATCTTAAAGCATGTACCCCTCAATGACCCATACACTAAGGGCGGCGTGAACCATGTTGGAGTAAATTGCTTCAGAAGTAACGTTTACTAAAGAAGTCCCCACTACGGAAGTAGGTTACTGCGGGAGCAATTTACTCCGGAAGTAACGTTGGAGAGCTCAGTTACAATTTACTCTTTCAGTTACGACTACGGAAGTAAAAGCTCATTAATCCCGGAGGTATTGTTTTGTTTGCGCGATTTAATTGATGCGATCATGAATACGGCTATGTGCGAAAGGAAAAAAAAAAAACGGAGAAACTCAGCGAAAGAGATAAAATTATGTTGTAGAGATAAAGAAAATCCATTTAAACAATATGAGTGTAAAAAACGTGTTATAAAGATGCTGGAAAGTCGTGATTGACGAGTTTAATAATTCGAGCCACCTGAAACGCACTGAAGAACAGCTTAAAATTCTGGAAATAATATTTCTAATCTTCATTTTGCATCGCAGATCACTTGCGTGTTAATGGAGAAATACCCTTTCTGATTTCGGAAAAGTTCATCATATTCACGGATGCGCACAACATACTAATATGCGCGCAGTCAATTCCACGCACAATGTGTGGGAAATCTGCAAAAGTGAAAGAGATTAATCTTTTATTTTCTGAACACTCTAGTATGTGAAGATACCTTGCTCTTAACCTCAAAAGGGCTCTAACAACGCGATTAAATACACGACCAGCAGACGCGTGGTGAACGTTTATTTATAAGATCGCCTGTAATGCTGGGATTACGAAGAACTTTACTTAACGTGACATGGAAATGCTGGTAAACTAAAGGTATAATCGGCATGCACTTAACGTAATGGGAATGACTCTTGATTCATAGTTCTTTTATTACTTTGAGCTAGTGCCAAATTGGTTCTAATTACCATGAGAAATCAAACTTGACGTAACGGGAAGGAAAAGCTTGCCATTGCCAAACTTTTAAGTTACATCGCGTTAAATAAATTCTAAGTATCTCCATTTAATACAGAAAATAATTGCAATTTGGATTAGAGAGCTGAATTTATGTTTAAGTTTTGTTGCAATGTTCTCAAGCAGGTTCAAAAGACGTGTATAAGATTCTTTACTAATACCGAAATGTTCATTGAACTTTCTCTCTGTATAAGTATCACATGGTTCTCGCATACCACTATCGCATTCTCGTTGTTTTTTCCATCCAGATCATCAATGTAACCTAAGTAATCCATGAACCAAAAATTGTTTGTGTACTTAAATAATTTGACACTAATAGATATCTTACATGCCGTCCGTCCGTCCATCTGCTCATCAGTGTGATATTCGTATGCCAGTTTCTTAAATAGCATTTTTAGCTAGCCGTCCTTATAGCTTGGAGAAACGCGAGTTTTTAAATCATAAAACGGGGCAATAAATCCAAATATTCAACGACGCTAAAAGCTTATCGTGGAAATGCATTTTCTTACATCCCCTTCTGGGAACCCAAATGTACTGATTTACAAATCTAAGGGCCGGTTTCACCAACCGATGTTAAAAATACTCTAACATCTTGTTTGTTAACAAGGTGTTCAAAGTTTAACATAAGGTTAAAACTTTTGCGTTTCATCAAGCTTTTACAGCAAATTGTTAGCTAACATTTTGTTAACGTCAAAGACAACTGCGAACGCTAGGTTTCAAGAAGGCGGTGTCCGAACTAGATAGCTTCTGAACGTACTCCGATGCACTTTTGTCTACGTATCGCCGCGCTCCCTGTGTCGGTAGCCGATAACTATTTACATTCATGGCAATGGCCATATGATGTTCCCGGTTGTTTGAGGTTAGAATCATGATGTCAACTGAAATAAATGTTTCACCGTTTGAAACGCGTTAATTGGCATTGTCAAGTGCGAAAAAGTTGACGGTCTTACATTAAAGGATAAGATTGCAGCCTGGGACAAAATCCACGAGTCATTTAATTGGAATGAACGCGTTTCTCTTAGGTTCAGTGAACAATTGCGGCAATTTTATGCTAACATAAAGTGCTGCACCAGAAACGTTAGGCGCGAAGAGCGTTTAAAGACGGTTGACACTACATTGAAACTAAAGTGGACAAAAATATGTTATCGCTGATTAATCAAGCAGATCCGAAAAAAAATAGTTTATTTATGGAAGCATTGCTTTGGAAACCTTATGGATAAACCCACAAACGGTAGCTTTGGAAATTCCAACATTATCACAAGTAAATGAAAAATGTGTTTCATAAAATCTAAGTACATAATTAACACTTAGCATAGGAGAAAGAGGCATGCTTCTATTAGTAGTATTCTAACTTCTCGTATCTCCTATAAAACCATGCTCATGACCCTCTGGACAGTCTATATTGCTTTAAAAATTCTTCCTTTTGCAGGTTTTCAAATTTATTATGACGTACGACTCTCTTCTATTAGGAATGGCATTAAAAATGGCAGTTGTAGCAAATTCGCATTACAGCTTGATTTACGGCAGCCACTTTCCAATTTCTAACATTTGTTAAACGCCTTAACACAGGGGTATCGGGATGTTAACTAAACACCGACTTTAATACATTGCTAAAGTTAACATTGATGAAACAGAATTTCTGTTAACTTCAGTGTTAAATCAGTTTAACACTATGTTAAAATTTAGCATCTGTTGGTGAAACCGGCCCTAAATGTGATATCTGTAAATACAATTTATGTCTCTCCAGTCTGTGGTTTTATAGTTAAAAACAGCTCATTATGTGCATGTCGCGAAGGGTCTTTTAATTCTAACGTATAAAAGAAAGAAACATACCTAGTATGTGACTTTATTTTGAGCACAAGACGGTAAGCCCCCCGGATTTCCTGGAACATAATTATTGCCAGTACCACCGTAAGAGCTGTCTACCTGGCAAAAACAAGTGAGCATTTTTGCCAGAGCATTAACTTTGCCAGCTGGCACAGACCGCCATTAACAACTGTCAATGGTAACTCATCTCGTCTTAGACTGCAGGTTTCCTTCTATGCAGTACTCACGTGAGGTTATCAATAGGTGGTCAGCTGTCTTGCAGTATTTTTCAAAACATGACGGCCTCGCCTTCCACCCCTGCCCAAGTTCGCAGAGCTTTGAGAGTTGGTTTTACAAGGTTTGCGGTTTAAATCAAACTTCACAGTTGCCAAGTCTTTAGTGGTTCTTAAACTGTGGAACACGATCCTCGGGTGGCACACATGAAAATGTTTGTTTACGTAACCTAGTACCTGTTCCGATGCCGAAGCTATTTTTATTTTTCACAGGAGTCTTTGATGAAGAAGAGTGCTGATTTTATTTACATCATCAGATTCGAATTCAGGTGATATCCAGGGTTGAAAAAGGAACATGTTGTGCACTAACTCACCGGTTTGCAAAATTACAACATCAAACACGAAACTAGACTGACTGCTGACAAAGCTGAAGGAAATACAGAAAACATACAGCATTTGGCTACGTTGCTTCCTACCCTCCTAATGAGGGTCACCATTTGTTTGTTAATGGTTATTGCCCGTGGAGGGAGGAAGGCTCTAGTCAAGAGTATGGAGCGAGGCCGTTATGTTTAAAAAAATGTAACTCTACTAAAAGGAATGAGAAGAAGAAGAAAGCGAAGAATGAGGAAGAGGGGAAAGACAGCAGATAAATTTATTTACTTTAATCTATCTAGTAATTAGTAGACAAATATATATTATTTCACGGGAAATACATATTTTGAGGTCCATTGAATTCATATAGAAAATAATTTTTGAAAAATGTTCTCGCACTGTGTGTGGACCGCATAATCCATAAACGAAATGTCCGATAAATAATAAACTTAGTATGTAGTTTTAGTATCTTCCAATGATGCGACATGAAGATTTTCAAGAAAATTCCCCTACCCAAACTATCCTCTACATAGAAGATTTTTCAAAATCTTTATCCCGATTAACAAAGTAGATGAAGGATAAGCGTTTGTAAAAAACAGTTTGTACAAGAGCAGAGAAAAAATTCTTTTTTCTAATGATCGGAGGGGACTCGGCACTGCTTGAGAGAGGTTACTGTACCTCTGTACTCATAAGAGGGCGTCCCCTAGAGAGAGGAGGAGGTGAGAGGAGGTATCGGGCGGCCGCAACTAAGAATGGTGGCACCGCAAAGACAGGTCCCTACAATTTCCAACACCCCGCTCCGAAGGGGCGGTTCGTTTTACTTGGCAACCAGCCGAAGGACGGAGAAAGTTCGCAGAGAGCACCCTTTTTCCTTGACACGCCGCTCCGAAACACCGTCGCCGACAATTCCAACTAGCGGGGTGAAGGATAAATAAAATGATGAATGGAACGAAATGAAGGGACAGAAAATTCGGGGGCTGAAAGAAACCACTCCAGCATTCGCCTGATGACCATGGAAAACCCCCGGAAAAAAACCATGGGCCAGAGTGGACGGTCATCGGAAATCGAACCCGGGACCTCCCGAATGCGAGTCGCATGCTTTACCACCGGTCATCTCGCTCAGTTGTCTTGCTCTTAGGTTTCTTGGTTATACGAAGTAATTCAAAATGAATTTCATAGGTTATTCGCAGAAAATTCTAGATATAAATTTTATTCTGAAACATTTGATACTTTTAATCAAAATGGTTAGAGCTATTTTGAAAATTAAAAAAATTACGAAACATTTTCCATATATAGGCAAAGGATATTTGGGGGGGGGGGGGGAGATTACATGAAAATCCTCAAGTTACATCCTTAAAAGCTACTGGACTTACATATCAAGTTTTATATTGAACCTATCTTTTGCTCTTGAATTATGCAGTTCTCTCTCTCCCTCTCTAGCAATGCGCGCGTTTATTTTCCTTAACATTATTTTCTATTATTTTATGGGACCTGAAAACGTGCATTTACTGTAAAATTTTTATATCGAAATATTGCGCTGAATAATATACTTCTACTTACCACAGGTAACTTGTAGGTGCAATACAAATGCATTTTTGTTCAGGGACTTCAAAACATGTTCTTCCAGCGAAATTTCGGTATGGAATTTTTGGGTGAAATATAATACCTCCTCTAACTAGAATGGGTAAGCAGTAAATAAAATACCGACAAGAGTAGCCCTGCTTTAAGGCATGGACTTCTGAATGGGAGGTCTGCTTTCAAATTCCAAGAACCTTGCTTCCTGAATGAGGAATTTTCGAAGTTTTCCACAGTCCTCATAATTGGCAAAGTTACCCTAAATCTTAGGCCTGAAACGTTTCTTTCCCAAAATTTCCTTTCCCAATTATCATTTCATTTCATACATCATCAGTGTCCACCACCTGCGGTGCCATATAAAGTAACAGGCGTTAAATACTACTAAAAAGCAAATAAAGTGATAACATTTTATGAAAATAATGGTGGAGGAGCTATCAATATATATAACCACACGTCGTCCTCCGTGGTGTAGTGGTTACCATGCTAGTCTCTAGTTCCCGAGGTCGCGGGTTCAAACCGGGCGTAAAAATCCTTAGCATGGCTTCCTTCGGAAGGGAAGTAAAGCCGGCGGTCGCGTGTCGTATATTTACGGCACGTAAAAGAACCTCAAGCCTGATACAGAGGCCTCTGAACAAAATTACCGGCCTTTTACGCCCAATATAGAATGGGATGCTAAGTTCCATAGCAGTTAAAGAGCGTCCATAAGTAAAACTCGCCCAAAAATTCGATACCGAAATACCGGAAATACTAGTTTTGAGGCCCCCCGAGTGAAGAAAAGCATTTTTAGAAAAACGTTCGCCCGCACGCGCGCGCTCGTGTGACGCTGTAAACAGCAGAAGTCAAGCACGAAATGTCGTATAAATATCAGCTTAGCATTTAAGTTCAGTAATCCCCCCCCCTATACTAACCTATACATGCAACGACCTTCGAAATTTTTTATTTTCTAAAAAATGCACTAAAGATTTGGATTAAATACCTTATCTTAAAGATATATACATGACAAATAAAATGTACATCTTGAATTTTCTGGAATATTCTGTGGTCCTTTTCATTCTGTCTGTATAATCTGGTATAACTGGCAAACGTTAAGCGATAAACGAAAACGTACAGCACAAAAAATTCAGATCTCTTTAAAATACACGATGTATTTCAAATAAGTCTTTTGTGGTATGACCCATTTCTGAGATATGCGTTATTAATGGTTCGAATTGTTCAGTAATTAGCCATTCTTTTATAGCTTTTCAGCTGTTTCTCGCGATGTTATGGGAAAAAGTATGGAATTTTAAGGCCAGTGTATAGCGTTCAGTTCTAAAACATTGGACTATAGCTATTCCCTTTGTATCTATAACCAAATGTGCTATGCAGCTATTTCCGTAAAAGTTTATAGGGATTAAAATGAAGTAGACAAGAAAAACTTTCGTAAGAATTGTATACCTACTAGTAAACGATAGAGGGTAGAGAAAGTCATGTGCATGTAACATATCAGAATTTTTTCTCATCACTTTCTATAATTTCAGGTTACCTCAACATCGTTCAATTCAGGGCATTTATCAGTTCCCATGCTTTAGACCTGCAATAGCGCGAAGTGTGTTTACTGCCTTTTGGAATGGTTGGATCTTTTAACCGTTTCGTCGGTACCGCGATTTTTACCTGCTCAGATAGGATGTGACGGTTACCTACAATGACAGGTTCAAGTTTCAACCCTTCCCTGCATTGGGGTTTTCCCTCACACCAAGGTTGCTTTTAGACGCTATGTACCTATTCATAAACAGGTGTGTTTTCAAGTCATTGTCCGAAATGTCCCTGACATGGCTTTTAGCAGTAGTCTATACATTCTTCCTAAAAGTTCCCGGTATGTGTAAAATGATATTTAAACGTCTTAACATAATTCTTACTTCCTCTAGGAGTTGCTAATTGTAGGTAGAGGAAATAGCGCATTCCACACAAAACATCGATTTCGAAACTTCACTTGAAACCTGTTTTGAGGTCCGCTGAATCCAATTTTTACTTTCTCTACTACGTACATAGTAGGTAGAGAAGGTATTGCATTCCACCCAAAAACTATATACCGAGATTTCTCCGGAAATACATGTTTTGAGGTTCCCAAAATAATTAAAAAAACATTTTTAGAAAAAGATCCATGTGCGTGTGTGGTGTTCATAAAAGAACTCAAAAGTAAGATAAAAACGAATTTTATATGTAAGATGCGACACGAGGATTTTCAATAAAATCCCTCATCCCAAACTACGCTTTACATGGAACATATTTCGAAAATTTCGATCTTCTAAAAACCTGACTAACAATTTTGTTTAAAATATCATATATTAAAATATTTACATGCAAATAAAATACATACATTGAATTTTCTGGAAAAAGCCTGTGAATTGCTCTTCATTCTCAAGTAATTTTGTATAACTGATAAATGTTAACGAAAGCGAAAACGTGCAGCAAAAACTATAGATCTCTTTAAAACACAATTTATTTCAGATGACTTTTTGGGGCATCAGCCATTTCCGAGATATCCGTTATTAATGGTTCGAATTGTTCAATATTTAGCGATTATTTTAAAGTCCTGTCGATTTTCAGGTTTCTCGCGATGTCATGGAAACAGTATGGAATTTTAAGGCCAGCGTATAGGGTCCAGTTCAAAAACATTTGACTATTGCTGTTCCCTTTGCATATATAACGAACTGTGTAATGCAGCTATTTCCGGAAAGATTTATCACGATTAAAATGAAGTAGATAGGAAAATAAACTTTCGTAAGAATAGTTTATATACCACTAATAAGCGATACAGGGTAGAGAAAGTCACATGAATGTAACACATCAGATTATTAAAAAGAGATCCGTGTGTGTGTGTGTGCGTGTGTGTGTTGTTGTTGAATAGCATAACTCAAAAAGTCAGATAAATACCATACTTGGCATTTTAGATCAGCATCTGATGACACACACACACGCAGATTTTCAAGAAAATCCCCCTCCCAAACTGCATTTTAAATGGAAGACTTTTTGTTATCTGGAATATTGTAACAAATATCTAACGATTTTGGTTAAAGTCCATGTGTATATTAAAACATTTACTTAACATATCAAGTGCATATCATGATTTTTCTGTGAATAGCATAAGAAGTCCTCTTCATTCTGAATAAAGTCAGTGTAACATTTAATATCTGGTGAACTGGGATAGATCCCAACCACTGGGGTGCGGTTTTAAGTCCCAGGTATAGGATCGGTGCCCATTCAGCTTAGTGAGGAAATCAAGGAGCTGCGATGGGTAGCGATCCCGGCGACGTAAGCTAACTTTTCGGCTGGGGGATGCGTGATGTTGGGCACATCTCGTATCGGTTGGATGAGCGTCCACGTCTGTCGTGCGTAAGTGGGCGTGAGGCCGGCAATCGGGTTGGCAGGCGCAGGCCCAGTCCCAAATGGGCTGTAACCCACGGAATTATTATTATTATTATTATTATTATTATTATTATTATTATTATTATTATTATTATTAGAGCTCGTAAAATGTACGCTATTTTTGTGGCATTAACCACTTCCGAGATATTCGTTATTATTGGTTTGAACTTTGCAATATTTAATACATTTTTGAAGTGCTGTAATGGCTGATGAAACAGAAAACTTATTTGAAATAAAGTGCTTGTTTTTAAGAGATCTACATTTTTTGTGTAATGCGCCTTTTACTATCTCTTATGGCTTACTGGTTATACAAAGTTATACAAAACATTTTCGGAATGAAGAGAGCTTCACAGGCTATTCACAGAAAATTCAAGATATACATTTAATTTGTCATGCAGGTTTCTTGGACATGTGGTATTTTAATCAAAATCAGGAAAGGAAAAAAAAGGGAAAAGTTTTCCATGTAAAGGGTAGTTTGGAGGTGGAGGATTTTCTTAAAAATCATGTGCATCCTTGGATGATGTTGAAATTAGTATTTAAGTTTTATATTCACTCAAATTATCTTTTAATTGTGCTGTCCATACACACACCCACGCGCGCGCATACACAATGTTTTATTCTAACGACCTCAAAACGCGTATTTTTGGTGAAATTTCGGTATCGTATTTTTGAGCGGAATGAAATACTTCCTCTATTTACTGTATTTATGAATTCTTATCTTTGTAACTCACCCTGACTGAGATTTGAACTCAGAACGTCTTGAATACACGCTATCCCATACGAAAGAGTTTCTTTTTACTGCAATCAAAACATAGGGAACAATCTTAGTATGAATCGATAATTATTTTCAGTTGCTTTTCCATTAGGGAAAAAGGAAACAAACTAACGACTTTGTTACATTGTTGTTTATCATCCTGTTCTGTTAGTTATTGTATGCTAAGTCCGTTGCACCCAACACCTGTGCTAAGCCACTTCCTTTACAAGGCTGATCATTGTCTTGTTAGAGCTTTCAACAATAGGAGCTTGAAAACGGATCTGATGTTCTTTTGGGGGTAGCAGTTGGGGGTTTCTCTCTTTTCTAAGCCTTTCCTGGACTTCCCCACGCATTCACTAGTGCTGGAGCTGTTATTTTCGGAATAACCGCATTTCCGCAACACCGTGAAGGGCTTTAGCTTTGTTTCTGACATTTTACTTTATTCCTTAAAATTTTAAAAATAATGTTAAGTAACCGAAAAATAATATGATCGCTACTCACTTTCCTTAAAATGTAATTACATTATTATTGTTATCATCGCAATCATCAGTAACTGATGCTTATATTAGTATGAATTAATGATTTATTGCCTGCTTTGTACTTACATGCAATATATACAATATTTGCAATACAATGGAGTTGCTTATTATTTCGCTTCCCCTTATATTTAACATTCTGTTGTACATACAACGGGGAAGTATAATTTTCCACTATTTACTTTTTTGCTTTGTTACCCTTTTCCCCTATTTGCATCTCTGATTTTTCTAAATATTTTCTGCTTTCCCCATATTCATTTGATCTTGTATTAAAATCCTTCCCTTTTAGGTCTCTTGGTATATTTTTCCATTTCTCTAGTATTAAATTCTCTCTTCCTTCATTCGTGTCCTCGAATTCCAGAATTTAATGCCAATTGTCATGTGTTCCATTAAATTTAGTACATCTCTCCTCCCTTCTCCCTGTTAGACCACTTAAATTCTTTATACCTTACTCCATTCTGGCCTCTTTGTGGCATACGTCGATGTATCTTTCTTTTCCCCATTCCGTTTTTAAGTATCTATAATCTATTAATGACCTTTTTTCCTTGAAATTACTTATAATTTCTTGCTTTTCAATATCCTCCACTCTTGTTGTAATATCTTTCCAGAAACCCTTCTTTTGTTGCTTCTTTTTGCCCACGTTTCCCCCATTCCTATTTCTTCCAATGTTGTTTATATATTGCGCTTACAAGTTTCTTCCCCCCCCCCCCCAGTTTCTCCTGTACAACCAAGCATTGCTTTAGTCTCTCATTTTCCTCCAATAGCTTTATTCTGAACCAGTATTTGATTGCCTTTTCTATCATTCTGCCTTTAGCTCCCACCCTCCCTAGTTCTGCTTGTGCTTCTCCATTCGGTGACCTTGATAATCCCAGGCTTATTTTGCAATTATTCCTATGTATAGGATCTACATTTTCCCAACCTTTTTCCAGCCCCCAAATGCTGCTGCGTATAACATCATTGCTTCCACCACTGTACTATATATCCTTTCTAGCCACGTAATTTGCATTTCTGGTATTTTGTTCATACATGCTCTGATTACCTGTATTTGTTGTTTCCCCTTTGCTAGTAGTTTTGTCTTCTGCTCTCCCCAATCACCTGTACTATTGAGCCTTACTCCTAGATAGTAAATTGTCCTCACTATTTCCAGGTTCTTCTTTATTTCTTTAAGATACTTTTTGGGGGTGTTGACAACATTTTTGTAAGCAACAGGTTTAATTTATTAGGCCTCATTCACAATGAGGACGTAACGTTAACATAACGCAACGTAAGGATAGGCATGAGGCCAGGCCATTCACAATGTAGCCGTAAGCGTAACGCAAGAACTTGGCACAGGCTTCCAGATCCGTAAATGCATGCGGAAATCTTTCAAACGTATTACAAGTATAAAATTGAAAAACATAAGCAATAATATCCAATATGAAAATTCATCAAGTATTTACAAATTTATAAGACATCAAAGCATTGTATCAAGCAAACTACAGATCAACATCTGGCGTCGGCATTTAAAATGGCGTGTCACGGCTAAATGAAAGAGCATCATGATTGTACATTAGATGGCGTAAAATCTCGAATCGCGATAGTGTTGTTCAGAAGCTGGCAACATGGAGATAGAAATGCAGAATTCTTCCTCTATGCTTGCAACGCAAGCATAATGTTTAATTTGCAATATTTTGCGTTACGTAGCGCGTTGCTCGACTATGCGGATACTTCCATTAAATTGCATGTATGCAAAGTCCTGTGCTTATGCTGTATCTATTCTAATTTCTTATTATGAGTGGAGTCTTACATTTAATGTGCAGTGAACATATGGTAGGACGCAAGAGATAAAAAGTCAATCATGAGATAACGAGAATATTTTATTGTTTGGAATGTGAAACACACATTAAATAATTGTATATAGGTATTTTAAATCGTACGGAAAGTTATGTTTATACATTTTTATATACAATTTTCCACAAAATACAATAAGTAACATACTGCGAATTGAATGAATGTTATATACGCATAACATTTTATAGTAATCAATTCAGTCATTCGAGTATAGAATTAGGCGCGCTTTAAAATGCATTTTTCTACGATTGGAGCTAAATGTCGGTTTATAGGTTACCAAAAAAAAAAGCAGAAGAAGAGAAATATCATGTTTTCCACCTAGGTCGTCTTTCGTAGTCTAAGGGTACCATGGTAGCCTCTTGTAGTTCCCAAGGACGTGGGTTCAAACCCGGCGGAGGGCGATGGATTTTTTCGGACGTAAAAATCCTTAGCATGGCTTCCTTCGGAAGGGAAGTAAAGCCGGTGGTCCCGTGTCGTACATTTACGGCACGTAAACGAACCTCAAGTCTAATAAACAAACCTCTGAGAAAAATTTCCGGTCTTTCACGCTCTATATAAAATGGGACGCTAAGGACCATTTTAGTTAAAGGACATCCATGAATAGGACTCAGGAGAGAAATATTAACATGAAAACCATGAAACATATCAACTTTCTCACTTGTGAAGGTAAAATGCGTATAGTCTTCACGTTAACTTGCGAAATTCCATTAGTTGATAAAATAGGATTATTAGTTGTGTCTACTGTATTTCTGGAACTGCTTGGACCTTGTGAGAAATGTTAATTTTATTTACAACAGAATTCTCTACGTAGTTCCCAGCCACACTTGTAGATTCTTCAATAAACACCATGTTTAAAACGAGTGCACGTTCCTTCGTGTAATATTCTGGGTTTTATTGGTAACAAACTACTAACTATGTCATTAGAGCACAGGTTGTAACCTTTGGTTGTTCAAAATTGTTTATTTTGCATTTAAATTAACAATATTGTTGAAATAAACAACAAAGTAGCTATGCATATCCATTCAACCATTCTAAAGCCCCTTACCCCTTGTCAATAATTCCACAGCACTCAATGAAATATGGCGGCGAAATCCAAGAAAAATTAATAAAATCCGACAATTTAGCTCCGGACGTGGAAAAAAATAGTATATACGCCACGGGATATGCTATTATACTGAGGTGTACATGCATTTGTACTGATTATGTACCTCGTGGAAAATCACCTTAATATGTGATACACAATTTTTACTTTCTGTACTACGTATAATAAGTAGGGGAAGTATTGTATTCCACCCAAAAATTCGATACCGAGATTTCACCGGAAATACATGTTTTGAGACCCCCCGAATCCAAAAAACGCATTTTTGTACAATCATGTCTGTGTGTGTCTGTCTGCGAGTCTGTCTGTCTGTGTGTGTGTGTCTGTGAACAGCATAACTCAGAAACGAACAGTCGGATAAAAACCAAACTTGGTATTTAGGTTCAGTATCTTCCAGAGATGCGACACGAAGGTTTTCAAGAAAATCCCCCCACCACAGATTACCCTTTACATGGAACATTTTTCGAAAATTTTAATTTTCTCAAAAACGGCTCTAACGATCTTGATTAAAATATCATATGTTTAAGATATTTTCATGACAAATGAAATGTATATCTCGAATTTTCTGGGAATGTCTCCAAAAGTATTCTTCATTATGAACGACTTTTGCATAATTGGTAAACCATAAGAGATAGACAAAAGTTTACTACACAAAAATGTAGATCGCGTTAAAATACACAATTTGTCATATATTTTTTTTGTTGAGTGAACCATTTTCGAGATATTGCTTGTTATTCCCTTAAATTTTCCAATACTTATACTTTTTCTCAAATTCGTTATTCATTTTTTTTATATCCTGGACATACAAAGAGAATGGAATGCGCCACATAGCAACCAGCGCTTAAAAGATTTGACTATCGCTTAAATACCACCATGTTCCCGTTGCATCTACAAGAAAATTAGCAATAAGATTGACATCTCGATATATCAATTAACATGAAGCACATGGAGAATAAGCGTTTGTAAAAATAGTTTGCACAAGAGTAGAGAAAGTCATGTGAGTGTAACACATCAGATTTTTTGCTTACTTCCGGATAGCGCGTATGTACGACATGAGCCTTTTACTTTCTCTACCACGTACATAGTAGGCGGAGAAGGTATTGCATTCCACCCAAAAGTTTGATCCTGAGATTTCACACGAAATACTTGTTTTGGGGCCCCCTAAATACCAAAAAGAGTATTTTTAGAAAAAGGCCCGTGTGTGTGCCTATGAACAGCATAACTAAAAAACAAGAAGTCAGATAAGTACAAAGCTTGGTATTTAAATTCAGCATCTTCCAAGAATGCGACACAAACATTTTCAAGAAAATCCCCTCATCCTAAACTACCCTTTACATGGAACATTTTTCGAGATGTTTGATTTTCTAAAAAATGGATCTAAAGATATTTGATTACAATTGAGGCAGTATTTTAATACCGGAATAATTTCAATTATAATTTAAAATAGGTAAATTCAATAACAGCCCGCCTTGAAACAATATGTATGTAATAATTATTTAAAATGTATGTAACAGTGATTTCAAATGCTTATTTTTATTGTAAGCATATTTTATTAATGTTATGTGAATACATTACATACTTTATTAATGCAAGAACTGTGAAAATAATAAGTTTTAGGTTGCTAACAATGAGTAATAATGAGGTAATTGTGGCAATAATGTGTTTAGAGTTTTGAAATGTACTGGTCATGATTAGAGCGACGATGACGTAAATTCTGTAACAGTTTTTAAATTAGCCAATCAACAGCAAAGAAAAGTTTTAAGTTTAATACAGAAATTCTATTGGATTAGAAGTAGCCAATCAGAGACTTGCAATACCGAAGCTTATAGGTTTTGACCGTTGAGGTTACTCAGTTGCTGGCGAGACTTGGTAGAGTATAGATGGGAAAATGTGTTCTCTACGGGTGATTAGTAAAAACAGATATACGCGCTAAGTGAATGTATAAAAGTTTCTCACAGTTCTTTAAAAAGTGTAGTGGTTTATAAATATGTGCAAGAATTTAAATAAAAGAAGTTAATTTAAAAGTTTAATTCTGTGATGTCTACAATTATTGTCATACCGCGCCTTGCATAAGATATACGACTCTAAAAGAAGACTGACGCAGCCGAGGCAAATTCAAACATAAGTAATAAACAAAATAAACACATTGAGTTTTCTGGGAATAGCCTGTGAATCCTCTACATCGGAAGGGATTCTGTATAATCTTGTATAACTGGTAAACGTTAAGCGACAGACAAAAACGTACTACACATAAAATGTACATCTCTTTAAAAGACACAATTTATTTAGGACAACCTTTTCTGTGGCATCAGCCATTTCCGACATATCCGTTATTAATGGTTCGAATTGTTCATTACTTGGTCATTCCTTTAAAGTTGTCAACATTCAGTTGTTTCTCGCGATTGCATGGAAACAGTGCAGAATTTTAAGGCCAGCATATAACCATTAGAAATAAAAGTTTGATCCAACACAAGTATTTGGAAGTAAACCCGAAATAAACCGGAAACCAGCTCGGTCACATAACGTTTGTACTCCAGGAGACAAGTTCGTTGCAGTCGTGGATATGACTACTAAATTGGTCGGTGCTTAACATACAAGACGATAATGTAATGAATTGCATAAAACGTTAACAATATTAACTTAGATGATAAATTTTTTCTGTTGCAGGACAATAGAGGAGCTGAAAGAACGGAAGGCGGAACTAGAGATGGAGTTGCAGGAAGCCAGAAGAGATCAACTAAACCTGAAGAAACTTCTTCAAGAACGTGAGGCTCTTCTGGTGAACAAGGAACAAGAGTGTGAATGCTTAGCGACGTCTCTACAAGGACACCAGTGAGTCTTCTGTTTGCATTAGACTGAAAGCTGTTGTTTCACTCGTCTAGAAAGCTTATAATGTACCTCTGTCACAGCTGCTACCCTAATTTGTTCAGCTAAAACGCAACACGCTGGTGTATCCTGAACCTCAGTTGCGGGTAGTTTCAATTTAATGAACTTGAAAACACGTGGAGGATAAACTACCCTCATACTATTCATTATTCAGTTAAAGTACATGTATAAACTAGATAAATCGAATTTATTTTAGTCTACGATTTTCTTTACTGGTAGATTACTTAAAGGTAACTAAATTTTCGAAATTTTCACGGAAAAAAATGTGTTGCATTCACATGACTTTCTCTACCCACTTTTCTTCTGTCTACTTCTTGTTAATAGCATTTGGGTGGCGTAAAACTGTTAGGGTCATCAGCGCTACACTTTGGCTGTGTATTATAACAAATGGGAACACCAGTTCTGCTAAACACACTTTGTTATTTAGGTGTTCAGCGTAGCACAAACTTTACACTTGACACTTTTAACACACTCTCAGAACAGAACACAACTGATCTGTCGAATCTAATCACAACTGAACTCTTTAGTCGCAGCTAACAACTGAACTGCAAGGTCACAACTCACGAATGAGCTGCACTCGGCACTGTCCACTTTCAATTGCACTTCGCAACTTCTTAACTAGAACTCGCATACAGAGGGAATGTTCTAGAAAGGGGGGCTACTAGAACACGCCGAAAGGAAGACAGAATCAGAGAGAGGAGTACTGGAGGTACAAAAATATGAATAGTAAACAAAAAATCTGATGTTTTACACTCACATGACTTTCTCTACTCTTGTACAAACTATGTTTACAAACTCTTATTCTCCATCTATTTCATATTAATCGAGATAAACATTTGCAGAAACGATCTTTTGACATGCAAAGAGAATTACATTTTACACATAGCGACCAGTTCTAAAATATTTGACTATCGCTTAAGGCCTACTATGTTCCCCTCGTTTTGCATTTGCAAGGGCAATATAAGCACAGACATATCTCTTAATAGCTGGTTGCTAGGTGCAGCATCATTCTCTTTGCCACAGATTAGTACTCTTTGCATATCCAATACAAAAAAATGAATAACGAATTACCATTTGAGAAAATAAGTATTGAAAAATTTAGGGGAATAACAAGCAATATCTGGAAAATGGTTCACTCAACAAAAAAAATGTTTATGACATAAATTATGTATTTTAACGCGATCTACATTTTTTGTGTAGTAAAATTTTGTCTATCTCTTATGGTTTACCAGATATGCAAAAGTCGTTCACAATGAAGAATACCTTTTAGAGACATTCCCAGAAAATTCGAGATATACGTTTCATTTGTCATGAAAATATCTTAAACATATGATATTTTAATCAAACTCGTTAGTCATTTTTGAGAAAATTAAAATTTTCGATAAATGTTCCATGTAAAGGGTAATCTGGGGTGGGGGGATTTTCTTGAAAATCTTCGTGTCGCATCTCTGGAAGATACTGAACCTAAATACCAAGTTTGGTGTTCATCGGACTGTTCGTTTCTGAGTTATGCTGTTCACAGACACACACACACACACACACACACACAGACATGTTTCCAAAAATGCTTTTTCTGGATTCAGGGGATCTTAAAACATATATTTCCAGTGAAATCTTGGTATCGAAATTTTGGGTGGAATACAATACTTCACCTACTTACTATACGTAGTAGAGAAAGTAAAAATTACAAAAATTAAGCAATAGAAATCTCTCAGATTATGTTAAAGAAGAACTAATCCGAAGCAAACATGATCGTACAATACAGGTCTGGCACAGTTCAAAAGACAGTGCCTCACGAGAAACTTCTCCGATACAGATGGCGGCAACGAACATTCTCTGGAGCTTCAATGCCAACCTGCTTCAGACAAAACCCATTTATTAAGAGAAAAGTGCGCCCGAAAGGGTACTATATTTGTATTTTATTCTTTTGCGTATGGACTAATTGATTTAGTTCTTCCTGAGCACACAGTTATGTGATATAAGTTGCAGCTCTGCCCGCACGTTTCATCTGGGCTATGACACTTTTGGTTGCTACAAATCTCATGGTGGAAACCATGTTCCGCCAGCCTGGTTATACCTGTTCTTTGGTCTTGCCTCTCGTTCCATTCCTTTTCTATCACGGCGCTGGGCCCCTTAGAAGCCTTAGTAGTTCTTGATAAGGGCCAGTGGATAGCAGGAGAGGCTTCTTTCTGATATCTTCAATGAAGAAAGACTGGTTGAGGCGGCGATTTCCCTATTCCTGTTCCTATTGCTGTCTTCAAGAAACTTACCTGGACCTTTTCAATGCATTTGAGGTCCGTAACAGTGAGTTTCTCCCATATGACGTTTATTCCATATGTGGCCATGAGTTCTATGCCGGAATGAAAGAGAGCTACTGCAATGTGGATATGCTGGTTATGTCTTGGATCCTCTGATTGCTGCTGTTGATATTTTCTAGTATGGATGCTGAAGGACTGTGCTTGTATGGTTCCAACTGCATCTTCAGTCCATCACACAGGAATGGATACTTTGTTAAAACATCAGCTCAAACAAGTCTTTGCCACAGAACACATGATCGTACAACACAGTTCTGGCACAGCTCAAAAGAAAGCATCACACAAATACTTCCTTTGCATTAAAATTGCACCTTCTCTTGATTAATTCCAGAGTCCATATCACATTTGTGCAATAACTTAGGCACGTATCACAGTAATAGTATCCGACAAGTACATTTCCTCTGAAGTCACTGGTCCTCCTCTAAAGAATTGAGAATTGTTCAGTTTTACGAGCAGGGCTGTTGATGCTAATTCAACCCCCGAAACCTGGAGGACCAGGGGCTCGGGACCCCGGAAGCGCCAATCCCGTACTTACCGAAGTAACTCCCTGGGGGCACTGTAGATATAAGGCCCGGTTGCACAGTTTATGCTTAAACTTTGAATCGGGCTTAAGTTACAGTAGAGTTTTATAGTGCGTAGCTCAAACGATAAACTGAGCTTATGCGTGGCTTGACTTAAATAGCAATGGACGGTGGTTTAACCTAAGGAGTCACTGTGTTATCTGAAGATGACAATATTAAACAAATCTGATGTGTTACACTCATATGACTCTCTACTCTTGTACAAACTATTTATACAAACGCTTATTCTCCATCTACTTCATGTTAATCGAGATAAACATTTGCAGACTCTATCTTATTGCTAATTTTCTTGTAGATGTAAGGGGAAAATATATTTACAAGGGCAATTTGGAAATACAGTAGCCTTTAAGCACATACATATCTCTTAATAGCTGGTTGATAGGTGCAGCACCATTCCCTTTCCCACAGATTAATACTCTTTGCATATCCAAGACAAAAAAATGAATAACGAATTCCCATTTGAGAAAATAAGTATTGAAAAATTTAAGGGAATAACAAGTAATATCTCGAAAATGGTTCACTCAACAAAAAAAATGTATATGACATAAATTGTGTATTTTAACGCGATCTACATTTTTTGTGTAGTAAAATTTTGTCTATCTCTTATGGTTTACCAGTTATGCAAAAGTCGTTCACAATGAAGAATACTTTTGGAGACATTCCCAGGAAATTCAAGATATACATTTTATTTGTCATAAAATATCTTAAACATATGATATTTTAATATAAATCGTTAGAGCCATTTTTGAGAAAATTAAAATTTTCGAAAAATGTTCCATGTAAAGGGTAATCTGGGGTGGAGGGATTTTCTTGAAAACCTTCGTGTCGCATCCTTGGAAGATACTCAACCTAAATACCAAGTTTGGTGATTATTCGACTGTTCGTTTCTGAGTTATGGTGTTCACTCACAGACAGACAGACACGCACACACACAGACATGTTTCCAAAAATGTTTTTTTTTGGATTCAGGGGTCTCAAAACATGTATTTCCGGTGAAATCTCGGTATCGAATTTTTGGGTGGAATACAATACTTCCCCTACTTACTATACATAGTAGAGAAAGTAAAAATCTGATGTGCTGCACTTATATGACTTTCTCTACTCTTGTACAAACTATTTTTACAAACGCTTATTCTCCATCTACTTCATGTTAATCGAGATATCGAGATGTTAATCTTATTGCTAATTTTCTGTAGGTGCAAAGGGAATATGGTAGGCTTTAAGTGATAGCCAAATCTTTCAAGAGCTGGTTGCTATGTGGAGCATTCCATTCTCTTTGCATGTCCAGGACATAAAAAAAAAAAAACGAATAACGAATTTCCATTTCAGAAAAAGTATAAGTATTGGAAAGGTCAAAAAAATAACAAGGAATATCTCGGATATGGTTCACTCCACACAAAATGTATATGGCATAAATTGTGTTTTTACGAGCTCTACATTGTTTGTGTACAGAAATTTCGTCCATCTCTTACGTTTACTAGTTATGCAAAAGCCATTCAGAAAGAAGAGGACTTTTGGGGATATTTCCAGAAAATTCAAGATATACATTTTGTCATGAAATATCTTAAATATGTGATATTTTAATCAAAATTGTTATAGCATTTTGAGAAAATCAAAATTTACGAAAAATGTTCCATGTAAAGGGTAGCCTGGTGGGGAGATTTTCTTGAAAAATCTTCGTGTCACATCTTTGAAATATACTGAACTTAAATACCAAGTTTGGCATTTAGCCTACATTTAGTTTTTGAGTTATGCTGTTCACAGATACACACGCACACACAGGGCCTTTTTCTAAAAGTGCTTTTTTCGGATTCAGGGGGCCTCGAAACAGGCTAATGCCTTGGGCCAGTAGCCTGTCGAGGAACAAGTAAACTCTGGATCATAGCATATCCAGAGAAAATCTTACTACCCAAAAAAATGTAGATCTCGTTTGTGTGTTACCTCAGAATTTTTGTGGCGTTAACCATTTTCGAAATATCCTTTTTATTGGTTTGAATTTTAATACTTATACTTTTTCATGTGTAAGTCGTTATTCACTTTTTCTCGTGGTTATGCAGAGAGCATGACATTTCAAAGCGATCATATAGCAATGCGCTCTTTAAAAATCTGATTATTGCCTTAGCTTACTGTATTCTTCTTATACCTGCAACGTAATGTGTAGATGTGTAATTAAAGTTTAACAAGAAGTAAATGCAAGCATAAGCTTTTGGTAAGAATGTTTTGTAGAAGAGAGAGTGTAGAAAGAAACCTCAGTGCAACACATCGGTGTTTCGAGTGGTAAGTCGCTATTCCTTTTACTTTCTCTACTACGTATAGTAAGTAAGGAAGTATTGCATTCCACCCAAAAATTCAATACCGAGATTTCACCGGAAATACATGTTTTGTGTCCCCATGAATCCAGTAAAACCATTTTTAGATAAATGCGTGTGTGTATGTGTCTGAACAGCATAACTCAAACACGAAAAGTCTGATAAATACCAAACTTGGTATTTGGGTTCAATAATTTCTAAAGTTGCGATACGAACATTTTCAAGAAAATATCCCCACACCTAACTATCCTTTACATGGACCATTTTTTTTGAAAATTTTGATTTCTAAAAAATGGCTCTAACGGTTCTGATTAAAATACCGTACACTAAAGATATTTACATGACAAATAAAACGTATATCTTGAATTTTCTGGGAATAACATTTGCAGTCATCTTCATTTGGAAGAAATTTTGTATAATCTTGCATAACTGGTAAACGTTAAGCGATAGACAAAAACGTACTACACAAAAAATGTAATCTCTTTAAAACACAATTTTTTTAAATAAATTTTTTGGCATCAGCCATTTCCGAAATATACGTTATTAATAGTTCGATTTTATTAATACTTCAAGTCCCGTCGACTTTCAGTTGTTTCTCGCGATATCATGGAAAGATTATGGAATTTTAAGGCCAGCGTATAGCGTCCAGTTCTAAAACATTTGACTATCGCTATTCCCTTTGTATCTATAGCCAGATGTGTATTTCTGAAGAAGTTTTGTCTGGATTAAAATGAAGTAAATAGGAAAATAAACCTTCGTAAGAATGATTTGCATACTCACTAATAAACGATAGAGGTACACAAAGTTATGTGAATGTAACAAATAAAATTTTCTTATATGCTATCTACTAATGTAAAATTGCACGCAAGGCGAGTTTGAACCCACGACCGTCGAGGGCAGACTGACCGTTGTTCACAGAGTGTTGTGACGCTAGACGTCTCCGAGTTCCCAAGAAATGCCTGTGCGCTAGTGCAACAAGTTGTGACGTAAAACATAGAACATTTGGCTAGCTTTAAATTTACGCACAAGGACAAATGACCGGGGTACCCTGGAGGGGATTCCCAATAGCGTGGTTGCATGACAATCCTCTCTACCACAATAAATAAACACCTAGAGGTCCAGTGTGGGCAGGTATTGGCAATGGACAATTCAGAACAGCAAGCAATGAATCGGGTTTTCTTACTTAGAAAATTTTAAAACTACAAGGCGGAGATCTTGGGTATGTATGCAAAAGAATTTGGGAAACTGTGAAATTAAGCAAAAAAGAAAGGAGGAGTAAGATATGGGTCTTTATGTAACAATAACAAAAGAATTGACGCGATACACTCACACGACTTTACCTACCCATCTCGTATCCATTATACAGAATAAACCAAAAATCATTACCTATTTCAATAAAAAAAATCTGATGTGACATTTGCATGACTTTCTCTACCGTCTATCGTTTATTAATGGACATGCAAACCATTTTTCTACCTACTTATTTATAATCGAGATAAATCTTTGCAGAAATAGCTACATTACACAATTCGTTATAGATACAAAGGGAACAGCCTGTGAAAGGGGTGCCGGGTTCTATTCCCGGTTGGGGGTGAGAATGTTTTCTCTAGTCATGATTATTCCTTATTCTCCCTAGAGTCTGGAAGTATGAATGAGTGTGTGAATATGTGTGTGTGATCTAAAATATAAAAACCCAAGTAAAACCAGAAATCCAATGACAAGTATATACGAATTAACACCATTGCCGATAAACAATACGGTAAAAGGCCGCCGATATGACCATGCAGTTAAAGGCGGGGAATAAATGGAACAACGAAAAAAGCGGGGAACAGAGTAAAATGTTTAAGAACTAGACGCTATATTCTGGGCTAAAACTTCCATACTCTATGTAATCGCTAGAACAACTAAAAATCGACAGGACTTGAAAAGAATGACAAAGTAGGTTTGTTCCAGCACACGGTTCTGAACGGGTTCGGAACTAATCCCAACACATGCTAATGCACATGCGCCAGTCCGGTACGCTCACAGAACTAATTCGGAATTTTGTGTGGTTGGAACACTACTTGAACCGTTCGCGTTCTGTCACGGCCTTCTTCGTTGCACGGTCAATCAGAAGACGATCAAATATCTACGTTTACAGCGTTGATGAATGAAATCAAACTCCGCCGATGTACATCGTAAGCGTTTCTTTCATACGGATTCCAGTCCTAATGTTCGAGCAAAAATAAATCGCGTTCGTTTATCGGCTTAAAGCCATTGATACTGAGTTATTGCGAATAACAATTGTAATTTATAGATATTGTATTTAAACCAGAACCTGGAAAAAGTAATTTAACACAATTCCAATTTAACATTAGGTTTCCTGCTACAGAAGCTTCTAAACACAATGTTTAATTTAAAACTCCAATACTCTGAGACAATGACACCCCACATAAATTCTATTCCGAACGTAATTCAAATAATACAAAACTACATGGTACCAATGTATGCTTATGATCAGGGTTAGGATTTTTAGTTGCAAATTTCAGATGAAAAAAGGAAGGGAAAAGGTGCTCAAATAAGGTGAAAAAGGCACAATAAGGTGCTGGTTTATTTAAGGGGATGCACAACTGAAATTGCTATTTTCTAAACTATCCATTCAATTGGGCTTAAATTTTTATTTCTTTATATATAATTGTTTTGTGAATTATAGCCCAGTCTTAATAATTCTCGGAACTGCGCAGTTGAGGTTATTGTCGTCTCCACGTAAACAGATGACGTCTCTCACAGCAACAAACTCACATTCACGAACAGCAGGCTACTGATTCTGGTGGGATAGAATCACTCATTGTCAATTGTATTATTGCGGGCTACTTTATAGCAGTAAAGTGAGAGAAAGAGGTTTTCGTCGAACACACAATTATTTTCCATTGTTGCGGATGTACTTTCAATTCCCGCGCGGCGTTTACTGAAAGAGGTAGACTTACTATTCGCACGTACACAGCAAGCTGAGGAGACGTTAATTGAAAGTTAAAGAATAAATTGGAATGAAACTTAAAAGAAAAAAGGGGATTATGGGCATGGTTGGGGGGAAATGGTATAAAGGTGTCAAAAGGGGGTAAAGGTCCCAAAATAACGGAATGTTTAAATGGAAATAATCCTCTTCTTCGGAAGTCGAGGCATCATTAAAAAGATCACTGTCACCTTCTAAATCACTCATTATTGTTATCTTTGAACGCTGTTTTGCTCCCTTGCTTTGTTAGACTTTGTTCTTTTCCTCAAGTATGTCGCCATACTACTCAACAGCGAGCAACTGCTTACCAAACACCTTTGCTATTCCGTATTGAGAAATAAACACGCATGGAGGAATAAATTACATATTAAACTTTATTTTCTACTGAATACAGAGAGTATGTCACTTTTTCTATACTCTCTGTCAGGTTTGTTCCAAGCGATTAAAATCGATTCCGAATTGACTGAGTGTGCGCTGTAGACCATACAATTTGCGCATGTCTGGAATTTTCAGTTCCTACTCTTCATCCCAAACCGATTTCACTCGTTCCGAACTAGTTCCCAAATACGTTGGAACAGCAAACTGGAAATTCAGAATTGGTTCTGAACTGATTCTCTGTCGTGTTGGAACGCCACTTAGCTACTGCGCACACTCAGATAATTCGGAATCGATTCTGAATCGTGCTGGAACAAACCTAGTATTGAACAATTCGAACCACTAACAGCGATAGCTCGGAAATCGCTTATGCCACAAAAAAGTTATTTGAAGTAAATCGTGTATTTTAAAGAGATGTGCATTTTTGTGTAGTCGTTTTGATCTATCGCTAAACGTTTACCAGTTATACAAGATAAAATTCCTTCCGAATGAAGAGGACTTCACAATTTATTCCCAGAAATTTCAAGATTCAACTTTTATTTGTCTTGTAAATACAAACTTTAATATATCGCATTTTAATTAAAATTGTTAGCCATTTTTAGATCAGAAATTTAAAAAAACGTTCCATGTAAAGGGTAGTTTGGGGTGGGGCACTTTCTTGAAAATCTTAGCGTCGCATCGTTGGAAGATGTTGAACTTAAATGCCAAGTTTGGTATTTATCAGAATTTTCGTTTTTCAATAATGCTGTTCACGCACAAACACACACGCTTATTTTGGATTCAGGGGTTTCAAAACGTGTATTTCATGTGAAATCTCGGTATCGAATTTTTGGGTGGAATTCAATACCTTATCTACCTACTATGTACTGGTAGAGAATATAACACAGTATAATAAAATTAACACTTTATTGAAGCTACATGTTACGTCGCACAGGCATGTAAAATGTGGTGGAGCGTCATCATGTTTAAAGTAGAGTAAGCTGAAATTACGTAATTCATTTGTAGCCCTGTAATGACATACATAGCTAACACTTTCAGGTATTTCACTCCAGTGGCTGTGTCATCAAAAAACCAAGCCTCAATAATCCACGACAAGAGATTCTACCCCATACAGTATGCTAATCTCTAGTTCTCTAGGTCGCGGGTTCAAACCCGGCGGAGGGCGATGGGTTTTTTCGGGCGTACAAATCCTTAGCATGACTTCCTTCGCAAAGGAAGTAAAGCCAGTGGTCCCATGTCGTAAATTTACGGCACGTAAAAGAACCTCAAGTCTGATAGAGGCCTCTGAACAAAAGTTGCGGTCTTTCACGCTCAATACAGAATGGAACGCTAAGTAGTTAAAGAATGTTCTTAAATAAAACTCAATTTAATTTAATTTTTTAACCTCATACAGTAACATCAGGTCGATTTAGTTGCTCCTCAAAGACAAATCTATGGTTCTCGGTATACCGGTTGGACCTGTTAACGTGGCCTGTTTTCTGTTCAGAACAGGTACTAACTTTTGGCCTACCCAGCATTCATATAAATAGTGATTCTTCTTTCTTTTATTTGCATTATATTATTCACCTTTTTCCTAGGAATTATTTCGAATTAAGCAATAAGTAGTTAGTTGCATACCTAATACAACATGGGCAAGCAGCATTCAAATGTTTAGTCATGGTCAATAACTCTATAAAGAAAAGAAAGAAAGAAGAAATAATTGCAAACGTTCAAGCATATCCACCAGATGATCTACTTTCGCTTGGGAAAACGAAAAGGTGCGACATGGAACATATTGAAAAAGGCTAATGCCAAGAAATAGTTTATTCGACACAAATTGCGGGATTTGTCCAGCTTTTCATTTCTTCTTCAGCTTTTGTACATCTCTTATGATTTCTCATCTGTCAAAATATACGAGATGAAATTAGTATGAAGAGGACTTAGCTGATATTTACACAAAATGCAATTGATATACTTTTAATTTGTCATGGAAAATAGTCAAACAGATTTTAGAAAAATCGTTGCTCTTTTTGATAAAATGAAAAAAAGAAAAAGAAAAAACGAAGGCTTTTCCGTGTGGTTTGGGTTGGGGGGAGATTGTGAGAATATTCGTTGCCTTACCAGGCGTTCATAACGAATTGTAAAACGTGTAATATCTACTTAAACACCGACAGAAGAAATTCCAAGATATGGAAACTTGTGGAAGTTAAGGTAAAAAAATAAGAATTAACTAAACAATTAGCATTTATTTTAAAGTTTGATCTGTACTACATCTATTATGCCACATATAATGTCAGTAAAATCTTAAACCAAAACATAACATTAGATAATTAAGTTTACAAAATATTTTAGATCAGTAAAAAATTAAATTTGTATTTAAGTTGCTGAAAAAGAGGGAGGGGGAGCGTTTTTTCTAGTTTCAAGGTGCTCATAATTTTCAAGTTTATAGGTAAACATGCAAAGTTTTGTTCAGTTAGTTCTAAAATGTTTTTATCAGGGGACCTCAAAATTTGTATTTCCATAAAATCTCGATGTCTATTTTTGTATGGTATCAATACGTCCTGTGTATACTATTTCTCCAGAGAAATTAAAAGTTGTACATTTGGATCTTATTCAACTCTACTAGTTTAGCCTATACAAAGAAGTTATGAGAATTCGAAAAATAACAAGCTTAAATCAATAAAATGCCTATCTCTCTGAATAAAATATTCTATGGATTGATTCTTAATAGTAATAAGTTACAAATATGGTTATAAGTAATTTGTGAATATGTTATGCAACTAAAATATTAAAATTAACATAACGTCCCGCAACTGGGATGGTTTAAAGTTTGCATTCCAAATTACCTTACTTGTGAACAACGTGTTTGGAAAGGTATTTGACTATAATGTGCAGGTTTTCAATTTGCTGAGTAAATAATTTGGGACTAATTGTTTATTGTAGGTGCAATTAATAAAACTGGTTGCTAATATAAGGCTATTAAGATATATGTGCATGGGGATCTTTAACTTCTCTGGATGGTTCTCAGGACTACAAAGTAATTTTAAGAGAAATAAATAATATGAAATATAATGTTCTGTATACTCTCCTAAATATTAAAAATATAAATCATTAAATATATTTAGCAAAGTAATTAATTTAGTTCATCACAACTTCACAAAAATGGTCTACATTTAAAGCGCGACTTGTTTTAAAACCTACACGACTCGAGATCAATTATGTGCGCATGTAATAAAATACGAAATACACCCATTTAATTTTTTTGCTGTTGGCAATAATTATATTACACTTCTTATGCAAAATTGCGTTTTTATATTCATACAATGAAATAAATATTAAAAGTTCATGGGTATTCGAATAAGACTTCAAGTATATACATCAGTACTTTTAAGATGGAGGAAGACGGGGAGAGAGAGAGAGAGAGAGAGAGAGAGAGAGAGAGAGAGAGAGAGAATGAAGTAGAGTAGGGTAAGTAAAAAAGAAAACACCCGACTGAAAATTTGATTTTTAAGTTACATTTTGTAGCGGGGTTTGGGAATGGAAAAATAATGGTTTGTAATGGTGCGGTTCTTGGTGGTTGGATTGTTGTTGCTGCCAGCTACTCAGGTAGAGGAATTTAGGTTCAGGAGTCTCTTACCTCAGGGAGTGTGGATGGGAGACAAATTAAGTTCACTTTCTCCTCTCAGATGGCCCGTTTATTGATGATCCACACTGATGTCCTCGTACGAATCTCCTTTCCACACAAGACGCGATTTTTCCTGTCACCCCTGCTACTGTTTCCGTGTTCTTACCCTTTCTTAATTACTTTGCGAAGTTGAAGTACGTTACAATACTATGCTAATGACGTTTCCTTTCGTCAGTCCCTAGCTACCTTGTTCCTCACGGTTGCCTTAAACTGGTTTTCAATACATAAATATTTACTCGAAGACCGCTACACTGTTTTCCTCTTTAATATAAGATATTTTGAATTTCTAGATCTATCTTATTTTCCCTCACGTTTCCTACACGAATCTATTTCTTTCCCTACAAATCATCTTCTCTCACCGACGTTTCGACAGAGTCTTCTTCTCTCCCCAACGTTTCGACACAGAGTGAGGTATCTTACGCACGTCTGAACGTCGCTCTGCCTCATAGATAATTTTCTATTTCACGCCTATTTTCTAGTTTCTCTCACTTTTTGCTATTCACGTGACTTATCTTCGTTATGATTGGTTAAATTTCTGAATTTTTCCTCCGTCTACTATTGGTTCTCAATAACATCGTCCGAGCGTCGCTCGCGTCTAACATTAACAAATTATGTTCGCTTTACTGCATTTTCTGTGCGCTTGATTAACTTCGGTTTCCTGCCCGTTGTCTTGGCTTCCTGTGTGCACAAATCGGTTCCTATTGACACTAAGCGATCTCTAATGTTCTTTTTCCTGTCCTTTCCTACGTCTGCTATCTTTATGTGATTTTCGCCAAGTTTGTTCGTTCTCAACTACACGTTTTATTTCATGTTCTTATTATTAATTAATATCTAACCTCTACGTTTTTTCTCTCATGATTTCATTACCCCCTTTCTCTAATTCTTAATGTTCTCTTTTATTCTTCCCTCATACTGGTATTCCTTCTTATTATTTTGATGATAAGCTTATTAATTGTTCTTCGTATTCGTTATTATTTATTATTTATTATTCGGGCGGATCTTATCACTTCAATATGAAAATTGTTTATAGGCGCTGTGATAAGGTTAATGAACATCTATTTATTTGTTTAATTTGAGTTTAATGCCACATTACTGCTAAGGTCATCAGCGCCGCATTCTAGATAGATATTTATGCACTGTCTGAGGCAAAAGCAATACAATCAAAACGAATACGGAAAGATGTACTGGAATTACAGAAGTAGAGTTAAAAAACAAAAAATAAAAAAATTAAGCAATAGAAATATTTCAAATTGTGGTAAATAAGATCAAACATGCATTACGGTTCTGATACAGTTCAAAATGCAACAACATACGAGAAACTTCATAAGTTATATTTTTTGAGGAAACCACCTAATGTAACATACTGTAGGAGCTAGTCAATAGGAGACGAGTCGTCTCCTAAAATATTAGATAAAGTACTACTAAACAAGAACCAACCCTGTGCAAACAAACACAAAATTCAATTCTGATACAGGTGAAACAATAGCACACGAGAGACCTCCTTTCTTAATAATAAAATTAATGCCAATCACAAACTGTCCCAAGGCACCATTCTGTCACCTAGTCCATGCAAAACTTGTTTTCCCACCACTCCGGCACCAAAGTCGCCCAAAACCATCAACGTATCATTAAACTACTTCTTCACCACACTCTCCTTCCATGTCCAATCCCATCCTTTCCTCTATGGATGCGTACAGAGAAATTAAGTCACATTTATAAATTTGACTTCAAGTCGCATTTTACACAGTCTTCATTAACTGGGTAAACTCTATTAGGCTTTTCTTTATTCTCTTTGCAATAATAAATCCCATCTCGTGAAGTCCAGGTTCAGTTGAGTCTCAATATAAAAACTTGTAACCGCTTTATCCATTCTCCCTTTCCCACTCCATCTTATTTCTTATAACACTACTATATCCAGTCTATACCTTAAGATTTCATTTGCCATTTCTTTCAAATTTCCAGGTCATAACATCATCCATCTCGTAACAAAGTTTTTAAAGGTGGGGTTGTGAACCCCGCCCCAACCTGGGGGACCAGCCCTCCTTATTTCTAACCACAGAAGGCAGGGTGGACTGGTTATAACCCAAGACACTGGGTGGTTCAGGTACCTCGGGGTCGCCATTCCCGTACTCACCCTAAGAGCATTATTCAAAATATGACAGAGGAATTGAGTAATGGTCAAGTATAATTAGATGCTTCTTAGGGTAAGAAAATTATGGAATGCTCAATCACAAAAGTCTAATAAGGCGCTCCTTAGGGTAAGCAAATTATGGAATGCTCAATCACAAAAGTCTAATAAGGCGCTTCTTAGGGTAAGAAAATTATGGAATGCTCAATCACAAAAGTCTAATAAGGCGCTCCTTAGGGTAAGCAAATTATGGAATGCTCAATCACAAAAGTCTAATAAGGCGCTTCTTAGGGTAAGCAAATTATGGAATGCTCAATCACAAAAGTCTAATAAGGCGCTCCTTAGGGTAAGAAAATTATGGAATGCTCAATCACAAAAGTCTAATAAGGCGCTCCTTAGGGTAAGCAAATTATGGAATGCTCAATCACAAAATTCTAATAAGGCGCTCCTTAGGGTAAGCAAATTATGGAATGCTCAATCACAAAAGTCTAATAAGGCGCTTCTTAGGGTAAGAAAACTATGGAAAGCTGAATCACAAAAGTCTAATAAGACGCTTCTTAGGGGAATAAAACTATGGAACGCTCAATCACAAAAGTCTTAATAAGACGCTTCTTAGGGTAAGAAAACTATGGAATGCTCAATCACAAAAGTCTAATAAGACGCTTCTTAGGGGAATAAAACTATGGAATGCTCAATCACAAAAGTCTAATAAGGCGCTTCTTAGGATAAGAAAACTATGGAATGCTCAATCACACAAGTCTATTAAGACGCTTCTTAGGGGAATAAAACTATGGAATGCCCAATCACACAAGTCTAATAAGACGCTTCTTAGGGGAATAAAACTATGGAATGCCCAATCACAAAAGTCTAATAAGGCGCTTCTTAGGGGAATAAAACTATGGAATGCCCAATCACACAAGTCTAATAAGACGCTTCTTAGGGGAATAAAACTATGGAATGCTCAATCACAAAAGTCTAATAAGGCGCTTCTTAGGGGAATAAAACTATGGAATGCCCAATCACACAAGTCTAATAAGACGCTTCTTAGGGGAATAAAACTATGGAATGCTCAATCACAAAAGTCTAATAAGGCGCTTCTTAGGGGAATAAAACAATGGAATGCTCAATCACAAAAGTCTAATAAGACGCTTCTTAGGGGAATAAAACTATGGAATGCCCAATCACACAAGTCTAATAAGACGCTTCTTAGGGGAATAAAACTATGGAATGCTCAATTCCAAAAGTCTAATAAGGCGCTTCTTAGGGGAATAAAACTATGGAATGCTCAATCACAAAAGTCTAATAAGGCGCTTCTTAGGGGAATAAAACAATGGAATGCTCAATCACAAAAGTCTAATAAGACGCTTCTTGGAATAAAACTATGGAGTGCTCAATTCCAAAAGTCAAATAAGACGCTTCTTAGGGGAATAAAACTATGGAGTGCTCAATTCCAAAAGTCAAATAAGACGCTTCTTAGGGGAATAAAACTATGGAATGCCCAATCACAAAAGTCTAATAAGACGCTTCTTAGGGGAATAAATCTATGGAATGATCAATCACAAAAGACTAATAAGGCGCTTCTTAGGGAATAAAACTATGGAATGCTCAATCACAAAAGTCTAATAAGACGCTTCTTGGGGGAATAAAACTATGGAATGCTGAATCACAAAAGTCTTAATAAGACGCTTCTTAGGGTAGGCAAACTATGGAATGCTCAATCACAAAAGTCTAATAAGACGCTTCTTAGCGGAATAAAACTATGGAATGCTCAATCACAAAAGTCTAATAAGACGCTTCTTAGGGTAGGCAATCTATGGAATGCTCAATCACAAAAGTCTAATAAGACGCTTCTTGGGGGAATAAAACTATGGAATGCTCAATCACAAAAGTCTTAATAAGACGCTTCTTGGGGTAAGAAAACTGTGGAATGCTCAATCACAAAAGTCTTAATAAGACGCTTCTTAGGGGAATAAAACTATGGAATGCTCAATCACAAAGTCTAATAAGGCGCTTCTTAGGGGAATAAAACTATGGAATGCTCAATCACAAAAGTCTAATAAGACGCTTCTTAGAGTAGGCAAACTATGGAATGCTCAATCACAAAAGTCTTAATAAGACGCTTCTTGGGGTAAGAAAACTGTGGAATGCTCAAACACAAAAGTCTTAATAAGACGCTTCTTAGGGGAATAAAACTATGGAATGCTCAATCACAAAAGTCTTAATAAGACGCTTCTTAGGGGAATAAAACTATGGAATGCCCAATCACAAAAGTCTAATAAGGCGCTTCTTAGGGGAATAAAACTATGGAATGCCCAATCACACAAGTCTAATAAGACGCTTCTTAGGGGAATAAAACTATGGAATGCTCAATCACAAAAGTCTAATAAGGCGCTTCTTAGGGGAATAAAACAATGGAATGCTCAATCACAAAAGTCTAATAAGGCGCTTCTTAGGGGAATAAAACTATGGAATGCTCAATTCCAAAAGTCTAATAAGGCGCTTCTTAGGGGAATAAAAATATGGAATGCTCAATCACAAAAGTCTAATAAGGCGCTTCTTAGGGGAATAAAACAATGGAATGCTCAATCACAAAAGTCTAATAAGACGCTTCTTAGGGGAATAAAACTATGGAGTGCTCAATTCCAAAAGACTAATAAGGCGCTTCTTAGGGGAATAAAACTATGGAATGCTCAATCACAAAAGTCTAATAAGACGCTTCTTGGGGGAATAAAACTATGGAATGCTGAATCACAAAAGTCTTAATAAGACGCTTCTTAGGGTAGGCAAACTATGGAATGCTCAATCACAAAAGTCTAATAAGATGCTTCTTAGCGGAATAAAACTATGGAATGCTCAATCACAAAAGTCTAATAAGACGCTTCTTAGGGTAGGCAATCTATGGAATGCTCAATCACAAAAGTCTAATAAGACGCTTCTTGGGGGAATAAAACTATGGAATGCTCAATCACAAAAGTCTTAATAAGACGCTTCTTGGGGTAAGAAAACTGTGGAATGCTCAATCACAAAAGTCTTAATAAGACGCTTCTTAGGGGAATAAACTATGGAATGCTCAATCACAAAGTCTAATAAGGCGCTTCTTAGGGGAATAAAACTATGGAATGCTCAATCACAAAAGTCTAATAAGACGCTTCTTAGAGTAGGCAAACTATGGAATGCTCAATATCAAAAGTCTTAATAAGACGCTTCTTGGGGTAAGAAAACTGTGGAATGCTCAATCACAAAAGTCTTAATAAGACGCTTCTTAGGGGAATAAAACTATGGAATGCTCAATCACAAAAGTCTTAATAAGACGCTTCTTAGGGGAATAAAACTATGGAATGCTCAATCACAAAGTCTAATAAGGCGCTTCTTAGGGGAATAAAACTATGGAATGCTCAATCACAAAAGTCTAATAAGACGCTTCTTAGAGTAGGCAAACTATGGAATGCTCAATTACAAAAGTCTTAATAAGACGCTTCTTGGGGTAAGAAAACTGTGGAATGCTCAATCACAAAAGTCTTAATAAGACGCTTCTTAGGGGAACAAAACTATGGAATGCTCAATCACAAAAGTCTTAATAAGATGCTTCTTAGGGGAATAAAACTATGGAATGCTCAATCACAAAAGTCTAATAAGACGCTTCTTAGCGGAATAAAACTATGGAATGCTCAATCACAAAATTCTAATAAGGCGCTTCTTAGGGGAATAAAACTATGGAATGCTCAATTCCAAAATTCTACTAAGACGCTTCTTTGGGTGAGCAAACTATGGAATGCTCAATCACAAAAGTCTTAATAAGACGCTTCTTGGGGGAATAAAACTATGGAATGCTCAATCACAAAAGTCTTAATAAGACGCTTCTTGGGGTAAGAAAACTGTGGAATGCTCAATCACAAAAGTCTTAATAAGACGCTTCTTAGGGGAATACAACTATGGAATGCTCAATCACAAAAGTCTAATAAGAGGCTTCTTAGGGGAATAAAACTATGGAATGCTCAATCACAAAGTCTAATAACACGCTTCTTAGGGGAATAAAACTATGGAATGCTCAATCACAAAAGTCTAATAAGGCGCTTCTTAGGGGAATAAAACTATGGAATGCTCAATCACAAAAGTCTAATAACACGCTTCTTAGGGGAATAAAACTATTGAATGCTCAATCACAAAAGTCTAATAAGGCGCTTCTTAGGGGAATAAAACTATGGAATGCTCAATCACAAAAGTCTAATAACACGCATCTTAGGGGAATAAAACTATGGAATGCTCAATTCCAAAATTCTACTAAGACGTTTCTTTGGGTAAGCAAACTATGGAATGCTCAATCACAAAAGTCTTAATAAGACGCTTCTTGGGGGGATAAAACTGTGGAATGCTCAATCACAAAAGTCTTAATAAGATGCTTCTTGAGGGAATAAAAATATGGAATGCTCAATCACAAAAGTCTTAATAAGACGCTTCTTTGGGTAAGCAAACTATGGAATGCTCAATCACAAAAGTCTTAATAAGACGCTTCTTGGGGGGATAAAACTATGGAATGCTCAATCACAAAAGTCTTAATAAGACGCTTCTTGGAATAAAACTATGGAGTGCTCAATCACAAAAGTCTTAATAAGACGCTTCTTGGGGTAAGAAAACTATGGAATGCCCAATCAAAAAACTGACTTCGATGTAGTCTACTTTTTTAGTAGTGTTTAATGCCGTTCTTACTACAGGCGGACACTGATGATACACGCAACGAAATCATATTATTTGGGAGGGAAACATTCCAAGTCTAAGTTTAGGGTACCTCCGCGGCATTTGCCTATGAGGATTGAAGAAAACCTGGAAAAAACAGACTAGGGAGAACAGTTCTGGCGGAATTGGAACCGCAGACCTCTCGTTCACGAATCCGTAAACCATCGGTGTAGGTTGACGCAGGTTACTGTTGACCTATACATGTAGGTTGGGAGATTCACTCAGGAAAAGATAAAATATAAGAGTGCATGTAATTACACGACTACACATTGGAAAAAATTGCATGCATCGAATTAAATTGAATATCTTGCCGGTAGTGACTCGGAGCAATCAGCTGTTTGGAAATGACGTTGTTCTATCGTTGCGTTCCGATAAATTCCCTGACAGTTAGACCGTACCGCAATACATCAGTGCTCGGTTGCCAACATAACAAGGAGGGATACGGAAAGGTATTCCCCGACGCTCGTTTCAGCCATTACCACATTATGATGGTGGGGGATAAAATTAAAACAACTTCGTTGAACATCAATTTATTAAACGCCTAAAATTTTACTCCCCTCCCCCTTTTTACTCTCTCTACCCCACCTATGCTAGCACCTTGTATTCCATTTAGAATATAAATAAAAATTTCAAAGAAAATACTGCTTTGAGTTCCACTGAGCCTAAAAACAGCATTTTTATTAACTCTACTGCTTATCTATAGTAAGTAAAGAAAGTATTGGATTTCAACCAAAAATTGGATATCGAGATTCACGAGAAATGCAAGTTTTGAGACTCCCTAAATAAAAAAAAAGTATTTTTACTTTCTCTACTATGTACTTAGTAAGGTATTGATTTTGATACCTCTTATATCAGATTTCAATTGAAGTAGTGACATAGCTAATGTTGCACCAGAAAAAGTTTAAAAAATTGACACCTTATGTCGGAAGTATGCTTTGAAAGAAAATGAATTAGCTTCGTTTGAAGAACAGTTTAAGAATTTGATCGAGGAACCAGGAGTGTGCAGCAAATAGACAAAACTCTGATGTGATACATTCATAGGACTTTATCCAACCCTATCGTTTATTAATGGGTATACAAACGATTCTTACTAAACCTTATTTTTTGTCTACTACACTTTAATCCAAATGAACCTTGGCAGAAATAGCTATATTACGCATTTCGTTATAGATACAAAGCTGGCCTTAAAATTCCATATTGTTTCCATGATCTCGTGAGAAACAACTGAATGTTGACAGAACTTTAAAAGAATGACCAAGAAATGAACAATTCGACACTTTAATAACGGATATCTCAGAAATGGCTTATGCCACAAAAACGTATATGAAATAAACTGTGTGTTTTAAAAAGATCTACATTTTTTGTGTGGTACGTTTTCGTCTATTGCTTAACGTTTACGTTATACAAGATTATATAACATTTCTTCCAAATGAAGTGGACTTCACAGGCTATTTCCAGAAAATTCAAGATGTACATTTTATTTGTAATTTAATATTTTTAATATACGGCATTTGAATCAAAATTATTAGAGTAATTTTTTATAAAGTAAAATACTTCGATAAACCTTTCACGTAAAGTGCAGTGTGGGGTGAAGGGATTTTCTTGAAAATCTTCGTATCGCATTTTTGAAAGGTATTGAACCTAAAGACCAAATTTGGTATTTATCCGATTTTTTGTTTTCGAGTTATACTGTTCACACACACACACACACACACGGACCTTTTTATAACTTTTTTAATCCAGGGGGCCTCAAAAGTATGTACTTCCGTTGAAATTTTCGTATAGAATTTTTGGGTGGAATGTAATACCTTCTCTACCTATTATGTACGTGGTAGAGAAAGTAAAAACTTCTTAGATAAACGAAGTGATTACGAGGACATTGCACCCAGTGTATGTAGTTTGAAATGTGCTTGATTAACTGTGATGAAAATTAGCTTTATATTTGTTACATTTTTTTTAAAATTCTGCACAAAGGCAAATTATTTACGTCATATAATAAATAAGTGTTCAGTTGGGTTATTTTTATTTTCTCTACGACGTACCTAGTAGGTAGTTGAACCTGAGTCCGTTGCATTTAGTTGTAATGGAGGCAAGAGTGGTACTCTATAGACCACAACAGCTAAACAAGTGAGAGTTCTTTAAATAGACTCGGGTTTGCTAAGAATTAGGAAATACATAGGAGACGCATCTTTAGAAATGCCTTCAGACTATGTAATTCCATTAAATATTTTATAAAGGACTTCAGGGTCATTATTGGACGAATAAAACTCTGGAAACTCCTGAGAAAACTTTGATGTAGTTTACAGAAGGCTCAGGAACAGGTTCCGGAGTATATGGCATAAGATCAAGGTGCAAAAAGTTCTTTACTTTGGTTTATATGCTACTGTTTTTGAAACAGAAATTTATGCTATTATGTAATGCATGCATGAAAACATAAGGAGAGCTTACACTGGTAAACAAATCCTTATCTTCTCAGATAGCCAGACTGCACCTAAAGCTCTAAGTAGTCATAAGGTAATGTCAGGACTGGTTTAAAACTGCCTAAATATGCTCACAAGCTGGCAGAACAAATTGAAGTTCAACTCATCTGGGTGCCGGGTCATAGTGGCATAGAGAGAAATGAAAAAGTTGATGAATTTGCAAGATAAGAAGCAGTTTCACAATTTATTGGGCCAGAGTCGGCTCTAGGAACATCTCGATGTTTAGTAAGAGAGGCTATTAAGAACTGGACCATCATAAAACATGGCTTAAAACTCCATGAAACAAACATGGCAAGCTATTTATTAGAAAACCATGTAAGAAAAGAGCTGAAAGCTTACTTAAATGTAACAGACTTCAGCTACGAACATTTATTGCATTACTCACAGGGCATGCTTCTGTGAAAAATCATCTTAAACACGATGGGAGTGCTTCAAGGTAACTTAGATTGCAGGATGTGCGGGAAAGAAACTGAAACAGCCCAGTACATTATACGCTCCTGAGACTTTGGCTTACAGGAGATATAATGATTTTGGGGAAATGTTTTTAGAACCAGAAGAATTTGAAAGCATATCTGTTATGAGACTGTATTACTTGGTAAAGGGAGCAGGCTTAATGGGTTGACTTTAAAACGATACATGTAGCACAATAAGCTCAAGGCAAAGTGCGTCCGGAGCAATGACGGAAATCTGCTTCGTATAAGACAAGATCTAGTAGGTAGAGGAAACACCTGCCGTGTTCCACTCGATCGAAATTACTGGAAATGCATGCTTTTAGGCATTTGTTTTACAAAATAGTGCGTGTGTGTGAACAGCGTAACTAAAAAAATCTCACGACTTTCTCTACTCTTGTACAAACTATTTCTACAAACGCTTATTCTCCATCTACTTCATGTTAATCGAGATAAACATTTGCAGACTCTATCTTATTGCTAATTTTCTTGTAGATGTAAGGGGAATAATATATTTACAAGGGCAATATAGAAATACAGTAGCCTTTAAGCACATACATATCTCTTATTAGCTGGTTGCTAGGTGCAGCACCATTCCCCTTGCCACAGATTAATACTCTTTGCATATCCAAGACAAAAAAAAAAGAATAACGAATTCCCATTTGAGAAAATAAGTATTGAAAAATTTTAAGGGAATAACAAGCAATATCTCGAAAATGGTTCACTCAACAAAAACAATGTATATGACATAAATTGTGTATTTTAACGCGATCTACATTTTTTGTGTAGTAAAATTTGGTCTATCTCTTATGGTTTACCAGTTATGCAAAAGTTGTTCATAATGAAGAATACTTTTGGAGACATTCCCAGAAAATTCAAGATATACATTTTATTTGACATAAAAATATCTTAAACATATGATATTTTAATTCAAAATCGATAGAGCCATTTTTGAGAAAATTAAAATTTTCGGAAAATGTTTCATATAAAGGGTAATCTGGGGTGGGGGATTTTCTTGAAAACCTTCGTGTCGCATCTCTGCAAAATACTGAACCTAAATACCAAGTTTGGAGTTTATCCGACTATTCGTTTCTGAGTTATGCTGTTCACAGACAGACACACACACGGACATGTTTCCAAAAATGCATTTTTTGGATTCAGGGGGTCTCAAAACATATATTTCCGGTGAAATCTCGGTATCGAATTTTTGGGTGGAATACAATACTTCCCCTACTTACTATACGTAGTAGAGAAAGTAAAAATCTTCGCACTCCAAACTACCCTTTACAAGTAACATTTTTAGAAATGGTTTATTTTCGCAAAAATGGCTAACAGTTTTGACAAATAAAATATTTCTTGAGTCTTGAATGTTTATAAGAATAGTTTATGAAATTCTCTTCATTCGTAAATATATTTTGTATAATTACGTTTAACTGGTAAACCGAAAGAAAGAGGGAGAGGAGAGGGAGATAATAGCATACTACACAAAAACTGTAGAGCCCTCTAAATACACAATTTACTTCAAATAACTTTTTTTGGCATCAACCATTTCAGATATAACCGTTATTACTGTTTGAACTGTTTAAAACTTTGTTATTCTTTAAAGTGATATCGCTATTCAGTTGTTTCTCACGATGTCATGGAAAGAGTATGGAATTTAAAGGCCAGCATATAGCCGTTCGGTTTCCTCTATCTTCCTGTATCTACAACTAAAAGTGTAATGATAACTATTTCGGCAGAGCATGATTACTATGAATCAAATAGAAAAAAATCTGATGTGTTACACTCACATGACTTTCTCTACTCTTGTACAATCTATTTTTACAAACGCTTATTCTCCATATGCTTCATGTTAATCGAGATATCGAGATGTCAATCTTATTTGTAATTTTCTTGTAGATGCAAGGGGAATATGGTAGCTTTTAAGCGATAGTCAAATATTTTATCGCTGGTTGCTATGTGGAGCATTCCATTCTCTTTGCATGTCTAGGACACAAAAAAATGAATAATGAATTTGAGAAAAAGTATAAGTATTGGAAAATTTAAGGAAATAACAAGCAATATCTCGAAAACGGTTCACTCAACAAAAGAAATGTATATGATATAAGTTGTGTATTTTAACGCGATCTACATTTTTTGTGTAGTAAAATTTTGTCTATCTCTTATGGTTTACCAGTTATGCAAAAGTCGTTGACAATGAAGAATACTTTTGGAGACATTCCCAGAAATTTCGAGATATACATTTCATTTCTCATGACATTATCTTAAACATATGATATTTTCATCAAAATCGTTAGAGCCATTTTTGAGAAAATTAAAATTTTCGAAAAATCTTCCATGTAAAGGGTAATCTGGGGTGGGGGGATTTTCTTGAAAACCTTCGTGTCGCATCTCTGGAAGATACTGAACCTAAATATCAAGTTTGGTGCTTATCCGACTGTTCGTTTCTGAGTTATGCTGTTCACAGACACACAGACACACACACACACACACACACACACACACACACACACACACAGACACACACACACACACAGACACACACACGGACATGTTTCCAAAAATGCTTGTTTTGGATTCAGGGGGTCTCAAAACACGTATTTCCGGTGAAATCTCGGTATCGAATTTTTGGGTGGAATACAATACTTCCCCTACTTACTATACGTAGTAGAGAAAGTAATAAGCTTTCGTAAGATTATACTGTAGAAGTTACATATATAAAAATAAATGATAATTGGTAGAGAAAGTTGTAAAAGTTAGCGGATTTTTGCTATTTATAAGAGGCTAAGAGAACCTATTTCAACAACAGTAACTTGTGAATCAATCGGGTGACTATTTTTCTGCTGAAATATCGTTCATATGTTGCAATTACTTTACCAATAATATAAATTTTATTTTGTATCATACAGTGTAATGAAACCAATAGGTACTTTAAAACTGTTTAAAGGTTTTTTTTCTTCAACAGTGATATTCTCCATCCAAAAGTTTATATGTCAAACACGATGTGGTAAATAAAACAGTATAATATTAAATCCTGATAAAGTTAAATAAGTTTGAGTGTTTTATTTTTCTGAAGCAAATCCCTTAACTTTGTTTTCCTACTTGATAAAAAACTACTAACACTGGCCTGCCGCATGAGTATTTCCTACTGATAAGAGAGATCCGTTGCCGTGTTTAAATCATACATTTACTCACTATTTTCTGACTCTCTGTTCTTCATGGGCATGTGTTTGTGTATGCCGAACGCCCCTTTGTAGCCAAGTAGAGACGTTAAACGTCGCCGACTCGGCTCGGCTCGTTTGTAGCTACGTCCGCGACGGCATGACGTGATCTCTATTTTACCATCAGTGCCCGGTGTTCTTTTGGCAAGGGATCGTAAAGCTAGCTGGGGCCCCGTGTTGTCTCTGGTGGAGAAGGTACATCAAAATGCAGTTGTGTACAGTCTTCCACCGTTAATAAGTTTGTTTAATAAAACAAATGAGATAAAAATGGAATGAGTTTGTTAAAGAACTATCTTTATTATTCATAGATTACCGGAAAGCATTTAATAATGTAAAAAGAGAGTAACTTTAAGAAATAATGGAATTAAGAGCCATCCTTAAACATTTAATTAGTGATATTATAAAAAGTATGTGTGAAAACGTACCATAGTTATAAATCTAAAGAAGGAAATCTAAAATGGACTAGTAAATTTAGGAGTAAAACAGGGCAGTGGTTTGTCGCCTTCGCTCTTTTGATCCTTACCTTTACGAAGCAATGAGGAAATTGAAATTACAATTATATTAAATTCATTTATCTAAAACGATAATAAAATAATTTTTTAAAACACCTCTTGTTTTCTGAGTATCAAGTTGCTTTAACTGGTGGTTAGGATACGCTACATTTTAACTGTACAAAATCACGAAAGATATGAATTTCTAATCTCGAAAGAGAAAACTAAAGTGATGGCACTGGGTCTGCGAGATCTAGGCTATAGTGGAAGATTAGTTAATAACTTTGATTTTCTTGACTGTGTATATCTTATGCATACGCAAAACCTATTAATCATAAAATTGCTAAATGTAGTAACATGTGCGGAACCATTAGAAGTATCCTTCATAGTACAGGCAAAGACACAAAGCGTGCTCGAGAACCCGACTAGATTACACCACAAACGAAGAAATAAGAAATAACATAGGAGTTAGCAGTCTGTTAGAAACTATAGATCACTATCAACAAAAATGATTGGAACACACAACGCAAGAGCCAAGATATACTTCCAAAAATAATGACTGAATATGTACCTACTGGAAAACGAAGTATTGGCTGACCAACAAAAACATGGATACAACAAATGAAGGAACTGCAACAGGCCTATAGCTTAAAAACAATAAGATCAAACAAGAATTTTCTGCTGTTTGGCCGACAGAAGCAAGATGTGGATGGAATTAAATGCTTCGAGTCTACCGATTACGGAATGGGAATGTTGTGAAACATCCACATAAGAATAGCACAGCTGAGAAACGAAAATGATATAACATGATAATTGTTCACACCTACTTTAAGGACCTTCCCCTATCCCAAACAAACATTTACATGTTCGCCTCTTTTTACTTTCTCTACTACGTATAGTAAGTAGGGGAAGTATTGTATTCCACCCAAAAATTCGATACCGAGATTTCACCGAAAATACAGGTTTTAAGAACCCCTGAATCCAAAAAATTTTTTTTTGGAAACATGTCCGTGTGTGTGTGTCTGTGTGTGTGAACAGCATAACTCAGAAACGAACAGTCGGATAAACACCAAACATGGTATTTAGGTTCAGTATTTTCCAGAGATGCGATGGAAGGTTTTCAAGAAAATCCCCCTCCCCTGATTACCCTTTACATGGAACATTTTTCGAAAATTTTAATTAATTTTCTCAAAAATGGCTCTAACGATTTAGATTAAAATATCATATGTTTAAGATATTTTCATGACAAATGAAATGTATATCTCGAATTTTCTGGGAATGTCTCCAAAAGTATTCTTCATTGTGAACGACTTTTGCATAACTGTAAACCATACGAGATAGACAAAATTTTACTACACAAAAAATGTAGATCGTTTAAAATACACAATTTATGTCATACATTTTTTTGGTTGAGTGAACCATTTTCAAGATATTCCTTGTTATTCCCTTAAATTTTCAATATTTATACTTTTTCTCAAATTCATTATTAGTTTTTTATGTCCTGGACATGCAAAGAGAATGGAATGCGCCACATAGCAACCAGCAGTTAAAAGATTTGACTATCGCTTAAAGCCTACCATATTCCCCTTGCACCTACAAGAAAATTAGCAATAAGATTAACATCTCGATTAACATGAAGCATATGGAGAATAAGCGTTTGTAAAAATAGTTTGTACAGGAGTAGAGAAAGTCATGTGAGTGTAACACATCAGATTTTTTACTTTGTCTACTACTTACGTACAGTAAGTGTAGGAACTACTGCACTTCACCCAAAACTCCGATACGAAATTTCACCGGAAATAAACTTTTTAAGACTCCCTGAAGGATACAAAAGTTTTTATTAAAAAATTTTGTGATACATTCACATGGCTTTCTCTACCCCCTATCTTCATTAGTGGGCATACAAACTATTCTTACTAAAGCTTATTTTTCTATCTACTTCATTTTAATTCAAATAAACCTTCGAAGAAATAGCTATATTACACACTTCATTATTGATACTAAGAGAACAACGATAATCAAATTTTTAAGAACTGGACGCTATATGTTGGTCTTAAAATTCCATCTATTTCTATGTAATCGCGAGAAGCAACTGGAATGCACAAACAATGAGCAATACGAACGTTTAATAACGGATATTTCAGAAATATATGATGCCACAAAAAACCTTATTTTAAATAAATTGTGTGTTTTAAACAGATCTATAATTTTTTGTGTAGTACGTTTTCGTCTATCGCTTAACGTTTACCAGTTATACAAGATTATACAAAATTCCTTCCTGATAAAGAGGACTTCACAGGCTATTCCCAGAAAATTAAGATATATATTTTATTTGTCATGTAAATATCTTTAAATACATGGTATTTTAATCAAAATCGTTAGAGCTCTTTTTTAGAAAATAAAAATTTTCGAAAAATCTTCCATGTAAAGGGTCGTTGGGGTGGAGGCATTTTCTTGAAAATCTTCGTGTTACATCTTTGAAATACCAAGTTTGGTATTAATCTGATTTCGTTTTTTAGCTATCTACAAACACAAACACGCGCGCACACACACATATTTTTCTAAAAATCCTCTTTTGGATACAGAGGGCCTCAAAATACGTATTTCCGATGAAATATCGATACGAATTTTTGGGTGAAATGCAATACCTTCTATACCTACTATGTGCGTGGTAGAGAAAGTAAGAAAGGTTCATGTATGCGTGAATAGCATAATTAAAATACTAAAAGTCAGTTAAATACCAAACTTGGTATTTTTGTTCAGCATCTTCAAAGGATACGACACGAAGATTTTAAAGAACCCTCCCAAACCTTTACATAAAACATTTTTCGTATATTTTTTATTTTCTCAAAATGCCTCTAACGATTTTGATTAAAATACCACATGTTTAAGATACATGCATGAAATATGAAATGGAAATCTTGAATTTTCGGAATAACTTCTGAAGTTTTCTTCTTTCTAAATTACTTTCTTGTAAGAGATCTACAAAGTCTTACTACACCAGAAAGTAGATATCGTTAAGGTCCGAAAATTACATAAAATAAAAATTTTTGCGGCATTAACCATTTCCAAGATATATTTTGTTATTGGTTTAAATTTTCAAATACTTATTCTTTTTTCTACTTATAATTATTAGTCTTAATGAGATAACACAATGAATGGGCGTTTTCCTTTTTAAATGCCTCCATACATCACGATAGACATTGATAAACTCTTTCTTCCGTTGTTCCTTTCTTATGTGATTCTTTGGAGAGTACACAGAAAATCTGAAAGTTGTACGCCACTCCTCTTGTAAGAGCATAGCTTCAATATATTTATGAAAAGTAGCTTGTTGGTCCTGTTAGAATACCAACGCTGGCGAACGTAGAGAATTTCCGATGTAGGCTGGTTCTTTATTTTCGTGTAAACAGCAGACGAACAAGATATCGCAAACAAGCTATTGAAAGCATGGTGCATCAATGGATGAAGCTGGGATGATGAAACAGCCTTCCGCATCCGACGCGAATCTAAAAATACCAACTCCCTCACCAGATCACGGCTGGAGCAAAGATCTCTGCTTCAGATGGTATAGTCTGTTCTTTAAGCAAGCATTTTCTCCATCGTTTATATAAGGTAGAGAAAGTTATGCATTCTGTATTAAGATTTCACCGAAAATACAGGTATTGAGGACACCTGAATCTCCCCGCCAAAAATAATTTCTGAAAACGCTCTGTCTATGTTAAACAGATGTATGTATGTGCATCATTATGCAAACAGACTATCTCAAAGACGAGGGTTTCGCTAATAACTGACTTTAGTGTTTTAGGGATTAGGAAGTGTAGAATGGCAAAATCTCATTTTTATTTTTAAGGAAAACAATCTTGCAATTATTTACTATTCAGAATATATACTGTGTATTGGTCATTTAAAGCTTTAACTCTTTTTTTTTTTAAAAAAAAACCTAAACGTACGATGCATAGGTTTGAAGCTGCCCACCCGTTTTGCTAAAACTGAACAAGTGTTTTCTGCTAAAGGACATCACAAGGAGTTCTAGATCAAAAGACATAGAACTGCAAATCAGGAAACAACATAGAATGCGTCTAATGTTGACTACTCCCCTGTAATGAACTATTAGTCACACATTTGAACTTAAATTTCAAATGTCAATCATCTCAAAACTACATTTTTTCAAACACATGTTCCTTTTTCTTAAATATTATAAAAATTCCGGTCTTTTACGCTCAATGTAGAATGGGACGCTAAGGACCATTGCAATTAAGCAGCGCCCATAAATAAAAACTGAATTTAAGTTGCTGTAGGTAGCTTTTTAAATATATAATGACGATTTAATCACTTTTTAATCCTTACTCTATTCACACTATTGTACAACGTCTGGTTATAAGAACACGTACATTTTGGAGTTATGTTGGCCCTACTTAAGATAGCCTTGTTTTTTTTATTAAAAATGCTACGGAGTAAAACGCATACAATATCGTATGTAATCCTGCTCTCGAAATCTGATCTGTAAGTGGCAGGGCCTCGTGGGCCTAGGCCTATAAACCCTGCTGCCGACCTCAGTTCACACGCATATGGTCGTTCTCCGTGGACCAGTGGTGCCGTGCAAGCCTCTAGTTCCCAAGGTCGCGGGTTCAAACCCGGCTGAGGGCGATGGATTTTTTCGGGCGTAAAAATCCTTGGCATGGCTTCCTTCGGAAGGGAAGTAAAGCCGGTGGTCCTGTGTCGTAGATATACGACACGTAAAAGAACCTCAAGCCTAATAAAGAGGCCTCTGAGCAAAATTCCCGGTCTTTCACGCCCAATATAGAATGGGACGCTAAGAACCATAGTAGTTACAGAGCGTCCATAAATAAAACTCAATTTACACGCATATGGTAGAGATGGACGAACAGCCAGCCGATACGAGGAGAAGATGAGATCAAGCACCAGTTTCCTCCAGCCGGAATGTTGGTTTCTGTAACATACAGATCGCTATCTATCGTAGCTCCTTGAATGCATCACGATGCTGAGTATTCCCCGGTCCTACACATGGGCCAAAAAATCCACACACACATGGGGGCTCGAACCCACGCACTTTCAATGACTGGATGCCGGAACACTACGCTCCAACCCACTACGTCACAACGCAGGACGACCTTTTTAAAAGGAATGTTATAATTCGAAACAAGCCTTAGATATTGTGACTTCTTCCAGTTTTTCAACTGTCACTTTCCTAAGTTCTCACTGCCACTGTTCTAAATTCTTATTTAGTTCAACTTCACTAACTTCACTTCACTAAAGTGAACTAGTTCAATTCTATCACTACACTTCCTTCGTGACGTAGCCTCCTCTTCCGGACGGTTCACTCCCTGGGGAGTCGAACACAACATCTCCACAATCCGTCACTCCACAGTAACACTCGCTGCACGTCACCGCAGTCATCACAAACTCGCTCCGAGGATTGCACTTTATGTCGCACGGGAAACTCGCCCGCCAACTCAACTCATACTCAACTCGACTGACTTCTTGCGAGAACGCTCGCTTATATAGGCAATGGAATTCTCCACAGAACATTCTAGAACTATTTCGATACAGGTTCGGAGGAAGGGGAAGAAACTTCCAGAAGGTTCTGTTTATTTGTCGAGAACGCGCGCCGTGTTTACGCTGCCGAGCGGCACTTATCGTTGTTTACTCCGACTGCCCGGGTCCGGCCTCCCGGTAAGCTTGGGCCATATCTGCTGCGTCACAATATTAAAGGGGCATATAAACGAAACAAACAAAAACTCCTCATGGCAGTATTTAATTTATCTATTATTTAAACAATACACATTAGTTTAGAAATGTATTTTATAATGATTTTATCTACATTGATGTTATAAAGAGAGAACATCTTTATGTGTGTATGCGTATGTATAATCCCGAAACCACCCAATCAATTTTGATAATTTTTGCAATTGAAAAGCTCTATTCCTCTCGACGGAGATAAGCTATAAAGCAGCTTTTACAATTTCAATTCCTAAATTACCGAAGTCTAAAAGGAATTACAAAGCCTGGATATTTATCATTTTGGAGATTTTGAGTTTGAATTGATGTTTCCAGCCTAAAGCAGGGTAAGATAAGATAATTCTTCTATATATGTCCAATTATAGAACATGTATAATATAAACGAAAGAACAAGCGACTTTAGAAATAAATGTCTAGAACATTTACATCAGATGCCAAGCAAGAGATACTCAAGAAAAGCTCTAAGTTATAGACCACAAGGATGGAGAAAAATAGAAGACCCCACAAACGATGGATCGACCAATTTGAAAACGCAACGGGATAAAGAACTTAGCTTGAATCAGAAGAATAAGAAGAAGGCCTGGATATTAGAATGCGAACATTTTGGAGTCACATTGGAATAGAAAATAGTTATTACTCCATAGAAAATGCTCATAAAAATGAGACAAACCATGGGTATGTTTCAGGAGTTGACAAACTTGAAAAATTGCAAAGGGTCATTACCTTTTGAGATTGGGAAGTTATGGTCCGCGGGCTCAATATTCGAAGAATGGCATTGGATGTTAGTCAGGATTATGTCGAAATACATCATCGCAAGCTTCTGATGTGTGTTCTTTAGTCATCGTCAGTGGTTATTAATTTTCAATGCTTCGGGCACCACCGTTATGCTAAAAATTTCTCTCTGCCAAAGCTATGCACACCAGCGTGCAGAATTTGTGACTATGGAAGTTAATCAGAAAGAATTGTGTCATTAGCACAGTTGATAAAGTGAAAGATTGCTAACTAGAAGGTAGGTGATGCGAACGCCATACCTCAATTTTAACTTTTTTTTTAAAAAGTAATTTTCTTAGAGTTCCCGAAATTTAAATTCACTGCGTTTTAGGCCTACTAAGCGCTTAGTCTTAAAATTAATCACAGTGCTAAAAACATTTCTGATATGAAAAAGTATTGGTATTGCATAATGCTAGAACTTTCTATCCCAGTTTTTACATTCAATAGGAAAACCAACAGACAAGCAGCGTACCACAAACAGCTGAATAAATCCTAGCGTTAGCTGCGTAGCCACATTAATAAATTCCACTACTATCCCAATAAAGGTGTTAAGAGTCTGGAGCTCACACGAATGCAGAGCAATGCTACTGCCAACATGCATTCACCCGCCACCCAACTATAGTAGCACTCCACATGCAGTACTAGCAGACGAGTGATAGTGATATCCCACCAAATTATCAATTTGGAGAAACAGAATAGAGGACAACAAAGCTTCTCGACGGCGAAATAGTTTCCCATTTCACTACTTCTTACGCTTGTTTTTGAACTGTTTACTGCGCGTACGATTACATGCAGCATTCTCGATATCATTCAAATGGACTATCACAATTTCTACAGAAAACATGAATAACAAGTTAATTTGCAGAGCTGGCGGATATGCATTTAATGTATGGTGAAACTAGAGAACGTACATCTTTAGCTGCGCAGTTGTACAGGTAAAGATATCCAGAAAGAGACTATTTTTGTGGAAGCGGCCCCACACCCGCCGCCCCCGGTGACGATCATCCTCACAGGCTACATCGTCTCCCCATGCATAGATTGTTAGTGAACTAAGCATGCAAAACAGAAGTGGATGGATGCTATGTTAGTAGGAAGTACATGCAGTTAATGGTTGGGTTCCGCGTAAGCACCCCAGTTAGTAAAATTATCTAGCTGACATGCAGTGCATACGAGCACATGCTTTGTGGCCTGTGAGACAGAACATACCGGAGTCTCTGCAGCACCAAGGGTGATAACAGGAGAGAGGTGGTCGGTGGTTATGTAGGTTATATGGTAGGTGATTGGGGGCACGAGGAGTGGTTGGATCTCCGCAAAAATAGGCTTGGAGTGGTGAAGGACATTCATATAAACTGGGTAACTTTCTCTCGTGTATCTCGTCGTGAAGAAGTGATTTTGGCTCGGTTGCGTATTGGCTACTGCAATTTTACGCAGGTTATCTTTTTAAGGTAACCCTGCTCCTATTTGTCCACTTTGTGGTGAAGTCTTTCGGTCCGTCACGTGGAGTGTGTTCCTCCAGCACATCATCGGGACTCTGCAACTGCCGGACAATCCTGCAGAGGTCTTGCGGATGATAAGCAAGCGGTTGAAAGGATTTTTATTTATTTGTGAGGAATAAATTTCTAAATGCGAATTTGGTCATCTTAATAGCAGGTGTTTCATATTGATAAGTTTAGTTTTATATATTTATATTTATATTTATGTATTACTTGTGCTATGTTTTTATATTGATAGTTAACTCTGGCTTTTGCTTTGATGTTGTTTCTACTTTCTCTACTACGTATAGTAAGTAGGGGAAATATTGCATTCCACCCAAAAATTCGATACCGAGATTTCGCCGGAAATACATGTTTTGAGACCCCCTGAATCCAAAAAAGCATTTTTGGAAACACGGCCGTGTGTGTGTGTCTGTGAACAGCATAACTCAGAAACGAATAGTCGGATAAACACCAAACTTGGTATTTAGCTTCAGTATCTTCCAGAGATGCGGCACGAAGATTTTCAAGAAAATCCCCATCCCAGATTACACTTTACATGTAACATTTTTCGAAAATTTTAATTTTCTCAAAAATGGCTAACGATTTTGATTAAAATATCATATGTTTTAAGATATTTTCATGACAAATGAAATGTATATCTCGAATTTTCTGGGAATTCTCCAACAGTATTCTTCATTGTGTACGACTTTTGCATAACTGGTAAACCATAAGATAGACAAACTTTTACTACACAAAAAATGTAGATCGCGTTAAAATACATAATTTATGTCATATACATTTTTTTTGTTGAGTGAACCATTTTCGAGATATTGCTAGTTATTCCCTTAAATTTTCCAATACTTATACTTTTTCTCAAATTCGTTATTCATTTTTTTTGTCCTGGTAATGCAAAGAGAATGGAATACTCCACATAGCAACCAGCTCTTAAAATATTTGACTATCGCTTGAAGCCTAGCAATTCCCCTTGCATCTACAAGAAAATTAGCAATAAGATTAACATCTCGATTAACAAAAAGCATATGGAGAATAAGCGTTTGTAAAAATAGTTTGTACAAGAGTAGAGAAGCTCATATGAGTGTAACGCATCAGATTTTTTCAGGTTTATCTCGGGCCTTTGCCATGATCCTTTTTAGAAGGGCGCTAATGACCTAGCAGTTGAGCGCCCTTAAACAAAACAAAACCAAAACTGGTGCGCGAGAAATAATATATGCATATTGTGAGAAGAATGAGATTGTAATGAAGGGGGCAGAAGTATGATGGAATTATTGTGATTATTTTTGTCTGCAATTTCTCATGTTGATGTCTCCTGATGTGGACTCTTCCGGTTAGTGTTATACGGCCAGCTCTGTGTTTGAAGCATTACCCTATAACAAAAATTGTCTAAGGTGTTAGCTGGGGTTCATGAACCTGAACAGTCTATAGCTGTGTCATCGAAGCACCTCTCAGCGTATTCATCGGTGCCTACGATACTGAATCCGTGTCGGTCCATAGACTGGATGCTGGTGCAAACCGAACCCGAGGTATTCTATGCTTCGAACAAGAAGTGTTCAACAGACTGCAAGATCATCCATCCACTAGTACATTACTGCACCATGAACACAAGCAGCAGAGGTGTTGGACGATTCTTGCAGAAGGAATGGCTCCACCTATTTCACCTTAGGAGCAGCGGACTTCGCTCTTGGGTAGTCTTACGAATGGGCTAAAGAGCATCACAGGGAAAATTCACACCTTTCTGTCCTCAGTGCTGATCACCGATGAAGCCGCTTTCCGAGAGATGGATGTGTACTCAATTACAGGAACAGTCACATAAGGAACTACGAGAATCCACATGCGCTCGTCAAGATGCGTAGCCCTCACAGGTTGTCTGCACATGTGTGCTGGCATAACTGCTGGTCTCTTAATTGATTCGTACATCATTTTTTCTACGGCTAAATGGGATGTATAGCTTCAGTTTTTGATTTGTCTTCATTCCTCAGTATTACAGTATTAATATAAAAATAGCACGTATGTCATTCACACGACTTTCTCTACTCACTCTTCTACAAACCATTCGTACAAAAACTTCTTCTGTCTACTTCTCGTTAATAGAGATAACATTTCATTACTCCCTTACACATCTAGTTGTAGGTATAAGAAGGATACAGTAGGCTAAAGCGATAGTCATATTAAAAAATCTGATGTGTTACACTCACATGACTTTCTCTACTCTTGTAAAAACTATTTTTACAAACGCTTATTCTCCATATGCTTCATGTTAATCGAGATATGGAGATGTCAATCTTATTTGTAATTTTCTTGTAGATGCAAGGGGAATATGGTAGCTTTTAAGCGATAGTCAAATATTTTATCGCTGGTTGCTATGTGGCGCATTCCATTCTCTTTGCATGTCCAGGACATAAAAAAATGAATAACGAATTTGAGAAAAAGTATAAGTATTGGAAAATTTAAGGAAATAACAAGCAATATTCTCGAAAACGGTTCACTCAACAAAAAACATGTATATGATATAAGTTGTGTATTTTAACGCGATCTACATTTTTTGTGTAGTAAAATTTTGTCTATCTCTAATGGTTTACCAGTTATGCAAAAGTCGTTCATAATGAAGAATACTTTTGGAGACATTCCCAGAAATTTCGAGATATACATTTCATTTCTCATGACATTATCTTAAACATATGATATTTTCATCAAAATCGTTAGAGCCATTTTTGAGAAAATTAAAATTTTCGAAAAATGTTCCATGTAAAGGGTAGTCTGGGGTGGGGGGATTTTCTTGAAAATCTTCGTGTCGCATCTCTGGAAGATACTGAACGCAAATACCAAGTTTGGTGTTTATCCGACTGTTAGTTTTTGAGTTATGCTGTTCACAGACACACACACAGACACACACACACACACAGACACACACACACACACAGACACACACACGGACATGTTTCCAAAAATGCTTTTTTTGGATTCAGGAGGGCTCAAAACATGTATTTCCGGTGAAATCTCGGTATCGAATTTTTGGGTGGAATGCAATACTTCCCCTACTTACTATATGTAGTAGAGAAAGTAAAAATCTTATGGGATACATTCACATGACTTTCTCAGCATCTATCGTTTATTAGTGGGTATACAAACTATTCTTACCAAAGCTTATTTTTCTATCTACTTCATTTTAATCCAAATAAAACTTTGCAGAAGTAAACATTGCATAGTTCATTATAGATACAAAGGGAACAGCGATAGTCAAATGTTTAAGAACTGGACGCTGTATGCTGGCCTTAAAATTCCATACTCTTTCCATGCAATCAGAAATAACTGAAAGTCGACAGGACTCGAAACGAATGACAATGCTGAACAATTCGAATCATTATTAATGAATATCTCAGAAATGGCTTAAGCCACAATAAAAGTTATTCGAAATAAATTGTATGCTTTAGAGAGATCTACATTTTTTGTTAGTACGTTTTTGTACTATTGCTTAACGTATACCAACTGTTAAAGAGTATAGAGAATTCCTTCTAAATTAAGAGTACTTCACAGGCTATTCCCAAAAAATTCAAACGATACCTTTTATTTGTCATGTAAATACAATGTCTTCCGTGGTGTAGTGGTTACCATGCTAGCCTCTAGTTCCCAAGGTCGCGGGTTCAAACCCGGCAGAGGGCGATGGATTTTTTCGGGCATAAAAATCGTTAGCATAGCTTCCTTTGGAAGGGAATTAAAGCGGGTGGTCCCGTGTCGTATATTTACAATTCGTAAAAGAACCTCTGAGCAAAATTACCGGTCTTTCATGACGGACGCTAAGGACCACAGCAGTTAAAGGGTGTCTATAAATAAAACTCATTTAATTTAATTTGTAAATATAAGAATGTGTGTTTTAATTAAAATTGTTAGTTATTTTTGAGAAAATAAAAATGTTCGAAACATGTTCAATTTAGAGGGTAGTTTGGAATGGCGGGATTTTCTTTAAAATCTCCGTGTCGCATCTTTGGAAGATATTGAAACTTCGTTCGTTTTTGAGTTATGCTGTTCATACACACACACACACACACACACACACACACACACAGACACACACACACACCTATTTCTAAAAGTGATTTTTTTTGGGTCCAGGTGCCTCAAAACATGTATTTCGGTGAAATTCGGTATCGATTTTTTGAGTGGAATACAATACTTCCCCTACTTACTGTACGTAGTAGAGAAAGTAGAAAACGCATCGCTATGCCATAGCTTTGAAATTCCATGCAGTTAGCATTTACACGAGAAAAGAATCTTGTATGTTGCATTCCCATTTACAAATTTTATTGTGGGTATAAGAAGCATACGCAGGTAAAACATCAGTCAGAGTTTTAAAGAGCTTGTAATTTAATGCTCTTTGCATGATGGTCCCATGTCGTAGATTTACGGCACGTAAAAGAACCTCAAGCCTGATAAAGAGGCCTCTGAGCAAAATTACCGGTCTTTCACGCCCAATATAGAATGAGACGCTAAGGACCACAACAGTTAAAGAGAGTCCATAAATAAAATCCAATTTAATTTTTTCTTTGCATGACGAATACAGAAAACAAAGTAAAGACAAATAGCGATCAGTTGAGAAAAGTATAAGTATTTGAAAATTCAAACCAATAATAAGGAATATATCGGAAATGATTAAAATCCTCAAACACACAAAAAGACATAACATGTTAAACATTTTGTCTGTTAACGATGCTGTCAGTTGCCAGGATTATATCAGCGCCGCCGGTGTGCCGGAATTTCGTTCCGCAGGAGCTTGTTTACATGCTAGTAAATCTACTGACAGGTGCTATCGCTTTTAAGCACACATAGAAACTATCGTTTTGGGCTGGGTATGGGTTTTAACCCGCAATTTTGGTATCAGAAAGCCAGCGCCTAACCAACTGAGCCTTCCAGACCGACAAAAAAAAAGAATTGTGTGCTTTAACGAAATGTACTGCACTTACACATGGTATATCAAAATCGTCACAGAAATTTTTGAGAAAATAAAAAATAACGAAAATTTTACCATGTAAAGGGTAGTTTAGAGTGAGAGTTTTTGTTGAACATCTTTATGTTGCATTCTTGGCAGATGATAGGCTTAAATACCAAGTTTGCATTTTATCAAACTTTTCGTTTTTGAGTTATGCTGACATACAGACAATCACACAAACACACATATTTTTACTTTCTCTACTACGTATAGTCAGTAGGGGAAGTATTGTATTCCACCCAAAAATTCCATACCGAGATTTCACCGGAAATATATGTTTTGAGAGCCCCTGAATCCAAAAAAAAGCATTTTTGGAAACATGTCCTTATGTGTGTCTGTGAACAGCATAACTCAGAAACGAACAGTCGGATAAACACCAAACTTGTCATTTAGGTTCAGTATCTTCCAGAGATGCGACACGAAGGTTTTCAAGAAAATCCCCCACCCCAGATTGCCCTTTACATGGAACATTTTTCGAAAATTTTAATTTTCTAAAAAATGGCTCTAACGATTTTGATTAAAATATCATATGTTTAAGATATTTTTATGACAAATAAAATATATATCTCGAATTTTCTGGGAATGTCTCCAAAAGTATTCTTCATTGTGTACGAGTTTTACATAACTGGTAAACCATAAGAGATAGACAAAATTTTACTACACAAAAATGTAGATCGCGTTAAAATACACAATTTATGTCATATACATTTTTTTGTTGAGTGAACCATTTTCGAGATATTGCTTGTTATTCCCTTAAATTTTTCAATACTTATTTTCTCAAATGGGAATTCGTTATTCATTTTTTGTCTTGGAATGCAAAGAGTATTAATCTGTGGCAAAGAGAATGGTGCTGCATATAGCAACCAGCTATTAAGAATAATGTCTATGCTTAAAGGCTATTGTATTTCTATATTTACCTTGTAAATATATATTCCCTTTACATCTACAAGAAAATTAGCAATAAGACAGAGTCTGCAAATGTTTATCTCGATTAATATGAAGTAGATGGAGAATAAGCGTTTGTAAAAATAGTTTGTACAAGAGTAGAGAAAGTCATGTGAGTGTAACACATCAGATTTTTACTTTCTCTACTACGTATAGTAATTAGGGGAAGTATTGTATTCCACCCAAAAATTCGATACCGAGATTTCACCGGAAATACATGTTTTGAGACCCCCTGAATCCAAAAAAAGCATTTTTGGAAACATGTCCGTGTGTGTGTCTGTGTGTCTGACTGTGTGTGTGTCTGTGTGTCTGTGAACAGCATAACTCAGAAACGAACAGTCGGATAAACACCAAACTTGGTATTTAGGTTCAATATCTTCCAGGGATGCGACACGAAGGTTTTCAACAAAATTCCCCCACCCCAGGATACCCTTTACATGGAATATTTTTCGAAAATTTTAATTTTCTCAAAAATGGCTCTAACGATTTTGATTAAAATATCACAGGTTTAATATATTGTCATGACAAATAAAACGTATATCTTGAATTTTCTGGGAATGTCTCCAAAGTATTCTTCATTGTGTACGACTTTTGCATAACTGGTAAACCATAATAGATAAACAAAATTTTACTGCACCAAAAATGTAGATCGCGTTAAAATACACAATTTATGTCATATACATTTTGTTGTTGAGTGAATCATTTTCGAGACATTGCTTGTTATTCCCTTAGATTTTTCAATACTTATACTTTTTCTCAAATAACGTTATTCATTTTTACTTTCTCTACTACGTATAGTAAGTAGGGGAAGTATTGTATTCCACCCAAAATTTCGATACCGAGATTTCACCGGAAATACATGTTTTGAGACCCCCTGAATCCAAAAAAAAGCATTTTTGGAAACATGTCCGTGTGTGTGTCTGTGTGTCTGTCTGTTTGTGTGTGTGTCTGCCTGTGAACAGCATAACTCAGAAACGAACAGTCGGATAAACACCAAAATTGGTATTTGGATTCAGTATCTTCCAAGGATGCGACACGAAGGTTTTCAAGAAAATCCCCCCACCCCAGAGTACCCTTTACATGGAAGATTTTTCGAAAATTTTAATTTTCTCAAAAATGGCTCTAACGATTTTGATTAAAATATCATATGTTTAAGATATTTTTATGAGAAATAAAATGTATATCTTGAATTTTCTGGGAATGTCTCCAAAAGTATTCTCCATTGTGAACGACTTTTGCATTAACTGGTAAACCATAAGAGATAGACAAAATTTTACTACACAAAAAATGTAGATCGCGTTAAAATACACAATTTATGTCATATACATTTTTTTTGTTGAGTGAACCATTTTCGAGATATTGCTTGTTATTCCCTTAAATTTTTCAATACTTATTTTCTCAAATGGGAATTCGTTATTCATTTTTTTGTCTTGGATATGCAAAGAGTTATAATCTGCGGCAAAGGGAATGGTGCTGCACCTAGCAACCAGCTATTAAGAGATATGTATGTGCTTAAAGGCTACTGTTTTTCTATATTGCCCTTGTAAATATATTTTCCCCTACATCTACAAGAAAATTAGCAATAAGATAGAGTTTGCAAATGTTTATCTCGATTAACATGAACTAGATGGAGAATGAGCGTTTGTAAAAATACTTTGTACAAGAGTAGAGAAAGTCATGTGAGTGTTTCACATCAGATTTTTTTTTACTTTCTCTACTACGTATAGTAAGTAGGGGAAGTATTGTATTCCACCCAAAATTTCGATACCGAGATTTCACCGGAAATACATGTTTTGAGACCCCCTGAATCCAAAAAAAGCATTTTTGGAAACATGTCCGTGTGTGTCTGTCTGTCTGTGTGTCTGTGTGTCTGTGTGTCTGTGTGTCTGTGTGTCTGTGTGTCTGTGTGTCTGTCTGTCTGTCTGTCTGTGTGTCTGTCTGTGTGTCTGTCTGTGTGTCTGTGTGTCTGTGTGTCTGTGTGTCTGTGTGTCTGTGTGTCTGTGTGTCTGTGTGTCTGTGTGTCTGTGTGTCTGTGTGTCTGTGAACAGCATAACTCAGAAACGAACAGTCGGATAAACACCAAACTTGGTATTTAGGTTCAGTATCTTCCAGAGATGCGACACGAAGGTTTTCAAGAAAATCCCCCCACCCCAGAGTACCCTTTACATGGAAGATTTTTCGAAAATTTTAATTTTCTCAAAAATGGCTCTAACGATTTTGATTAAAATATCATATGTTTAAGATATTTTTATGACAAATAAAATGTATATCTTGAATTTCCTGGGAATGTCTCCAAAAGTATTCTTTATTGTGAACGACTTTTGCATAACTGGTAAACCATAAGAGATAGACAAAATTTTACTACACAAACAATGTAGATCGCGTTAAAATACACAATTTATGTCATATACATTTTTTTAGTTGAGTGAACCATTTACGAGATATTGCTTGTTATTTCCTTAAATTTTCCAATACTTATACTTCTTCTCAAATTCGTTATTCAATTTTTTATGTCCTGGATATGCAAACGGAATAGAATGCGCCACATAGCAACCAGCGCTTAAAAGATTTGACTATCGCTCATAACCTACCATGTTCCCCTTGCATCTACAAGAAAATTAGCAATAAGGTTGACATCTCGATATCTCGAGTAACATGAAGCATATGGAGAATAAACGTTTGTAAAAATAGTTTGTACAAGAGTAGAGAAAGTCATGTGAGTGTAACACATCAGATTTTTGTCCTGGTAATGCAAAGAGAATGGAATACTCCACATAGCAACCAGCTCTTAAAATATTTGACTTTCGCTTAAAGCCTACCAATTCCCCTTGTACCTACAAGAAAATTAGCAATAAGATTAACATCTCGATATCTCGATTAACATGAAGTAGATGGAGAATAAGCGTTTGTAAAATAGTTTGTACAAGAGTAGAGAAAGTCATGAGAGTGTAACACATCAGATCTTTTAAAATGTTTTTATTTGGGTCTGGTAGACCTCAAAAGATCTATTTCCAAAGAAATATCGGTATCGAATTTTTGGGTGGAATACAATCTTCTTCCTCCACTTATTGCTAAGTACATAGTAAAAATGGCATTATCTTGCAGTTACAAAAATTATAAATGATGTGTTCTAATACATGAGGTGCTGGTCCACTGCTTCAAGTTTAAAGTGGGCCGAGAGAACGTCTATAATTAGAATTACCGTAGATTTCCATGAAAACAACTTGCGTACTCTCTTCACGCGAGAATTTTGGTATAGAAATGACATACCAAGAATCACAAACTTGTGTAAAATAATTAGAAAGTAACAGTTCGTGATATTCTTTATTTACTTGTTAAGAAATTGATAGTATTGAACATTGGGATCGGTGAATTAATGAGAATGGTAAACGATGCGTAAATGTTTTAATTCAGCAGTTAGTTGCCACTGCTAACAGAATGACTGTATGTGCCAGAATACAGTAAATATGCAAAATATTTAAGAGTGGGTGAAATAACAGCTAATACAAGTGATAATAGTTTTAAATCAATGGTGGCAAGAAATAAAGATAACGTTTTACACTCTCATACTTCATAGGCTTTGTGTGGTATTGAGTTGGCAATGAGTTGAACTCGCATGAATGTTAACACATTAGATTCTGGGACTGAAACCCTCAAGGAATAATCAGACGGGGGGGGGGTTTCCAGCAACTGGAACACCTCATCGCAAGTAGTGAGCCCTTTGCGCTTCTAACATGACTTCGAGACTCGAAGGGGGACCAGATCCGTACGACGATGTGCGCTAGCAATAAAGAGGTCCCTAACGATTCAAACATGACCAATTCTGACGCTGGCTAGTCCTGCCATAAGCCCGGATTACGATGAACTCAACGTAGCGTTAACTTAACGCGACGTAACGTGAAAGTCTAATACATTGTAGTAAATGGAGCCTTTAGTGTTGACTTAACGCGACGTAACTTAAGAGTTTGGCAGTGTCTAACTTTTCCTTCTCGTTACGCCAAGTTTGGTGTCACATAGTAATTAGAACCAATCGGCGTGAAGCAGTAGCATGAAGTAATAAAAGAACTACCAATCGAGAGTTATTTCGTTACGTTAAGTGCATTCCAATTACACCTTTAGTTTAGCAGCATTACTAAAGTTCAAATTCGTCCCGCCACGTTAAGTTAATCGTAATCCCGGTGTTTCACCCGCAACCTGGGAGTCCGAGGAATAGACAATACTCAGAAAGAAGACCCCTGCTGTGCCACAAAGCGCCAGGGAGAAATTTTTTCATAGCGCAAATTCCACCGTCCCGCCATAACACACTAACCGCCGACGTCTGGTTCTACAATCCTGAAAGAGAGGAAAGGTAATGATGGGCAGGGAATTCGTGGTAGAAGGGGAACCACCCCAGCATTCGCCTATCTACGCGACCCGGAGAAACCACGAAAAAACCCATAGAGTGGTCCGCCCAACGGGAAACGAACAAGGACCTCCCGAATGCGAGTCTACACGTTATCATGGAGCCATCTCGCTCGGCTAAACCCTTAAGGCCGTAACAAGCCAATTGCCAGTCGAGCAGCAAGCGACCGCTGGACCATAGCGCGCCCAAGATGGGTGATCTCTCTGCAGGATGTGATGAACGACGAAACGAAAGACAACAAACTTCGTGGAAGTAAATATTACACTATTCTCCAGCTTGGCTAGTCCAAGGTATTCGGGTCTGAATTTGGGATTACATGGACCACTTTGCTAAGTGAGAAAATGCTACTTCACTAGGTTTTATTAGCACAATTTAAAAACAATTGTTATTAAAAATTCGATAGCAGTTGCAACATGTTTCAAGTTATCTACTACGTATCTAGTAGGTAGTGAAGGTATTGCATTCCACCCAAAAATTCGATGGCGAGTTTTTCCGGAAATAGATGTTTTGGGGTCCCTTGAACCCAAAAATGAATTTTTAGAAAAAGTTCTGCACGCGTGTGTGTATCTGTGAACAGCATAACTCAAAAACGAAAAGTCGGATAAATACTAAATTTGGTATTAAGATTTAGTATCTTCCAAAGATGCGACACGAAGACTTTCAAGAAAATCTCCCCACACCAACTTACCCTTTACATGTAACATTTTCGAAATTGTTTAGTTTTTAAAAAATGGTAACGGTTTTGGTTAAAATACCACTATTAAAGATATGTACATGACACAAAATGTTTATCTTGAATTTTCTGGGAATAGCCTGTGAAGTCCACCTCATTTGGAATGCATTTTTTATAAGCTTGCATAACTGGTAAACATAAAGCGATTGACGAAAACACTCTTTAAAACACTCAATTTATTTCGAATAACTTTTTGCTCCATCAGCCATTTCCAAGATATTCGTTATTAATGGTTCGTATTGTTCAACACTTAGCCATTCTTGAAAGTACTATCGGTTTTCAGTTGTTTCTCGCAATTTTGTGGAAAACAGTATGGAATATTAAAGCCAGCGTGTGGTGTTAAGTTCTAAAACATATCGCTATTCCCTTTGTATTTTTAACTAAATATGTAATGCAGCTATTTCCGGAAAGGTTTATCTCAATTAAAATGAAGTACATAGGAACATAACAGGACACTATTCGTAAGAATAATTTGTATACCCACTAATAATCTATAGAGGGTAGAGAAAGTCTTGCGAATTTAACACGTCAGACCTTTTCTTTATTGCTTGTTTAGGTAAATGAAAGCGATACATACAATATCAACATTAAATGCAATCTTCCGGTACGTCAACACTCGACATTGCATTTGTTTTTTCCAAAATGTCAAATGGGACTAGTGTTATTTCAATGGGTAACGCATTTGCATGCATCGATTTGCATTCAGAATAACCCACGTGTCCTTGTCGAGGATTCCTCACATCCACATTATTCTTTTTTCGATAATAGAGCTTTTGATCCACTTTCGTTCATGCTGCCATGGTGGAAAATTGAACTTTCTGCATTCAGAACTGGTAACCTAACCTACCTATGTGCTTTGTCTATTTTATTGCATGTATGCGCAAGTACTATACTAATTTTTGCACTGGCCATGCTATGTTCTTACTATCATTTCTGACATTAAGATGGAGGTGAACTTAACGAGGTAACGAGCGGGATCGGAAACGAAGTCACGGCTAGACTCACTAAATATGGGAGAATGCACCCCCTCAAAGGGCTTCGCCCTTTAAAATACAAACATCATGGGGAATACATTTTAATAAGAATAACATACACAAAATTGGCTTCATACAAAATTCAAAGTTTGATTCTTCACAAATTTTTGAAAGTAAAGTAGGCGCTAGTGCCATTGAAGTATATCAGAATACTCGTAAATAGCTTAACAACCAACAACGCCCGTTTCACCTCATAACGAAGTTATAATAAATACATTTACACAAAGTTACAACTCGTTAAAACTAACCAAAACAAACCGTCTGTATGACTCCGTACGAATTAAATGGTTGTGAAATACGTATATCCGGTCAGAAAAGTTTATTAGCAACAGGAAAAACAAGTAGGGTCAAAAAGCCAGAGTTCTCCCTGCAATAAAAGTTTGCTAGATTACTAAACTTAAACACTCACCCAGAAATCTGGCTGAACGCACTGCCGAAATCCAACTCACTCGACGGAAGCAAAGAGAGTCAAGCAATCGTCCGGTCCCGCGAACCTAGCGCGGCAGGTGATCGCGAAAGGAACGCGGAGAATACGCCAAAACCTCACGACGGGGAAAACTGAAAGTATTAATGAGACAAGGCAACAGAAAGCAAAATAAATAAACATGCGATCAGCACAATCCTCTAACGTTTGATACATTATTACAGGCATGGAATATAATATTTTATCATTTAATTTTACCATTTAAATTTTACATGCGTATTTACTTCATTTTTATTTGTTAATATTTACTTACGATTTAATTCATACAAACGCTAAGAATGAGCTGCAAGATATTGATCTTTTAAGGTGAACAACCAGAATCGATTGCCACTTCGCCACTAAGGTTAATATTGGTGACCTTGCTACTGGAACCACCATGTGCAACAGCTGTTAGTAAATTATTACATTTATTTTCGTGTAACTACTATTTCTATTATTCAAAATCGTCGAAAAAATATGCGTTAAGTGCATTGAAGTAGCTCGGAAGTAGAAAATACTCAACTTCGTCTCGTATTTTGAAATTTTTCCTCGTTTACCACTGATGCATTTCGTGCACTTGTTACGCAATATGTTATTGTCACTCCGAGCAGCGCACTCATAGATTTGCTATGATTGCAGTTCAACGCTGGGTCGCGAAGCACGCTTTCAAAACTGGCGCCTGATTGATACGAGGGCTGTCCCATAAGTACCCGACCTAACAAAGAAAGCACAAACATTTTGGAAAAAAAACACCTTTATTTCTCTACATAGTCTCCTTTCAGCTCGATACCTTTTCCCAGCGATGTTCAATAGCTTCGATACCTTGTTTATAGTGAGAACCGTCGAGTTCTGCAAAATAGCCATCAACTGCAAACTCCACCTCTTCATTGTTGGCAAATCTTTTATCGCCAAGCCATTTCTTCAGCTTTGGAAACAGAAAATAATCCGAGGGGCATAAGTCTGGCGAATAGGGTGCACGAAGCAGCAATTCGAACTTTAACTCATTGATTTTGGCCATGGCGATAATGGATGCGTGAACTGTGCATTGTCTTGATGAAACAGAACTTTCTTTTTTCGCTAAATGTGGCCGTTTTTGCTTGACTTCATCATTCAAACGCTGCAATAAGTTCGCATGATACTCGCCATTGATTGATTTTCCTTTTTGAAGATAATCAATGAAAATTATTCCACGCGCATCCCAAAAACTGACGTCATGACTTTGCTTGCAGATGGAACTCTCTTCGCCTTCTTTGGAGCCGATTCTCCCCTTTCAATCCACTGTTTTGACTGTTTCTTCGTCTCAGGCGTGAAGTGATGGACCCATGTTTCATCCATGGTTATGAATCGACACAAAAACTCGGTTTTACTGCAACGAAACATCGCCAAACACTCGACTAAAACATCCTCACGACGCTGTTTTTGTTCCATTGTGAGTAAACACGGCACCCATTTTGCGCACAGCTTTCTCATGTCTAAATTTTCAGTTAGTATGCGATATACAGCACTTTTTGAAATGCCTACGATGTCTGGTAGCTCGCACACTTTCAGTCGACGGCCATCCAATACCGTTTTGTGGATTTTCTTCACAATTTCTGGCGTGGTCACCTCATTTGGTCGACCACTGCGATGTTCGTCTTGGCAGCTCGTACGGCCTCGCTCAAAATCTGCCACCCAATATTTGACTGTTGTAAACGAAGGAGCAGACTTCCCCAAAGTAAATCTAGCTCAGCTTTAATATTAGTTGGACTAAGAGCTTTCAAATGAAAGTATTGTATCACATAACGATGACCAGTTTTATCCATGTTTACAAATTCGCTGAGAGAGTTCACTATTAATGGCTGCCAAATAATTACTAAACAAGTAGCATCGTCACACTTCAAACTTAGCTTTATAAGGGTGGTACTTTCTACCACAGTCGTTTGTTTGAAACAACAACCGCTATATATACGTCAGTTCGGGTACTTCTGGGAATGCCCTCGTATGTAACTTCACAGACGTTATTTTAAAATATAGTGTTTAGAATTAGATTAGTTTACAAAAGAATAAAACATTAACAATGCAGTTGTTGTTTACGAATTATGAGTGCCATATAAATGGTTCCTTAAAATTGCTAGATAATATTTTATTATACTTCCCGTGATTTGTTTTTGGGTAATTTTTTCTATTCTGTATTTTTACGTATTTTACTTCACAATTTGAAACACAGAAGTATTCTAACAACAGTTTGAACCGTAACATTACACTGAGAACTTGCAGTAACTGTGCTTGAAGACGAAATTAATAAGTAGTTTTTTTCTTTCTTTTTTACTTTCTCTATCACGTACATAGTAGGTAGAGGTCTTATTACGTTCCACCCAAAACTGTGTTACCGAGATTCCACAAGAAATGAATGTTTTGAGGCCCCATGAATCCAAACAAATAGCATTTTTAGAAAAAGGTCCACGTGTTTGTCTGTCAGCAGCATAACTTAAAAACGAAAAGTCGAATAAACACCTTCTCTACCAGGTACATCGTAGGTAGGGAAGGTATTGCATTCCACCCAAAACTTCGGTACCAAGATTTTATTGGAAATACATATTTTGAGGCTCCATGAATCTAAAAAAAACATTCTTTAGAAAAAGGTTGGTGTGTGTGTGTCTGTAAACAGCATAACCCAAAAACGAAAAGTCGGATAAATACCAAACTTAGTATTTAGGTTCAGTATGAAGAAGGTTCCCCACCCCAAACTACCCTTTTCATAGAACATTTTTCGAAATTTTTTATTTTCTAAAAAATGGGTTCAGCGATTTTGATTAAAATACCATATCTTAAAGACATTTACATGACCAATAAAATGTATATCCTGAATTTTCTGGGAATAGCCTATGAAGCCCTCTTCATTTGGAAGGAAATTTATATAATCTTATGTAGATGGTAAACGTTAAACGATAGATAAAAGCGTGCCACACAAACTATGTAGATCTCTTTAAAGCATCTTAAAAGGTTTATCTCGATTAAAATGAAGTAGATGGGAAAATAAACTTTCTTAAGAATAGTTTGTATACCCACTAATAAACTAGTTCTAAAATAAACTCAAGCCTGATAAAGAGGCCTGTTAGCAAAATTTACGGTCTTTCACATCCAATATAGAATAGGACGCTAAGAACCACAGTGGTTAAAGAGAATCTATAAATAAAACTCAAGTTATTTATTTAGTAAGCGATAGAGGGTAGAGAAAGTCATGTGAATGTAACACATCAATTTTTTCCCCTTTTTTTCTTCCTCTCAGTTCTAGTGATATGTCTATTGAAACTATGAGCGTACACAGGATTTTCAGCCGTTAAAGGGCGAACAATCATAAAACAAATATTAAATACATTACTATCTTCGATTATCAATTTGGCAAGATATATTTAAAATAATCCTTGAACCGTATGATTGGTTTGATAATTTACTAGGTCAACTATAAAGTATAAAAGGTATTACCAAATTTTATTTCCATGCTTGGTACCATATTATTTATGTCACTGTTAGCTTCTAACTACAAATATACTATTTTCAATAAAGCATACTTTACAAAAAAGAAAGAAAAACAAAACGTAATGCGTATTCTTTTTTCCAGTGGCTGCTTACAGTAAGTAGGGGAGGTATTTGCATTCCAACCAAAATTTTGGTATCGAGATTTCACCGGAAATATATGTTTTGAGGTTCACTGAACAACCCCCATCTCCAAATAAGCTTTAAAAAAAGGATCCGTGAGCGAATATGTCAATAGCCTAATTCTAAAAAGAAATATAGGGTGAATATCAATATTGGCGTTTAAGTCCAGTGTCTTTCAAGGATGCGACATGCAAATTTTAAATAAACCCCCCACCCAAAACTACTCTTAACCTGGAAACGTTTTGTTACTTTTTATTTTCTCAAAAAAGGCTCTAACCAATTTTATTAAAATAATTTATGTTTAAGATATTTGATGACTAATAATATCGTTATTAATTTATTTATTTTAATTTTGTGTGAATAGCCGTGAATTCTCCTTTATTTAATTGAATTTTATATAATTTTATATAACTAAAAAACCTTAAAACATAGACAAAAGCTTACTACAGAAGAAATGCGGAACTAATCAAAGTATACAATGTGTGTGAAATAAATTTCCTCGTAGTACTCAATGCTGCAAGTTTAGACCTTTCCTCGCAGACATGCTCGAAAGTTTGCGATTCTTATCCCTCCACCCCTTCTTTTGTTTTCATCGGAAGAGTTTGTTACCACGAATAAACATTTAAATTAAGTTTCCACGTGTAATTAAGCACTTACTGGCTAATTTATAACCATTTCTGGATAAAATTTTATTATGAATAATATAGCATGATAGAATATCACTTCTTATATGAATACTTTTAATTATAACAAATATATGTGAATTTGTTATGACCAGAGAAAGTTGTGTGAAACCATTACATAAGACTTTTTTTATACAAGGGTGAATCATTGCTTAGGTCTTGGATAGCACACATCTACCGTGAGGCGACGTGGAGGAGAAATTCAGATCAGCAATTCTTCCCGCTCTTCCTTCTCTTTCTTCCTCCCTCCCACTCCCTTTCATTCCTTTTTCCCCCTCTCTCTCTCTCTCTCTCTCTCCCTGTCTTTCTTTCCTTCCTCCCTGGCTTTCTTTCTACCTTCGTTCCTTCCCTTCGTCTTTCTTTCTTCCTTTCCTTCTTTTCTATCTTTTGTCTTTCTCTTTTCCTACCTTTCTTTCTCTCTCTGATACTATTATTTGCGTTTCAGACCAGTAGCATATAGTAATATGGTTTATCCATTTGCAGTTCTATATGCAAATGGGCATATTTTAACCAAGAGGTGAAAGAACGGACGTTATAATACGCATTTCTGTGCACAAAAAACAAAAAGTTTTACAGGCCATTAAATATAACTTATATTTTCACAAAAATGAGCTTTAACTTATTACGAAATGTCGAGGTTTTCGAATCCCACATGTCCCCCTTTTGTACGTCCAATATGACGTAAGAAAACCTGCCTCTCAATCTTAAACGCAGGAGTGATGAGGCTTAAAAGTATTCCTCTATTTTCTCAAATTATTGTCATGTCAATACTTCAAACTCACCATAGATAGCTAAAATCTTTAGAGCCACTGCAGATTATTACACGTTGGTTCACATTACTCGTGCCGCAACAACGATAATAGTATAACAAAAATCTGATGTTACATTCACATGACTTTCTCTATCAACTATCGCTTATTAGTGGGTATACAGATTATTCCTACGAAAGTTTAAAATTCCTTTCTACTTCATTTTAATCGAGATAAATATTTCTGGAAATAGCTGCATTACAGTTTTCGTTATAGATACAAAGGGAATAACGATAGTCAAATGTTTAAGAACTGGACGCTATACGCCGGCCTTAGAATTCCACTGTTTACTTAACATCGCGAGAAACAACTGAAAATCGACAGGACTTTAAAAGAATGACTTAATACTGAACAATTCGAACCATTAATAACGGATATTTCGGAACTGGCAGATGCTACAACATAGTTATTTGAAATAACTTGTGTTTTAAAGAGATCTACATTTTTACTACTCTACTACGTGTAGTAAGTAGGGGAAGTACCTACTGTATTCTATTAAAAAATAGATGTCAGATTTCACCGTAATATATGTTTTGAAGTCCACTGAACCCAAAAAATAATTTTTAAAAAAAGGTCCGCGCGTGTGTGTCTGTAATCAGCATAACTCAAAAACGAAAAGTCGGATAAGTACCAAACTTGGTATTTAAGTCCAATATATGCCAAGGATGCGACACCAAGATTTTCAAGAAAATTTCCCACCTCAAATTACCCTTTATATAGAACAGTTTTCGAAATTTTTTATTTTCTAAAAAATGACTAAGGATTTTGATTAAAATACCATATATTAAAGATATTTACATAACAAATAAAATGCATGTCTTGTGGAATTGTGTATAATCTTGTGTTTGTAAACGAAAGACGAAAACGTACTGCACTAAAAATGTAAATCTCTCTAAAACACACAATTTATTTCAAATAATTTTTTTGTGGCATAAGCCATTTCTGCCGTTATTAATGGCTCAAATTATTCATTACTTGGTCATTCTTTTAAAGTCCTGTCAAGCTTCATTTGTTTCTCGCGGTTCCATTGAAACAGTATGGAATTTTAGGGCCAGTATATACGCGTCCAGTTCTTAAAACATTTGACTATCACTGTCCCATTTGATTCTATAACGAAATGTGTAATGTAGCTATTTCTGCAATGGTTTATTTGGATTAAAAGAAGTCGATGGAAAATTAAGCTTTAGTAAGAATAGTTTGTATACTCACTAATAAATGATAAGAGGATAGAGAAAGTTTTGTGAATGTACCACATCAGAATTTTTTGTGTAGTACGTGTGTTAATGTTTACCAGTTTTACAAGATTATACAAAATTCCTTCCGAATATAGAGGGCTTCAAAGGCTATTCCTAGAAAATTGAAGATATGACCTTTATTTTTTATGTAAATATCTTTAATACATAGAGTTTTAATCAAAATCATTCAAACCATTTTTTAGAAAATCAAATTTAAAGAGCAGTTGGTGTGGGGGAGTTTTTGAAAATCTTCGTGTCGAAGGTACTGAACTTAAATACCAAGTGTGGTATTTATCCGATTTTCGTTTTTGAGTTATGCTATTCACAGTTACAAGCACATGTACCTTTTTCTAAAAATTCCTTCCTTTTTACTTTCTCTACTACGTATATAAGTAGGGGAAGTATTGTATTCCACCCAAAAATTCGATACCGAGATTTCAACGGAAATACATGTTTGAGACTCCCTGAATCCAAAAAAAGCATTTTTGGAAACATGTCCGTGTGTGTGTGTGTGTGTGTGTGTGTGTGTGTAAGTGTGTCTGTGAACAACATATCTCAGAAACCAACAGTCGGATAAACAGCAAACTTGGTATTTAGCTTCAGTATCTTCCAGAGATGCGATACGAAGGTTTTCAAGAAAATCCCCCAACCCCAGACTACCCTTTACATGGAACATTTTTCAAAAATTTTAATTTTCTCAAAAATGGCTCTAACGATTTTGATTAAAATATCATATGTTTAAGATATTGTCATGAGAAATGAAATGTATATCTCGAATTTTCTGGGAATGTCTCCAAAACTATTCTTCATTGTGAACGACTTTTGCATAGCTGGTAAACCATAAGAGATAGACAAAATTTTACTACACAAAAAATGTAGATCGCGTTAAAATACACAATTTATGCCATATACCTTTCTTTTGTTGAGTGAACCGTTTTCGAGATATTGCTTGTTATTCCCTTAAAATTTCCAATACTTCATACTTTTTCTCAAATTCGTTGTTCTTTTTACTTTCTCTACTACGTATAGTAAGTAGGGGAAGTATTGCATTCCACCCAAAAATTCGATACCGAGATTTCACCGGAAATACATGTTTTGAGACCTCCTGAATCCAAAAAAAGCATTTTTGGAAACATGTCCGTGTGTGTGTCTGTGTGTGTGTCTGTGTGTGTGTCTGTGTGTGTGTGTGTCTGTGAACAGCATAACTCAAAAACGAACAGTCGGATAAGCACCAAACTTGGTATTTAGGTTCAGTATCTTCCAGAGATGCGACACGAAGGTTTTCAAGAAAATCCCCCCACCCCAGACTACCCTTTACATGGAAGATTTTTCGAAAATTTTAATTTTCTCAAAAATGGCTCTAACGATTTTGATGAAAATATCATATGTTTAAGATAATGTCATGAGAAATGAAATGTATATCTCGAATTTTCTGGGAATGTCTCCAAAAGTATTCTTCATTGTGAACGAATTTTGCATAACTGGTAAACCATAAGAGATAGACAAAATTTTACTACACAAAAAATGTAGATCGCGTTAAAATACACAACTTATGTCATATACATTTCTTTTGTTGAGTGAACCGTTTTCGAGATATTGCTTGTTATTCCCTTAAATTTTCCAATACTTATACTTTTTCTCACATTCGTTATTCATTTTTTTTATGTCCTGGACATGCAAAGAGAATGGAATGCGCCACATAGCAACCAGCGTTAAAATATTTGACTATCGCTTAAAAGCTACCATATTTCCCTTGCATCTACAAGAAAATTACCAATAAGATTGACATCTCGATATCTCGATTAACATGAACCATATGGAGAATAAGCGTTTGTAAAATTAGATTGTACAAGAGTAGAGAAAGTCATGTGAGTGTAACACATCAGATTTTTTTTTATGTCCTGGACATGCAAAGAGAATGGAATGCGCCACATAGCAACCAGCTCTTAAAAGATTTGACTATCACTTAAAACCTACCATATTTCCCTTGGATCTACATGAAAATTACCAATAAGATTGACATCTCGATATCTCGATTAACATGAAGCATATGGAGAATAAGCGTTTGTAAAAATAGTTTGTACAAGAGAAGAGAAAGACATGTGAGTGTAACACATCAGATTTTTTGGATTCAAGGTGCCCTTAAACATGTATTTCCGTGAAATCTCGGTATCGAGTTTTTGGGTGGAATGCAATACCTTCTCTACCTACTAGGTACGTGGCAGAGAAGGTAACAACATTGATATTGGAATTTATGAATATGTGGGAGCGCACCGCGAGTGCAATGCAGGGCGTTACTTTTGGCGCTTACATGAAGCAGATGACGTGTGTTCGCGACGCGACGGACAGGCCGTCCAGCCACAGACGCCAGGCTATGTGACGTCGGCTCTTACTTGGTTTTAAAAATACATACGCACACTGGTACTAGTGACACACTCCCACCCCGCCACCTTCATTTGGCACACTCCACTCTGCCTCATGGTTTCGCGTACATTATCTTAGAAAAAATGCTATTAGGAATGTCTTAAAGACAAACGCTAGGTAAAGGGTGTGGAGGACGATGAAATGATTGAAACCAGAGCGAAGACCAAGCTTAGATACCAATTATGGAGTTTGTTTCCAAAAGCTACCAAATCCAACAGACCTAATTTTGAAAATAAAAAAATTCTGATGTTACATTCCCATGACTTTCTCTACCATCTATCACTTATCAGTGGTGTACAAATTACTCTTACAAGCTTATTTTCCTATCTACTTCATTTTAATCGAGAAAAACCTTTCCGGAAATATCTTGGAAATGGCTTACGCTACAAAAAAAGAGTTATTTGGAATAAATTATGCGTTTTAAAGACATCTACATTATATGTGTAGCACGTTTTCGTCTATCGCTTAACGTTTACCTGTTATGCAAGATTATTAAAATTCCTTCCGAATGAAGTGGCTTCATAGGTATTCCCAGAAAATTCAAGATATACACTTTATATATAATGTAAATATCTTTAATATATGGTATTTTAACCAAAATCGTTAGCCATTTTTTAGAAAATCAAACATTTCGAAAAATGCTCCATGTAAAGGGTAATTTGGGGTGGGGAGGTTTTGTTGAAAATCTTCATGTCGCATCTTTGGAAGATGCTAAATCTAAATACAAAGTTTGGTGTTTATACGGCTTTTCATTTTTGAGTTATGTTGTTCACACACACACACACAAACGCGGGCCTTCTTCGAAAATGTTTTTGGATTCAGGGGTCCTCAAAACATGCATTTTCAGTGAAATCTCGGTACCAGTTTTTTGGCTGGAATGCAATACCTTCTCTAGCTACTATGTACCTGGAAGAGAAAGTAAACATATTATATATTATTATGGCTTCATATTACTATTGCTTTGTGTCTCATCATGAGAAACAGGTAAAATATGAAGAAAACTTTCCCAAAATATTATTAAATGTATGTGTTAAAGCCAAAACATCTCATACTTTTAGGGTTTTGGAGCCAGTTCACTTCATTAGTTAAAAAAATAAGCTTTTATCCATATTTAATAGGTTATCAAATGTAATACACCAAATTACATGGAGTTTATACACTTTAATCATTGTGCAACCCTTAAACTCAGAAAAGAAGAAACAGAAGTTACTGATTAATCTGTCCTTGCTTAATGCTAATTAAAAATATTCCACTAAAAGCACTGGTTCCCAAAATAAAAACTCTTCAAGAATAGAGGGCGTTTAATTTGGCAAGTGGCGTTAATAGAGGAATGCTACATCTTCTCAACTGCTGCTGACTTGGAAAGCTAGAATTCAGGCTGAAAAGTTTAAATCCCGGCTATGGCACTGAATTTTTCAGTCTGATAATACCTTTCGAACTTAAGCTTACACACATCATGTGTGGAAGAATAATTAATTACTACTGTACCTGACTTGAAAAAGTGGACTGGTATTTCTAAATGTTTCACAAGAAAACGGCCTGAATAGAATATTTGGAGAGCCCAGTTCATTGTTAACGGAAATTATTTTAAAAGCAAAAATTCTAAAATCTTACAGAAGATGAAGTATGAATATTTTCGTAAAATATTAAGATTTAACAAAACATTACGAAATACCATGTACACAGTAGGTAGCGAAGGTACTTGCATTACACCCAAAAATTCAATACGGAGATTTCAACGGAAATACATATTTTGAGACCTCCTGAATCCAAAAAAAAAGTGTTTTTAGAAAAATGTCCGTGTGTCTGTGAGTAGCATAACTTAAAAACGGAAAGTGGGTTAAGTACCAACTTGGTATTTAAGTTCAGTATCCTCCAAGGATGCGACACGAAGATTTTCAAGAAAATCCCTCTTCATCCAAGTATCCTTTGCATGAAAAATTTTTAGAAATTTTTGATTTTATAAAAATGTCTAACGATTTAATACCATATCTTAAAGATATTTACATGACAAGTAAAATGTATATCTTGGATTTTATGGGAATAGCCTTCGAATCCTCTTCATTCGGAAGGAATTTTGTATAACCTTGTAAGCGATAGACGAAAACGTACCACACAAGAGAGATAGATCTCTTTAAAACACACAATTTATTTCAAATAAGTTTTCTATGACATAAGCCATTACTGAGATGTTCGTTTTAAAGGTTCGAATTGTTCATTACTTGGTCATTGTTTTAAGTCCTGCCACCTTTAGTTGTTTCTCGCGATGTCATAGAAACAGTATGGAATTTTAAAACCAGCATATAGCGTGCGGTTCTTAAAACATTTATCTATCGCTGTTCTCTTTGTATCTATAACGAAATGTGTAGTGTAGCTATTCCTGCAAGGTTTATTTGAATTGAAATGTAGTGATAGAAAAAAAATCTGATGTGTTACACTCACATGACTTTCTCTACTCTTGTACAAACTATTTTTACAAACGCTTATTCTCCATCTACTTCATGTTAATCGAGATAAACATTTGCAGACTCTATCTTATTGCTAATTTTCTTGTAGATGTAAGGGGATAATATATTTAAAGGGCAATTTGGAAATACAGTAGCCTTTAAGCACATACATATCTCTTAATAGCTGGTTGCTAGGTGCAGCACCACTCCCTTTGCCACAGATTAATACTCTTTGCATATCAAAGACAAAAAAATGAATAACGAATTCCCATTTAAGAAAATAAGTATTGAAAAATATAAGAGAATAACAAGCAATATCTCGAAAATGGTTCACTCAACAAAAAAAATGTATATGACATGAATTGTGTATTTTAACGCGATCTATATTTTTTGTGTAGTAAAATTTTCTCTATCTCTTATGGTTTACCAGTTATGCAAATGTCGTTCACAATGAAGAACACTTTTGGAGACATTCCCAGAAAATTCAAGATATAAGTTTTATTTGTCATGACAATATATTAAACCTGTGATATTTTAATCAAAATCGTTAGAGCCATTTTAGAGAAAATTAAAATTTTCGAAAAATCTTCCATGTAAAGGGTATCCTGGGGTGGGGGGATTTTGTTGAAAACCTTCGTGTCGCATCCCTGGAAGATATTGAACCTAAATACCAAGTTTGGTGTTTATCCGACTGTTCGTTTCTGAGTTATGCTGTTCACAGACACACACACAGACAGACACACGGACATGTTTCCAAAAATGTTTTTTTTGGATTCAGGGGGTCTCAAAACATGTATTTCCGGTGAAATCTCGGTATCGAATTTTTGGGTGGAATACAATACTTCCCCTAATTACTATACGTAGTAGAGAAAGTAATAAGCTTGAGTAAGAATAGTTTGTATACCCACTAATAAACGATAGAGGGTAGAAAAAGTAATGTGAATGTATCACATAAGATTTTTATTTAAAAAAATTGCCAAGATTAATTGACCTCTTCTTCAGACAACATTTTTAGTTGTTAAGTCTCAATTGATTGTGTTGCATCTGCATAAACATCCGTGTATTAGATGCTATTGTACCGAAAATAGCTTTTCTGTTGCTGCCGGAGAAAGTCTGTTGGTTTTAGTGTGGATTCGCCCATGGGTGGATCAATTGTGTTTGTTGATGATGGCGATGCATTCAGAAGTTTATATGCCAGCGAATATAACGGTTGTTTGCCACACAATCCTCTTTATTGGGTAGAAAGTGCGACATATTGAGCAGAAGCCCATGAAGTGTCTCGAGAAAAAATTACAATTAGCTTTAAATTCGGCTTAGTTAGCCACGATTATTCCACCACGTCACCATGTACTATGATTAATGCAGTATTATACGACGTGTTTTGCATTATATAGTATTTTTACAACTCTACTTGACACTAAAACTTTGCTGCTGTTTCCAAATGTCTCTTGTAGCAAAATAGACTGTTACCTATAAAGAGCATAAAATTAAAAAATGTATTTGCTAAGTCATAAAAAACACAAATAAAGCATTAATTTTGTTTCTGTTTTCTAGAATGGAAATCAGGCAAATGCAAGAAAGAATTCTTCAACAAACACAAGCCAGTGGTGAATCGTGGCGAGAGAGAACTCTTATGTATTTTGCCAGAATCCCACTTTCTCTCTTCAGAGGTAGAATTATTACCATATTTGGCCCAACTGTCAACACCTAAGTGTAGCGTTCTATATGATATTCTGTGACTGTTGGCACTCAAATGTGCGATAGCATGAACACGGACAGTAACACATACAGTATTATTTTGAGCCATTATATTTTTGATGACAGTCTATAGAAATATTTATTAGCTATGTACAAAGTAAGAATAAAAATAAATATTTGAATAAAACAGAGAACAATTATTTAGGCACGTAGAAAGGTGTCTGTGTGAGAGAAACAGCGTTGATGAGTTCTTTTTACTTTCTCTACTACGTAGAGTAAGTAGGGGAAGTATTCGATACCGGAAATACATGTTTTGAGACTCCCTGAATCCAAAAAAAGCAGTTTTGGAAACATGCCTGTGTGTGTGTGTCTGTGAACAGCATAACTCAGAAACGAACAGTCGGATAAACACCAAACTTGGTATTTAGGTTCAGTATCTTCCAGAGATGCGACACGAAGGTTTTCAAGAAAATCCCCACACCCCAGATTACCCTTTACATGGAACATTTTTCGAAAATTTTAATTTTCTCAAAAATGGCTCTAACGATTTTGATTAAAATATCATATGTTTAAGATATTGTCATGACAAATGAAATGTATATCTTGAATTTTCTGGGAATGTCTCCAAAAGTATTCATTGTGAACGACTTTTGCATAACTGTAAACCATAAGAGATAGACAAAATTTTACTACACCAAAAATGTAGATCGCGTTAAAATACACAATTTATGTCATATACATTTTTTGTTGTTGAGTGAACCATTTTGGAGATATTGCTTGTTATTCCCTTAAATTTTCCAATACTTATACTTTTTCTCAAATTCGTTATTCAATTTTTTTTTGTCCTGGTAATGCAAAGAGAATGGAATACTTCACATGGCAACCAACTCTTAAAATATTTGACTATCGCTTAAAGCCTAGCAATTCCCCTTGCATGTACAAGAAAATTAGCAATAAGATTAACATCTCGATTAACATGAAGCATATGGAGAATAAGCGTTTGTAAAAATAGTTTGTACAAGAGTAGAGAAAGTCATGTGAGTGTAACACATCAGATTTTTTTTAATAAATGCGTAACACTACATTTATTGCTTTGATAACATTGGTACAGTGATCGCACTTAGTATCGTGGTTTGGCTGCGGTATCCGAAGGAAATAGGTTTATTACTTCGGCCACTGCCTGGGCTGTCGATGCGTTCCAAGAGTAGAGTAGATTATAGGTGCAGAGAAGGATTTCGGAACGGAAGTATATAGGATGCCTATTGTACGAGGGGCGCCCAATAAGTAAGTTTCCCTATTTTATAAAAAACATTAAACACAATTGATCATCTTAAATTAATTTTATTGTACAATCCTTCTGATACTTTTCTACATAGTCAGCATGTTTTTCTAAGCATTTTTGGGGACGTGACACAAGTTTTTCCAAGCCAGTGTTGTACCAGGTCGGGTCCTGTGTTCGCAACCAGCTGTTCACTGATTTGACTTCATCATCGGTGTTAAAAGTGCTTACCTTTGAGTTGAAGGAACATGTGAAAATCACTTGGGGCAAGCTCCGGTGAATACGGAGGATACGAGAAAACTTCCAAGTTGAATCTTGACCCAGGCGGAGCTCAGAAGATTCAACTGGGAAGTTTTCTCGCATCCTCCATATTCACCAGATCTTCTCCCAAGTGATTTTCACATGTTCCCCTGACTCAAAGGTCATCATTGAGGTAAGCACTTTGACACCATGATGAAGATCAATCAGAAGTGAACAGCTGGTTACAAGCACAGGACCCGATCTGCTACAATATTGGCTTGGAAAAACTTGTGTCACGTCCCCTAAAATGCTTGGAAAAACATGTTGACTATGTAGAAAAGTAACAGAAGGATTGTAAAATAAAATTAATTCAACATGATCAATTGTATGTAACGTTTTTATAAAATGGGGGAACTTACTTATTGGACGACCCTCGAACCTACTGAAGCTCTGGGAGAAAGGAGCGGAGCGGACAGAGAGGGCGACCAAACCGGAGTCGCAGGCTCGAACCCGGCTGGACCGCCCTCCCTAAGAAGAAGTTTCGCGGGAATTCATCACACACCGGAACGCCAGAATAAGCAGTTACTCAAAGAAAATTCATGATCTCATGCCGTCCACTCGCCTGATCCCACGACCCTAAAACATAATAAGCAGGCATAGGAATTTCTAAGCATTAAAGCCAGGACGAAAGGAAATTAAATTGAACCGTTACTGGGCTTAACGCAGAGACCACCCACATTCCTTGTACAGTCTGTTACGTTTGTAGACAGCGCTTACCGGACTGTGTTTACCTGCCCGTCAGCGACTCATGACCGCTGTTGTTTACATTCTTTGTATTGACAATAGTTTTGCGTGTAGATAACTTGAAGTCAACTGCTTAAGAATTTATGTCTGATGATAGGGAAATGGAGTCAGGGAAATTCGCGACAATACAAAAGCCATCCCAGCATTCAACTACCGATCTGGGAAAACCGTCAAAAAATCAAAGGTCAGAGTGAATGGCCCGACGAATTTGAATCTGAGACCTCCCGATTGTGGGACTCACCCCTTACCACGGAGCCATCTTGCTTGGATTAATTGCAAAGTCCAAGAATGAGACGCAAGCGTGGTGCGTTTTGTTGACGTTTAACGGTTTCGTTGGCATGTTATTCGGTAGTTACTACAACTCTTGTGTAAGGAGATGGGTATCGGTTCGATTCCCGACTAAGTACAATACAGTTTCCTTTGTTTGAGAAGTTTGCTTGTGGTATCCAGAGAGTGCTGCTTATGAATGTGTATATGTTAGCCCATTTTCAGGAACTGACACTTAGCAGATCCTTCAAATATGTGTCCAGTCATAAGTGAGTGATAACCATGTCAGAAAAATCTGATGTGTTACATTCATATGAGTTTCTCTACCCTCTATCACTTATTAGTGGGTATACAAATTAATCTTACGAAAGTTTATTTTTAATTTAGGGACGCTCTTTAACTGTTGTGATCCTTAGCGTCGCATTCCATATTGGGCATGAAAGAGAAAGTTTGCTCAGATGCATTTTTATCGAGCTTGAGGTTCTTTTACGTGCCGTAAATCTACGACACGGGACCACCGGCTTTGCTTCTCTTCCGAAGGAAGCCATGTCAAGGATTTTTACGTCCGAAAAAATCCATCGCCCTCCGCCGGGAACTCGCGACTCGAGAACTAGAGGTTAGCATGGTAACCACTACACCACGGAGGACGACAAACGGAAATTTATTTTCCTATTTATTTCATTTTAATCGAGATAAACCTTTTAGGAAATAGCTACATTACAGATTTCGTTATAGATATGAGGGCGGATCGAAAAGTAACGCACACTAATTTTTTTACAAAAAAGTTTAATAGTTAAAACAACAACAAAACTCACAAATGAAGTTACACTTTTTGACATAGCCACGAAGTTTCTCAACACATTTCTCCCATCGTGATACCAGTTTCAATATGCTCTGTTCGTAGAAGTCCGTTTCCTTGGAGTATAGCCATCTGTGGACTGCTGATTTCACTTCCACATCTGTCGCAAAGCGTTGGCCGGCCAGGAATTTCTTCATGGGACCAAACAGATGAAAGTCCGACGGTGCAAGGTCCGGACTATATGGTGGATGCTGGAGCACCTCACAACCAAATTTGGTGATTTTCTGGCGAACAACAGCAGCAACATGGAGGCAAGCATTGTCATGAAGAATTTTGACATCGTCAGCATTCATGTTGTGGCATTTGTCACGAAGGGCAAGACGCAACTTTACCAAAGTTTTCATGTAGGCTGCAGCATTCACAGTGGTCCCGCGTTCAGCAAAGTCCACCCATACAACACCATGCATATCTCAGAACACCCTCACTTTCCTAGCAGATTGAGTCACTTTGAATTTTTTCTTCACTGGGGACCAGCATGTTTCCAGTCCATACTTGCCTGCTTGGTTTCGGGCGTGTAGTGGTATGTCCACGACTCATCACCAGTGACGATTCCTTTCAGAAAGCTATGTCCTTCTGGGGTGTACTGCGTTAGGCGATCCAAGCTCATCATTCGCTGGCCCTTGTGGTTGTCTGTCAGGTTCTTAGGCACCCAGCGAGCACCTACTTTACGAAATGTCAACGTTTCATGAACAATATCGTACACTGCACCATAGGAAATGTTGAAATGTTGCGATAAGGTTCGCAGTTGCACACGCCGGTCGTTCAAAATTACCGCCTCATGCCTCTGACATTCTGCGAAGTTGCAGCTGTTACCGGAGCGTGGCGAATCACCAAGGTTCACACGGCCCTCTAGGAAGAATGCACGCCACTTGGAGACATTGCTACGGTCCATACAGTCATCCCCATACACGTTACGCACGTCCCTGTGAATATCACTCGGTTTATACCCTTTGGCCCACAAATATCGAACCACACCTCTCTGCTCTTCACTCGTGGACGACAGTAACATGCGCGCCATCTTTGTTGCGTAGTTCACGCTTCTCTCGCTAGAGCTGCACATGAAACAAAAAATACCCTCTGTAGTGAAAACTTCAAACTATATCTGTGTGATATTGCAACATTCTAGCTAAAATATCAAGGCAGAAAAAAAATTATTGTGCGTTACTTTTCGATCCGCCCTCATACAAAGGGAATAACAATAGTCAAGTGTTTTAGACTGGACACTTTACGCTGGTCTTAAAATTCCATACTCTTTCCACCATATTGCGGGAAACAATTGAAAACTCACAGGACTTAAAGAATGGCAAAGTATTGAACAATTCGAACCAATAATAATGGATATCTCGGAAACGGCTAATGCCACATGTACAACACACAGAGCTTTTTCTAAAAATGCTTTTTTATTATTTATTCAGGGGCCTCAAAACATGGAATTCCGGTGAAGTCTCAGTGTCAAATTTTTGGGTGGAATTAATAGGTACCTTCTCTACCTAAAGTACATGGTAGAGAAAGTGAAAATTTGCTGAACTGTATACTCTTGGCTTCTATACACGACAATATATGAGGTATAAGGGAGCTTCTACCTCTTCATATAGGATATCCTTGAGACACTCAGCAACCCTAGTAGAGAGGGAAGGAGAGTAAGGATGTTCAAAGGCATTTTCAAATGATTCAAAAGGTGCACTAAAAACTACACTCTTTATTGGTTCTACAAAACTGCTGCTGGAACAACACTTGTACAAAATACCTTTTTTTCTTTTTCTTTTTTTTTTGAATATCAAGTGTATGATTTCTCATGTGTATTTACAGTATCTTGTTCCAACACCTGCAAACATAGTCTAAATGCAATATCCTTTAGACTATTAATTACTCTGTCCCGCACTAATGCAATGCTAGCCAAAGATTATGTTTTCTTTTTTTTTTATTGTGGACGTAAATTAAGACTGAGGATCAAAATAGCATTGCTGTAATAAATAACAATACTAATCAATAATAATGACTATGTACAATGCCATTATTTTAGACATGGCCTTCTCTATGAATTAAATTCAATCATTTTCCATAGTTCATGATGAAGAAAAATCACTGGAAAAACACATGAAATTTATTACAATTCCATGGTACTATTTTCAGTTACCTTAATTGACTTATAGCTAGGATAAATATAGTATATAACTCTCTTTTTACCCAAAATTATAATTAGTGTTCAAACCAATACATTCTTTCAAGATGTAATAAAATGAATAAGTATATGTGTACCATTTTCCTATTATGAAGGCTTGTTTATACAGATAAACTATTATGCAACATAGTCTACATAAATAAATAGTTGCTCTGTTTTATTGCTATAATAATAAATATTGTCAACTATGGATGTTATTACAATTCCAGTAATATGGCTTTAAATCTGGACATTAAATATTGTTCGTTTTCCTACTTGGAAAATTAGTCAACAGCTGTAGCGTACAGTTTCAAGATATCTCAAAGAAGATCTGAAATTTGAACCATTTTGACAAAGATGGGTACATATTAAAACTTTGGGTTCACACTCTCTCATAACTGCTTTACAGATTTACATTGTAAACATGCTTTAATTATTAAAAATGTATATTTTAGGTTCAATTGGATGATACATTGTTATCTTACTTTGTTCCTAATGATGCGATATGCTACAACATGTCGAGTCACCAAATAAAATATTTAAACCTGGGAGCGCATACAAAGTATTATGGTCTGAAATACCTTTGCCTCTGCTCTTTCCTATTTTAAAATTCAAAACCCTTAAAAACTTCAAAAGTGTGAAGGCTTTCATGGCTGGTGTCAAGGAGGTAAGATAAAGTTTCCGGGTTTGTAGGCTGTGATCTAACAGGATAAAATCTTCCATACATTTCAGACACAGCTGTGGCATCCATCATCAGTGGCATCTTCTAAGCTTCCTTCTTAAGGGCTTAGAGGTGACAGCAGCAGCCTTTGAAAGGCTCCCAAGCAATGCCCAAACAAGTGACCAAGCTCTGAGTCATTGCTCAGGAAATGGCTGATCCCCACCTCCAGCTAGACCACAGCCATGCTCCCATGCCATTCACGCATAAACCAGAAGAATTCAGCATGGTGCACTGGAGGCCAAGTAACGCATCTCCATCCACCAAATCGTAGCAATGACTTCACATATTTCCCAACTCAGACAAATAATAGCGGATGACGTCAGCACAGAGGTGTTTGCATCATTCCAATACAAGCTGGCACATACTGAGTACCATCTGATGAAGCCAGATGATCCCACAGATACAGCGATGGCCAAACCACATGGCTGAGTGCCCTTGAGGCCTCAGTTGCTGGGCTTCAAGAGTTACACAGGACAACTCACGCCAGCATTCATTAGCAACTTCAACTACTCCAAGAAAGGCATCAGAATCTGCAAGACAGCTATCTCCTTATAAGAAACCTTGTAGAAGCACATCCACTTCCATCACCACCAACCAACAATAGAACTCATATGATACCACAATAAATAAGTGAATTAAATCCCATCTTATCTTTCACCTTTAATCCCCAGGTGGGAGCCAAGAACTTGTGCCATGGTTGTTAACCCGGTCTACCGTTTACCCACTCCAGTTATGTACCGTAGCAGCATCAATATCTACTAATGGAGATGCTAACAACCCACTCCATCATCCCCTCTCCTTCACTTACCTTTCAAGTCCTATTCTTAATCACATTTTCAATTCCTTACCCAAACCTCCCCCCTCAACCCCATAAAATCACAGCTGCAATTGTTTCCAAACCCTGAGGAGCTTTAGCAGATGCCACTGATGATGGGTCTGAAATGAATGGAAGATTTTATCCAGTTAGACTATGGCTCACAAGCTCAGAAATTTCATCTTACCACTCCTTAAAAACTGTTCACTACAAATGTTTTCAATCTATCATCAAATGCTTTCCTTTCCCCTTTTCTTCATAGACTTTCTGTAAAGTCTTGAAATTTGCAGAAATAGGTGAAACACAATTGTTAGCATAATGGCATAGAATATCATAGAGCTATTAAGGTGTATGTAAATAATACCTGAGTATATCCATTTAAAAATATTTGTATTACCAGTATAAAACACAATTGACTCACTAAGAAATTTAATTCTAATTTCTGCATTTTGATACGCACTCATTCATTCTTTTTTTATCGCACAGTTTTAATAATTTTGCATGCACTTGATAACGATGACGCACTATAATGACGATTACATTACTGAAAAGAAAACGAGAACAGCTTATGCAAATTCCATTGCAGTAGGGTTGTTTTTCATTTGGTATTTCTTTTTACTTTAAAATGCCTTTATCTAAGAATACCGTTTAAGCTCTTTTATGGTAATAATGATCCACAAGGCATCAATTTTGTTGTGATTATGGATCGCACAGCTGAGTTTGCAGTCAATGTTTAAGAAAAGCTACTTGGTTTTTGTTGCACAAGGCTCTGCAGTACTTGCTTTGATTCCTCAAGAACAAATACTGGCCTCCAGTGCTTAAGGACAAAAGTAATCATGCTAATTTGGTTACCTAGAAGAATTATAAGCAAAATATACGAATAAAGACATTTAAAAAGATGACAGGTTAGTTGTAAAGAAAGAATGACAAATACCTAATAAAATTATTAGTACCAGTAATCAAGATAACAGGAAAACAGAAAAAGAAGAGGGCTAAATAAGCATAGAGAGTTAAAAATAACTGAGCCACTCTTTTGGAATGGAAGAATTCTACTCACAAGAAGTACAATAAAATTATTTGACTATTCCTGGCAATAGCACTATACTGCGCATTATGTTCTTTATAGTAATTAAAGTTTTGTAAACAATTATGCCTAATTTTACCATATTATAATGCCTCCAAATCCCATCTGTAGAAACATTTTTTTTTCAATCAGAAATGAGTAAGATTTATGTAAAAAATGTGAAAATTTGTTACAAGTATGGGACAAAATATGCTGTTATGACTGATTAGTAGAAGACAAATTTTAACACCCACATTTCCAGAAACTTGTAAATTATTTGCCTGCTTGATTCCCTGAAGATGATATGGCTACTCAAATCATTGTTAGCTAAAGCTTGCAATTAATGTATTTTCTTTGCATATAAATAATTCAATGTTTGATAGTCCCCCATCAATTTTCTTTCGTTTCTATAAGCTTTAGTCTTTCTTTGTATCTTATGCTGTACACAATAAGCTGTGATACAGTAAAATAGCAAAACAGAAATCTCTTTCTACAACTAGAAAATTACAAATGTGACTTTAAGAGTGACAAAATGAGTTCGCATTTTGCATGACACCTGTTGAACAACAAAATAAGCTTCCTATAAAGTGTCAAAATTGTTTTTCCTGTGTCATAAAACATTTTCTGTGTGTATATTATAGCTTAGGTTGCAGTCCTTTGAAGAGCATATTAATGAGGTTATACCACAGTCTACTATAATAGTAATAGGGCTCAATATGTAGACAATATGCATCAGTTTAACAGTTCAGGCTAGCGCTCCTGGTGGCTAGCTACTGGGATCATCTCGCAGATGACAAAATATACTTTTGTTATTATGCTGTTTAAGAAAAAAGAAATATCTTCCTCCCATTATTTAAACATTATAGAGCACAGTTAGCTATTAAAAACAGAAGCACTACAAACTGAAGTTTTCATGTTGAATTTGGAATGAGTTACACTATTTTTATACAAATCTTCACTTGCTAAGTTTTTAAAATGGAACATTTTCGAGCACATTCCCCCCATCATCAGCAGTTAGGTGACTCAATAAATGGTTTTGACTCCAATGAGATAAGATGCATTTTCCTGATTTTAACACAGGATTTATTGGCTCAAAAAAGGATTTAAAGAGGTATCTGAAAATCACATGGTTTTGACTTCAATGAGGTAAGATACATTTACCTCGATTAACACAGGATTTGTTGGCTCAAAAAAGGTTTTAAAGAGGTATCTGAAATTACATACACAGAGAAGATATGTGCCAGGCACCTAACTGCTGATGGTGGGGATGAATGCCCTCAAAAACGTTCCAGTTTTAAAAATTAGTAAGCAAAAGTTTGTGTCAAGTTAGTGTGACTCCTTCCAAATTCAACATTATAGAGAATTTTAAAACTGTGCTAGTCACTTTTTAAAATTTGCTTACATGATTGTTCATTGTTAACTAGGAACATCTTTAGAGAAAATAGAAGAAAGTGATTTGAAATACAAACAGTTAATCTTCCATCCGTGGTCTTTTAAAAAATTTGAGAGAATTTTTAAAAATTTTAATATCAGGTTGGCACCGCAGAATAAATATAGTTTGAACAACTTATTGAATAAACCACTAAAAACACAATATCATGCAATTGAAGTCAGGTATCTACCACATAAATGGTGAAGACTGTGATAATTTTATATAGGAAAGCAAAAAGAAGTTTGAATATCAGATTGAAAGAGCATCAAAGAAACAAAGTTTAAACAAACAGTCGTAGCATACTATAACATAGACAAGTTATCAAATTATTAAAGCCTGTCACTTTTACACCTGAACTAGCCATTTGGAAAAAAAGTTTTTATTTTTAAAAGTTCTAAAGAAAATGTAAATTTTGAAATCTTGCCGGTCGATGAAAACATACAGCTTTGTAAATTCAATACAGATGTCAGCAGGGTTGCTCTCAAGGGAGGAAGATGCAAGAGAAAACAACCCTCAGTCACCATGATAGCTGATGATGGGGCAAACATCTCTGAGAATGATTGTAGTTAACAATGAACAAATGTATGAAGTAAGTTTTTAAAAAGTGACTGGCACTGTTTTAAAATAAAAGTCTCCTCACAGTTAATAATGCTCTTAATTTTAATATAATACTTAATTTAATATTTCATGAAGTATAATAAATTCCACCATAAACACAAAGACATGAGAAATAATAGCAATAATTATTATTTTCAGGTGCGTAGGCATACTGACATTTACTCCAACTTGAATGGTTGTTTTCACTCACAATTGTGTGAAATACAATTGGATCATTAATACTTATATTTTTACATTTTAATGTAATTAGAATTCTTATGAACTCACTTTACTGGATCTTTCAGAAACTGATAGGAAAAATCTAGCCCCTTTTTCTTACTCTTAGTACAATTTATAGCACTACAAATGTCTCCTACTTGTCCCATATTATTATTCTTAACAAACATTTCGCATAACATAATGTCTTTTTTTTCTCAAACAAATTAATACAGTGTTTTGCTGATTAAAACCATTCTGCTAAAGGCTAACTACTAAGAATACTATAATCACACTAGCTCCAAAAGAATGCCTCAAGCTTTATGACTGTGGTTATACCATATCCTCTTCTTGCCATAATGTACCTTAAAATTCTTGTGAGAGAAGCTGTGTATGGTATAAGAAGGCTATATGTATAAATTATCTGTTAAGGACTTGAAACAGAAACCAGAATTATACAAAGTCAACACAATGTGATGCACTCCTGCATTAAGTGTCAGAGCAAGATGGCTCGGCGGTGATGTGTGAGGCTCACATTTGGGAGGTCCCAGGTTCGATTCCCAGTGACCGCTGACTGACCATGGTTTTTCAGGGTTTTCCCTGGTTGACAAAGGCGAACCATGGCTCTCCTCTCTTCCATTTCCTCTCATTTCATGTTTCAGGTTGACTATACTATGGTTTGGTTGGTGTTGGACAGATGGCGCAAAAGCTTGTGCTTTGGAAATGTTTCCTCGGTCCCACTGAAGGGACATCTCTGAGTGGCCGGGTGGTCAAGCCTGGAACTATTAGGGAACTCTGCATGTTCGTCCACTTGCGTCAGCTTCACTCTGCAACATGTGTCTTCTGCGGTTCCCTCACCTCATTCGTTCCTCTCAGAGGTGTATACACAATAGATCCCTTGAAGGTCACAGTGTTAGATGTCTCCTCCATTCAATAGTCCAGTCCAATCCTGCATTAAGTGGGACAGACTAAGCTGTATTGTTGAACAATTCATTTCCTTTCCCTGAAAAATCTGAGCAACAGGAATTCAAAGACATCTAATTCTGTCAGTACAGTATTGCTTCCTCAGAGTTTAAATAGGCAATTCAGCACTTGCTTTAGGAACCCTGCAGTTAAAATTTTTGCTCAATTTTTATGACAAACAGCTTCTGTGCCCAAAATTCTGAGACATGTCAGCATGAAGGCTTTGATATTTTCCTTTTTAGCTCTTTGGGAGCAAGTAAAAGTATACTGCAATGGATATGCAGTAAGTGCGTGATATTGAAATCAAGGGAAAGCTTGAAAGCAAGGCTTGTGTTTTTCATTCAAAGATTCTATTCACCAAAAGTATCATATATTATTTTTTAATAATCACAAATTGTACTGAATGAATTAAAAATAAGTCTCTCATGGATGTCTGTGACTGGGTATGACTGTGTATTTTGCTTTATTACTGGTAAATTCTGGTCTCTGAAAAATCTGGAACTAGATATGGAAATACATAAATAAAGTTACTAAGCAGGAAGGGGAATATAAATGAGAAAATCATAGTTACACATTTTGTCCATAGGAGCAAAATATTACAGGCTCCAGGCACTTTGCTGTTATGATGTTCAAGTGCATTTTATTTGCTGCATTAGGAGTTTAGGAAGAATAAATGTTTGGCAGATTTCAGGTAGAGTTTCAAATCAGCAAACAATGACAAGCTGAAATACTTGTCCCCAAATACCATGGAAGAGAGAAAACTGAATGGTTAAAAATGATTCGAACTAAGTTTAAATAGTCAGGCTATGATGGAATAACTACAGAGCCTTCATTTGGAAGTGTGGCTAGCTTAACAGGGATTTGCTTGCCCTGCATTGCACAGCTTCTAACTGGTTCTGCTCCCCTTCCACTTTCCTTCCTCTCTGTGTACTGGCTAATCAGTTGATGCAAATCTTTGTGCTGTACAGAGGTTGAGATGTTGTGGGACCTTGTATTTAGTATTATAGCATGTCAGTGCTGTTACGATGCAAAAAAGTCTGTACACTTTAACATACACAATCTTGATGTATGATTTCTATGCGATAACAAGCTCCTGTAGAAAAGTGAGATGGTGATTTATAGACAGATTTTCTGCTGTTCATGTGCCTCACATGAATCTTGTGAATAGATGTAGGAAAATGGAATCTGCTCTAGATAAGGAACCAAAAGTAAATCACTGTGTTCTTACAAAGGAAAAAGCTTGATGGCATTGGAGAAAACTTAGAATGAAGTCCAAAGAAATCTCTGATAAAGTTTGCACAGGAATCAAGAATATAATTTCAGTGATTTCAATAACACGTTTTTTACTTATCTTTTAATTAGATATCTGAGTCATATCAGGTATAATAGTAATAATAATCCTTAACCCGTGGCGCTACAGCCCATGAAAGGCCTTGACTTTGCAACCCATCTGCTGGCCTCACGCTCACGTATGCATGGCAGAGGTGGACAATAATCCAATCCATACAGGGAGATGATGTGGCCAGCATCATGCATCTGCTCAGCCAGAATGTTGGCTTCTGTGGCCAGAATCGCTGCCTATCGCAACTCCTTATTTTCCTCAAGGTGCTGCTTGGGCAACGGTCCTATACCCAGGACTTAAAATCTGTACTCCCATGGGTGGGATCAAACCCAGGCACATTTCCTGGCTGGGAACCAGAGCTTCATGCTCTAACCCATAACACAGGACCATATCACATATAGGAGTATGAAATTAATGTGAAAATGAGCTTAGGGACCTAAAGCTCAATAGGTAACTGATATCGTGAGGAAAAACCTTGAACATAAATCTCAGCCAGAGAGCTTGATCTGACCAGAATTATAACCCAGGAATGCAGTGGAAGCAAGCACATTACCCTTACATCAACAACAGTAACTTTAAATTGTTTACTTCTGATTATACTTGCAAAATTAATGAAGATTGGGAAGAACTAACAGGGTTTATTGGAATCTAGGACTTCTGTATACCTCACATGAGATGTAAAAATCCTAAATTACTATTTGAAAGACTAGCAAACAATGCATCCTTAAAAATATTATAGGCACTAACATTTCTGAATGGAGATGATGATTCCTACATTTCATATTATAAGATAGATAGATATTATAAAGTATATAACTAGAAAGCAAGCAGCTTAAAAAAAAACCCTTTGGGGCCATTCACAATGAAAATTAAGCATTAACATAATAATGTAGAACTTAGCACAAACTTAATGTGATCACAACCTCAAATGGAAATATAAGCCAATTGCAAGAGAGCGTGAAACAACTGAGCTAACATGGCAGTTCACAAAGCAATCACATGACAAAAGAGGTTATGTACATGCATCAAAATGATCAACAGCTAGCTATCTGGTTAAAGGACATTAAATTCACAAAAAACCCTCTAACATCACAATTTGTTCTGCTGTGATTTTTGTAGATATCCCAGTTAATCCTGGCCTGTGATCTTTCACAAAAATTCAGTCAGCAAGTCAAAACATGGCGATGGAAAATCTGATGTGAGATGGCAGAATGATCACATAAGTAGGGTTGCCATAATCTTATAATCCAAAAGCAGGACTTTTTTTTTACCGCTAGTTTAATAGATTTAAGGAAATGAAATTTTGAGGAATAAGGAGCTCTAATGTAGGGGAAGTGTGCATTTAATTAGTAATTCAGTGTTTTGTGTTTTACTGTAAATAAGCATATATTATAAAAAAAATGTATTAAATGTATTCAGTATCAACATTTGTTTTATATACAACCTGGAACAGAAGAAAGGAATTTGGTATTGTTCACAATAAGTTTATGAAACTCGCTAAAACTTGATATTTTTCATATTGTATTGCAGTGGCATAGCTTGATACTATGTTCTGGGTATACTAGATTTTTAAAACTGAATTTAGAATTTTTAAATGATGCACAAATTCCCGTACATTAGTGTTACATAAAATAGTGTGAATTCTCTATTACATTTCTATTATTATTATTATTATTATTATTATTATTATTATTATTTGTTGTTTTAGTAGTCATTAGTGTCACTACTAATTGCTGAAATTGACTGAACATACATTTTAAACTAAACTAGATTATAAAAATATAATGTTAGGTGTAACTTCACAAAATGCTGACAAACCATATCGTATAATTGTAAATCATGAAAACAATGCAGGTACTCAGATTTTCTTGTATATATGCTCCAGTCTGCGATTTTTATTGCAAGCTTTTCTTTCAATATTTTTAATATTTGTTATCCTTTAATACACCATTCCTTTTCCCCGCCAAAAAGCAAACATACGAAGCAGCACACTGCCAGTTAACCAATTACATTTACTGTAACAGGATGTTTGAAATGTCTGTGTTTTGGTTCTTTTCCTGGAAGACAATGCCAAGCTTAGAAATTGGTCTTTTGTCTTTAAGTTCACACTTTTTTCAAAAGATAGAGTCGATAACTCAGTTTTTAATAAGTAATGCACTAAATCGATGGAATTGTCCATATTTCTAAAATCATAAACAAAACACGCGTAATGAAAACAATACATTGGTTTACGTAAAGTTAACACTTTATGCACTGCATGGCTGCACGCACATAATGCTGGTTCACCAATAACTGAGGAATTAAATGTTTATGTTACACCACCTTGCCCTACTCTTGTCTCCAACCCCTATTGTCCTGTTTCCAAACCTTGGAGAGGGCAGGTACACAGAGACTAAACACCTCATTAAACGTGTTAAGTCTCTGCTGCTGCCTTTGTGCCCTTAATGCACAACAAAATATAGCCATGTCTTCCTACAATGAGAGGTCGAAATTTAGTGGGAAAAGCTATATAAGTCCACTCTTGATAGACTTGCACTCGCTCAGCTATCCCAGTCTGTACTCGACTTTACTGCTGCATCATGAGATTTCCAAGCTGCCTAAGCACGCAGCACTACAATCTGACACTTAGCAGTAGGGTTTAGGGTAAGCAGTGGTGAAGGTGATTGTATTAATTAGTTTTTCATCACTTGTTTGAGGCTGTCTTTATTTATATATTTAAAAATTTACTTATTTTCTTGGCTATTTAGGTAGACTCACTGTCAAAGTCTACCCTTACACTACGCCACTGTTGTATTGTATTTGCAGCATTGCATTAATGGTTTTACTGTTAACCTATTCCTTTCTTCTGTCCACTGAGCACTCATGAGGGAAAAATTCTCTCTACATTGGTGCTATGCCCAGGAATGGAGAAATAATATCCCACAATGTTTAGCAACTCTGAAAACTGCTCACTGGAAATGCAATTATGAATAAAGAAAACCTATTTCTTATGTGACAACAAATTGTCAAAACTACCATCCTTGGCCTGCATCCCAAAAAATTTAATTTGCTGAAGTAGAATTCAAGTATAGTAAAAATCCCGTCATTTATCATAAAACTGTGGACAGTCTACAAAATCCATGGCATATGGCAACCGTAGGTATACGGAGAATCACTGTCTTCTTATGTTTGATGTAGACATAAACTTGAAAGCTTGGACCTTGCAAGTTCCTAAGTTTATATTTAATTTAATGTTTCTTTTTATGTTTACATTATACTTATGATTAATTTTCATTGTGAATTATGGTCAGTTCAACGTTTAATACATATATAATACGAACTGAGAGTATGTAGAATATTTATGTATCATCTGATTGAACCTATAAAGACATGATGTCATGGTGTGCATTCTGTCACAACAGACATCACCAAGCTATTGGTGTTATGCACTCAAGACATCAAGTGTTCAGCTGTACATGTCCAGTAAAAAACATGTAAGCCCACAACATTCTAAATGCTTGCCCTTCTTGTCTTATTATAACATGGAAAATCTACAGTTTTTTGGCATACACCGTTGTGGAGCAAATGTAAATCTAATATTGTGTTATAATAAATATTAATGGATAGTAATAAATGAAGTGTGTTTAGGCTTAGGAGATTTTTCAAAATTGTTCTTAACCATTTGAAATATAATCAGTGAGATCTCTGACAAAATATTTTATAATGCAGTGAACTTTACACCAGGATCTCTTTATCTGATTTTCTTGATGTGGCCAAATGTATTGGCTATTGGAATTAACGATCTTGCCTTTAACACTGCATGGTCCCTTTTCTCAAAACCTACCATATTAAATGTGATAAAAATCTCAGGATAGGAAGAAACTGCATTCTGTCTATGGTACCAAAAAAATTTTGGTCTAACAAACAGTTCTTAATAGAATATTCATGCATATTTGTTATAAGAATGTCTAATTCTGTCAGTATAATAAAACACTTTGAAATATTTGAATGCTACATTCTGAAATATTCTTAAAGAAAGAATACACACATTTTCTCCATTGTACTAGCGATAAACCCTTTTAAATATGGCATCGTGCTAACAAAAAAACCAAATATGTTATACCATTTATACACACAATTCCCAGAAGAAAATATAATACAGGTAACTTTATGACTGAAATTACAGACTAGCATTTGTTTTACATACTATTTCTGCATTAAAAGTAAAAGCTCAAAATAGTACTATATTTCAATAGTGGTGATGACTAAGTTGCTAAAAGCATTTTAATCAAATAAATCTTTTTTCATTACACTCAGATTTAGGCTTGATACAGACCAATATAGCAAAGCCATTTTTGCCAAAAGCACCATTGCTTAAACACGCTTTCTTGTTGTGTAACATATGACCACACATCTCTCAGTGAGAAAGCATTAAGTGCTATTGAGCAGAATTAAGCATAAAGCATTTGCCCTTTTCATTTAGCCAAGACTAGTAGCATACCCAGAAAATTATTAAGAGAGGGGTTATGTATAGGCGTCCATTTTTTTTAAACAATTTGTATCAATTCAAATATTAAATATGAATTAATTCTGAGTTGAAAAATTTAAATAAATTGATTTTTTATTCACAGATTAAGGCACAGCAATTGGAATTAAAATTAGGATGGGGTGTTTTGGATATTCTAAGAGGCTGTGTTGTGAGATGAAAATTAATGACCACTTGTGAGGTATTTCATATTACCGCTGTAGACCAGTATGTTGCTAGTTATGTTTCAAACTGGGAGATACTGCACTCAAATTTAGCACTGGAATAAAAACATGCCCCCGATATCTTAACATGGTGGTACCCACACCATTTAAAGTACAGTTTCTTTTGCTGTTACCTTGGGCAATATTGTCATATATGATATGATTTTGCTACTAATGTTTACATTTTTTTAGCAAGGGGGGGTTCCAACCCCCAAAACCTCTGGCCAAGGCCATTATTTTCTGGTGGACAACTGTGATGTGTCTGCGTACATATGACCACAGCTGTGATGTACTCATGTGGTGGTCCATCACTTGTTTATTTCCAGTATGTGAACATAAACTCTTCATTTCAGCTGTAGTAACGAGCTTTATTACTTTGGTAAAACAAAAAGCTGCTTTGTATAATCTATACTAATATTATAAAGAGAAAAAATTGTATATTTGGTAGCATAATCTCAAAAACCTGTAAACTGGTTTTGATATTCTTTCTGATGGACATGGGCTATAAAACACCTTATTTCAGTTCATAAATTACAACTAAAAGGGATTTACAAAGCCTTCATTGAGAATGACAGAGTAGAAAATATAATCATAAAGGTAGAAACAAAAGCGAATTACATTTTATTACAAGCAATACAGGATGCCCATAAAGTCCCAATATATTTGCATGTTCTTGATCTGCTACAACGCAATATTATGATAGAGTAGGGCCTTATAAAGCCTAATACGGTTTAACATGTCCACCTTCATTATCAACATACTGTTCCCATTGCATTGTGATTGTACGGAGCACATGCTGCAAGATTTCAGGGGTTATTAGCAAGCACACCACTCTTAGTCCTTGTTTCAGCTCATGCTCTGGCACCCTAAAACTGCATACAAAAAAGGGGAGTGAGGTTGGGGGTGCGGGGAGCCAACAAGTGATCTGCCACTCTTCTGATCCATCAAAGGTCTCATTCAGGTAGTCTTGCACAGTGTTTGCATAGTGGTGTAGTACTCTATCTTGTTGATAAATGACATAGGCAAGGATACCATATTGCCATTACTGTGGCTCCAGGAGTAACTGCAGCCTGTCCAGGTGAATTGTCTAGCATTAATAATGAAGCTGGATGGGTTGAACTACTCTATCCTAATATAATTTATTGTGTTGTAGCATACCAGGAACATGAAAATGTACTGGGACTTTATGGGCACCCTGTTTAAATACAAGGGCAGTCCCAGAAGTACCCGTCCTGACGTATATATAGCGGTTGTTGTTTCAAACAAATGACTATAGTAAAAAGTACTACCCTTATAAAGTAAAGTTTGACGATGCTACATTGTTTAGTAATTGTTTGGCAGCCAACAATAGTGAACTCACTCAGCAAATTTGTAAACTTGGATAAAACTAGCCATTGTTATGTGATACAATACTTTTATTTGAAAAGCTGAGCTAGATTCTACTCTGGGGGAGTCTTCTCCTTCTTTTAAAACAGTAAAATATTGGGTGGCACAGTTTAAGCGAGGCCGTACGAGCTGCCAAGACGAACATTGCAGTGGCTGACCAAATGAGTGACCACGCCAGAAATTGTGAAGAAAATCCACAAAATGGTATTGGATGACCATCAACTGAAAGTGCGCGAGCTAGCAGACATAGTAAGCATTTCAAAAAAGTGTTGTACCTCGCACACTAACTGAAAATTTAGATATGAGAAAGCTGGGCGCAAGATGGGTGCCGCATTTACTCACAATGGAACAAAAGCAGCTTCGTGAGGATGTTTCAGTCGAGTGTTTGGTGATGTTTCGCTGCAATAAAGTCAAGTTTTTGCGTCGATTCATAACCATGGATGAAACATGGGTCCATCACTTCACACCTGAGACGAAGGGACAGTCAAAACAGTGGATTGAAAGGGGAGAATCGGCTCCAAAGAAGGTGAAGACAGTTCCATCTGCAGGCAAGGTCATGGCGTCAGATTTTTTGGATGCGCGTGCTATAATTTTCATTGATTATCTTCTAAAAGGAAAAGCAATCAATGGCGAGTATAACGCAAACTTATTGCAGCATTTGAATGATGAAATCAAGCAAAAACGGTCGCATTAAGCAAAAAAGAAAGTTCTGTTTCATCAAGACAATGCACCAGTTCACAAATCCATTATCGCCATGGCCAAAATCAATGAGTTAAAGTTTGAATTGCCTCATGCACCCTATTTGCTAGATTTAGCCTCCTCTGATTATTTTCTGTTTCATTCTGTTACATTCTGTTGAAATGGCTTGGTGGTAAAAGATTTGCCAACAATGAAAAGGTGGAGTCTGCAGTTGATAGCTATTTTGCAGAACTCAAACGGTTCTCACTATAAACAGGGTATCAAATTTATTGAACACCACTGGGAAAAGTGTATTAAGCTAAAAGGAGACTATGTAGAGAAATAAAGATGCTTTTTCTCAAAATTTTTGTGTTTTCTTTGTTAGGTCGGGTACTTCTGGGACAGCCCTCGTAGTTGGTCATGATGTAACATTAATGTAAACGGAACAGAGAGCTTAAAAATCAGCAATTGATCCTGTTCATAATGGTATGAATTGTATGATTTGTTTATTTAATTGCCATTATGAAATACAGCAGACATGTGTGCAATGAAACAAGTGTCACAACCTATGAAAATACGCTATATTCTAATTCTATGGATGTATGCGCATAAGTTTCTGGATGCCAAAACCTTCTAATAGTCCTGATGTAAAATTTTGCTTTATTTCCTTTTTACTTATGATCAGTAGTGGCTTGTGAGGTACATTTTGGGTGTTCACAAAATTTTAGTCGGAGAGCCCTGAAAATGTGAAAGAGGATATGCTTCATAATAGTTGTGATTATGAACAAATTGATATAACTGCAGCACTCCCAACAATAATGATGATAAACAATAATATTAATAATGCATAAGTTGTCTGACAAAAGAAAGGGTGGTTTTTCTGTACATAATTAAGTACAGCATTTCAGGGCAAGAACAAAGTAATGTGTAAATTAAATTTACCTATTTCTGCCATAGTGCTACCATCCAGTGGCATTTATGTAAAATTGTAAGGATAGTATAAAAAACAATGCGCGAAAAGTTTTGTGCATGCCTTCAAGTGTGTATGGCCCGTATGCATTTGATCCACAAGGTAATTATGCCATACCAGTTATGCATGCACGAAAGCTCCTTAAAACGTGCACATGTCAAGATGTGCTACCCGCCCTGTTGCCACATTCCATTGAGTTTAGAGGAGTAGTACAGTAGATTTAAATTCTGTAGATTTTTAATTAGTGATATAAGTTATGTTTAATAGCACTCAAAGAAAAAATAACCAATAAACACACAAGGTGTCAAAAATTAGGATGTTTGTGTGCTCTTACACAGCAGCCGTATTGTAATTAAGTTGTTAGCAGGACATGCTAAATAATTGTGTAATGAGAGAAAATTGCTAACATGAGAAAGCAGTGAACCAATATTTTATAATTAACAACTGAGAAGATTATTTTCTCAATAGTTGCAAACTATGTGTCTTTTACAAAGAGGTTAACTTGGTGGCCTGGGAGCACAAAATCTTCATTATTATCAGCTTCACTTATTTCACTGTATATACTAAGGGTTTCTGCATTATGTGAAAGATATGTAGCTTTTATGTTGTTAAATAACTATACAATAAAATTTCAATTATAAAAAGAGCATAATTTGAAATATGTTAAGAAAAAATCTAAGGCAAATGACAAGTGCAATAGTTGTATGTCTTAATCTACAGTTAAATAAAGGGTATCGAAAGATGATCTTGTGAAATGACTGCAAAATACGTTTTCTTTTCTTGTTTTCACTAATTGTATTACACAAATGCAACTTTTTTGTATCCATATATGATTGCCACAAACAATACCACTTCCTCTTCCACAGCCAGTGCAGGAACTAAGGTACTACAAGCAGAAATGCTTTTTCTATTAGTGAAAGTACAACACTGTGAAGTGCTTTCAGTACACGTGACAATACTTTTATTCTGAGCAAAAGCGCTTTTGTCAAAAGTAGTGTTTTCATATTGGTATGTATCTGGTCTTAGATAAATGTTTATCTATCTACCATTAATGCCTACTGAGTGAATAGTAAACAGCATTCATTCTGTAGCTTTCCACAACCCAAATCAATAGAAGCATTTTACCTTTCCTAAATACACTTCAATTAGATATTTTCACTATCTGCAGTTGCCTTATGGCTATACAACTTTTACATGAAATAAACAATTGCTAACTGCTAATATGTACAGAAATCAAAGCATTTTGCAAAACTCTCTATATATTTAAATCTCATATACTGATCTGGTTATATCAAACATTTCTGGCCAGCAGAAGAATGATCAGTAGTGTTAACGATCATGTTGAGAAACATGTATGAACTAGGAGCAGATATTATATACATATATTGCACAGAATTTAAATAGAACTTGAGCTCTTTCTGAAAATTAGAAAACAGCTCTGCGGAATTCCAGCTGAAGTATAAATTATAAAAGAGAAGTTATAAAAATAAAACTTCCTAATATGTTGTAAGAAATAAAAGTCACTTTACAGCATTTATAGTTTTTCTTACAACATTTGCTCCAATTTTTGTAAGAAGTATGTAGTAGATCACTCTCTTTCTATGACACATTACACTAGAAGAACAGAATATCTGAAGTTTAAAACAAGAAAAATATTTAACATGAAGTGAAATAAATACACATGTAAATATTTACTGCAAAGCTAATGGCTTACCTACTCCATGTCATTTTCCTATTACAGTTCTAAGTTTCTACATGAGCTGCAAAGTATGCGAGTCACTCTAAAAAAACAAAACAAAAAAAAAAACAAACAATCTGTCATCTAAAACAAGAATTCAATGGGAAAGGTAGCATCAGACTAAAAAATTCAATGTCATAGCTAGGATCTTTGCCTGAACTCTCCAACTCACATGGTATTGAATTTTTCTGTTTGATTCTACTTTTCCAACTTTAATCTACACATGACAGGTGTGAAAGAACAATTAATTAACAACAAATTCAATTCTTCCCGCTTTCATACCTTGATCTAGTTCTCTTATGAAAATCATTTTCCTAAATTCTTCATTCAGTGAATAACTAAATATTAAATTCTATAAACGCAACTACAAAAAAACAAATGTAAGTTTGTCAGGGTAGAAGTTATATAAGTTTTTTTTACATGAGAACACTTCCAAGTGTTGACAAGTCCAAACACTACTCCTAATTTCTTCATTTTCACAGATATAAAATGTTTTTATCACTTCTGAGAGAATAACAGAATAATAATCTTTATGTTCTTGCTACATCTGTGGTAACACCATTATCTGACCTTAACTATGCCAGTTAAAAATGTAAAATCTGCTTGCTGCAATAGAGATATACTACAGCACTGCTGTGTCACTTTTTATGGCATATGCATACAGGATTAATACTTACGCTGTCTTTGAAGACCAGGGCATTATAAAGGATATTATAGCACTGACATTTGATATACGAATTTCGTGATACACAAAAACTTTGGTTATTCAGACTAGATGGGACATGAGGTAATTTGGATTAATGAAAATATGGATAATCTGGAAGAAACTATTAAATGAATACAAACTTTGATGTATGATAGTGAAGTTTGGATCTCCGCAAAAGAAGAAGAGAAAAGAATTTAAAGCTGTTGAGATGAAAAGCCTATGATCACTGTCACAACTGTCATGAAAACCAATGGAACATAATCTCACACACTTTAGTTTGTTCTGACACTGACCATGATAATAGTACTTATTGTTAGCTTGAAGAGTACAGCCAACAGTAATCTCAATGCTACCTGCAGTGCCAACATTACAAGTGTAAACATTCATATTTTTTTTATCAAAGAATGCACATATTTTTGTGTTGAAAAAGTAGCAAAAATCAATCTGTATAAACTCGAAACCCAGATTAATAAAGGTCGGATAAACAAGATTCTTATGTATTATGATTATAGTAATGGAGATAATTATATCCAGAACTCATATGGGGTTATATTTACTTTGATTCATAGCACACTGTGGTTGGTTTACAACACTTCCCATATGGTCGATGACCTCTGGGGAAACCTTGTCCCACCAAGTGATGTACAGATCTTATTTATTAATTGGAGACACTAAGAGGGCTATGTCCGTTACCTCCGATGAGAAGTGATAATGGTAAATGCAATGGAATGAGAGGAATTTTACCATGAACTCTGAACCCGGCATCTTGGGGATACTTCATACAAGCAAGTCAGAGGTGAAGGCTTAAATAGGGCTGACTTAAAATCGCCACCCCAGAGTCAGGAACTGAACCACAGATCCTCATGGCACATTGTTAATTGGCATAAAATATCAATAAAATACCAACATCTGAGGTGTAAGATGTAATGTTTACCTTGCATATGTCAAGCAGTGTTGGATTTCAAAGCATGCTGTGAGACCTATCCATTGGCTATATATGCAGAAACTTATCCATTGAAATAACATTTTTTTCCCTATTTGACATCTGGTAAAGTATTGGTTCCTATCTTATTTATGTAAGCTTTGACATGATCTACTATGTCCGGTATCCAAAGACAGTATTTAATTCACTCTGTACTAATATGCCAGTAAGATAGTTCAGGCTACACATTTTATAAGCAGCTAATTTGATTTTAACTATGAGACTTGACAAAATATTGTGCTATTTTGATTTTGCATGGACATTTAAGAGTGTGGCAGTTAAAAGAAAGGGAAAAAAAAATTTCTTCAATGTGAATATTAAGTTACTTCTATGTTTAAACAGTGGTGCAAAACTACTACACTGAACCACACAGAAAACTTAAGTGCACTTTATAATTGAAGTGCTGCTGTTACAAACCATCAAATTCTAAGAATGCAGAAATATGCTAAAAATATAAAACAAATATTTGGCTAAATACAATGAGATGATACTGGCAATGAATGATATTGCAAGAAATGCTGGACACATTCTGTCAGAACTTGCCACTAGAGGTATTTGTTTGGTACTTTAGGTTGCTCCATCAGCATTCAAACAATGTTCAACCTAACAACCACTTCAGATGAATCCAATGGGAGCTAAAACACAAAAATTTAGTTTTATTTAAGGACACTCTTTAACTACTATGGTTCTTAGCATCCCATTCTACATTGGGCGTTGAGGCAGTATTTTAATACCTGAATAATTTCAATTGTTATTTAAAATATGTAAATTCAATAACAGCCCGCCTTGAAACAATATGTATGTAATAATTATTTAAATTGTAAGTAACAATCATTGCATATGTTTATTTTTATTGTAAACATATTTTATTAATGTTATGTGAATATATTACATACTCTAATAATGCAAGAACTGTGAGAATAATAAGTTTTAAGTTGCTAACAATGAGTAATAATGAGGTAATTGTGGCAATAATGTGTTTAGAGTTTGAGATGTACTGATCATGATTAGAGCAACGATGACGTAAATTCTGTAACAGTTTTCAAATTAGCCAATCAACAGCAAAGAAAAGTTTTAAGTTAAATGCAGAAATTCTATTGGACTACAATTAGCCAATCAGAGACTTGCAATACCAAAGCTTATGGGTTTTGAACGTTGAGAGTTACTCAGTTGCTGGCGAGACTTGATAAGAGTACAAATGGAAAAATAGGTTCTCTACGGGCAATTAGTAAAAACAGATATACGCGCTAAGTGAATGTATAAAAGTTTTCTCACAGTTCTTTAAAAAGTGTAGTGCTATATAAATATGTGCAAGAATTTAAATAAAAGTGAAAATTTAAAAGTTTAATTCTGTGATGTCTACAATAATTGTCATACTGCACCCTATCTAAGATACATGACTCTAAAGTAAGACTGACGCAGCCGACGCAAATTCAAACAGTAATATTACGTAAGCATAAAATTCAAACCGACAACCAAAGCGCATTACAAACTACATAAAGCATCTACCTATCTTCCTACTACAGCGTGAATGACTGGAAATTTTGCTCAAAGGCCTCTTTATCACACTTGAGGTCCTTTTATGTGCCGTAAATCTATGACACAAGACCACTGGCTTTATTTCCCCTCCAAAGGAAGCCATGCTAAGGATTTTTACACCCATAAAAAAATCCATAACCCTCCATCGAGTTTGAACCCAATGGGAGGTGGAGGTTTCTGAGGAGTATTTCCCCCCAAAATAAAAATTAGATCCAATGAATTATTCTGCATAGGGTTATTGTGTGCTACAATTTAGAAAAAACTACTTTTTTCTAACCACAAAATGATAGTTGATAGTTTTAATGGTTGGAGCCTGGGCCCTTGTAGTTGTGAAATTGCATTTCTAATATTTTGCAGAAGCGATAGGAGGGAAAGTGTGTTGTAATTGCCCAGTTATAAATTATTTAAACACCTTACTTTTGTAATAACTCTTCAATGCAAAAATCAGGTGACCACCTTACATGGTGGTTGCTGTCCATGGTCTTTATCAAATCTTTACAATGATGAACCTCAAGAAAACTATTACATGAATTGTTCATTATTATGGTGTTGTAAAGACTGTACTTAGAGCTAAAACTTACCCTTCTTTGAAGTAGTGGCAAAATGAAACATTACTACAGTAAGGAACAGGCAAAACCTATATAAATTGTTTATTTCAGAAACCTGTTAAGTGCACATTTTCAACTTTTGAGAAAACAAAGTAAAACATTTTATCTTTGAAATGAATTAAATTTTGTTTGAAAAAAATTCAGCATAATTAAGTCTTATTTAAATCAAAATAATCAATCTCATCTCTATTTGATTTACTTTGCATTTACAATCTGTGATACCAATTCCACAAAAAACTGATTTTGACAAAAAATGTTGAGTACTGGGTTTCTAAAATAAACAGTTCATAATACATTCTTTTTTATAAGTATATTTTTGGGGAAATGCTAAATCAGGTACCACTTGGAACTTCTTAATTTTTCATGGAATAATCTTTAATGTATTTCTACATTCAGTTATCTTCTAACAGGTCTGCATTGATTATAACTAGAAGGAAAGGGAGAAACAATTATACTGCTTTTCCCATCTGTCAGGATGGAGCAACCTAGTGGCAAGTCCCTCAGCATCTCGTATAGTCTTTATAGTGTTTGATATTCCTTTCAGGCCATACTCTTTTAGCAGTGAATATTTACAAATGTGCACATCTTTATGCACTACTTAGCAGCATACATACGCAGTGAAATTTACATTCTCCTTCTATTTGTCAGAATTTGTCATTTAGCTGTTTCACTGTCAAATTTCTCCCTATGGGGAAAGGTAGGCAGTCCTGTATTGTCTCAAGAATATTTGCTTTGACCAATCACGTAATTCTTGTTAGGTGCAGACAACATTTGAAATGCTATCCATTACGCATTTTGCCTATTTCCCCCATTTTAAATTTAAAATGTTCATTGAGAAAATGGAAAGTTACCACAGTTGCACAGCACAGCTTTAGTTTGATTATAGCCGACTGCTAAACAGTCTATTAAAATTTGCTTTTTAGCACCATGTATACATGTTCCGGAAAAAAAAAGAGCCAACAAATAGCTCTATTTACAAAGTAATCACTCTTTGCAAAACAAAATGTCATAGTTTAACATGCTTTTGTAAGCTTTTGATTTTGCACTTGAACAATTATGCTAAAGCTTTGAAAAACTATCACACAATTTCATATCATTCCAAAGCCTTCTGTCCCTTCGTTGATGGCAAGTAGCAATGCTCTCTCAAACTGCTCATAGCTTTCATAGTCAGGCAGACACAGCTGATTGAAACTGAAAAGAAATTGTATAACAAGTTAATTAAGTTGAATATTTCAAGCACAAATACAATATCAAGCATATTCTTACACATCCCTTCTATGGCAAATTGGTCTAGGAAAATAGGTCACCCTTTCTTTTGTTATAGTTATGTGTGGTTTCATAGAGTTTGTCACAATATTTATTCTTCATATGTTGAGGCACTATTTTAATACCTGAATAATTTCAATTGTATTTTATAATAGGTAAATTCAATAACAGCCCGTCTTGAAACAATATGTATGTAATAATTATTTGAATCGTATGTAACAGTCACTGCAAATGCCTATTTTTATTGTAAACATGTTTTAATAATGTTATGTGAATACATTACATACTCTGATAATGCAAGAGCTGTGAGAATAATAAGTTTTAAGTTGCTAACAATGAGGTAATAATGAGGTAACCTTGTGGCAATAATGAGTTTTAGAGTTTGAAAATTATTAGTCATGATTAAAGCAACGATAATGTAATTTCTCTAACAGTTTAAAATTAGCCAATCAACAGCAAAGAAAAGCTTTAAGTAAAATACAGATATTCTATTGGACTAGAATTAGCCAATCAAAGACTTGAAATACCGAAGCTTACGGGTTTTGACAGTTGAAAGTTGCTCAGTTGCTGGCAAACCTTGGTAGTGAACAGATGGAAGATGTGTTCTCTACATGTGAATCGTAAAATATGTATACGCGCTAAGTGAAAGTATTAAAGATTCTCACAGTTCTTAAAAAGTGTAGTGCTTTATAAAAATGTGCAAGGATTAATAGAAGAAGTGAATTTAAAAAGTTAAATTCTGTGATGTCTACATTCTTGTTGCACCACGCCCTGTCTAAGACTCATGACTCTACAAACATTACTGAAGCAGCCGAGGCAAATAAAAAAAAAATCTGATGTGTTACACTCACATGACTTTCTCTACTCTTGTACAAACTATTTTTACAAACGCTTATTCTCCATCTACTTCATCTTAATCGAGATAAACATTTGCAGAGTCTATCTTATTGCTAATTTTCTTGTAGATGTAAGGGTACTATATATTTACAAGGGCAATATAGAAATACAGTAGCCTTTAAGCACATACATATCTCTTAATAACTGGTTGCTAGGTGCAGCACCATTCCCTTTGCCACAGATTAATACTCTTTGCATATCCAAGACAAAAAAATGAATAACGAATTCCCATTTGAGAAAATAAGTATTGAAAAATTTAAGGGAATAACAAGCAATATCTCAAAAATGGTTCACTCAACAAAAAAATGTATATGACATAAATTGTGTATTTTAACGCGATCTACATTTTTTATGTAGTAAACTTTTGTCTATCTCTTATGGTTTACCAGTTATGCAAAAGTTGTTCACAATGAAGAATACTTTTGGAGACATTCCCAGAAAATTCAAGATATACATTTTATTTGTCATAAAAATATCTTAAACATATGATATTTTAATCAAAATCGCTACAGCCATTTTTGAGAAAATTAAAATTTTCGAAAAATCTTCCATGTAAAGGGTAATCTGGGGTGGGGGGATTTTCTTGAAAACCTTCGTGTCGCATCTCTGGAAGATACTGAACCTAAATACCAAGTTTGGTGTTTATCCGACTGTTAGTTTTTGAGTTATGCTGTTCACAGACACACACACGGACATGTTTCCAAAAATGCTTTTTTTTGGATTCAGCGGGTCTCAAAACATGTATTTCCGATGAAATCTCGGTATCGAATTTTTGGGTGGAATACAATACTTTCCCTACTTACTATACATAGAGAAAGTAATAAATAATATATAGAAGCAGTGTTGATAACAAAGTTAAATATTATAATGTAAAACTTGGAGTGTAATAACAAAACACATCTTGAAATCAGCTTCTCATACGTAGCAGCATACTGCATAATAACAGTAACTATTACGTAATCAACAAATTTAAACCGATGTCCAAAGCGTGTTGCAAACTCCTTAAAGCACATAATATTTATGTAAACATATTTACGTGAAACAAACACAACTACTTCAAGTTGGCTCCCATATGTGGGACAGTTAAAATTACGTAACCCGACAAAACAAAAGCAGCACAACATAACAATCTTCAAGTTAAACAATATGTAACATATTTTATATAACAAACATTCATTCTTCAATGTTACTATTTGTCATTGAATACTTTCATCTCAACATTGTCATATGACATGTACAGTAGAGGTCTGTACAGACTCAGGTCAAGCCCTCAGGCCTAGGCCTGTGGTCCCAGTTCAGGCTTAATTTGAAAAATGTTTGTCAGGTCCAGGTTTGAAAATAAATATGAGGCATCTTTTTTAAGTAAGCACCAATAATTCTTTAAAAAGTAACAGAACATTGTTTTACAAAATATTTTACTATCATTCATTGCCTTACAGTACTTCCCTACTTCTCTACATAGTCACCATCATTTTTCAGCCACTTGTCATAACAGGAAACCAGTTTTTGTATGCCTTCATCAAAGAATGATGCCACCTGTGATGAAAGCCAAGTCTGCACTTCTTGTTTCGCAACAGTCCGGATTTGACACCACGTGATTTTCATCTGTTTCTTCATCTGAAGAATGGTGGAAAACATTAAGACGATGATGTTGTGAAACAAGTAGTACGGACTTGGCTTTCATCACAGGTGGCATTATTGTTTGGCAAAGGGAAGACAAAAACTGGTTTCCCGTCACGACAAGTTCTGAATAATGGTGGTGACTATAAGAAGTAGTGTAAGGTAATGAATGATGATAAAGTATTTGGAAAATAATGTTCTGTTATTTTTTAAAAAGTTATTGGTACCCACTTTAAAAACATGCCTTATACGAAAAAAATTATTTTATCACATTTAATATAGCAGTTTATTTGTCATATTATCTTAAACGTGTGGTATTTTAGTCAAATCATTAATTAGAAAATAAATAAAAAAACTTTTTCATGTAAGGGGAAAATAAAGACGAAAAACAATTAATTTGTCACATTTTTTTGGTCTGCAATGTTAAGTTAGCACAATTTCAGAGCATGCATACATCCATTGCAAACTATGCCTCCCTCCATTAACCCACACCCAGGACACCACAAGCAAAGTGCAGTAATAAGAGCAGCATGTCAATAAGGCAGTATGCCAATGACCTGATGCTTACTACATGCATATTTCAGGACTTCAGATACCCTATTTCTGTAAAGTGCATCCTCAATTGGTCCGAAGACCTGAGTGCACCCCTTAATAGGCCTCCAGCAGGGGAATAAATTCCCATGCCGGTAACTAGAAATCAAACCTGGGTATCTCCCCACCACAGGCAACAGCACTTTGTGGACTAATAATAATAATAATAGTAGTAGTAGTAGTGAATAACTGTAGAATAATTTATATATAACAAAACTAGACAATTGGGCCTGGGCAAGGTGATACAGTATAACCTATTCTCAGCTGCAGGCTTGGTTCAGCACAGGCCAGGTTGGGGCCAGGTCTAAGAATTTCAGCCTGTACAGACCTCTCAAGTGCATGGAATCATGCCAATATTAACGCTCAGTGGTTTATGTTGGTAAGAAATACTAAACCACCTCTGCCATACCCAGTCCAATCCGGCCCCCCACCACCCTCACCCCTTACCTGGTTCTAGCACTCCACTTTACGTTTGTATTATTCTCCCCTTTTCTTTCACTCCTAACCTGAAACTAAGTGGTGTTCATAGGTTAATATTTTAGTGCTAGACTTTTGACATCAACTATATGAGATAGACACATCCAGAGGCTGGGATGGACAGTCATTGTCAAACATACTTTCCAGCCATTCAGACAAAATGTTACCTTACTCTTCCCATTTTGTCACTCACCTAGGCCCGACCTTTGTTCATAGGTTAATGCATGTGTGTTGAACTTGAATTCTAACTAATAACAGATTGACTCACATGGGGTTGGTGTGGAACCCAGTTGATACAGAGTTTCTGCCAACATTAATAAAACAAAATCCTAGAGAAAACCAGAAGCATTGGCATGTTTCTGTGTACATAACTGCACTTGTCGCAATATTTTGTAATTTTGTTTTAATGATATACATTTCATTTGTCATGAAAATATCTTAAACATATGATATTTTAATCAAAATCGTTAAGAGTCGTTTTTGGCCGAAATTCAACCGTTTCGGAACAAACTTTGCTACTAAATGTTTATACCACTCATAAACTCTTGTCTTACTCATAGTAGATTCACCAAAAGCCATAGTCAACATTTCGAATGTGGTGCTGCACTTTATTCTGTTTTTCAAGCAAAATTTAATGCAAATTCTTTGATCCATCTTTTCAACAGTAGAAGTATTGCAAAATTTAAGGGAATAACAAGCAATAACTCAAAAATGGTTCACTCAAGAAAAAAAATGTATATGACATAAATTGTGTATTTTAACGCGATCTACATTTTTTGTGTAGTAAAAGTTTGTCTCTCTTATGGTTTACCAGTTATCGAAAGTCGTTCACAGTGAAGAATACTATTGGAGATATTCCCAGAAAATTTTAATGATATTCCAAAGTTTAATAAATTGGACAATTTGTAGCTTAATAAAGATATTATATGATATTGTTTTCTTGTTTGTAATTTTTAAGATTATTCATAATTTTTTTCGAAAAATGTTCCATGTAAAAGGTAATCTGGGGTGGGGGGATATTTTCTTGAAAACCTTCGTGTCGCATCTCTGGAAGATACTGAACCTTAATACCAAGTTTGGTGTTTATCCGACTGTTCGTTTCTGAGTTATGCTGTTCACAGACACACACACGGACATGTTTCCGTGAAACATATTTCCGGTGAAATCTCGGTATCGAATTTTTGGGTGGAATACAATACTTCCCCTACTTACTGTATGTAGTTAGAGAAAGTAAAAAACAGAAAAAAAACCCTCAAATTTTCTAAATCTGTCTTGCACACTCAAACTTCTGAGAGAAGTATGATAGTGACAGTTTGTGATACTTTAGTACAGTGAAAATAATGTAAGCATTTGATTCAAGTTAATGTTATTAGCTGTAGAAAAATAAATTTTTGTTTTTGTGAAGTTGCCGGTGATAAAAAGTTTTCTTGTTTTTCAGTATAAATTAATCTTTTATGAGCCAATGAATTAACCAATCATAAAATGCATACTTGTAGCTTTAGATAACACATTTTACATCATGTATGCAAACGTGCATACAAATCAGAGGAAAACTGAAATGTAAGGAATAAATTTCATGTGCAAAAAAGTAAAACTGAGAAAAAACACACACAGAAAGCATCCAGTGGGGCTAAAAGGGAGCCCATGGGTGGCTTTTAAAAATTGCGGATCATGAAAAACACCCAAAATGATTCACAGGTTGTCTATAGAATATGTATATGATATAATTTAAAAATTGAAAATTTTGTCATTTTCACCTAAAACCTCAGCCCAATGTCCCTTAAGTGAAGCAAGAAGAATGCTAAAGTAATCTTATCAGTTTCTTAATTCAATTATGTGTCTAAGCTAACTGTTATTACATACCATGTATGAGCTGTAGGAAGGTTGCCAAAAGTAGGTGCAGCAGTAATCTGGAATCGAGGGCTAAGCTCCGAAAATCCTCCAGGAGGAAGCTGTGAACATCCTGTTGTGAACTGCAGAAGGCGAGCCATTTCTTCTTGAGTAAAGTTGGCAACTGCAGTCCAGAACCAATCAAGGATACGCCGAAATTCTGGAGAACCTCCATTTACCACATGATTGGCTCTGAAGTCTGCCACACTGTATTCCCCTGTTCCGCACAGCAAAAGCTGAAAAAACAACAGCAATTTGCTTATAGTAGTGATTATTTCTGAAGATTTAGTTTGAGATGGTATTAAGAGGTTGAAAAGTTTTGAAGGAAGATTTTTTATAAATTAGAAAAGGGAACAGATTTCAAAATGGAGACATTGTTAGAAAATAATCAAAGAGCTTAAAAATATATGTTACTTTGCGTTAAATTAATAACTCATAAAAATTGTAATATTTCTTTGTTACTTAAAGCAATATTTGTATATTATTGGATTAGTTAAAAATGTCCAGAATATTAAGAAAACAAGAAAAATATAATTATTTTAGTAGATGTCATAGCCAACATAATGAAACTCAACATTGTGAAAATTTTTTGTATTACTTCAATTGCTTTCTAGAGGAGTCAATCAACAATGGTTATTGACTTGGTTGCTATGGCAATGTCCAAAAAGCTATATAAGGCTTGTTCAGAGAAGGGGGGATTCACTTGTCCGCTCAGGTGATTCACCAGGACTCAGCCAATGGCAGCACAGGAAGCAAAGCTCTGCCCACTGACACCCAACATAAAAGCCTGTGAAAACTGATGAACCTATTATATCACACAGGTAAAGCCACGCTAGCGGCTAAGTACTGTGATGATTTTACATTCCACTCAAGTAAACCTGGGCTCTTGATTGTTGGATTGAGGGGATTCATTCATAGCATCTCTTTACAGCACTTTGTAACTTCGCATAACTTGCAAATGGGATTGTGGCTAGGAAGTATTGTTATCAATATTCAGGATGTGCTTTGGGAGTGAAAATACTTCACAAATTAGTACCATGTTAGCCTCTAGTTCCTGAGTTGTAGGTTCAAACCTGGCAGAGGGCAATGGATTTCTTTCGGACGTAAAAATCCTTGAAGTAAAGCCGGTGGCCCAGTGTCAAAGATTGAAGTCAAATATTTGTTGTTAGTTGGAAGATGCTTCATGTTTATCTGCCCCACATATGGGAGCCAATTTGTCGCGGTAACTCGTGTTATCTTATGCTGAGCACCTGTTATTGTTTTACTATTTTGAATTTGGGTTCTTTGTCCTCCGGCTAGCTATTATTACTACTCAGTCGAGCATATCTCTTGAACAGGGTGTGTAAATGGAAAGGATTTATTACTGAAAGATAACACTGATAAAAGAATTTGTTTTTACACTTTTATTGCCGTCACTTTTAATTAATTTCACATATTGACTCTTGATACACACCTGACTGAAACTGTTATATTTTCGAATGTAACTAATAACACTTATTTGCTGCACATTATTAATTCGCGTATTTCACATCTTTTAACTAACTTTACGACGCGAGAGATTCTGTAGAACTGCGCGACGTTTGCCTTGTGAATTATTCTGTAGAACTGCGCGACGTTTAACCCGTGAATGATTCTGTTGGACTGAATGTTACCCGTTTCTGGCTTTAGCTTTTTATACTCCCTCACCCCGATATGCCTAAACATTATAACAGAGCTGCTATTGGTTAATAAAGCGCGCCAACATTAGCGTCTATATTTTTATCCAATCAAAATTACGAACACATATGCTCTAGGGAAGATATTCCCTCCATTTCTACAGAAAAGCGCGCTAATCTGACGTCATTTGTTTGTCTCTTATAATTGATAAACAACTCCCCCCTCGCTCATTGTTACCCGCTCTTATTGTCAGTTTCAGTGAGGCCATGTAAACTTATTTCCTAACAATGCTTATAATTAACAAACATCTCAAATCAATGTCATAGAATAATGCTTATTTGCACTATAATCACTCTGGCATTTACATTGTTGTGATATAAAATACTGCCACAAGATTTAAAATAACCTCAAGCCTTATAAAGAGGCCTCTTTCACACCCAATATAGAATGGGAGGCTAAGAACCATAGTAGTTAAAGAGCGTTTATAAATAAAACTTGATTTAATTTTAATTTTACTTCAGAAATTCTGCAAACAAGTGTGAAAATCTGATTAATTGTGATTCAGTTGTTATTTTGAATAAATATCGAGATTTTCAGAATAAATTAGAAATTTCTGAGAATTCGCAACTTATTCATATTACCTTGCTGTACCATGACCCGAGATATTAGTAAACTAGAGGTATCATAGCTCAAGCATTTCAGAATAAACAATGCAGCTCAAAGAATGATGGAACCAGTGAGAAAGGTACATTGCAGAGATAAATTGACGCATCAAGATCATCAATCTTGGTGAGTACTGTAAATTTGAAATATGCCAGAAACACCTGCTAAGCAAAATATCTTAAAAATAAAAATCCAGCATTCAACGGAGTCAGAGCTGCGTGAGTGAATAAACACTCATTACACAAAACCCTATACAAGTTATAAATATAATTAATAAAATATACATTTTGTCATACAAATATCTTTAATATATGATATTTTAATCAAAATTGTTAGACCTATTTTCAGAAAATAAAAAATTTAGAAAAACGTTCTATGTAAACCTAGTTTAGAGTTCGAGGATTTTCTTGAAAACCTCTGTGTTGCATCTTTGGAAGATGCTAAACTTAAACACCAAGACTTTTCCTTTTTCAGTTATGGTGTTCATACACATGCACCTTTTTCTAAAATGATAAATGATCTTTTTGAATTCAGGGGGTCTCAAAACATGTATTTGTGATGAAATATCAATACTGAATTTGGGGTGGAATGCCACACCTTCTGTAACCACTATATGAGGTGTGATAAAACGATAATGGGAATGTTTTTAATTTCACGAGCTTTATACACCCAATGTTCAAAACTTTTGTTTTGTCTTGTTGATACACATGTTCCGATGTATGTTTGTATTTTCAACTGTTTTGAATATTTAGTTTATTGTTGACAGTTGAAAAAGTTATACCTGTTTTCGAGTGTTTGGCGGAATTTTACTTTTGAAAAGTTGGATCAAAGAATTTGCATTAAATTTTGCTTGAAAAACGGAATAAAGTGCAGCACCACATTCAAAATGTTGACTATGGCTTTTGGTGAATCTACTATGAGTAAGACAAGAGTTTATGAGTGGTATAAACATTTAGTAGCAAAGTTTGTTCCGAAACGGTTGAATTTCGGCCAAAAACGACTCTTAACGATTTTGATTAAAATATCATATGTTTAAGATATTTTCATGACAAATGAAATGTATATCATTAAAACAAAATTACAAAATATTGCGACAAGTGCAGTTATGTACACAGAAACATGCCAATGCTTCTGGTTTTCTCTAGGATTTTGTTTTAGTAATGTTGGCAGAAACTCTGTATCAACTGGGTTCCACACCAACCCCGTGTGAGTCAATCTGTTATTAGTTAGAATTCAAGTTCAACACACATGCATTAACCTATGAACAAAGGTCGGGCCTAGGTGAGTGACAAAATGGGAAGAGTAAGGTAACATTTTGTCTGAATGGCTGGAAAGTATGTTTGACAATGACTGTCCATCCCAGCCTCTGGATGTGTCTATCTCATATAGTTGATGTCAAAAGTCTAGCACTAAAATATTAACCTATGAACACCACTTAGTTTCAGGTTAGGAGTGAAAGAAAAGGGGAGAATAATACAAACGTAAAGTGGAGTGCTAGAACCAGGTAAGGGGTGAGGGTGGTGGGGGGCCGGATTGGACTGGGTATGGCAGAGGTGGTTTAGTATTTCTTACCAACATAAACCACTGAGCGTTAATATTGGGATGATTCCATGCACTTGAGAGGTCTGTACAGGCTGAAATTCTTAGACCTGGCCCCAACCTGGCCTGTGCTGAACCAAGCCTGCAGCTGAGAATAGGTTATACTGTATCACCTTGCCCAGGCCCAATTGTCAAAGAGGGTTGAGAAGACGTTGAAGACGACAACCACCCTGGATGCCCTAGCACATCAATTACTGATGACAATGTGGAAGAAGTAAAGAAAATCATTCTGGAAAATCACCGAATCATCATCAGAGAGGTTGCTGAAGATGTCGGCATATCCTTTGACTCACACCAAGCAATTGTTTTGGATGTTTTGGGCACAAAACGTTTAGCAGCAAAGTTTGTTCTGAAATGGTTGAATTTCGGCCAAAAACGACGTCGCGTAGACATCGCTCAGGAATTGCTGAATGAAGTCGAAAATGATCCAGAACTTCTAAAGAAGGTTTTAACAGGTGACAAAACATGGGTATATGGGTATGATGATGAAACTAAGGCCCAATTGTCCCAATGGAAACTGCCTGAAGAGCCAAGACTGAAAAAAATTCAACAAGTTCGATCACATGTGAAGGTTCTTCTCACTGTTTTCTTTGATTACAATGGGATAGTGCATAAGGAGTTGCTGCTTTATGGTTGTACAGTCAATAAGGAATACTATTTGGAAGTTATGCGCTATTTGCATGAAACAATTCTAAGAAAATGACCAGAATTGTGGCAAAACCACTTGTGGAAATTGCATCACGATAATGCACCCGCTCACACCTCAATGCTTGTTCTTGACTTTTTGGCAAGAAGCAAAATCATTATGCTGCCTCAGCCACTGTATTCGCCAGATATGGCCCCCCCCCCCTGAGACTTCTTTCTATTCCTGAGGCTGAAGAGAACCAAGAAAGGAAGACGTTTTGCCACCATTGATGAGATAAAAACAGAATCGCTGAAGAAGCTGAACATCATAATGAAAAGTGAGTTCATGAAGAACTGCTTCCAAAATTGGAAAAAGTGCTGCCACAAGTGTATTATATCTGAGGGGGATTACTTTGAAGGGTACAAAGTTGATGATTAAATAAAAATTCTTTAAGGAAAACAAAAATTCCCATTACTTTTTGATCACACCTCGTATATAGGGAAGAGAAAGTAAAAATAAAATGCAGCAGAAGGTTAATATATACATCCCAGCTTATTGCTTACTCCAGTAAGTTTTCTGTGTACATGGTTTCTTCTTTACGTTTATTAGTTAACAACCTCTATACTTGTCTTAGCCTTACCTCTAGCTCATTCTCATCGAATATGCTGAGTAAATTATCAGGTATCAGTTCATTTAGCCCTTTCAGGAAATGTTCCACTTCATCCTTAAGACTGGTTGCTAGTTTATACTGTGCAAGTGCATCCAAATACTGATGTTTTGTACTGTTCAACACACGGATCTTTGAGCCTCCAGGAACTAGTTCAACAACCTATTAATCACATTAAATTTTAGTGATCTTATGAATAACATCTCCTTTACTAAGAGTGTTACAAAACAGAGATATGTAATATTCATCATTAGAAATGCTGCTTCAATAACACAGAATTATACACACCTTTATTAACTGACCACATTTATCATATTCTTCTTCCACAAAATACAGTTCCATTTCCTCAACATCATGATCCAGTATATACTTCACTTTGCTTAGATACAGATCTGGATCATCCTGTTCAAAATACTGCAAAGGAAAAATCAACCTTAATTTGTATAGTTTGAATATCTTTAGTTTTTTGTTACTCAGAATTTCTTAACCAGATTACAAAAAAAATGTAGCAATTGGATATCAGACGATATGACAGTAGTAATTAAAGGTAAGTGGGGTACTGAGGTAGAATTAAAAGCAAATGAGTTATTGAAAAAAATTAAACAATATTATATAAATCTGGACATGATTCTAAATCAATTGCATTGCCTGTTTTGTGTACTCCCAGTTTATAAGTTTAATGGGTTCGCCCATGCATACTTCAAAATGCACATGCTTTATATGCACTCCTCCCTGCAATTCCAAAATTTCAAGTCCTTACATGACCAACTCTGCATGACCCTCAAATTGCAATTGATCTTACTCGTGCATTCTAGATCTCATTATGCAAGTTTCGTTTTGTCTATCAAATTATGTGACAACTCCCTTTAAATATAATTTCTCAACAGAATTTTCTTAAAATAAGCGTAATTTTCCTATTGGTGGATAAATGCTATAGTAACTCTCACACTTAGCTTTCTCACATGTTTTTGAAACATAAACATTCTGACCGTTCCCATGAGAACTGATATGATTTCAAGATAAAATATGTTCCTGCCGAACTGTTTACTGTAACTAAAAATCTCACGGTCTTTTGTCCTGGTCACATCTGCTTGTAGTTATAAACAAATTCACTGCCTGACACACTGGCACCACTTTTAGCAAGGTGGTCTATTGTATTTCTAAACAGGTCTGTGTTTTGCCAGCCAGTGTATGTTCCTGTCTGCCTCCGAAATTTTATACATGCCTCTAACCGATATTACATATGCTTCTACAATTAATCTTAAAGTGATATAAGAATACCATTATTATCTATCAAAATTATTTGCTTCTGCACATATGAGGTTTGTTCAAAAAATTCCAGAACTTTGTCCACAACATTTTTCTATGCTTAACTTTTACTTATTGTGCATGGTCTCCTTCAAAATACTCTCCTCCACAATTGATACACCACTCCCAATGCTGTTTCCATTTCTGGAAGAAGTCTAGGTACATCTCTGTCTGGATCGCGTGAAGCTCTGTCTGCGAATTTTCTTTTATCTTGTCTATCGTCGCAAATATTCGTCCTTTCAGCGGGGTTTTCAACCTTGGAAATAAAAAAAAAATTCTGCAGAGGCCAGGTCTGGAGAGTACGGAGGATGAGGCAGCACAATGATATCGTTTTTTGTGCAATAGTCACGCACCAACAGGGATGAATGTGCGGGTGCGTTATCGTGATGCAAGAGCCATGAATTTTCTCGCCACATTTCAGGCCGTTTCCTTCTCACATTTTCTCGCAGGCGTTGCAACATGTCCCAATAGTCAGTCTTTGATTGGCACACACAATTTTGTTGACGTTCCTGACATGAGCATTGTTGGTAGACGTCGAAGGGTGTCCTGAATGAGGGTCATCTTTAACTTCCATCTGGCCATTTTTAAACTTCATGAACAATTCGTAACCCCAAGTACAGCTTAAGCACTCATAACTGTAGGCTTCTTGCATCATTTGGTGTGTCTCTGTAAAGGTTTTATTGAGTTTCACGCAAAATTTAATGCAGATGCGTTGCTCCTCTAACTCTGCCATCTCGATATTTGCAAACTGTGCGACACAACATTCTACTCAATACAGCACTGAACAATAACTAACAGACATAGAATAATGAAACTTCCACCAGTTACACATTAAACACAGGCATGCACAGGGATCCCAACTGCATTTCACTCCAACACTCCATTGGTGCAAAATTACGAATGTTCCAGAATTTTTTGAACAGACCTGTAATGTACAGTTTCAATTCTCACTACTTACAGCACCACAGGCAGTGGCCACTGATGATACATGGAATGAAATGATTATTGGGAAAGAAAATTTGGGAAGAAAATGTTACAGGCCCAAGTTTAGGGTTATCTCCTCAGCATTTGCTAGTTTATGAGAACTGAGGAAAATTTGGAAAAAAAGAAAAAAAAAAAGAAAAAAGCATTTGTCAGCAATGGAGGCCTTGGCAGGATCTGAAATGCAAATCCTCACATTTTGTTTCTTAAATAGTAATGACACGTGGTGAGGATGATGATGGAGAATAACAATAATTATGATAATTCCATCAAGGTGAAAAATGTGTGTAAAAGTATGATCTGAATAGATTTAGTATGCCAAAATAATTACTTATGACAAAGAAGCATAACAAAATTAGCTCAAGTGGATGCATATGCATCTGCATGCAACATGCAAAGCATACTATAAAATTAAATATGCATATTCAGGTACTTTTTGTTTAAGCTCACCTTATAATGTACCCTGAGACCAATGATTTGAGCCAGAAATGATCTTGTGAATCTTGCACGAACCAACTGCCTATAGGAACCACCAAGAGCAGATTCATAAAGACATTTTCCTACTACCTTGCCAGCAAACTCGTAATGTTTTAACTTCAGATGACTAGGCCGATGTGGATTTGGATGAACAAGAGCTTGCTGGCTATCCGAGAAACTTGTGAATAGAGCATTACGAGCATCAAACAATGCTGCACAAGTCAATTCAAACCATTCCCTGCGGACACCGCCCCAATCCAAACCTAGAAAACAATTAATTCATATTTTGTCTCACTAGTAGCAGTAGATTTATTTCCATATTTCTTTAATACAATATTACAAACATAACATGCATTTAAAAATTTAAAAATCTAGCGTGTTTATACATTAGCTCTCCTGCACTTTAACGCCTAGGTTGTATGTATGGGATAAAGCTACTATACCATCTCTGCACTTTTCAAGCTGTAACTATTTCATTCTCTTGCCATTTTTCTTAGGCTCCTTGTCCGCTTATCTCTTACATTTCCTAAAAATTTTCCCACCATTTTAATCGTTTCTGCACTTGGGCTTGCCAGCATTTTAACCGCTATTATTTCTTTGTTTAAAATTATCCCATTTTTTGTTCCATATATCATCTCTTCTTCTTATTCTTTCTCTGTTTAACCTCCTCGTATGTAAGACTTACACCCCCCAGGACTTACAGGCGGGTGCCTGGGGTCAGAGGCCCATCGAGGAGCAGACACTCATGGATCAAACAGAATATCCAGGATGGGTGGAAGGGGAGGAAGGAAGTAGATGAAACGAAATGATGGTGAAATTGATGTAAGGAAAGGCGATGATGGAGCAGTTGGTGGAATGAATGGCAGGGAAACCGGAGAACCCAGAGAAAACCCGCCCAGATGCCGCTTTGTCCACCACAAATCCCACATGCGGGTCCCTGGGATTGAACCCGGGCCACCTCGGTGAGAGGCGAGCGGTCTAACCACTCGGCCATGGCACCGCCTCATATATCATCTCTCCATTTTTTAACCTTTTCAGATTCTATTAAGCAATGGAAAATACTACCCAATTTTTCACACATAAATACATCTCCCTGAGCAAATAATTTCTATTCTTTTTAAAAATAGTACTCCTGTGCACATCCAAGCAAGACCTATTCTTTTAGACTGATCACATATGTCTCCATACTTCTTTCTCATTGGTCTGGGTGGCTCAGTTGATTAGGCACTGGCCTTCTGATTCCAAGGTCGCAGGTTGCAAACCGGCCCAGACCAATGATTTTTAAGTGGCACTGATATGATCCTGGCAATTGACAGCGTCGTAACAAACAAAATATTTTTTATACTTATCTCTCCCCCAATTTCTTTTAACTGTTTTATACAAAGTCTACAAACTTGTATCCTCAAAACTAACCCATATCTCTTGTTTCTCTATGTCTTCCATCCTGACCCTCACTTCATTCCAAAATTCATTGTTACTGTTTTTATCTAACAGCCAAATGTTCCTCAGGCTTTCTTCTACACATTTCCTATCTTCCCAACCAACTCTCTCTTCCTATTACATCTTTTTGGAACTCTATGCATACTCCCAATTATTCGGGATAATCACCAAGAATAGGTTGCTGGATAATGCAAAAAAAAAGGATAATATGAAAGTTGATTATTACTTATACTTAGGGCATGTAGTATATGCCCTACTTTTAAATCTATATTCCTGTAATGCACATTAACTCCTTAATTCTGGAATTATTTTGCTACATATGCCTTCTTCCTCTAATTCCTAAACCGGCTTTCATATCCCTTTCACAGGCACCAAAACCAAAGTGATTTGAATAGTGTGAGCATTAAGGCAAAAAGAAATGGACTGGCCATCCAATCAAAGCCAAATGTAGTGAGTTTGAATCCCAGCAACTGCAGTCAAATGTGCCTGTGGTAAAAGATGGGGAGGATCCAAGTAAAGTAACTGGTGTGATAGCACACTTGGAGCTGACAGGGTTACTTTTGACTGCTGTTGCAGGCTTTTGATGTTTGCTTCTTACTCTTTAAAACAAACTACAATTTTACTAAAAGATTTTAATAATTTACAATATAAAACAGTTATAAATACTTGTATTTTATTGATGAACGTTAATATAATATGACATTAAAAGTAAAGCCATTTAAAAAATCTAAAACCTTAACAAAACACCTTTGTGTTAAAATATGCTACACCAGACAGAGGGGTGAACTTCAGAAGTGCTTAAAAGCTACATTTACTTTCTAAAAATCTTGTTCTTTTTCTTTATTTGTATGTAAAACTCCAAGTGGCCCATATTTACTCTTTTTAGGGATTATCATACATCTTTTTATGATTCACTTTACCTTGTTCCCCTTGGAATGTAATTTCAAAATTTCTGCACCAGTCACTCACAGAGAACCCTTTTGTGGCCTTCATTGACTGTAAGATAAAAAGCAATTATTTTATAATGCTAACCCCATAATTCACAATGCACTAAGATTTTCTAACTACAAGATTAGTTAAAATCCTGCACCACCTAAACACATAATTCAAGAAACATAAAACAATGTGTGTTGGGATAGCCATACACTGAGAATTCAAAAATTGTATTCCCAACTTTTTTGGATTACTAGTTTAAATGGCAGTTAACTCCAACTCTCTTTTTTTTAAATTGAAACCCAATATATTTTTTTATACTTTTTTCCTAATAAATAAAGATAAAACAATCTCATTATTCTTTTGGGGTTGTCAAAAATAAAAGGGCGCTAATAACCCTAGCAGTTGATCGCCCTTAAGCCCTATCATATCATCATCAAAAATCAAATCTGATGGGAATAATATTAATTCAGTTTCAGAGGCGAAATTCTTGGGCATAACTCTAAATCAGAACTTAAAATGGATTCATCATATTGAACCCTTGGCAAAGTATGTTTACCCTAAGGCATATTAGAGCAGTAGTAAACATTTAAATATTATGGATATTTTACTATGAACACTTGCATTATGGTACAGTGTTCTGGGAATTTCCTGTCAAGTAAAAGTAATATTTACAATTCAAAAAAGAACCATTCATCTAATTAGGAATATAAATTGTAGAACAAGTGGAGGAATGTTTTCAAGAAATTAAAAATACTACCATTATCCTGTATAAATATCTTTAAATTGTTGAATTAAGTTAAAGCCAATCTGCACCAGTTCAATAAAATATTCCAGATACACTCAGATAATACACATAACAAAAATAGTTTACATAGATATACACATAAATCCAAACTTTTTGAAGAAAGCTTTAAACGCACTTGATTAATAATTTGCAATAAATTACCCCTAGCCTTCAGAAACAGTGAAGTCAAAAGCTTTAAGATTCAACTGAAAAAATTCTGCTACAGCATTGTTTTTATACACTGGAAGAATTTATGGAAAGCAACAATATGTTGTAAACATTAATTCTAATACTGGAAAGGTAGAATCAGATGACTGAAAAATTCAATGCCATAGCTGGATTTGAACCACGGATCTCCTGGTCTCTGGTTGCTCTAACCACTGAGCTACCATGGCAACACGACATTAAATTCTCCAACTGATTCACATTTTTTCCGGTAAACCACAAGGAGATCTCAAATTGTATTGAGATGTCATACCCCAATGGCGACTTACATTCTTTGTAAGTACTTTAAGTCCCGGGCTTTACAGTTACAACCACTATTAGGTCAATTGATGGAATTAATTGTTCTTTCACACAAGCCATGTGTTGGACAGGGTTGGAAAGGTAGAATCAGATGACTGAAAAATTCAATGCCATAGATAATTTAATGTCGTGTAGGTAAGTTGCCATGGTAGCTCAGTGGTTAGAGCAACCGGACGGAGACCAGGAGATCCGTGGTTCAAATCCCGGCTATGGCATTGAATTTTTCAGTCATCTGATTCTACCTTTCCAACCCTATCCAACACACGGCTTGTGTGAAAGAACAATTAATTCCATCAATTGTAATACTGTCTTTAGGTTTTTAATTCAATAACTGGTAAACATTGCCGAATACTGTAAACATTTTATATGAAGAATATTTTGCATCTAGTCTGTTTATGATATAATTGTTAATTTGAAATTTGACAGCTGTAAGCTCACATCTTATATCATAAATATTTTATTGACATGTCTAATAACAATGTATATTGTTTACAAAGGATGAAAATGAATGAATAATGCTCATTAAGAGCTTTTTATAAAGTACCCATGCTGAATACTTTTGTACAAACTCATTGTTGCTAAATCAAGAAAACAGAAAAGAGTATTGAATAATAAAATACTCCTTCTTTTAATAAAAATAACACACAGCTAGCTCACCTTCTAAATTATGTTTTTGAACTGGTAACCCTACGCTGCTTGACAATGTGCCAGTCATATAAACCATAAGGAATAACATAACCAGGTTTAGAAATATCTTGCACCACTTCTATTATTCAATGTTCAAGATCTTCTCAGTATAATATTGCGTTCAAATGGACGCACAAAAAGAAGCCCAAAGGTGACAAATCTGGGAATCTTGTTGGCCACTTTTTGTGATCTCTCCTACCAGTCCATTATTGTGGAAAAACCTGATTTAAGTGCTGATAAACATTTTGTGCACAGTGAACTGGAGCTCCATCTTGTTGGAAACAGGTACCTCTGGGTAGCCAATGGTTGACTAGATGTGGAAACATGTTTGCGATGCCTTACTACTTTATTTCAAAGAAAATCTAAGTATCTATTAATGAGTAGCATTTCTCTAAAGGAAAAATGACCAAAAGTATCTAGTGTGAGTATTTTTTTAAAAGCTAATCAGCATTATTGAAAATATAAAAATTCTTTTGAGTACTCCATTTAAATTATGAGATGTGACAATTAAAGGGAATTAAATACTCAAACGACATAGTTATGACATCTATTACATATTTTAATAAGTATCCATTTTCTATGAATACTTATTTATATCCATTTTTTTAATTATTATATGTATAATTAATTGAAATCAATTATACTTTTTAGAGGCCTTAGTCCGGTCTTGGCAAGATTTTAATATAGAGTCAACTGAAAAATTCAATGCCACAGCTGGGATCTGAACACGGTTCTCCTGCTCTCCATTGAGCTACTGTGAAACATGCTGGTGGGTCTATGGATTCCCCAATTGACACGAGTTGTTTCTCAGATATTAAAAATAATATTAAAATATAATAATATTAAAAAAAACAAGCAAACCTTAAGAAACCATAAGCACCCAGTATTAAAGTACATGCGATGGCAGGTTGCCACTGAGATTGTCATCTCTAATGAAAGACTTGGTAGTCTATCTGGGAAACAACTTTAGTCAATTGGGGAATTCAATGTCCCACCTGCATGTTGTCACAGTAGCTCAATGGTTAGAGCAACCACACGAAGAGTGGGAGAACTGTGTTTAAATCCTGGCTGTGGCATTGAATTTTTCAGTTAATTCTATATTTTAAAAAAAATGATATCCAAGTTATTATTAATTAATTATTTTGCAAATCGCTTGTATGTATTCGCATCTTAATTATAAAGTGCACTGTGTTTTTACACCCTTCTTCATATAAGACATAGTCACTATATCAATAAAAATCCTTAGCATGGCTTCCTTTGGAAGGGAAGTAAAGCCAGCGGTCCTGTGTCATACATTTACGGCATGTAAAAGAACCCCAAGCCTGATAAAGAGCCTCTAAGCAAAATATGTGATCTTTCACGCCCATCATAGAATGGGACGCTAAGGACCACAGCAGTGTCCATAAATAAAACTCAATTTTAATTTTGTCACTATATCAAGACATATTCAATTTGTTTCATATCAATGGAGGACAAACTATTTATTGGTTTTGTTATTCCATAAAACTATGACTATGTAAACAGGTATCTAAGAGAAAGTAAACTTTCTTCACTTTGCATTAATCACGCATACGCAACCGAGATGTTTTAAAGTATGGAGATATTTACAACTGAAAGATGGCAACACAAATGCTAAGATTGCATAACAATTTGAAAATTGAGAAGCTAGTAATAGTGATGTTCATAATTTAAAATAGAGAGTTGGAGCTTGTTACACTACATCACTAAAAGGTTCTTACTTTGAACGTGTTTTGGGACAACGTTTGCTCCCATTGTCAGCTTGTTTCCAACTGTTTTTGCTGGTTACTGTCTGGGGGATGTATGTGATTAGTGGTGTTCTTATCCCCAACGATAAGTCAGCTGGTATATATTAAATAGTTTGTAATGACTATAACTTGGTATACATAGGAAGAACCAAAAGAAATCTTGAAATAAGATTTAAAGATCAAACGAGATGCATTTACCAAAAACAGATGGATAAATCAGCCGTAGCACATCATTTCTGGTTTTCAAACCATGAAATCACTCCAAACATAAAACTCTTAAAACCGATCAACAACAGCAATGAAATGGACATCTGGGAAAAAATACATATTGTAAAACACAGGAATCGCCAAATGAATTTTGAAATACCGCCACCCAGTAGCCTTTGGAAGCTCATCAACCCCACACCAGAGAACACCACTAACCATATACATCCCCAAGACAGTAACTGGCAAAATCAATTGAAAACAAGCTGACGATGGGAGCAAACCGTTCTCCCAAAATGCATTCAAAGTAAGTACCTTTTAGTGATGTAGTGTAACAACCTCCAACTCTCTTTATTTTAAAATAAAATAGCATAATGATAATTGTTCAGTACATTAAATCATAATTGTGTTTGAAATATTAAATAAAAAATTTATATTTGTTACCAACAACTTGAGGTTTCTTAAAATCCAACATAGTAAATGTTGTTCAATGCTCAGTCACATAGCTGTGCACAAATTATTAAAATTTATTAAAACTAATATCTTCAGAATCAACATTTCAAAGAACGTCCCTCAAAAGGTGACCGGCATGTGAGGCTTCTATCATTAACACTTCTAAATCTAAATCCACTTCAATTGTTGCATAATGTATGAGGCTTTCTCCTACACTTCTAAATCCACTTCAGAGAGTTGGAGTTACTTTCAGTGAACTGGAAGTCCAAAAGGTTGGTAACAAAATTTTTGAATTCTCAATACATGGTTATCCCCATATACCAAATTTCATATCATGGAGCCACATGCTTCAAAAGTTATTTAGGTGATGCACAACTTCTAACCAACTCTGTATAATAATGACTATTTGGTATATCAAGAAAACAGGACCTGAAATGCAGAGAGTAAGCAGATAAATTTATGACAAAACTGATATAATTTTGAATAGTTTTGATTTTCAACTACTGTCTTTGCAAAACATTGGCACATTAGATAAAACTTACTAAACAATCAAAATTCTTGGTCAGTGAACAGTGGCAAAGAAAATTCATAGAGTTAGGTGTAATTTAAATATACAGGGTTATTCAAAAAGAAAGAACAGATTTTAAATATTCATTTTTAATAAACGATAATAGTTAGCAACACATATGACACATCATTAAATAGCGGAAAGCTCAAAGTTTTAACTCCCACCTATTAGTTCCATTCAGTGCCTACAGCAGTGCTGTGTTTGTTTATGAGAAAGTGGCGACGCCACAGGGAAAGTCGTTTTGTGTGCTGCATTGTGCAAAGAGCAAATCCACTGTTTCATTGCAGCGTGCATTTCGTTGTAAGTTCCTTGTCATAAAAAATTTACAATTGATGGAATAAATATGCAAAAGCACTGGTTGTCCTCGCTTAACAAATGGTGCTCATTTTGAACACAAAAAATAAAATTTTAAACTTTTCTCTATTCAGTGATGTATCGCATGTGTAGCCATCTATTGTCGTTCATTAGAAATAAATATATTAAGTCTGTTCCTTCTTTTTGAATAACCCTGTATATATAGTGCTTCCTTCACACTGCAGCTGCACCAGCTGCCACAGCTCGGACTTCTGCCAAAATAGTTAAAATATCCCAGCAACTGCCTCATGTTCTCATAGTTACAATTACAATGATAATAAGCACATACCTTATCATAAGAGATATTTGAAATGTTGTCCTCTATCCACATATTTCTGGCATCTTCTCAGGAAATTTTCATTCAAACTAGAGTTCAATATTCAAAATTGAGTGAATTTCTTGCCTGATGTTTTTTACTTTCTCTACTACGTATAGTAAGTAGAAGTATTGTATTCCACCCAAAAATTTGATACCGAGATTTCACCGGAAGTACATGTTTTGAGACCCCCTGAATAAAAAAAAAGCATTTTTGGAAACATGTCCGTGTGTGTGTCTGTGAACAGCATAACTCAGAAACGAACAGTCGGATAAACACCAAACTTGGTATTCATTTTGAGTATCTTCCAGAGATGTGACACGAAGGTTTTCTAGAAAATCCCCCCACCCCATATTACCCTTTACATGGAAAAGTTTTCGAAAATTTTAATTTTCTCAAAAATGGCTCTAACGATTTTGATTAAAATATCATATGTTTAAGATATTTTCATGACAAATGAAACGTATATCTCGAATTTTCTGGGAATGTCTCCAAAAGTATTCTTCATTGTGAACAACTTTTGCATAAATGGTAAACCATAAGAGATAGACAAAATTTTACTACACAAAAAATCAAGATCGCATTAAAATACACAATTTATGTCATATACATTTTTTTTGTTGAGTGAACCCTTTTCGAGATATTGCTTGTTATTCCCTTAAATTTTCCAATACTTACACTTTTTCTCAAATTCGTTATTCATTTTTTTTTGTCCTGGTAATGCAAAGAGAATGGAATACTCCACATAGCAACCACCTCATAAAATATTTGACTATCGCTTAAAGCCTAGCAATTCCCCTTGCATCTACAAGAAAATTAGCAATAAGATTAACAACTCGATAAACATGAAGCATATGGAGAATAAGTGTCTGTAAAAATAGTTTGTACAAGAGTAGAGAAAGTCATGTGAGTGTAACACATCAGATTTTTTTTTTAGCTCTTACAATGTAGGGGTTTATTGCACACACCTTATTTTTCATGTGATTATCAGTCGGGTAAATTTCTGTAATTGGAGTTTGCGAAATGACAAAAGTCATGCTTAATATTCTTCCCTGATGAAGTATGTATCCATTTATATAGCTATGTTCTGTTGTAAAATAACAGATATTGGAGTACAGAGAAACCTGATTTTACATACGAGCACCCCTTACATGATGCAAAAATTGGTGTGCAATAAATGCATAGAGAATTAAAGAACCTATAGTTTTTGAACAAACAATAAATGCAGAGAGTTACAAATATGTCATACTCACACCATTTTTTGAACAGCTGACTGACGTTCAATGCCAGTCTGGATTTTTCCAAGACTCTGCTACTGTGCATACCGCTGATGAGTTGCTAAATTTAATTATGAAAATTTTTGAAGATTGGGTAATTAGTAGAGGATTATGGTCCTCAAAATCTCCTGATTTAACTGAATGTGATTTTTATTTATGGGGGAGCTTGAAAAATACGGTGTATGCAAAAACCCCCATACACTGGAACAACTAAAAGAAAATTTTCTGAGAAGATGCCAGAAATATGTGGATAGAGCAGGACATTTCACATATCTCTTATGATAAGGTATGTGCTTATTGTCATTGTAATTGTAACTATAAGTATGAGAACATGAGGCAGTTGCAGAGATAATAAACTTTTTTTGGGGCAGATGGAGCCGAGGCGGCTAGCGTACGAGCTGCCAAGCCATGGCCGCAGTGTGAGTGAATAGCACTGTACTTTGTAAGACAAGATTACTAGTAAAAATATATAATTTTCAAAGCTGTAATTCCAGCTATCAGAATGTGAGGCAATTATTATGCTTTCAAGTTCAGATGGTTTTCTATTTTAGCATGGAATTTGTTACACAATTTACGTCATGATCGTTAAGATTACTTCCTAAAGTAAATAAAAACACATATTTAAGTGTCACTTACAGACTCCAGGAGCTTATCACGATTGATTTTCATTGGTAACTTTTCATGATAGTGTTTTTGATGATATTTTCGAACTTCGTGATAGAAGAAGTCTTGTTTATCCTTGAAGGTTTCTGAACCACCTGAAATATACACAAATGGTAAAGTGCCAAAATTTAATAAGTACAAAAGTAAACTCTGGAGGGGTCAAAGAATGACCTTTGTTACCATATTTTTCAGATTTTATTAAAAACTATCTGTACTACCCTGTATAATGACTGGATCTTTTAAACCTAAAATCAATAGCGGCTTGTAAGTATACATTTTGGGTGTCCACAAAGTTTAATCAGACAGTCCTGAGTAAAATAGCATCTGCTGCATAATAGTTATGATTAAAAATAAATTGATACAACTGCAGCAGCTTCTAACAATAAGAACAACAACAATAGTGCATAACTTGTCTGATGAAAGAAAGGGTTGTTTTTATGGATGTTTGTTGTTGTGTGCATTATTAAGTACATTGTGTTAGGTCAAAAACGAAGTAATGTGTAAATTAAATTGTAGTTGACATTATGGATGGTGTCTGTGCTTGTGCATGTTACCATCTAATGGTAATGATGGAAACAGGGTGCGGGAAAAGCTTTGCACATTAGTGCACTTCTTCAAGTGTGCACGACCTGTATGTATTTGGCCCCATAAGATAATTACATTATACAGTTGCATAGGGCAGAAGCTCCTTAAAATGCGCACAAGTCAAGATGTGCTAGCGATCCTGTTGCCATGTTTCATTGAGTTTAAAGGACTAGCGCGCTAGATTTAAATGCCATAGACTGTAAATTGCCACATATACCTTACATTTAATGGCATCAAAGAAAAAATAACCAATAAATCTGCAAGGTGTCAAACGTTAGGGTGTTCATGTGCTCTCGTGCTTTTATACAGAGCTGCCACTGCCTAAATTATTTGTATACTTTCATTATCCCCACTACCGTAACTTTTATACATGGAATCTACATATAATTAACTAGGTGAGCTAATGTTGAATCCTTCTCTTTTACCCTTTAGAGGTACAATTTCATAAAGGTCGTTTGATGTTCATTATAACACAGAAATGGTGAGAAATAGCTGATAATACATTTCTGATCTCCTTAAACTCCCCCACTGCAAACAATATTACAAATCCCATCTTGACTGTTACGTATATTTCTGTAATATCCAAACTAGCTAAAAGCTTTTGAGTTAAATTTAATAGTTGGAGCGTTTTTTTTTATTACTATTATTATTATCATTCTTATACAATGCTTTTGCAGTGAGCGTTGCAGAGATTCTTTTCTTGTATTTCAGTGTCGTGTTAACAGGTAGATCTCTGGGAGCCTGCTACTGCTAAGATATAGTTGAAATAATAAACTCCAGCTTTTGCAGTAGAAACTTGATGAATTTATTTATTTGCTGTATTACAAACTCATTCCCTCACACTTCCAATCAATTATATGTGTATACAGCACATAATATTCACAAATAAAACAAAGCTTTTACATCAGCCATTAATGGTTGTACCAGCCACCTACTATGGCTTGGCGTTACTCTACTACACTCTCACACAGACAACTGCTAACAAAGCTTGGCTTCACTTTACAAACTTTGTGTCTTTTTTTTTTACTACTTACCACCCTCTAGGCAGTAAAGGCTGGTTCACAACCACCCGGTAACGGTAACCAGAACGGAAACGAGAACGGGAAGCAAGAAATTTTGATTCACAACAGCCCGGTAACGAGAACGGGAATGCATATCGATCACAAAGTGAAAGTCGATTTTGCGCATTGGGATTTCATTTGTTTTTAACTGACCAATGACATTTTTTCACCTACTTCCAATTTAGCCAAGCCAACGTCAAAATTCGATAGAGTAAGCATTATCTAAATACATATTCATTACATTTCCGATCCCTCTACTTATGCCAAACTTTCATTCCTTTATTTAATGGCATACATTAAAATTGTTTATTCTTTTTTCATTTCCACCGGATTTAGCTGTTCTTTGTAGCTTTTGCCATTGTTTTTAGGTAATAGCCAGTTTTGAGTTGCATATAAACAAACTACAAATGATCCCTTCACAGAGGAACCAACGTTGATTAGATTTGTGGGTATCGGGATGAGGTTAGGAAGCACATTTACTACTAATTCCTTCCAGTTTCATGTTTCCAGCTTGCGACTATAGAGAGCACTAGTGGCTGTTTCATGTCACGGCCGCTTAGAATAACCTCTAGAGTGAAGAGTCTTATATGCACAATAGGGATCTAATATGCCGTGCCCGGGAACGAGAACGAGACAGTTAAAAGTTGGGCAACTCTTCTTCCCGTTCCCGGGGCCCGGGAAGGCTTCCCGTCGGTTGTGGACACTCCCATTTAAATACATGTATTTCAACTTTCCCGTTCTCGTTCTGGTTACCGTTCTCGTTGGTTGTGAACCAGCCTCAACTGCTCTGTTTGCCTAAATTTTCCATATGTTCCCATAGTAACCTCCCTTCCACTCACATATTTGCTCTCTTATGGTCAACAATGATCACTTCCATGGCCTTATATAAAACTCCTTCTAACTATATTTTTATTATTTAATTTAATCTTTTCTTTTCATGTTCCAAATTTACAGTAATTAATTTAATTCTCCCCATTACAATTTTAGGTTATGTTACTATGAAATTCAAATAAACATTACATCAATAACAATAAATATGAACACATTTTAAGATTCCAATTAACATATAAATATTTGCATACTCATAAGTAAGCCTGTGAGGTTATGTAACTTTGAATTCTGCTTGAAGGCGAAAATGTGAATTGTTTTATTTCTTTGAGTCCCCAGTTGTATAATAATGTTAAAGCCCTAAACTGTTCATGCTAAAGCAAAACACGACCCTCTACCACTCATATTCATGAAACTGGAGTAAAACTGCTGGATATGTATACATCCACCAATTTAACATTTTGAGTATGGTACACATAATTATCACAATGAAATAATCTTTTTCCACAATTAGAGTTAAATGTCTGTTCTACCAGGTGTGTCTCAAAAGTAAGTTACACAATTTTTTTAAAAATAATATAATGTTTAAATATTTAAAGAAGGTATATTTTGAAAGCTACACTCAATAACTATTTTGCTACATAATCTTCTTGAATCTCAATACATTTTTGGTACCATGATAACAGTTTTTTTAACGCAGTGTCAAACCACTCTCCCGTCATAATGGCAAGCCATCTTTCCACTTCATGTTTAAACTCGTCATTTACAAAGTGCCTACCCCCGAGATGTTGCTGCAGCTGCGGAAAATGATGTAACCACTCAGTGCAAGGTCAGGTAAGTAAGGTGGATGACCCAAAACATCCCATTGGAACTACTCAAACAGGGCTTGGTTTATTTGAACCTTGTCAACAATATCCAGAGCACGGGAAGTGGAGCATTGGCTGCTTCGTTGCTCATTGTGTAATGTTGCTCTCTCTTCAATGAATGATTGACGCTAACGAGAAACCATTGGTCTTGACATAAGGTCTGTACCATACACACTGCACAACTTGCAATGAATTTCAGTCACACATTTATTTTTTGCCATAAAAAAATTGGATTACAGCACAAACTTTGCAATTGGCTGTAGGAGCGAGTGGAAACTCTATTGTTACTGCTGTTTTAATGTCCAAGGGTAAAGGTAGGCACCTAGGAATTTTACAGTGCTGCCACTACACCCAGATCAAAGTTTCCTGTGACTGCCGGACTTTTCCCGCCTACCGTGAGGATTTAAAAAAAATAAGGTAATTTACTTTTGAGACACCCCTTGTAGGTTACCAAAAAACGGAAGAGAAATATTAACAAGCCTACTCCTGCATGTTTTACAATGTTATAACCTTAATGAATAATATACTAATTAGTAATTACCTTAATCAACAAATACACATTGAGAATATTATGCTCATATTATAGAAGACTTGTTTTCCTTCTCTATTTCTGTGAAATAAACCAACATGACATTTTCTGCATACATTTTTACATTCTTTAATAAACACCATTTTTTAAAATGAATGTATGCTCCTTTGTATACACTTCTGGATTTTTTCGGTAACAAACCACCAACTACCTCACTAGCAGCAGATGTTATATTTTTTTGTTCTTCAAAATTATCAATTTTGCATTTAAATTCACAATGTAAACAATGCAATCCATATAAACAACAACATTGCTACACATATCCTTTCAATCATTCCAAAACCCCTTATCCATTGTCAATAATCCAAAGCACCTCAATGGAACAGTTCCAGCGAAATTCAATAAAAATATATAAAAATGCCACAATTTAACTCTGGTCATGGAAAAAATAGTATATATACAACGGGATTGAAACAGATTTTCCCATCAGTATATTTGTAGCCCTTGGGTTAAATCCATTGGGCTCAAATTATGATCTTTTGAAAAATATATGTTTCTCTCCCTTAATGGCTGTAAAGAATTAGTCAAGTAGTTTCTGAGAAACTTTTCTCTTCCAATGTACAGTAAGTACGGGACATATTGGATTACACCTAAAAATTCTATATTGAGATTTCACCAGAAACATATGTTTAGCAGTCCCCCCCCCAAAAAAAAAAAAAGCATTTTAGAAAAAATGTCTGCTTCTGTATGTACGAGGGCAGTCACAGAAGTACCTGTGCTGACGTATGTATATATATATATATATATATATATATATATATATATATATATAGTGACTGTTGTTTCAAACAAATGACTATGGTAGAAAGTACTACCCTTATAAAGCTTAAGTTAGTTTGAAGTTTGATGAAGCTACATTGTTTAGTAATTGTTTGGCATTTGCATGGAACAACAAAAAAGCAATAAAAATAAAAATAGCTGGTGGACAGGGGTAGAAAAAATTATGGAGAAGATAGGAATGGGAGATACTTGGAGAAAGCAATAGCAATGGCTTCTGGATAACAGTAAGAAACAGAATGGAGGACATAGAAAGACAAGAGATTTGGGGAAGCTTAGAGAATAAAAAGTCACTAGGGTTTTATAGATTAGTAAAAAGGAAATGGGGAAGAGAAGGGTTTGTGGATTATTGCAATAGAGCGGAAAAAGAAGCGTTTGCATGGATGATAACAGGATCATTGTATCTGAGAGGACTAAGAGGTAGAAAAAACGGAATTTGTGAATTTTGTGGAGGTAGTGAAAGCACAGAGTTATATGATAGAATGCAAAGAATTGGAGAAGAGAAGTATGGGAGGATAAATGGGAAAATAGTACCAATTAAAATGTTAACAAGAAAAGAAGAAAAGAAAAATAAGAGTATGGGGAGTTTCTAAAGAAAGTATAAGAGAGATGGATTAGAAAAGTAAGAGAGATAAGAAAGGCAGAAGGGCAAACGGAGGAGGAAGTGGATGGGCAATAGGAATAAAAAGCAGCAAGGGATGGTTAGATGAGCCAGAAGGACAGGGTGCCAGGCAAAAGGAGTAGTACAGCTGGCAAGAAAATTTTCACATAGGTTAAGTTAGTTTATAGGTGAAATATTGTAAAAAAAAGATTGTGTATGAAAAATGTACAAATAAAAGTATGTAAAAAAAATTGTTTGGCAGCCATTAAAATAGTGAACTCTCTCAGCAAATTTGTAAATGTGGATAAAACTGGGCATCATTATGTGATACAATACTTTCATTTGAAATGTCTTAGTCCAACTAATATTAAAGTTGAGCTAGATTCTACTCTGGGGGAGTCTGCTCCTTCGTTTACAACAGTAAAATATTGGGTGGTAGAGTTTAAGCGAGGCCATACGAGCTGCCAAGATGAATATTGCAGTGGTCGACCCAAATGAGGTTACCACGCCAGAAATTGTGAAGAAATTCCACAAAATGGTATTGGATGGCTGTCAACTGAAAGTGTGCGAGCTAGCAGACATCGTAGGCATTTCAAAAAGTGCTGTACATTGCGTACTGACTGAAAATTTAGACATGAGAAAGCTGTGTGCAAGATAGGTGCCGTATTTACTCACAATGGAACAAAAGCAGCATCATGAGGATGTTTCAGTTCAGTGTTTGGCGATTTTTCACTGCAACAAAGCGTAGATTTTGTGTCGATTCATAACCATGGATGAAACATCCATGCGCATGGGATAATTTTCATTGATTATCTTCAAAAAGGAAAAGCAACCAATGGCGAGTATTATGCAAACTTATTGCACTATTTGAATGATGAAATCAAGCAAAAACGGCTCCATTTAGTGAAAAAGAAAGTTCTGTTTCATCAAGATATTGCACCAGTTCACACATCCATTATCGCCATCGCCAAAATCAATGAGTTAAAGTTTGAATTACTTCCTCATGCAACCTGTTCGCCAGGCTTAGCCCCCTCTGATTATTTTCTGTTCCCAAAGTTGAAGAAATGCCTTGGTGGTAAAAGATTTACCAACAATGAAGAGGTGGAGTTTACAGTTGATGGCTATTTTGCAGAACTCGACGGTTCTCACTATAAACAGGGTATCAAAGCTATTGAACATCGCTGGGAAAAGTGTATTGAGCTAAAAGGAGACTATGTAGAGAAATAAAGATGTTTTTTTCCCAAATTTTTGTGTTTTCTTTGTTAGGTCGGGTGCTTCTGGGACAGCCCTTGTATCTTTGAACAGCATATCTTAAAAAAAGAAATGCAGATAAATACATGTCAGTACTGTTATTTTAATGTCAAAAGTTAGGGCGTTCACGTGCTCTTATGCAGCAGCTGGCACTGCATGTAAATGTAACACATAAGATGCTGTTAGGCTTTCAAATGGAATATGCTGTCACATTTTCCTATGTAAACCAAGCATTGTATTTCTAAATGAAGTAGAAATAAAAATAAAAATTGGAACATACCTATATTTTTGAGCAGAAAGTGTATAAAGGTGGCAGCAATTACATTTCTATCTTTGGCAATGAGCTCCACTTTGGGTTGACAGCCATCATCCACTATGAATGAAGGATGATTATGCTGGTTATTATTGTTATTGCTGGTTTGAAAATGGAACTGGAACAAAGAACAAAAAATTAATATACCTACCAAATATGTACCAGATTATAGTTACACAACAGAAGATGATTTACAGTAGGGACGATAGTTCTGTGCCGGTGAAGCCTGGATGTGCACTGGTTACCTGGACAGTGAGCGAGCCCCAATTCTCGGGCATACGCAGTGAGTGCAATCAGTTCAGTCTAGCGGTAGCAGTAGTCCGAGTAACATCTCCCTTGCCAGCCATCTGTTTATGCTATCTTGAACTTTCTGTGTATAAATTAGCTCCTATATGTTTCTGCAAGAACGTCATTTCAGTTTCTGCTTGAGGGGTAGACAGTTTCCATGTGGATTTTAACGATATATTTAGCCTAAAGGCAAAATTATCTTTTATTTCTTAAATGTAAATGCTTGTATTAAAAGTAAATATGTAGTTTCTTTTGGTAGAGCAATAATAACCAGTAACATAATTATTTCTCATAACTTAAGGGGGAATTGATCCCTCTGCCCCTCCTAAATGATACCCCTGTGTTTTTGTATTTAAACTTGGATTGTATATGTTATGTTTTTTTTATATATTATTTGGAAGTTCTTGCCTTTTGCATATTTTTTTGTACAAATAAAAAAGAAGTGAATGGAGAAAATTACAAAAATAGCTAATGGAAAAATTAATTCCTAACTTGCCTACCAGATCTGTTTTGGTGACTAATAACTAGGGCCCAGATTTTTAGGTTTTAACCTATATATTTCCTCGGTATTTAATTAACACACTTCAAGATATATACTCGTTTCACACTTCCTGGAGCAGAATATGCGAATTTCATTACACCTAAAAATACCTAAATGAGGCATTCACTCTTAAAATAACCCAAATAGCTGTTTTTCTTTTTTCGAAATGAAGAATGTTATTTTCAGATTGAAACTCATTGTAAAATTATTTCCACCACTTATTTCCAGTATATAGTCAAGTTACTACAGTTAAACGCAGCACATGTGACGTGGTGACACCTGGATGCAGCTGATAAAAAGTCAGGAGCAGCGTGCTTGGCTGTCTGCTGCCATTTACTATGCTGAGCACTTAAAAGATGTTAAAAATGTCAATGAATTGGATGAAACAGAAGCTTCCTGCATTGCCAAGGTTAAGAAATCACTCTTGCCGCTTCCCTTGCATATATTAAGACACATTTTTGTTTTATACCAGAAGCTACAACTTCACCACTGAAAGATGCTCTAGATATCATTGGCAATGTTTACAGTAAAGAAATACCTGGACCACTGGGAGTTGCATGTTCTTCGAAGTTGCAGAGGATTCTTCAACGAAATTGTGCTTTTAAGGATATGAAAATCATTAATTCAGTATTGCAGGGAGAAATGTATGCAGGAGAACTACCCCTAGAACCTGCTGCACTGGCATCTATGTTCTAAGCTCCAATGACGTCATGTTCCGTTGGAAGAACCTTTTCTTCATACAAGAATGTGTTACGTGATAATAGGAAATTGTTTACGCCAGAAAATTTCAGAATGTATGTATCTACTGCAATTCCAAAAAATAAATCTTACAACTAAGTACCAGAAAATCAAAATTATTGATACCTGAATTGACCCACGAAGCAAAACATTAAAAAAAACTATTTTAATCAAGAAAAACCTAAAAAGAAACCTATTTTAAGCATATAAAAAACCTAAAATGAAGGTTTATTCTACCTAAAAATCTGGGCCCTACTGATAATGTACTATACCACAGTGTGCAGTTGGAATAGACCCCAAAGTCTCATACCAGAACAAGATGCAGGACATACCTCATTCCATGAAAGGAAACTAAATTTAGAGTTTTACAACCTATGTAAGGGTCAAGGCATGTTCCGAAAATTTACGTTGACAGTTTGTAGGCCATGTATGGACACAATATTCTCAAATACCACCCTATTCGCCAACTCTTAAACCAGTAGAGCTTATCTGGGCTGATATAAAGCAATGCGTAGTTTGGTCAGAACGCAACTTTTAAATTAGATTATGTTATTTACAATGCTTTGCCAGCGTGTTGACGACATTAGTGTGGAAATGTAGGAAAATGCCTGTTAACATGTTATAAAGTAGGAAGATATATATATATATATATATATATATATATATATATTAAAGAACACCTGTTTGAAAGTGTCATAGAAAGTTTTGTAACCCAAAGTAGAGAATATAGTAACGCGAAGAAGAAGAGTGAAGACAACAAAAGGGAGATATCTGAAGAAGATGAAAGGGAAAATCCTGCAGAAGAAAACGATGATGTTGATATTTTTGGTGTTGGGTGTTTATCACACTAATAAAGCCGTGCTAGTTTAAATTGAGTTTTATTTATGGACGCTCTTTAACTACTATGGTTCTTAGCGTCCCATTCTATGTTGGGCGTGAAAGACCAGTAACTTTACTCAGAGGCCTCTTTATCAGGCTTGAGGTTCTTTTACGTGCCGTAAATCTACGACATGGGACCAACGGCTTTACTTCCCTTCTGAAAGAAGCCATACTAAGGATTTTTACGCCCAAAAAAATCCATCGCCCTCTGCCGGGTTTGAACCCGCGACCTTGGGAACTAGAGGCTAGCATGGTACCACTAGTCCATGGAGGACGACATGCTAGTTTAAGACAATGCAATTGTGTGACAAGGTTTGTGTATAATATGTAAATATAAAAGAATTATAGAGCAGGTTGAACATAGTGACAATGAACCAGTCATCCAGTGGTGTGTTGATGTGTGTTTATGTCGTGTCAGCGAAGTCCCACGTCTTCCAGCAGACAGTTCCCTGTAGAAAAGTAAATGACATTGGGTATAGACTCTCTTCAGTGCGCTAGGAAAGTAGGTCACAGGCACATAACTACTGTACACAGATCAGTTCATGAATTAAATTTAATGACAGATATTTATGTACTTTAAAATCAACAAAATGGGCTCATGTACAAGCATTTTCAAAAAACATACAATATGAGCAGACAACTTAATAGCTGTTGCACCTATAGAAAAGGTTAGAGGTTTTAATTATGAGAGTAATCAATTATGAAGTAACAACTGTTTGGCTTTAATACATTCAAAAAATAATTTTTTATTAAAAAAATGTTGTGTCGAACACAGGACTGGCTTTTTAGCCTCTTCTCTTTTCCAGCAGCTCGCTCACTGTGTCGAACACATGACTCACCTTCTAGCCTTTTCTCTCTTCTGGTCACCTGCTAATTCATGTCAAACCCAAGACTCGCCTTTTAGCCTCTTCTCTCTTCTGGCCACTCGCTCATTGTGTTGAACACAGGACTTGCCTTCTAGCCTCTTCTCTCTTCCAGCTGCTTGCTTAATACTAGTTAACCTCATCACCATCAGTTTCAACTCAAAGACGAACGCAACATAGCACTTTTAAGCCTTGCCTTAAAAAAATATATCTCAATTTTGTAAATTTTGGCGCTTAACACTTTTGAGAATTCCAGTCCTCAAGTATTTCATAATGGTGTTGATCTGTTTAATGGCCATGCAAGAGTGAGGTGAAGAGCTGCGGTGATCGAGCTAAATCGGACAGATCTGTTATGTTAAGATGATTTACCTTATCTCTCCCTGTGAAATAATTACGTGATTTGTATGGAAATGTCTTCACGCCAGATATGATGATGTATACTGTCCTGTGGCAAACATTTGTTAATTAAACCCAGTATACCCCAATTTAATTGTTGTGAACAATTGTTTAGGGGCAGTCCTGTTACCTTGTACTGATCTTCTATCACTCCATATCCATCACTTCTTATGCACCTCCATTTTAATAATATGAGAAAGAGACATGATTAAGAGTGCAACAGTCTGCTAATTTTCTAAAGATCATGCCCTTATTAATGACTTAAAAAATTGGCTAGGATATGTAATAAATAAGCTTTTACCTTTGTAGATGGACAAAGACGAAATGTAACAAGTCTTTTGGGTATAAACTTGAGCAGGAATTCTTTCACTGTAAGCTGCTTTGGTGACACATAGCAAAACACCTTCTTTGGTTTGCTCAGTCGCTCACCATGGATGCTTACTAGCCTTGCTTCATAGCAAATATTATGGTTTTTTGATGCCACATTCTTGCTCACCAATGCTGCATCATTTGCTGTGAAGATAAAGAGATACAGTTTTATGTCATATACTGTAAAAGGTATGAATGTACACATAGAAAAGACTGGCTTATATTAATATGTTTTCATTTGTGACCTATTAAATATAGCCAGTGATAACAAAATTGCATTTCAGATGAGGTTAATGTTGTATTTTTATTGATACAGACCACAAATACTTAAGGTAAGTTGAAGCTCTATAGATCCTGGACTCATTTGAGCATCATTCCATTCACTTTATATATTGTATGTATATGAAAGAACAGAGATACGAAGCTACCCTATAGTTACCAAGGTCATGGGTTCAAACCCGGTGGAGAGTGATGGATTTTTTTGGGCATAAAAATCCTTAGCATGGCTTCCTTCGGAAAGGAAGTAAAGCCGGTGGTAACGTGTTATAGATTTAGGGCACATAAAAGAATCTTAAGCCTGATAAAGAGGCCTCTGAGCAAAATTTCTGGTTTATCACGTCGAATATAGAATGGGACACTAAGAACCATAGTGGTTAAAGGACGTCCATAAATAAAGCTGAGTTTAATTTATATGAGAGAATAGGAACACAAGAAAAAGGAAATTTAATACAATTTTCATTCAACATTGAGTGTAACTGTATATAACTATTTTTACAAATTTGATGTATTAGATTCACTTGACTTTCTCTACCTACTATTGTTTATTTTTATGCAGTTCCTACAAACTATTCTTACAAAAGCTTATTACTTTCTCTACCACGTACATTGTAGGTAGAGAAGGTATCACATTTCACACAAATTCAATACAGATTTCACCAAAAATACATGTTTTGAGGATCCCTGAATCCAAAAACATAACTGTTACAAAAAGGCCTGTGTGTGCCTGTGAACAGTATAACTCAAAAATGAAAAGTCGGAAAAGACTTATATTTAGGTTCAGTACCTTCCAAAGATGTGATAATACTACACTTTACGTGGAACATTTTTCGACATGTTTGATTTTCTAAAAAATGGTTCTAATGATTCTGATTACAACACCATATATTAAAGATCTTTACATGACAAATAAAATGTATATTGTGACTTAATCCAATTTTTCAACTCTTACTTTTCTCAGTTCTCACTGATACTTTCGTTTTTATGTAGTTCACCTTCTCTGGGAGTTCATTTCACTAATGTCACCCCACTAAGGTGAACTAGTTCAATTCTTCATACTTCACTTCCTTCATGATGTAAGCCTCTTCACGCCGGACAGTTCACTTCATTTGGGAGTCGAATACAAGAACCACAATCCGTTGCTCTGCAGTAACACACATTGCACATCACAACAGCTGTAATCAACTCGCTTGGAGATGCACTCGCTAACTCGCTTGCTCACTGACGACATAACAACTGCACTGACTCTATTGCTGCAAGAGCACTCGTTTATTTAGCCAGTGGAATTCTTCCACGAGGTACTTGAACGTTCTATAACTATTTTGACACACTTCCTGGAGGAAGGGGGAGAAGAAGCTTCCAGAAAGTTCTAGTTATTTCCAGATAATGCATCTGGTGTTTACGTTGGTGAGTGGAGTTATCATTGTGTACTCGGATCGCTCAGTGCCAACCTCACGATAACCTTGGACCACAGCTGCTGAGTCACAGTGTCTTGAATTTTCTGGGAATAGCCTGTGAAGTCCTCTTCATTTGGAAAGAATTTTGTATGACTGGTAAATGTTAAGGGATGGACGAAACTGTATTACACAAAAAAATGTAGATCTCTTTAAAACATACAATTTATTTAAAATAACTTTTTTTGTAACATTAGCCATTTCCAAGATATCCTTTATTAATAGTTTGAATTGTTCAATACTTAATCATTCCTTTTCAAGTCCTGTTGATTTTTAATTGTTTCTTGTGATGTCATGGAAACAGTATGGAATTTTAAGGCCAGTGTACAGCATCCAGTTCTTAAACATTTTACTATCACTATTCCCTCCGTATCTATAATGTGTAATGTAGCTATATCCGGGAAGGTTTATCTCAATTAAAATTAATATAGATAGGAAAATAAACTTTTGTCAGAATAATTTGTACTCTCTAATAAATTATAGAGGATAGATAAAGTTATGTGAATGTAAAACATCAGATTATTTTTCTATCTACTTCATGTTAATCAAGATAAATCTTTGCAGAAATTTTTCATCACACATTTTTTTGGAAGCTGCAAGGTGGACAGAGGAGACAGATATAGTCAGATGTTCACAAACTGTATCACTATATGCAGGCCTAGAAATTCCATACTCTTTCCATGATACCACGAGAAACAGCTCAACAGCGACAGTACTTAAAAAAAGACAAAGTATTGAAAACTCAAACCAATAACAATGGATATCTCAGAAATGGCTGATGCTACAGAGAAAGTTATTTGGAATAAATTGTGTGTTAAAAGAGATTTATATTTTTTATGCAATAAGGTTTTGTCTATTCCTTATGTTTTACCAGACAAACAAAATTATTTTTAAGTATTATGTATATAATTAATTGAAATGGATTGTACTTTTTAGAGACCTTAGTCTGGTCTTGGTAAGTTTTTAATTGAAGAAGTAGTATCTTTACATTATTTGCAGCAAGTTTAGGTGCCAATTTGAAGTACGTTGTATTGTAGTTCTACTGTTGGGGAGCCAAAACTTGATGAAGTAACTGCCCCACGTATGGTACAAAGTTTCCAGTGGCTTTCGCCCCAACATTTAGGAATCAACTTTGCATTTTAATGTTTCTTTAAATATTATATATATTTATGTTTGCCTCGGCTGCGTCAGCATTAATTTGTAGAAACATGTATCTCTTAGCAGGGGATAGTGCGGCTGAAGAATGTAGGCGTACACAAATTATAATTTTTACTTCACTCCTTTTATTAATCTTTCACATGATTAAATAACGCTTCACTGACATAGAGAGCTGTGAGATTATTTATTAATTACTTGCACTTTTTAACTTGTAAACTTTATAATATACTCACCTTAATGAATTTTATATGTCTCACTGAATACATACCGAGTGAATGAACTGCTCAGGTATGTTGCCTTCTAGCGACTGGTGTTTACCACTTAAATTTATAAATTTCTCTATTTCAACTCTGATTGGCTAATCCTACTCCAATAGAATACTTTTATTTAACTTTCAGCTTGTCTGGTTGTTGATTGGCTATTTATAAACTGTTTTAAAGATTACATTATTGTATCATTACTATTGAATTACTAGTAGCATTATTAAACTTTCCAATTCATTATTGCCTCAAGGTTACCTCATTGTTAGCAACTTTCGACCTCTATTCTCACAGCTCCAACATTATTAAATTACATAATACATTCACATAACATTATTATACATGCACACAATAATATAAACATAATACAGTGACTCTTACATACATTTTACATACTATTACACACACATATTGCTTTAAGGCGGGCTGTTATTGAATTTATATTTTATATAATTGGACTGAAATTATTTAAGTGTTAAAAATACTGCCTCATAATGTAAAGTCAACTGAAAAATTCAATGCGACAGCCAGGATTTGAACATGGTTCCCCTGCTCTCCGTGTGATTGCTCTAACCATTGGGCTACTGTGACAACATGTTGGTGGGACATTGAATTCCCCAATTGAATCAAATTGTTTCCCAGATAGACCACATGTCACCTCACTAGAGATGATAATTTCAATGGCGACCTGCCATCGTAAGTGTTTTAATATCATATATTCAGATATCTGGCTGCCAATTGATGCAGCAATTATGTCAGCACAAAATTGAGCCTCTCTTGTTTTTTCATTCAATCTTTCTTTCTTACTTTTCCTTTTTTTGGGGGGGGGTTTGTTTTGTTTTCCTACTCCATCATTTCAATTAAGTGGGTTTCGGTTATGTGAGGTTTTACTGCCTTTAATAATATTTTTGAGTTACTTAGAAACAAGTTTGCAGATTTAGTGATTAGAGAGAGTAGAGAAGAAATTACTTACCACTTAAAACAATGATGTCAAAGTCGCCATTATGTAACTCGATGCCCTTGTACGACACAGTAGCATGATAGCACCCTTCATTCTGGAAGCGAACTTGCACATTTATGCGGTGACTCAGCTCCTCATAGTCTAGCATCACCGAACAGGGAACTGGTTCGGAGCTGCCAATCTGTGAACCGAGCCATCGTGCAGCAATCGTGCAGCAGATCGTCCACTGCGTGTCATGTTAAACATAAAAGGTGGAACAAACACCTAAGTTTCTTATTTTTCCCTGTTTCAGAAAAGATGTTATTAATTTTTTTTTTATAATAACATTAAACATTGTTTGAAAACGATTTCAGATGGCAAATGCAGGCAATTTTCTACACTGGAGTTACAGTTTTGCTATCAAATAATTGCAAGACACTTCAGTATTGGAAGCAGTTAGCTATAAAAACCAACAGTGGTATGAAAGAGTGGACCCTGAGAACAGACACAGAGGAGCAGGGAGATATATTCTCACATATTCATGTAATTATTAAGAATTATTTAACATCTTCTGAACTTGTTGCAAATCATTTCTCAAAATGAGATCTTTTAAACATCAGACAGAGTTGCATAATCCCCTTTGCAAACCATTATAGACTAATATTAAAATTATGGAATTTTATCTGGGCTTAATTCTTTTGATAAAATTAATCATATTCTAATACATCTGTTTAAAACAAAAACATTTTTGCTAAAACTTTTAATAGCTTTATACTTAAGTCATCACTGTAATAGGTAACAAGCATAAATGAAAGTAAATCCACTTGTGTTTTTATCTGTTAATACTGTACTTTGCAACTGAGTTGGCATTCCCAAACGCTATGTATTTTATTAATTACAATGTCCTCTTTAATTTGATATATATTTTACCATTATAGGCACAATACTTGTATTTTAAATATATTTTTAAAAATGGTACTGCATCTGCCATTTTGTATTGTGAACTCTGTACCATTTCAAAGAAAAAAACCATAAATCCTATACACCTAGGAGTGGAGAGGTGAACTTTAGCCCATTTTAATGGGGAAATTTGGCTCTATAAATTGGTACTACTGTTAAGCATTGGCAGCTTCTGTGTGCTCAAGGCATGTAGTTTCTTTCTTTGCAAATATTGTGGCGTGTATGTGTGTGTATTGTCACGCCAGACGCATTATTGCTTTGGTAGCGACGGTATTGTTGGGGTAATTCTTTCGGCTGGCTTGGCAAGGGTTGAGTGGGGGGGAAGTAAGCGAGTGTCTGGCATGGAAGGATGTGTGTGAATCGTGTGAATGTGAATCGTGTGAATGTGACTCGTGTGTGTAACATCTCACTCCAATTTCTCAATTTCTTTCAATCTTTTGTGTATGATGTAGGGGCACCGTGTAATATTCAATACACCACAGGTAATGTGATTAATGTGAAATTCTGTGTATTTTGTGATAACTATCCCACACCTGCTCTGAAATGTGTTGTTAAAGTCCTGGTCCTCTTGTTGTCTCTGCAGCTATGTCTCCCAATGTTTATGCTGGGTATGATATAATATTTTTGTTGCAAACACTATCACAATATATACAAGTTTGTTTAGAACAGCATTTTCTTGTATAAATGATCTATTTTCTTGGAAAGTATTTAAGATAGCTAAATTAAATTTTAGGATGATAAAAACAACCTCAAGTGCTGTTGTGGATCTACTTTGGTGTTAATAACATGGTTGGCTATTTTTTAAAAAAAATAATTGCTGAAAAATTTTAATCAAAAGATGGTATAATTAAAACACATTCCTATCTTCCTTAATAAACAAACTTATTGTATTTAACTAGATCAGTGAACTCAGAAGGCATGCATCTATATCCTTAAATAGTTTCTCAGATAATAGTTATGAATTTAGCACATCTCCTCTTAACAAAATTTTTCACAAAGTGGTAAAAGCATGTTAGCTGTAATTTCAAATGAGAAATAAGGTAATGAACACATTCTGGTTACACAATACTTTGAATCAATGGTAACCAAATTTGGGTTGGTTATACTTTAACTCCTTATAGCCTGGTGTATCACATATATTACAAAGGTATTTTTTTAGGTTTTAGGATTTGTAATGGACTTTTTTTTTTCGTACTTCATATTATACTTCAACAATAAAATTAGGCTATTTATAGCTGTTTTATATTGTAAAAATATTAATATTTTTGCAATAAAGCTGTAGTTTTTTTTAATAATAAAGAACAAAATCCATGCAACTACAGCCTAATGTAACCCTGTCAGCACCCAAGCATGCCATTACACCGGTTATTTTATCTGGGCCGTCCCCTTCTTTTACCACAGGCACATTTAACTGCAGTTGCTGGGACTTGTACTCGCGATGTTTGGCTTTGAATATATGGCCAGTCCACTTCATATCACACTAATGATCATGGCTATTCGAGTCGCTTCGGTTGTTGTGCCAGTGAAAGGGACATAAAAGCAGGTTTGGGAATTAGAAGAAGAGTGATATATGCAGAAAAATAATTCTGGCAATAAGAGGTTAAGTATTTCTGTCAATAATAATCATTAAAATAATAAGTTAAGCTCGCTTAAAGTTGTGCAAAAGTGATATAACTGACACCCTGCTTATAGCCCAAAATGTTGCAGCTCATACTTCAGATACACTTTCCTTCTATGATTTTCGTTTTATGATCACCATTTGTTTCTCTAAACCACATAAAAGATAATTTTATAGAGTGAACAAAATATTATTCCAATATCTTTAACCTTAAAAAATAAAAAATAATTCAGACTGTGTAACATAAAAAGGCCAAAAGTTTTTAATTCTAAAGTTTATTTAGAAAACTGAAAAGAGGTTAGTTTAGTTTAGAGAGAGAGAGAGAGTGTTCCCAGAAATATCCAGTAAAAATTTGGTGTACACATCTTTAATGCTTCTTGAAAAAAATGCACCTGAGTATGAAAAGACCAAGTTATGGGAAATTGAGAAGAAAGATACAATATAATGGGCATGATGATGTGCCGCCATGTTTAAATTGAAAAATTTAAAAGGCAAAATTGGTCAATGAGCCCAGTGATATACATGGTGGACCATTTAAGTTGAGACTGTACAATATCTACAAAACTAAGTGTTGTATAAAGAAATGTCTTGAATAAAAGTTGCTTGATATTATAGGGGAAAGTAAATACCATTAATCTTGTTTTGCTTGGAGGACGTTATGATGGTCATTTTAATTTTTTTAAATGAGAACCTAAAATTAGGGTCAATTTAAATTGACTCTAAAATAATAATCATAACGTCCTCCAACTGAAACGTGACTAATGGCATTTACTTTCCCCCAAAATATTAAGCAACTTTTATTCAAGATATTTCTTTCTACAAAGCTTAGTTTTGGAGATATTGTGCAGTCCCAACTTAAATGGTCCACCCTGTATATCATTTTAAAGCTGAAGATCTCTATGTTTTTATCACTTAGAAAATGAAAAATAGAATTTTTTAAGCATTTTGATGTTCCAGTCCTCTTAATGGGTTTGGAAAACAGATGACTCTTATATTGGAATGTAATTTTGAGGGAGAACAAAAACAAAAATTCCTGCTTGAGACATATAAATGGGGTTGGTGCTAGCTGTGGCCAATTTTTGTGCATGAATATTTCTCTAATGCAAGCTCCCTTATGGAAAGCTGTAGTCTCATGACTGGTTCTGCCATGGTAACAAAAAGGTCTTTTCTCAGGCTGCATCAAAAATCTATTAGATTAGCATAAACTGAGGTTGCAAAAATGAATCAGTTATTGTAGCAATGATATGCAGGCCTGAATACAGGATAGAAGCTAAAATAATCTCAGCTGTCCTATAAATTGTTAACAACAAAGCTGATTTATCTATTTACTTCCTGTTTATCATGATAAATGTGCGCAAGAAATGGATTCAGCTAGATACTGCCTACACATTTTGTAAGCTTAGACAGTGGTACAGTTTTAAAAAAGTAAGTCAATACATTATATTAACTTATGAAAAGAAGCTAGAAACAGTAACGCATTCTAAAATTTACTTAAGGAGAGTTGGAAATACTAACCCTAACATCATTTATTTTACTCGTTTGACATGCTTCAGGAAACCATTTGTTCCCACTGTCTGACTGGCGCCTGGTGTTGGTGATTCCATTGTGGTTGTTACTGATTATAGTGGCATCTTGTGGAAGTGAAATGTGCTTCTAGACTGGACTTGGTGGTGGTAAATGAAAATTCATTAACCCATTGCCCAATGGGCAGTGCACAAATTATTTGTTAAATATGCCACTATTCCTCTTCCTAAACTGGTTTTTATACCCCTTTAGGCACTTAAATGTAAGCGGTTTGAATAGCCATGATCATTAAGGTGAGACAAAATGGTTTGTCCATCTATTCAAAGCTGAACATCATGAGTTCAAGTCCCACTGACAGCAGTCAAATGTGCCTGTGGCAAAGGATGGGGAGTGCCCACGTAAAACAACCAGTGTGATGGCACACATGGATGATAACAGGGTTACATTTGACTACAGCTGCATGGATTTTGCATTAAAAATACATTACAATAATACTGAAATAAATTAATATATTTATGATATAAAATAGCTACAAATACTTCGTTTTTTTTATAAAGGCCAATACTATATGAAAAAACAAACACCTAAAATATTCTAAACATTTCCTATAAATAGTCATTTGACATTGGACACCTTTACACTTCATATCGAGAAAGAGGTAAACTATTTAATAGGTTAACATTTTCTCCCACATTACGTCCAATTCTGCTGTATATCTGATAGGTTTAATTAGGTGATGTTACATTTGATGCTGTGGTTCGTCATCCAAAAATGGTGTGAAACTGTTGATCAACTGCAGAATTATACATTCGGGAGAAAATCTCTTCATCTTGAATCACAGCCCACAGTAAATAAATTTTGATTTGCTACCACCAAGTACATTTCACTCCCACAATCGACAACAACCACAATGGAAACCTTCTGATGATGGAACAAACGGTTTCCCGAAACATATCAAGTGATGTTTAGTGTTACTAGTTCCAGCTCACCTTAAAGTAAATTTAATACATTACGCTTTTCTTTATATCACAAACTCTTTGTTTTGAGCTAATGACGTACAAAAGGACAGCCACATAATATTTAAAAGTATACTATTTAAAATGTGTGAGAAAAATTAAATGAATGACAGTGAATATTTCTGAAATGGTTAATGCCACAAAAATTCTTATTTGACATAACTTATTGTAACAAAATCTATAGTTTTCTTCTAGTAAGTTTTTTTACCTCCAAAGATTCCCCAACAACATAAACTTCAAAAGAAATGAAGTCTGTTTCCAGAAATTTCAAGATATCAGTTCATTTGTCATACTACTATCTCAAACCTTTTATATTTATCAAAACTATTGCTGCTATTTTTGAGAAGACAAAAATAACAGCAATCTTTCCATGTAAAGGATTGTTTAAGACTGGAGGGTAAATTTCTTGAAAATCTTAGCCATGCAGCCCTAAAAGTTACCTAACTTAAGTGAGAACAGTATTTATCTGACATTAAGGCCTGGTTTCACAGTTTAAGCTTAAGCTTTGAATCCGGCTTAAGCTAGCTACAATGGAGTTTTATGGTATGTAGTTCAAGCAAATAGCCAAGTTTATACATGGCTTGCCTTAAACTGTACTGAACTATGGTTTAAGCTAAGAAGTCACCATGTTATCTGAAGAAGACGATATTGGTGATGAGGAAATGCAAATTATTTCAACCCATATGCACAATAGAAGACGATTCACCTACCCAAGATTCAATTAAATTATGATCTAGAAAATTTGGAATGAGTCCAAACCATTTTCATGTATGTAATGACCACAAATTCTATGAAAGATTTTGATTAAGTAAAAGTCAGCAATGACGTCCCAGAAATTATTGATGATACAAAAACCATAAAACTGACCGGTAAGAAGCAGAAGTTAATTTGGTATGCCCTTAATTTTACAGTTATGCTCCATACTTCAATTGTATACATAGTCACATTCATTGCTGTCACATCTACATATAACATATTGCTTTATATTTCAGTAACAAAGCCCTCTCGTCAGAAACATTGCTTCTCTTAACATTGAAGTTACATGCAAGTGAAAGCATGCTAATTGCAGCTGGAGATTTTTCTGGCATCTCAAAACTTTCAGCATGCAGAGCTATCAAAATTGTTTCATATCATTCTAATCCACCCTTCGTACTGTAATGTTTCCCTGTCTTTTCTCCATAATAATTTGTCTGCTTGCTTGCACTCTATTACATGCTTATACTGCTTAACAATTTCTAGGAGAATGCTGTTTTCTTGAGAAGTTCTATCTTTGACTCTGTTTATTCGGTCATATTTACTTTATGTTGTTGGATGACCTACAAAACCTTATTTTAGGAACAGCGTCACCATAAACAAATGATAGGAATTCACTCGATGCAAGCATTAATAACTTTACTGTTCCTTGGAATTGTTCAGCTCAGTAAAGTGAACCTGGTTGCCCTAATGTGAAACTCGCAAAGCTTAAGCCTTGCTTAAGTGGCATTAGTAGCTCACTAAAGCTTTGGCTTAAACTTAAACTGTGAAACTGTCCCTAAGTAAATAAACAGAGAGGGTAAGGATAACAAATTTAAGCCAGCAGTCAGTCTCCAGCTGAGGATGGAAGCAAATGCTCCCAAAACTAGTTTCTGAGTCCCTCCAACAGTTTACTTTTTAAGTAAATATTTCTAGACTAGTGTTGCCAGCTAGCTTGCATTATGCAGATTTCTGTTTAATAGATTTGTATATTTCACTAAGTATTCATTAACCAAAGCTCACATGCAATGGAGAAAATAACATCTATGTTACAACAATTAGCCCCTCCCTTCCAGAAAGCTGTTCTATTGCTCTGAATGAGCATACAAAATTCATGCAATTTTAAGCAGTATATAATAGATTTGATAGCTCATTAAACAGCTAATATCTGCCCTTCTAAAGCATCACAAATACTGCTTTCACTTAATCATTTTTCAAACTACATGCCAAATTTTAAGTAGTTTAAAAACTAAGAAACTCCCAGAGTGAAATAAGTTAAGATCAGATATGCATTTAAGACTTCTACAAAGATAAAAGTGCTTTTCATGCTTCTTAATGCATTATTCCTTCCATCTTCTATATACATCACTACTTTGATAGATTTTATTCTCAAAACCAAATACAACAGAATTTGAACAGAGAATGAACACTCCTTTATCCTGCACAGTTTACTTTTCAGAGCAATCTTCACAAGCACACCATTGAATGCTGAGATGTCTAATTCTATGCAGTTTATCAGCATGCTTTGAAATAATTATAAATTACATGAGTTGATTTTGTGACACAACCTCACTTACACTTTATATTACTTGAACATGTTTTGAGAGCTATTGCTCTCATCCTCAGCTGAAGGTTGACTGCTGTTCATTAGTGGAACTACAACCCTAGTAAAGCATGCCTGCCGTCTATTAGAACTAGCCACGTGGGAGAAAACCTACATCTCCAAATACAAACATCAAGTTATGAATTTTGAAATTTGCCAATGGATAGTTTCAGGAGATTTACCATGCCTACTTCAGACTCCAATCCTACAGATGCCACCATCTTGACACCCACACCTACTGATGCCATTGACAACAGTTGACCTTCAGCTGAGGATGAGAGCAATAGTTCTCAAAACATGTCTGAGTTTTAAAAAGTGTAAGTGAAGTTGTGTGACAAAATTGACTCAAGTAATTTGTAAATTATTATACGCTTCATGGTTACTAACTTCCTTCAATTTGAAATGAATGCTTTCTTTTTGAAAGTACTTTTAGCATTTAGATTTCTTGCGGACTGCTCCATTACACTTATTACTTTCTCTACTACGTACAGTAAGTAGGGGAAGTATTGTATTCCACCCAAAAATTCGATACCAAGATTTCACCGGAAATACATGTTTTGAGACACCCTGAATCCAAAATAAGGATTTTTGGAAACATGTCTGTGTGTGTGTGTCTATCTGTCTGTGAACAGCATAACTCGGAAACGAACAGTCGGATAAACACCAAACTTGGTATTTAGGTTCAGTATCTTCCACAGATGCGACACGAAGGTTTTCAAGAAAATCCCCCCACCCCAGATTACCCTTTACATGGAAGATTTTTCGAAAAGTTTAATTTTCTCAAAAATGGCTCTAACGATTTTGATTAAAATATCACAGGTTTAAGATATGTTCATGACAAATAAAATGTATATCTTGAATTTTCTGGGAATGTCTCCAAAAGTATTCTCCATTGTGAACGACTTTTGCATAACTGGTAAACCATAAGAGATAGACAAAATTTTACTACACAAAAAATGTAGATCACGTTAAAATACACAATTTATGTCATATACATTTTTTTTGTTGAGCGAACCATTTTCGAGATATTGCTTGTTATTCCCTTAAATTTTTCAATACTTATTTTCTAAAATGGGAATTCGTTATTCATTTTTTTGTCTTGGATATGCAAAGAGTTATAATACGTGGGAAAGGGAATGGTGCTGCACCTAGCAACCAGCTATTAAGAGATATGTATGTGCTTAAAGGCTACTGTTTTTCTATATTGCCCTTGTAAATATATTTTCCCCTTACATCTACAAGAAAATTAGCAATAAGATAGGGTCTGCAAATGTTTATCTCGGTTAACATGAAGTAGATGGAGAATAAGCGTTTGTAAAAATAGTTTGTACAAGAGTAGAGAAAGTCATGTGAGTGTAACACATCAGATTTTTTTTTATGTCTACTGCACAGATACAAGGGTGACTAGATAAGTATTGAGACAACAAATAATGAATACTCATAGAAATGTTTTGTTTATTCCAGTTTCTCACAGTATTCCCACCCCCCCTGACATTGTATGCAGCATTCCATTCCCTGGAAGCAACCACGCCACTCAGTTTCCCGCACTGCAGATAACTCCTCTTCGTATACTCAACTACTTCTTAGGGGGCTAGAAAATCAGTGACCTTGAAGTCAGTTCTTCACAGTAGGGAACAGAAAGAAATTGCATGATGCCAGATTGGGACTACAGGGTGGATGAGTCAACAAGTTTGCCTCAGTTTCTTTCAGAAACTCCATTGTTACATTAGAAGTGTGAACTGGTGCACTGTCATGGTGCAAAAAATGCTCCTTAGTCTTGTCTTTGGACAATGTTCTTGGATTTTCTGAGACGCTTTGGAAGGCAAACTTCTGTACACTGTTTAACAATAACATTTCTCTGATTTTTGAGCACAATGGACATAACCACCTGTGGAGAAGAAAGAGGCAACCATTTTCTTTTTCATACTCCTGGGCCTTTTGACTTTGACAGGTAGTTGGTCATCAGGGAAAACTCAAATGAGGACTGGCGTTTTGTTTCTGGATCAAACTATTATATCCATTAAGTTATTCAGAAGGTTTGTAACAGTGAAGGAGAGGTGCAATACTTGCTTCATTACCTGTAACAATATCTGAAACATGGGGGGACATACCACTGTTCCCACAGTTAAATCTTTGCAGCATTTTTTGGCACTATTCCACCCTGTGGGGCTTCTCTGCTTCAGACAAATTATGGGGGCACCCATCTTGGAGAATTTTCTTTTTATATGAAGGTGCTCATGAAGGATAGTTGAAACTCTCGGTGCACTGATTGCTAATGCCTGTTCAATGTCCTTGTAGATTAATCTTTGATCTTCCCTGATCAACGTTCCCTCAGAGGTGATGTTTTTCACAGTTACTACTGTTGTTGGTTTGCCTCTTGTCTCTTCATTTTTGATATTGCCGCCCTCTCTTGATTTCTCCAGCAGAACACATTTGAAATCATACAAGATCATTGCACAGATATGCTCTCTCTAGAGGTGGCCAAAAGTTCTGTGCCTCACTACTTATCCAGTGACCCTCATAATTCCAGCAAGATCAATAGTTTCAATCATAGACCCATATATTTGTCATTCATTAGGGAGCTGGACAGGCACTGCAACCTTTCCCCCCAAAACAGGCATGGCTACACTCCAGATTGCTCTCACCTCTCCATGAACAATATAACCTCTGGCCCAAAACTCTTTTCCTTAGTCAGTCTTGAAACGGAATTGTGCAATGTGCCGAAATGTTAGTGACTGTATATGATTTGAAGGTGTGGTCAAAACCAGAAACTACAAATATTACTTTGAACACCACTGAAGGTACTTTCTCCGAATATTCTATACAATTAAAAAAGAATCTGATGTTCAACACTCACATTACTTTCTCTACCTATTACAAATTCACTAGAAACTAAATGCATTGAAAGCAATGCAATAGATTTATACAATCATTTACCTCACTGGTTAATGAAATAGAAAAGGAAGCAACAAAAATAAAAGAAACTAAGTCTAAGGCTAGTTCACAACAACTGAGAACAGTAACCAGAACTATATGTATTTTAATTAGAGCGTTCACAATTGACGGGAAGTTTTCCTGGACCCCAGTAATGGGACAGATGACTTGGCCGAATTTTTAACCTTCTCATTCTCATTCCTGAGCACGGCACTGTAGAGATTATTTTAGGTGGTCATGACAAGAAACAGCTGCTAGTCCTCTCTCTAGTTGCAAGCTGGAAACATGAAAATGGAAGAAATTCTACCATATGTGAGTCCTAACCTCAGATCCATGAGTAATTGGTTCTTCTGGTGAAACGGTTCATCTGTAGTTTGTTTATATGCAACTCAAAACTGGCTGTTGCCTCAAAAACAATAGCAAAAACTACAAAGAACAGCAAAAACTGGTAGAAATTAAAAAAAGAACAATAAAAAACTTTAAATGTATGCCATTAAATAAAGGAATGAAAGCTTGGTATGACTAGAGGAATTGGAAATGTAATGGATATGCAGTTACATAATGTCTACTCTATCAAATTTTGATGCTGACTGAATTGGAAGCACCGGTCAGTTAAAAACAAATGAAATCCCAATGTGCAAAATCGACTCTCCACTTTGTGATTGATATGATCATCAATATGCATTCCCGTTCTTGTTAGGGCTGTTGTGAACAAAAATCTTGTATGCTGCATTTCTTCTCATTCTCATTTCCATTTTGGTTACCGTTCTTGAGCTATTGTGAGCCAACCTTTACTCCTATCTTGTTAAGAATACCTTCTATGCAGTAGAAGAATATAAATTAACAAAAATCAAATAGCTAGGGGTTCACTTAATAAAATTTTATGCTAAAACTATATATATATAAACAGTAGTACCTCTGCTCATATTTATGGCTGAATTGTAATTTTTACACTTCATTTCAATGACAATATTTTATGAAATCATTACAACTGGTGAATAAAACTGAATCCAAATGTACATCCCTTATATGCTTTATATATTATTGTATATTGTTTATATAAAAAGTAAATACTCTTTCCATGCTGTATACTTCAAAATAAATGTTTGCCTACAACCGATTTCAGGCAAAAAGGGGCTAGTTACATACCACATGTGGAAAAAAAGATCGCAAACTTTCAAACATGTTCCATCACACAAGGCACTTACACCTTTAAAATATAAACATCGAGCATTGAATATTAAAATAAATAAATAAATAAATAAATAAATTACCCAAACAGTGTTTGCTTCAACTGGTTCCTCTTATTTATGACAGTGTTTCCAATAATAATCAGTTAAACAAACATAATAAATAAAAAATTTATGGGTACAGAAACAAAAAGTCACAGTTTACTCAAAAGAGTTTACATTGTTCTTTGCACATGGTTGCCATTTATTCCAAGCACTTTCTTACTACAGTGCTTTTTCTTCACATTGTGGTCACCTTATGGCTGCTTGCATGCCAGCCATCGCAGGTCGGACTCCCATTGAAACAGTTATAATATCCCCAAAGATACCTCACATAATCATATTTACAGTTACAATTACCATAAGAGATGTTGGAACTGTTGTCCTTCTCTATATGGTATTTCTGGTATCTTCTCAGGAAATATTCATTCACCTAGAGAGTTTAATAACCAAACTTGAGTGAATTTCTCGCATGATGTTTTCTTTTAGTTCTTAGAATGTATGCGGTTTGTTGCATACACCCTATTTTTCATGTGATCATCACAGTCAGGTAAATTTCTGTAATAGATTTTGCGAAATGATGGAATAATTGACCCATGCTTAATATTCTTCTCTGACAAAGGATGCTACCATTTATAAAATTACAGATAGTGTAGTACGAGAGACCCAATCTTACACAAGATTCACTTGCATGACGTGAACATTGGTAGTAGTAAATGCATACAGAATAATAGAACTTATTTTAAAAAATAATAAATAAATAAATGCAGAGAGGTATAGGAATTACATACACCATTTTTTGAACAACTGATCAACCTTGAATGTCAATTTGGATTTTTCCAACAAGACTTTGCTATTGTGCATACAGCTACATCACTAAATTTAATTCAGGAAATTTTTTAACACAGAGTAATTTGTGAAGAATTATGGCCTTCATGATCCTCTGATTTAACTGTATGTGATTTTTATTTATGGGGGAACTTGAAAATTAAGATGTATGCAACAAACCCCATACATTGAAAGAAAACAGGCGAGAAATTCACTCATCTCAGATAGTGAACTCTCGAGTGTGATTAAAATTTCCTGAAAAGATGCCAGAAGTATGTAGAGTGAGAAGGACATGTTTCTAACTTCTTTTATGATAAGATATGTGCTTCTAATCATTGTAATTGTAACTGTAAATATGAAAACATGTGGTGGTTTCAGATATATTATAACTGTTTTGGTGGGAGTCCGAGCTGCAGTGGCTGGCATGTGAGCCGTGCGGTGGCCCAGTATGAAGGAAAAGCACTGTATTTTAATCACTTCTAAGTGGTGGAGTGTTGTGTTGAGTGAAAGACATTCCATCAGCAAACATATGTACACTCTCTTCCACAGCTTTAGGAGGCATTCTACTGGCCTTCACAGGTGGTGTAGGTAATAGCATGGTGGTGTGTGTCTGTTTACTTTTTACTTTCTCTACTACGTATAGTAAGTACGGGAAGTATTGTATTCCACCCAAAAATTTGATACCGAGATTTCACCGGAAATACATGTTTTGAGACCCCCTGAATCCAAAAAAAGCATTTTTGGAAACATGTCCGTGTGTGTGTCTGTCTGTGAACAGCATAACTCAGAAACGAACAGTCGGATAAACACCAAACTTGGTATTTAGGTTCAGTATCTTCCAGAGATGCGACACGAAGGTTTTCAAGAAAATCCCCCTACCCCAGATTACCCTTTACATGGAACATTTTACGAAAATTTTAATTTTCTCAAAAATGCCTCTAATGATTTTGATTAAAATATCATATGCTTAAGCTATTTTCATGACAAATGAAATGTATATATCGAATTTTCTGGGAATGTCTCCAAAAGTGTTCTTCATTGTGGACAACTTTTGCATAACTGGTAAACCATAAGAGATAGACAAAATTCTACTACACAAAAAATTTAGATTGCATTAAAATACACAATTTATGTCATATACATTTTTTTTTGGTTGGGTGAACCATTTTTGAGATATTGCTTGTTATTCCCTTAAATTTTCCAATACTTATACTTTTTCTCAAATTTGTTATTCATTTTTTTGTCCTGGTAATGCAAAGAGAATGGAATACTCCACGTAGCAACCAGTTCTTAAAATATTTAACTATCGCTTAAAGCCTACCAATTCCCCTTGCATCTTGTAAAAATAGTTTGTGCAAGAGTAGAGAAAGTCATGTGAGTGTAACACATCAGACTTTTCCTGCATGCAATGGTGTCCTGTTTTATGTGCATAGCTGTAGCATATTAGAAGGTGTTTGTATATGAATATATAAAGCCTTTCGATGTTTGGCACCACATTTTCAAATCTTGGGATCATATATCACCCCAGTTTCTGATGATCAGCATGGGAACAATCAGGGACAAATTTGTTCACATAGAGACATTATGCAGAACAGCATGCACTATGATGTTCCTTAAGAGTGCATTCTTTCTGCTGATATGTCATTTGTGGGTCTGTGCAAAGCATGTTCTTAACAGCTGCCACATTTTCTTTGGTCATGGTAATGATATGCCAACCCTATATTTACACATGGGTCATATTGACCTGGGTCCAGGGCAGCAAATTCTTAGGGGCGGCAACATTGAGAAAATAATGAAATATATTCACATGCACCAAAAAAGAGCAGTGATGGTAGCAGGAATTCTTATTAGTGAGCAGAAAATTGTAGGTAGATGAATGAAGATCTTACATGCATGGAACAACTGGCAACACTGCCTTCCTTCATGCTGCCTGTACTGTTTTTGAGTGGCGTCACATGGCAGCCAAATCACATTTTGTCTTTCAAAGTTATCCTGCTATGCTGAAATTCTGGAAAACAGTGTATGTGATAAATTGGAAAACAAACACTGAAAACATTCCAGTGATTGTACTTCTGTTAACCCACTTTCTTAATCACAAAAATTCACTGAGCAAACAGGCTCTCTAGTCAACTTTAACAGGGAGGCAACACGATACAACAATTTGTATTGTATTGCACATCAACCTTTGTTGTTATTTATAATTAGGAATTGGTCTCTCCATTTCTGCAAAAATGAAATTTTTTATCTTTAAAGATTTCTACACTCCCAGAAATTAAATAAGTGGACCTTGAATAAACTTTACAGGTATCCCATCTGAACATTTTGTGTTTTTCTAGGTGTTATATAGGTGAAATGTATACAAATTTTGTTGGAAATTTTGTGGTCTTTTGAATCACACCAAGTGCAGTGGTAGCAGCACGCAGGCAGAGTGAAATGAGTTGCAGGGAAAGCACAGGTCATTTGATGGTATGCAGAATTTCGCTCAATTGTGGCGGTGCAACAACGATCTTATAAGGAGTACCAGAAAGATCCTCCCAATTTGAAGAGGATTAAAGCATGGAAACAGAAATTTTTGGAGACTGATTCAGTGGCTAAAAAAACACACCAGGGCCGAAAAAGTTTTTTCAAAGAAGTCCACATAAGTCCAGCCTAGCAGGAATTGGCTATACCAAAACCAATTGTCCACAGAGTTCTGCATAATTCTGAAGCAACTGCAATTACTGCAGCCACTGAAACCGATGATAAACCAAACAGAGCAACTTTTGCTGAAGACGCATAAATGCATTGTCAAGGATGCATTGTTTTCTGATGAGGCCATGTTTCATGTGTCAGGACATGTTAATCATCATTATGTAAGAATTGGGGGTCAGAACCTACATGTCAGGTAACTGAGTTCAAGAGAAACAGCCATAATATCTGGTGTGGACTCTGGTATAGTCATAGCACCCTTCTTCTCTGCTGAAGTACTGTAGCAGACATTACATATCTTGAAATGTTGGAGCAGGTTGTGTTCCCACAAATTCAGCATAGGCATTCTAGTATCTTTTTTCAATAATATGGTACACATTCACCCTGACTCACACAAGTGAGGGGTATACTGGAAAACGAGTTTCCTGGTAGGTGGATTGGAAAAGGTGCATGAATTCCACGGGCATCCAAAAAAAATTTGTTTATTAATGATGCTGTGAATTGCCAGGATCATATCAGCACCACCGGTGCGCCAAAATTACATCCTGCAGGATAGTAAATCTACTAACATGGGGCTGTCACTTTTAAGCACACTTAAAAACCATTGGTCTGGGCTGTGTTTGAACTCATGACCTTGGGATCAGAAGGCCAGCGTGTAACCAAGTGAGCCAACCAGACCAACACAGCCATCCAGATATAACCCCTATGGACCTCTTCTTCTTTTGAGGGTATGTCAAGGACAGGGTGTATGCAACAAAAGTAGTGAACATCCAGCAACTGTGCAAGTGCATTGACAATGCCAATGCAATTGCCACCCCTGAAATGCTTCAATGCACATGGAGAGAAATCCATCAGTTGAATATCCTTCATGTGACTGGTGAGGCAATGTGAAAATTTCATGATTTATTTATATAGAACACTTTGATCAGTCAAATTCTAATTATTTGTTTAAATATGTCTCTTATTTTGGGAGAAATAGTGAAATGAAAATAAAACATTTCAAGTGGGGACACCCTGTGGAAAGCTTCTTTAATTCCACTTTACCCACCAATGATTCTCCAGTAAAATTATGGCGTCAAAAGCTGGTTGAGATAGTCAAAAAGTAAATGAACTGTTAGTTATGAAGAACACTGTTTTTCCTTTATTTATAGTTCCATTTAACTACAATGGTCATATCGTTGACCTTTTACCTCTAGAACACACTGCCTATCAGCAATGGTGTTAACTTGTCAGTGGCTTTCTGGTAAACTTTAGGTTTTATACATTAGTTCACACACACATTCCCATCCTCATTCATACTTCCAGACTGTGGGGAGGATAGAGAATAATCTTGACTAGAGAAAACTTCCCTGGGACCCCTCGTACAGCAGGCAGGTGCTCTATCAACTGAGCTATAGGACCAGCCAAGAACAATGTTTGTACCTTTGGATCTTTGGATTTTTAAAGAAGCTAGGACAACTATACTTCCTTAGATCTGGAATAACTTTTACACAACTTTTTTAAAACTTGAAAGAAACCTGCATGGCATTTCAAAAAAATAAAATGAGTGTAGTATTGAGTTTAGGTTTCAAAAAAAGCTTTTTTTCTTATTCTTCTTGATGCTAAAATAAATTCTTATATACATCAGTACCTTATATTCACTTTATTTACCTCCGGTCCCACCTAGTCTGAATAAACATGGTTGTTGTGTACTATTGAACAACTGAAAATCTTGAAGAAATGCCAATATTCACATTCTTACTCATGTATGAACTCAGAAAAGTGAAAATGTTGCAAGTACACGTTATGCTTCTATATATTATCCTTTTGTGTACTTTTTTTTTTTTACCTCTTTTTACCTCCTTCCCTGCATGCATAGTTGGTCACACTCTTTACCACTGAAGATTACTACAGCTTTGCTCATGCATTACCATCGAGATTAATGCTCTTTAATCTTTTGAGAAGAAGCCTAACTTTTGCTAAAAGCAGAAAAATAGCATTATTAAAAAAAAAGATGTTTTCTCATAGCTTGCAAAATAGCAGAATAATCCGCAAGATCATTTTGCTAAAATATCTTGTCTTTTCAAAACAACTATGTAAATTTCAAGTTCACAGGGAAAAATAAAGAATAACTAATCATAGCATGCATTCTTGATCCATTTCAATGAAAGCTTCATAATTTACACTGCAATGCATTAAGCTGTTTATAAAAAAGTTAGCATATATAATTCTAATGGCTAACATACCAAACAGAACAATGCTGTATGCATAAAATTTTACTAATGACTTCACTCTATAATAAACGTCTTTACCTGAGTAATGGCAACTTCGTACCCCTCAGTAGGGTTCTCATCAGGATGGAATACACATAAATTGTTGAATTCATCACGTGGTTCTATTGCGAGAGAATGAGGTACTCCTGCAGTGCATACCACTGTAGAACTATGTCTGACAAACAAAGATTTATTCGGATCTGGAGGACCTGCAACACAAAATATTTGGAAAATGCAAAATAAAATACCAGCCACAAAGTAAAAATATTTCATCCAAGTATTCTCTTTTACTGTAAGAGAAAACAAAAATCTCTACTTATTATTGTTTATTTTTAGATAACTTCTACAATTTTCTCTTACAAAAGCTTATTTTTCCATTTAATTCTTGTTAATTCATTATAAAGCTTTGCAGAAATGGTTTCATTACACATTTCATTGTAGTTACAAGGGAAATACAGCAAGCTGAATTGATGGTCACATGTTTAAAGATGGGGCTATTTGGAATAATAGTCTGCAGTTGATATAAAATCAACTTGTCAGTTACTATTACGAGGGTAATCCCAAAAGTAAAGTCTCCAAAGTGCTGGGATCGCAGGGAAACTGTTTGTGTGGAATGTTGGACATACTGCTTTTTTCCTTCCTCCCTCCACTCTCCTCAGAAACCTCCGCACATCCCTTAGCGCCCAAAGTCTTGGCTTCGCAGCCAGTTATAATGGAGCTCCCGTTAGCCACTACCGCCAGGTGCGAAGTTCGCGCAGTTATTCGCTTTTTGAGTGCAAAAGGGGTTAAACTGTCGAAATTCATTGACAGTTGATGGAAGTGTATGGAGAATCTTGTATGGATGTCAAAAATGTTCGCAAGTGGTGTAGAGAATTTGCAAATGGTCGCATGGAAATTCATGATGAGGAAAGAAGCGGGAGATCGTCCATTTCTGACGAAACAATCGCAAAGGTTGAACAAATCGTGCTTCAAGATCGGCGGATCACTCAATGAGCTCTGCATTGTTGTTCCTGAGATTTCTCGAAGCAGTATACATCGGACTTGATTGAAGAGTTGAAATTTTGGAAGGTGTGCACAAGATGGGTCCCAAGAATGCTGACAGAAGATCACAAAAGGCAACGCGCTGAAACTTCCCACCAATTTCTTCAACGCTATGCAGATGAAAAGGACAACCTTTTGGATTCAATAGTCACGGGTGATGAAACCTGGGCTTTCCACTTCACACCTGAGACCAAACAACAATCACAGCATTCCAGTTCACCCAAGCCGCGAAAATTCGAGAGAACACAGTCTGCCGATAAAGTCATGGCAACTGTGTTTTGGGATTGAAAGAGGATATTGTTGGTTGACTTTATGGATCCTGGGCAACAATAAATGCCAACAGGTATTGTCAGACATTAAAAAAACTCAGACGGGCCATTCAGAACCGTAGAAGAGGAATGTTGAGCAAGGGCATAAGCCTTCTCCATGACAATGCTCGTCCCCACACCGCCTGTCTAACCATGAATCTTCTGCAACAGTTTGGATGGGAAACCTCACCCATCCACCCTATAGTCCGGACTTAGCACCCAGTAAATACCACTTGTTTGCTAAGTTGAAAGAACACTTTGCTGGAAGGCGCTTCGGTGATACGACATGGGCATACAAAAACTGCCACAGCGTCTACAAAAATGCATTGACCGAAATGGCGATTATGTGGAAAAATATACAAATGTTAAAGCTTCAAAACGAGATACCATTTGTTGTCAATAAAGGTTTCTTTGTATTTTAACAAAAATTGGGGACCTTACTTTTGGGATTACCCTCGTATTTACACCCAAATTATTTAATAACTTAATATCTGTATAGAAGTTAAGATGGGACCTTGATACTTGGTGGTATCAAACTATCCCAATTTCCTCGATAGTTTTTTGATACTTTTAAATGTTTAAGTTTTACATTATTCTAAGTTGCTGCATTTAACTTTAAGCTAGATAAGGAATGAAAGAAGTTGAGATTTTACGTTATTGTATCACACGAGTTCCCAAAGAATTGCTGGACTATAGTTCTTGATAGACATTGACTGCGTTTCCTGTGGGTTGAATGACTGCAACATTCCATAGACTCTTATATCTAAATTAAAACATGCAAAACAATGGGAAGGAGTAAAGGTTCTCATGTAACATACAGTGTTAACTGAGTCGTGAATGAAGCTGATTTAGCTGACGCACTAAATCACGTTTCTGCAATAGCCTGGCTAGGTGACTCACTCTCACCTATTATATTTACCTCCTTCGGTGACCAAAATCTGTGAATCCAACAGAAACAAATCAAAACTTAAGGTGTAAGATGATGTAGTGCATGAAAATATTGGTTCTTTCCTTCCATCTGTTTGTGTTTATGCTTGTCAAACCTTTGTATTAAACATGTATATACTAATGCATATGGGTGGATAGAGGAGACGCAAACTTACTATGTTTCTGAGAGTTATATTGCTAATTACTTATTAGTGGATGAAAAAAATACACATATTATGTGGTAGTTGTGAATATTGTTAGAATGGTGTAAACATATACACTATTTTTAGTTGTTTGAGTTTCATGTAAAATATATATATATATATGAATGCAGAATAAAGATGAATACACAGAAAGCTACGAATAGGAACACAATTCAGAAAATAAGCAATTGCGTTAACAGTTTTTTATAAAGTGAGTATCGAGTATTGGTGCTCAAAAATCAATATCGGTATCGAGAAATAGTGGTACTGTCCCATCACAAATACAAGTTATGCAAGAATACCTGCTTGCTTATTATTCTTATTATTTCTACATCAAAAGAAAGTAATCAGAATTTTAACTCAGCTGTAGATGCACATTATAGACCAGTATTTATTAAAAAGAGTTATTGTTATATCACTGTACATATCCGATGTGCTTGATATCTTGTAAACAGATAGAGGAGCTTCCTCTTGACCTCTAAGCTGTTTACTTTTGTAAGCTCAAAAAACTGCCATCGCTACCTCCCAATTTTATATTAACTATGTGCTATCTTTCACTACACCAGCACTGAATGTTAAAGAAATACATACAAATTTGTAAACTGGTCATCATTATGTGACACAATACTTTCATTTGATAGGTCTTAGTCCAACTAATATTAAAGCTGAGCTAGATTCTACCCTGGGGGAGTCTACTCCGTTTACAACAGTAAAATATTGGGTGGCAGAGTTTAAGCAAGGCTGTAAGAGCTGCCAAGACGTACATCGCAGCGGTCGACCAAATGAGGTGACCATGCCAGAAATTGTGAGGAAAATCCACAAAATGGTATTGAATGACCGTTGACTGAAAGTGCGCAATCTAGCAGACATCGTAGGCATTTCAAAAGGATACTAACTGAAAATTTAGACATGAGAAAGCTATGTGCAAGATGGGTATCGTGTTTACTCACAATGAAACAAAAGCAGTGTCGTGTGGATGTTTCAGTCGAGTGTTTGGCAATGTTTCGCTACAATAAAGCCGAGTTTATTGTCGATTCATAACCATGAATAAAACATGGGTCCATCACTTCACACTTGAGACGAAGGAACAGTCAAAACAGTGGATTGAAAGGGGAGAATTGGCTCCAAAGGCGACGAAGAAGTTCCATCTGCAGGCAAGGTCATGGCATCAGTTTTTTAGGATGTGCGTGGGATAATTTTCATTGATTATCTTCAAAAAGGAAAAGAAATCAATGGCGAGTATTATGCAAACTTATTGCAACATTTGAATAATGAAATCAAGCAAAAATGCCCGCATTTAGCGAAAAAGAAAGTCCTGTTTCATCAAGACAATGCACCAGTTCACACATCCGTTATCGCCATGGCCAAAATCAATGAGTTAAAGTTCGAATGGCTTCCTCATGAACCCTATTCACCAGACTTAGCCTCCTCTGATTATTTTCTGTTTCCAAAGTTGAAGAAATGGCTTGGAGGTAAAAGATTTGCTAAGAATGAAGAGGTGGAGTCTGCAGTTGATAGATATTTTACAGAACTCGACGGTTCTCACTATAAACAGGGTATCGAAGCTATTGAACATCGCTGGAAAAAGCGTATCGGGCTGAAAGGAGACTATGTAGAGAAATAAAGATTGTTTTTTCCCAAAGTTTTTGTGTTTTCTTTGTTAGGTCGGGTACTTCTGGGACAGCCCTCGTAGATTATTAATTCAAGAGTGGATGAAGAAATGTTATGAAATGTATTTTATTACTGTTTGTCCTGAACTGTGGGTTAGAGCTTGGAGCTCTGGTTTCCAGCTACTGAATGTGCTCGGGTTCGATCCCATCAATCGGGGTGCGAATTTTAAGTCTTAGGTATAGGACCGGTGCCTATTCTCAGCATCTGAGGAAAGTGAGGCGCTGCAATAGATAGCAATCTGGCCTTGTGAACCAACATTCCAACTGGAGATGCATAGTGCTGGTCACATCATCTCCCTGTATTGGTTGAATGATCATCCATCTGTGCTATGTGAAAAAGGGCACAAGGCCGGCAGTCAGGTTGGCAGGACCAGGCCTTTTATGGGCTGTGGCACCACAGGGTTTATTACTGTTTACTGCAGAAAGCACCTTATCTTTGGAAGAGGGCTCATTGTTTAAAAAAAAAGCTATGCACTTTGAAGCATATGGCACTTTTCATAATGTCATCCACTTTCCCTATAACACTAAATATCGATTCCTTTTACCTTTTAGGGTTTTCAAAGTTCTGCCACCTTCACTTCCTTCTTGGCATTGTAAACAGAATTCACAGACACACCAGTTGCTTCTGATGTTAATTTAATGACATCCTTAACAGCAAGGATATCACAACGCTCAAACAAATAGTTGAATACATACATTCAAAACTATAGTTTTTTACCACTTTTAAGGCCTTTGTCATTTCTTGCTTAATTAAACTGCTCGACTTACTACAGTGGCAGATCACAACACGAACAATTAAACAATACTGCACTTGCATGACTGTTGCATCACTCCAGTAAACAATGCAGGAATACCTGTGTCTGCATGGCCATGATAAGAGATAGAAGCTGATCATTTAAGTTATGTTTAAAATATATGAGTAATGAAATACTATGCTTATTCACAGTATTTATTATTTGAAGTACAAAAAAGGGTGATAATACATCTAGTGCAGTAATGAACTACAGTGCAGGCATTTTAAGGTGAGGCCATAGACCAGCTACGAGGGCAAATCAAAAAGCCTTTGCGCCTATTTTTTTCTCCATAACATAGGAACATACAGCCAATTAAACATGTAGATATTATTCCTTGTACCTTTCACTATTTTTCCACATAGTCCCCGTGCCGGTTCAGATATTTGCCCCATCGCAGCACTAATTTTGCGATGCCGCTGCGGTAGAAGTCGGCCTCTGACTACGCAACCACTGTCGCACTGTTGTCTTGACTTCGTCGTCACAAGTGAATCGCTGTCCTGCCAGGAACTTCTTCAGCGGACTGAAGATATGGAAATCACTAGGGGCAAGATCCGGGCTGTATGGTGGATGCTCTAGAGACTCCCAGTGAAAGTTCCTTAGCTTGCCGACGGTCTTGTTTGCAACATGTGGTCTCGCATTGTCGTGGAGGATGATCACGTTGACAACATCGAGAATCCCGCGGCGCTTCTTTCTGATCGCAGCCCGCAGAAGTGACAGTGTGGAACAATATCTGTCGGCATTGATGGTGGCACCTCGCGGCATGAAATCTAGCACGAGCGGTCTACGGTAATCCCAGAATGCCGTTAACATCACTTTGTGAACAGGTGGCGCAGTACGGATTTTTTTTTTTTTTCACACAGGAGACTGCGGATATTTCCATACTATACTCTGTTGTTTTGATTCCGGCGTGTAATGCAGTACCCACGTTTCATCGCCAGTAACAATGCGATCCAGGAAATTGTCACCCTCCTCGACATATCTTTGCAGATGATTCAAAGAAGCAACGCTTGCCTTTCACCACGTTATCCAGCTGCTTAGGAACTCATTGACATGAAACCTTCCTGTACCCTAAGCACTCGTGAATGATGTCGAAAGCACTCCCAAAAGAAATGTCGAGCTCCTGAGCAATGTCTTTGATGCGCACGCGCCGCTCTGCTTTCACCATCGCATCCACGCGGGCAATATTGTCATCAGTCACCGATACACGCGGTCTCCCCGCACGCTCATTCTCATACAGATTTGCACGGGCATTTTCGAACTCAGAACACCACCATCTCGCACTTCTCAAAGCAAGACACCTTTCTCCATACGATGGCTGCATTTCCCTGTGGATCTCGATGGGCGTACGTCCCTTACTCCGTAGAAAACGGATCACACTTCGTTGCTCGTATGCCGTGGACGTGTTAAGCACACCTGCCATTTTGAATGCACTGACAGCAGCGATGCCGCCGGCAGCAGCTGGAAACTCTATGCGGACCTGCCCATGAAAAGTCCACTACTTCGAATGTACATGTTGGTTTTTGTTTTACATTCGTAATTTGGCCGAAAAAAATTGGGGCAAAGACTTTTTGATTTGCCCTCGTATATGTATAGTACGCTGTATACTGCAGTGACCTTACATTTCCGATGTGCAACGGTGCCGCATGATGCATTCAAGATTATCTTTATCAGCTGTGCTTCAGTCACTGCTTTGTCTTTTGTACTGCAAAGAGAATTGACATTGTTCATCTCAGAGGTGAAAGTTTACTCAAGATATCTGTGTTAAGTGTGATTTGCTTAAGAGTGTTAATGTCTTGTTATTAGTTCACTGCAATGCCTACTGACAAATTTACACTTGAACAATAAATTTTTGTGTGATACATATGTAAAAAGACGAATTATGTAGAGAGGCGTGTAGACAATTACAGGAGAACTTCCTGGTAGGACAATGGCTAAACCTAAGAAGCGAAAATGAAATTTTCTGAGGAAAAAATTAACGAAATTGATGCATTTATTTGCAGGGAACCCTAAAAAAGTTTATAGGCACAATCCCTACACCATAGATGAACTTAAGGACAATATAAAAACAGAAATTATGAACAGTACACAAGAAGAACTAATGCATGTGAATGGAAATTTCATTCGAAGATGCCAGGAATGTCTTTAAGCGGATGGATACCACTTATACTCATTATAGTGAATGTTACTATTAGTCATGAGTAAGTAATGCGAGAACGAAAAACCACCAGTGTAATAGACAGTGCGCGGAACACACACATGCGCGATTCGTGGCCTCACCATTGGATTGGATTGGTTACGGAGGGAGACAGCACTGATCTATAATGGGGATATTGTACCTATGCCCCACAAGGGGGCGTCCCGGGGAGGAAGAATGAGGCGAGAGGAGACACCGGGCGGCCGGAACCAGGAGTGGCAGGTTCCCTAAGTTTCCAGATAGATACACTCCGGCAGACCGGGGACCCTATTCCGTACAGAAGGGTGTCCAACGTCCCTCAAGGGGCCTCAGATACCCCCGGCAGCCAGCCAAAGGACGGAGAGAGTCACATAGAGCAGCCTTTTCCTCTGCCACACTGCACCGAAACACCATCGCCGACGCTTCCAACCAAAGAGACCAATTGATGAAAGATGAAGTGAAATGAGAATGGAGATGAAATGGAGAGACAGGAAATTTGGGGGATGTGAGAATCCTTCCCAGTATTTGTCTGGCGACCCGGGAAAACACCTGAAAAAACCCATGGGTCAGGAAGGTCAACCACGGGTAAACCCAAGATCTCTCGAATGCCGACCACGGACGAAACCGTCAGAGACATCCCGCTCGGGGGCCTCACCATAAAACGATCGCACTGTATTTGCTTGAAAGGTGTGCTGCAACGAAGGCACGTGCGTTTGTTTAGCTGGACTGAGTACAACTATAGAAATTACCACAAAAATAATGGATATCAAAGGTATAAAACAAGAGTGAAATACAACACTCACCTGGTAAAAAGGTTTTAAGAAATGGACTTCCTTGTACATGGCAGCTTCCAATGAGTACAGATATCCGATACTGTCCTGCATGCCGGACTGTGAACTTCACCACTGCTACATTGGCAGCGCTAGGATCAGTACCTCCCAGTTCTGATAAAGTTGCTACTCTTCTGGCGCCCTCTGTCACTTCTACAAATAGGTTATCAGTATCACAGATTGGATATGGCTGCCCATTGCGTTGGTAGAACTGAAACAACAATGAAGATATACACTCTTAAAATATTCAAATATTTCACTGTTTCTAATATGTTCTCATTAGCTTTGAACTTTAATTACACATTGCCTCTAGTGCCTGCAGTTCAGAAAAGGATATGAAGCAAAACTTTCTTGCAGGTGGGTTATTAAAATATTTTGGATTGGTATAGCATGCATATCATAGCATTATATGCAGATTTGATTCTCTTTTGTTTTGTCTTCTGTTTTCTTAAATACTAAATCGTGACCATATATATTCTGTGCAGTAACAACTAAAGGGTCCGGCAGAATGAGAAGTAGAATATGAACGGAACAGAACTTGGAAACAAACAGACAAATTTATTGAAACACACATTGAAAACTCAGAGCCTATTGCAGAGCCTCAGCTTATTGCAATACGCGGCATTTACGGGATTTGAATATGAACACAGGATAGATGGTCACCTTTACGTTAAATGCATTCCACCAAGCGGCGAAAGAAAGCTTCCATCACCCGACTCAGCATGTTCAAAGGGATCTCCACCGCTACGCGTATCCTTCTCTTGAGGTTAACCAGGTATGAAGACGTGTAGTTTGACTCTTCAAGTATTTCAGAGGCAGACAAATCGACAACCGTGCTGGCCAATGAATGTCTACAAATCTGGAAAACAATTGACCAGAAAAATGACGCCGCAAGACATTCATTGACTGGCGGGCCGTACGAGCTATTGCCCTCTTGATGGAACCCTATCTCATTGGCCAGCATTGAAAGTAGGAAATCATTTAGCATTCGCACACAGCGATCGCTGTGGATCGAGTGAGCTGCACGGCCACGAAAATCCTCAAAGAAATATGGACCGATGATGCCAAATAAAGCCACGCCGCACCACACTGTCACACGTTCACTTTGCAGGGGTTTCTCATGCAGCAGACGAGGGTTACTTGGCGTCCAGTATCTGCAAATCTGTTTGATACACGTCTAGATGAAAATGGGCAACAGCCGACATCATTATGTAGTTTCGCATCTGTGGGTCGCTGCTAAGAGTTCAAGGAAGCACAAGGCGAAATATATATCAGTGTGCCGGAATTTCGTCACACAAGAGTTCTTTTACATGCTAGTAAATCAGGTTGGGGCTATCGTTTTAAGCACACTTAAAAGCATCGATCTGGGCCGGGATTGAATCCATGACCTTGGCATCAGAAGGCCAGCGCCTAAATAACCGAGACACCCAGACCGACACGCGCGCAAGGCGAAGGTTCGTCGGGCAACTTTATCTTGCTCTGTTAGTTTCTGTACGACCTGCAATTTGTATGCGTGGAAGTACAGGTCATCATGGATGAAGCGCCGCAGGGAATGATCTGAGATTCCTAGCGCCCAGCCATGTCTGGCAACAGAACGCAGAAGACTTTGGAGAGTGCTTGACGGGCCTCCTACGCTGGGTCTTTGGACGCCCTGGGTTTTTCTTTGAACAAGATGCAATAGTACGTAATTGTTGCACCCACCGTACAATCGTCCAATGACCAGGAACTTTATCATGTCGTCCCAACACGAAATGGCGACGAAAGAGTCGAACTGTGATGGGAACTCGTTATTTTTTAAATACGCCTCGACGGCCAATGCGCAATGCTCTGAACTCCACAAGCTCATAATTACAAATGGCAGTCTTTCCTCAAATTAGCGTGCATACTTATTTCACGCAAGCGCAACCAGCGTCGCTGTACTACGTGACTCAAGTCAGGCTGTTCATTCTGCCGAACCCTGCATTTTCTACTCAATGGTAATAATTGAGAATAGCCAAAGGCATCTTCTTAAGCGTGCTCTCTTATAACTTCAACGTTTTGTATTCTGCACATAGGTTTTGTAAAATTTTTAAGGCTGGTTCCAACAACCAGAACGAAAACAACAAAGCTGAAATACATGTATTTTAATGGGAGCGTTCACAATTGACGGAAAGCTTTCCCAGGAACGGGAAAGAAGACTTGGCCAAGTTTTAACTTTCTCGTTCCCGGGCACGGAATATTAGATCCGTATTGCGCATATAAGACTCTTCAGTATAGAGATTATTCCAGGCGAAGTGACGTGAAACAGCCGCTAGTGCTCTTCTCTAGTCGCGAGTGGGAACATGAAATTAGAAGAAATTCTAGTATATGTGCGTCCTGACACCTGCAGCTCCATTGAGCGTTGGTTCTACTAGTGAAAGGGTCATCTGTAATTTGTTTATATTCAACTCATATATATCTAATATAAAATATGCGCATATATAATACAGAGAGAGCCAAAAAACTACGAAACGGCTGCGCGGTGTTTTTTCCTGTCCACGTCCTCGGCGCTCGTTGCCGTCTGTCGCTATCATAGACGTCGCCCTCCGTGAACTAGTGGTACCGTGCTAGCATCTAGTTCCCAAGGTCGCGGGTTCAAACCCGGCGGAGGGCGATGGATTTTTTCGGGCGTAAAAATCCTTGGCATGGCTTCCTTCGGAAGGGAAGTAAAGCCGGTGGTCCCGTGTCGTAGACTTACGGCACGTAAAAGAACCTCAAGCCTGATAAAGAGGCCTCTGAGCAAAATTACGGTCTTTCACGCCCAATATAGAATGGGACGCTAAGGACCACAGTAGTTAAAGAGCGTCCATAAATAAAACTCAATTTAATTTATATGCGATCATAGACGGGCGCGGATGACACCATACACCATTTTTAAAACTACTTTTAAAGGCTTTATTACCAACTTTATAAAAGATGCTGAAACTGGCCACCGTTGTTGTCTATACATTTTTGGCACCTCTTTAGGAAATTATCCATCACTCGCCGCAGTTCACGTTGAGAAATGCTGGCAATTTCCTGGCGGATATTTTGTTTTAATTCTTCCAGGGTGTGTAGGTTTGTCTTGTACACTTTGTTTTAAGTTTCCCCAGAGATAGAAATTAGGGTTAGGTCGGGGGACCGAGGGGGGCCACAAATTTCTACTAATAATTCTGTCCTCAAACACACTTTCATGAAGCTGTTAAGTAAAGCCTTTAAACATAGTTTTAAAAATGTTGTATGGTTTCATACGCGCCTTTCTATGATAGCGGCAGACGGCAACGAGCGCCGAGGACGCGGACAGGAAAAACACCGCACAGCCGGTTCGTAGTCTTTTGGCTGTCCCTGTAATACTTTAATATGCCTAAAACAATAGCAAAAACTACAAAGAGAAACAAACAACTTTAATGTAAGCCATTAAATAAAGTCATGAAAGCTTGATACGACTAGAGGAATCGGAAATGTAATAGATCTGCATTTAGATAAATTTTACTCTATCGAACTTTGACGTTGGCTAATCCGCATTATGTTGGCTGATCTGGAAGCAGTGAAAAAATATCATTGGTCAGTTAAAAACAAATGAAATCCCAATGCACAAAATCGACTTTCCACTTTGTGATCGATATGATCATCCATAAGCATTCCAGTTCTCGTTGCCGGTTATTCTGAACCAAAATCTTATATGCTGTACTGCTTCCCGTTCTCGTTTACGTTTTGGTTACAGTTCTCGGGCCATTGTTAATCAGGCTTTATCCTTTTAGTAATTTATGAATTGAAATTCCGTGTTTTATAGCCCCAAGTCCATCAGAAAGCATAGAATTATCAAAATCGGTTGAGTGGATATGCACGCACACATAGAGACCATCCAGAAAGTAAGGTTACAAGGGCTCCTGATGCCGGAGGCATTTTTTTGTTTCGAAGTTGGGGCACCTGGCGTGTAGGGTGGAACCTAACCGTCAGTTTGTTTGGTTCCGCGTGTTTGTCGATCATTTTGTTTAGTCACAGTAAATTCTTCCGATGCAGAGGTCGTCGCGCGCGCCCGCCATCTCCCGTCCGTGCAAGATCTGCGCGGTCATCAACTTTTGACTTTGCAGAACAATACCGCTGCAAATATCCACCGTGGAAGTTTATGGTTGTGATGTGATGACAAAACAATCATTTCAGTGGCGTCATTCATCTTCAAGACGACCTCTTCCCCTTCAACCGCAAACGTTATGGCATGTTTTCTTTTTGGGACCGTAAGGGGGTCCTTTTGGTGGATACTATGCCTAAAGGGATTACCATTAGTGCAGAGGCTTACTGCAATACTCTTAAAAAAACACCGAAGAGTTATTCAGAACCGCAGTAGGGGAATGCTGACTCGGGGAGTCAGCTTTCTGCATAACAACGCAATGCCCCACACCGTGCGAGTTTCACAGGAGCTGCTGACATCATTTGGATGGGATATTCTACTCATCCCCCCTCCTTATTCACCCGACTTGGCGCCTTCGGACTATCACCTTTTCACTAAACTAAAGGAGTTTTTAGTGGGAAACGTTTCCCCAACGATCCGAGGTCGAAGAAGTGGCTGAAAGAGCTGGCGGCGGAGGTCTATGATACTTGCATACAAAAGCTGGTGCCCCTACTACAGAAATTATCGATCTCGACGGCGATTACGTTGAAAAATAGTTTAATACGAGGGTAATCCCAAAAGTAAGGTCTCCAATTTTTTTAAAACACAAAGAAACTTTTATTGTCAACAAATGGTACATAGTTTTGAAGCTTTAACATTTGTCTATTTTTTCACATAATCGTCATTTCGGTCGATCCATTTTTGTAGACGCTGTGGCAGTTTTTGTATGCCCATGTCATATCAGCTTGCCGCCATGCTCTTGAAAAAGTGATGGACCTCATTTTTCACTTCATCGTCGTCACCGAAGCGCCTTCCAGCCAATTATTCTTTCAACTTGGGAAACAAGTGATAGTCAATGGGTGCTAAGTCTGGACTATAGGGTGGATGGGTGATGGTTTCCCATCCAAACTGTTGCAGAAGATTCATGGTTTGACGGGCGGTGTGGGGGCGAGCATTGTCATGGAGAAGGCTTATACCCTTGCTCAACATTCCTCTTCTACGATTCTGAATTGCCCATCTGAGTTTTTTTTTAATGTATGACAATACCTGTCGGCATTTATTGTTGTCCCGGGATCCATAAAGTCGACCAAAAATATCCCCTTTCAATCCCAAAACACAGTTGCCATGACTTTACCGGCAGACTGTGTTCTCTTGAATTTTCGCGGCTTGGGTGAACTGGAATGCCGCCAATCACGTGATTGTTGTTTGGTCTCAGGTGTGAAGTGGAAAGCCCAGGTTTCATCACCCGTGACTATTGAATCCAAAAGGTTGTCCTTTTCGTCTGCATAGCGTTGAAGAAATTGGCGGGAAGTTTCAGCGCGTTGCCTTTTGTGATCTTCTGTCAGCATTCTTGGGACCCATCTTGCGCACACCTTCCGAAATTTTAACTCTTCAATCAAAGTCCGATGAATAGTGCTTCGAGAAATCTCAGGAACAACAATGCAGAGCTCATCGAGAGTGATCCGCCGATCTTGAAGCACGTTTTGTTCAACATTTGCGATTGTTTCGTCAGAAATGGACGGTCTCCCGCTTCTTTCCTCGTCATGAATTTCCGTGCGACCATTTGCAAATTCTCTACACCACTTGCGGACATTTTTGACATCCATACAAGACTCTCCATACACTTCCATCAACTGTCGATGAATTTCGACAGGTTTAACCCCTTTTGCACTCAAAAAGCGAATAACTGCGCGAACTTCGCACCTGGCGGTAGTGGCTAACGGGAGCTCCATCATAACTGGCTGCCAAGCCAAGACTGAGGGCGCTAAGGTATGTGCAGTGGTTTCGGAAGAGAGTGGAGGGAGGAAGGAAAAAAGCAGTATGGCCAACATCCACACAAACAGTTTCCCTGCGATCCCAGCACTTTGGAGACCTTACTTTTGGGATTACCCTCGTATATTTGTGAAGTATCCTGTGAATTTCATTTAAATACAAGCATTTTTCGATCCTACATAAATGTTGTAACCTTACTTTCTGGATGGCCCTCGTACATTTTCTCACTTTATAATACAATTATAGATTATTCCTTTCTAGCCTTTATATGCAATAATAAAAATGAAACAACAAATGCTCACTGCCTTACCTTTACAGTGAAAGTCATAGTCTCTCCAACTGTCTGTGGATCCTCCCACTCAAAGTTGACTTTACAGTTGCCAGGAAGCAGGTATTTCCCTGTGACATACTGGAGCAATGTGTGCTTTGCTTCAGGGGCCAACGCAGGCTGCGTCATAGCAGCCAGCGTTACCAACCCTGCCACACTGACAGACACGACCAGCATGCCTCCTGCAAACAGTATCAAAAGATTATGGCCTAAACGTCTGTTGAAAAAAAACAGAAAATAGCATAATCCATTTGATTTATCACAAACCACAACAGTACAACGCATACAAGCATTCATTTATGTAACAGACTTCATAATTGTATACAGGAACTCAATCACAATAATTTAAACAAATACATCTATTTTAAAAGTAGAAATGTTAATGACCACGTTGATTGGAATTTATAACAAAAGGTTAACACTGCTATTGATTGTACAGTCGAGTGCATTGAGTTCTGCTAATATAATGCGCAGTGGTTTATGTTGTTAAGGAAATACCAAACCGCTTCTGCCATGCCCAGTCTCCACCCCTTACCTGGTTCTAGCAATCCTATGTTTGACTTACTACGCCCTTTCCCTTCTCCTCTAAGCCTGAAACCGACTTGTATTCATAAATTAAGTTTAAGTGCTGACTTTTGACATCAAACCAATACGAGACGGACTCACTAGGGATGGATTTTTTTCGGGCATAAAAATCCTTTGCATGGTTTCCTTCGGAAGGGAAGCAAAGCCGATGGTCCCGTATCGTAGATTTACGACACCTAAAAGAACTCAAGCCTGATAAAGAGGCCAGTACAGAACGTGACGCTAAGGACCACAGTAGTTAAAGAGCGCCCATAAATAAAACTCAATTTAATTTGTACTCATCCCCTCTTGCCACTCACCTAGGTCTGATCTTTGTTTATAGGCTAATATGTGTGTGTCGGACTGGAATTCAAAACAATAACAGATTGACTCACCCATGGATGGTGTGGAACACAGATGATAAGGAGTTTCTACCAACATTAAATAAGGAAAACACTAAAGAAAACCAAGAGCATCGGCATATTTATATGCACTGGACTGTACACACTGTATGTATTCAATGATTATTTCCTAAATGATTTCAAAGAACAATTAATGTGGATCCCAAACTTAAAAAAAATAATTAATAAGAAAATTGTATAGTGTAACAGAATTATTTTAAAAATAATTATTTTGGAAAGGTAGAGCCAGATGACTGAAAAATTCAATGCCATCGCCGGGATTTGAACCACGGATCCTCCGGATTCCGTCCGGTTGCTCTAATCACTGAGCGACCATGGTAATATGCTGGTGCGACATTAAATTCCTAAACTGATTCATATTTTTACCGGTAAACCACAAGCAGATCTCAAATTGTATTGAGATGACATACCCCAATGGCGACTTACAATGCTGTAAGTGCGTTAAGTCGTACCGGCATGTTGCCATGGTCGGTCGGTGGTTAGGGAAACCGGACGGAAGCCGGGAGATCCGTGGTTCAAAGCCTGGCGACGGCATTGAATTTTTCAGTCGTCTGATTCTACCTTAATCCGAATTATATTGAAGTTATGAATATTCAGATTTTACTGATATTGAATTTGATTCCTATATACACTAATTTCATTAAAAATTATAACGATAACCATGAAACTTACATGAAGTGAGTTACCATGCTAATGTAGTTATGAGCGGACAATTCTTCAATGGTAATATTGTTATACCTAGTTTTTGCAGAAATTATGTTGTGCATCTTTATGAGAGACTTACCCCATGTCCAGGCGTCCTCGTGCTGTGTGGATTTGACAACAGCACTCCACAGCTCTCCTTTCAGCTGCGCTAAGTCATCCTTGGAGGTGGGCAGTGCCTGTCGAGCAGCAGCCCATGTCACGAAATCCTTACCCAGTAGGGAGCGCGCCCTCGAGTCTTCCAACCAGTAGACATCATCTAATGACGCTACATCCAGTCCTATTAACCTGCATCCAAATAAAACTTGGTTATTTTATTATGGAAAAATAATTTGTTATGAAACATCATGAAGAACAAAAACAATGTATCATTTCTTAATGCTTGGTTCTTCTGCAAGGATAATTTTTCACATCCAGATTTTCCATGACACTTCTTTACTGTAAATCGCATTAAAATACGCAAAAATAGTTGTAAAATCACCTACTGTTTCATCAATACACTTGTAAAAGGACAAATAATAATGCAAAATTACAAATTTAATTCTTTTAAATGGGAACCTACAATTAGGGCCAAATTAAATTGACCCTAAAATGGCCATTACAACGTCCTCCAAATAAAACACGAATAATGTCATTTACTTTCTCCCATAATATCAAGCAAGTTTTATTCAAGGTATTTGTATCTACAACGCTTAGGGCCGGTTTCCCAACAGATGCTAAATTTTAACACGATGTTAAACTGATTTAACACTGAAGTTAACACAAATTCTGTTTCATCAAACAATGTTAACTTTAACAATGTGTTAAACTCTGTGTTAAGTTAACATCGCGATACCCCTGTGTTAAGGTGTTTAACAAATGTTAGAAGCTGTTGATGCGAGTTTGCTACAATTGACATTTCTAATGTCATCCATAATAGAAGCGTAGTCATACGTCATAATACATTTGAAACCCTGCATAAGGAGGAATTTTTAAAGCAATGTAGACCGTCCAAGGGGTCATGAGCATGGTTTTATGAGAAATACGAGAGGTTAGAGTACTACCGACAGAAACATGCCTCTTTCTCCTAAGCTACAAATGTTAATTAGGTAGGTACTTAGATTTTATGCGACTAACATTTTTCATTTGCTTGGTGGATGATAATGTTGGTATTTCCAAAATTACCTTTTGTGGTTTATCCGAAAGGTTTCCAAAGGAATTGCTTCAAGAATCAAACACTATTTTTTCAGGTCTACTTGGTTAATCAGCGATTACACACGTTCGTCCACTTTAGTTTCAATGCAGTGTTCACCACCAGTTTTAAACGGTCTTACACGCTCTTTGCACCTAATATTTCTGGTGCTGCACTTTATGTTAGCATAAAATTGCTGCAATTGCTTGCTGGTCTTAAGAAAACGCGCTCATTCCAATTAAATTACTCGCGAATTTTGTCCCAGGCTGCAATTTTATCCTCTAATGTAAGACCGTCAGATTTTTCGCAGTTGATAATGCGTCTATACTTATTAGCCAGATGTTAATTAACGCGTTTCAAACGGTGAAACATTTCAGTTTCTAACCTCAAACAATCGGGAACATCACATGACAATTACCATGAATGTAAATAGTTGTCTGGTAGTGACAAAGAGGGCGCAGTGAAACGTAGACAAAAGTAGTTCGGACAAGGTTTTCTCGAAAGCTAGCGTTCGTAGTTGTCTTTGACGTTAACATTAACAATTTGCTGTAAAAGCTTGATGAAACGCAAAAGTTTTAACCTTATGCTAAACTTTGAACACAATGTTAACAAACAAGATGTTGGAGTATTTTTAACATCGGTTGGTGAAACCGGCCCTTAGTTTTGTAAATATTGTACAGTCTCAACTTAAATGGTTTACCCTGTATAAACTATAACACTAAGGGCCGGTTTCACCAACCAATATCAAAAATTCTCTAACATCTTGTTTGTTAACACGATGTTCAAAGTTTAACATAAGGTTAAAACTTTTCGCTTCATCAAGCTTTTACAGCAAATTGTTAGCTAACATATTGTTAACGTCAAGGAGAACTACGAACGCTAGCTTTCGAGAAGCCGGTGGCCGAAGTACACTGCTTCTGAACGTGCTCCGATGCACTTTTGTCTACGTTTCGCTGCGCTCTGTCAGTAGCAGACAACTATTTACATTCATGGCAATTGTCATGTGATGTTCCCGATTGTTTGAGGTTAGAATCGCGATGTCACCGAAATAAATGTTTCACAGTTTGAAACGCGTTAATTAACATCTGGTTAATAAGTATAGACGTATTATCAATTGTGAAAGATTACGGCTTTACATTAAAGGATAAAATTGCAGCCTGGGACAAAATTTGCGAGTAATTTAATTGGAATGAGCGCGTTTTTCTTAAGACCAGTAAGCAACTGCGGCAATTTTATGCTAACATGAAGTGCAGCACCAGAAACGTTAGGTGCAAAGAACGTGTAAGACGGTTTAGAACTGGTGGTGGACACTGCATTGAAACTAAAGTGGACGAAAATGTGTTATCGCTGACTAATCAAACAGACCCCAGATAAAATGATGTTTGATTCTTGAAGCAATTCCTTTGGAAACCTTCCGGATAAACCACAAACGGTACCTTGGAAATACCAACATTATCACCCACCAAGAAAATTAAAAATGTTAGTAGCATAAAATCTAAGTACCTATTTAATACTTGTAGCTTAGGAGAAAGAGGCATGCTTCTGTTGGTAGTATTCTAACCTCTCGTATTTCCCATAAAACCATGCTCATGACCCCTAGAACAGTCTGTATTGCTTTAAAAATTCCTACTTTTGCAGGGTTTCAAATTTATTATGAGGTACGACTACTCTTCTATTAGGAATGGTATAAAAATGCGAATTGTAACAAACTCGCATCAACAACTTAGTTTGTGGTAGCCATTTTCCAACTTCTAACATTTGTTGAACGCCTTAACACAGGGGTATCGCGAAGTTAACTTAACACCGGTTTTAACACATTGTTTGATGAACCAGAATTTGTGCTAACTTCAGCGTTAAATCAGCTTAACATTGTGTTAAAATTTAGCATCTGTTGGTGAAACCGACCCTTAATTGTAGTTAGTCCAAGCGTAAGTCGGATCAATCTTCTGTCTGGTGGTGCGGGTGGAATGCACAGCTATCGGAGAAGAAGGCTGTGATGATAATTGCACGTATGGTGTAACCATTTATAGATTGTTATTGCAGATAAACCAGGCAGCTCCTGTTATTAAACTCAAATAACGTTTTTGTAATCATTGAATCCTGTACATCTGTGTAAATGAGGCAGATCCCCATACTGAGAGTCTTACTGCCGTATTGGTCTGATGAAGGAAATATCGATGAGCTTTTTATATCTTAATGCCAGTGTCGATTTCCCAAATATCACGCATTTCAATTGTGCAAATGTCTGATAGTTTGTAATACATGGAAGATATAACTGTCCAATGTAAGTTTCGTATCAAGAAAAAGGTCGAGATATCTCGTTGAATCCGATGCGGTTATTGGCATTGTTCCAATGGTAACAGGACGATGATCAGCTAGGCGCCGCTTGTAAGTGAATTTAATACGTTTGGATTCGTGAGGATTCATGTTCACACGCAAATTTTTGCACCATTGATGAACACTATCGAAGGAGATTTGGAGCTGGGTTGCTACAGATCCACAAGTTCTTCACTAATAACTGACACATTGTCAACGAAGTATGCAATATTTAAGTTATTTTGTTGCGGGAAATCAGAGGTATAAAAGAGATACAAAACTGGTACTACAAGGAGAGCCAAAAAACTACTACGAACCGGCAGTGCAGTGTTTTTCTGTCCGCGTCCTCGACGCTGTTTGCATCTGCCACTATCATAGTAAGGCGCGGCTGAAACCATACAAAATTTTTAAAACTACTTTTAAAGGTTTTACTTACCAACTTTATGCAAGGAAATACTGAAACTGGCTACCGTCGTTGTCCATACGTTTTTGGCACCTCTTTAGAACTATCCAGCACTCGCAGTAGTTCACGTTGAGAAGTGCTGGCAATTTCCTGGTCGATATTTTTTTTAATTCTTCCAGGATATATGAGTTTGTCTTGTACACTTTGTTTTAAGTTACCCCAGAGATAGAAATCGCAGTGGTTAGGTCGGGGGACCGAGAGGGTCACAAATCTCTACTAATAATTCTGTCCTCAAACACACTTTCAATTGTTCTCATCGAAATATTGGCCATGTGAGCTGTAGCACAGTCTTGTTGAAAAAAGTCAAAATCACGCTCCCTGTCTGTTAATTCCATAAAAAACAGGGGGCAAATTTTTCGAGTCAACTATTGACTCGAAAAAAAATTGGCTCTCTAACTCTTTCGCCGTCTTTTAGATTTCTTAGCCTGAACACTTCCTGTGCCCTGAAATTTATTGTAAAGTTCATGAATTGTTGTACGGCCTGGAACTTTTACACCTGGAATTCTTTCTGCAAATTTTACCTTCACTTTGCGAGCTGACTGAGTTAACACATACGAATCATAAATGAATACACGCTGTGCAGTAGAAAATTATTAGTAGAGAATTATTAGACAGACAGAATTATTAGTAGAGATTTGTGGCCCCCTCGGTCCCCCGACCTAATCCCCTGCGATTTCTATCTCTGGGATAACTTAAAACAAAGTGTAGAAGACAAACCCACACACTCTGGAAGAATTAAAACAAAATATCCGCCAGGAAATGGTCAGCATTTCTCAACGTGAACTACGGCGAGTGATGGATAGTTTCCTAAAGAGGTGCCAAAAATGTATGGACAATTTGAAGAATAAATATGAAAAATTGTAGTGGCTAGAGAAAGTGTGTTACTGTAACCCATCAGGTATTTATATGTCGTAAATGACTATCACACACTCGTGATGCAATTCCTTTATTGTTTGACAAAACCGTGCATGTCCGTTTGAATTTTTGTTTATAATTTAGTGGAAGTGTCTGAAAGGTTTGCAGTTTATCCTGAAGACAGGTCAGAAATGTTAACTCTTATTATGACACAGTTACACTTATGGAAAGTGAAACGTTTCGACTGTGGTGCACTAAGCTATAAAAGCAATAAGAACCTACTTCCTAAACTTGCCAGTTTCTTTTTGTAGCAACATTTAAACGCTAGCGAACTCTTTTTTGCCTCTCCAAGCATTTGGTTACGAGCATGACGTAATCTTTTGGTGAAAATGGAATGGATACACGATTTATGAGCAGAATGTACTTGCTAGTTATACGCAAAAGCAGAACGGAGCTCCTGTATCGTTTTTACAACTGCATGAACTGAAGTTTTGCGCGCTACTTGTTAAAAAGTAGAGCCACGTCAGGGATTTGCATCATCGCATCGCATCGCGTAGCTCCGAAGAAAAAGAAGCATTCGCCGTCTTTACTTCCATTCTGAAGATAAAAGATATCGGCAATTGGCAGAGAACTTTGTGTTGCCTTTACATCAGTAAAGACAGTCACTACGAAGCACAAAGGGATTGGTACAGTGGAAAATAGAAGCAGAGAGCGCCGAAGAGCAATCAGTCTCACATAAAAAAGAGTTATCTTTTCGCGTTGGGAATCGAAAAACGCATTGAGGATTCTGAAGATAAATTGAAGGGAGTTAATGGTCCTAGCAGTCGTCTTATACAGTGTGTCATAATGGTGTCTAAAATCCTGGGATTTGCATTATATGCTTTAGTTTTTATACAGGGTAATTATGAAGTACTGACATTTATTTCTTTAATTGCCTCAAAACGAGTTATGGTAGCGACAATTTATTATACCTGAAATGCAGAGGAATTTTGGGAGATTATTTACCTCTATAGCAAATGTTGAAAATATCCTCCATCCTGCATAACTCAACGCGTCGTTCCATGTTACTGGCCACTCGTTGGAGGACTCTATTGTCAATAGCTTGAAACCCCTGCGTAATGTTGTGCTTCAGATCGTCCAATGTCTGGGGACGTGTGACATAAACCCTGTATTTTAAGTAACCCCATAGAAAGAAGTCCGGCGATGTCAAATCCGGAGATCTCGGTGACCACAGGTTCTTGGAAATTTTCTGGTCGTCAAAGAAACTTGCAATTAGAGCCATGGATTCATTTGATGTATGACATGTAGCACCGTCCTGCTGAAAATATCCTTGACTCAGCTCTACATCGTTTAGTTGCTCAGCAAACTCCATGAAAATCCATCGGTACTCTGCAGTGTTTACATTGTTTAAAAAAAAACTGGTCCCACTATTCTCTGTACGGATATTGCGCACCAAACTCCAATTTTAACCACGTGCATAGGTGTTTCATGAATAACATGTGGATTTCCGCTGGCCCAATAGCGTGAGTTATTTGAGTTTACATAGTCGGATAAATGGAACCATGCTTCATCTGTGAACTATGTGATGGACAATATGGCAGGATGTTGCACAATGAACGCCTGGAACCAACGATAATAATTCAGTCATCTATCCTTATCTGGTTCCTGTAACTGATGAACAACCGTAATCCTATACGGCTTTAGGCCTGCACTTTTCACAGCTCTCTGACACATTGAGTAGCTGTATCCTGTCTCCTGCGACAAACGTCTTAATGATTTTTTGGGTGACTGATCCAGTCATGCTCTTACGTCAACAACAACCGTGGGAAGCCTAGATGAACGAGTTTTGCCTTCTTCACTCACCAGAGATCCAGTTGTTTTCAATTTTTTACCAGTCCCAATATTGAGTTTCTTTGGGGAGGATTCCAAACACCACATTCTCTCTGGTATGCCCTTTGAGTAGCTGTAATTGAATTCCTAATTCAGTATTGCTTTACAAGGAAGAGTCGTTCATTTAATGTGTACTCAATTTTCATGTTGACTAGAACAAAATCTCAAAAACAATTGCCGACAATAAAACTAACAATTACGAATAAAACAAGAACATCTGCGCATCCAGTGACAATCGAAACTCCAGAACATTCTGGTTAATTTGGTGCTAAAATAGGGACACTGAGTGAACTTCGAACAGGATAATTAAAAAAAGAAATGTGTCAGTTCTTCATAAATCACCGTGTTCTATATTGGGTTGTTGGATATAATTTATAAAACTAACAAGTCTCTATCATTTCTTTAAACTATAAACTTGAATTTAATCAGTTTTTCTGGAATACCAGCCGAGTTAAAACAATTGTTTTCTTTTTGTTTCTCCTCCTCTTCCTCCTCTCTGTAAGAAGAAAAGCGTTCTGAAACTATTTCGAATAATTAAGGTTGGTTGTCAATAACGCGAGAACGGAAATGAGAACGGAAACCAGTACGGAATCAAGAACGGAAACGAAAACAGCATACAACATTTTGGTTCACAATACTCCGGGAACAAGAACGGAAATGCATATCGATGACCATAGCCATAGCAAAATGGAATGTCGATTTTGGGCATTGGAACGTCATTTGTTTGTAGCTGTCCAATAATATTTTTCCACCCGTATCCAGCTGTCTATATTATGCAGGTTACCCAACGTTCAAAATCGATAGAATAATCATTTTCTAAATGCACATCCAACAGTATTTCCGATTCCTCTAGCCGTACCAAGCTTCATTCCTTATGACGTACATAATAGTTATTTGTTAATTTTTTTATGGCTTTTTGCTATTCTTTGTAGTTTAGGCTATTTTTGAGCCAATTTTGAGTTGCGTATAATCAAACTACAGATGAGGCTTTCGCTAAAAGCAATACTCAGTGAATCTGAGGAAGTCAGGACGTACATTTGCTGTAATTTCTTCCGATTTAATTTTCCAAGCTTGAGGACCAGAGTGCTCTAGCAGTTGTTTCATATGAGGCCGCCCTAGAAAATTCCTGCAATGAAGAGTCTAATAGGTGTAGGTTACTCAACGAAGGAAGGGATGAAATGAAGGAACCACAGGAGGCTACAGGCCGCAGGCAGACAGGCTACAGAGACGCGCGGAAGTCCCTAAGAGTTCCTGGCTCGAAGACCCGTCCCACTGCTGAAGCTGCATAGAGGGCGATGAACGACCCACCAATCAAGCAACCCTCTCGTATCCACGGGGAGTACTCTTTCCATTGAACATGTATCCACGCCATATGTCCGGCACCGCCATACGCAACGAAACCTATAACCACACCTGAAAGATCAGAAGGAAACGCAGAGAAATGATGAAAAGGAAATTGTAGTAGAGAAGAAACCACCCAGCATTCGCCTGCCAACACCGGGAAACCACGAAAAACCCATGGGTCAGTGAGCGGTCGCCGGGGATCGGGACCGAACCCGGGATCTTCCGAATGCGAGTCGCACACGTTACTGCGACGCCACCTCGCTCGGTAATGAAGAGTCTAATATGCCGTCCACGGTAACAGAATGAGACAGTTGTGAACGCTAACATTATAATAAATGTATTTTAACTTTGACGTTCTCGTTCTAGTTTCCGTTCTCGGTTATTGTGAACCAGTCTTTATCGTGCTTCGACACCTTCTTCAAGTTCTGGCGACTTACTTAGGAGTTCTTACTTTCTTGCAGGATGGACTCTGCTGAGTTTCTCTGTCGAATCAGCGGTAATACTGAACTGAAACGCGCAGCTTCTTTGATTTAAGCAAAACAAGTTGGTGTAGCTAACAATATTGCTGGAGCTACACACCAAACAATACCGGGGTACACGATCTGGTGCCATGTTTTCCTTTGGGAAAATTGCTTGACTCGTCCCTTTAGTGCAGGCTGGTGCTATAACTTGGGATCCAGCAACATGAACAACCACATGCCATATGTTGGCATCACAGTATTGACCAGGAGCCAGCTTAAGCTGTTTTCCGCTGCTCTCTAAGCTAGAAACTCAGCTGTGGTAACATTGGTCCTTTTCATTAACTTCGGCCCGGCAAGGAAATGTTATTCATCACTCTACCAATAACGCTTATGCTTCGGTTGTTAAATGAGCCGGTTATGGTACTCGTATATTGCGATGCAAGCGTGGTACGAGGGCGCTCCCAGAAGTACCCGACCTAACAAAGAAAACAAAAAAAAAATTGGGGAAAAACATCTTTATTTCCCTTTATTTCTCTACATTTCCCAGCGATATTCAATAGCTTCGATACCCTGTTTATAGTGAGAACCGTCGAGTTCTGCAAAATAGACATCAACTGCAAACTCCATCTCTTCATTGTTGGCAAATCTTTTACCACAAAGCCATTTCTTCAACTTTGGAAACAGAATGGGGCTAAGTCTGGCAAATAAGCTGCATGAGGAAGCAATTCGAACTTTAACTTTAACTCATTGATTATGGCCATGGCGATAATGGATGTGTGAACTGGGATGTGTGTCTTAATGAAACGGAACTTCCTTTTTCGCTAAATGCGGCCGTTTGTGCTTGATTTCATCATTCAAACGCTGCAATGATTTTTATAATACTCCCATTTATTGCTTTTCCTTTTTGAAGAAAATCAATGAAAATTATGCAAAAAAACTAACGCCATGACCTTGCCTGCAGATGGAACTGTCTTGCCTTCTTTAGAGCCGATTCTCCCCTTTCAATCCGCTGTTTTACTGTTCCTTCATCTCAAGTGTGAAGTGATGGATCCATGTTTCATCCATAGTTATGAATCCACGCAAAAGCTCGGTTTATTGCAGCGAAACATCGCCAAACATTCGACTGAAACATCCTCATGACGCTGCTTTTGTTCCACTGCGTGTAAACGCGGCACCCAACTTGCGCACAGTTTTCTCATGTCTAAATTTTCAGTCAGCATGCGATGTACAGCACTTTTTGAAATGCCTACGATGTCTGCTAGTTCGCGTACTTTCAGTCGACGGTCATACAATACCATTTTGTGCATTTTCTTCACAATTTCTGGCGTGGTCACCTCATTTGGTCGACCACTGCGATGTTCGTCTTGGCAGCTCGTACGACCTTGCTTAAACTCTGCCACTCCCCCAGATTAGAATCTAGCTCAGCTTTAATATTAGTTGAACTAAGACCTTTCAAACGAAAGTATTGTATCACAAAACGATGACCAGTTTTATCCATGTTTACAAATTCGCTGAGAGAGTTCACTATTAATGGCTGCCAAACAATTACTAAACAACGTAGCGTTGTCAAACATCATACTTAAGCTTTATAAGGGTGGTACCTTCTACCACAGTCATTTGTTTGAAACAACAACCGCTATATATACGCCAGGTTGGCTACTTCTGGGACTGCCCTCGTACAGGGGTTTTCCTTCACACAATGGCCACCACACGGTTTCTCGTGCGCCGACCGCTGGAGCGCGGATTCCCGCCGAACAGTTAATATTTACGTTACCGCTCACGTTCTCACATTTACAGTTGAGTAACAGTGATAATAAGTACAGCCTTATTATAAGAGATGTTGGAAATGTCCTTTTAAAACATATTGTGTCCACATATTTTTTACATCTTGTCAGGAAATTTTCATCCCCAGTCGAGATTTCAATATCCGAAATTGAATTTCTTTTAGTTCTTATAATGTATGGGGTTTATTGCATACACCTTATTTTTCATGTGATAACCAGAGTCTGGTAAATTTCTGTAATTCATTTTGCGAAATGACAGAGTAACTCACGCACTGATGAAGCATGACTGAGTTTATATGGCTATATTTCTTCGCAAACTAACACATATTAGAGCACAGTAAATGCATACAGAATAACGGGATCTATATTACTTTCTCTACTACGTATAGTAAGTAGGGGAAGTATTCCATTCCAACCTAAAATTCGATATACCGAGATTTCACCGGAAGTATACGTTTTGAGGCCCCTGAATAAAAAAAAGCAATTTTCGAAAAAAGGTCCGTGTGTGTGTCTGTGAAGAGTATAACTCAAAAATGAAAAGTCGGATAAATACCAAACTTGGTATTTAAGTTCAGTAACTTTCAAAGATACAGGAAGATTTTCAAGAAACCCCCCGACCCCAGACTACCCTTTACATGGAACATTTTTAGAAAATTTTGATTTTCTCAAAAATGGCACTAAGAATTTGATTAAAATATCATATATTTAAGATATTTTCATGACAAATAAAATGTGTATCTTGAATTTTATAGGTTTGTCCCGAAAAGTACTCTTCTTTCTGGAATGGCTTTTGCATAACTGGTAAACCGTAAGATAGACAACATTTTTCTACACAAAAAATGTAGAGCTCGTTAAAACAAACAATTTATGTCATGTACATTTTTTACTTTCTCTACTACGTATAGTAAGTAGGGGAAGTATTGTATTCCACCCAAAAATTCGATACAGAGATTTCACCGGAAATACATGTTTTGAGACCCCTGAATCCAAAAAAAACATTTTTGGAAACATGCCCGTGTGTGTGTGTGTCTGTGAACAGCATTAACTCAGAAACGAACAGTCGGATAAACACCAAACTTGGTATTTAGGTTCAGTATCTTCCAGAGATGCGACACGAAGGTTTTCAAGAAAATCCCCCCAGACTACCCTTTACATGGACCATTTTTTGAAAATTTTAATTTTCTCAAAATGGCTCTAATGATTTTGATTAAAATATCATATGTTTAAGATATTGTCATGAGAAATGAAATGTATATCTCGAATTTTCTGGGAATGTCTCCAAAAGTATTCTTCATTGTGAACGACTTTTGCATAACTGGTAAGCCATAAGAGATAGACAAAATTTTACTACACAAAAAATGTAGATCGCGTTAAAATACACAATTTATGTCATATACATTTCTTTTGTTGAGTGAACCGTTTGCGAGATATTGCTTGTTATTCCCTTAAATTTTCCAATACTTATACTTCTTCTCAAATACGTTATTCATTTTTTTATGTCCTGGACATGCAAAGAGAATGGAATGCACCACATAGCAACCAGCATTAAAATATTTGACTATCGCTTAAAACCTACCATATTCCCCTTGCATCTACATAAAAATTACCAATAAGATTAACATATCGATATCTCGATTAACATAAAGCATATCGAGAATAAACGTTTGTAAAAATAGTTTGTACAAGAGTAGAGAAAGTCATGTGAATGTAACACATCAGATTTTTTTATAAGTGAATCATTTCCGAGATATTCCTTGTTATTTTTTTGAATTTTCCAATACTTACATTTTTCTCAAATGGGAATTCGTTATTCGTTTTCTATGTCCTGGACTTACAAAGAGAATGGAATGCTCCACATAGCAACCAGCTCTTAAAAGATTTGACTATCGCTTAAAGCCTACCAATTCCCCTTGCACCTACAAGAAAATAAGCAATAAGATAGTTTCTGCAAATGTTTATCTCGATTAACGTGAAGTAGGTGGGGAATAAGCGTTTGTAAAAATAGTTTGTACAAGAGTAGAGAAAGTCATGTGAGTGTAACGCATCAGATTTTTTTAAATAGCTGACAACCTTGAATGTCTTGATTTTTCTAACAAGACTTTACTAACGCGCTTACAGCTCATGAATCATTAAATTTAATTCAGGAATTTTTTGAAGATTGGATAATTGGTAGAGAAATAAGGCCCTCACATCCCCTGATTTAAGTGTATGAGATTTTTATGTATGGGGAAACTTGAAAAATAAGGTGTGTGCAACAAACCCCATACATTGGAACTACTAAAAGAAAACATCAGGCAACAAATTACTCAAGTTCGGATATTGAACTCCCCAGGGTGAATGAAAATTTCCTGAGAAGATGCCAGAAATATGCGGATAGAGGACAACCTTCCCAACGTCTCTTTATGTGCTTGTTAACACTGTAATTCTAACTAAACATGAGAACGTGAGGCGGTTGCGGTGATATTATAACTTTTTGGCGGAAGTTCAAGCTGTAGCGGCCGGCGCGCTGGTAGCCGTGCGATGGCCAAAGTGTGAAGGAAAAGCACTGTATTTTTTCGGGGATAGTGAATAATACAAATGGCGTTTACGCGAACATAAAATTAACTACTACCAGTGTTGTACACGGTGGTTCCAACAGCTACGTCACCAACATTAACCTTGGTGGCAAAGTGACGGTCAATTATCCAAGCCTGGTTGTTGACCTTAAACAGTCAATAACTAGCAGGCCATACTTGTACGAACTAAATCGTAAGTAAATATTACAAAATAAAAATAGGAAAGGAAGTAAAGATCCAAGTAATATTGAAATGGTAAAATTCTACTATCAAATATGATTATATTGCATGTTTGCAATAATAAATATATCAGAAGTTAGAGTATTTAAAACCGAAAGAAGTAGTTCTGCAGTAATGTGTAAGGTTCGCACTCGGGAAGTCTCTGACTCGATTTCCGCCGATCGCCCATTCTAACCTTGGTTTTTCCTGGTCGGCAAACGAATGCTGGGGTGATTCCACAACTAACAAGATTTCCTTTCATTCCGTTTCCATTTCAATTTTCAGATATGCTTCTAGGTTTCGTGGGGTATGGCAGTGCCGGATAGATGGAAAGGAAAGGGTATTCCTGCTGCTTGGCTGACGAGTCATTCATCGCTCTCCGGACAGCTCCAGTAATGGGACGGGTCTTCGAGCCAGGAACTGTTAGGGACTTACGCGCGTCTCTGTTTGCCTGCCTGCGGCCTGCAGCCTCCTGTGGTTCCTTCACTTTATCCCTTCCTCCTAGAGGGTGGTAGCCGCAATATGTCTCACGTAGGTAGCAGTGCGCAAAATGCTCCCCCTCGTTGTATATCCTAGAGTATTTAATATAGCTCATGCACATACGTGCAGTAAACTAGACAAGACACGCAGGTAGGTGAGGTTACCAGGACTGAATGCAGGTCATTCAAATACATAAAAAACACTATCGTCAAAAATAGTATATTATGCAACAAGACTGTAATGGTAGTAATTAAGATACGAGTATGTTTATGAAACGAGCGGTAGTGAGTTTCATAATTTCCATACGAGCGTCTTAATTACCATTATAGTCAAGTTGCACACCACTAATTTCAAAACTTAAAGATTTTACAAAAAGATCTTACTTTGTTAATTGTGTGTAACTAAATGCTATTGAGTCAATGCCGTATTTATTGCTGTTTTTGCAGGTAACGTGAAAGCAATACGCTGAAGCAAAGGAAATGAACTCAATTTATTAGAATTTTAAAATTACAATAAAAAGAATTTATTGTATTTTAAATGCACATACTCCATTGTTTATTTGGGGAATGGATCTCAGTAGATTATTGCTTTGAAGTTATTAAAAGGCATGGGCGATAGGGGAGCCGCGCGCGCCGCCGAGTAAGATCATAACAAGTCGCTGAAGTATTATGGATGCCACAACACTTCATTTACGTCACATATAATCAACGTATTATAGTCTGGTCGACCAAAAAGTAATTTTTGTGGCAGTGTTGTTCCAACTTTCAACGGTTCAAGTTTAATACAAGGAATGTCAGTGTCCTACAAGAGAGCTTTTAAATGTCAAGCGGCCCGTTACTTGTTGCTTAAAGTGTACGAATTAGGTACAACACGCAATCCCTTCATCCGTCAAACGTTTTCCTAATCACTGGTTTCACTCCTCTTACCTCACCAGGCTTACTCTTCTCAGCGAGTTTCTTTCCTGCGCTGCATCAAGAGAGACGTGTTCTCTGACACTAAAGAGCAGTGTGTTAACTGACATTGTTTTGTGGCCTGTTATAAATGGATCTGAACATGTGGAACAGAATTACCTCAAGTAAGGCTAATTTGGCGTAGTTTTTACTTTTTCTACGACGTACCTAGTAGGTATTGTATTCCACCCAAAAATTCGATATCAAATTTCACCGAAAATACACGTTTTAAGGCCCAGAATCTAAAAAAATTCATGTTTTGAAAAACATTCTTGCGCCAGCGGGATGCGCCTATGTGTACGACATAACTGAAGAAACGAAAAGTCGAATAGGGTATACAACGGAAGGGGACACCTCGTCCCTGAGACCTACAGAGATTCTATTGCGGCTACCATCCCCCAGGAGGAAGAGATGAATTGAAGGAATCGCAGGCTACATGCCACAGAGACACGCGAAGTCCCATCCGTCTGGCACCGCCTCACGCCACGAAACCTAGAAGCACACCTGAAACATGAATGAAAGAGAAATGAGGGAAAGAAGAGAAACCATACCAGCATTCGCCTACCGATCAGGGAAAACCACGAAAAACCCATGGTCAAAGCGGGTATCGACAGGAATCGAAGCGAATCTCGCACGTTACTCGCTCGATAGAAATCGGATAAATACCAAAATTGGTAGTTAAGTTCAGTACCTTAAAAGGAGCGAGGCTAAGACTTTTAAGAAAATTCCCCACCACAAAACTAACCTTTATATGGAAATATTTTTCGAAATTGTTGTTTTGCTCAAAAATTACTAACAATTTTGATTAAAATACCATATATGTATATTTGCACAATAAAATGTATATTTTGAATTTTTCGGGAATAGCCTGTGAAGACCTCTTCATTCGAGAGGAATTTTGTATAACGGGTAAACTATACGAAGATATACGAAAATGCCCTACACCAAAAATGTAGATATCTTTAAAACCCACAATTTATTTGAAATAGATATTTTTGTGGTATCAGCTGTTTCCGAGATATCCGTTATTATTAGTTTGAATTTTTCAAAACTTTGCTTTTTCAGTGCTGTAGCTATTTAGTTATTTCTCGCTATGTCATGGAGAGAGTATGAAATTTCGAGGGCAGTATACAGCTACCAGTTTTTAAACATTTGACTATCGCTATTCCCTTTATATCTATAATGATACGTGTACTAATGCTACTAATTATGCAGACATTTTTTCTCAATTAACTTGAAATAGAAGAATAATCTTTTCCCAAAAATAGTTTGTATTACTATATAAAAATAAGCATGCTGGGAAAGAAAGTGATGTGAATGGAACATATCAGATGTTTTGTATTCAACTACCTCTTTAAACCTAATAACCTACATTTATTCGCATGTTAATTTTGGAAGGAAAAGAAAACAAAATCTGATGTATCACATTCACAAACTTTGCTTACCCTGTATGTTTATTAGTGGGCACACAAACTATTCTTATGAAGGTTTATTTTCTACTTCATTTTAATCCAAATAAACCTTTCCAGAAATAGCTACATTAAACATACAAAGGGAACAGCGATAGTTAAATGATTAAGAACTGGATGCGATATACTGGCCTTAAAATTCCATACCGTTTCCATGAAATCCGAAAAAAACTATGTATCGACAAAGGACTGAAAACTTCCAACCATTAGTAACGAATATCTCGGAAATGGCTTATGCCACAAAAAAGTTACTTTAAATAAATTGTGTGTTTTAAAGATATCTACTTTTTCTGTGTAGTATGTTTTCGTCTATCGCTTGACGTTTACCTGTTGTACAAGATTCTACAAAATTACTTCCGAATTAACAGAATTTCACAGGCTACTTCCAGAAAATTCAATATATGTATTTTATTTGTCAAGAAAATATCTTTAATTTATGATATTTTAATCAAAATTGTTAGAACCATTTCTGAGAAAATAAACAATTTCGGAAAATGTTTTCCATGAAAAGGGTAGTTTGGGATGGGAGATTTTCTTTAAAATCTTTGTGTCTCACCTTTGGAAGATACTCAGTTTAGTATTCATCCGACTTTTCGTTTTTTGAGTTACGCTGTTCACAAACACATACACATATACACGAACCCTTTACTAAAATGCTTTATTTTGGATTCTGAGGGTCTCAAAACATGTATTTCCACTTAAATATCGATATAGAATTTTTGGGTGGAATGCCATAATTTCTCTACCTACTATAAAAAAGTAAAAATATGACAATACTTATTCCCATGGTGATGAAAATCACAGGTTAATGCGTCTAAAACATGGAAAATTGTGCCAATCTGAACATATCTACAGGGAGAGATGAGGCACGCAAAAATCGGAATAAGTTTTCAAAACAGTTTCGATAAACCATGGGTTCCTAATGAGGCTTATTTTGCAAATTTAAAATACCCCTAATTAGAATAAAATTACCCTCATACACCATAGTTAAAGTATAGGAATGATTGCAAGTCAGGATAGGTATAGGTGATTCAACGGAGGGGGACATCTCGCGCGCTGCGGCCTGCACAGATCTACTACGGCTACCACTCCGAGAGATGAAGTGAAGGAACCACAGGAGGCTACAGGCCACAGAGACGCGCGGAAGTCCCAACATTTCCAAGTTCGAAAACCCGTCTCACTGCTGGAGTCGCTTATGCAGGGTTATTTATGAAGAACTGACACATTTATTTATTTATAATTGTTTCAAAACGAGTTATGCTAGCGACAACTTATTATACCTGAAATGCAGAGGAATTTTGGGAGATTATTTACCTCTATAGCAGATGTTGAAAATGTCCTCCATCCTGCATAAGGCACAACTCAACACGCCGTTCCATGTTACTGACAACTCGTTGGAGAACTCTGTTCTCAATAACTTGAATCTCCTGTGTAATGTTGTGCTTCAGATCGTCCAATGTCTGGGGACGTGTGGCATAAACCCTGTCTTTTAAGTAACCCAATAGAAAGAAGTCCGGCGATATCAACTCCGGAGATCTCGGTGGCCACAAATGCTTGGAAATTATCCGGTCGTCAAAGAAACTTGCAATTAGTGCCATGGGTTTATTTGATGTATGGCATGTAGCGCCGTCCTGCTGAAAATATCCTCGACTCAGCTCTACATCATCTAGTTGCTCAGCAAACTCCATGAAAATCCGTCGGTACTCTGTAGTGTTCACATTGTTTAAAAAAAGATTTGTTCCACTATTCTCTGTGCGGATATTGCACACCAAACTCCGATTTTAACCGGGTGCATATGTGAGTTCACATAACCGGATAAATGGAACCATGCTTCATCTGTGATGGACAATATGACAGGATTTTGCACAATGAACGCCTGAAACCAACGACAATAATTCTGTCCTTATCTGGCTCCTGTAACTGTTAAACAACCCTAATCCTATATGGCTTTGGGCCTGCACTCTTCACAGCTCTCTGACACATTGAGTAGCTGTACGCTGTCTCCTGTGACATACGTCTTAATGATTTTTTGGGTGACTGATCCAACAACCGTGGGAAGCCTAGATGAACGAGTTTTGCCTTTTTCACTTATCAGAGATCCAGCTGTTTCCAATTTGTTTACCAGTCCCAATATAGTGTTTCTTTGGGGAGGATTCCGAACACCAAATTCTCTCTGGTATGCCCTTTGAGTAGCTGTAATTGAATTCGTAATCCAGTATTGCTTTACAAGGAAGAGTCGTTCCTTTAATGTGTACTCCACTTTCATGTTGACTAGAACACCTCAAAAATAGTTGCCGACAATAAAGCTAACAATAACAAATAAAATATAAACATCTGCGCATCTAGTGACAGGCAATCGAAATTCCAAAGCATTCTGCTTAATTTGGTGCTAAAATTGGGGCGTTGAGTGAATTTCGAACAGAATAATTAAAGAAAGAAATGTGCCAGTTCTTCATAAATCATCCTGTAGAAGACGATGAACAACCCATCAACCAAGCAGCTCTCTGGTGTCCACGGGGAGTACAATTTCCATTGAGCACGCATCCGCGCCATCTATTCGGCACCGTTATACTCCACGAAATCTAAGAGCACACCTGAAAGATGAGAGGGAAACCGAAGGAAAGAGGAATGATGGAAAGGAAATCATGTTAGAGAAGAAACCACCCGGCATTTGCCTGCCGACCCGGGGAAACCACGAAAAACCCATGGGTGAGAGTGGTCGTTTGCTGGGGATCGAACCCGGGACCTCGAGTCACACACGTTACCGCGGTGTCACCTCACTCGTTACTCAGGATACCAGCCATTAAAACCTCAGCATTCAACTCTATAAAAATGACAAGCATACAAGGAAGAACTACGACAAACAAGTGTCTTGGCCGCACTGTATATTCTTCTCTAGTGAACGTAACCATTCCTGATTCTAGAAGCCTCTTCTTGAAATCAATAATCGCGTGGAATACTATACAAGGGAATAAAATCGGTATAGGTCAAAGTGCTGTTGAAGTAATGTTCCTTCAGGGGGCGTGCGCTGGGGGCATGATCTTGTTGAAACCTCTCCCTCCTGAATCGTACGTTTCTATTCCGATGTAATACTCTGAGATCTAGCATAAAAGCTCTCCTGCACATTTTCATAGCATTATCGAAAGTGGTGTTCCAAGCCCTCGATGATACTAGGGCCTCTGCTTATCACCACGTAAAATGATTGTTCTCTCCACGTTTAATCCTATGTAAACTCGTGACCACCTACCAGCGGTAGCTATGATACTTGGGTTTATCTTTATTTCTTTCTTATTACTTTCTCTACTACGCTTAGCAAGTAGAAGTATTGCTTTCCACCCAAAAATTCGATACCGAAATTTCACCGGAAATACATGTTTTGAGGCTTCCTGAATAAAAAAAAGCATTTTTAGAAAAAGCTCCGTCTCTGTGTTTGTGAACAGTGCAGCTCAAAAACGAAAAGTTGAATAAATACCAATATTTAGGCTCAGCATCTTTCAAAGATGCGATACGAAGATTTTCAGACAATTTCCCTCACCCCAGACTACCCTTAAATGGAATAATTATCGAAAAAGTTTGATTAAAATAACAAATATTTAATATATTTTCATGACAAATAAAATTGAATCTTGAATTTTCTGGGAATGTCCCCAAAAGTCCTCTTCATTCTGAATGGCTTTTCCATAACTGGTAAACAGTAAGACATAGACAACATTTTACTACACAAAAAATGTATATCTCGTTAAAAACAACAATTTTGCACTCTTTTGTCGAGTGAACCATTTTCGAGATATTCCTTATTATTTGTTTCCATTTTCCAATATTTATACTTTTTCTCAAATGGCCTGGACATGCAAAGAGAATGGAATGCTCCACATAGCAACCAGCTCTTAAAAGATTTGACTGTCGCTTAAAGCCTACCACATTCTCCTTGCACCTACAAGAAAATTAGCAATAAGATAGTTTCTGCGAATGTTTATCTCGATTAACATGAAATAGATAATTATAAGTATTTGTAAAAGTAGTTTGTACAAGAGTAGAGAAAGTCATGTGAGTGCAACACATCAGATCTTTCTTACTTTCTCTACCGCGTACTCTATCTTGCATAAGTGGCCCATTCCCCTAAATCTCCATGTTATTTTTCCTTCCGTAAGATTTGCAATGTCAGGTAATCATCTTTTGACTCCACCCAGCAGGTATCAGTTCTCTATGTGACTGGCCCGAAAAACACTTCAGGAACATACATACTAACCAATGAACGATGTTTATAATCTATATGGCATGAAAGAGTGGTTCGGATACCAACTCTATGAAAGAGTTTCGTTCGATTGGCACACAAGGAAAGGTTAAACTAATTACACATAATTCGGCCTTCGAGAGGAAGGGATGCAGAATTACTTGCATGTGTGGTTAAACTGAACAGCTACGACATTTACCTATAAGAAAGCTTTCCATCGCGACATGGAGACGAAGGTTAAGTTTTTGCTGCTACTAAACGGCAATAAGAAAACAGTAATGTAGCATGAGAATACAGTTTAAGTTGTAATGTTACCCTTCGGCAGTTCGGTTATGCTCTGGGGGAGGTAAAGTACCCTATCAATCCAGTGGCTAGAAGTATATTCGAAAAACAGAGGTGTTTACGCTGTAGAAGGTGGGGCTAGATATTGTCAGTACCAACATTAACAGCTCCTTTCCATTATGGGTCACATTTTATGCACGCTCGTATACCTAGTAGGCATAGAAAGCATTGTATTCCACCCAAAAATTCTATAAAATTTCACCGTAAATGCAAGTTTCGAGGCCCTTGAATAAAAAATGGCATTTTAGGAAAAGGGCAGCATCTGGGGTATGTATGTGAAGCGAATAACTAAAAAACGAAATGTTGGATGAACACCAAAACTTGGTATTTAAGTTTATTACCTTTCAACGATGCGACAAGAAGATTTTTCAAGAAAATACTCCAACTCCCTACCCTTTTATATGGGAAAAAATTTCGATATCTTTGATTTTTTCAAAGATGGCTCTAACGATTTTGATTAAAATGCCATACATTTAAGATACCTACTTGACAAATAAAATGTATATCTTGAATTTTCTGGAAACAGCCTGTAAAGCGCACTTTACTAGGAATGACTTTCATATAATTTTGTTTAACTCGTAAACTGACAGAGATAGACAAAAACTTGATGCACAAAAAATGTTGATCTATTTAAAACACATAATTTATTTCAAATAACTTTTTTGTGGCATCAGCCATTTTCGAGGTATCCGCTAATACCGGTTTGACTTTTTCAGTACTTCGTCATTTTTAAAAATTGCTGTCGGTATTTAGTTGTTTCTCGCAATGTCATGTCCTATCACTTTGGTTTTCTGTATCCCTCTTGTACCTGCAACGATATTCATCGCAATTAACATAAAGTAGATAGAAAATAAGATTTTGTTATATAAAAATAAACGTGAATTTAACGTCAGATATTTAGTGAGAGTTTAGCGTAAAGAAGCCACTCTAGTAATCTGTTATATATAGCAATTCAGTGATCTGTGTCAGACCACGTTTAAGAACATATAACATGGCAGCACAATGTGGCAGCATTGCTCGTTGCACCATATGGTGTGCCATGTTTCCGGTTATTTATGATACTAAGTTGCAACACATTACAGTGGTGCGGCAGGAAGGCGAGAATAACGGCATTGCCCTTCTCATTCGGGGACCACACCCACCTTGCACAGCCTTGCTACAAAACACACTTGCCATATACCGGGACTATACCAGGTGAGTCAGCAGCTCTTATGCAACACGTAGTCTACGGACAGTATGAAAACATCGTCCCTAAGACGCGTAATAGTTTTTTACAATACAAGTTGAGACAGAATGTGTGCCGGAATTAATTTTATTATGTACTAATTTATCCAGTGTTTAATTTAATATATAAATGATATATGTTTACAATGTGAAAACCATGTAAATAGTAATTTCTGTATAATGTAATATTTGTCGCGTATATAATGTTCCTGTTTAAACAAGTTTAGAATGCCTTGAACTGTGCAGTTAGGGTAGAAACATGCTGTTCACATGGTGAGCGAAAACGGTATCTTTTGTCTGAGAATAGAACGGTAAGGTTTTATGACTCTATTTGTTTCCGCTCCGGAAGTATGGAGTGAGCAAAAATATAACAGAACGGCAGTTTTACCAAGAGAAGCCCAGGAAAAAGGTCACATGATTATACAAACTGACCAATAAGAAATCCGATACCAAAATTTTAGGTGGGAGATTGTATTCTTTAAATAATCAGATTCACCCCAAAATAGGGCAGTTCATAGTTGACGTTGAGTTTAAGCAGTACACAGTTGATCAGTAAGTTAAAGAGTTGAGCAGTTCACAGTTGAGTTTTAGATATGAACAGCTAGACACCTGAAAGCAGTTCAAAGCTGACAATTGGCGCGCAAATGGTGATAAGTGAACAGGAACATTGTATACTGTTATAGTGAAGAAGTGAGAATAAATATCCATAAACCAAACCTTACAGTGTGTAGTAAATTTCCTCTAAGCTCCTAGTACCACCACTGAGATCGACGAGCTTATTAAAAACCATGATAGGCAGAGTCCATGCTAAAATCACCGCTGAGAACCAACTAGCCAGGGTAACAGCGAGGACAACAAGACGAAGCCACGTCGGATGGAGAAAAAGGTACAGTGAATTTTAGTATTATTTCTATCTCTACCACTACACCGCTTTCGACTCCAACCCGAGCGGACATCGAACCCGAGACTGCCACCAACGGCGCAATCATCGAAATGATAGAGAGGGGTGCCGACGCAAATTGCGGTAACTGCTTAACCGACCAATCTAACTAGGGCTTCCCTCTGTCGCCAAGGTAAATACCGATTTGGGCATTTAATACCAGGACCCAAAGTTACAACTTACGTCTAAACCAATAGTAAGAATCTCATGTGTTACATTCACATGACTTTCTCCACCCTCTACCGCTTATTAATGGATATATTAATTATTCTTACGAACGTTTATTTTCTTACCAACTTATGCTGGTAAAAATTCCATACGCTTTTCGTGCAACCGCGAGAAACAACAGATAATCCACAGGACTTCAAAAGAAAGGCTAAATATTGAACAATTTGAACCCTTAATGATTGATATCTAAATGGCTGATTCCGCAAAAACAAAAGTTATTTGAAATAAATCGTGTGTTATAAAGAGATCTACATTTTTTTGTGTAGTACATTTTCGTCTATCGCTTAACGTTTACCAGTTATACAAGTTTATACAAAATTCTTTCCGAATGAAGAGGACTTTACAGACTATTCCCAGAAAATTCAGGATATAATTTTTTTGGCTTGTAAGCATCTTTAATGTACGGTGTTTTAATAAAAATCGTTAGAGCCATTTTTTAGAAAATAAAAAACAATTTCATGTGAAGAGTAGTTTGGGGTGGGGATTTCTTGAAAATCTTTATGTTGCATCTTTGGAAGATACTGAAGCTAAATACCAGTTTTGGTATTTATCTGACTTTTTGTTTTCGAATAATTCACACGGACCTTTTTGTAAAAAAGTTTTTTTTTGTATTTTTGGTGAAATCTAGGTATGAAATTTTTGAGTGGAACGCAATACCTTCTCAACCTACTATGTACGTGATAAAGAAAGTAAAAACAGATAATGAAGGCGTGGAGATCGGACGGCATGCTAATGCCATTTGTCCGGCACATATAAAAGCAAGATACAGTTACCTAAGACTAAGGCCTCTTTGGACGCATGGCGAGGCAAGGTGGTATGGTACAGGGATGAGACCTAGAAGGTTAATTGTCCGCCACACACCGATCCACGAGATATCTCTTAACAGATCCTTCGCGATATGACCACGTAGTTAACGCGAAGTAAAATACACACACAGAGAGAGAGAGAGAGAGAGAGAGAGAGAGAGAGAGAGAGAGAGAGAGAGAGAGAGAATTTCAAAATAGGAGAAGAGATCGAGATTCTCCAATAATTACTGTAATTAAGGAAATGATTCTATCTTCCTTAATATACAAACATAAGTGACAAAAGTGGATCAGCAAACTTCGAAGACATGCATCTACATCCTGCAAAACTTTCAGCCGGATAGCCTACATTAGTTTCTGAGAATAATGGGTAATGAATAGAGCTCGGCGCAATAGACGCTAAAAAACTTAAAATAGGCAGTAATATAGGCACTATCAGCAATGATAAGTATTGAAGTAGGCACACCCATTTATTCATTTACCACTTAAAAACACATTTTGATATGACAAAAGAGTATAGAAATATCAAGTGACATAAATCATATAATAAATTTACAAAATTCCAATATTCTTTTAATGAAATGTAAACTGTAAACATTATTTCTTTAAATTTGCACTCTTCAGTTACTATGTATATTTTTTATGGCAAACCCTATTATCAGCTCTCAAATAATTTCTCTGTTGAATACTTTTTACACTACCACGCTGTTTTGGAATTATTATTGAGTCTCTTATGTTAAACAGGCTGTTGTTACTATTGCAATTAAACATGTCTACCCTTTTTAGGTCAGTACTGTGTTTTCGCCCACGTGGAAAGCAGAAAACAATAAAGCCATCGAATTAATGTACAAAACGACGAGCTAATAATAAAATGATCGATTTCCCAGTAGTAAAGTAGTAATTTTTTGTAGCTGCACATTTACCGTACACCTAATGACCTAAGTAGCTACTATTTTATTATTGCACAAAACAATGCAACTTTGACACTAGGAAAGGAATTCCGGCATTACAAACTTTCTCAGGCATACTGTCAACAACGGCTCAGTGGCTCAGAGTACGAAATATTATTTGCATTAAACCTCCTTAATACATAATAGTAATAAATGACAAAAATAATGAAATTACGATAGCAGAATCCTTGATAAAAAGTCCTCATTAAAAAAAAAACCCATGATAGGTCCTTAAGCTACGAAAAGGCACACACTACCTGTATGAAAAGACAATTATAGGTACATAAAATTAGTATATTACTTTCTCTACTACGTATAGAGATTTTACCGGAAATACATGTTTTGGGACCACCTGAATAAAAAAAAACATTGTTAGAAAAAGGTCCGTGTGTTTGTATAACTTTGAACAGCATAACTTAAAAACGAAAAGTCAGATAAATATCAAACTTGGTATTTAGATTCAGTATCTTTCAAAGAAGCGACACGAAGATTTTCAAGAAAATCCCCCTACCCCAGCCTACCTTTACATGGAACATTTTTCGAAAATTTTTATTTTATCAAAATGGTTCTAACGATTTTGATTAAAATATCATATAATAAAGATATTTTCATGACAAATAACGTATATTTGAATTTTCTGGGAGTGTCCCCCAAAAGCCCTCTTCATTCTGAATGACTTTCGCATAAGTGGTAAACCGTAAGAGATAGACAAAGTTTTACTACACAAAAAATGCAGATCTCGTTAAAACACACAATTTATGTCATATACATTTTTACTTTCTCTACTACGTATAGTAAGTAGGGGAAGTATTGTATTCCACCCAAAAATTCGATACCGAGATTTCACCGGAAATACATGTTTTGAGACCCCCTGAATCCAAAAAAGCATTTTTGGAAACATGTCCGTGTGTGTCTGTGAACAGCATAACTCAGAAACGAACAGTCGGATAAACACCAAACTTGATATTTAGGTTCAGTATCTTCCAGAGATGCGACACGAAGGTTTTCAAGAAAATCCCCCCACCCCAAACTACCCTTTACATGGAACATTTTTCGAAAAGTTTAATTTTCTCAAAAATGGCTCTAACGATTTTGAGTAAAATATCATATGTTTAAGATAATGTCATGACAAATAAAATGTATATCTCGAATTTTCTGGGAATGCTGTATTCTTCATTGGGAACGACTTTTGCATAACTGATAAACCATAAGACATAGACAAAATTGTACTATACAAAAAATGTAGATCGCGTTTAAATACACAATTTATGTCATATACAGTTTTTTTGTTGAGTGAACCATTTTCGAGATATTACTTGTTATTCCCTTAAATTTTTCAATAATTTTCTCAAATGGGAATTCGTTATTCATTTTTACTTTCTCTACTACGTATAGTTAGTAGGGGAAGTATTGCATTCCACCCAAAAATTCGATACCGAGATTTCACCGGAAATACATGTTTTGAGACCTCCTGAGTCCAAAAAAAAGCATTTTTGGAAACATGTCCGTGTGTGTGTCTGTGTGTGTGTGTGTGTCTGTGTGTGTGTGTGCGTGTGTGTGTGTCTGTGAACAGCATAACTCAAAAACTAACAGTCGGATAAACACCAAACTTGGTATTTACGTTCAGTATCTTCCAGAGATGCGACACGAAGATTTTCAAGAAAATCCCCCCACCCCAGACTACCCTTTACATAGAACATTTTTCGAAAATTTTAATTTTCTCAAAAATGGCTCTAACGATTTTGATGAAAATATCATATGTTTAAGATAATGTCATGAAAAATGAAATGTATATCTCGAAATTTCTGGGAATGTCTCTAAAAGTATTCTTCATTATGAACGACTTTTGCATAACTGGTAAACCATAAGAGATAGACAAAATTTTACTACACAAAAAATGTAGATCGCGTTAAAATACACAACTTATATCATATACATTTTTTTTGTTGAGTGAACCGTTTTCGAGATATTGCTTGTTATTTCCTTAAATTTTCCAATACTTATACTTTTTCTCAAATTCGTTATTCATTTTTTTATGTCCTGGACATGCAAAGAGAATGGAATGCGCCACATAGCAACCAGCGATAAAATATTTGACTATCGCTTAAAAGCTACCATATTCCCCTTGCATCTACAAGAAAATTACAAATAAGATTGACATCTCGATATCTCGATTAATATGAAGCATATGGAGAATAGGCGTTTGTAAAAATAGATTGTACAAGAGTAGAGAAAGTCATGTGAGTGTAACACATCAGATTTTTTTTTTATCTTGGATATGCAAAGAGTATTAATCTGTGGGAAAGGGAATGGTGCTGCACCTAGCAACCAGCTATTAAGAGATACGTATGTGCTTAAAGGCTGCTGTATTTTCAAATTGCCCTTGTAAATATATATTCCCCTTACATCTACAAGAAAATTAGCAATAAGATAGAGTCTGCAGATGTTTATCTCGATTAACATGAAGTAGATGGAGAATAAGCGTTAGTAAAAATAGTTTGTACAAGAGTAGAGAAAGTCATGTGAGTGTAACACATCAGATTTTTCGTTTTTTTATGTCCTGGACATGCAAAGAGAATGGAATGCGCCACATAGCAACCAGCTCTTAAAAGATTTGACTATCACTTGAAGCCTTCCATGTTCCCCTTGCATCTACAAGAAAATCAGCTATAAGATTCTGCAAATGTTTGTATCGATTAACATGAAGTAGATGGAGAATAAGCGTCTGTAAAAATAGTTTGTACAAGGGTAGAGAAAGTCATGTGAGTGTAACACACAAACATTTTTTTTTACTCCAGTAAGCATGAAACATATGTATACATACAAGGCTACAATTATAAACAAAGGAACAAAATAGGCAAATGCAGAACTCTAGACGTGAATTTAGGAAGTTCATAGGTGGGATAGGGTTTTTAATCTTCTTTTAAGTACATCACACTGTCACGTTGTAAGCTTATGTTAAGAATCGCAATTTTGATACACCCTCATCTTAATTTGCCAATCTAAAGTCGCGAGAAGGGGAGTCCCCGTTCTCAAGATACCTTTGGTAATGATGCTGAAGACTATGCTGTACAAGCCATTGCCTTAGGATGAGGCGCTGCTGCAGAAGATGTGCTGCCCTCTGCAATCGTTCCTCATCGTGGGCTGGCAGCTCAGGCAAGTCCTCCAACTGCGCGCAATTCACCAGGCTCGAAATACCTGTAAAAGGAAACCCATATATCAACTTGTAATAGGGCTACCCTCCAATACGCAACTAACTGCATACTGTGATTCCTTTAACAGCGCCTTCTGTATGTAAAATCCTTTAAAATATGCAAAGGGGCTAGTGGCCGAAAGGCAAGAAAATAGCCTTGCTAAATGGGAGAGAAGAAAGCATGACGAGAGAGAATGGGAGATACAGAATTGCGACGGAGCTCTCGGCTGCTTCGTCTCTTCCTTCCTGGTGTGGGTGTTGATGATGTGCTGTAAGAAAATGTCCCTACAACACTTCTGTGTTGGCCTACGTTCTTATCTTTTATCTAAGGGCGTGGTAAACAGGAGACGAAATAGAAAGTTAAGGTTCTCTTTAACGTAATTTATTTACACTTGTTCGCGGCTAGCCGTGACTTCTATCCCACAATTGCATTACTGGCTTAGGGGGCCTACCTATTCATCTGTACCTCCCTTCCATATATATCTTTTCTAAACTGCTAACAGGTTCTTCACAAGATCGGCCATGCGTGAAGTTCACCCCCTGAAGACATCGTAAAAAGTCGTGAAAATCTCGGGGTTCTGTCTTATTTATGCACCCTGCAAATGACGCTATTTTCCCCATAAGTATTTTAAAGCGCTAAGGTGATTGGCTGATCACCTTAGCGTCGTATGAGAACACTTGCTCTCATATCTCTTATGACGCGTCTGGACTCTCTGTCTCTTAACCTCTCGCTATCTCTTTTCAACCTCTATCTATCTCACTCCAGCGTCTCTGGTAGATTTCAGAAACTACGGGGCGCTGGCCCGTTCAATAGCGTATATTCCACGTAGAGTAATTTATTACAACAAGATTCGTTGTAGCATGCAGCGGGCGTTCCGGAGGGAGTTTGGAGTTCCACACAACCGCGAAGCAGTTCCTACACGTAAGATGAGTGTGTTCACAAACCTCCACACCCGCGGAGAAGAACGGCACGGGCACCTGAAAACATTATGTGGGTAGGTGCTCTTTAAGCAGGTCCTCAACGTTCAGCAAGGTGTCACTCACAAACATTGCAATTAACACAACAAAGCCTGCATAGGATCTTGTATGATGGCCTTCACTTCCACCCGTACAAGGTTCAAATGGTTCGGTACCTGAAGAATGGAGAAAATGCCTTAAAGAGTACAGGTCTATAACTATGAATGCTGATCCTGGATTCATTAATTCCCTGTTTATAACTGATGAGACTAACTTTGACTTGACAGGATATGTGAATAAACAGAAGTTTAGGTACTGGACGCCTCAAAACCCTCAAGTAACGTTCGAGACCCCAGTGTATCCTCAAAAGGACACTATGTAGTGCGGTATGAAATGATGGGGATCGTCGGCCCAATTTTTTGAAGATAGCTAGGGACGGGCTGTCACTGTAAGCCGAACGGTACTCCCTAATGGTGAGAGAATTTGTTATTCCTGCGCTGCGACACTTCGGTTATCCTTTCGAAAGCCCCTGGTATCCACAAGACAGAGCCACGGCTCACACATCCCGCTTCAGCATGCAGACACTGAGAGAGTTCTTTCCGGTCACATAATTTCCTTGAACGTCACCGTCTCCAGACTTGACTGCTTCAGACTGCTACCTCTGGGACTATCTAAAAGATAAAGCGTTTGCAAGCAGATTTGGAGCGTGTTAACGAGATGAAGACAAGAATGTGACACAAAATTGCAGACATTACTCCTGAGCTCATTGCATGTATAATATAAAGCTTTGCAGATCATCTGACACAATGTGTAGCAAAGGAAGGAGGACATTTGAAAGACACACTTTTCCACAAATAACATGTAAAATGTACATTCAAAGGTGATAATTGCTTATGAAAGTGCAAAATAAACATATACTTCACTACAGGTACTTCAATCTTTCTTTAAAACTAGGTAACCAAAATCCTGAGACTATACCAGTTTCCCCTTCTTTAATCCGCATGTCAACAAAAGCACGTGCATTTAGTCCTTTCTTATTGGTTGCCGGATGCATAATCGAATACAGAAATTAGTTCTGTGTTCCAAACAATAGCTTGTACTCATAAGAAAATCATGCTTATTGCAGACACATGCATAAAATTAGTATGTGGAGGCAGTGACTCATTTGTATAAACGGCACTGTATTATGAAATGTGTGGAGGTGATTTTCATATTTAGACTTAACTTGTATAGCAGAAGGCACGTGCGCTTTGATTAGCTTACCGCAGGTTGTTTACTGTTTGATGATTGACCGTAGATTAATATCTCAGTCAAGTGTAAAGCTGAAGTGCATTGACAATGAATGTTATTCACTGATGACTGAAAGTGCGTCAATGTTCCATATATGATATGTAAATACTGTATAATGGCAGAATCCGTGGCTACTTTTGAGCTGAAATCGTAAGGGAAATCCTTTCTTTTGTGAGACGAAAGTAATACATTCATGTATAAGCTTTCAGGCGAAATGGCCGAAGGTTCTTAAGAATCAACCAAGATATGACTTTGTAGATATAATGAAGGATGTTACGTACTCACAGGTTAAGGGGACAAAGTAATCTGAACACATGGAAATTACACCTTAAGTGTGTTAAATTACCACGGCTCTTAAAGTTCTCAATGGTTATTCCTGAAATTTTTATGAATTATTCTATAAATCATGACAACTATTTCAAGTGCTTGTTTACTTTCATAACTTATGTAGTCGAGTCCATAAAAATTATTTCATTCAGCAGAAAAATAATAAAATTTACTCTTAAAACATGTGAATTTATGTACCTTTTTCTCTGATACTACTTGAAATACAGAATCACACCTTTGCATGTTTGTTCCTAATATAATCAGCTATCTTCTGAACCTAAATTATTTAGTTATGTATATAAGTAAACTAGAAATTGAAAAAAATAATATTTGCATAGCCAAAAAAGTAAAAATGTAGAAAATTTGCAATGTTGTTGCTTTCTTAATATCACTAATATACATTATAAAATTATGATTGTGGTTCAGAAAGTTTAACTATGTGTTGTATACATGTACTGAAAAATTCAGCTCTCTATGTACCTCTCATACTTTCTGAGAAAAAGGTACATGTATCCAACAATGTTTTTTGAGAAAACTGAATTTAAAGTTTGAACGTTAAAATTCTGACACACTTCAGTACATTCCAGGGTCATAATCATCTGCACCTTCATTCCTGGATTGCTTCAGCTTTTCTGATTGCCTTCTCTTGGTCCTGACCTCTTTTGTTAATTGTTGAACTGCTAGCTGGGCACAATATAGTTGTTCGTTGTTGAAATATACAAAAAATGTTGTAAAAAGGGGCGTTGCATGACAGCTTTAAAGGAATGCAGACTAGAGTTTAAATGGAATTTAAATGTCTTAAAAACTTCTTAATTCCCCAAAAGTATATATTTTCTGAAAATGGAAATAATAGAGATTTTATTAAAACAAAAAGTGTGAGTTTTGACCATTTCTAAGTACCTTGTGCCGATAAATTTCTAAATCTTGCAGATTTTATTTAAATATTTTAAAAGTTTTGTCACATGCTGCTCTTCCACGATTATATGTGTGTTTTAAGTTTCGTGCAAATATCTTTCACACTTTTTGAGATAAAACATTTTATTTTACTATTATGATAATTATTCAGGTGTTGCACACAATGTAGAAATCGTAATTTTGAAAAAATAAAAACACTACCACATTTTTTAAATCCTATTACATAAAAGAGTTTAAATCTTTAAATATAATTTTTAAAATAATTTGTTCTCAGGTTCGAATTAGGTCATATCTTGAGCAATTTAAAAGTGTAGCAAAAACCATACCCACTTTCTACTTTCTCTACCACGTATATAGTAGGTAGAGGTGTTGCATGCCACCCCAAACACTCGACATCCAGATTTCACCGAAAATACATGCTTTGAGACCCCGTATAAAAAAACAGATTTTTTTTTTTAGAAAAAGGTCCGCGCGCGCGTATATGTGTGAACAGCATAAATAAAAAATTAAAACTTCCCCTACCCCAGACTATTCTTCACATGGAAAATTTTTAGAATTTTTGATTTTCTAAAAAATGTCTTAACGATTTTGATTAAAATACCATATATTAAAGATATTTACATAACAAATAAAATGTATATCTTGAATTTTATAGGTATAGCCTTTAAAGTCCTCTTCACTCGGAGGGAATTTTGTGTAATCTTGTATAACTGGTAAACGTTAAGCGATGGAGGAAAACGTACTACACAAGAAATGTAGATCTCTTAAAAACACACAATTTATTTCAAATAACTTTTTTGTGGCATCAGCCATTTCCGAGATATCTTTGTTAATGTTTCGAATTGTTGAGACTTAGCATTCTTTTAAAGTCGTTACAAGATTCAGTTGTTTCTCGCGATTGGGTGGAAACAGTATGGAATTTTAAGGCCAGTTCTTAAACATATGACTATCGATGTTCGCTTTGTATCTATCCCGAAATGTGTACTGTAGCTATTTCTGCAAACGTTTATTTGGGTTAAAATTAAGTAAATATAAAAATGAGCTTTAGTAAGACTAGCTTGTATACCCACTAATAAACGATAGGGAGCAGAGAAAGTCATGTGAATGTATCACATCAGATTACTTTTAAATCTTCTGGTAGTTTCATAAAAATGTTTAAAAATTTAAATATAATTTTTGTAATAATTTTGCCTCGGTGGTAGAATTATGTCCTACCTTGAGAAATTTAAATGTGTATCAAAACCCATATACGAGTTTTATAAAGTTCATTCTCTTTGAGTTTCTAATGAAATTTTGAACAGGAATGGTTACAAACTGCTTGTATGGTCAATTTTTGACTCCCAAAACTGTAAGAAAAATCAAAATAGAGTAAAGGATATTGAAAGTAAACACAGGCTATTAGGTCGTGTACTCATGGTCACGTGTTGAAGCTTTAAAATAGTCTGAGAGCAAAAGACAAAGGTTTAAAATATTTTTGGAAACTTTTGAAAGTTTTGAAGCAAATTTCAGCTGTGATTACTGCTAAATGAGCATTATGTACACCTTCACACCAGTTTGTTTTCGACCGTTTTCTGAAAACGAAAAATGTTTGCTATTTCTAACGAACGCAATGAATATGAAGGTGAATGTGAACAGTTATAGAAGATGTGTGCCCTTTAAAGCAGTTAGTAACTTGGGGCTAGTTCGCGTGTTAAGGCCGATATCGCGTGCTCAGTTGGACAAAAGAGGCCACGCGACCGTCTTAGGTAGAACAATATACCTGCATATCACCATCTAAATTGTTTGCAAGGTAGCTACCTACGTGCCTGCCGATCATTTGGAGCACAGAATAATGACTCTTTAAGCATGCAAATGGCAAAATTAGACGCTGCGCTTAAGAACAAAAGGTCACATGCAATGGACGTTATCGAACTAGATGAGTGAAAGTACGGATGAAATGTAGGGCAAGATATCCTGACATTGTATCAAGGACTAAGACGCAGTGTGCGTGCCTAAGTTAAGTCCTTGTGTTAAAATTAGAGATGGGACTTCGATACCGTCGATAATCTCGATACTCGGCGGTATCGAAGTATCTCTAATCATTTGAGATTAACCTTCGATACTTTTAAAAGATAATGCTTGATAAGGAATGAAAGGACTTCACATTAGTTGCTGGAACTATAGTTCTTGATAGACCTTGACTGTGTTTCCTGTGAGTGAATCAATGCTACATTCCATAAACACTTGTGTAAATGTAAACATTGGAAACAATGGGGGAAAGAGGAGAGGTACTCATGTAACAAGGAGTAATAACTGTGTTGGAATGAAGAGGATTTAGCTGACGCACTAAATCACGTTTCTGCGATAGCCTGTTGGTGATTCACTCTCAGCCGCTACATGTATCTACTCAGGTGACCAATATAATCCAGCAGAAACAAATCAGGTAATGCAGCGCATGGAAATACTTGTTCTTTCAAGAATTCTCGAGATCTTAACCAAAAATCTTCTATTCCTTTTGTGGCAGTGTTTTATATCACAACAATGTAAATGCCAGAGTGATTGTAGTGTAAATAAGCATTATTGTATGACATTGATTTGAGATGTTTGTTAATTATAAGCATTGTTAGGAGTAGGTAAATATAGAGAGAGCTGGCTCACTTTTTTGCGTTTATATGGGAAAGGATAGGGAAAACGAAGGTAGATGCTAGGTTGAGAGAGTCTTCAAGGAGGAAAATGCGTTTATATGGGAGAGATAGGGAATACGAGGACTGACGCTAGGCTAGACAGTGGTAGGAGGGGGAGTGCGCTTTATATGAGACAGATAGGGAATACGTGGAGAGGTGCTAGGCTAGACAGGGGCTGAAGTAATGTATGGTTTATATGAGCGGTATAGGAAAACGATGAGAGGTGTTAGACTAGACAGGGCTTGAAACGTAGTGCATGGTTTATATGAGAAGTATAGGAAAACGAGGAGAGGTATTAGGTTAGGAGAATTGAGTTTGTGTTTATAAGGAGAGACGAGAGAAAACGGAGAGAGATCCTATGCTAGGATAGACAGGTGTTAAAGTTAGGTTAGATAGGAAACCAAGGAGTGATACTCAGCTAGAGGGGGGGACAGGAGGGAATGCGCTTTTGAGAGGTAGGGGATACGGGGAGTGGTGTTAGACTAGACAGGGCTTGAAACGTAGGGCATGGTTTATATGTATGAGAAGTATAGGAACAGGAAGAGGGTGCTAGGCTAGACAGAGGTTGAGGAGTAGAGTATAGGTTATATGAGAGGTATAGGAAAACGAGGGGAGGTGTTAGGCTAGACAGAGGCTGAGTAATGTATGGTTTATATGAGCGGTATAGGAAAACGATGAGAGGTGTTAGACTAGACAGGGCTTGAAATGTAGTGCATGGTTTATATGAGAGATATAGGAAAACGAGGAAAGGTGTTAGGCTAGACAGAAGTCGAGGAGTAGAGTATGGTTTATATCAGAAGTATAGGAAAACGAGGAGAGGTATTAGGTTAGGAGAATTGAGTTTGTGTTTATAAGGAGAGACGAGAAAACGGAGAGAGATCCTATGCTAGGATAGACAGGTGTTAAAGTTAGGTTAGATAGGAAACCAAGGAGTGATACTCAGCTAGAGGGGGGGGTAGGAGGGAATGAGCTTTTGAGAGGTAGGGGATACGGGGAGTGGTGTTAGGCTAGACAGGGCTTGAAACGTAGGGCATGGTTTATATGTATGAGAAGTATAGGAACAGGAAGATGGGTGCTAGGCTAGACAGAGGTTGAGGAGTAGAGTATAGTTTATATGAGAGTCATAGGTAAACGAGAGAGGCGTTAGGCTAGACAGAGCTAGAGGAGTAGAGAATGGTTTATATGAGAGGTATAGGAACAGGAGGAGAGGTGTTAGGCTAGAGAGGTAGTGTAGCAGTAGGAATATGGACTTATATACAGGAGAGATAGGGAATAGGAGGTGCTAGACTTGAAAGCGACTTTAGACGTGAACTTCATGAAAATATGTTTCATGTCAATGTTCTAGACATACCCATCACGTAACCTATTCAGGGAAAAGGTGACTCGTTCAGGGAAAAAGGAGGCCGACAAAGGGAAAAACGTGAACAGCAAAGGGAAAAAGGTGAGCCATAAAGGGAAAAAGGTGACCTGCAACGGGAAAAGCTAACCCACTAACACTAACAGGTAAGTAATTCAGGTAGTATTGCAAGAGGCTGACAGGATCATAGCAGTGTATGATTTCACAGGTAATTCAGCTAGTATCGTATGTATTTAGGCTAATTCGTCTAATAACACAGGATAGATTCCAGATGCTAACTGCATCATGGCTCTGCATGATTTCACAGATAATTCAGCTAGCATCGTGGGCATTTAAGGTAATTCAGCTAGTATCACAGGAGGATAGATTCTAGGGTGGGGTATAGCATAGTTTCATATTTCACATGTAATTCAGGTAGTATCACGGGTGCTCGTGCTAATTTAGAGCAGGAATTCGTATCAGAGCTAGTTAAGGTAATTTCACATGATTCGGGTAGTATCACAGGTATTTAAATCATTTTCACAGCCAATTCAGCTAGTATCTTGAGCATTTAAGCTAATTCAGCTAGTATTGCTAGAGGCTAACTGCATCATAGCTATGCATGATTTCACAGCTAATTCAGCTAGTATCGTAGGTATTTAGGCTAATTCAACTAGTATCACAGGAGGTTAGATTCCAGGGTTGGGTATAGCATAGTTTCATATTTCACAGGTAATTCAGAGGGTATCGTAGGTATTTAGGATAATTCAAGTAACATAGGTGTTTAGAGTAATTAAGCAAGCATTACAGGAGGGTAGGTTCCAGGGGTTGGTTATAGCCTAGTTTCGTATTTTACAGATAGTTCAGGTAATATCGTAAGTATTTGGGTAATCAGCATAGTTTCACAGATGCTCGTGATAATTTCGATCAGAGATTTGTATCACAGCTACTTAAGGTAAATGCAGGTGATTCAGGTTGTATCAATGGCATTTGTGTCATTTTAAAAGGTAATTCAGATAGTGTCTAGGTATTTGGGCGATTCAAGCATCATAGGTGTTTAGAGTAACTCAGCTAGTATCACAGGAGGCTAGATTCAATGATCAGGGTTTCGTATCAGAGCTATTTAATGTAATTTCACTTGATTCGAGTAGTATCACAGGTATTTAAGTCATTTTAACGGGCAATTCAACTAGTATCACAGGTACTCATGGTAATATAGAGAGTAATTAAATTATAAAACATTTCTCATCCAACGTTACAACAATTTATATACTTTTTTCTAAATCTTACAAACTTATTATATGTTAAACAGTTATTGTACGATGCGGAGAGGGATAAACTGCATATTGGTTCACAAATTGAAAAGCTTTACGTCAACATACCTTTATTTTAGTTCGGTGTAGATGTCTCTCCCCTTTTATCTAGGCTTGAGACTAGCACTAGGATTGCTCCTAATGGCAGGGTTACCACCTTCCCTTCCATCTTCTTCTTTCTTCATCAGGCGTCAGCTATCTGCATATACAGCACACAGATAACCTTCTTTTTTAAGATTGTAGACTCACGATAAAATCTTTATCTTTAACTTACATTCTTTTAAGCACTGTTTGTAATGGCGTAATGTCCATACGCATATGTCGTTATCCCATCCTCAGCAATAATTCTTTTATCATCAAACGGAGTCAATGCAATTTTATTCACTTGCACTGTAGCAAGAGCATGCTTTCGTGATAGGATCAGATTCATAGGTGTTCTGATGATTTCACAGGTTTTAAGACAGTCTGTATAGCTGTCAAACGAAATGTACTGCTTAATAGCGCTACGTTTTATACCTTTAATCTTTTTTATCATTGACCCTTGAATATCTAAGGCATACATCTTAGGACGTAGTCCAACAAAGCGTAGGATGATTTTGCTATTAGCCTCATCTTTAAATTTTCCCAATACCTTCTTGTTCTGAGTAGAGTAACATATATGGTTGGCAGGGTAATCAGCTGTATCGAGATGTTCAAGAAAACGTAGCTTGTCCTGGTACACATCTTCAGTTGTTACACGATGAATGAACGAATCAGTGTCCATATACATAAGCTTCAGGTTTTCAGCTCCATAATAAGGCAACAAAACGTCGTAATGATAGTTATACATTAATGTCTTGGAGATATCCAACACACTCATACCAATGTATATAGGCTTGTTGAATACAATCTGACGAGAGGCCATATGTACAGCAGCTAGATTATCAGCATATATCGTCCTGTCGATAAACGTAGGCTTGGCGATCAGCTTCTCTAGAGTTTTTTCATTGGTCACCAGTCGTATATCCATACGGTTACGCAGGTTCTCCATAGTTTTTCCGAACATAGCGTTGTTAAAGAGCTTGTAGAGATCCTTCTCGAAATCATTTGCAGCTTGTTGTCGTAGCCTGTTGTTAAATTCCACATAAGGTTTCAACCACTGAGATTGTCGGAATTGTAGCACACGATGGATTTTTGTTAGTCGTAGTCCATGACTAAGAGCTTGCTTCAAAGCCATGTAATGCACTACATACTTCTTTCGAGGTCCAAGATGAGGTATCAGTTTCTTTGTAGATGATTCCAATGGTTTCATACACTCTGGCAGGAAAGGTAGATCGTTGTGTAGATCGTGAAGTTCAGCAGGATACTCGATGTCGACTTCTAATATGTACCCATGAGGATCATCTTCTCGTAGTGTTTCTAAGTTGATTTCTTCAGGTGACACCCACTGAAATCCAGCAAAAGGAAGAGCGTGACACATTGCCCACCCATATTGGTTATTAGCGTCCTCGTATGTGATAAATTGGGTTGGTCTCGACGGATCAAACTTATCCATATAAGTGTTATTAGCCTCAGCATACCGATGGGAAACTTGGCATAAACCTCCTCTTATACCTGATTCCACCATGAGTAGTTGATCATAATCTTGTAACAGCTCTAACTTAATCCCAGTATACAGTAACATGGCGTCCCATGTAAGACCTGGAGAGGTAAAATAATGGGCAGGATCAACTTTGTGTGTTTTAAGGGTTTGCTCTCTGAACGTCTCAAAGACATCAGCTAGGAGAAGTACATCCGAAGTTAAGTAGAGATCGCTGTACTCTCCCAGGTTTCTCACATTGAACAGCTCCCATACATTTCTAGCATGATCGTAGTCAGTATCAGTAATTTCTTCTTCATTTAATCTATTGTAGAAGGAGTCCTTAGGAGGCAAGCAGGTCTCATTCAGGACATCCCATGACGTAACAAAATCATATGGAAATACACCCTTACGGGTCATCAACTTCAATTTGTCTTCTCCAAAGTACTTTAGCGTTTCAGGATACGAGGTTAGATTTTTTACCAACTTATCCAAGCTTGTACTGAGGAATCGGAAGCTATCCACAAATCGAAGCTTTATATCTCCTACATACTTGGTGAATGAGATATAGCTTTCTTCAGAGTTAGGAATTACCTCTACACGTTCACTTGTACAACCCAGCTCCTTAACAATGAAATGAGAGTCATATCCGCTAAGGTTATGCATGAGGACTGGTATATATTTAGGTGTTTTACAGGCTAAATTACATTCATTATGAAGACTTCCACGATATTCACCGCTGATGTGATCATGGTCGCGTACTTTATAGTTCTCTTCTGTAAAGGGTTTTCCACACAAGTAGCATGCTGAAGAAGACTCAAAATTCTTTTGCTGTTGATCCGTGAGTTTCAGAGGCTTAGCAGATTTGTATATATTACCAATCATTTTTGCAAGAGATGTAAGGTACAGCATAAACTTCTGAGCAGCATCAGCACCACGATACACATAGGGTTGCTTAGGAAGACCAGTTTCGAGATGTTCAACACTGGATGTAGGCTTCACGTAAACACAGAAGCTCATTGGTGTGTGCTCTTGATAAGGGGTTGTATAGGAAGTTTCAGGATCGGGTATACACGTATGGCATGGAGTGAGAATACTCTCAAAATCCGCATAGATGACATAAGGTACTTTCAGCATCCTCTCAACATTTTTAAACTGAACAATTGATTTCTCCTTGCTAGGCATAACTACCCTCGCAACACCATGTTGGTTACAGATTGATGTATGTTCTTGTAGTTTTTCCAGTCCACTTCGCCCGCTCTGATCATCAAAATGTGTAAAGCAGCGCTTACAAGTATAAACCCGTCCATTATGGTTAGTTTTCTGGCGTCGAACGAGTTTCTCAAAATTCTTTATATACACGTAGTGATGTTTTCCACTGCTGTCATTCAATAGTAGCAGGTCGCGATGTTCAGGTAGTTCAATGTCAGCAACCTTTATCGGATACACTTCATGCTTCTCATCCAGCCCGAAAACGTTAATGGATATCTTGTTAAACTTCTCAAATTTAGGTATTTGAGAAAGTGGAGTAGGGTAGGAAACACAGCTGAAGTCGTACTTGTCTTGAAGTTGTTTGTATTTGTTCACACGCAGTGCATTCTTCCCTATGAATTTAGCTAATACAGAGTACATGAAACATTTCTCGTCGCTAAAGTTCTGGATGTTTATACATGCTTTCCTTGCTTCAACAGCTGAGGGTAGTGGTATGTAGCTACTTCCTCGTAACGGGTTGTACTTGTTGATACGAAGTCGAACTCCTTCCACAGCAAGCAAAGCCCAGCTGCTACATTTAAGCTGAGACTCCTCCATTTCAGTCACCAATTTCTTGAATTTCACTTCCATCGTTGAGTCCAGATCAGTTTCCAGGAAAACAGCTTGATTCCGTGTTTTAAATGTTTTGTCACAGGTTTCTCCAATACTGTTAACAAATCGACACTCAGCCAGCAGATTAATTTTAACACTCTTATGAATGCTAAGCTCTTTATGCACAGCATGGATTATACGTTGTTTTGCCTCTTGCAGATACATATTTAGGTCCTTAGCTGATTCGCATCGTATAAAATACGATTTCAATCGTCCTTCGAATGAAGTTTCGTATTCTTTCATATCGCAGTCCTCCATTGTTGACAGCAACTGATGTTTAGTTGGCTCCAATCTTCTTTTCTTCTGAGGGCTGCTTATTTCACATATATCTTCGTGTCGCTGTCCTTTATAACAATCTTTGAAGGGTACATTACAATGTTTACATTTGAAGAGCTTCTTGCAGCTCATCTCGTGTCTTCTCTTGTCATAACCTCGGAGGAACTTCTTCCCACATTTTCCGCATGCATATCCAGTAGCGCTTGGAATAATATCCTTATACGCTGAGTTATTCATCTTTATTCTTGATGTAATAACGTATTAATCACTGATCAATGAAATGTAGACCTCTTCACCTTGACACCACTTTAGAAAGCTATTTATTCTTGGAGAGAACACGATGTTAACACCTCAAGACTAATTAGCACAATGAAGTCCAATGCCCTAGATCACCATATTTATAGAGGGAGCACGAACCTTTTAGATCAATCATAAACTCGCTCCATAACCACCTGTATATGATCGCTCAACGTGTACTAACCCCCCCAGCCATATAACCTCAAGTCTAGAGACAGGATGTTTATGACGTCACACCCAGAGACAGGATGTCTGGCAGCATCAAACACGTTTAAACTCGTCTCATAACTACCTGCTTATGCTGTCACACCAGCAAGAGAAGTATTCCCACACGCTCATTCAGACATATATTTCAAATTCAAGCCCACCACCACCATCACCACCTATTGTACCAAGGTTAATTCAAGCTGTATTATCACAATACTTAAAAGTAAAAGCTTAAAAGGAAACCTAGAAGATTTTCCCCCTTATTTACTTAATTATTTCATGTTTTTATTCCCTTTTCAATTCTTCCTTTCCATCTTCTCACAGAAAGACCATTACATTTCACTACAATCATGAGAAAAGCAATTTTTCCAGAGTTACACAGATTCTAAGCTTCTAAATCGAACCCGGTAATACTTTTAATAAATGTATTTTAGCTCCCCAATATCAGCATCTGCCATTTAATCTTTACTCGAACCTGATATGATCCATAAGCTTGAAGATATATGAAATCACCCTTCGGGATTCGATCTAAGTACTTTAAAGTAATTTTTGTCACGATAACGATATTTAAGGACTAGATACTCTGTTTACGTTTACCTTGACATGTCTATCTAAATTAAATTACGAGTTATTAAATGTTTGCAAGTAAATTTCATTGAATCGGTATTCGAACCCAGAACACCAGGAACAAAATAATTTATAATATTAGTTTGATATGTTTAAAGGTGCTGTATGCAGTTACATCATCGATCTAGGTGATATATTCTAGTGTACAGAGGAAAATTAAGGAAGTCATTAAAAGATGGGGAATCGAACCAAGCACAACTGATTGACAATTATATACAGTATTAATCACCCAGTACAGAACCTATCAATCATGCTTTGCTGCACTCCTCTAGCTCACTTAGTTCCCGAGATAATGAAAATTTAAAAATTAAGGATCGAACCCAGGACGTCAGGTATCAAATTGCACATCTACAAGATACTACCTAATATCATAAACGGAATAAAGTTTATTTGGCGTCTTTATCTTAATTGGTTTAGGAGTTATTAAATTTATAAGCAAATTCCATCGAATCAGTATTCGAACCCAGAACACCAAGAACAAAATAATTTATAATATGAGTTTGGTATGTTTAAAGGTGCTGTATGTAGTTACAGCATCAATCTAAGTGATATTTTCTAGAGTATAGAGAAAAATTAAGGAAGTCATTAAAAATCGGGATTCGAAGTAGAGACAACTGATTGAAAATTATATACAGTATTAATTACACATTATAACAGCTATCAAACATGCTTTGGTCCATTCCTCTAACTTTCTTAGTTTCCGAGATAATGGATATTTAAAAATTAAGGATCGAACCCAGGACACCAGGTACCAAAATATACATTTAATAGAAAGTACCTAATGACGTTAATGTAATAAAGTTTATTTGGCGTCTTTATCTTAATTAGTCTCTGAGTTATTAGAAGATGAATTTGCATTCACTCGTAGGATTCGAACCCAGGGATCCCGGTCAACTTGGAACAATACCCTAATGACGCGGCGCATTCCAAAGAATTGATTAGTTTTTATCCCAATGTTGTATCTCTTTTCTTTCAGGAGATATAAGCGATTAAACAGTAGAAATAAAATGGGTGGGGCATGCCGGCATAGAACAAAGAACCTAATCAGATGTCGGCATCTTCCTTTGCGCCAGAACATACCTTTTATTTCTACTAGCAAAATCATCCTACGCTTTGTTGGACTACGTCCTAAGATGTATGCCTTAGATATTCAAGGGTCAATGATAAAAAAGATTAAAGGTATAAAACGTAGCGCTATTAAGCAGTACATTTCGTTTGACAGCTATACAGACTGTCTTAAAACCTGTGAAATCATCAGAACACCTATGAATCTGATCCTATCACGAAAGCATGCTCTTGCTACAGTGCAAGTGAATAAAATTGCATTGACTCCGTTTGATGATAAAAGAATTATTGCTGAGGATGGGATAACGACATATGCGTATGGACATTACGCCATTACAAACAGTGCTTAAAAGAATGTAAGTTAAAGATAAAGATTTTATCGTGAGTCTACAATCTTAAAAAAGAAGGTTATCTGTGTGCTGTATATGCAGATAGCTGACGCCTGATGAAGAAAGAAGAAGATGGAAGGGAAGGTGGTAACCCTGCCATTAGGAGCAATCCTAGTGCTAGTCTCAAGCCTAGATAAAAGGGGAGAGACATCTACACCGAACTAAAATAAAGGTATGTTGACGTAAAGCTTTTCAATTTGTGAACCAATATGCAGTTTATCCCTCTCCGCATCGTACAATAACTGTTTAACATATAATAAGTTTGTAAGATTTAGAAAAAAGTATATAAATTGTTGTAACGTTGGATGAGAAATGTTTTATAATTTAATTACTCTCTATATTACCATGAGTACCTGTGATACTAGTTGAATTGCCCGTTAAAATGACTTAAATACCTGTGATACTACTCGAATCAAGTGAAATTACATTAAATAGCTCTGATACGAAACCCTGATCATTGAATCTAGCCTCCTGTGATACTAGCTGAGTTACTCTAAACACCTATGATGCTTGAATCGCCCAAATACCTAGACACTATCTGAATTACCTTTTAAAATGACACAAATACCATTGATACAACCTGAATCACCTGCATTTACCTTAAATAGCTGTGATACAAATCTCTGATCGAAATTATCACGAGCATCTGTGAAACTATGCTGATTACCCAAATACTTACGATATTACCTGAACTATCTGTAAAATACGAAACTAGGCTATAACCAACCCCTGGAACCTACCCTCCTGTAATGCTTGCTTAATTACTCTAAACACCTATGTTACTTGAATTATCCTAAATACCTACGATACCCTCTGAATTACCTGTGAAATATGAAACTATGCTATACCCAACCCTGGAATCTAACCTCCTGTGATACTAGTTGAATTAGCCTAAATACCTACGATACTAGCTGAATTAGCTGTGAAATCATGCATAGCTATGATGCAGTTAGCCTCTAGCAATACTAGCTGAATTAGCTTAAATGCTCAAGATACTAGCTGAATTGGCTGTGAAAATGATTTAAATACCTGTGATACTACCCGAATCATGTGAAATTACCTTAACTAGCTCTGATACGAATTCCTGCTCTAAATTAGCACGAGCACCCGTGATACTACCTGAATTACATGTGAAATATGAAACTATGCTATACCCCACCCTAGAATCTATCCTCCTGTGATACTAGCTGAATTACCTTAAATGCCCACGATGCTAGCTGAATTATCTGTGAAATCATGCAGAGCCATGATGCAGTTAGCATCTGGAATCTATCCTGTGTTATTAGACGAATTAGCCTAAATACATACGATACTAGCTGAATTACCTGTGAAATCATACACTGCTATGATCCTGTCAGCCTCTTGCAATACTACCTGAATTACTTACCTGTTAGTGTTAGTGGGTTAGCTTTTCCCGTTGCAGGTCACCTTTTTCCCTTTATGGCTCACCTTTTTCCCTTTGCTGTTCACGTTTTTCCCTTTGTCGGCCTCCTTTTTCCCTGAACGAGTCACCTTTTCCCTGAATAGGTTACGTGATGGGTATGTCTAGAACATTGACATGAAACATATTTTCATGAAGTTCACGTCTAAAGTCGCTTTCAAGTCTAGCACCTCCTATTCCCTATCTCTCCTGTATATAAGTCCATATTCCTACTGCTACACTACCTCTCTAGCCTAACACCTCTCCTCCTGTTCCTATACCTCTCATATAAACCATTCTCTACTCCTCTAGCTCTGTCTAGCCTAACGCCTCTCTCGTTTACCTATGACTCTCATATAAACTATACTCTACTCCTCAACCTCTGTCTAGCCTAGCACCCATCTTCCTGTTCCTATACTTCTCATACATATAAACCATGCCCTACGTTTCAAGCCCTGTCTAGCCTAACACCACTCCCCGTATCCCCTACCTCTCAAAAGCTCATTCCCTCCTACCCCCCCCCCTCTAGCTGAGTATCACTCCTTGGTTTCCTATCTAACCTAACTTTAACACCTGTCTATCCTAGCATAGGATCTCTCTCCGTTTTCTCGTCTCTCCTTATAAACACAAACTCAATTCTCCTAACCTAATACCTCTCCTCGTTTTCCTATACTTCTGATATAAACCATACTCTACTCCTCGACTTCTGTCTAGCCTAACACCTTTCCTCGTTTTCCTATATCTCTCATATAAACCATGCACTACATTTCAAGCCCTGTCTAGTCTAACACCTCTCATCGTTTTCCTATACCGCTCATATAAACCATACATTACTCAGCCTCTGTCTAGCCTAACACCTCCCCTCGTTTTCCTATACCTCTCATATAACCTATACTCTACTCCTCAACCTCTGTCTAGCCTAGCACCCTCTTCCTGTTCCTATACTTCTCATACATATAAACCATGCCCTACGTTTCAAGCCCTGTCTAGTCTAACACCACTCCCCGTATCCCCTACCTCTCAAAAGCGCATTCCCTCCTGTCCCCCCCCCTCTAGCTGAGTATCACTCCTTGGTTTCCTATCTAACCTAACTTTAACACCTGTCTATCCTAGCATAGGATCTCTCTCCGTTTTCTCTCGTCTCTCCTTATAAACACAAACTCAATTCTCCTAACCTAATACCTCTCCTCGTTTTCCTATACTTCTCATATAAACCATGCACTACGTTTCAAGCCCTGTCTAGTCTAACACCTCTCATCGTTTTCCTATACCGCTCATATAAACCATACATTACTTCAGCCCCTGTCTAGCCTAGCACCTCTCCACGTATTCCCTATCTGTCTCATATAAAGCGCACTCCCCCTCCTACCACTGTCTAGCCTAGCGTCAGTCCTCGTATTCCCTATCTCTCCCATATAAACGCATTTTCCTCCTTGAAGACTCTCTCAACCTAGCATCTACCTTCGTTTTCCCTATCCTTTCCCATATAAACGCAAAAAAGTGAGCCAGCTCTCTCTATATTTACCTACTGTTAGGAAATAAGTTTACACGGCCTCACTGAAACTGACAATAGGAGTGGGTAACAATGAGCGAGGGGGTGAGTTGTTTATCAATTATAAGAGACAAGCAAATGACGTCAGATTAGCGCGCTTTTCTGTAGAAATGGAGGGAATATTTTCCCTAGAGCATATGTGTTCGTAATTTTGATTGGATATAAAAATAGACGCTAATGTTTAACCAATAGCAGATCTGTTATAATGTTTAGGCATATTGGGGTGAGGGAGTATAAATTCCGTGCCAGAGACGGGTAACGAGCAGTTTGACAGAATAATTCACAAGGCAAACGTCGTTCAGTCCAACAGAAGCACTCGAGGGTAATACGTCGTTCAGTCCAAAGAATCATACAAAGGTTATACGTCGCTCAGTTCAACAGAAGTATTCGCAGGTTATACGTCGCACAGTTTAAGAGAATCATTCACGCGTTACACGTCGCGCAATTCTACAGAATCTCTCGCGTCGTAAAGTTAGTTAAAAGAATGTGAAATACGCGAATTAATAATGTGCAGCAAATAAGTGATTATAGTAACATTCGCAAATATAACAGTTTCAGTCGGGAGTGTATCAAGAATAATTATGTGAAATGAATAAAGTGTGACGGCAATAAAACTGTAAAAACAAATTCTTTATCAGTGTTATCTTTAGTAACAACTCATTTCCGTTTACACATCCTGTTCAAGAGATTTGCTCGATTGAATAATAATAATAATAATAATAATAATAATAATAATAATAATAGCTAGCCGGAGGACAAAGAACCCAAATTTAAAAATAGTAATACAATAACAGGCGCTCAGCAAAAGATAACACGAACGATACGGCGACACTTTATATCTCCGCATTTCATAAAATATTTCTTTGATTTTTTGATCAAATTTTTAATTGTGTCTACTATGCCTTTGTATTAAACATGTATATGCTAATGTTATGTGGGTGGGTAGTAGAGAGGCTTAATCCACAGTTATTATGTTTCCGAGTGTTATATAGCTAATTACTTATTACCGGATGAAAAAATACATGTTATGTGATAACTGTGAATAGTGGTGGAATGTTGTTATTTTTAGTTGTTCGAGTTTCATGTACAATATACATTAGTTTATATTTTCAAGATTGCAGAATAAAGAATTGCTAGTATTCATTTTTCTATGGATGGAAGTCTTTAAAAGGAAGTTTTCAGCACAAAATATAGTTACGTAAAACGGGAAGCAAACAAATTATTGTTGTTCTTATTAGTCTTGTCTAACAATAGGTGATATAACCTGTGGGATTATCAAGAAAAAATTTCTATCAATTGGAAAGTGTCAAACAAAAACAATTTTGGAATTAGCATACAATACAAAATTGCCTATATGCGTTTATATACAGAAAACTGCTGATAAGAACATAATTCAGTGAATTAGATATCGCCTTTACATTTTTTTATAAAGTTAGTAACGAGTAACGGTGCTCAAAAATCAGTATCGAGTATCGAGAAATAGTGGTATCGACCCATCACTACTTAAAATTAAAACAGAAGGCATTTTAGAGCCTTTTGGTAGGTTACCGATAGATGAAAATAAAGGAAGTGAATAAACATTACGGATTTGGGAAAGAAAGAATTCAATAATAAACAGATCATATATAGATTTGTGGAAATCATAACATTGAGATGGTCGATGTGAATGATTAACTTAGGGCCAATGCATAGTTTTACGTGAGGGAGATTCATACTCAACCCATTTGTCACTCACTCAACTGTGAGTGCTGACTCATCCCCATTAAGTCATTGAGGTAACCAGAGGCATTTAAGTGTGAGGTGAGTGGCCATTAAATAACCACTGTGCAGTAAATATAACTTAAATACTTCCATAAACTACCTGATGTGTTACATTCACATGGCTTGCTCTATACATTCTTCAAAAATGTTCTTACAAAAGCTTACTTTTTTATCTACTTCTCTCTAATCAAGATTAACATTTGCATAAGTGGTTTAATTATACATTTAATTGTAGGTTCAAGGCGAATAAGGTAATACAGTATATTTAAGTGTTAGTAAGTATGTGATGGCTTTGAAATTTCCTTCGCTTTGCAACAATGAGAGAGAGAGAGAAGAATAGCGATTTTTTAGTTGAAAAACTATAAAGTACTTGACAATACAAATCTATAATTAAGAATGTCCCAGAAATGGTTAACGCCACAAAAAATTCATTTTGACGTAAATTGTGTGATTTAACGACATGTACATTTTTGTGTAGTAAGCGTTTGTCTGTCTGCTACGGTTTACAAGTTATAACAAATTCACTCATAATGAGGACTACTCAAGACCATTTCCAGAAAATTCAAGATATGCATTTTATTTGCCATGCAAATATCATTAATGTGTGGTATTTTAATCAAAATCCTTAAGAGCCATTTTTTCATAAAATTCAAAAAAAGTCCCATGTAAAAGGTTGTTTGGGGTAGAAGGATTTTCTTAAAAATATTCATATCGCATATTTGGAAGGTATTAAACCTAAATACCAAGTTTGGTATTTACCCGACATTTCGTTTTTGAGTTGCGCTGTTCATAGACATACATACAGACACATATATACACACACGTACATTTTTCAAAAAATGCTTTTCTTTGGACGCAGGGGCCTCGAAAGATGTATTCCCGGTCAAATCTCGGGATCGAATTTTTGAGTAGAATGCAATATCCTACCTACCATGTACGTGATTGAGATAATAAAAAGGCAAAAATAAAGGCACACCAAGGAAAATAGACAGTGAGAGCAAAAATATGTATTGGAAATAATAGCCTAGAACAAGTCGTGCATTTTAATTACTTGGTTGTGACGTAAGTTTCGATGTCGACAGAGATATAAAAAAATTGGCGTGTTATATTCAATATGTTTTTCTATCCATTCTTCAACAAACTTTATTGCAACAGCTTATTCTTCTATCTACGAGGGCGGTCCCAAAAGTACCCGACCTGACGTATATATAGCGGTTGTTGTTTCAAACAAATAACTATGGTAAAAAGAACCAATCGTATAAAGCTTAAGTTTGAAGATGCTACGTTGTTTAGTAATTGTTTGACAGCCATTAATAGTGAACTCTCTCAGCGAATTTGTAAACATGGAAAAACTGGTCATCGCTATGTGATACAATCCTTTCATTTGAAAGGTCTTAGTCCAACTAATATTAAAGCTGAGCTAGATTCTACTCTGGGGGAGTCTGCTCCTTCATTTACAACCGTAAAATATTGGGTGGCAGAGTTTAAGCGAGTCCGTACGAGCTGCCAAGACGAACATAGCAGTGGTCGACCAAATGAGGTGACCACGCCGGAAATTGTGAAGAAAATTCACAAAAAGGTATTGGTTGACCGTCGGCTGAAAGTGCGCGAGCTAGCAGACATCGTAGGAATTTCAAAAAGTGCTGTAAATCGCACACTAACTGAAAATTTAGACATGAGAAAGCTGTGCGCAAGATGGGTACCGCGTTTACTCACAATGGAGCAAAATCAGTGTGGTGAGGATGTTTCAGTCGAGTGTTTGACGATGTTTCGCTGCAATAAAGCCGAGTCTTTGCATCGATTCATAACCATGGATGAAACATGGGTCCATCACTTCACACCTGAGACGAAGGAACAGTCAAAGCAGTGGATTGAAAGGGGAGAATAGGCTCCAAAGAAGGCGAAGAGAGTTCTATCTGCAGGCAAGGTCATGGCTTAAGATTTTTGGGATGCGCGTGGGATAATTTTAATTGATTATCTTCAAAAAGGAAGAGCAATCAATGGCGAGTATTATGCGAACTTATTGCAGCGTTTGAATGACGAAATCTAGCAAAAACGGCCGTATTAGCGAAAAAGAAAGTTCTGTTTCATCAAGACAATTCACCAGTTCACACATCCATTATCGCCATGGCAAAATCAATGAGTTAAAGTTTCAATTGGTTCCTCATGCACACTATTCGCCAGATTTAGCCCCCTCTGATTATTTTCTGTTTCCAAAGTTGAAGAACTGGCCTGGTGGTAAAAGATTTGCCAACATTGAAGAGGTGGAGTTTGCAGTTGATGGCTATTTTGCAGAACTCGACGGTTCTCACTATAAACAGGGTATCGAAGCTATTGAACATCGCTAGGACAAGTGTAGCGAGCTGAAAGGAGACCATGTAGAGAAATAAAGGTGTTTTTCCCCAAAATGTTTGTGTTTTATTTGTTAGGTCGGGTATTTCTGGGAGAGCCCTGGTATCAGTGTATGTTTGTCTCCACCATAGTTAAAACTCGTTTAAATACCCACCTTGATATTTAATTTCAGAGTCTTCCAAGGTTGTAAAATAAAGATTTTTCAAAAAATCTAAAACTACCCAAATTACCCTTTACATGGAAAACTTTTATTTTGTCCAAAATATTCTTAACGATTTTGCTTAAAATACCATACGTTTAAGATACTTTCGTGATGAATAAAATGTATGTATTGAATTTTACGGGAATAGCCTGTGAAGTACTTTTTATTCCAAAGGAATTGTTTATCATTTTATGGGTGAACCATAAGAGATAAACAAAAACGAAAAATGTAGAACTCCTTAAACACAAATGTAGTTTAGTAATTACATCTTATGGCGACAACCATTCCCCGGATATTCCTTATTAATGGTTTGAATTTTCTATTATTTTGTCTTTTTTGAAATACTGCCAACGTTCAGCTGTTTCTCGCAACAGCATAGAAAGAGCATAGAATTTTAGGGCCAACATATAGCGACCAGTGTTTAAACATTTGACTTCAGCTATTCCCTTTTAACCTCAACGAAAGGTGTAATAAAACTATTTATGTAAAGGTTTATAGCAATTAAATTTAAACAGAGGGAAGAATAAGGTTTTGAGAGAATAGTTTTAGAAGAGTTATAGAAATAAACGATAATGGGTATAGAAAGCCATATGAATGTAACACCTGCATAGAACACAGAATTTCAACACCGTCGCATAGTAAGACTCGCTTTTTAAAAACCTGAGTATTCCTTTACTTGCTATATCCTACAACGAAATGTGTAAATGTGAACTGAAAATTTATCTGGATTAACAAGAAATCGCTAGAAGAATAAGCGGATTTAAGAGTAGTGTGAAGAAGAGTGAATAGGGGAAAGTTATATAAATGTAGCACATCATTAATTTAATTTACTTGTCTCCGCATTAAGTATATTCTTGATTATTCTATCTTTGCTGAGAGGTGCCGTCCCCAGCTCACGCCTGGTTGCTTTGGCCTGAACTATACGCAACACACACATGCTGAAATAGTTGCCGACATACAAGGGGTTTCCATAAAGCACAATGGAGTACGTTCTTTCTTTAAAGTGTGCGAAAAATAAAGTTGCCTAACAGATTCCAATCTGTGCAACGTTTCCCCAGGAGTATGCATTGCTTTGCGGAAGTAGCCAGAAAAAATTAGTTTTTACTTCCTTGCTACTTACCTATAGTAAGTACAGCAATATTACATTCCACCCAAAATTTTGATATAGAGATTTCACTGGAAATACCTGTTTTGATGTCCCCTGAATAACAAAATTTTGATAAAGGCTCCTGAGTGTGTCCATGTGTGAAAGGCATAACCCAAATAGGAATAAAAAAAATCTGATGTGTTACACTCACATGACTTTCTCTACTCTTGTACAAACTATTTTTACAAACGCTTATTCTCCATATGCTTCATGTTAATCGAGATAAACATTTGCAGACTCTATCTTATTGCTAATTTTCTTGTAGTTGTAAGGGGAATATATATTTACAAGGGCAATATAGAAATACAGTAGCCTTTAAGCATATACATATCTCTTAATAGCTGGTTGCTAGGTGCAGCACCATTCTCTTTGCCACAGATTAATACTCTTTGCATATCCAAGACAAAAAATGAATAACGAATTCCCATTTGAGAAAATAAGTATTGAAAACTTTAAGGGAATAACAAGCAATATCTCGAAAATCGTTTACTCAACAACAAAAATGTATATGACATAAATTGTGTATTTTAACGCGATCTACATCTTTTGTGTAGTAAAATTTTGTCTATCTCTTATGGTTTACCACTTTACCAAAAGGCGTTCACAATGAAGAATACTTTTGGACACATTCCCAGAAAATTCAAGATATACATTTTATTTGTTATGAAAATGTCTTAAACATATGATATTTTAATCAAAATCGTTAGAGCCATTTTTGAGAAAATTAAAATTTTCGAAAAATCTTCCATGTAAAGGGTACTCTGGGGTGGAGGGATTTTCTTGAAAACCTTCGTGTCGCATCCCTGGAAGATACTGAACCTAAATACCAAGTTTGGTGTTTATCCGACTGTTCATTTCTGAGTTATGCTGTTCACAGACAGACACACACACACAGACACACGGACATGTTTCCAAAAATGCTTTTTTTGGTATTCAGGGGGTCTCAAAACATGTATTTCCGGTGAAATCTCGGTATCGAATTTTTGGGTGGAATACAATACTTTCCCTACTTACTATACATAGTAGAGAAAGTAAAAAGGAGTATTTTTTATAAAAAGGTATGTGTGTGTGTCTGTGAAAAGCATAACTCAAAAACGAAAGTTCAGCATCTTCCAAAGATACGAAACGGAGACTTTAAGAAAATCTCCCCTTGCATTAAACAATCCATTACATGCAACATTTTTCGAAATGTTTGATTTTCTCAGAAATAAATGCATTATGGTGCATTATATTTAAGGCGATTACATGAGAAAGAATATATATACTGATTTTTATGCGAATAGGTTGTAAAACACTTTTTATTCCGAAGGTAATTTGCATCATTCTGTTTCACTAGTAAATCATAAGAGATAAACAAAAACGCACAACAAATAAAACGTAAATTTTCTTTAAAGAACACAATTTATCCTAAATAATATTTCTTTGGTGTCGGTCATTTCCGAGACATCCATTGCTAACGGTTTGAAGTTTATATTACTTTGTCATTGTTTTAAATACTGCCACCGTTCAGCTGCTTCTGGCGCTTGTATGGAAAGAACATAGAATTTTAAGGCCAGCATATAGCAACCAGTGTTTAAACATTTAGTTTCCGCTATTCCCTTTGTATCTATAACGAAAGCTGTAATGAAACTATTTATTTAAAGTTTTATAACAATTAACTTTATGCAGAGAGAAGAATAAACTTTTGCAACAATAGTTTAGAATGGCTTATAGAAATAAACCATTGTAGGTAGAGGAAGTCATATTAATGTAACACGTCAAATTTTTTTTTCCAGCGGTGATGCAAAGAACACGGTTTTTCAAAAGCGAATCGTTATTTAAAAATTTGAGTATCACTTTAACTGCTGTATCCTAGAAAGAAGTGTGTTAATGTGAACTGAAAATTTATCTGGATTAACAAGAAATCGCTAGAAGAATAAGCGGTTTTAAGAGTAGTTTGAGGAAGAGTGAGTAGAGAAAGTCATATAAATGTAGCACATTATTTTATTTTGCTGCTCACCATATGCTCTTGATTATGCTATCTCTCGCTGAGAGGTACCGTCCTCAGCTCACACCTAGTTGCTTTGGCCTGAACGACACGCAACACAGGCATGCTGAAGTAGTTGCCGCCCTACAAGGGGTTTTCGTAAAGCAGACTACACGTACGTTCGTTCTTTCTTTCCCTTGTGCGAAGAATTAAGTTATCTAACATCACAGAAACCTCACAGCCTCCAATCTGCGCACCGTTTCCCCAAGAGTACACATTGCTCTGCAGAAATTTGTTAAGAAAAGCAAAAAAGCACGTTTTTACTTTCTTTGCTTCTTACCTATAAAGTACAGGAATTATTACATTTCATCCAAAATTTCGATATTGAGATTTCACTGGAAATACGCGTTTTGATGTTCCATAAAACAGCATTTTAGATAGATTTTTTTTAGATATATAGATAACTTTATTTGTACATTTTATACACAATTCCTTTCACAATATTCCACTTATAAACTAACTTAACCTATGTACAAATTTCCTTCCAGCTACGCTGCTCTTTTTGCCTGGCTCATCTGAGCATCCCTTGCTACCCTTAATCCCTATTGCCCATCCTCTCCTTCCTCTGTTTGCCTTCCTACCTTTCTTATCTCTCTTACTTTTCTAATCCATTTCTCTTTTACTTTCTTTAAGAACTCCCCCATATTCTTATTTTGCTTTTCTTCTTAACATTTTAATTGCTACTATTTTTCCATCCATTTTTCCCCATTTTTCCTCCCATACTTCTTGTCTCCATTCTGCTAATTCTTTGCATTCTGTCACATAATGCTCTGTGCTTTCACTACCTCCACATAATTCACAAATTCCCTTAAAAAGAGCACTTTAAGAAAAGGCCCGTGTGAGTACGTCCGGGTGTCCCCAAAACAAAAGTTGGTATTTAAGGTCAGTCTTCCAATGATGCACACTAAGATTTTCAAAATTAAATTAAACTGAGTTTTATTTATGGACGCTCTTTAACTACTGTGGTCCTGAGGGTTCCATTCTATATTGGGCGTGAAAGACCCGTAATTTTGCTCAGAGGCCTCTTTATCACGCTTGAGGTCCTTTTACGTACCGTAAACCTACGACACGGGACCACCGGCTTTACTCCCCTTCCAAAGGAAACCATACTAAGAAATTTTACGCCCAAAAAATCCATCGCCCTCCGCCGATTTTTAGCCCGCGACCTCGAGAACTAAGATTTTCAAGAAAATCTCCTTACCCCAAACTAACCTTTTATGAAAATGTTTCGTTATTTTTTATTTTCTGAAAAATGGCTCTGACGATTTTGATTAAAATACAATATGTTTAAGATGTTTGCATGACAAGTAAAATGTATAAGATCTTGAATTTTCTGCGAATAGCCTGTGAAGTCCTCTTCATTCTAAATGACTGTTGTACAACTGGTAAACTGTAAGTAATAGACAAAATTTTGCTGCAACAAAAATATAGATCTTATTAAATAACTAACTTACGTCAAATATATATTCGAGATATTCCTTGTTATTAATTTGCATTTTAAGATACTTTTCTCAAATGGGAAATTATTTTTTTCCCTTTCTCTATGTCTTGGCCATGCAAAGAGAACGGAATTTCAAAGCCATTACATAGAGATCCGCCCCTAAAACATTTGAATATCGCTTGTAGCCTACTGTATTCCCCTAATTCCATTGTACTAACATGGAAATATGTAATAAGGCAATTTCTGCAAATGTTTATCTCGATTAACATGAAGCAGATAGAAGAATAAGAGTTTGAAAAATAGTTTGTACAAGAGTAGAGTAAGTTATGTGAGTGTAACAAATCAAAATTTTTTTTCTTTCTTTTCTCACTACGTGGGATTAAGTTTAGTATTGAATAAGCTACAACGTGCAAAAGAGAGTAGCTCTGACAGACAATTAATCCGCGCGCGCGTGTTTATGTATGCGTTTTCAGACCAGACAAACACACACAGGATTTTGTCTAAAAATGCTGTTTTTGGATTCAGGGAGTCTCAGAAAGTGTATTTCCTGTGAACTCTCGGTATCGAGTTTTTTCTTATTATACATTAGTAGAGAAAGTAAAATAAAACTCAGTTTGCTTAAAGATATTGCCGAATACCCAAATGTTTACAAACTTATTCAATTTTTCCTCTGGTAGAGTTTATCAACAAATCGCAAATGTATGCTCTTTCCTCATATATACAGAATGTGGAGCTTGAACAAGCAAATAAAAAAAAAGAGGAAGAGAGAAACCAGACACAAATAGTTGCACAAGAGCAGCGTTGAATGAAAACACAATAAATCCACCAGCCAGCGGAAATTAGTCTGATGTGAGTTCGCATTCTCTGACAAGCGCTACATCATGTTACAGTACTTACTCCAAATGAATTGTATTACCATACCGCCCAAAGCCAAACTCAAATATCAGTTCTAGCGCCTCAGCTCACTCTGAGAGCAATGGGAGTGGAACAAGTATAAAATACGGTGACGGTTATTTTAAAAGAATGTGATAAATATGATTTTATAAAGTTCGAGATATTCGGGACATTTGTTTCAGTAAATCTATGAAATTGGTTTTAGAATTCTTGCAACTCATTTCCAGGATGCTTATGTAAGCAGGGTAAGCATGGTATTTAGGGGAAAGATCATCTTATGTTCGACACGTGGGTGAATTATGCATTTCATGCTGACGCGTGCTTACGTCAGTTACTAGCAAAGCACTAGTCAGAATTCTCGTCGGGTATGTAAACTTAAGAGATTTTTGACGGCGGCGCTCAGCCTATCACTTGCCTAGCAGGACTCAGTGCCATTCAGTTTCTTAAATTTATTTTTTGCTGCCATGCAACATCGACGTAGGCCTAGGCACGACGAAGATGGAACGCCGGACTTCTTCTGTCACCCAGGTAAACCTGCAAGCTGTCTCTCTCGCTCATGAAATGTAGTTCAGTTTGTTATTAGAAAGATTAAAGTTTCTCTTGGGAACAGAATTACATGTCTGATACTGTTACTTCTTTCACCACCTTTCCAGCTGCCGCAACCTATAACGCCCTCAATGTCATCCCTGTGCTACGCCCCGTCCCCGTCCCCTCTGTAAAAGCAATGGTTAGGGCTGTGACCTTTACGTGACGTCTGGAGAGGGCGCCGATGCCGTCGTTGTATGCATTATGCAAGTTGATAACCCTGTTTTTTCTAAACCAGGTGGCCCAACAACAAGGGTGTGCAGAATCCCTTTGTGAAGTAAAAGAGTTGCTTAACACAACAGAGCAATTCCAAGTCAACACAGATCAGTGATGAACTGTTGCATTGGCATGAACGAAAAAGGTTCATGCACGATGTATGAAGAGATATCTGCACACGTGAAATACGCGCTGTTGGCTGCCTGGTAAAACTAAAATTTACTTCAAAATTCTGCGTCCCTGTTTTGCAAGACCAAGACAAAGCAGGATCTTACAAAAGCATAATTTATCAGTCGCTGTAATTTTTTAAAATATTTTTAATGCTTTTCGTTTTCACAGTATGTAAGTTTTTCAACATAAGAAAAGCGCTACTTATAGCTCTTCATGTTTCTCTGTACGTACCCTCAAATTTCATCCATATAGGTGAAAAAGTCTCACGTGGAGTATTTTAATGCTTTATTTGAAGTGTTTAATGCACGCTCTTACCGCAGACGGCACCACAGATGGTGGACAAGACGATACATGAAATGAAATAATAATTGTGAAAGGAAATTTGGGAAGAGATGTTCCAGACCTAAGTTTAGGGTACCCCCCGGGCATTTTCCAGTTAGGACTGAGGAAAACCTGGAAGAAACCTCAGTCAGGGAGGACGATCCTGGCGGGATTTGAACCGCAGACGTCCCGTTCATGAGTCCGAGCCTTAACGACCTTGGCTAACCATGTCAGATATTTCATGTACAGAAACTGTATGAAAGCTTTTCGTGGAAAGTAAAAACTTCGTCACAAATACAGTTGTCCTTTGCGAACGATAATCTTAGTAATGAAGGCAAAAAGTGACACTTCTACGACTTTAAGTAAATGAACGAACAAAGACCTAAATATTTGTTACTTTCGGTTACATTTCAGCTTAGGGTTGCTTTGCCCTAGTTTGATTAGGAAGCGTTTATATTTATGGTTGATCTGCTCTTTTCTATCTGCAGATCAGATTATGTTACGCTGCGACCATCTTTCCTTTCGACACGTTAATTTCATGACTGTGTGATATTATTATTATTATTATTATTATTATTATTACAAAATGTGCAATTAAATATTACTCTCCGAGCAGTAGGAGTATCAGAGGGAGGGACTTCCAGTAACTGGAGCGCAGCACCGCACGTAGGCCATAGTGCGCCCTTTGTGCTTCCAACGTGGGCGACCAGATCCGAAGGTCGATGTGTGTTAGCAAGCACGGGGTCCCTAGCGATTCCAACATGACACCAATTCTGACGCCACTACCCTGGGGGTCCCAAGAATAGCCGAGGCACTCCCAGGAAGGAATGGGGCCCCCGCCAAGCGCCAAATGGAAACTTTTCCTTTGCGCAAATTCCACCGCCATACCGCAACACACTAACCGCCGTCGACTGGTCCTACAACCCTGGAACTGTGAAGCGAAACAGATGAACGGAAATAGACAGGAAGTTCGTGGTAGAAGCGGAATCCCCCCGTCCCAAGTCACTACAACCCATGAAGGGCCTTGACCTGTCAATCCGACTGCCGCCTCACGCCCATGTACGCACCGCTGAGGTGGGTGATCACCAGAATGCTGGTCTCTGTAGCCGGAAGGGAAACCACCGTAGCATTTACCCACCGACCCGGGGAAACCGCGAAAAAAACAATGGTCAGAGTGACTTGCCCGGCGGGAATTGAACCCTGAACCTCCAGAGTGCGAGTCTCACACGCCATCTCGCTCGGTTTACGAGCAGTAACTTTTGCAAGTCATTAAAGAAAGATTATATTCATAAAAAATCTGATGTGTTACACTCACATGACTTTCTCTACTCTTGTACAAACTATTTTTACGAACGCTTATTTTCGATATGCTTCATGTTAATCGAGATGTTAATCTTATTGCTAATTTTCTTGTAGGTGCAAGGGGAATATGGTAGGCTTTAAGCGATGGTCAAATCTTTTAAGAGCTGGTTGCTATGTGGCGCATTCCATTCTCTTTGCATGTCCAGGACATAAAACAATGAATAACGAATTCCTATTTGAGAAAAAGTATTGAAAATTTAAGGGAATAACAAGCAATATCTCGAAAATGGTTCACTCAACAAAAAATGTATATGACATAAATTGTGTATTTTAACGCGAACTACATTTTTTGTGCAGTAACATTTTGTCTATCTCTTATGGTTTACCAGTCATACAAAAGTCGTTCACAATGAAGAATACTTTTGGAGACATTCCCAGAAAATTCAAGATATACATTTCATTTGTCATGAAGATATCTTAAACTTATATTTTAATCAAAATCGTTAGAGCCATTTTTGAGAAAATTAAAATGTTCGAAAAATGTTCCATGTAAAGGGTAATCTGGGGTAGGGGAATTTTCTTGAAAACCTTCGTGTCGCATCTCTGGAAGATACTGGACCTAAATACCAAGTTTGGTGTTTATCCGACTATTCGTTTCTGAGTTATGCTGTTCACAGATACACAGACAGACACACACACGGAAATGTTTCCAAAAATGTTCTTTTTGGATTCAGGGGGTCTCAAAACATATATTTCCGGTGAAATCTCGGTATCGAATTTTTGGGTGGAATACAATACTTCCCCTACTTACTATACGTAGTAGAGAAAGTAAAAAAAGGTTATGCTTAGGCACAAGGTAGTAGTTTTTCAAAGGTAGATTTGTTTGCTTAGATTTAATGGAAGATGCATGGCAGTGAAAATGCGTAATTTATCAGCGAGAGCATTATTTTAAGATATATGTGGCGTGCTGAATAGCGCCGTGATGATTAACTACCTCACCGCATGTCCCTTTCTCCATCAGCCAGCTTACAATAACGCACCATTTCTCTCCAGTAACCAAGACTGTTGAAAAGACACGGGGGGTATTCTTAACCCAGGCACAACCACAATATGTAGGCCACAGTGAAAGTGCTGAAAACTCGCTTTATGACCACAAATGGAAGATACCAACAGCTTTATAGGCACTTCCTATGCACTTTCCTGCAATCAAATTAACTCTTCAATAATCCAATCGTTCACGGAACAGAGACTGGAGGGACCGGGGTAGAATTACACGATTTTATCCAAAGAGTTTGTAAACATGTCATATTTTGAGCGACAAATAAAATGTATGTTTTGAATTATTATCTGTCATTAAGTGCTCTTTATTTTGATTCAATTTTGCATAACTGTGTATTAACAGAAAGCCTTGTTAGAAACAATCTGATTTGATACATTCATATGACTTTCTCTGCCCTCTATCGCTTATTAATGGGTATACAAATTATTCTTACTAAAATTTATTTTCCTGTATCGAGATAAACCTTTCCGGAAATAGCTGCATTACACATTTCGTTTCAGATACAAAGCGAATATCGATAGCCAAATGTTTTACAACTGGACGTTATATGCTGGCCTTAAAATGCCATGCTCTTTTCATGAAATCGCGAGAAACATTTGCAAATCGACAGTACTTCAGACATAGTTGGTGTCACAAAAAATCTGAAATAAATTGTGTATTTTAAAGAGATCTATATTTTTTATGTAGTATGTTTTCGTCTATCACTTAACGTTTACCAATCATACAAGATTATACAGAATTCCTTACGAATGAAGAGAACTTCACAGGCTATTCTCAGAAAATTCAAGATAAAATTTTCATTTGTCATGTCAAGATTTTTAAATGAGGTATTTTAATAATACATTTCGGAAAATGTTCCAGGGTAGTTTGGATGGAGGCGATTTTCTTGCAAATCTTTGTGTCGCATCTTTGGAAGGTACTGAACCTAAATACCAAGTTTGGTATTTATCCGACTTTTGATTTTTAGTTACGCTGTTAACACACACACACACACACACACACACACACACACACACACACACACACACACACACACACACACACACTGCATCGGTACCCTGGTTGGTGCTGAGCCCCAATTTGTGGCACGGGATTTGCTAGAATGGTACCGGGTTCGATGCTAGCTCAGGAATTTGCATGGATCTTGGGTTAGTGGTTAATACGACTGATTCATTTTCCTGCCTGTTTAATTCCCGTCACCGTTTTAAAATTTGACTCCTGATATTACTCGACACACACACACACACACACACACACACACACACACGCACACGCATTTCTATACGTCTGTGCTTCAGATAGTCGCGCCTATCCGCCGACACATTTGTTTTCAGAACCTCCAAGGAAATACCACGAACAGGTGTTTACTAAACTTCTCTGTTTATTTATTTCGAATTTCCTATCTCCCCATTTCACTATCACATAATTTTTACCTTCTTTCTTAGTGGATGCCTGGGGCTTTGAGAGCACTGACCCTTTTCAAGCGACCTAACGGTACACCAACAAAGCGTATTCTGCTCTCGCTTGGCTACAATTGCGAGGGGAAAACCAACCCCGTTTCCTGCCTGCTGCTGAGACTGTCTTTTCAACCCATTTTCACCTTTACATGTAATACTTCCCAGTCTTAATTAATAATACTATTCCAACTGTTATTAATATTTATTTTCTCTATGGTTATAATTTTATATTTAGCTATGTAGAACGTACTGTCGCCACACACACACAACCCCCACAAGGAACTTTTTCAAAAATTGCTTTTTTGGGTTCAATGGATCCCAAAACATGAATTTCCGATGAAATCTCTGTAAGGAATGTTTGGATGGAATGCAGTACCTTCTCTACCTAGTAGTAGAGAGAGTAAAAACGAATAGTGACTTGCCGGTTGATAAAAGTGATGGATATAAGAAGAATACAGTAGGGTAAAGTGATAGATTTTTAAAAAGCGGCCCGCTATGTGATAACTTTGAAATTCCATGCTCTTTGCATGACCACGGGGTGGGAGGGGGAAGCGAATAGTGACAAGTTGAGAAAAGTGTAAGTATTTGAAAAGTTAAACCAATAACAAAGTATATCTCGGAAGTGATTAACGTTCCAAAAAATGTTACTTGACATAATTGTGTACTTTTAACGAGATCGACATTTAGTAGATTTAGTAGTACGAAGATTTATTTCCATCTCTTACGCTTTACCAGTTATACAAAATCATTCGGCTATTCTCAGAAAATTAAGGATAAACATTTTATTTGTAAGTAAATATATTACATATATGGTATTATAATGTAAATCGTTAGCCATTTTTGAGAAAATACATTTCGAAACATTTTCCATGTTAGGTTAGTTGGGTGTGAAAGGATTTTCTTGAAAATCTTTGTGTCGCATCCTCTGACAATGCTGAACTTAAATTCCAAATTTGGTATTGAACCGACTTTCTGTTTTACTTCCTCTACTACCTACAGTAAGTAGGGGAAGTATTGCATTCCACCTAAAAATTCGATACGGAGATTTCACCGAAAACACATGTTTTGAGGTGCCCTGAATCCAAATAAAGCATTTTTGGAAACATGTGTGTGTGTGTGTGTGTGTCTGTCAGTCTGTGAACAGCAGTAGTCCTCCGTGGACCAGTAGTACCGTGCTAGCCTTTAGTTCCCAAGGTCGCGGGTTCAAACTCGACGGAGGGTGATGGATGTTTTCGGGCGTAAAAATCCTTAGCATGGCTTCCTTCGGAAGGGAAGTAAAGCCGGTGGTCCCGTGTCGTAGATTTACGACATGTAAAAGAACCTAAAGCCTGATAAAGAGGCCTCTGAGCAAAATTACCGGTCTTTTACGCCCAATATAGAATGGGACGCTAAGGACCATAGTAGTTAAAGAGCGTCCATAAATAAAACTCGATTTATTTTAGTCTGTGAACAGCATAACTCAAAAACGAAAAATTGGATAAAATACCAAACCTGGTATTTGAGTTTAGTATGTTTCAAGGATACAATACGAAGATTTTCAAGAAAATCACCCAACCCAGAGTACCCTTTAAATGGAACATTTTTCGAAAATTTTGATTTTCTCCAAAAATGGCTATAACGATTTTGTTTAAAATGCCGTGTGTTTAAAATATGTTTATGCAAAATGAAATGTATATATTTAATTTTCTGGAAATGTTCTCCAAAGTACTCTTCATTCTGAATGACTTTCGTATAACTGCTAAACCGTAAGAGGTATACAAAATTTTACTACACAAAAAATTTAACTACTTGTTAAAACACACAATTTACGTCATATACATTTTTTCCCCGCTGAACCATTTCCGAGATATTCCTTGTTATTTGTTTGAATTTCCCAATACTTATGCTTTCTCTCAAATGGGAATTCGTTATTCGTTTTTTTTTATGACCTGGACATGCAAAGAAAGTGGAATGCTCCACATAGCAACCAGCTCTTAAGATATTTGACTATAGTTTAAAGCTACCATATTCCCCTTGCACCTACAAGAAAATTAGCAATAAGAACTCTGCAAATGTTTATTTCGATTAACATGAAGTAGATAGAGAATAAGCGTTTGTAAAAATAGCTTGTACAAGAGTAGGGAAAGTCATGTGAGTGCAATGCATCATATTACTTTCTCTACTACGTATAGTAAGTAGGGGAAGTATTGTATTCCACCCAAAAATTCGATACCGAGATTTCACCGGAAATATATGTTTTGAGACCCCCTGAATCCAAAAAAAGCATTTTTGGAAACATGTCCGTGTGTGTCTCTGTGTGTCTGTCTGTGAACAGCATAACTCAAAAACTAACAGTCGGATAAACACCAAGCTTGGTATTTACGTTCAGTATCTTCCAGAGATGCGACACGAAGATTTTCAAGAAAATCCCCCCACCCCAGACTACCCTTTACATGGAACATTTTTCGAAAATTTTAATTTTCTCAAAAATGGCTAACGATTTTGATGAAAATATCATATGTTTAAGATAATGTCATGAGAAATGAAATGTATATCTCGAAATTTCTGGGAATGTCTCCAAAAGTATTCTTCATTATGAACGACTTTTGCATAACTGGTAAACCATAAGAGATAGACAAAATTTTACTACACAAAAAATGTAGATCGCGTTAAAATACACAACTTATATCATATACATTTTTTTTGTTGAGTGAACCGTTTTCGAGATATTGCTTGTTATTTCCTTAAATTTTCCAATACTTATACTTTTTCTCAAATTCGTTATTCATTTTTTTATGTCCTGGACATGCAAAGAGAATGGAATGCGCCACATAGCAACCAGCGATAAAATATTTGACTATCGCTTAAAAGCTACCATATTCCCCTTGCATCACATGAAAATTACCAATAAGATTGACATCTCCTTATCTCGATTAACATGAAGCATATGGAGAATAAGCGTTTGTAAAAATAGATTGTACAAGAGTAGAGAAAGTCATGTGAGTGTAACACATCAGATTTTTTTGAGTTATGCTGTTCATAGACACACACATACTGACGTTTTCCTAAGAATGCTGGGTTTTTTGGAACCAGGAAGCCTCAAAACATGTATTTCCGATAAAATCTCGGTGTCGAATTTTTCAGTGAAATGCAATCTTCCTCTACTTACTGTAGATAAGTAGTAGAGAAAGTAAAAATACTTTTTCTGCAGGTTTATGTTATGATTATGATGTTTAGGAACCCTTGGCTTCGAGGCGTTGTTTGATTCATAAAATGACTACATTATTTATTTGCAGTGCTCTTCAGGAATCAGAGCAAATGCGTACGGTACAACGCCGTGCCGCATAACCCCATCCCCTTCCACAGCCCTCCCTGGCTGGGAGGATGCGCAAAACAAATGTGGCTGCTCCCTAGCCACCCATGAGGTTTGGCTGGGCTGATGGCCAACTCCAGTTTTGCCAACCGTAGCACAATTATGCTTCGCATTACATTAGTTCGGTTCACGACTGCATGCAGTTACTGTCACCCCAACTGCCTATTTAAACGTACAAGTAGGCGTTGCATAAATTACAAGTAATTTATGAGATAGTACGCTGGCGTTATTCAGAAGATAAACGCAACAAGCACAGTACTTTTACCTTACTTAAGCGAAACTGATATAATAGTTAACTTTCTTTAAGCTAAATGGTGCACGGGTGTCTAATAAAAGTGTTTTAGTGTATAGGGCTATACACCAGGGAGATGGCGCCGCGGTGGTGTGCGATTCACATTCGGGAGCTCCCGGGTTTGATCCTCGTAAATTAAATTGAGTTTTATTTATGGACGCTCTTTAACTGCTATGGTCCTTAGCGTACCATTCTATAATGGGCGTGAAAGACCGGTAATTTTGGTCAGAGACCTCTTTATCAGGCTTGAGGTTCTTTTACGAGCCGTAAATCTACGACAGGACCACCGGCTTTACTTCCCTTCCGAAGGAAGCCATACAAAGGGTTATTAAGTCCGAAAAAATCCATCGCCCTCCGCCGGGTTGAACCCGCGACCTCGGTAATCTAAAACTTTGGGTTTTTCGTGGTTTCCCGTGGTCGGTAGGCGAATGGTGAGGTGGTTTCTTCTCTACCACTATTTTCTTTTCATAATTTCCCTTTCATTCCGTTGACTTCTGATCTTTCAAGGTGTGCTTCTAGGTTTCGTGGTGTATGGTGGTGCCGGACAGATGCTGCGGATTCTTGCTCAATGGAAAGAGTATTCCCCTTGGACACCAGAGTTCTGCTTGATTGATGGGTCATTCTTATTCTCTCTCGGCGGCTCCAGCAGTGGAACGGGTCTGCGAGCTTGGAAATGTTAGGGACTTTCGCGCGTCTCTGTGGACTGTCTGCCCACGGTCTGTAATCTCCTGTAGTTGCTTCACCTCATCCTCTCCTCCTGGGGATGGTGGTCACAATACATCTGTGCAGGTCGCAGTGCGCGTGGTGTCCCCCTCCGTTGTATAACCTTACAAAGAGCGGATGAAGGGAGTTTCCCTTCCGACTCATTTCCACTCGTGCAGCCAAGGACTGAAACTTGATTGGTTTAGCTTGTCAGACTCTTCAAATATAGTAGGTGGGGTGAATTATGAACATTAGCTCTTCAGAGAACAGGTTGGGCTTCAGTGGTATCATCTATACCTATAGGGGTATACGATATACACGGAGGGTCACGCCACAGGAGGCCGCAGGCCTCAAGCAGACAGGCCACATTGACGCGCGGAAGTCTCTTAACAGTTCCTGTTAGGAACTTCCGCGCTCGAAGACCTCTCCTACTAACAGAGCTGCCCAGAGAGGGCGATGAACGACCCGTAAACCAAGCAGCCCTCTAGTGTACAGGGAGATTGCTCTTCCCTTTGGCAACTATCCATACTATCTCTCCGGCACTGCCATACACAACGAAAGGGGGATGAGAGAAAGGAAATCGTGGTAGATAGAAACCAACCCAGCATTCGCCAACGACCAGGGAAAACCACGAAAAACCTAAGGCCAGATTGGGCAGTCGATGAGAATCAAACCCAGAACCGCTCAAATGAGAGACTTGCACGTTACTGCGGTGTCCTCCCGGGGCTGTTTTAAAGAAATAATGAAACAAAATTTAGACAAAAATTATTTAGAAAATTGTAATTGTATTATTTTCTCTACTATGTACTTACAGTAAGTAGGGGAAGTATTGTATTCCAGCAAAAAATTAGAGGTCGAGATTTCACCGAAAATGTATGTTTTGGGGCTCCTTAAACCCCAAAAAAGCATTTTTAGAGAAATGTCTATATATCCACATGTGTGTCTGTGAACAGCGTAACTCAAAAAACGAAAAGTCCGATAAACACCAAATTTGGTATTTAAGCCCAGCATCTTCCAAACTCTTAACGAATTTGATTAAAATACTATATATTTAACATATTTATATGGCAGACAAAATGTATATCTTGAATTTTCTGGCAATAACCTTCATTCGGAAGGAGTTTCGTATAATTTTGTATAACGGGTAAACCATAAAAGATAAACAAAAACGTATTACACAAAAACATGTAGATCTCTTTAAAATAGATAATTTACCTCAAATAATTTTTTCTAGTAATGGCCATTTCCGAGACATCCCTTGTTATGGTTTGAATTTTTCAATACTTTTGCTTTGAAGTAATGTCGTGATTTCATCGAAAGAGTATAGAATAGGGACTAGCTTTTAAACATCTCCCTATCGAGACGGTTTCCTCTATTCCCCTTGTATATACCACGAAATATGTAATGAAACTATTTCTGCAAAGGTTTATCTCAAGTAACATGAAGATAAAACAAATTCTCATGTGTTACATTCACATGACTTTCTCTACCCTCCATCGCCTAATAGTGGGTGTACAATGTTATTCTTACGAAAGTTTATTTCCCTGTCTACTTCAGTTTAATCCAGATAAACCTTTCTGGAAGTTACTGCATTACACATTTTGTTATGGATACAAGGAAGAATTGCGATAGTCAAAATGTTTTAGAACTGGACAGTATACGCTGGCTTTAAAATCCCATACTCTTTCCACGACACCGCGACAAACGATTGAAAATTGACAGGACTTTAAATGGATGGCGAAGTATTGAACAATTCTAACCATTAATAACGAATATTCGGAAAGGGCTGATGCCACCAAAAAGTTACCTGAAATAAGCTGTGTTTTTTTAAGAGATGTACACTATGTAATCAAAAGTATCCGGACACCCCAACAAACATACGTTTTTCATCTTAGGTGCATACAGCCTGGTACTCATTATCCGCGACCTCAGTAGTCATTAGGCATCGTGAAACAGCAGAATGGAACGCTCCGTGGAACTCACGGACTTCGAACGTGGTCAGGTGATTGGGTGTCACTTGTGTCAGAAGTCTATACGCGAGATTTCCACACTCCTAAACATCCCTAGGTCCACTGTTTCTGATGTGATAGTGAAGTGAAAACGTGAAGGGACATGTACAGCACAAAAGCGTACAGGCCGACCTCATCTGTTGACTGACAGAGACCGCCGACATCTGAAGAGGGTCGTAAAGAGTAATAGACAGACATCTATCCAGACCATCACACAGGTATTCCAAACTGCATCAGGATCCACTCCAAGTACTAGGAAAGTTAGGCGTGAGGTGAGAAACCTTAGATTCCATGGTCGAGCGGCTGCTCATAAGCCACACATCATGCAGGAAAATGCCAAACGACGCCTCGCTTGGTGTAAGGAGCGTCAACATTGCACGATTGAACAGTGGCCAAACGTTGCGTGGAGTGACGAATCACGGTACACAATGTGGTGATCCGATGGCAGGGTGTGGGTATGGCGAATGCCCGGTGAACGTATTCTGCCAGCGTGTGTAGTGCCAACAGTGAAATTCGGAGGTGGTGGTGTTATGGTGTGGTCGTGTTTTTTCTGGAGGGGGCTTGCATCCCTTGTTGTTTTGCGTGGCACGATCACAGCGCAGACCTACATTGATATTTTAAGCACCTTCTTGCTTCCCACTGTTGAAGAGCAATTCGGGATGGCGATTGCATCTTTCAAAACCATCGAGCACCTGTTCATACTGCACGGACTGTTGGCGGACAATAACATCCCTGTAATGGACTGGCCTGCACAGAGTCCTGACTTGAATCCTATGGAACACCATTGGGATGTTTTGGAACGCCGACTTCGTGCCAGGTCTCACCGACCTACATCGATACCTCTTCTCAGTTCCGCACTCCGTGAAAAATGGGCTGCCATTCCCCAAGAAACCTTCCAGATCTGATTGAAAGTATTGCCTGCGAGAGTGAACGCTGTCATCAAGGTTAAGGGTGGGCCAACACCACATTGACTTCCAACATTACCGATGGAGGGCGCCATGAACTTGTACGTCATTTTCAGTCAAGTGTCCGGATACTTTTGATCACGTAGTGTAGGTACATTTATTGTGTAGTAGGTTTTCGTCTATCGTTTAACGTTTACCAGTTATACAACATTATACCAAATTCCTTCCGAATGAAGAGGACTTCAAAGGCTATTCCCAGAAAATTCAAGATATAGGTACATTTTATTTGTGATGTAGATATCTTTAATATATGGTATTTTAATCAAAATCGTTTGAGCCATTATTTAGAACATCAAAAAATTCGAAAAATGTTCTATGTAAATTTTAGTTTGGGTGGGAGATTTTCTTGAAAATCGTTGTGTCGTATTTTTGGAAGGTACTGAACTTAAATACCAAGTTTGGTACTAATCCGACTTTTCGTTATGCTGTTCAGAGACAGACACACACTCAGACAGGGCCTTTTTCTAAAAATCCTTTTTTTGTATCCATGGGCCTCAAAACATATATTTCCAGTGAAATTTCGGTATCGAATTTTTGGGTGGAAGGCAATACCTTCTCTATCTACTATGTACATGGTAGAGGAAGTGACAAGCTTTCGTAGGGATAGTTTATTGAAGCTATATAAAAAATCTGATGTGTTACACTCACATGACTTTCTCTACTCTTGTACAATCTATTTTTACAAACGCCTATTCTCCAAATGCTTCATGTTAATCGAGATATCGAGATGTCAATCTTATTGGTAATTTTCTTGTAGATGCAACGGGAATATGGTAGGTTATAAGCGATAGTCAAATATTTTAACGCTGGTTGCTATGTGGCGCATTTCATTCTCTTTGCATGTCCAGGACATAAAAAAAATGAATAACGAATTTGAGAAAAAGTATAAGTATTGAAATATTTAAGGAAATAACAAGCAATATCTCGAAAACGGTGCACTCAACAAAAGAAATGTATATGACATAAGTTGTGTATTTTAACGCGATCTATATTTTTTGGGTAGTAAAATTCTGTCTATCTGTTACGGTTTACCAGTTATGCAAACGTCGTTCACAATGAAGAATACTTTTGGAGACATTCCCAGAAAATTCGAGATATACATTTCATTTATCATGACATTATCTTAAACATATGATATTTTCATCAAAATCGTTAGAGCCATTTTTGAGAAAATTTAAATTTTCGAAAAATGTTCCATGTAAAGGGTAGTCTGGGGTGGGGGGATTTTCTTGAAAACCTTCGTGTCGCATCTCTGGAAGATACTGAACCTAAATACCAAGTTTGGTGTTTATCCGACTGTTCGTTTTTGAGTTATGCTGTTCACAGATACACACACAGACACACACACACACAGACACACACACACACACACACACACAGACACACACACGGACATGTTTCCAAAAATGCTTTTTTTGGATTCAGTGGGTCTCAAAACATATATTTCCGGTGAAATCTCGGTATCGAATTTTTGGGTGGAATGCAATACTTCCCCTACTTACTATACGTAGTAGAGAAAGTAAAAATCTGATGTGTTACACTCACATGACTTTCTCTACTCTTGTACAAACTATTTTTTACAAACGCTTGTTCTCCATATGCTTCATGTTAATCGAGATATCGAGATGTTAATCTTATTGCTAATTTTCTTGTAGATGCAAGGGGAATTGGTAGCTTTAAGCGATAGTCAAACATTTTAAGAGGTGGTTGCTATGTGGAGTATTCCATTCTATTTGCATTACCAGGTCAAAAAAATGAATAACGAATTCCCATTTGAGAAAAAGTATAAGTATTGGAAAATTTAAGGGAATAACAAGCAATATCTCGAAAATGGTTAACTTAAAAAGAAAATGTATATGACATAAATTGTGTATTTTAACGCGATCTACATTTATTCTGTAGTAAAATTTTGTGTATCTGTCATGGTTTACCAGTTATGCAAAAGTCGTTCACAATGAAGAATACTTTGGAGACATTCCCAGAAAATTCGAGATATACAATTAATTTACCATAAAAATGTCTTAAACTTATGGTATTTTATTCGAAATCGTAGAGCGATTTTTGAGAAAATTAAAATTTTCGAAAAATGTTCCATGTAAAAGGTAATCTGGGGTGGGGGATTTTCTTGAAAACCTTCGTGTCGCATCTCTGGAAGTTACTGAACCCAAATACCAAGTTTGGTGTTTATCCGACTGTTCGTTTCTGAGTTATGTTGTTCACAGACAGACACACACACGGGCAAGTTTCCAAAAATGCTTTATATGCATTCAGTACACCTCAAAACATGTATTTCCTGTGAAATCTCGGTATCGAATTTTTGGGTGGAATGCAATACTTCCCCTACTTATTATACGTTATAGAGAAAGTAAAAACGAATAACGAATTGCCATTTGAGAAAATGTATAGTATTGGAAAATTCAAACAAATAACAAGGAATATCTCGGAAATGGTTCTCTCGCAAAAACAGTATATGACATAAACTGTGCGTTTTAATGAGATCTACTTTTTTGTTGTTGTTGTTGTGGTGTCCGCCTCCAAGTGGTGTTCCCTGGGTAACGCAAAATGAACACAGGCATGCTTCCCAAGCCAAAAAAGTCAAAAGAAGGGCACTTCCTAGTGCTATTTTGAAATACCGGTGGAATGTAGCAAAAAAAAAAAAAGGTACAATACAACAAATAAAACCTGCAGGACAAATAGAAATAAATAAACAATTAAATAACATTAAGCAACATTTCAAAAAGACAGCAGAGACTTGATGAAGAAGATAAATTAAAAGATAAAGATGCCAAGGAAGACTGCAGTGGCCTTATTTAGGATGACAACTGGCCACGACTGCCTCGCAGAACACCTCTACAAGATATGATGCCTACCTACACCCAAGTGCACTCTCTGTGAAGAAGATGTCACCGTGAACAAACAACATCTCGCCAAATGCAAAGGCCTTAAAATTGATAACTTCCAGACCTTATATTGGGAAGTCAGAGGGAAAATAATGGAGATCAATTAATATCCAGTGCCATGGTGAACAACAACATTTTTTTGTGTAGTAACATTTTATCCACCTCTTACGGTTTTCCAGTTATGCAAAAACCATTAAGAATGAAGAGAAGTTTTGGGAACATTTCCAGAAAATTCAAGATATACATTTCATCTTCATTAAAATATCTTAAACATATGCTAATTTAAACAAAATCATTAGAGCCATTTGAGAAAATCAAAACTTTCGAAAAATCTTCCATGTAAGAGGTAGTCCGGAGGATTTTCTTGAAAATCTTCGTGTTGCATCCTTGGAAGATACTAAATTGAAATACCAAGTTTGGTATTTACCCGACTTTTCGTTTTAGAGTTATGTTGTTCACAGACAGACACACACACACGGACCTTTTTCTAAAAGTGTTTTTGGGGGGGATTCAGGGGTCTCAAAACATGTATTTACGGTGAAATTTCGATATCGAATTTTTCGGTGGAATGCAATACTTCCCCTACTTACTATACCTAGTAAAGAGTAATAAACGATGAGCAGAGAAAGTCATGTGAATGTTACGTATACGATATATGTTTTCTAAAGAGCGTTTCATACTATTGTAAGAAAACGTGAATACAAAACCAGTACCAGCTGCAATGGTACCATCAGTTTTATTCTTGGTAACATTAAAACCTGCATTTTTAACCATACCTACCAACAACGAACCGTTGTGCAGTCTTATGTCTCTAAAAATACGAAAGGAGATGCTGCGAAAACACAATGACAGCGCACAACTTATGCACAAAATTCAGGCAAGGGTTTCCGTGCGGGCAACTGATGAATCAATCACCCAATACACCCCTGCTACTCAGGAAAGTAGAACCATCCCGATTGAACATAAAAACGGGTTTCTGCGGCGTTGACGTCAGTATAAAACCCATTTGCTTGTATGCATAATACTTCCCTTCACAAGCAATGATGTCACACAGATTAGAGGTCAGGACATTCGGTGCTTACTAAGACTGCTGGCTTGTACATATATTTTTACTTTCTCTACTACAGTAAGGAGGGAAAGAATTGCATTCCACACAAACATTCGATACCGAGATTTCACCGCAGGTCCGCTGAATCCAAATATAGCATTTTTGGAACCATGTTCCTGTGTTTATGAACGGCATAACTTAAAAACGAAAAGTTGGATAAATACCAAACTAGATATTTACGTTCAATATATTCCAAAGATGCAACAAGAAGAATTTCAACAAAACTCCCACCTCAAACTAACCTTTACATGGAACATTTTTCGAAAAATTTGATTTTTTAAAAAATGGTTCCAACGATTTTGATTAAAATACCATATATTAAAGATATTTACATGACAAATAAAATGTATGTATTGCATTTTTCCATAATCTGAATAGCCTACGACGTTTTCATTCGGAGAGAATTTTGTATAATCTTGTATAACTGGTAAACTTTAAGCGATAGACGAAAACGTACTACACAAAAAAATGTAGATCTCAATTTATTTAAAATAAGTTTTTTGTAGCATAAGTCGTTTCTGAGCTATCCATTATCATCTTCATTACTTGGTCATTCTTTGAAGTCCTTTCACCATTCAGTTGTTTCTCGCGACTGCATGGAAACATTATGGAATTTTAAGGCTAACATATAGCGTCCAGTTCTTAAACATTTGACTCTCGCTGTTCTCTTTGTTTCTATAACGAAACTGTAATGTAGCTATTTCTGCAAAGGTTTATTTGGATTAAACTGTAGTAGACAGTAAATAAGCTTGAGTAAGAATAACTTGTGTACCCACTAATAAACGATAGAGGGTAGAGAAAGTAATGTGAATGTATCACATCAGATGTTCACTTTATCTACCGTATACCTATTTAAGTAGAGAAAGTATTGAATTCCACCAAAAAAATTGATATCAAGATTTCACCAGAAATACACGTCTTGAGACTCCCTTAATTTAAAAAGGTATTTTTAGAAAAAGGTCCTTGTGTCTGCAAACAGTGTAACTCAAAAACGAAAAGCCGGTTATGTACGAAACTAAGTATTAAAGTTCAGCATCTCCCAAAAATGCGACACGAAGATTTTCAACAACCCCCACCCCAAACTACCCTTTACATGGAAACATTTCGTTATTTGTGATTTTCTCAAAAACTGCCCTAATGACTTTTATTAAAATAACGTATGCTCAAGATATCTGCATGGCAAAACGAAATGGCCTGTGAAGTTCTCTTCATTAAGAATGGCTTTTGTATAATTGGTAAAAGGTTAGAAAAATCTTCCTACACATAAAACGTAGATCTTGTTAAAACACACAATTTATGCTATTTAACTTTTTTGTGGGGTTAACTAATACCGAGATATTCTTTTTTATAGGTTTGAACTTTCAAATACTTACACTTTTCTCAACCGGGAAGTCGATATTCATTATTTTTTCTCGTGGCCATGCAAAGAGCATGGAATTTCAAATTCATCACATAGCGATCCGCTTTAGTATAACTCTATGATAAGGCCGATTTTGTTATACGGAAGTGAAATCTGGAGATGAGAAAGAGCAGAGCATGTAAATAAAACACAGGTAGCATTTTGGAAAAGAGTTCTTGGGGTTTCACAAGGCACATCACATTAGGGGGTATTGAGGGAGGTGGGATGTTATGAAGACACAATACACTGTAAAATAAGAACAGTGAGGTACTGGCTGAGGTTGATGCAGGGGGATAACGATCCAAATGTTATAAATACCAGCGAGAAAAACGTGTTTCCTAAGTTTTGGGCAGCTGATTTGGAAAGGGGTTTGAGGAGAATAGGAATGGGGTCAGTATGGCAAAGAGCTGAAACAAATGACAAAAACATATGGAAGGGTGTCAAAAGAAGACTAAGAGACATCAACCAACAGGAAATAGAATCGGATTGTAAAATTAAACCTTCTCTAAGTCTATCAAATGAAATAAAATTGAATTGGGGTAAAGAGGCATATATACTTAAGAAGAAAGGAAAAATCAGGAATGGCATGGTTTAGACTGGGGGGCTGGAGGGCACAAAAAATGACTGACGATTCTGGCAAGAGAATCTGCCCATTCTGTGATTTGAATGAGGACTGGGTACATATTTTGGCGGAATGCGCTCAGTGGAAGAACTAGCAAAACAATTAAACTCAAAGAAAAATTCGTAAGTCCGTCAAGAAAGAGACTGGCATGTTGGGATCTACTGGCTGACCAGAGGAACTGGCAAAACATGGGCAATTTCGTGGACAAAGTGCGCGAAGCTAGGTCAAATTTGTTTAGTTAGTCAAAGGTAATTTATCTCTATTTTCCTTTTTCTTTTTGTTTTGTTTTCTTTTTCTGTTGTTTATTTTGTCACCATACTTTGTATCTTAAATATGCATGTACGGTCAATGACCCATGCACTAAATACTTGTGTAATAACTTCAATAACGTGAAACCAATAAAGATAACTTATCTATCTACTTTCTTATATCTACAACGGAATGTGTAGATGTATAATGGAAGCTTATCTCGATTAACAAAAGTAAATAGTAGAATACGCTTTTGGAAGAATAGTTTGTAGAAGAGTGAGAAGAGAAAATCATGTGAATGCAACGCATAATTTTTTCAACAAAGTTTTGGGTCCGAGGAAGAAACAAGCGCTATAAAGGCTACAATATAGGGAGATTATTAAAGTGGAACTCTTGACGTTTTCCCACCATTATGGGATAAGTCTCCAGAATCTAGTGAAATTTGGGTTGTTAGGTTGCATTCATAACCGGCAACTCCTCCGTAAATACGCACCTGTCACATGTATTAGGAAGGTTAGTTATATTGTATTTGTTACGTTAGCGCCCTGTTTTTATAATATCATTATGTTAGATTAGCTATAGTTATACGAATTAAGCTAATTATACGAGCATTTAATTATTATTAGGTTAGATTTTAAGACTATTAGGTTATTAATTATTAGGTCTTACCTTTGCAGTTAACTAGGAATTTGAATTGTTTTTGCAATCTTTAGTGTAAGCGTTGTCGTTTGTGTGGGGCTTTGTTTTTAGAGGAAGTAAATTTGCGTAGAAGAAAACCAAGAAATTTAATTGTTTGGTTTAGGTAAGTGCGCCAAAATGACATTACAACGGCACTATAAGTAGTTCTTCAATACTGTTACAGTACAGTAATTTGCAACGTTAGTAACATACGTGTGTTATATAAATTAAGTTCATAGCACGGTTAAGTGCTTAATTTAACACTTAGGGTGCATCCAGGTTATAGGTATTAGGTAGATTATGGCGGAGAAGAGAGGTGATAACCAAAGCTTTGCGCCAAAGAAAAGAATATTACAGTTGTTCACGATGTATGGTAACAATATCAGATAATAGCTCCGCGCTGAAACACGTGGAACCGGAAGAAAGTTCAGCAGTATGAGTATATCAGTTGCGTGCTCTTGTTCTTGCTGCATCAAATGGCGTCAAAAATAGAACCATTCTGATAAGCGCACATTATTGCCCTTTCTGATGCAAAATATTTGTGTTCTAAGATTTATTAAGCACTGTAAGAGGTGTGGTTTTACCACATATAATAAACTGATCTCATGTGCACTCAACAAGAAAGGTAAGGCCACATCAGGACTTATTTAAAGACAAGAAACAGGGAAATCCACAACCGGCCACCAGTCGCACCCCGGAGATAATTTGGAAGGTGAAGGTCCATGCCTCTGGACCAAATCATGCAACTCAGAGGGCCATTGCACGTAATTAGGGATCTCTGTTACTACTGTGAACACCATAATGAATCAGGATTTGAATCTAGAAAAGTGCCATAAGAGCCGGGGATATAAGCTGTTGCCTAAACACATTACAGAACGTGCCACTAACAGCAGAAAGATGTATGAACGATACCTAGCTGGTGAAAAGAGGTTGTTTGTTGTCTTTTTAGATGAGGCATATGCTTATCTAAGTAACTGCAACAAACTCTGGGCTATGTATTACAGACCAAGGGGAGGAAAAAAATTGAAAGTTGGTATTAGGAAACTAACGAAACTTTCCCCAATATTTCATGGTAATAGCACGGAACAGTTACGATGACAAATTAACCATTCGTTGTTTACCTACATAAAAATCTGATGTGTTACACTCACATGACTTTCTCTACTCTTGTCCAAACTATTTTTCCAAACGCTTATTCTCCATATGCTTCATGTTAATCGAGATAAACATTATTATCTTATTGCTAATTGACTAGATGTAAGGGGAATATATATTCACAACGGCAATATAGAAATACAGTAGCCTTTAAGCACATACATATCTCTTAATAGCTGGTTGCTAGGTGCAGCACCATTCCCTTTGCCGCAGATTAATACTCTTTGCATATACAAGACAAAAAAAATGAATAACGAATTCACATTTGAGAAAATAAGTACTGAAAAATTTAAGGGAATAACAAGCAATATCTCGAAAATGGTTCACTCAACAAAAAAAATGTATATGATATAAATTGTGTATGTTAACGCGATCTACATTTTTTGTGTAGTAAAATTTTGTCTATCTCTTATGGTTTACCAGTTATGCAAAAGTCGTTCACAATGAAGAATACTTTTGGAGACATTCCCAGAAAATTCAAGATATACATTTCATTTGTCATGAAAATATCTTAAACATATATTTTAATCAAAATCGTTAGAGCCATTTTTGAGAAAATTAAAATTTTCGAAAAATCTTCCATGTAAAGGGTAATCTGGGGTGGGGGGGATTTTCTTGAAAACCTTCGTGTCGCATCCTTGGAAGATACTGAACCTAAATACCAAGTTTGGTGATTATCCGACTGTTCTTTTCTGAGTTATTCTGTTCACAGACATACACACAGACAGACACACACACGGACATGTTTCCAAAAATGATTTTTTTGGATTCATGTATTTCCGGTGAAATCTCGGTATTGAATATTTGGGTGGAATACAATACTTCCCCTACTTACTATACGTAGTAGAGAAAGTAAAAATGTGAAAATCAACTCGACATATTATCAGAGTAACGTCCTGGCACCAATTTCCCATACAGAAATCCCTGCTCTCTATGGTACAGATGTAAATAAAGTCTGGTTGCATCAGGATAAGGCATTAAGCCATACGTTTGCTTCAAACTACAAATTTTTGGAGAACATAAGAGAAATGGGAATACATCCCATACCTTTCAGCGACATCCATGTTAAGTCATTTGATGCATCACTGATGGAGTTTTGTGCATTTGGGTTACTGAAAGAGCCCTTGGAAGCAGACGGCCGCGAACTTTGGACGAACTCTGAAAAGCTGTCAGGAGGAATGGAATAAACTGGACATCTCTGTATTTCGTAACAGATTGCTCCAGTAAAGCTGTGCTGCAGATTGATGGCTCAAACTACAGGCTGCCCGATAGAACATCACTGTTGGTGGAGGCGTGGTTTTTCATATCTTTTATTTATCTTTAAGTATATATATATAATAAATATATACGTAAATATGATACGGACGCAGGAAAGTGTTGATGTTACACATTCCTCTCGCTTGCCTTCTTCTCGTGGTCTATCAGTATATATATATATATATATATATATATATATATATATATATATATATATATGATATGACAATGACTCATAATACTACTACACAAGACCGAAATAGTGCGTCTTTGTAAACAGGTTGTATGGTGGTTTCTCTGGTTATATATTTAGTGACTCAAGTTAGAATTTTGATCACCCTGCATGCAGTATCAACCATCTTTGTTTTTAGTAACCTGAGTTAGGCTGCATTTCCTGTATTAAACTTTTTCCTTTCCATACCTGGTGATAAGCTGTAGCTTAACGATAATTTGCAGCATCTAATTTTAATGGAATTGTAGAGTGCAACTTTTGCTGCAAACTTCTCCCCACATGATTCAAGACTAGGTGACGGATAAGCCTTGCTCGAAGGACGGCCTAAGTCTGGTTTATCGCCAGTGCGATAAGAACACCAAGATTTATGGTTCAAGGGCAGCTCTCTGGGTGTTCCTGCTGCCTTTCATTTAATGCTATGTATCTTCTTTTAGAAACCACTCGATATTTCCTATCGATCGTGATTTCCAAACAACTTAAATTGCAGTGTTTGTTTTAAAGGGACAAGGTAGTCTGAACACATGGAAATTACAGCTTAAGTGTGTTAAACTGCCACTGCTCTTAAAGTTCTCAATGGTTTTTCCTGAAATATTTATGAATTATTCTATAAATCACGATAATTATTTCAAGTGCTTGTTTGCATTCATAACTTACGTAGGCGAGTCCATAAAAATTATCTCATTCAGCAGAAAAATAATATTTACTCTTAAAACATGTGAATTCATGTATCTTTTTCTCTGATACTACTTGCAATACAGAATCACACTTTTGCATGCTTGTTCTTAGTATACTCAGCTATCTTCTGAACCTCAACTATTTAGTTATGTATATCAGTTCACTGGAAATTGAAAAAAAATTATTTGCAAAGTCAAAAAAGTAAAAATGTGGAAAATTTGAAATGTTGTTGCTCTCTTAATATCACTAACATACGTTCTAAAATTATAATTTTGGTTCAGAAAGTTTAACTACGTGTTGTATACATGCACTGAAAATTTCAGCTCTCTACCTCTCACACTTTCTGAGAAAAAGGTACATAAGCATCCAAAAATGTTGTTTTGAGAAAACTGAATTTAAAGTTTGAACATTAAAATTCTGATGCACTTCAGCACATTCCATAATCATCTGCACCTTCATTCCTGGATTGCTTCAGCTTTTCTGATTGCCTTCTCTTGGTCCTGGCCTCTTTTGTTAATTGCTGAACTGCTCGCTGGGCACGATATAATCGTTCGTTGTTGAAAGATACAAAAATGTTCAAAGTCGTATGACAGCTTTAAAGGAATGCAGGCTAGCATTAAATTGGTATTTAAATGTCTTAAAATCTCTTAACCCCAAAAAGGTATATATTTTCTTAAACTGGAAATACTAGAGATTTTATTAGTGCCTAAAATAAAAAATGTGATTTTTTACCATTTCAAAGTACCATGTCCCCTTAAAACTTTGTGACACACTTCTGAAGCTCTTTTAATCCTTAGGTAGTGAAGCCATTTGCAATTTTTATATTCCTAAACACGTATATAATAGGTAGAGGAAGTGTTATATTCCACTCAAAACCGAGCGAGGTAGCGCCGCATCCGGGAGAACCTGGGTTCGATTCCTGGGACAGGTCATCTGACCATGGGATTTTCGTGGTTTCCCCTGGTTGGCAAGGCGAATGCTGGCGTTGTTTCTCTTTTACCATTAATTTTCTTTCCTCATTTCCTCTCATTTTGCTTCCCCTTTCATGTTTCAGGTAGGCTTACGGGCTTTGCAGGGTTGGTCGATTTCAAACAGATGAAGCAGATGCTTTCATGTTGGAAAGCTCTTCTCGTCCCTATCAGATGGCGGCCTTCTCTGCCTCAGGTGGGCCGCCGAGTTTTCCCTAGTTCCGCCAGAAGGAAGCCTGATCTACGAGGGGCAGTATTTATATTTTGAGCCTAATAATTAAAACAACGTAATTTCTGATTGAAAACTGCTTTATTGTTTTTTCAAAATATTCTCCATTATGATCAATACACTTTTGCAACCTTGAACCCATTTGTCACAGCATTTATTCCAGTATTCTTGAGACACATCCAAAACATGGTTTTTGAAGGCATCCACGGCTTCTTCTGCCAATGAAAATCGTCCTCCACGCAATTTATTCTAGATGTTCGGGAACAAAAAGAAGTCATTGGGTGCCAAATCAGGACTGTATGGCGGATGACCCATCAATTCGATTTTTTGAGCCTTCAAATACTCTGTTGTTAGACATGATGTGTGTGCGCTCGCATTGTCTTGATGAACGATCCTACAGTTCTTGTTGGTTTTCCTTACTTCACCGAAGACTTCCGGCAAACAAATGGTTGTGTACCATTCGGCATTGACCGTTTTACGTTCCTCTAAAGGCACTGTTGCCATTGACCATTTGTGCGAACAACTTTTGTTGGATTTGCTTCATCTTGAAACACCCATACAGTCGACTGCTGTTTACGTTCCGGCTCATACGCATAGATCTATGATTCGTCACCTGTTACAATTTTATATGCGTATTTTGAGGCACCGCCATTGTATTTCTTGAGCATTTTTGTACACCAATCGACACGGGCGTCAAATTATGTGGGATCCAACGAGACCGAACCTTTTTCACGGCTAAATAATCATGCAATATTTTATATATGCTGGTGGAACTAATGCCTAGGGTTGCCTCAATCTCACAATATGTCGCACGACGACTCTCATTATTCGTTTTTGCACAGCATCAATATTTTCTGGCACAACTGATTTTGGACGACCTTCACGAACTTCATCATTGAACGTACGGCGGCCACAATTAAATTCGGTATACCAGCGTTTCACAGTGACAAAGGATGGAGCTTCGTTGCCAAATGTGGAAGTTAGTTGATCGATGCACTCTTTTCTTGATAATCCACGTCGAAAGTCGTAATAAATCATTGCACGAACATTTTCACGAGTTAATTCCATGTTTTTGTTGACACACAATTTTCAAGTTAGTGTAAACAAAACAAATGACGCTCTATTGACAAAATGTTTGAAGTAGATTATGGTCAAAGATGTCAAACTTTCCATTGGAAATGTCAGATGGCACCTACAACATGCAGGGTTGCCAAGGATCAAAATATAAATAGTGTCCCTCGTAAATAGCCCGCTGGCGTGACCATCCTAAAACTTGGAGTAGTTAGGGATCTCTACGCATCTCTGTCCTGCGGCCTATAGACTCCTGCGGTTCATTCAACTCATCCTTTCCTCCTGGGGATAAACCCAAAAGAGACGCGTTGGATCGAGGTACCCCCTCCGTTTCCTGGCCATTCATTCATTAGCCCACACAAGCCTTGCGTGAAAGAACAATTATCACTGAATAAATAATAGTGGTTCACTAAGACGATCGGGACTTTGGAGTAAATGTTACCTCAAAATGAATTTGAGATCTGCTTGATGTTTTCGGGGAAAATGCGAGACAGTTGGGGAATTTAATGTTGTACCAATTTGCTGCCGTGGTAACTCAGATGGTCAGAGCAATGGCACGGAAAACCGAAGTTTGGTAGTTCAGATACCGGCTATGATATTGATGCTACCCGTCCACATGTATTCCTTGTTAATAATTTAACCAAATAACAAACACCGACGCAGGGTCAACATTCAAAGCCACTGTAATGGAGATCAGAACAAGCTGACAGTTCAAGGCAGCGGCTCTGAAGCTTTCGTTTTTCCGGGCCCCCTCCTTTTACCTTAAATAATCCTGCGCCTCATACAAAAGATGAGATAAAAAGAAGATGAAAACCTCTTGTCTAAGGGTTCAGGATGTGGTGGGTTAGGAGTTAGGATTAGTTAGACGGAAGGGGCACACCACAAGAGGAAGGATAGACCCGAAGGGCGACCAGATGCGGACGACGATACGCGTTAGTAACGACAGGGCCTCTTAACAATTCCAGAGTGACACAAATTCTGACGCCAGCACCTGCCTGAGCCATTATCAACTCGGAGGTCCCGAAAACGAGCTCCCTCTAGCAAGAGGAACCATAGCCAGGAAGACATCTTTACACAGCGCAAATTCCGCCGCTCCGCCGCAACGCACCAACCGCCCTCGCCTAGCCCTACAGCCCTGAATTATATAAAGGGTAAAACAGATGAATGGAAATGATGGAAGACAGGGAATTCGTGGTACAAGAACACAAAATTCACCTACAACCTAGGAGAACAACGAAGAAACCCAAGGTCAGAGTAGCCGATCAAATTGAAATCGAACCCAGGACCTCCCAAATGTGGCTTTCACACGTTACCGCGGAGCCATCTCGCTTGGTGACTGCACACTATTGGCTGTGAGCTATGTTTTTTAACTTTAGGTATAGGTATTGGTTATAAAACGGAAGGAGACATGTCGTGCACTGCGATTTGCAGGCAGATTCATTGCAGTAAACATCCCCCAGGAGGAAGGGATGAAGTGACGGAGCCACAGGAGGCTATATGTCGCAGAGACACGCAGAAGACCCAATCTACTACTGGAGTCGCTCAGAAAGACGATGAACGACCCTTGTAACCAGGCAGGCCTCTGTTGTCTGGAATAAACATCCGCGCCATCCGTCCGGCATCTTCCTCCTCACGAAGCCTGGAAGTACACCTGAAACATGAGAGGAAAACGAAAAGAAAGGGAAATGAGGGAAAGGAAATTGTAGAAGAGAAATCATCCCAAAATTCACCTAATGGTCAGGGAAAACCGCAAAAAACCAAGGTCAGTGTGGAGGGTCAACCGGAACCTTCCGAATGCAAGCCTCACACGATACCACAGAGCCGTTTCTCTCGGTGATGACACGCTATAATACGCTGTGGGTTATGTTTTTACCTTTAGGTACAGGTTACAAAACCAAGCGAGGTGGCGCAGGCGGTAGCACGTTTTCTGGAGGTCGTAGGTTCCATTTCCGCGGCCGACCTTCCTGACCCATGGGTTTCGTTGAGGGTTTCCCCGGGTCGCTAGGCGAATGCTGGGAAGGTTTATTACATCTCCCGAACTTTCTGTCCCTCCATTTCACCTCATTTCTCGTTTCCTTCACCTTTCATCTGCATGGTTGTTTCAGGTTTGGAAGTTTCAACGACAGTCTCCGCGTTGCATGGCAGGGCAAAGGATGCTTTCTGTAACACTTCATCCACCGGAATGGGGGTGGTCTCGGAGATCCGGGCCCCCGAATGCAATATGCAAGCCTACATGGGAGGATCCGGTTGTACTAGCTGTCACCGGGGAATTTCAACCTGGAAAAATGTAGAGACCCTGCCCTATGCTCTGTCGTGCCTCCTGATCCGGCCGTCCTGTGTCTCCTCTCACCTTACCCCTCCCACCCGGGGGGCTAGGCACAAAAGATCTCCTTAGGTCGGAGTGCTAAATCCCCCTTTCATACGTTATAGGTTATAAAACGGAGGGAGATACCTCGCGCACTGCGATTTACACACAAATATATTGGGCTAACATCCCTTAGGAGAAACGGGTGAAGTGAATGAAACACAGGAGGCAACATGTCGCAGGCAGACAGACCACAGAGATGCGCAGAAGTCCCGATTCAGGGAAATGAGGGTAAGGAAATCGTGGTAGAAAGAAACCACCTCAGAATTCGCCTACCGACCAGGATAACCGCGAAAAGCTAAGGTCAGTGTATGCGCTCGACGTGAGTCGAATCCAGGACCCTCCGAATGGTGCGAACTGCACACGTTACCATGGCGCCAACTTCCTCGGTGTTTTTACCTTTAGCTTTCACATTAATTAGTTTAACGACTTGAAGCCACAAACCTCCCGAGATTGCAATCCTATGTTCCGGGGTTCCAAATGAAGCTCGAGGTGCAATCATCATACTCGTTGTAGTCGCCGCTCTCTTGCCTACAAAGTTAATAATTGCTGTTTGCAATTTCCATTCCTGCACACGCCGAAAAAGCGAAACAGAGGCGGATAATATCCAGTCCCTCGCTTGATTAAATTCTGAAGGTTCTGCAGCAGGGAAAACTGGGTCACTAAGCTACACTACCACTAGCACTATGATTGCTGCTGGCTTGTCCCTCACGCGCCGTCTCCTTTAATTGCCCTAGTGATCCCACAGATAGATCAATAAAGGCAAGGCGACCCTTCTTCTGACTTCTTATCATCAGCCCTGTCTAGCATAAACACGTAGCCTCGGCGCTGCGGGATGAATACTTGTAATTACTTATTCCCTTCACGTATTATGGAAATGGAATATGCTGCTCCCTTTTTACTCTAGATAAAAAGATTGGCTGCAAAGGGACGCACACTTTTAGCTCGGGTAACACTGTTGGGGAAACATGAAAAGGGTCCAAATTGTACACAGCGTTGCAAGTGCCTCTGGAATACATACTTCATTCACGTCGTATGCGGCAGTGGCATATGGGCTATTCTGTCTCAAATCGTACAAAAATAAAGGGAACATCGATGTGTTCGCTTTCTATGACACGTACCTAGTAGATTCAGAAGTTATTGCATTTCATCCTAAATTCCATACCGAGATTTCACCCCAAATACAAGTTTTGAGACCCCTGAAACAAAAAAAAAAAGGTTTTTAGACAGAGATCCGCCTGTGTAAGTGTACGAGGGCAGTCCCAGAAGTACGCGACCTGACGTATATATGGTGGTTGCTTTTTCAAACAAATGACTATGGTAGAAAGTACCAACCTTATCAAGCTTAAGTTTGAAGTTTGACGATGCTACGTTGTTTAGTAATTGTTTGGCAGCCATTAATAGTGAACTCCCTCAGCGAATTTGTAAACATGGATAAAAGTGGCCATCGTTATGTGATACAATACTTTCATTTGAAAGGTCTTAGTCTAATATTAAAGCTGGGCTAGTTCTACTCTGGGGGAGTCTGCTCCTTCGTTTAAAACAGTAAAATATTGGGTGGCAGGGTTTAAGCGAGGCCGTACAAGCTGCCAAGACGAACATCGCAGTGGTCGACCAAATGAGGTGACCACGCCAGAAATTCTGAAGAAAACCCACAAAATGGTATTGGATGACCGTCGACTGAAAGTGCGCGAGCTAGCAGACATCGTAGGCATTTCAAAAACTGCTGTACATCGCATACTGACTGAAAATTTAGACATGAGAAAGCTGTTTCATCAAGGCAATACACTAATTCACACATCCATTATCGACATGACCAAAATCAATGAGTTAAAGTTCGAATTGCTTCCTCATGTGCCCTATTCGCCAGACTTAGTTCCCTTATTTTCTGTTTCCAAAGTTGAAGAAATGGCTTGGTGGTAAAAGATTTGCCAACAATGAACAGGTAGAATTTGCAGTTGATGACTGTTTTGTAGAACTCGATAGTTCTCAGTATAAACAGGGTATCGAAGCTATTGAACATCGCTGGGAAAAGTGTATCGAGCTGAAAGGACACTATGTATAGAAATAAAGATGTTTTTTTTTCCAAACTTTTTGTGTTTTCTTTGTTAGGACGGGTACTTCTAGGATAGAGCTCGTATGTTGTATGTACCTGTGAAAAGCATAACACAAAGACGAAAAGTCGATTAAATTTCTTAATTTTAGAAAGGTAGTAACATTTTCACAATTTAATTACGAAACTATGAGCCTCTGAATTTTCAAACTCTGTAAAAAGCAACGCATCATACTTGTGTACACCGCCTGTTGTGCCACATGTAACCAGAACGAGGTTTAAACATTACTAAAAAAAGCTTCTGATGTGTTACATTCATATGACTTTCTCTACCCATTTTCAACAAATAATTCTTACAAAAGCTTATTCTTCTACTTCATTTTAGCCTGTCTCCTAAGTTTTGGGCAGCTGATTTGGAAAGGGGTTTGACGAGAATAGGAATGGGGTCAGTATGGCAAAGAGCTGAAACAAACGACAAAAACATATGGAGAGGTGTCAAAAGAAGACTAAGAGACATAAACCAACGGGAAATAGAATCGGATTGTAAAATTAAACCTTCTCTAAGTCTAGCAAATGAAATAAAATTGCATGGGGGTAAAGAGGCATATATACTTAACTTAGGAAGAAAGGATGGATCAGGAATGACATGGTTTAGACTGGGGGGGGGCTGGAGGGCACGGAAAATGACTGACGATTCTGGCAGTAGATTCTACCCATTCTGTGATTTGGATGAGGACTGGGTACATATTTTTGCGGAATACGTACAGTGGGAGAACCAGCGAACAATTAAACTCAAAGAAAAATTCTTGAGTCCTTCTAGAAGGAGATTGGCATGTTGGGATCCACTGGCTGACTAGAGGAACTGGCAAAACATAGGCAATTTCTTGGCTAAATTGCGCGAAGCTAGATCAGATTTGTTCAGTTATTCAAAGGTAATTTATCTCTATTTTCCTTTTTCTTATTTTTTTGTTTCTTTTTTCTATACCTTGTATCTTAAATATGCATGTACAGTCAATGATCCATGCACTAAATACTTGTGTAATAACCTCATAATATGAAACAAATAAAGATACCTTATCTATCTACCTTATGTTACCCAGACAAACATTTGTAGATATGGCTTTTTAGACAACATGGCCTAAAAGTAGAACTTCTAACATAGTGCACACGGGCTAACAGCAATAGAACATCGCACAAATGCGATAATCCTCATTGTGTCAAACTTTGATTTCAAGTTCAATCACATGGCAATTTCCCTTTGTATTTGCACAAGTTTAATAACTCGACTTGGTTTAATTAGGTTTTACTTTTCATTATATCCTTTTACATTATTAATTTCTAATGGCGGTCGCATTATCTGTTCACAATACAAATAGTCATACTTCAATTTATCGCAATTCGTTGAAGATTTAACCTAAACGTTATATTGGCAGCCTTCTGCTTTCTTTGATCTAAATCGTTATTCTTTTATCTAGTATAACCTGTATAAAGATGGCTGCAATTAGGAATTAGTAGAAACTGAAATGGAAGAGTCAGGTGAAATTACAGAAGCAGCAGAAAGAATAACAACAGAAGTACTTAACCAAAAAAAATCCAGAAAGCAATATGACATAGCATTTAATCGCTTCATTGGCTGGTGTACAGTAAGACATGATGAAAATGACTGATAGTGATTCGACAAAACATCAAAACATCTGACATATTGGCTTTTAATGTCATTTCACTTGTTTCACGAACCGCGTTCTAAACATGATCTCTGTTAATTTCAAGAATCAATATAACATTATTGATATTTTATAAATTCGAGCGCTGTCTAAAATATAGCATATGCCACACGTGGTTTTACCCCTAGTATCATAATATACTATTATTACACATTTCCTTTTAAGGCACAGTGGGAATAAGGGAATACAGTAGGCTCACCTATAGTCAAAACCTTTAAGAGCTGGTCGCTTTGAAATTCCGTTCTCTTTGCATGACCAAGAACTGATATGATACATTCATACGACTTTCTCTACCCTTATCGTTTTTAGTGGGTACACAAACTATTCTTACTAAAGCTTACTTTTCTATCTACTGCATTTTAATCCAAATAAACCTTTGCAGAAATAGCTACATTACACATTTCGTTATAGATACAAAGGGTGAGGGAGTATTTTTAACACTTAAATGATTTCAGTCTAATTATATAATATATAAATTCAATAACAGCCCGTCTTAAAGCAATATATGTATATATAATATATAAAATACATGTAACAGTCATTATATTAATGTTTATATTATTATGTGCATGTTCAATAATGTTATGTGAATGTATTACGTAATTTAATAATGTAGGATTTGTGAGAATAATAGGTTAAAAGTTGCTAACAATGAGGTAACAATGAGGTAGCCTTGAGGCAAAAATGAATTAGAAAGTTTAATAATGCTACTAGTAATTCTTGGAGCAACAATAATGTAATTTTTGAGACAGTTTATACATAGCCAATCAACAACCAGAAAAAAGCTTAAGTTAAATAAAAGTATTCTATTGGAGTAGGATTAGCCAATCAGAAACTGAAATGGAGCAAACTTTACAAATTCAGAAGTCAGTTGCTAGCAGACAGCGTTCCTAACTGGACGCGAGACGCGTCCTCGAGAAGTTTAATTCGTATTCAGTGTGAGACGAAAATAGTTTGTGTTAAAAAATGCAAGTAATTAATAGAAGAATCTCACAGCTCTCTATATCAGTGAAGTGTTATTTAAATCGTGTCAAGCATTAATAAATGGAGTGAAGTAAAATTATAATCTGTGTAAGCCTACATTCTTAGCCGCACCATTCTCTGCAAAGAAATTCATGTCTCTAACAATATACTGACGCAGCCGAGGCAAACATAAATATATATATTTAAAGAAAACATTAAAATACAAAGCGGAGTCTTAAACATTGGTGCAAAAGCCACCGGAAAGTAAATTGGGGCGAAGGCTACCGGAAACCGGGTACCATACTGCGGTTGCAACTACTTCAAGTTCGGCTCCCCAACATTCGAACTACAATACAACTCCTTTCTCAAGGGAACAGGGATAGTTCAAAAGTTTTGGAACTAGACCTATACGCTGGCCTTAAAATTCCATACTGTTTCAATGGAATTGCGAGAAAAATTCAAAAGTTTATTTTAAATAAATTGTACGTTTTAAAGAGATCTATGTTTTTTTATGCAGTACGTTTTCGTCTATACAAGATTATACAAATCCTTTCCGAATGAAGAGGATTTCAAAGGCTATTCCCAGAAAATTCAAGCTATACATTTTATTTGTCTAGTAAATACCTTTAATGTATGATATTTTAATTAAAAAGTTAAAGCCATTTTAAAAAAATAAAAAAATGTTCCATGCAAAGGGTAGTTTGGGGTGGGGGGATTTTCTTGAAAATCTTGGTTTCGCATCTTTGGAGGGTACTGAACTTAAATACCTAGTTTGATGTTGATCCGGCTTTTCGTTTTTGAGCTAAGCTGTTCACAGACGCACACACGGACCATTTTCTAAAAATATTTCCGTCTCAGCATCGAATTTTTGGATGCAATGCAATACCTTCTCTATCTACTACGTAAGTGCTAGAAAAAGCAAAAATGAAAAATAATAATGAAACATTATGCATGTAAAACGTATTTTGGGGAGGGGGATTTTCTTAAAATCTTCTTGTCGCATCCTTGGAATCGTCTGAACGTTAATACTAAACAACTTTCACTTTTTGAATTATGTTGTTCACGCGCGCAAACACACAGGTCCTTTTCCTTAAAAGGTTTTTGTTGTATTCAGAGGAGCTTAAAAGATGTATTTTCGGCGAAATCTCTGTATCAACTTTTTGGGGAAGAATTCAACACTTCCTCTACTTACTAAAGCTAAGTGGTAGTGAAAGTAAAAATCTGAACACGAAGTACCGATTTATGGAAGCGAGTGTGAGGCTCGCATTTGGGAGGTCCCAGATTCGATTCAGTCTACCGCCTATCCTGACTTTGGGTTTTTCGTGGTTTTCCCTGGTCGGTAGACGAATTCTGGGTGGTTTCTCATCTACCACGATTTGCTTTCCACAATTTCCCTTTCATTCCGTTTGCTTCTCATCTTTCAGGCTTATTTCTAAGTTTCGTGGCGTATGCGGTGCAGGATAGATGGCGTGGATGCTTGCGCAAGGAAAGTGTATTCCCTGTGAAACATTAGAGAGCTGCTTGGTTGACGGGAACTGTTAGGGACTTCCGCGGGTATTTGTGGCCTGTAGACTCCTGTGGTTCCTTCACTTCATCCCTAGCTCCTGGCAGGTGTAGCTACAATAGATCTCTCGCAGGCTGTCTCCTACTGTTGTATACTCATTTATGGCTATGCATGCTAGGGATGAACAGACGTCGATAAGGTTTGAAAATACACAAAATACAGAGAGGTCATTAATTAAGTGTATGGATAAAATGTATCGGTGTTTTTTTCCACCAATTTGTTTCTGTTTGCTTGTTGCGTATGTCAGTACTTTAATTTCGCTTTTGCTATATTGAAGACTGATTAAAAACGAAACATAAGAGTGGAAAATGAGTCGGAGCGATATGATGCCAGTGCACGATAACGATTCGTTAGTATCATAGTTGGAGCTGTCGGAACAATGGGTTGTGTTAGTGCCGCCTGATAATGAAGATGGATGCGATGGTTGGGTCGACATCATTCAGTTAGCTAAGCCGGCACGGCGCTGCTACACTAAACAATTTAGAAGTAACGTTATTTTAGTGTGCAACGGCCTCAGACTGCGAATTATGTGTAGCTGTTCTTCCAAATGTGCTATATAGCAGCTTTGCCATTCTTCGGTAACCATCAATCAGTGATCAACAAAATTCAAGAGGCGGGTGAGTGATGGGGGGAGGGGAATTGTTACGTTCACACGACTTTCTCTACCTTCTATCACTTACTAGTGAGTATACAAACTGTTCTTACTAAACCTTATTTTCTATTTACATTTTAATCCAAATAAACCTTTGCAGAAATAGCTTCATTCTACATTTCGCTAGAGATACAAAGAGAACAGGAATAGTTAAAATGTATAAGAACTGGGCGCTATATGCTGACCTTAAAATTCCATACTGTTTCCATGCAACCACGAGAAATTACTGAATGTTGACAGGACTTAAACAGAATGACCAAGTAATGAACAATTCGAAACATTCATAACGAATATCTCAGAAACGGCTAATGCTACAAAAAAGTTATTCGACATAAATTGTGCGTTTTAAAGAGTTCTATAACTCTTGTGTAGTACGTTTTCGTCTATTGCTTAATGTTTACCAGTTATACAAGATTATACAAAATTCCTTCAGAACGAAGAGGACTTCATAAGCTATTCCCAGAAAATTCAAGATATACATTTTATTTGTCATGTAAATATCTTTCATCTATAGTGTTTTAATCGAAATCGTTAGAGCAATTTTTGAGAAAATCAAAGATTTCGAAAAAATGTTCCCTGTAAAGGCTCGTTTGGCGCGGGTACTGATCCTAAATGCCAGATTTGGCATTTATCTGAATTTCTGTTTGCGTGTGTGTGTGTGTGTGTGTGTGTGTGTGTTTATGAACAATATAACTCAAACGGAAAAGTCTACTGAATACTAAAGCTGGTATAACTTCAACATCTTTGATGAAAGCCACCCCCCTAAAATACGGTTTACACGGAAAACTTTGGATTTTCCTCAAAATGGCTAACGATTTTGATAAAAATACTACTTGTATAAATATTTGCATAAAAATAACATGCACATCTTGAATTTTCTGGGAATAGCCTCTGAAGTACTTTTCATTATGAATGACCTTTGTATAATACAGAACTACGGTACACGGTAAGTTAACCTCATATAAACGCACACTCTGATCCGCCCCTTGGTTATAAACAAATTCGAGTCTCTCTTGTTTTTCGGGTCTTATGTTTTCTTTATATATATATATATATATATATATATATATATATATATATATTGTTTGGAATGAAACGTCGGCGGCATTTGTCTTATTTTACGTGCTTTTTCTGTGGAGTCCCAAAAGTGATTTGGTACTCAATGGTAGTCGCAACGAAAATCACTTGATTGATAAGTTCATGACTTTGACGAGAGATAGTGTTCTAATCACAGGCTTCTTGTTTGCAGACAAATCTTACATCTATTCTGGGTAAAATCGCAGAAATTGGTCGTCATTTGTCTCTTAGAGTATTATTGAGTGTCTAAAATAAGCAGATGTGTGTTGCTTCGTAGAAAATGGAGAAAAGTGAATTTTGTGTTCTGATAAAACACTACTCTTTGCGTGGTAAGATAGTGGAGGAAACGGAAGAAAAACTGAACAAGTATTATGGGTACTCTGCTCCAACACATGGCATGGTTCACAGAACGGCCAGTTGAGGTCACAACAGAAGAAATGGTGAACAAAGTTCAAGATATTGTGTTGGAAGACCACAGAGTGAAAATCCGTGAAATAGCCAAGACCGTAAACATCTTAAGTGAGCGGGTGTATAGCATTCTGCACGAATTTTTGGGTATGAGAAAGCTGTCAGCAAGATGGGGGCCGCGACTGCTCATAGTTGAGAACAAGCACAAACGTGTGACCATTTCACAGGGATGTTTGAACATGTTCCAGCGCAACCCAAATGAGTTTTGCGGCGTTATATCACGATTGATGGAACATGGATCCATTACTATCAAAGCAGTGGATTTCCTTCGGCGAACCTGCTCCAAAGAAAATGAAAACCTTTCCGTCGGCAGGAAAAATCATGGCAGCTGTCTTTTGGGATTCACAAGGGGTGATAGACATCCACTGCCTGGAAAAAGGGTAAAACGATCACAGGTTCATACTATGCCGCAATGCTGGATCAGTTTCATAAGGAATTGTTAAAGAAACGACCCCATTTGTTGAAGAAAAAGGTTCTCTTTCACCAGGATAATGCACCCGCACACAAGACAGCCATTGCCATCGCAAAATTTCTGGAATTGGGCTACGAACTGCTATCTCACCCACCATATTCTCCAGATTTGGCTCTGAGCGACTTCTTCCTCTTCGCAAACCTGAAAAATTGGCTCGCTGGGAAGAAATTCACGTCCAGTGAACACGTCATGATAGAATCAACCTCATATTTTGCACATTTCCAAAAATTATATTTTTGGAAGGGTTAAACAAATTGGAGAAACGTTGAACAACTGTATTGAATTGAAAGGAGACAATGTTGAGAAAAAACATTGATTTTTTGAAGAAAAAAAAAATGTTATTTTCTTGAAAAAAAAAACCACTGACTTATCAATCTGCCCTCGTATAACTCCAATGTGTTCCTATTTGAGTACATACACTTTGTTAATCCTCTTTAAACTTTCAGTAAATTATGAATTGAAATTAGGTCCTAAATGTCCATGTTCGTCAGAAAGAATAGGGTTTTTCAATGGTGAAAGAATAATCAAAATCGACTGAGTGATTTTTGAGATTACCTTATACGTAGGTACATAACATACATTAATACTATGTTCCGTAAAAGGCTGCTTCTCACCTCTTAGGCAATAACTGAATAACTCTCGTATACTAAATTTATAGCTTTATTTTCAATCAGGCTGGATGCGTACACGCGCGCACCCCATAGAGGTGATATGTCGACTTCATTAAATCTGCCCCAGTTTACTTTGTTTCAATGTCTGTGAAATTGCTGCAGTTTTCAATTTCCCATCTACAAACAGGAAATCATTAGAGAATTGCTTTTGTTAATCCAACCAGAAAATAAAAGTAGGGAATGGCTACATGCTGTCTAAATTTATCATTAACAAATATAGCCCAGATTGACACTTGTTTTCAGGAATAAAAGGCAGCCCGTGTTGTTCAAGCAAACCACGTATACAAAACTTTGGCCTGTTATAAATATTTATTGCTTAATAATGTCATAAAAATCTGATGTACTACAATCATATGACTTTACCTATCCTCTAGCGCTTATTAATGGGTATACAAATTATTCTTACGAAAGTTTATTTTCCTATCTACTTCATTTTAAACGAGATAAACCTTTCCGGAAGTAGCTACATTACACAATTCGTTATATATAAAAGGGAATAACGGGAGTCAAATGTTTAAGAGTGGCCTTAAAATTCCATACTGTTTCCATGCCATCGTGAGAAACAACTAAAAATCGATTGCACTTTAAAAGAATGACAAGTATTGAACAATTCGAACCATTAATAACGGATATCTCAGAAACGGCTTATGCTACAAAAAACTTATTTTAACTAAATTGTGCGTTTTAAAGAGTTCTACAGTTTCAGCCCTGTACGTTTTCATCTATCGTTTAACGTTTACATGTTATAGAAGATTATACAAAATTCCTTCCGAATGAAGAGGACTTCCTGGGCTATTCCCAGAAAATTCAAGATATGCATTTTATTTGTGAAGTAAATATGTTTCATACGGCGGCACCGTGGCCGAGTGATTAGACCGCTCGCCTCTCACCGAGGCGGCCCGGGTTCAATCCCAGGGAGCCGCATGTGGGATTTGTGGTTGACAAAGCGGTGTCTGGGCGGGTTTTTTCCGGGTTCTCCGGTTTTCCCCGCCATTCATTCCACCAACTGCTCCATCATCACCTTTCCTTTCATCCATTTCACCATCATTTCGTTTCATCTACTTCCTTCCTCCCATACCAGGCAGCGGGCTGATCACTCATCCTGGATATTCTGTCTGATCCATGAGTGTGTGCTCCTCGACGGGCCTCTGATTCCAGGCACCCGCCTGTAAGTCCTACATAAGAGAAGGTTAAACAGATAAAGAAGAAATATGTTTCATATATGGTATTTTAATCAAAATCATTAGTCATTTTTTAGAAAATCAAAATTTTCGAAAAACGTTTCCATGTAAAGGATAACTGGGGTGGGGGATTTTCTTGAAAATCTTCGTATCGCATCCTTGGAAGATATTAAACTCAAATATCAAGGACAAATTTCCAAAAGTGCTTTATTTGGATTCAGGGCGCCTCAAAACATGTATTTCCGTTGAAATCTCGGTATTTTTGGCTGGAATGCAATTACCTTCCCTACCTACTATGGACGTGGTAGAGAAAGAAAAAAGAAAAGAAAGAAAAACGAAGCAGAACTGGTCGAAACGCCCAAGTCGCGAAGACGAACTAAATAAAAATGATCATTAAGCTTATCACAGTTAAGTTAACAGAATTACCATGAACGTTAGAGCAAAATGCTTGCTATTAATAAGGAAACCTCGCTAGCTTGTATGGAGGAGATGATGGCCGCACATTCGGGGAGGATTGGAGGGTGGGAGGAAGGGGGGAAAGATGAGTCAGCTGCATGTATTGACATTAGTACTAGTGTCGTATTTGCTACAACCTTCCTTACCTTGAAAACATTTTCCGCTGCTCCTTTCTGAATTAATTACGAGGTAGTTAATAATTACTTGGGGCCAGCAGACCGTAACTCGGAAATGCTACCCTAGAGAGAGAGACAACACTGGACTCGTCCACTTTCACGTTCAACTCGATAATACTGCCGCTTCTACTGCAGATTTCTTCGCTAAGTAAAAGACGCGCTTCACCAGCCCAGCTTTTATTCATGTTTACACAAACACTGCACGCGTCTTCTTCAGGGCAAGGAACAGGTTTCTTAAGGACTCGTTTGTCGCACAACAAGGAATGATGCGACGAGGCATAACTTTTAGTGGACTATTTGTGTATGCGACATGTCGCACTGTGTATTGTTGAGAACAGTTAGTGCGGATCCTTGTGTATTATACTATTGCTACAAATTCTAACTTAAAAAATATTCTAATGTGTTACATTCACATGACTTTCTCGACCCTCTATAGTTTATTAGGGGGTATATAAATTATTCTTGCGAAAGTTTATTTCCTTATGTACTTCATTTTAATCGAGATAAACCTTTCCAGAAATAGCTGCATTACACGTTCCCTTATAGATAAAAAGCGAACAGTATAGTCAAATATTTTAGAACTGGACTCTATACACTGACCTTAAAAGAATGGCTAAACATTGAACAATTCAAACCATTAATAACGGATATATAGGAAATGGCTGATGCCACAAGAAAATTTACTTGATGTAAATTTTTGTTTTAAAGAGATCTACGTTTCTCGTGTAATATGTTTTTGTCTATCGCTTAACGTTTACCAGTTACACTCGACTGAAACATCCTCGTGACGCTGCTTTTGTTCCATTGTAAGTAAACGCGGCACCCATCTTGTGCACAGCTTTCTCATGTCCAAATTTTCAGTTAGTTTGCGATGTACAGCACTTTTATTAAATGCCTGCGATGTCTGCTAGCTCGCGCACTTTCAGTCGACGGTCATCCAATACCATTTTGTGGATTTTCTTCACAATTTCTGGCGTGGTCACCTCATTTGGTCGACAGCTGCGATGTTCGTCTTGGCCTCGCTTAAATTCTGCCATCCAATATTTTACTGTTGTAAAGGAAGGAGTAGACTCCACCAGAGTAGAATCTAGCTCAGCTTTAATATTAGTTGGACTAAGACCTTTCAAATAAAAGTATTGTATCACATAACGATGATCAGTTTTATCTATGTTTACAAATTCGCTGAGAGAGTTCATATTAATGGCTACCAAACAATTACTAAACAATGAGGCATCGTCAAACTTCAAACTTAAGTTTATAAGGGTAGTACTTTCTACCATAGTCATTTGTTTGAAACAACAACCGCTATATATACGTCAGGTCGGGTACATCTGGGATTGCCCTCGTATTTTGATTAACACGATGTAGATAGAAGAATAAGCTTGTGTAATTATAGTTTGTTGAAAAGTGAGTTGAATGTAATTTTTTTTTCAAATGAACAGCGGAGTAATATTGCTTAGGTGTACAGTAATGCTGCGGGTGATTGCTATATGTCGCATGTGCCTTCCTTAGGGATGTGACGTTGCACCACTGCACTAGACTATCAGTGCTAATCAATCAATACATAGTGTGCAATAAAGTGAGAATTGTAGTGCCTGTCCGTTTTTGAAGTGAATAAATCATAATATTCATTACTGGAGGAGTATTACTACACGGTGATTTACAAATAAAAGAAAGAGACCTTTTCCATGATCGGAGCTAAATGTCGGTTTCTAGGTTACCAAAAACGGGAAAGAAATATTAACAGCTCTACTTCTACATGTTATACAGCTATCTAACGTTAATGAACAATAAACTATGAAGAAGTTATTTCTGCCCCACGCTCGGGACCAACTTGAAGTAGTATTTGATGTTCAATTGTTGTAGTTTATTGTTGTTGAAGTTATTAGCCTCACGCTTGAAAAGCCAAATTTGAAGTAGACGTAGTTCTTTACATTGTTTTCAATTTATTTATTTCCACATTTGGAAAACCAATTTGAGAAAGTGTTTTGTTGTTGAAGTTTGCACCACGCTTTGGGCGTCAATTTGAAGTAGATATTGTCTTTAGGAGTTTGTTGATGTTATTTAGCTCCACGTATGGACGTCAATTTAAAGAAGATTGTTTGTTAAGTAATATGATGCCCATTTGAAGATGTATTTTTGTTGTTACACTCCAAATTTAAAAATATTATATTAACTTTGTTATTAAGCTTCTTTTATAGATATTATTTATGTTTATTTTTGCCTCGGCTGAGTCAGTATTGTTTTAGAGTTACGTATCTCCTTGACAGGGTGTGGTGCGACAAGAATGTAGGCTTACACAAATTTTAAGTTTAAATTCACTTCTTTTTATTAATCCTTGACACAAATTAAATAGCACTACACTGATATCAAGAGCTGTGAGATTATTTTATTTAATACTTGCACTTTGTTAACGTATATTTTCGTTTCACACGAATACGTAATATTTCTTTAGAAACACATCTTCCATCTGGTTACTACCAAGGTCTGCAGGCAACTGAACATATTTCAACCGTCCAAACCCGTAAACTTCTGTATTTCAAGTCTCTGATTGACTAATCCTAGTCCAATAGAATACCTGCATTTAATTAAAGCCCTTTCTGGCTGTTGATTGGCTATTTTTAAACTGTCACAAAACTTACATTATTGCTGCCATAATCGTGACTAGTAGCATTCAAACTCTCAAACATTATTGCCTCAAGATTACCTCATTGTTAGCAACTTTAAACTTATTATTCTCACAGCTCTTACATTATTAAATTATATAATGCATTTACATAACATTATTGAACATGTTTACAATAATATAAGCATTCTCGATGACTGTTACATACATTTTTGAAATTATTACATACATATAGTTTCAAGGCGGGCTGTTATTGAATTTAGATATTATATAATTTAATCGAAATTATTCCAGTGTTAAAAATACTGCCTCAACTAATTACCTTATAAACAAGATTTTAACAAAGAATATTGTGCCATTATCGTAGAAGACTTGTATCCCTTCCCTATTTCTGTGACCAACAAGTCACATTCTGAATATATTTGTACATTCTTTAAAAACACATTTTTTTAAAAAAAAATGAGTGCATGCTTCTTCGTATAATCTTCTAGATTTTTTTTCGGCAACAAACCACTAGCGACCTCACTAGCACTACACATTATATCTTTTGGTTCCTCAAAATTACCCATTTTGCATTTAAATTCATAAAGTAAACAATGCAATCGATATAAACAACAAACGGTGCTACGCATATCCTTTCAATAATATGCAAAGAGTATTAATCTGTGGCAAAGAGAATGGTGCTGCGCATAGCAACCAGCTATTAAGAGATATGTCTATGCTTAAAGGTTACTGTATTTTTATATTGCCGTTGCAAATACAAAACAAGGAGAACATAGTAGGCCATAAGCGATAGTCAAAAATTTTTAGAACTGGTCGCTATGTGTAAAATGTAATTCTCTTTGCATATCAAAAGATCGTTTCTGCAAATGTTTATCTCGATTAATATGAAATAGATGGAGCATAAGAGTTTGTAAAAATAGTTTGTACAAGAGTAGAGAAAGTCATGTGAGTGTAACATATCAGATTTTTTCTCTCTGATTCTGTGTTTATTATTTTTCTTTTACTTTTTCTACCATGTACACGGTAGGTAGAGAATATATTGCATTCCACAAATAAATTAGATATCGATATTTCATCGGAAATACATGTTTTGAGGCCCCCTGAATCCAAAAAAAAAGCATTTTTAAAAAAGGTCCGTGTGTGTGTCTGTGAACAGAATAACTCAAAAACGAAACGTCAGATAAATCCAAACTTGGTATTTAAGTACCTTCCAAAGATGGGACACGAGGATTTTCAAGAGAATCCCCCCAAACCCAAACTAACCTTTACATGGAAGATTTTTCGAAAGGTTTAATTTTCTGAAAAGTGGCTTACAATTTTAATTAAATTACCATATATTAAAGTTATTTGCATGACAAATAAAACGTATAATTTGAATTTTCTGGCAATATCCTGTGAAGTCCTGTTCAATCTTATATAATCTAGTATAACTGGCAAACGTTGAGCAATAGACGAAGACGTACTATACAACAAATGTAGATATTTATTTAAAGGTGAGTCGAAATTGTTACACTAACATCACTTAAGTTTACTCACTTAACATGTTTCGGGAAACCGTTGTTCCCATCCTCAGAAGTTAATTCGACTGGCCCGTGTTGTTGGTGTTTTCGTTTTTTGGACTGGATCCTGTGGTGGCATCTTGTGGTGGAGAAATGTACTTCCAGAGAGGATTTGGTGGCGGCAAATCAAAATTCATTAGATGTGTGTTGTGTTTTAGAATGGTGATCTTCTCCCATGCATCTAATTCGGCTGCAAATTTGGCTGGTTTGACTAATGTAATATTGGGTTTGATGTTGTGATTAGTGATCCAAAAATGGTGTGAAACTGCAGATTTGTCCATTTGTTTGTATTTAATACATCTCATGTGCTCCTTTAGCCTAGTTTCTAAGTTTCTTTTTGTCTTACCTATGTATACTTTATTGCAATCTGAACAATTGATTTTATAGATTCCAGCTTTTTTGTCTTGTGGAATGGGGTCTTTTAACTTGTTACAAAGTAATTTCTCTATGTTAAATTTGTTCTGTGGAGCTAGGCTGATGTTATGTTTCATGAAAATCTTCTTAAATTTGTGAAATGTTCCTGGGTGGTATGTGAATTTCTTGAACTTTAGCTCTTTATCTTGCTGGCTGAGATTTGTTGTGTTTCTGATGTGCATCTGTCGTTTGAATTTTGCAATTTTTTTGTCAATAGTTGCTTTGTTGTACCCATTATGTATTGCTGTGTCTACTATATGCTGGTATTCTAACTGGTATTCTTTTTTATTTAAGGGGGTATATACCAGTCTATGTGTTAGGCTGTTTAGTACTGCATGTTTGTGTGTGGTTGGATTGAAACTCTTATTTTTTATGTAATTAGTAGAGTGTGTTGGCTTCCTGTATATGCCAAAGGTTAGGTTCTTTTGTTCTCTGATGATTTTTAGGTCTAAAAATGGTAGCATGCCTTCTTTTTCTATTTCTATGGTGAATTTTATTGATTGGTTCTGTAGGTTTAGTAAGGCTAAGGAGTCTTGTATGAACCTGTTAGGGACAACAGCGAAGATGTCGTCAACATATCTGTGCCAAACTTTAAACATGTGTGGAAAGGAAGTTGTTATGTGTATTTCTAAGTAGCTCATAAATAAATCTGCCAAGAAGGGTGAAAGTGGGTTGCCCATGGTTAGACCAGTTGGTTGTTGATAAAACTTCTTATTGAAACTAAAACAATTTTGTGCAATGCATAAATTGGTAAGTTGTATGAGGTCTTCTATTTCTTCTTCAAGTAGGTTAGTATGCTGTAGCCATTTCTTTAATTTCATCATAGAAATAGAAAAAGAAGGCATGCTACCATTTTTAGACCTAAATATCATCAGAGAACAAAAGAACCTAAACCTTTGGCATATACAGGAAGCCAACACACTCTACTAATTACATAAAAAATAAGAGTTTCAATCCAACCACACACAAACATGCAGTACTAAACAGCCTAACACATAGACTGGTATATACCCCCTTAAATAAAAAAGAATACCAGTTAGAATATCAGCATATAGTAGACACAGCAATACATAATGGGTACAACAAAGCAACTATTGACAAAAAAATTGCAAAATTCAAACGACAGATACACATCAGAAACACAACAAATCTCAGCCAGCAAGATAAAGAGCTAAAGTTCAAGAAATTCACATACCACCCAGGAACATTTCACAAATTTAAGAAGATTTTCATGAAACATGACATCAGCCTAGCTCCACAGAACAAATTTAACATAGAGAAATTACTTTGTAACAAGTTAAAAGACCCCATTCCACAAGACAAAAAAGCTGGAATCTATAAAATCAATTGTTCAGATTGCAATAAAGTATACATAGGTAAGACAAAAAGAAACTTAGAAACTAGGCTAAAGGAGCACATGAGAAGTATTAAATACAAACAAATGGATAAATCTGCAGTTTCACACCATTTTTGGATCACTAATCACAACATCAAACCCAATATTACATTAGTCAAACCAGCCAAATTTGCAGCCGAATTAGATGCATGGGAGAAGATCACCATTCTAAAACACAACACACATCTAATGAATTTTGATTTGCCGCCACCAAATCCTCTCTGGAAGTACATTTCTCCACCACAAGATGCCACCACAGGATCCAGTCCAAAAAACGGAAACACCAACAACACGGGCCAGTCGAATTAACTTCTGAGGATGGGAACAACCGTTTCCCGAAACATGTTAAGTGAGTAAACTTAAGTGATGTTAGCGTAACAATTCCGACTCACCTTTAAATAAATTCAATACACATCACTGTTTCTAGCTTCTTTTCATTACAATATCAACGAAATGTATATATGTTTAAAACACACAATTTATTTCAAATAACGTTTTGTAGTATAAGCAATTTCCGAGATATCCGTTATTAAAGCTTCGAATTGTTCGATACTTTGTCATTCTTACAATTCCTGTCGACGTTCAGTTTTTTTTGGAGGGGAGGGGGGCGATTGCGTGGAAAGAGTGTGTAGCGTCCAGTTGTTAACATTTGACTATCGCTGTATTTTTTTGTATAGATAACGAAACATTTAATTTCGCTATTTCTGTAAAGGTTTATCTCCATTAAAATGAAATAGAAAAATAAACTTTGTAAGAATTTATTCAGAAAGAAAACTTTCAGCTTTCCCAAAAGTAGGGACTGTCAAACAGACAATGATTATCACCGAAAAAATCCAATTTTGAGTAAAAGAAAACAATGGAAAATGCTAATTTAGGGGGCATTATTAAAATTACGGCTCTTCTTCTTTTAAATATACGCTAAAGAAAAATTAATTTGAATATAGATGTTTTTGGAGAATTTTTATTGAACCGTTAAAGGCAAAAGCTGCAATGTTGTACATAAAATTGGACTTGAAGCTGAACCTTTTATACCGGGTATGGTATAAACTTTGGGTATGGGTTCCTCACACCAAAAGAAGGAAAAAAGTTCATATGAACACATGTCCCATAATCCTTGGTTTTCGCGTTATTCCTGTCACAATGAAAGTGTGAGTTCAATGGCCTTCGGGGTCCAACCTCAAAACTTCATTTCTCTATGCATTCATAGAAGGCGCTGACCCATTGTACTACATACGGTAGATGGCGAAGTGTTGCCATGGAGACGTGTTTACGTTTGTCATTTGTCATTAGTCAACGTTTCAATTGTGTACATGTAGTGAGTTAACTGCACTGTTTCGTTCCACCATGGCTGGATATTCATTTCGTGAACATCAATCTACCATGACCGATGGATAGGCAGAGGAGGACCAGTTCCATGGCCTGCACGTTCTCCCGACCTCAATCCTGTGGATTTTTACCTCTGGGGGCATCTCAAATCATTGGTTTATGGAGCAGCCATCCCGGATGCAGAGACGCTCCATCGACTTGTCATGGAAGCCTGCGAAACCATTCGACACCATCCCAGAGTTTTTGACAGGGTGCGACATTCCATGATTCGATACAGGCATGTATAGAAGCAAGAGGAGGACATTTCGAGCATTTCTTATGAGTTTTGTGTGTTATATGTGTACCACTGAGTTGAACACCTCCTAACGAGAAAACAAAGGATTATGGAACATATGTTCATTTGAACTTTTTTCCTTCTTATGGTGTAAGGAAACCACACCCGAAGTTTGTAAAAGTATTTCTGAAACACCCTGTATAAGTTTACAAAGTTACCTCTGAATCTCGACACCAGTACCTTATTACCCATTGAATAATCATCTTTAATGAAATAACAGTAGGTTATGTGGATCATATCTGAAGTCGCTAACTGAAATAAATTATCTGGAAGTAAATTGATTTTGGAGAGTCCTCTAGCTGCTTCTTACTATTTTTATCATCATCAACGTCACGGTTTAGTCCCATCACTGACTGTTCCGCCCTATTTATAAGCCTGGTCTCTTCATCTCCGATACGGACATTCAGCTTTTCTTTTCCCCTTTTATTATAATCTTGTCATATTTCTTGATATTCTTGACTCTACCACTCTTAGTAAATGTTGTTTCCAATTGTTTGTGTTTTCTACAATTTTTAAGCTATAAATATTTAGCTCTGCTCTCTAATTTGTGTGTTTCTCTTTTTATCCATTCTAGTAAAGCTTCTCCTCTTATTGTTCTTCCAGTTCCACGACATGTTTTCTGTCTACAGAAATGTGGCTCTGACTGTATATCTATAAGATTTTCCACTCTTTTGTTGCGAAAAGGCATCGTCGTTAAAATACAATATTTTCATCACTGTGGTATTGCCTTCAGTTGTGTAGTATTCATTTCGCCGTTTGCTTATATCCCCTCGCAATTGTTCCAGCAAAAGCCCGGAAGGCAATCCTCCACCAGCAAACATCCCGCATACATACAATGTTCATGGCTGTGTTTATTCGTATTTTATTCCCTCTCCAGCAGTATTATAAATAACATGCTGCTGTTTAAATTTATAAAATACCACATTCTCCTACAGTAATTAAAACCCGTGCTTAAAACCAATTCTTGCATGTTAATATAAATAAGAACTTTCATCTCTTAAACAGATTTTGATTCAATATTGGGGAAGTATTGTATTACGTCCAAAGTTGGATGTCGAGATTTCACCGGAAGTATGTTTTGAGGTCCCCTAAACAAAAAAATGAATTTTTAGAAAAAGGTATGTGTGTGTATCTCTGAACAATATAACTAAAATAATCTGATATACATTCATATCACTTTCTCTACTCTCTACAGTTTATTAGTGAGTATACAAGCTCTCTTACTAAAGCTCATTTTTATATCTACTCATACTCCTAATAAACCTTTGCAGAAATTGCTACAATACACATTTCGTTATATTTTATTTTTTTATTACTCTATTTTACGCCGCTTAAACTACAGGGTCATATCGTGAAGGATCTATTAGTAGATAACTCTTAGATCGAGGTGTGGCTGACAGCCTTCTAGGTCTCATCCACGTAATCACTCGCTTCGTCGCGTTCACAGAGACCCTAGTGCATAGCAACTGGATCTTCTGCTTCGTCCCGTGCATTAGGGTGCCGTCAAGACTAAAAGCCGCTTTCATATACAAAGACGGACAGTTAGCCTTCTAAGTCTCATCCCTCTAACAATGCCATTTTGCTTCGTCACGTGTCCACAGAGACTCTAGCGCATACAGCCGGATCTTCTGTTTCGTGACATGCAGATGACATTAGGGTGCCGTCCAGTCTACCTGCTTTGACTGTCTGTGGATAGATAGCACAACATTCGCTATTGCCACCTATTTTTCATTTTTAATATATCTTTTTTAAACTTAAGGTGGAACTTTCAGTCGTGGTATTAAATATCCAATCCATAGTTACCTTAGCGACTGAGGGAAACCACGAAAAAACCTCAGTCAGATTGGTCGGCCCGCGGGATTTGAACCCGGGACCTCCCGAATGCGGGCACAAACGTTACCGCCTGTCATACCGTTCGGTATATTTCGTTATAGCTGCAAAGAGAAATGCGATATTCAAATGTTTAAAAACTGGACGCTATATGCCAGCCTTAAAATGCATACTGTTTCCATGCAATCGCTAGAAACAACTGAATGTTGACAGGATCTTAAAGAATGACCAAGAAATGAACCATTAATAACGGATATCTCAGAAATGGCTTATGCCACAAAAAACTTACTTGAAATAAATTGTGTGTTTTAAAGGGTTCTAAAATTTTTTGTGTGGCAATTTTTCGTGTATTTACCACTTATGCAAGATTAGGATACAAAATTCCTCCGAATGAAGAGAACTTCAAAGCTATTCCCAGAAAATTCAAGATATACACTTTGTTATTAAAATATCTTTAATATGTGGTGTATTAACCAAACTCGTTAGATATTTTTTTTAGAAAATTAAAATGTTCGAAAAACATTCTCTGTAAACGGTAGTTTGGGGCGAGGAGATTTTCTTGAAAATATTGGATTCGTGGGACCTCAAAACATTATTTCCGGTGAAATATCCGTATCGAATTTTTTGGTGGAATGTAATACCTTCTCTACCTATGTACGTGGTAGAGAAATTAGCGCACTAATCACAGAAAGGCTATCGTCATTTAGGCTTTGCCTATGCCACAGCAACGTTGCCAGCGCGAATTTTTGAGCTCTTGTATTTTGTTTTGTTTGTTAAGAGGACAAGATAGTCTGAACACATGGAAATTACACCTTAAGTGTGTTAAATTACCACTGCTCTTAAAGTTCTCAATAGTGTTTCCTGAAATTTTTATGAATTATTCTACAAATCATGCCAATTATTTCAAGTGATTGTTTGCATTGATAGCTTATGTAGTTGAGTCCGCAAAAATTATTTTGTTCAGCAGAAAAATAATAAAATTTACTCTTAAAACATGTGAATTCATGTAGCTTTTTCTCTGATACTACTTGCAATACAGAATCACACTGTTGCATGCTTGTTCTTAGCATAATCAGCTATCTTCTGAACCTCAACTATTTAGTTATGTATATCAGTTCATTAGAAATTGAAAAAAAATTATTTGCAAAGTCAAAAAAGTAAAAATGTGAATAATTTGCAATATTGCTGCTTTGTTAATATAACTAACATACATTATAAAACTATGATGTTGGTTCAGAAAGCTTAACTATATGTTGTATACATGTACTGAAAATTTCAGCTCTCTAGCTTTCATACTTTCTGAGAAAGAGGTACATAAGCATAAAAAAATGTTGTTTTGAGAAAACTGAATTTAAGGTTTGAACATTAAAATTCTGATGCACTTCAGCACATTCCAGGGTCATAATCATCTGCACCTCATTCCTGGATTGCTTCAGCTTTTCTGATTACCTTCTCTTGGTCCTGGCCTCTTTTGTTAATTGCTGAACTGCTCGCTGGGCGTGATATAGTCGTTCGTTGTTGAAAGATACAAAACGCCTCGTTCCATGGCAGCTTTAAAGGAATGCAGACTAGCATTTAAGTGGAATTTAAATGTCTTAAAAACCTTTTAACCCACAAAAAGTATATATTTTCTGAAACTGGAAATAGAGATTTTATTACCTAAAACAAAAATGTAAGTTTTTACCATTTCAGAGTACCTTGTCCCCTTAAGCAGGGTTCTACTCTATTTTGATTGAGTTTTTAAATCCATTATGAAATTGACGGAAGACGTGCTCAAATGGGATGTAGTATGACTCCCATACTATTTTGCATGTTTATATAACTATATCCCGCTGGAATCTAGAATATCCAGTATTACCTACATATTTCCTGGTGCATGCTAGTAGAGCATGTAATAAGGAAAAATCTACGTAGTTTGGAAACACGTGGATAGAGTAGAGCATAATGCCTCTGATGCCTGTTCTCAGAATAACTGTTGTGACCTTTGTTTTCATTAGACCGAACACTTTACTTCATCACATAGAAACTTACAATAGATTTCATTAGCAGAACAAAGAGATAACCAGAAAAGCTAAAGGAAGCATTGTGAGGGATCTTACGTAACCTTACGTACAAAAAAATATCTGATGTGTTACACTCACATGACATTCTCTACACTTGTACAAACTATTTTTACAAACGCTTATTCTCCATCTACTTCATGTTAATCGAGCTAAACATTTGCAGACTCTATCTTATTGCTAATTTTCTTGTAGATGTAAGGGGAATATATATTTACAAGGGCAATATAGAAATACAGTATCCTTTAAGCACATACATATCTCTTAATAGCTGGTTGCTAGGTGCAGCACTATTCCGTATGCCACAGATTAATACTCTTTGCATATCCAAGACAAAAAAATGAATAACGAATTCCCATTTGAGAAAATAAGTATTAAAAAATTTAAGGGAATAACAAGCAATATCTCGAAAATGGTTCACTCAACAAAAAAAATGTATATGACATAAACTGTGTATTTTAACGCGATCTACATTTTTTGTGTAGTAAATGTTGCCTATCTCTTATGGTTTACCAGTTATGCAAAAGTCGTTCACAATGAAGAATACTTTGGAGACATTCCCAGGAAATTCAAGATATACATTTTATTTGTCATAAAATATCTTAAACATATGATATTTTAATCAAAATCGTTAGAGCCATTTTTGAGAAAATTAAAATTTTCGAAAAAGCTTTCATGTAAAGGGTAATCTGCGGTGGGGGGATTTTCTTGAAAACCTTCGTGTCGCATCTCTGGAAGATACTGAACCTAAATACCAAGTTTGGTGTTTATCCGACTGTTCGTTTCTGAGTTATGGTGTTCACAGACACACACACGGACATGTTTCCAAAAATGCTTTTTTTGGATTCAGGGAGTCTCAAAACATGTAATTCCGGTGAAATATCGGTATCGAAGTTTTGGGTGGAATACAATACTTCCCCTACTTACTATACCTAGTAGGGAAAGTAATAAAAGCGCAAGACTACAGCTTTACCTCACATGCCAATATTTCAGCAAATCCATTGGCTGGTTCCCAGTACAATATGACGTGTTACACTCACATGACTTTCTCTACTTTATACCGTTTTTAGTGGGTACACAAATTATTCTTACAAACGTCTATATCTCTGTCTACTTCATTTTAATCGGCATTAACCTTTGTAGGAAGGGGAAAAAACCCAGAGAGCTAGAGTTAAACGCTGACTTTAAAATTGCATACTCTTTCCATGCAATGGCGAAAAATAACCGAAAAGCGACAGGAGTTAGAAAGCATGACAACGAATTAAACAAACCGAACCATTAATAGCGGATATTCCGGAAATGGCCTATGCCAAAAAAAAAAGTATTTTAAATAAATTGCGTTTTAAAGGGATCTACATATTTTGTGAAGTACGTTTTCGTCTATTACTTAGCGTTTACCAGTTATACAACATTATACAAATTTCCTTCAGAATGAAGTGGACTTCACAAGCTATTCACAGAAAATTCAAGATATACATTTTGTTTGTAATGTAAATATCTTAAGTATAGCTATGGCATTTTAATAAAGTCGGTAGCGATTTTATAGTAAATTAAAGTTTTCGAAAAATGTTCTACGTAAAGGATACTTTTGGAGTGGGAGATTTTCTTGAAAATATTTATGTCGCATCTTTGAAAGGCATTGATACTAAATACCAAGTTTGGTATTCACCCGACTTTTCGTTTTTGAGTTGTGCTGTTCACAGACACATACATGGACCTTTTTCTAAAAATGCTCTTTAAAACTGACAACATTTCAGCAAATCCATTGGCTGGTCCCTAGTACACGCAGGATTTATAAAAAAATTTTTTTGACGTGTTACATTCACATGACTTTCTCTACCTTCTATAGCTTTTATTGGGTATACAAATTATTCTTACAAACACATTCCTCTGTCTACTTAATTTTAATCGAGATAAACATTTGCAGAAAAACAAGAAGAAAACTGGAGCTATATGCTGGACTTAAAATTCATTACTCTTTCCATGCAATTACGAGAAACAACTGAAAATCAATAGGAGTTAAAAAGAAAGACAACAAATTAAACAAACCGAACCATTAATAGTCGTCCTCCGTGGGCTAGTGGTACCGTGCTAGCCTCTAGATCCCGAGGTAGGGGGTTCAAACCGGTGGTCCCGTGTCGTAGATTTAGGGCACGTAAAAGAACCTCAAGCCTGATAAGAGGCCTCTGAGCAAAATTCCTATCTTTCACGCCCAATATAGAATGAGACGCAAGGACCATAGTAGTTAAAGAGCGTCCACAAATAAAACTTAATTTAATTTGAACCATTAATAACGAATATCCCGGAAATGGCTGAAGCCAAAAAAAAAACGTTATTTTAAATAAATTGTGTTTTAAAGAGATCTACATTTTTTGATGAAATACGTTATCATCTACTGCTTAAGGTTTACCAGTTAAACAACATTATACAAATTTCCTTCCGAATGAACTGGACTTCACAAGCTATTTCCAGAAAATTCAAGATATAAATTTTGTTTGTAATGTAAATACTTTAGGATATGCTATTTTAAAAGATCGTTAGCCATTTTTTAGAAATAAAAACCTCCGAAAAAATTTTCTATATAAAAGGTAGTTTTGGAGTGGGGGATTTTCTTGAAAATCTTTGTGTCACAACCTTGGAAGGCACTGAACCTAAATACCAAGTTTGGTATTCACCCGAATTTTCGTTTTTGAGTTACCTATACTGTTCACAGACACACACGGACCTTTTTCTAAAAGTTTTTTTATTCAGGGGGCCTCACAACGTGTATTTCCAGTGAAATCTTGGTATAAATTTTATAGGGTTAAATGCAAATCTTCTCTGCCTACTAGGTGTGTTTTGTTTGGAAACAATATTCTGAGTAAAAAGATACAAAAGTGGTTTAATTATTACAAAACAAAACAATGAAATGAGCCACCCGGGACTATGGGTCCCTTATATCAAAACACTCGGAAAACATCCCGTAACAATTTGTGACAATTTGTTGGTACAGTTCGGATTCATCCTGTAGATAAACTTTCTCTGTTTATAATGTTAGTATAGACAGATATAAAGCCAACGTAAAATAAAGGTCGGTTACCTCTAATTGTTGTACACTGCAATTTTAAAATGAATAAGAATACTATGGTGCTTGATAAGAATGTTAGCTAAGTACAGTGTTACTCTTGATACACAGAGAGGAAACGTTTGCATGTGTACAGCGTTTACATAGCATTTGGTTGTGGAATTCATTCTTCAAAAGCGCCGTAAAGCATATCGTTGGCGTGGAATGATTTCGTGATTTCAAACTACCGTTGCATGGCGCACCTGTAGTCATATTCAGATTTTATGATCTTCACATTCATCAGTTGCACAAAAGAATCTGATATGTTACACTCACTTGGCTTTCTACCCATCATGATTTATTTATATACGGCTTCAAAAATTATTCTTGCTAAAGCTCATTTTGCTATCTACTTAATGTTAATCGAGATAAACATTTGCAGAAATAGTTTCATAACTCATTTAGTTGTAGATTCAAGAGGGATAGAGGGAACTAGGGATGGGACATCAATACCTCGATACTCGGTGGTATGTCTAATGCTTTGAAATAAACATTCGATACTTTTAAATGTTTAAGTTTTGCATTAGTGAAGGTTGTTACTTTTAACTTTACGCTAGATAAGGAATGAAAGCAGTTGAGACATCATGTTATCGCCCCGCATGCGTCCCCAAACAGTGATGGACTACAGTTCTTGATAACTTGACTTACGTTTCCTGTGGGTGAATCAATGCACGTCCTATTGACAATTGTGTCTAAATGAAAACATGCCAAACAGTGGGGGGGGGGGGAGGAGTAGAGGTTCTCATGTAACATGCAGCGTTAACTGAGTTGAGAATGAATCTGATTCAGCTGACGCACTAAATCACGTTTCTGCAACAGCCTGACTTGGTGACTCACTCTCAGCCATTACATTTACCTACTCCGGTGACCAAAATCTGTGAATCCAACAGAAAGAAATCATAACGACGTGGGATAATACTGCTATGGAAATATTTGTTATTTTTAGTTGAGCTTCATGAAAAAAATGTTCAATAGCTTTGATACCCTGTTTATAGTGAGAACTGTCGAGTTCTGCAAAATAGCCATCAACTGCAAACTCCATCTCTTCATTGTTGGCAAATCTTTTACCACCAAGCCATTTATTCAACTTTAGAAACAGAAGGGGGCTAAGTCTGGCGGATAGGGTGCATGAGGAAGCAATTCGAACTTTAACTCATTGATTTTGGCCGTGGCAATAATGAATGTGTGAACTGGTGCATTGTCTTGATGCGACAGAGCTTTCTTTTTCGCTAAATGCGGCCGTTTTTGCTTGATTTCATCATTCAAACGTTGCAGTAAGTTTGCACAATACTCGACATTGATTGCTTTTCCTTTTTGATGATAATCAATGAAAATTATCCCACGCGCATTCTAAAAAACTGACGCCATGACCTTGCCTGCAGATGGGACTTCTTCGCCGCCTTTGGAGCCGATTCTCCCCTTTCAATCCACTGTTTTGACTGTTCCTTCGTCTCAGGTGTGAAGTGATGGACCCATGTTTCATCCATGGTTATGAATCGACACAAAAACTCGACTTTACTGCAGCGAAACATTGCCAAACACTCGACTGAAACATCCTCACGACACTGCTTTTGTTCCATTGTGAGTAAACGCGGTACCCATCTTGCACATAGCTTTCTCATGTCCAAATTTTCAGTTAGTGTGCGATGTACAGCACTTTTTGAAATGCCTACGATGTCTGCTACCTCACACACTTTCAGTCGACGGTCATTCAATACCATTTTGTGGATTTTCTTCGCAATTTCTGGCGTGGTCACCTCATATGGTCGACCACTGTGATGTACGTCTTGGCAACTCGTACGGCCTCGCTTAAACTCTGCCACCCAATATTTTACTGTTGTAAACGAAGGAGCAGACTCCCCCGAGTGGAATCTAGCTCAGCTTTAATATTAGTTGGACTAAGACCTTTCAAATGAAAGTATTGTACCACATAACGATGGCCAGTTTTATCCGTGTTTACAAATTTGCTGAGAGCGTTCAATATTGCTGGCTGCCAAACAATTACTAAACGATATAGCATCATGAAACTTCAGACTTAAGCTTTATAAGATTGGTACTTTCTACCACAGTCATTTGTTTGAAACAACCACCACTATCTATACACCAGGTCGGATACTTCTGGGACTGCCCTCGTAGTTTACATTTTTAAGATTGCAGAATAAAGAATTGCTAGTATTTATTTTTCTATGGGTACAAAATCCTTTAAAGGAAACTTTCAGCACAAAATATAGTTTCATAATAAGGAATGTATTATTATTAGACTTATCTAACAATAGGGGATATATAATCTGAAGAATCAACAAGAAAAAATTGCTCCCAATTGGTGAAGGTCGACAGGGACAATTTCGGAATTAGCACACAATACAAAATTGTTTACATACGCTTATACACCGAAAACTACTAATAAGAACGTAATAACTCAGTGAAGACGCTATCGCCTTTACAGTTTTTATAAAGTGAGTGTCGAGTATCGTTACTCAAAAATTAGTAGCGGTATCGTCTCATCATTACAGGAAGCCGAATCGAAACCAGTTGTTTAAAAGCAGATCGTTATATGTGGGCTTCGAAATTCCATACTCTTCCTAATGGCCAGAAAAAAGTGAATAGCGACAGCACTTAAAAATCACAAAGTATTGAAAAACTCAAATTAGTATTAATGAATATTTGTAAATGGCTGATATCACGAAAAAGGTTACTCGAAATAAACTGTGTGTTTTAAAGAGTTCTGAATTTTTTGTATCTCTCTTATGGTTTACTCGTTACACAAAATTACATAAAATTCATTCCTTGAGGCAGTATTTTTAACACTAAAATGATTTCAGTCTAATTATATAATATATAAATTCAATAACAGCCCGCCTTGAAGCAATGTGTATGTAATAATTTGTAAAATGTATATAACAGTCATTACATATGCTTATATTATTGTATCCATGTGCAATGATGTTATGTGAATGTATTACGTAATTTAATAATGTAGGGGCTGTGAGAATAATAAGTTCAAAGTTGCTAACAATGAGGTAACAATGAGGTAATCTTGAGTCAATAATGAGTAAGAAAGTTTAACAGTACTACTTGTGATTCTTGGTGTAACAATAATGTAAATGTTGAGACAGTTTAAAAATAGCCAACAACCAGAAAATGCTTTAGTTAAATGCAGGATTAGCCAATCAGAGACTTGAAATACAGAAATTTACAAGTTTAGACGGTTGAAATCAATTCAGTTGCCTGCAGACAGTGCTCATAACTAGATGCGTTGCTTGTGCATCCTCGAGAGATTTAATACGCATTCGTGTGAAACGAAAAATAGTTTACGTGTTAAAAAAGTGTAATTAATTAATTAAAAGAATCTCACAGCTCTCTATATCAGTGAAGTAAAATTATAATCTGTGTAAGCCTACATTCTTGTGGCATCACGCCCTGCTAAGAGAAACATGTCTCTAACAAACACTGACGCAGCCGAGGCACACATAAATATACAATATTTAAAGAAACATAACAATGTTTTTTTAAACTTGGGGCAAAGGCCACCTGAAAATACATTTGGGGGAACGCTACCGGAAACTGGGTACCGTACGTGCGGTTGCAACAACTACTACAAGTTCGGCTCCACAACAGTTGAAATATAATACAACTCCTTCAAACTGACGCTCAAAGCGTGTTGCAAATAACAAACCAACTATTTCAAACTGACTTTCCATACGTAGCAGCAACAAACGTTTCTCATCCTAATGAGGAGGACTTAACAGACTACACCCAGAAAATTCAAAATGTGCTATCTATTTGTTGCCTAAAGATTATAAATGTAGTACGATGTTTTAATCAAAATCGTTACAGCCAATTATCAGAAAATTATAAATAAGGAAAGAAATCTGATGTGTTACACTCCCATGACTTTGTCTACTCTTGTACAAACTATTTTTACAAACGCTTACTCTCCATCTACTTCATGTTAATCGAGATAAACATTTGCAGACTCTATCTTATTGCTAATTTTCTTGTAGATGTAAGGGGAATATATATTTACAAGGGCAATTTGGAAATACAGTAGCCTTTAAGCACATACACATCTCTTAATAGCTGGTTGCTAGGTGCAGCACCATTCCCTTTCCCACAGATTAATACTCTTTGCATATCCAAGACAAAAACATGAATAACGAATTCCCATTTGAGAAAATAGGTATTGAAAAATTTAAGGGAATAACAAGTAATATCTCGAAAATGGTTCACTCAACAAAAACAATGTATATGACAAATTGTGTATTTTAATGCGATCAACATTTTTTGTGTAGTAAAATTTTGTCTATCTCTTATGTTTTACCAGTTATGCAAAAGTCGTTCACAATGAAGAATACTTTTGGAGACATTTACAGGAAATTCAAGATATACATTTTATTTGTCATCAAAATATCTTAAACATATGATATTTTAATCAAAATCGTTAGAGCCATTTTTGAGAAAATTAAAATTTTCGAAAAATCCTCCATGTAAAGGGTAATCTGGGGTGGGGGATTTTCTTAAAAACCTTCGTATCGCATCCCTGGAAGATACTGAACCTAAATACCAAGTGTGGTGTTTATCCGACTGTTCGTTTCTGAGTTATGCTGTTCACAGACAGACAGACACACACACAGACAGACACACAGACACACACACGGACATGTTTCCAAAAATGTTTTTTTTTGGATTCAGCAGGTCTCAAAACATTTATTTCCGGTGAAATCTCGGTATCTAATTTTTGGGTGGAATACAATACTTCCCCTACTTACTATACGTAGTAGAGAAAGTAAAAAAATTCCATGCAAAGTTTAGTTTGGGTCTAGGGTTAAGATCCTGAACATCTTTGTGTCTAGGAAGATACTGAACATCTTTGTGTCTAGGAAGATACTGAACATAAAGACAAAGTTTGGTATTTTGGTATTCATCCGAAATTTGGTCTTCACTTATGCTGCTGTCTCTCTCTCTCTCTCTCTCTCTCTCTCTCTCTCTCTCTCTTACACACGCACCTCATGCACGCATTTCCGGTGAAATATTAATATTGAATTTTCGGAAGGAATGGAATACTTCCTCTACTCACTAGAGAAAGTTAAAATGCGTTTTCTGCTTTACGTCTGTACTTTTACATGGAACTATTCTTGATTAAGAATGCTGTTCTCTTGAAGCTGGTACAATTGAGTAATTTACGATAACCAAGAACTACTACTTTAACGGATTGCCCTCCTCGCTGTAGCACTTAAAAGCCACTGCCTTGTGTCAGTGGCCTGTCGAGGAGCAAGCAAACTCTTGATCATAGCATATCCAGGATGAGTGATCGGTCCGATGCCTGGTATGGCGGAGAAGGAGCAAGTCAAACGTAGCGATGTAAGGGATGATAGGAAAATTCGCGGATCAAATTATCCAACCGAACATTCGCATTCGCATAGCGACCGAGGAAAACTACGAAAAATCCTTCGGTAAGATTATTCGACCCGAGGGTTTGAACCTGGAACCTTCCGAATGCAGGCCACAGACGCTACCGCCGGAGCCATCCAGTTCGGTCAAAAATTAAACGCGTGTGAAATCAAGGAATACGTGAATAATGCAATGATGAATTTATCAGTACGGGGGAAAACTAAATACATATAAACCCAGTTAAGTTCCACTATTGATAAACAAATAAAAAAATTCTGATGTGTTACACTCACATGACTTTCTCTACTCTTGTATAAACTATTTTTACAAACGCTTATTCTCCATATGTTTCATGTTAATCGAGATATGTAGATGTTAATCTTATTGCTAATTTTCTTGTAGATGCAAGGGAAATTGGTAGTTTTTAACCGATAGTCAAATATTTTAAGAGCTGGTTGCTATGCGGAGTATTCCATTCTCCTTGCATGTCCAGGACATAAAAAAATGAATAACCAATTCCCATTTGAGAAAAAGTATAAGTATTGGAAAATTTAAGGGAATAACAAGCAATATCTCGAAAATGGTTCACTCAACAAAAAAAAAATGTATATTACATAAATTGTGTATTTTAACGCGATCTACATTGTTTGTGTAGTAAACTTTTGTCTATCTTTTATGGTTTACCAGTTATGCAAAATTTTCGAAAAATGTTCCATGTAAAGGGTAATATGGGGTAGGGGGATTTTCTTGAAAACCTTAGTGTCGCATCTTTGGAAGATACTGAACCTAAATACCAAGTTTGGTGTTTATCCGACTGTTCGTTTCTGAGTTATGCAGTTCACCGACAGACACACACGGACATGTTTCCAAAAATGGTTTTTGTTTTGGATTCAGGGGGTCTCAAAACAAATATTTCCGGTGAAATCTCGGTATCGAATTTTTGGGTGGAATAAATGCTTCCCCTACTTAGTATACGTAGTAGAGAAAGTAATAATAGTGTGAACTCACTTCAATCTTAAACTGCACTTTCTTTTATGATGCATTTGATTAGCGCTAAGAAAACATACTAAGTATGAACACTCAGAAAATATGAAGAAAAAACTCTTGGTGAAAAAGAAAACTCTGTCCCTGTCATAGCTCATGAGCGCAATATGCGAAACCAAAAGTTGGGATGCAGTCAGCTGGAAAATAAGCCAAGGAAATTACCCAGGAGTTTGCAAAAGAGAAGCTGTCGCAACGGCAGAGCGAAGCTTCCAGTAATGACAAAAAAGGCGTGCTTCAGAAGTGTGATGTCATTATCCAAGAAGTATAGTCTAGTAGAGCTGTCAAGGACATACATTTCACTCGTTGGTTTCATATGGTAATAATGAGATTCGCTCGTTTCTTCGAGCCACACTCGTTCGAAAAGCAGAAACGAATATACCGAACTATGGTGAGTTCCTGCTTCATATTGCTCTCGTGGGAAACAATATTTACTCGGTATTCGCTCGTTCGACAGTTCACATGAGCGTTGTTGTCACTTGTATTTGCTTCAATGTATTAAGACAAATCAATAACATATGGCATTACTGCGTTTTGTTTCTACATACTGTTTATATCAAAACCTCTTTTACAGATTATGATACACAGGCTATTAAATATATTCCATTAGTAAGTGGTTTTTAATTTATTTTTAGCTTCTGCTCTTTTATTCGCTGAAATAGTAAAATCAAATCTAACGCGAGGTTGTGTTATTCCTTACAGTCGCTGGCAATTATTTCAGAATACAACCTCGTGTAAAATACTCCAATTTTCTTTAATATGTTGTGAGTAACATAGTTGTTTTTCTCATCAACAAGTGCAGCGTTGGGCTCGGTACGTCTTACGCGACATTAGCTTCTCTTGTAATAGTTTGTTTAAAATATAACTCTTTTGTTTTTACGAGGTATGTTTATGATAATCCCACGACCGGCTGCGAGCTTATCGATAGATTCGCGAGTGCAAATCACGAGCAGATAAAATTAAATTGGGTTTTATTTATGGACTTAACTGCTGTGGTCCGTAGCTTTTATAATTTTTTTGTATCTAGGTTATTAAATTAAAATGTGTCGATGTACGTGCATCTGTGTTTAAATATATATTTTAGCATTAAATAGTAAGCGTGAAGATAGGTATGAAATGTTTTAAATAATTCTAAAGGGGAATAAATAAATGGATTTTAGGATTAATTATATAAAGGTATGTAGTTATAGATAGTAGGAAAGGAAAATATAAATTACAAAATAAATGTTGTTAAAATAATTATATATATAAGGTATATGATTTTAGCTTTCTTTGGTAATTTAAAGGAAATGAATAAATAAAAATTTAAATGAAGGAAATATTGTTAACTTGTATATAATTATTTTAGTGTGAAAGTATAAATCTAAAAATACAAGTAAATTAATATTATAATAATGTATGTAAGTTTTATTGTATATTAATTTAACTACATACAAGAAAGAAAGAAATAAAGAAAGAAAGAAAGAAAGAAAGAAAGAAAATAACTTATATAAGCTAGAAGATACCAGTGGAGTAGTTTTTAGCTTAGTAGTAAGTTTTCTTAGTTAAGTAGCTGGATACCAGTTGCTTTTATGTTGGTTACCAGTATTAGTATAGATTTACATATTTAGTAATTTTTATTTATTTACATCTTTACTATCTATTTGTTTTCTTTACCTATGTTTTCTATTTTTTATGCTTTTCCTTGTTTGTAGTTAGGTAGTAGTTATAGTCTTAATCTGTAAAATGAATGTATATAAGAATTGAAAAAAAATTAATTCAATAAATGGAAAATTTGGATATATGCCCCGGTATAGTAACCTTGATGCCGGGCTTGAATATTCAGATTTTTTGTGTGGTCCTTAGCGTCCCATTCTATATTGAGCGTGAAAGACCGAAAATTTTGCTCATAGGCCTCTTTATCAGGCTTGAGGTTCTTTTACGTACCGTAAATCTACGACACGGGACCACCGGCTTTGCTTTACTTCCCTTCCCAAGGAAGCCATACTGAGGATTTTTTTACGCCCGAAAAAATCCATAGTCGTCCTCCGCCGGGTTTGAACCCGCGACCTAGAGGCTAGCATGGTGCCCCTAGATCATGAGCAGATCCATACATCTGCTGTTCCTATAAGTTAGGTACTTTATAATCCTAGCGTAACAATATTGTTATAACCATCTTCATTTAACAGCCCAGAACACAAAACCGGGGATGCAATTTACGCCGGAGAAAAATAGTTGCAATAAATCACAGCCCTCCTCCGAAATATCTCATGGCTTTCATTTTGTTTACTACTAATAGCAGTTTGGTGCGGAAACACTATACTTGTGGCAGCTGAATTTTTGCAATAAACAGGGATTTCAAAGTAACGAAATGGGGAGTAGCGAAGATTCGCATATTGAATTCCTACAGTCAATTGTGTACATATCTAAGATATACTTGAAAATTTACAGCAAAAACTCGGTTAAAAACAACCCCTTTAGGTCTTAGAAGTGACAACAGTGTTCCATAACCACGATGGCTAACCGTAGAACATCTTAGTCGCCAATTTTTGAGAAATGGATGTTTTATCGTAATGAACACGGAAAACCTAGACGCACATAATAGCAAAACACCGTAAGCGACTCTTTAACATTCACAGAGAACACAAGGTTTACATTTTATCTTAACTGTTTAAAATATTATTTTAGTGACCAGTAAATCATCTTGGCATTAGCCCAGTTCCCAACTTAGTATCGTATGATTCATAAGGTAATAATTCTGATAATAAGATAATGAAACTGATGGTTGCTAAGATATTCGTGTTTATTTTGGTTCCTATTCTTAGCAATGGGAGATAACATAATTACATGTTTTACTATATTTCAATATGGGATTTTGTAATAATAATATTATAGTGTAATACAACGGAACTATGAACAGCGACAAGAACTTTATAGCAATTAATTTGCTTTGTTATGATCAATGAGTGTCTCTTATATAAGATAAAAATACCATATCCTGTCCAACAACACATCTGAAGAACCATATTAACGAACCTGTACATATTTCATGTGATATAGATGGGAAATCTAGTTACTATTCCCATAAACAATATTAATTCCCAATTTCAAATTGATATTACAGATGGACAAGGATAAAAACAGTCTTTTGTCTCTCCTGAAAAATTTGCGATTTGGCGAATAAGATAGCCATCGATATTTTGCTGTATCGTGTCGACACTTCTTGATTATTTTCTTACGCAAAAAGTTTGAAACCGCAAAGGTATTATCGAAGAAGGAACACTGTATATCTGTTTAAAATATCTACACGGTGATTGCGATGCTAGTCTGTAGTTCCCAAAGTCATGGGTTCAAATCCGGCGGAGGGCGATGCATTTTTTTCGGGCGTAAAAATCCTTATCATAGCTTCCTTTGGAAGGGAAGTAAAGCTGGTGGTCACGTGTTGTAGATTTACGGCACGTAAAAGAATCTCGAGCCTGATAAAGAGGCCTCTGAGCAAAATTTCATGCCTTTCATGCCCAGTATAGACTGGGATAGGATTCCTTTCACAATTACCATTTCATGTATCAGCAGTGTCACAGCCTGTGTTGCCATATCAAGGAAGAGTGGGCGTTAACTCTATTACACCATCTGATGTGCTGTATTCACATGACCGCCTCTATACACTCTTCTACAAACTATTCTTATTAAAGCTTATTATTCAATTTAATTCTTGCTAATCCAGATAAATTTTCAGTTCACATTCACTGTATCGTTGTAGGGTTACAGTAGCCAAAACGATAGTATGATTTATAAAGAGCGTGTCGCTATATACCAAGCAACGTGGCGCCGCGGTAACGTGTGCGACTCGAAGTCGGGAGGTCCCGGGTTCAAATCCCCGAGGCCGATCAACATGGCCAAAATTTTTTCGTAACTTTTCTTAGTCGCTAGGCGAATGCGGGTTGAGTAATTTGATCCACGATTTTTCCCATCATCCCTTTCATCACTACATTTTAATTCCTTCATTCTCACCACCATACCAGACATTGGGCTGATCACTCATCCCGGATATGCTATCATGCAGAGCTTGCTTGCTCCTCGACAGACTACTAACCCAAGGCATTGGCTTGTAAGACCTTGGGGGTTTAAGTCCTACAAATCCGGTAAAAAGGAAATAGTGTCGCTAGGTGATGGCTTTGAAATTCCATTCTCCTTGCATGACCACTAGAGGGAAAAAAATGACATCCTAGTAGAGAAAAGTATTGATAATTGAAACCAATAACAAGGAATATCTCGGAAATGGTTAACTAACATAAATTGTGTGCTTTAAGGAAATTTACAATTTTACTTTCTCTACCACGTTCATAGTAGGTAGAGAACGCAATGCATTCCACCCAAAAATCCGATTTCGAGATTTTACCGGAAATACATGTTTTGAAGTCCATTGAATTAAAAAAACATATTTGGAACAAGGTCGTCTTGTGAAGAGCATAATTCAAAAACGAAAAGTCGGATCTCCACCAAATTTGGTATTTGAGTTCAGTACCTTCCAAAGATGCGACACGAAGATTTTCATAAAAATCTCCCGACCCCAAACCATCCTTTACATGGAGTATTTTTCGAAATTCTTTATTTTCTAAAAACTGGCTCTAACTTTTTTAGATTTTGATTAAAGTACCATATATTAAAGATATTTATATGAAAAATAAAATGTATATCTTGAATTTTCTGGGAATAGCCTGTGAAGTCCTCTTCATTCGGAAGAAATTTTGTATAATCTTGTATAGCTAGCAAAGCTAAGTGATAGACGAAAACGTACTACACAAAAATGTTAATCTCTTTAAAACACTGAGACAGTAACTTTGGTCATATATATAAACATATTAATAATAATGTAAAATAATAATAATAATAATAATAATAATAATAATAATAATAATAAGTAAAATATTTTTTATGTAATTAGAAGTTAAGTATAAGTTTTATGTATGTGTAGGAGTTCAGCTAGAGCTGTGGGACACTTGTTAAAAGCAGACAAACATGTTTTGTTAGAATTAGGGTGCGGGCAAACCGACTTGTAGCAGAACCTTGAGTCATTGTATAGGAGAAAATCATAAGCTAGCTCAACGAATATTTTTGAAGAGAGGTCACATGTTTGGAAACAGCGAATGATAGCTTGTTAAGTTTTCGAGAATGTTCCAAGCTGAAGGAACGCAGTCAATAAGATTTTGAGAAGAATATGTTTGAATGTTTAAGTTTAGGAAAGTTAGTTATAGCGTCTCCAAGCCAAAGTCAGTTGAGTATAAAGTGCGGCGATGTGCAGAACATACGCGTAGGCTCTCCAAAGCAGGAGTTACTAATTGCCTCACTACGAATTGTAGTGAGAACGTTAATAATATATCAATTTAAAAGTGAAAGTTATTAGAAGGGAAATGAGGTATAGTTTAGACACGTGTGATACACATTTCAATTATTAATCGAGAACTTATAAAAATAATACTTTGATTGCTACGTTACCTAGCTAAGGAATGTTCTACAGCTTCAACTAACTCAATTATTACTAAAGTAACTATGTAGCTTCTTACTACAGCAGAAAATGCGTTGTGTCATTAAAGTATTGTGTTTCTCTACTGATTTAATCTTGTGTTAGTGTTGTTACCACATACTTTCCTTGTCGTACCAGACCCTGATAAGTTACACATGCTCTACCATAAACCCGAACAACAGCAGCCGTGGCAATAAGTAAACACAACTTCATTTACAATTTAATAGTAACAACCTAATCACTAAGATAATCATCAGAGATAATATATTAATTCAGATATTAATATATCAACATGCGAAACTACTGCGAGTTATGCTACCAGCACGAGGACTATACCCCAACACACAATTTATTTCAAATAACATTTTTTGTGGCATGAGTAATTTTTTAGATATACGTTATTAAGGGGCCGAATTATAGTTGATTTCTTGGTTATTCTTTCAAGTCCTTCCAACATTCAATTGTTTCTCGCGATTGCATGCAAACAGTATGCAATCTTTGTATCTATAACGAAATGTGTAATGTAGCTATTTCAGCAAAGGTTTATTTGAATTAAACTGAAGTGGATAGAAAAGTAAACTTTCATAAGAATAGTTTGTATACGCACTAATAAACGACAGAGTAGAGAAAGTCATGTGAATAGATAATAGAGAAAGTAAGTGTCATCTGAGCAACATATTCTTCAAATTTACTCAAACACGGAGTACCTTTAGGTCTCCACATAAACTGAGAGATGCTAATGCGCGCAAAAATGCAAATCGATGATGGCGATAATGCGCTGTATTGCAGCAATGCTACAAAAAGCCGGGATGCTTGTGGTTATCTGACCCACAAAATGGGAGGAAGGAGGGAAAATATCTCTTATCGCGAGTAGGGGGAGAGAGAAGACACTGTAGCCGCCGCATTGCTGATTTTGCTGGCGCCTTGCCTTCAAGGAATATATTATTAAAATTCACAACCATGCGCTCCTTGACCCTGTAAACCTATCACGTCATTGTAACCGTCTACACTCAGGTGGGAAGTGCACAGATTATTGACATAGTCAAACTTCCGTGCCACTCCTGAAAGGGCAACAGAATTATCGGAAATGAAGTCAAAGACTTCGGAAACAACGCCTTACTTAACGGAACTTCCCTTTATTTCACTAAAACTACAACTCCCACATCTGTATTCTTGCTTCCTGTTAAGCCATTTCTTTCGACCATGGATCAACTATTTTAAAAATATATGTTGCATTCAGATGACCTTCTCTACTCACTTTTCTACAAACTACTCTTACAAATTCTTATTGTTCCCTCTACTCTTTTTAATAGAGATACATTTTAAAAAGTACTGTGATGGCTCTGAAGTTCCATGCTGTTTGCATGAGCACGAGAAAAATTCTTATTCATACATTCACATGACTTTCTCTACCCACTATCTTTATTAGTGGGTATACAAACTAATCTTACAAAAGATTGTTTTTCTATCTACTACACTTTAATTCAAATAAACCTTTGCAGAAATAGCTATATTACACATTTCATTATAGATACAAAGAGAAGAACGATAGTCAAATGTTTTAGAACTGAACGCTATATACTGGCCTTAAAATTCCATACTGTTTCCCTCAATCGCGAGAAACAATTGAATGTTGACAGGACTTTAAAAGAATGACCAATTCGAAACACTAATAACGGATATCTGAGAAATGTCTTATGCTATAAAAAATTATTTGAAATAAATTGTGTGTTTTAAAGAGATCTACGTTTTTTTTGGTCTTTCGCTTAACATTTATCAATTATACAATATAATATAAAATCCTTTCCGGGTGAAGAGGACTACAAAGGCTATTCCCAGAAAATTCAAGATATACATTTTACTTCTCTTGCGAATATCTTTAACATAGGTATTTTAATCGAAATCATTAGAGCCATTTTTTTAGAAAATGAAAATTTAAAAAAATGTTCCTTGTAAAGGGTAGTTTGCGGTAAGAGATTTTCTTGAGAATCTTAATATCACATTCTTTGAGATACTGGACTTAAATACCAAGTTTGGTGTTGGCATTTTCGTTTTTGAGTTATGCTGTTCACAGACACAAACGCTTTTCTATTAAAATGTTTATTCAAGGGGCCTCAAAACATGTATTTACAGTGAAATACTGGTATCGAAATTTTGGATGGAATGCAATTACCTTCTCTACCTACTATGTACATGGTAGAGAAAGTAAAAAAAAAAACAACGAATAATGACTTAAAACAGAGAGAAGTTTAAGTATTTGAGAGAAAGAATTTATTGAAAACTTCTGCTTCCTTCAACTGAAGGCTGCTGTACGCAAAGCTTACCACAGTACAAAGTATTAAAGTAACAAATACAGACATAAATAATTTCTAATAAAAGAGATTCAAACGTGTCAATAGCATATATGCGACATGGAATTATTGGATGATTTGACACACAATTGAACTCATAAATAATAGACCTAAAATTACAACAGTGATTCCTAGGAATAGACATAAACGTATTTAAAACGATGATATATTAAATGTTGTCAAACGATTTTTCAACACGAGAAGTGACCCTTTAATCATGGCAAGAGTCAATTTTTTTGGCGAATGTATTTTTAAATGAAATTTTCTGCCGAATTGCACAAACCAATTCCTCTAGATCCTATCATGAGTCCAACAACTTGAGGTTAGTTTATATTTTTCGCAATCGTATGGTCTGGTTGCTTATCAGATGTTGCATTTTTACTTTCTTTACTAAGTATAGTAAGTAGGGGAAGTATTGTATTCCACCCAAAAATTCGATACTGAGATTTCACCGGAAATATATGTTTTGAGACCCCCTGAATAAAAAAAAACATATTTGGAAACATGTCCGTGTGTGTGTCTGTGAACAGCATAACTCAGAAACGAACAGTCGGATAAACACCAAACTTGGTATTAAGGTTCAGTATCTTCCAGAAATGCGACACGAAGGTTTTCAAGAAAATCCCTACACCCCAGATTACCCTTTACATGGAGAATTTTTCGAAAATTTTAATTTTCTCAAAAATGGCTCTAACGATTTTGATTTAAATATCATATGTTTAAAATATTTTTATGACAAAGGAAATGTATATCTCGAATTTTCTGGGAATGTCTCCAAAAGTATTCTTCATTGTGAACGACTTTTGCATAACTGGTAAACCATAAGAGATAGACAAAATTTTACTACACAAAAAATGTAGATCGCGTTAAAATACACAATTTATGTCATACATTTTTTTGTTAAGTGAACCATTTTCGAGATATTGCTTGTTATTCCCTTAAATGTTTCAATACTTATTTTCTCAAATGGGAATTCGTTATTCATTTTTTTTGTCTTGGATATGCAGAGAGTATTAATCTGTGGCAAAGAGAATGGTGCTGCACTTAGCAACCAGCTATTAAGAGATATGTATATGCTTAAAGGTTACTGTATTTCTATATTGCCCTTGCAAATGCAAAACAAGGGGAATATAGTACGCCTTAGAACTGGTCGCTATGTGTAAAATGTATTTCTCTTTGCATGTCAAAAGATCGTTTCTGCAAATGTTTATCTCGATTAATATGAAATAGATGGAGAATAAGATTTTGTAAAAATAGTTTGTATAAGAGTAGAGAAAGTCATGCGAGTGTAACACATCAGATTTTTCCTTGTGCACTTCTATCGACTGATCTTCGTTTATTTCCCATGTGTTAGTAAAGTCAATTATATTACCAGAGGATGAGGTAGACTTTATGGCTAAAATATCTATTCTTCTGTGAGATCCATTTTCCGACACACCATGTATCTCTTCATAGATCTGTTATTTATTTTCTGTTGGCGCCTCAACGATTACTCAAACCAATATCAAAGAACATCTCGAAATGATCAACGACGTAATCATGTTTATTTGACATAAATGCGTATTTTAACAAGATATAAATTTTTACTGTAGTAAGATTTTGTCTAGTTCTTACGGTTTATCAATTTATATAAAAATCGTTCAGAATGAAGACGACTAACAGGCTATTCACTGAAAATATTTGATGTACATTTCGTCTTGAAAAATGTTAGTGTTTGAATTAAAATTGTTAGATCCAGTCTTAGAAAACAAAAAAAATAACGGAATGTTTTACATGTAAACGGCGAGGATCTTCTTGAACATCTCCGCGTCGCATCCTTGGAAGATGCTGAACTTAAGTACCAAGTTTGGTATTTAATCGACTTTTCGTTTCGAGTTATGCCGTTCACAAACAGACAAGGCACACAAACACACACGCGCAGACCTTGAGGCAATATTTTATATCACAACACTGTGAATGCCAGAATGATTGGTGTGTAAATTAATATTATTGTATGTACAGGATTTTAGATGTTTGTTAGACATAAGCATTGTTAGGAAATAAGTTTACACGGCCTCACTGAAACTGACAATGGAAGTGGGTAACAATAAAACGAGGGGGTGAGTTGTTTATCACTAAGAAGAGACAAACAAATGACGTCAGGGTAGCGTGCCTTTCTTTAGAAATGGAGGGAATATATGTTAGTAGTAGTGATTGGCTGACAAAACAGACGCTATGTTGACGCGATTTGGTAACCAATAGCAGCTCTATTATAATGTTTAGGCATTTCGAGGTGAAGGAGTATATATTCTCGAGCAATAAGCAAGTTTTGCGCAGTCTTGAAGAATCTCTCGTTAAGTGCACGTCATACAGTTTGGAAGAATCTCTCGCGTCGTAAAGTTAGTTACAAAATGTGAAGTACGTGGCAACTAATACGACAGTAATTACATTCGAAAATATAACAGTTTCAGTCAGGCGTGTATAAAGATTAAATATGTGAATTATTAATTAAGGGTGACAGCAATAAAAGTGTAGAAACAAATTATTTTATCAGTGTTATCTTTTAGTAACAACTCCTTTCCGTTTACACGCCCTGCTCAGAGAATACTTGCTTAACTGAGTAATAATAGCTAGCCGGAGGACAAAGAACCAAAATTTAAAATAATAAAACAATAACAAGCGCCCAGTAAATAAGATAACACAGACGATTACCGCGACAACCTTTTTCTAAAAATGCATTTTAATGGATTCAAGGAGCCTCAAAACGGGCATTTCCCCCGAAGTATTCGTGTTACTATTTGTCTGAATTTATTCCAGTGACATATTATAATTATTCGGATCACTTTACAATTCCGCAAATTACATATTACTTATAACGGACAGAAGTATTGTTAATTATATTATCATATTATAAATTGAAGTGAGTCGTTGCATATTAATTCACATCACAATGGCGCTAGCCGACTCTGCTTGAGCTGAAGATGAGAAAAACATGTCTCTCGAAAGCGCTTCTCAGTTAACATAGCACCATTGTGATGTGAATTAATATGTAATGTCTCACTTCAATTTATAATGCATGTTACTTCCCGTTTACTACCTGTTACTTTGTCAAGATCCATGTTGAATCTACATCCGAGTTCATACACTTCCCAACCACAAAGACTGACATGAAGTGGACCACTTTAAGATCAGAATTGGAAGAATGTTTCTCGGAATCGCCCACATTTTATACTTTACCAGATAGGCGCTAATTTTCCCGCTGTAATATATAATGTATTTTCCCAATGGATACTGTGTTTGGAGTCTCATGAATACCAATCATTCGTGGTATTTTTCTCTGGCAAAACCTGATTATTTTGTACATTGGAAATTCCGAATCATCTGCCTCTTTCTAGTATTGCCTATCTCAATCACTCCAATGACTACTTATCCTAACCCCTGTGCTCTTCAGTCACTCATTTAGCCTAATCCCTGCGATGGGTTTTCCCAGCTACACTGTGTGTACGGTTGCTAATTATCTTTCGCTGTTAGCCAAGTTCCTGTAGAAATTTTACCCTTTGCAATTTCTAGATCTGCATGCATACATAACTAATATTCTTACATTATATTAATTAATTACATATTTACTACTCCTATCTTTTTCTCATTTATTCTTTCTTAATTAGTCTCTTTTATTTAAACTTTTCTTTTTTTCTTTTTTTACTTTGATGGTTTCTTTCTGTAGTTACTATTTCCCCCCAAAGTTTTATTTTACGTAATTTATGCGAGTTAACCCCCTATATATATTATGTATATATATATTACACTAAGTTATGTATTTGTTTTTTATTTCTTTGCCAAACATTGTATACTTTCACTTTATTGTTAGTTATTTTAACAGATACGTTTATGCATGTGCTATTGTTAGGTGCTCAAAATTCATTTCTATACTTTTCAAATAAATAGAAATTCCGCTGTAATCACTCTAGCGGTATTAATAAATGTTGTAGCCTGTGCTTCAACGATTCTTCAATTTATCTATTAGAAAGGATGAATACATACTGTTATTTCAATGCTGGTGATCGTGAAGGCATTTTATCTACTTAAAATTATCCATAAAAGATGTTCGTAATACATCTTGGGTTGTCACCTTAGTTCATCCTGCACCTTACCTGTAACAGAAATCCTGTAATTAGTGCTTTTTAAAATAGTCAAACTAAATTAACATTATAGCACAAACATGCTGTAAGTTTATGGATATGAATGTGCAGACTACCATTTTTGCTAAATAAATTAAATTTGGGTTTACGTTTGTTATTTAATTACTTTGCGGATACTTCCATTTCATATATGTATTTCTAAAGCATTGACCATGATTTCACCTCAACCAACCAGAGCAAATTCTACCCTCTCTAAACATCAAAGATGACAGGAATGATTTCTATTAGTTGCTATCTCTTGAGGAAGGTTAATTTTATTGTGGTGTTGTATCGTATTTAAACTGTTGGGGAGCCGAACTTGTAGTTGTAACCGCACATATTGTAAACAGTTTTCCGGTAGTCTTCACCCCAAATGTATTTTCAATGTTTCTTTAAATATTTAATATTAATGTTTGCCTCGGCTGCGTCATTATTTATTTTAGAGACATGGATATCTTGGCAGGGCGTGATGCGACAAGAATGTAGGCTTACACAGATTTTAAGTTTTAATTCACTCCTTTTTATTAATCCTTGGCACAAATTAAAATAGCACTTCACTGATATCGAGAGCTGTGAGATTCTTTTATTTAATACTGGCACCCTTTAACACTTATACTATTTTCGTCTCACACGAATAAGTAATTAATTTTTCGAAGACAAATCTCGCGTCTGGTTATCAGCACTGTCTAGAAGCAACACGTCTGGTTATGAGCAGTGTTTGAAGGCAACTGACTAGATTTCAACCGTCTAAACTTGTAAATTTCTATATTTCAAGTCTTTGATTGGCTAATCCTACTCCAATGGAATACCTTCATTTAACTAAAGCTTTTTCTGGTTGTTGATTGGCTATTTTTAAACTGTCTCAAAAATTTACATTATTGCTGCTCTTCATTACTCATTATTGCCTCAAGGTTACCTCATTGTTAGCAACTTTAAACCTATTTTTCTTACAGTTCATACATTATTAAATTACGTAATGCATTCACATAATATTATTGAACATGTTTACAATAATATAAGTATATGCAATGACTGTTACATATATTTTACAAATTATTACATACACATATTGCTTCAAGGCGGGCTGTTATTGAATTTACATATATAATTTGACTGAAATTATTTAAGTGTTAAAAATACTGCCTCACTCTGTGCGACCGTAGAGTAGCTAAGACAGAGAAGTTACCGAGCCATCAGGGGTAAAATATGGAATTTGCCGAATGTTACACGTCAAGTCGTAAGAAGCAAAGAACTTTGAACAAAACGGCATAGGTGTAAATAAGGGTGCGTGCTCATGAATAATTGTAAGTATAATACTCGATGGTCATGGTTCGAATCCAAACATAGGCAAGCACATACTGAAAAGTATCTTATGCGCAAACCACCGCATATTCCTCCTTTAACAACAGAAAAAATTACACGCCTGGCTAGATAATCAAGTTCAAGAACAAAATCTTCAGAATACGATCTCAGTTAAGCGTTAAATAAATTAAATTTATATATAAGTTTGTTATTTAACTACTTTACGGATACTCTATTTCAGACGTGTTTCCATAAGCGCTGACCATGATTTCATCTCAACCCATCTCTATCCTGTCTAAACATCAAAGATGGTACAGCAACAGAACAGATTCTGTTAGTTCTATTAGTTGGTATTCCCTGGTATCTCTGTACGCCCGCAGAGCTCCTCAGACAGAGAAGTTGCCGAACCATCAGGGGTAAAATATGGAATTTTCTGAATGCTGATGAAGTTTATTTTTACGTTGTTTGCATCACGCTTTGGGCGTCAATTTGTAGTAGTTTGTATTTTAGGAGATGTATCGTATTTCAACTGTTGGGGAGCCGAACTTGTAGTAGTTGCAACCGCACGTATGGTAAACAGTTTCCGGTAGCCTTCGCCCCAAAAATATACTTTCAGGTGGCCTTTGCCCCAAGTTTAAAAAAATATTAACTTTGTAATTTGACTACTTCTTTAAGTATTAAATATTTATGTTTGCCTCGGCTGCGTCAGTATTTGTTAGAGACATGGAAGTCTTGGCAGGGCGTGATGCAACAAGAATGTAGGCTTACACAGATTTTAAGTTTAATTCACTCCTTTTTATTAATCCTTGACACAAATTAAGTAGCACTTCACTGATATCAAGAGATGTGAGATTCTTTTTATTATTAATTAACTTTTTAATACTTAAACTATTTTTGTCTCACACGAATACATATTAATTTTCTTAAGGGCACTTTTTGCGTCTGGTTACAATCACTGTTTGCAGGCAACTGACAAGGTTTCTAGCGCCTAAATTTATAGATTTCTGTATTTCAAGTCTCTGATTGGCTATTTTTACTCCAATAGAATACCTGCATTTAACTAAAGCTTTTTCTGGTTGTTGATTGGTTATTTTTATAAACTGTCACTAAAATCACATTATTGTTACTCCAATAATCAGAAGTAGTATTATTAAACTCTCAAACTCATTATTGCCTCAAGGTTACCTCATTGTTAGCAACCTTTAACTTATTATTCTCACAGCTCCTATATTATTAAATTACGTAATACATTCATATAACATTATTGAACATGTTTACAATAATATAAGCATATGCAATGACTGTCACATACATTTTACAAATTGTTACATACACATATTGCTTCAAGGCGGGCTGTTATTGAATTTACATATTATATAATTAGACTGAAATCATTTAAGTGTTAATAATACTACCTCAAAGTTACACTCAAGTTATAGGAAGCAAAGAACTTTGAGAGAAAAAATAAAACGCAGAGGTGTGAATACGGGTGCATGCTCGTCAATTGTAGCAAGTATAATACTCAATGGTCAATGGTTCGAATCCAGACTTATAGGCAAACTCATACTGAGAGGTATCTTAGGCACAAACGCACCTGGCTGGTGTATCAAATTCAAGAGCAAAATCCTTCGGAATATGTCAGTTAAGGACCCTGTTCACTTACAAAACACCTATTTATATTATTCGTTATTAAGAAAGGTGACGCTGAGAGAACAACACAAAAACCCATGTTTTTGTACGATGTCTGGAACGCTATTTATTACCTAATGATACAAGCGCGCGTTAGGAGTAATGACGTCAGTGCAGACAGTCAGACACTCTCATGCATTTTATCTACTCCTAAGTGAACGCTAGCATTACGTTAGCTCACTCATGTTTATGTATATTTGGGCGTCATACCCGATATTAAAACCTATCAGTTCGAAACACCACATTTCGAAACACGAGGGCTGATCAATAGACTGAGGCTGATTTTATTACAAATATTTATTACTCCATTTCAATGTTGACATGACCTTTTTTCAAAGCAGTCGCCTCCCACTTGAATGCACTTTTTATAGCGTCTCTGCCAGTCCTCGAACACATGATGCAGGCCATTTTTGTCAGGTCTTTGAGAATCGACTCACTTTTCTTCAGCACTGCTTCAGCGCTCTCAAATCGAATGCCCCTGAGCTTTGCCTTTAGTGATGGGAATAAAAAGAAATCACAGGGGGCAAGATCGGGGCTATAAGGCGGATGCGGCACAAAGGTAATGTTGAATTTTGCCAAAAATTCCTGGACTTGATTTGCGACGTGAGGCCGCGCGTTTTCGTGATAAAGTCACCAACCATTCCGATGAAGTTCTGGACGTTTCCTTGCAATGTGCTTCCTCAGTGTAGCAAATACTGACGTAGAGTACGCTGCTGTAACAGTATGTGAGAGGGAACTGCATGCTGGTAAATCATTTTATTACAGTCGAAAAATGTGATCACCATCACTTCCCTGCAGATAGAACAACTTTTGCCTTTATTTGGTGTTGGAGAGCTGGTGATTTCCACACTGTGGTGGTTTGTTTTCCTTCAAGATCATAATGATGTAACATGACTCATCGCCGGTGATAATAGATTGAATAAAGTGACGCAACACCTCACGGCTTGTCTCTATTAGCACAGCCTTTTATTCAGGGCGATAAATAGGGTCATATGGAGATGATCATGCATAATTGTAAAGACACAGCCATACGGCACTCTTTAACATTTCGCCGAGCTGACGTAATGTTATCCGCCGATCCTCACAAACAACCACAGCAACTGTTGATGTTGACTTCAGTCTTACCAAAAGCCGAAACACCAGGTCCACCTTGCTTAGCACAGAGGACTCGCACTTCTTTGAAGTCCTTGAACCACCTAAACACTGTTGCACGAGGTAGTGCATCTTAACCGTATGCTTGCTTCAACTTTTCGAAAGTTTCAGAGGCTGCATGATTTAAACGGTAATAAAATTTTATTGCGCTGTATTGCTCCTCTCGTGTCACCTCCATTTTGTGGTATGTGAAATTCAAGTAGGGTCTACAATATGCACCACTACTACCAAACTACCGATACGAGAGTGCTGCCGCCTATGGGCGTTATATATGAAACCCCGCTCTTTTCAAATATTTATGGTAGAGACAGGAAACTATCAAGGAAGCTACAGGAAAAAATCAGTTTCAGTTTTTATTGACCAGCCCTCGTATATTAGATTAATTCATGGGAAGCTTTGGGAAAGAAAGATAGCCGTGACATACCTTCTAGCATAGTACGAGTAAATAAAATAAAATAACTATTTGCAGAACCAGATGGCAATTGGATACATTTTGAAGCTACTGCTAACCGAGAAGCTGAATACTTACATTAAAGTCCAAAGTAGTACAGTAAATGTTTATAATATGCCCCATGAATTCAAGACAAAGAAATTTATTGTGAAGTTTACCTGAAATGTTGTTTCACATCTCTGAAATCTACTGAACTTACTACGACTCAGGTCTTCTAATACTTCTGTAACAATTACACGTGGGGACCTACAGCTATAGGGATACTCTGTTACAACTGAAATGTTTTTTCACACTACTTATTGCTTCTTGCAATATATTTTTCTGGAATTCATCGTTTTTCTTTTCGTGACGACCCATTTCTTACCTGCCTTCGAGTATCTCAGTTTTTCACCAGTCACATTTTCCCAGTATTTTCATAGTAGTCTAACATATCCAGTATTGTACGCAAAGTCACTCCTTCGAAACTTAAGTGGCTTCTCTTGTTTACATTTTAATGCAACATTATGAAAAGATTATGATCTTCCAGTGTGAATAATGTTTGGTATGCTTTAAATCCTTTATCAATGAGATTTCATTTAATACTGACGACAGAAGTCTGTAAACATGGGTTTGTTTTTAATCTATCCTGTGTTAAATCATCATGCTCACATTTATTCATAAATTTATCTCCAGACCAGGAAATGAATATTGCAGACATGATTGAAAATAGATTTGAATTTTTCAATAACAACTTCTTCCTCTCTCCCGCATGTTTGAGTTGACCACTATAAATGATTAATAATACTTTATTTCCATTCATGTACAAGCTGTGATTTACTTTCAATTGTTTTTAGCTTCTTTTGTAAAGATTTCGCCATGTGCCATACGTCAAACACATGCTCTGCTCTATGTTAGGAAACCTATTACATATCAACTTTCTTATTCCGCCAGTTTTTCAGTAATAGTATTTTTCTGCAACATAACAAAAACCAAGAATTTTTCCGGTGCTTTGTCCATTGCCGTATATGTTACATACTTAGCAAAGAACGCAGGACTGTCATATTGGGCATCAACCAGCTATCCATCCTTCTTTTGCCCCCACACCTTCATAATTCTGGGACCGATGCATGTTTTTACTAATCTACTAAACGTTTAGTGTCCCAGAGTCGCTAAGTGTATTGTTTCACAAAAGCGTTTGAAAAGTGTAAACTCAATTCATATAGATAAGCTATAGCACACTGAAGATTATCTATTGAAATTTTCGAGACCTGTTAGGCACTCAGTTTCAACTCGTAACCATGGTTCCCTACATGGAGGTTTTACAGTTGCAACCATCTTACAACATTTTGTACAAAATGCAAAAACATACAGAAGATAATTCCCACATAACGAAAAACCATGTATTCATTTCCTTCTTTCCACAATTACATTACTTTCTGTCTCCACGTCCGTGTTATTCTCCGATAGTGTGAATTTTTTATCTAAAGTCAAAATTGTCACAATAATCTTTACGTTCAGCTTCTACATATCAGTATATATTTCACATCGCATAGCAATTTCGGACAGATCTTTATGTTGCTGCGTTTGTTCACTGTGATTTTTCTTGTTTCACATTTTCGTAATTTAGCAGCACTGGTAACTGGTAGGTACTTGCTTTTGATTCCGAAACGGCTTCACTTACATTTTTTTCCAAGATAAGCACCGTGTTCCTTTTTAATGACGAATCTGACTCCTTCTGTCTGACTCCTTACTGAGCGTAATTTAGTCTTAAGAAGAGTGGACTTTAATACACGAGCTTGTTCATAATAGTCTTCAGTAAAATGGACAGAGCATACATTGTGAAAACTTGCTTGCAATGAAGTCTTTGCGATTACTCATTTTAAACAGCCACTATCTTTCTTTACTGTGAGGTAGTATTTTTAACACTTGAATTACATAATATGCAAATTCAATAATCGCCCGCCTTGAAGCAATATGTATGTAATAATTTTTAAAAAATGTATGTAGCAGTCATTGCAAATGCTTATATTATTGTAAACATGTTCAATAATTATATGTGAATGCATTAGGTAATTTAATAATGTAAGAGCTGTGAGAATAATAAGTTTAACTTTGCTAACAATGAGGTAACAATGAGGTAACCTTGAGGCAATAATGAGTTTGAATACTACTAGTCATGATTAGAGCAACGATAATGTAAATTTTGTGACAGTTTAAAATAGCCAATTAGCAGCCAGAAAAAGCTTTAATTAAATGCAGTATTCTATTGGACTAAGATTAGCCAATCAGAGACTTGAAATACAGAAGCTTACGGGTTTTGACGGTTGAAATATGTTCAGTTGCTGGCAGACCTTGGTAGTGACCGAATGGAAGCTGTGTTCTCTAAAGAAATATTACGTATTCGTGTGTAACGAAAATTAAGTATACGGGATAACAAAGTGCAAGTATTAAATAAAGGAATCTCACAGCTCTTAATATCAGTGTAGTGCTATATAATTTGTGTCAAGTATTAATAAAAAGAAGTGAATTTAAACTAAAAATCTGTGTAAGCCTACATTCTTGTTGTACCACGCCCTGATTAAGAGAAACGTGTCTCTACAAACATTACTGACGCAGCCGAGGCAAACATAAACATAAATACTACCTATAGAAGCAGTTTAATAACAAAGTTAATATAATACTTGAAAACTTGGAGCGTAACAACAAAAATACACCTTCAAAAATCGGCTTCGCATACGTAGCAGCATATTACGTAATACACAATCCACTTCAAAATTGACGTTCATACATGGAGCTAAATAAATAAATAAACTACGTACACAATATATTTTCTTCAAATTGGACTGACAAAGCGTGGTGCAAAAACTCCAACAACAGTAAACTGCAGCAGTTGAAGAAGAATACTTCTTCAGGTTGGCGCCCAACGTGGGGCTAACAACAACAGTAAAACTTCAACAACAATAAAATCCAACAGTTGAAGAACATAACTTCAACTGCGGAATTTATGAAAACTTACATTACTGTCCCATGTTAAGAATGATTATACACAAAAAAACATAACGTACAGTCATAATTTATTACAATAATAGCAAATGTGACGTTATCGCAGTGCAGTGGGAAACCCTCAACAGATGATTGCTGGAGAACAAATCATGTTACGTCATTTGGATTTTCTGTACACTTATTTTGGTAAATTAATCTTTTCAATTAAAAAAACTCCAAATTTAAAGGGACAAGGTCTTTAAGAAGCGTTTTATACATTAAATTTCGGTTTATTTTGCTATTTAATTACTTTGGGGATATTCTATTTCAGATGTGTAGTTCTAAACACTGACAATGATTTCATTTCAACCAGCGGAAGAAATTTGCCGTCTCTAAACATCAAAGACACTACAGCAAAAGAAGAGAAATCATTTCTATTAATTGGCATTCCCTGATATCTCTGCGCGCCGCACTACAGATAAGATAGAGAAGTTGCCGAACCATCAGGGGAATATTACACAAGCTGTAGGAAGCAAAGAAGTATGAATTAAACGGCAGAGGTGTCAATACGGGTGCATGTTCATCAATTGTAGTAAGTACAATACTCAAGGGTCGGTTGCTCGAATCAAAACTAATAGGAAAATGCATACTGAGAGAAAACTTAAGCACAAAACACCGCATATTGCAAGTTTCATAAAATAAAAATCTACACGCCTGGTAATTATCAACCTCGAACGCAAAAGCTTTCAGAATACGTCCATAAGAGGCGTTAAATAAATTAAAATTAGGTTTAATTTGTTATTTAACTACTTTGAGAATACTCACTATTGATCATGACTTCATCTCAACCCAGCAGAAGGAATTCCATCCTCTCAAGAACGTAGAAGACAGTACAGCAACAAAACAGAAATCAAGTCAATTAGCTGACATTCCCTGTAATCTGTGCATCCCCGCAGAGCAGTTAAGAGGCAGAAGTTGCCAAACCATCAAGGGTAAAATATACAATATGCGGAATGTTACACGCCAAGTCCTAAGGAGCAAAGAACTTCGAACAAATCAGCATAGGTGCGAATACCGGTTCGTGCTCATCAATTGTCGTACGTGTAATGCAGAGTGAGCCAAAAGACTCCGAACCGCCTGCGCGGTGTTTTTCCTGTCCGCGTGCTCGATGCTCGTTGCCGTCTGCCGCTATCATAGAAAGGCGCGGATGAAACCATACAACATTTTTAAAACTACTTTTAAAGGCTTTACTTACCAACTTTATGAAAGGAAATGCTGAAATTGGCCACCATCGTTGTCCATACATTTTTAGCACACTTTAGGAAACTATCCATCACTCGCCGTAGTTCACGTTGAGAAATTTCCTGGCGGATATCTTGTTTTAATTCTTCCAGAGTGCGTGGGTTTGTCTTGTACACTTTATGTTTTAAGTTACCCCGGAGGGGTATTTTATGAACAAATTTACGGGCTGAGCGGTGTTTTTCCACTGAACGTGTGGAAATATGATAAAAAAACGTGATAACGCGCTGCTGCTATAAACAAAGTCACCTGTTGTGATTTTGCTGTGAAGTGTGAAGTGCAGTATTGAATTGACGGTGATGTGATGTAGTTCAGTTATTACGAGTTAATTATTATTTTGTCCTGTACGTAGTCACAAAGTATATTATGGCTCAGCATATGTTTTCTACTGCACAGCGTGTATTTATTTATGATTCGTATGTGTTAACTCGGTCAGCTCGCCAAGTGAAAGTGCGATTTGCAGAAAGATTTCCAGGTGTAAAAGTTCCAGGCCGTACAACAATCATGAACTTAACAGTAAAGGCCACAGGAAGTGTTCAGGCTAAGAAATCTAAAAGACGGCGTTCGGTTCTTACCGAAGAAACATTAGACGACATCGGTCATGATGGATAGTTTCCTAAAGAGGTGCCAAAAATGTATGGACAACGACGGTGGCCAGTTTCAGCATCCCCTTTCATAAAGTTGGTAAGTAAAGCCTTTAAAAGTAGTTTTAAAAATGTTATATAGTTTCATCCGCGCCGTTCTATGATTGCGGCAACGAGCGCCGAGGACGCGGACAGGAAAAATACCGCGCAGGCGGTTCGGAGTCTTTTGACTCACTCTGTACTTAGTGCTTCGAATCAAAGATAACAGGAAATCACATACCGAGTGGTATCTTAGGCATAAAACACTGCATATTACTTCTTTAACAAAAGAAGGCTAGTGTATCAACTTCTAGAGCAAAATCTTTTGGAATACGATCTCAATTAAGAAGCGTTAAATAATTTAAATTGTCATTTAACTACATTGTGGATACTCTAACAAGTATTTCTAAAGCACTGAAAATGATTTCATCTCAACCAAGCAGAAGAAATTCTATCCTCTCTCAACATCAAAGATACTACAATATAAGAGGAATAATTTCTATTAGTTGGTATTCAATGGTATATTTGTACGTCCGAAGAGCAGCAAAGATAGAGAAGTTGCACGCCAAATCGTAGGATGCAAAGAACTTTGAACAAAACGGCAGAGGTGTGAATACGGGTGAGTGGTCATCAAGTAGTAAGTATAATACTCAAGTGTCAGTGAATCGAATCCAAACTTAACGACATACACATACTGAGTAGTATCTTAGGCACAAACCATCACATATTGCGCACTTAACAAAAGAAAACATTACTAGCCTGGCTGTGAATTAACTTCAAGAGGAAACGCTTCAGAATACGAGCTCAATTAAGAGACGTTAATTAAATATACTTTTAGGCACAAGTTTCTTTATTAACTACTTTGCGGACACTCCAATTCTGAGATATATTCCTAAAGCATAACCATGATTTTTTTTCAATCCAGCAGAAGGAATTCTATCCTCTCTAGAACATCCAAGCAGAAATGATTTCAATGAGATGGCATTAGCTGCTATCTCTGTATGCCAATAAAGTAGCTAAGAAGAGAAGTTGTCGAACCATCTGGGGTAAAATATACAATTTGCGAAATGTTACACGTCAAGTCATAAGAAGCAAAACACTGAATAAAACAGTAGAGGTACCAATACGTGTGCGTGTTCATCGACTTTAATAAGTATTATACTCAAGAGTCAGTGAGTCGAATCGAAACTAAAAGGAAAACGCATACTGAGTGGTATCCTAGGCTACTAACCACCCCGTATTGCTCGTTTAACAAAAGAAAAAAATCTGATGTGTTACACTCATATGACTTTCTCTACCCTTGTACAAACTATTTTTACAAACGCTTATTCTCCATCTACTTCATGTTAATCGAGATAAACATTTGCAGACTATCTTATTGCTAATTTTCTTGTAGATGTAAGGGGAATATATATTTACAAGGGCAATATAGAAATACAGTAGCCTTTAAGCACATACATATCTCTTAATAGCTGGTTGCTATGTGCAGCACCATTCCCTTTGCCACAAATTAATACTCTTTGCATATCCGACAGAAAAATGAATAACGAATTCCCATTTGAGAAAATAAGTATTGAAAAATTTAAGGGAATAACAAGCAATATCTCGAAAATGGTACACTCAAAAAAATCTGATGTGTTACACTCACATGACTTTCTCTACTCTTGTACAAACTATTTATACAAACGCTTATTCTCCATCTACTTCATGTTAGTCGAGATAAACATTTGCAGAGTCTATCTTATTGCTAATTTTCTTGTAGATATAGGGGAATATATATTTACAAGGGCAATTTGGAAATACAGTTGCCTTTAAGCACATACATATCTCTTAATAGCTGGTTGCTAGGTGCAGCACCATTCCCTTTCCCACAGATTAATACTCTGCATATCCAAGACAAAAAAATGAATAACGAATTCCCTTTTGAGAAAATAAGTATTGAAAAATTTAAGGGAATAACAAGTAATATCTCGAAAATGGTTCACTCAACAAAAAAAAGTCTATGGCATAAATTGTGTATTTTAACGCGATCTACATTTTTGTGTAGTAAAATTTTGTCTATCTTTTATGGTTTACCAATTATGCAAAAGTTGTTCACAATGAAGAATACTTTTGGAGACATTCCCAGGAAATTCAAGATATATATTTTATTTGTCATGAAAATATCGTAAAGATATGATATTTTAATCAAAATCGTTAGAGCCATTTTTGAGAAAATTAAAATTTTCGAAAAATCTTCCATGTAAAGGGTAATCTGGGGTGGGGGGATTTTCTTGAAAACCTTCGTGTCGCATCTCTGGAAGATACTGAACCTAAATACCAAGTTTGGTGTTTATCCGACTGTTCGTTTCTGAGTTATGCTGTTCACAGACACACAGACAGACACACATGGACATGTTTCCAAAAATGCTTTTTTTGGATTCAGGGGGTCTCAAAACATGTATTTCCTGTGAAATCTCGGTATCGAATTTTTGGGTGGAATACAATATTTCCCCTACTTAGAATACGTAGTAGAGAAAGTGAAAATTACACGCTTGACTAGTATATCAACTTCAAAGAGCAAAAACCTTCAGAATAACATCTCAGTTAAGAGTCGTTAAATAAATATACATTGTGTTTCAGTTTGTTTATTAACTACTCTGCGGGTACACTATTTATGAAAAACATTTCTAAAGCACTGACCATGATTTGATTTCTATTGGTATTCCCTGATATCTCTGTACGTCCGCAGAGCAGCTAAGACAGAGAAGTTGCCTAACCATCAGGGGTAAAATATGGAATTTTCTGAATCTTACACGTCAAGTCGTAGGAAGCAAAGAAGTTTAAAAAGAGATGTGAATACGGGTGCGTGTCCTCAATTGTACTAAGCGTAACACTCAATGGTTAGTCTTTCGAATCCAAACTTAAAGGCAAACACATAGTGAGAGGTATCTTAGGAAGAAAAAAAACAGCGCATATTGCTCCTGTAACAAAAGAAAAAATTACCCGCCTGATTAGTGTCTCAACTTCAAGAACAAAATCCTTCGTTATAGGATCTCAGTTAAAGACCCTGTCCACTTCCAAAACACCTATTTATATTTTTCGTTATATTAAAAAAAAAAAGGCGTCGCTGAGTGAGCAACTCAAAAAACCATGCTTTTGTACGATGTCTGGAACGCTGTTTATTACCTGCTGATACAAGCGCCGTTAGGAGTGATGACGTCAGTATAGCCCAGCCAGACACTCTCGTACATTGTTTCTACTGCTAAGTGAACGCCTGCATTACGTTAGCTGATTCATATGTATGTTGGTGTATATTTAGGCGTCAGGCATGATATTACAACTTATCAGTTCGTACCACCACATTTCGATGTATATGAGATTAATCCATGGGAAGCTGTGTAGGAAAAAATAGCAGTGTTATATCTTCTTGTGTAGTACACAAAATAAGAGAACGATTTCCAGAACTAGGTGGTAATTACATACATTTAAAGCCGCTGCTAAACGAGCAGTTGAATACTTCTATTAAAGTAACAAATAGTAGCGTAAATCTTTATATTATGAACCATAAATTAAAGACAAAGAAATTTATGTGAACTTTACCCGAAATGTTGATTCACATCTCTGAAATCTACTGAACTTGCTACGCCTCGGGTCTTCTATGTACTATCTCTGTAACAATACACGTGGAGACATTAAACCTATGAAGATCCTCTGTTACAATTGGAATGTTTTTTCACATTACTTATTGTTTCTTGCAATATATTTTTCCGCCATTAATCAGTTTTCTTTTCGTGATGACCCATCTCTTATCTGCTTTCGAGTATCTTAGTTTTTCACAGTCACATTTCTTCCAGTATTTTCATTGTAGTCTAAAATATCCAGTACTGCACGCAAAGCCATTCCTTCGAAACCTAAGTGACTTCTCTTGATTCTATTTGAATGCAACATTACGGAACGATTCTGATCTCCCAGTGTGAATGTTTGGTATGCTTTAAATACTCTATAAATGAGGTTTGTCATTACAGAAGGCTGTAATCATGGGAGTTCTTTTTTATCCAGTTTATTTTTAATCTGATCCTCTGTCAAATCATGTTCACATTTATTCATAAATTTATTTCCAGAACAGGAACGCGAATATTGCAGACGTAATTCAAAATAGATTTGAATTTTTAAGTAACAACCTCTTCTTCTCGCCCACATGTTTGTGTTGACCACCATATATAATTAATAATAATTTGTTTCCATTCATGTACAAGTTCTGATTTACTTTCAATTGTTTTTAGTTTATTTTCTAACGATTTGGCCATGTGCTATACGTCAAACTCGCGCTCTGCTATATGTTAGTAAACCTATTATATATCAACTTTCTTAATCCGCCAGTTTGTCTAATTTTCCAGTAATAGTACCTTTCTGCAACGTAACAAAATCTAAGCCTTTTCCGTTATGTCCATTGCCGTATATGTTACATAGTTGGCACAGGACTATGTTGGCCATCACCAGCTATCCAGACTTCGTTCATAGTAATTTCGAACTGTTCATCCTTCTTTTGCCACCACACCTTCCTAATTTCTGGACCGATATATGTTTTTACTAATCTATTAAATGCTTAGTACCCAGAGTCGGTAAATGTACGGTTTCACAAAAGCGTGCTAAAAGCGTGAACTCCCTACACACATAGAGACGTAATTAATCTAAAGCACACTGAAAATTGTCTATTCAAATTTTCCTGCGAACATCACACATTTTGGTGACCTGTTATGTACTCAGTTTCAACTCGTAACCATTATCTCCTACGTGAAGGTTTCACAGTTGTAACCATCTTACAACATTATGTAGAAAATACAAAAAGATGTTCCCACATGACGAAAAACATTGTATTCCAAACACATTGCTTTGAGTTTCCACGTTCCAGTCATCACAGTCATCATCCGATAGTATGAACGGCTTATCTGAAGTCAAAAGTGTCATAATAATGCTCACTTTCAGCTTCCAAATATTTCACGTCGCATTTCAAACTGAATAGCAATTTCGGACAAATCTTTATGTTGACGAGTTTGTTCACTGTGATTTTTCTTGATTTTCATCTGGTTCATTTTGGTTTACACTTTCATAATTTCGCAACCTGAAAACTAGTAGGTGCTTCCTTCTGATTCCGAAAAGGCTTCACGTGCAATTTATTTCTGAAATAGGCACTATCTTCCTTCTTTCTTTTGAATGACGAATGCGATTCTTTCTATCCCCTTAGATTCAGAGAAGGAATAGATTCCCTTTTTAAAACTCTGCGTAAATTACTTTTAAGAAGAGGGGATTTTAATACACAAGATTGTTCAGATTCGTCTTCAGTAAAATAGACAGAGCATACATTGTGAAAACTTACTTGGCACGAGTCTTCCGATTAGATTTTGAACCACGCATTATATAGTTCCCGTGATCTTTCCCTACTGGGAAATCTAGCAAAGCTTACATTACTGTCCTATTTTCACAATGATTCTGCACCCAAATGCACCACGCACAGTCATAATTTATTACAATAATGACACAATGCAATACTGTAACCAGTTGCAGGAGTTGCGCGCCACAACTGAATACCAAGTTGCTCTTTTGGCAAATGTGACGTCATCGCAGTACGGTGGGAAAACTTCAACAGAAGATTGCCGGAGAACTAATCAAGCTACGTCATTGGGATTTTCGGCATACTTCTTTTAGAAATTAATCTTTTCAATTAACAAAATTTAACAAGCGTTAAGTAAATTAAATTTGAGTTCTTGTTTTTATTTAACTACTTTGGGGGTATTCTATTACAGATGTGCATTTCTAAAGCACTGTCAATGGTTTCATATCGACCCAGCAGAAGAAATTCTACCCTCTCTAAACAACAGAACAGGAATTATTTCTATTAGTTGGTATTCCCTGATACTTATGTACGCCCGCAGAGCAGCTAAGACGGAGAAGTTGCCGAACCATTTGGTGTAAAGCATAGAATTTGCTTATAGTTACACGGCACTCCTTGATGTCCATGTATGCCCGCAACACAGCTCTGTCAGAATAGTTGCCGAATCATCAGGGATAAAATATGCAATTTGCGGAATGCTACACGCCAAGTCATAGGTAGCAACAAACGTCGAACAAAACGGAATAACTGTCACTAAGGGTGCGTGCTCATTAATTTGTAGTAAACATAATACTCAATGGTCAGTGGTTCGAATCGAAATTAATAGGAAGACGCTTACTGAGAGGTATCTTAGCCCACAAACCACCCCATATTCCTCGTTTAACAAAACAAAAGACTACACGCCTAGCGCTTGTATAAAAAAAACCTTCAGAATACCACCTCAGTTAAGAGGCGTTAAATAAATATACGAGGGCGGATCGAAAAGTAACGCACAATAAATTTTTTTCTGCCTTGGTATTGTAGCTGGAATGTTGCAACGTCACACAGATATAGTTTGAACTTTTCACTACACAGGGTATTTTTTGTCTCATGTGCAGCTCTAGTGAGAGAAGCGTTTATTCATGTTACTATCGTCCACGTGTGAAGAGCAGAGAGGTGTGGTTCAATATTTTTGGGCCAAAGGGCATAAACCGAGTGATATTCACAGTGACGTGCGTGGCGTGTGTGGTGATGATTGTATGGATCGTAGCAATAGCTCCAGGTGGTGTGCATTCTTTTTAGAGGGCCGTGTAACCTTAGTGATTCGTCACGCTGCAGGAGGCCGACAACAGCTGCAACCCCGCAGAATTTCAGAGGCACTGACCCGGCAATTTTGAACGACCGGCGTGTGCAACTGCGAACCTCATCGCAACAGTTCAACATTTCCTATGGTGCAGTGTACGATATTGTTCATGACACGTTGAAATTTCGTAAAGTTAGTGCTCGCTGGGTGCTTAAGAACCTGACAGACAACCACAAGGGCCAGCGAATGAAGACGAGCTTGGACCACCTAACGCGATACACCGCAGAAGGGCATGACTTTCTGAAAGGAATCGTCACTGGTAATGAGTCGTGGGCATACCACTACAGTTCCGAAAACCAAGTAGGCAAGCATGGAATGGAAACATGCTGGTTCCCCAGTGAAAAAATTCAAAGTGACTCAATCTGCTAGGAAAGTGCTTGTGACCGTGTCCTGGGATATGCACGGTGTTGTATTGGTGGACTTTGCTGAACACGGGACCACTGTGAATGCTGCAGCCTACATGAAAACTTTGGCGAAGTTGCCCGTGCCCTTCGTGACAAACGCCACAAGATTAACACTGACGATGTCAAAATTTTAATGACAATGCTCGCCCCCATGCTTCTGCTGCTGTTCGTCAGAAAATCACCAAATTTGGTTGGGAGGTGCTCCAGCATCCACCATACAGTCCGGACCTTGCACTTTCGGACTTTCATCTGTTTGGTCCCATGAAGAAATTCTTGACCGGCCAACGCTTTGCGACAGATGCGGAAGTGAAATCAGCAGTCTGCAGATGGCTATATTCCAAGGAAAGGGACTTCTACGAACAGGGCATATTGAAACTGATATCACGATGGGAGAAATGTGTTGAGAAACTTGGTGACTATGTCCAAAAGTAGGTAAAAGATGTAAGTTCATATATGATTTTTTGTTGTTTTTTAACTACTAAACTTTTTTGTAAAAAAATTATTGTGAGTTACTTTTCGATCCGCCCTAGTAATTTGCGTTTAAGTTTGCTATTTAACTACTTTGCGGAGATGTATTTACACTGCACCAAGCATTGCATTTCAATCCAGCAGAAGGAATTCTGTCCTCTCTAGAACATCAAAGATATTAGTCACAAAACAGAAATGGTTTCAATTAACTGGCACATACTGAGAAGTAGGCCCTTAGATCGCAAACCACTGCATATCGTTCCTTTAAATAAGGGAAAATTATACTTCACTACCTACTAGGTACGTGGTACAGAAAGTAAAATCTGATGTGTTACACTCGCATGACTTTCTCTACTCTTGTACAAACTATTTTTACAAACGCTTGTTCTTCATATGCTACATGTTAATCGAGATGTTAATCTTATTGCTAATTTTCTTGTAGATGCAAGGGGAATTGGTAGGCTTTAAGCGATAGTCAAATATTTTAAGAGCTGGTTGCTATGTGCAGTATTCAATTCTCTTTGCATTACCAGGACAAAAAAAAATAACGAATTCCCATTTGAGAAAAAGTATAAGTATTGGAAAATTTAAGGGAATAACAAGCAAAATATCTCGAAAATTGTTCACTCAACAAAAAATGTATATGACATAAATTGTGTATTTTAACGCGATCTACATTTTTGTGTAGTAAAATTTTGTCTATCTCTTATGGTTTACCAGTTATGCAAAAGTCCTTCACAATGAAGAATATTTTTGGAGACATTACCAGAAAATTCGAGATATACATTTCAATTGTCATGAAAATATCATGATATTTTAATCAAAACCGTTAGGGCCGTTTTTGAGACAATTAAAATTTTCGAAACAAGTTCCATGTAGAAGGTAATCTGGGGTGGGGGATTTTCTTGAAAACCTTCGTGTCGCATCTCTGGAAGATACTGGACCTAAATACCAAGTTTGGTGTTTATCCAACTGTGCGTTTCTGAGTTATGCTGTTCACAGACATACAGACAGACACACAGACATATTTCCATGTTTTTTGGATTCAGTGGGGCCTCAAAACATATATTTCCGGTGAAATCTCGGTATAGAATTTTTGGGTGAAATATCATACTTCCCCTACTTGCTATACGTAGTAGAGAAAGTAAAAAGGGGTCACTTTATTCTGGCCTTGAAATTCCATACTGTTTCCATGACATCGTGAGAAATAACTGAATGGTGACAGCACTTCAAAAGTATTGCAAGCTGAAATCAATAACAACGTATATCTCGAATATGGTGATGCTACAAAAAAGAGTTATTTGAAATGTTTGAAATAAACTGTGCGTTTTAAAGAGATCCACATTTTTTATGTAGTATGTTTTCTATCTATTACCAGTTACATATATGCAAAATTCCTTCAGAATGAAGCTGTATCGTAAACATATGGCACTCTTATAAAAATTACATTCATTCTTGAGAAAATAAAAAAGTAAATAAAAATATAGAAACAATATCCCATGTTAGTTTGGGTGGAAGAACTTTCTTGAAAATTTTCGTTTCACATCCTGGGAAGTTGAACTTGAATACGAAGTTTGGTATTTATCCATCTTACGCTGCGCGCACGCACAAACACACGTGAGCTGTTCTCTAGGGGGTTGATTGGGATATTCTTCTTTAAAGGACAAGACTCGGTGCTGTTTTACCATAAAATACTGCAAACATCGACTTTGCCTGTGATCTAACAGAAGTATGAGGACTAGGAGTTTTGTCTGCACCAAGATGGTGCGCCAGCTCACTACCATCGAGACATCAGAGAGTGCTTGGATGAATCTTTCCCTGGACGATTGATAGCCTGTCGAATATTCACCGTGATCCCCAGAGCTAACTTCTATATAGTTGTACCTCTGGGAGTCCTAAAGGATGTTTTATATGCGGCAAAGCACACTGGCTGCATTACACGAAAACACTAAATTATTGTGTGCAACGAATTCACTGGACACACATCAGCGGGTTGTTCGTGGCACTGTTTCGATACATCGACTGTGTTTGACTGCTGATGGTGGCCACTTTGAGTAACTCAAGTGATATCAGTAAGTTGATTATTAGGCTAGATCTTCACCAAATTTGAGCCTTGCATCTCAATTTGTTACAAGGCTAGTGATGATCAAACAGTGTGTATATATTTTTGGAACCCTATGTATATACTGATTTAGAAAGAAATCGGGCCTGCCCAGTTGGAGTACTCAAGCCCTTGTTAGAAACGACACAGAATTGACTATACGACTGCCTGCGTTCCAACATAGCTTCACAAAAACTCTTTTGTCCGTGAGCTGAATAGCTTGGTTAAAAGTTTGGATATAAAGGCAACTAATACAGACGGACAAAAACGTTTCCTATCGCGATAGATTCGATCACAATGTTTTTTACACTCCGTTTAACTTTAACATTATACTAGTTGCATGCCTGTATCGTATCACACCTTGTCTATTCTCCCGGACACATGCAATTGCTTAACGATAAACATATACCTAGCGTGCAAATAATGATCAAATACCTAACATGACATTGAAAAATGTTATCTATCCTCCACTGGCACAAGAGGGTGTGAAACAGCGATGTCCCTCATAGCTACTACATATAAACACAAATAATATATACAGGATGTAACAACAATGTATTGCCAAACTTTCAGGACACATTCCTCACACGTAGAAGAAGAAAACATATTGGCAAGGGTTCGGAAACACTTTCTTTCTATGTTAGACTTATTTTCCACAACCCTTCATAGTATAGGTACTTTAATCATGGAACAGAACGTACCAACATGAAATGTTCAAAACGTCCTCTTGGTTACGTATGCTTGAGTTGTAATTCTTAGGTTCATGCATGCAGAGTCTTCGTGCCCGTATTGTGGAGGGCTGCGAAACACTAGCAATTCTCCAGGGAAACATCAGCGCATCCGGGATTCAATTGGACGGCACTAGCATGTATCAATGCTAGGGGAGGGTTTTTTGTACTTAAGGAAACTTGCGTATATTAATGTGTTCTACATTTCTCCTGTAGCAAGTTTTGACATGTAAGATTTTATTGATATACAACCTTATATAAAATTCAATTAAATAAAGGAAAGTTCACAGGATATTCACAGAAAGTTCAAGATGTAAATTTTATCTCTCATGCCAATATATTAAGCGTTTTTGAAAAAAATTACAAAACGTTTCCATGTAATGTGTAGTACGCGGTGGGAGGTGGATTCTTGAAAATCCCCATGTCACTGCTTGGAGGATGCTGAATATAAATAGCAAGTTGGTATTTAAAACACTTCTTTGGTTTTCTAATGTTGTTCACAGACAGACAGTCGGACTGACACACATGCGAGGGCCCGCGGACATTTTTCCAAAGATGCATTTTTAATTTCAGGGGATTCCAAAACGTTTATTTCCGGTGAAATCACCATATCGAATTCTTGGGTGGAAAACAACACTTCCTCCCACGTTCACGAAGCTGTTCACATCTAATTGATCATCGTCACGGTGTTACAGTGCTTACCTCCATGTGACCTTTGAGTCAGGGGAACATGTGAAAATCACTTGCAAAAAGATCTGGTGAATATGGAGGCTGCTAAAAAACTTCCCAGTTGAATCTTCTAAGCTCCGCCTGGGTCAAGATTGATGCAGTAATTTGTATCACAAATTATTTGAACTAAAAGAATGATTATAATATGAAGATTCAACTTGGAAGTTTTCTCGTATCCTCCGTATTCACCGGAGCTTGCCCCAAGTGATTTTCACATGCTCCTCCAACTCAAAGGTAAGCACTTTTAACACCGATGTAGAAGGATTGTAAAATATAAATAAAATTAATTCAACATGATCAATTGTGTGTAATGTTTTTTTTATAAAATAGGAAAACTTACTTATTGGACGCCCCTTATAAAAAGAGGCAAAACACTCATATTAATAGCATTCTACATCAATAAAAGCACCAGAGTGGGCTCATTTCTTTCAATTTTACTTTCCCTACCACATAGTTAGTAGGTAGGGAAGGTATTGCACTCCACTCAAAACTTCTATACCGAGATTTCACCGGAAAGATGTGTTTTGAGGTCCCTGGAATAAAAAAGCATTTTAGAAAAAAAAAAGGTCCTTGAAAAAGAAAAATCAGATAAACACCAAACTTGGTGTTTAAGTTCAGTGTATCCCAAAGATGCAACAGGAATATTTTAAAAAACCTTCCCCACCCCTAGCTACCCTTTACATGAAACATTTTTTGAATTTTTTAAAAACAGCTACCGATTTTGTTTAAAATACCATATATTATAAGATATTTACATGGCAATTAAAATGTATATCTTGAAATTTCTAAGAATAGCCTTTGAAGTTCTCTTCATTTAGAAGGAATTTTCTATAATCTCGTATAACTGGTAAACGTTAAGCGATAGATGAAAACGTAAAACATACATAAAAAATGTAGATCTTTTTAAAACATACAATTTATTTCAAATAACTCTTTTTGTAGCATTAGCCATTTCCGAGATATTCGTTATTAATTGTTCGAATTGTTCAATATTTAGCCTTTCCTGCCTATTTTCAATTGTTCCTCGCGATGTCCCGGAAAGAGTATGGAATTTTACGGTCAGCACACAGCGTCCAGTTATAAAACATTTGACTATCGCTGTTCCCTTTGTATCTATTACAAAGTGTGTAATGCAGCTATTTCCTGAGAGGTTTACTTGGATTAAAATGAAGTAGACAGGAAAATAAACTTTCGTAAGAACGTGTAACTCCACTGATATGCGATAGAGGGTAGAGAAGTCGAGTGAATGTAACAGATAAGACTTTTTTTTCTTAGCAATGAGGTGAGAAGGATGTTAATTAACCACAAAAGATTCCAGGAGCACATTCTTGTGAGGCAGGAACGCTGCCAAGGAATGGTGCAGGATAATAGGGGTCCCCCAGGTAGAAGTTGGAAGATTCTGCGGTTAGGTGCTGGAATGAAAATGATGACCCGGCGGAGGGTAGGAGATAGATCGGCACATGTTAATGTCTTCCCACATCCAGTCCCTTGTTTGAGAGAATTGCACTAGTAGGCAAAGTAACTGAACCCCTGAATATGCCAGAAATAATCGATTCTTTGTAACCTTTACAGGTGTACCAGAGTTTGTTAGAAGATTAACAATATAGAGATAATAATAATTGTTCTTCCACACATGTCGTGTGTAGAGTAAGGTTGGAAACGTAGAACGAGTCTAAAATGCAATGCCATAGCCGGGATTTGAATCGATTTTCCGTGTGGTTGCTCTAACCAACTAAGGTATGCCGATACGACATTAAGTTCCCCAACTAATTCGCATTTTTTCCGGTGTTTGAGGCAGTATTTTTAACACTTAAATGATTTCAGTCCAATTATATAATATATACATTCAATAATAGCCCGCCTTAAAGCAATATGTGTATGTATCAAGATATAAAAAGCGTATATTATAGTCATTATATATGTTGATATTATTGTATACATGTGTAATAATGTTATGTGCATGTATTACGTAATTTAATAATGTAGGAGCTGTGAGAATAATACGTTAAAAGTTGCTAACAATGAGGTAACCTTGAGGCATAATGAATTTGAAAGTTTAATAATGCTACTTGTGATTCTTGGAAGCAATAATGTAATTTTTGTGACAGTTTATAAAATAGCCAATCAACAAGAAAAAAGCTTTAGTTAAATGAAGGTATTCTATTAAACTCGGATTAGCCAATCAGAAACTAAAATGGAGCAAAATTTACAAATTCAGAAGTCAGTTGCTTGTAGACAGCGCTCCTAACCGGACGCGTTGCTAGTAGAAAGTGTTCCTAATCGGACGCGAGATGCGTCCTCGAGAAATTTAATACGTATTTTGTGTGAGACAAAAATAGTTTACATGTTAAAAAGTGCAAGTATTTAATAAAAAAACAAATCTCACAGCTCTCTCTCTCTATATCAGTGAAGTGTTATTTAAATCGTGTCAAGCATTAATAAAAGGAGTGAAGTAAAATTATAATCTGTGTAAGCCTACATTCTTCAATCGCATTACTCCCTACTAAGACATTCATGTCTCTAAAAATATAAATACTGACGCAGCCGAGGCAAACATAAATATATAATATTTAAAGAAGCAGTCAAAATTACAAAGTTAATACTTTTTTAAACATTTGGGGCGAAGGCTACCGGAAACTTTTTACCATACGTGCGGTTGCAACTACTTCAAGTTCGCTCCCCAACAGACGAAATATAATACATCATCTTCAAACTGGCTTTCCATACGTAGCAGCAACAAACCTTCTTCAAATGGCTCCCAAAGCGTGGGCCAAATAACAATACAACAAAATAACTTGTTCAAATTCCACCAGGGTTCTCAAATTAATTTTGAGGTAGCATAGCACTATTGCGACTTACAATACCCTAAGTACTTTTAAGTCCCTCTTTCATATATGCCGTGTATAAGCTAAGATTGGAAAGGCAGAATTAAGCTCTAACCAACCACACGGAAATCGGGAGAACCGTGGTTCAAATCCCGGCTATGGCATTGAATTTTTCAGCCTGATTCTAATTTCCAATGAATATGTGCAGAGAGTCAAAAAACTATGAACCGGCTGCGCGGTGTTTTTCCTGTCCGCGTCCTCGGCGCTCGCTGCCGTCTGCTGCTATCGTAGAAAGGCGCGGATGAAACCATACAACATTTTTAAAACTACTTTTAAAGACTTTACTTACCAACTTTATGAAAGGATATGCGAAACTGGCCACCATCGTTGTCTATACATTTTTGGCACCTCTTTAGGAAACTATCCATCACTCGCTTAGTTCACATTGAGAAATGCTGGCAATTTTGTTCTTCCAAGGTGTGTGGGTTTGTCTTGTACATTTTGTTTTAAGTTACCCCAGGCATAAAAATCGCAGGGGGCGACAAATCTCTAATTTCAATTGTTCTCATCGAAATATTGGCCGTATAAGTTGTTGCAGAGTCTTGTTGATAAAAGACAAAATCACGCTCCCTGGCTGTTAATTCTCTAAAATAGGGGGGCAAAAGGTGGCCAGTTTCAGCATCTCCTTTCATAAAGTTGTAAGTAAAGCCCTTAAAAGTAGGTTTAAAAATGTCGTATGGTTTCATCCGCGCCTTTCTATGATAGCGGCGGACGGCGCCGAGGACGCGGACAGGGAGAACACCGCGCATCCGGTTCGTAGTTTTTTGGCTGTCCCTGTACATTGGGCATTGGTTATTTCCACGCTTATTTTCTCCATTATTTCAGTCACGTGTTTTAACGGCTCTGATGTCACGAAACCCAAGAGGTTGTTCAATAATCATTTTCCTGTGAGCCCCCCCCCCCCACCAACCCAACAAAACATCGAATGTAAGGCAGTTGACAGCTGTGATTTATTGCGCACGTTTGATGTTTCATCTTCCATGACAGCCAAAACGTCGTGTTCTAAATTCCATTGGAAAATTTCATCTCTCAAAACATGGAAACTGAAATTATTAAATCATTCTGAATGCATGTTGAAGTGCCGTGGAAAACATTAGAGGTCAAAATATTCCCAGGTGGGGGAAGGGACTTTTTCTTTAGCCAGGATTATTTCCCATACTTCCTATACTCCGGAAGTATAAGGGAGAGTATAAATGTGAGTGAATTTAATGTTTATTAGGAAACCCAACGTAAACAAAAGATTAATACAACAGTAAAACGAGTGAACAGCATTGTCAATGAGCAATTGTTTTAAAGACAAAGCCACCGATATGATGTTAAAGACAAGGTATAAATGGAACAATTTTTCTCATCTTCTTCAACGGATTACACTTTTCTTTGTAGGACTTGCACCCCTAAGGACTTGGATTGGCTACGGGGACTCAGCACTGATCCACATATTGTACCTACGGGAGGAAGGATGAGTCGAGAGGAGACACCGGGCGGCCGGAACCAGGAGTGACGACACAGCAGTGGGAGCATCTCTAAGTTTTCAGATAGAGACTCCCCGGCAGAGGGACAGGTAGATCGGGGACCCCACCACGCACAGACAGGGTCCAACGCCCCTCAAGGTGGTTCGGTAACCCCCGGCAGCCAGCCGAAAGCCGAGGGACGGAAAGTCACAAAGAGCATCCTTTTACCCTACCACACTGCATCGAAACATCACCGACACTTCCAACCCTGAAAGAGACCAACGGATGAATGATGAAGTGAAATGAGAATGGAGATGAAATGGAGGGACAGGAAATTCGGGAGAATTGATGTGAGAATCCTTCCCAGCATCGCCTGGCGACCCGGAAAAACCCCGAAAAACCCATGGATCAGGAAGGTCGACCACGAGAAACGAACCCACGAAATGCGGTCTACAGGCAAAACCGCCTGAGCCCCCTAAGCACTTACAGTGCCTTGGATCAGTAGCCTGCCGAGGAGCAAACTTCGGATCATAGCACATCCAGGATGGGTGATCAGCCCAATGGCTGTTATGACGGTGTAGTGATGAAAGGGATGATAGGAAAATTATTATCCAACACAACATTCACCTAGCGACCAGAAAAACCGCGAAAAAACCCTCGGTCGACCTTGGGGGTTTGAACCCAGGACCTCTCGAATGCGAGTAGCACACGTTACCGCGGCGTCGCACCGCTCGGTATAAATGGAACATACAAACAAAAAAAAATCTGATGTGATACATTAACATGACTTTCTCTACCCTCTATCGTTAAGAATACAAATTATTCTTACACAAGCTTATCTTTCTATCTACAGCATTTTAATCCAAATGAGCCTTTGGAGAAATAGTTATATTACATAGATACAAAGAGAACAACGATAGTCAAATGTTTTAGAACCGGACGCTGTATGCTGGCCTTAAAATTCCATACTGTTTCCATGACATCGCGAGAAACAACTAAACGTTGAAAGGACTTTAAGGGAATGACCAAGAAATGAACAATTCGAAACTTTAGTAACAATATCTCAGAAATGGCACACGCTACAAAATACTTATTTTAAATAAATTTGTGTTTTTAAGAGATCTATATTTCTTGTGCAGTACGTTTTCGTCTATCCCTTACGTTTACCAATTACACAAGATTATACAAAATTACTTCCGAATGAAGAGGACTTCACAAGCTAGTCCCCGAAAATTCAAGATATAAATGATATTTTAATAAAAATCATCAGAGCCATTCTTAGATAATCAAAATTTTCGAAAAATGTTCATGTAAAGGGCAGTTAGGGATGGGGGATTTTGTTAAAAATCTTCGTATCGTATCTTTGGAAAATAATGAACATAAATACCAAGTTTGGTATTCATTAAACTTTTTGGTTTTGATTTATACTTTCACAGATAAACAAGAAGTTTCCAAAAACGTTTATTTGTATTCAGAGGCCTCAAAACATGTATTTCCGGGGAAATCTGATATTGAATTTTTGAGTGGAATGCAATACTTGGCCTACTTACTATACGTAGCAGGGAAAGTAAAAGAAAATATATATATATATATATATATATATATATATATATATATATATGTATTTCGATAAGGATTTCAATATAATTGCCCTTATTTTTAGGGTTCTGCATTTTCCTCATGCTCTCTAAATAGCAGTTCTTGTATGGCTAAACAGAAGACATCATTAGCTAAGATCTTTAATACTTGCCTGTTATTTTCTCTTCTTCATTGTGTAGCTTTATTTCAGCTTTTCATTGAGTGTTTCTAGTAGAGTTGGCAATAATTCTGTTAAGTTTAAAGATGCTAGAAATACGCACTTCTGAAGTTTCTTGAGGATTTCAAATGCCATTTTTTAAAATCATAAATACTCATAAATTCCAAAAATGAAAATGTATTCACTGTGTCAAATCCGCAAAGTCTGTCTGAAATTCCAGCAAGACATTCTCCTTTGGCACACGTCGTCAGTATGAATTTAGGTATTTGTCGACCAGTCAGTCACTTGTTTCTTATCAGAATATGAAAGCGAACAAAACCAACCGCTTAACCATTTCTGTGCTACCCTTTGACTAGCCGTTTTAAAATAGCCCATTTGCGAATGGAACAACGTGGAATAGGTAGAAAACCAGGTCGCTAATAATGAATTTGCTCATATCTATGGTGTGGGGGTAGTGTATTCAAGCGATGCCTAGTTAGAATCGCGTTTGATTTCTTTTTAATAGTATTTAACGCCCGTTATTACTGCTTACGGCATCACAGGCGGTGACACTGGTAATACATGAAATGATAATTGGGAAAGGAAATTTGGGAAGAAAACATTCCAGGCCTATACTAAGAGCACCTCCTCGGCAATTGCCATTATGACTGAGGAAAACAATCTCAATAGGATAGGACGGTTTTGGAGGGATAGGAACCATAGACTCCCATCACGGGTCCGTGCCTTAACGGCTTCGGCTATTCGGGTCGGTGAAATCTTGTTTCCGGCGAGTTACCTGGATAATGCTATTTTCCTGGATTTTCTTTTATCTTCAAAAGGGAATTAGGTTAACCCTAAGATCTATGTCCCCTGGGTTCGTTTGTGTAGGTAACTTCATCTATTTAATTCATTTACCGCCTTGGTACACACCTAGTCACAAGTATTCACATAATCCTTAAAAAAATTCTAGCAGCCAAATTAATGGAGAGAAATTGCGTGTTTTGGAGATTTTCCAAATCCTTCATTTTATCAGTTTCATAAATTCTTGACAAATATGTCAAAATTGCAACTTTTTGTAGGCGGTGTTTACAAAATTATCTTTCATACATTAAGCAGAATAATTTTTTTGTGTAATACCTGATTTTGTGATGAAATACATTTTTATATGGCGGAGAAATAAAATGTCAAAGATGGGAATTTTCAATGTTTTTGCTTTATTTCATTTTCTGTTCACAGTTTACGACTTCACAACTTTATTTTAAGTCACATGTGACTGAAAGTGTGTGGGTATATATACAAAAAAGTTTCAATTTTGGCATATTTTTCAAAAAATTATAAAACAGATAAAATGAACAATTTGGAAAATCTTCAAAACACATAACATGTATTACCATTTGAACTTTCTATCAATAAATTAGAGTTTTCTCTCCATTAATTTGGCTGCTGGAATTTATTGAAGTTGTGTGTGAATACCTGTGACCAGGTGTGTATCTCCTATCCTGTTAAAGGACATTAAAAATGAACACAACGCTTTGATTCGCTTACCAGGTTGTTTGGAAGACATGGGGCGCATGTGTAGTTATTGAAGTACAGAAGATAGAAATTCTTCTGCACGAGCAATCACAATAAATAATATTTTGTTTGTGAATGACGCTGTCAGTTGCCAGATCATATCAGCGCAGCGGGTGTGCAGAAAGTTTGTCCCGCAGTTCTTTTACATGCTAGTAAATATACTGACATGGGGCTGTCGCTTTTCAGCACATTTAAAAAGGGTCGGACTGGGCCGTGTTTGAACCCGCGACCTTGGGATCAGAAGGCCAGCCCCTAACCAAGCCACCACCACCACCACCACTACCACCACCACCACCACGATCGCAGGGATATGTTCGTATTATATTGGCTGCCAGAACACTAGAAATTAAGTCCTAATGTTGCATGATACCTTCTTCTCTACGACAATTTGCTTTGGTCGTTGGCACACGATTGCACAAGCAGAGAAAATTCCACTGATCAATATCTATGTTTGAACTGTGATAAACTTAACGCATTCTAGAACCCACTTATTCACAGCCGTGATGCTGTATATGCATTTTTATTCAGTCAAATTTTTAGTCTTCTTTAACGGATTATCCCCCTTTGTGTGGGATTTACATCCCAAAGTTCTTACAGGCCAATGCCTTGGGTCAGTAGTCTGTCCAGAAATGAAACTCTAGATCACAGCATATCCATATAGTGATGAAAGGGATGATAGAAAAATTCGCAGATCAAATTATCCAACCCAGCATTCGCATAGCGACCGAAGAAAACCGCGAAAAAACCTTCGGACAGATTGGTCAGCCTCGGGGGTTAGAACCCGGGACCTCCAAATGGGGGCCACAGACATTACCCCGCTCGGTAGTCAAATTTTTCATACTTTCAAAACACACGTACATGAAAAGAAAAAGTAAACTATTGAAATACTGCAAATAAAGGCCTCATTGTTGAGTTCCCAAAAATAACTTTTACTTTCTCTACTAATTACCTATAGTAAGCAGAAGAGTATCCAAAAATTCCATACCAAAATTTCACTGGAAATGCACGTTCTGATGTCCTCCAATAAAAAAATCATTTTAGAAAAACATCCCTTTGTCTTTGTTAACAGCATAACTCAAAGACGAAAAGTCGGTTAAACATCAAAGTAGGTATTTAAGTTCAGCATCTTCCATGCATGCAACACGAAAATTTTCAAGAACATTCCCCCACTCCAAGCTACGCCTTCAAGAAAAATTTTGATTTTCTTAAAAATGGCTAACAATTTTAATTGAAATATCATACGTTTAAGATACTTTCGTGACAAATGAAATATATATCTTGAATTTTTTGGGAATAGCCTCTGAAGTCTTCCTCATTCTGAATTACTTTTGTATAATTGGCAAATCGCAAGAGACAGACAAAATCTTGCTACACAAATAATGAGATCTCGTTCAAGCATACAACTTAAGTGAAATATATTTTTGTGAAGTTAACCATTTCTGAGATATTTCTTGTTATTCGATGGAATTTTCAAATGTTTATACTTTTCTCAAATGGAAAGTTATTCGTCCCCCCCTCCTGATCAAGCAAAAAGAACGAAATTTTAAAGCCATCAGCTCTTAAAATATTTGACTATCGCTTAAGCGTATTGCATTCCCCTATTCACATTGTATGTACAAGAAAACAGGAAATAAAACCATTTCTACAAACGTTTATCTCCATTAACATGAAGTAGATCGAAGCTTTTGTACGAATAGTGTGTTGAAGAATAGGTAAAGAAAGTCGGATACTGCTAAAACTTATATAGATTGACTTCTACTTTGGACAGTATAATATACATAAATATTATTAAAAATGTGATGCTTTACCTTCACATGAGCTTCTCTAACCTCTATCGCTTATTAGTGGGTATACAAATTATTCTTACGAAAGTTTATTTTCGTATCTATTTCATTTTAATCGAGATAAACCATTCCGGAAATATCTGCATTACACATTTCGTTATAGATACAAAGACAACAGCGAAGTCAAATGTTTAAGAACTGGACGCTATACGCTGGCCTTAAAATTCCACTCTCTTTTCATGACATAGCGAGAAACAACTGAAAATCAACAGCACGTTAAACAATTCAACAGTTCGAACTATTAATAACGGATATCTCGGAAATGGCCACAAAAAGTTATTTGAAATAAATTGTGTGTTTTAAAGAGATCTAGATTTCTTGTCTAGCACGTTTTCCCTATCGCTTAACGTTTACCAGTTAGGAAAGATTATACAAAATTCCTTCAGAATGAAGACGACTTCAAAGGCTATTCCCAGAAAATTCAAGATATACATTTTATTTGTCATGTAAATATCTTTAATGTACTATTTTAATCAAAATTGTTACAGCCATTTTTTAGAAAATAAAAAATTTCAATTCTCTTCCATGCATAGGGTAGTTTTGGGAGGGGAGGGTTTTCTTGGAAATCTTCGTGTCGCATCTTTAGAAGATACTGTACCTAATTTTATCAAGTTTGGTATTTATCAGAAGTTTCGTTTTTGACTTGTGCTGTTCACACAACATACACAAGAACGATTTCTTATTCAGGGGTCTCAAAACATGTATTTCCGGTGAAATCTCTGTGTCGAATTTTAGGGTGGAATGCAATATCTTCTCTACCTACTACGTAAGTGGTAAATAAAGTAATAGTGAGCACAACGTTAGTTACAATAGAGTTTGCACATGGAATTAGGTAACAAAAGAATACGATACGATATAAAGAAACAAACTAGGATACTTTATTGTAATGGCAGCTGCAGCATTGAGAATCAATCCCTATAATTATATGAGGCGGTGTAACCTAGACAGGACCAGTCAGAAGCAATCTAGGTCGTGCCGACAGCCGACGTTAATTAACATGCACTTGTAACTGGCTATGGCATTTACCCATCACTATGTCAGCCATCCATGCAAAACAACATTAACCATGTTCGCAATTTCAAATGCAATTGGAGACTTCAATGTTGTTATTTTGTAATACCTTTCGGTTTACTATCAACGGAAAAGTGAACAACATAGCTTTAATAGGTGAATTTATCTAAAAACTTTTATAATTGGGATCATTTAGTTTCTTTCTGAACTACTGAACATTACGGATACCCATAGTTGAAATTTCTAAATCTTACAGTTTTTATCTGAATGGTTTCAACATTTTTACTTTCTCTACTACGTATAGTATGTAGGGGAAGTATTGTATTCCACCCAAAAATTCGATACCGGGATTTCACCGGTAATACATGTATTAGGACTCCCTGAATAAAAAAAAAAGAAGCATTTTTGGAAACATGTCCGTGTGTGCGTTTGTTCGTGAATGCATAACTCAGAAACGAACAGTCGGATAAACACCAAACTTGGTATTTAATCTTCCACAGATGCGACATGAAGGTTTTCAAGAAAATCCACCCATCCCAGATTACCCTTTACATGGAACATTTTTCGAAAATTTTAATTTTCTTATAAATGGCTCTAACGATTTTGATTAAAATATCATATGTTTAAGATATTTTCATGACAAATGAAATGTATATCTCGAAGTTTCTGGGAATGTTTCCAAAAGACGACTTTTGCATAACTGGTAAACCATAAGAGATAGACAAAATTTTACTGCACAAAAAATGTAGATCGCATTAAAATACACAACTTATGTCATATACATTTTTTTGTTGAATGAACCATTTTCGAGATATTGCTTGTTATTCACTTACATTTTCCAATACTTATACTTTTTCTCAAATGGAAATTCGTTATTACTTTCTCTACTACGAATAGTAAGTAGGGGAAGTATTGTATTCCATCCAAAAGTTCGATACCGAGGTTTCACCGGAAATACATGTTTTGAGACTCCCGGAATCCAAAAGAAAAGAAAGCATTTTGGGAAACATGTCTGCGTGTGTGTCTGTCTGTCTGTGAACAGCATAACTCAGAAACGAACAGTCGGATAAACACCAAACTTGGTATTTAGGTTCAGTATCTTCCAGAGATGCGACACGAAGGTTTTCAAGAAAATCCCCCCACCCAAGATTACCCTTTACATGGAACATTTTTCGAAAATTATAATTTTCTTATAAATGGCTCTAACGATTTTGATTAAAAATCATATATTTAAGATACTTTCATGACAAATAAAATGTATATCTTGAATTTTCAGGGAATGTCTCTAAAAGCATTCTTCATTGTGAACGACTTTTGCATAACTGGTAAACCATAAGAGATATACAAAATTTTACTACACAAAAAATGTAGATCGCGCTAAAATACACAATTTATGTCATATACATTTCTTTTGTTGAGTTAACCGTTTTCGAGATATTGCTTGTTATTCCCTTAAATTTTCCAATACTTGTACTTTTTCTCAAATTCGTTATTCATTTTTTTTTGTCGTGGACATGCAAAGAGAATGGAATGCGCCACATAGCAACCAGCGTTAAAATATTTGACTATCGCTTAAAACCTACCATATTCCCCTTGCATCTACAAGAAAATTACCAATAAGTTTGACATCTCGATAAACATGAAGCATATGGAGAATAAGCGTTTGTAAAAATAGTTTGTACAAAAGTAGAGAAAGTCATGTGAGTGTAACACATCAGATTTTTTTGTCCTGGTAATGCAAAGAGAATGGAATACTTCTCATAGCAACCAGCTCTTAAAATATTTGACTATAGCTTAAAGCCTACTATATTCCCGTTGCACCTACAAGAAAATTATCAATAAGATTAATATCTCGATTAACATGAAGCATATGGAGAGTAAGCGTTTGTAAAAATAGTTTGTACAAGAGTAGAGAAAGTCTTGTGAGTGTAACACATCAGAATTTTTCATTTTTGTTTTTCCTGGTAATGCAAAGAGAATGGAATGCTCCACATAACAACCAGCTCTTAAAATATTTGACTATAGCTTAAAGCCCACCAATTCCCCTTGCATCTACAAGAAAATTAGCAATAAGATTAACATCGTAATATCTCGATTAACATGAAGCATATGGAGAATAGGCGTTTGTAAAAATAGTTTGTACAAGAGTAGAGAAAGTCATGTGAGAGTAACATATCAGATTTTTTTCACTTGCTGCTCTACCACAATTATAAGTTATGTGTTTTAAATTTCATGCAGGTATCTTTAGCTTTTTTTTTTAACATCTTTCTTGTATATACTAAGTAATCAAGTGTTGCACACGATGCAAAAATCATAATTTTGAAAAAATAAAAATACTACAACATTATTTCAACACTAATCACAAACCTGACATAAAGTGTATGGCAGTTATCTTATTTTCTAAATAATGGCTCTAACTATTCTGATTAAAATACCATACATTAAATATATTTACGTGTAATTAATGGTTCGAATTGTTCAATATTTAGCCAATCGTTTAGCCCTGTCAACATTCTATTGTTTATCGCGATTCTATTGAAACAGTATGGAATTTCAAGACCAGCATATAGTGTCCACTTCTTAAACATTTGACTATCGTTGCTCTCTTTGTATCTATAGGATGTGTGTAATGCTGCTATTTTTGCAGAAGTTTATTTGGATTAAAATGAAGTAGATATAAAATAAGCTATAGTATGACTAGTGTATACCCACTAATGAATAATGCAGGGTAGAGAAAATCATGTGAATGTATCGCATTAGATTTTTTTTAATTTAAGGAGTATTAAAATGTTTAAAGCAAGCAAACTGAGCTGTTCAGGTATTAACAAAAATCCATAAATGCTAATTCATGACCTATACTGAGCCTTAAAATCATTCTCGCCTGATGTTATCTTTAATGCACAAGTCCACATTGGCTGGCGTTGAACATCGAAGTTTGCAAGCTCCAAGCATTCGTGTTTATGCCAACGTCAAACATAAGAAACTTGCCAATCGAAGTGCGATTCTTCACATCTCATCATGTGATCATTCTGTCATTTCCTTCAGATTTTCTGTCGCCACGTGTTGACTTGTTAACCGTCTTTCTGTGTATGTAAGATCACTGGCAAAGAATCACTAAGATATATATAAAAATCGCAGCAAAACAAAGTGTGGATATATGGCTCCTGCTCATTTTGATACATGTACATAACCTCTTTTTTTGTGTGCACTATCGGTAGATGTCTCACATGCAGCCATGTTAGCTCCGCTGTTTCTCGTTGTCTTGCGATTGGCTGCTGTTTATGTTTCCGTTTGTGGACATGAATAACAACATATTGCGTTAGTTTATACTTAAGTTTTAAGTCGTTATGTTAATCCTTAATTTTCATTGTGAATGCCATTTACTGTAATCGGCGTTCTCAACGCTGGGCTAGATTTATGTTGCTTTAAATCCCCATCGGGGCAACATAAGAGGGCGATGCAGAAATGTTTAGAACGCTATATTTCTAAAAACAAATAAAATTTGTTTATATTTAACAGCTACTTTCTAATATTTTGTGAGTTGATTGCCGTGTAGTTTGTTCGATTTGCTCTAATAATTTGTTAATTATCATCATTTAAAGATTGTGAAACATCGGCTAGGAAATTCATTTGGCGTTGAAGTTCCATCTAAGGCAACAATTTATGATTGGTACAGGTGTATTCCAAAGATCGGTTTTTTTTAGTGATAATTTTGTGAAGGACGCCCAAAAACAGCTGTTACTGGTGAAAATAATACCGTTATACGAGCCTGAAGAAGATCGACAGACATCTTATGCATTTATTCGGGCGACATTGCGCATTAGTATGAGTCAAATCCAAAACAGTTTACATCAACTGTTGAACGTCAGAAAACTTTGATGATGATGAATTTGGGTTAAGGGCGCTAAACAGCTAAGGTCATCAGCGCCCTTACAAAGTATAATAACGATAAAATCCAAAAACTAAAAACATGGGAAGGAAACCCGCTTAGTCTAAAACAATAAAAAGCCAACATATCAGAGTATAAAAAGCAGACTAAAAACATTGTAGATAAAACAATAAAAGCTTAAACTACGTGTCAGAAACTGTAGATGTCAAGGGATTAGAGCGCCATAAGTCCCCAGGGGAGAAGAGCCACCCATTAAAACTGTCAATATAAAAGCACAAAACCAAAAGACGCTCGTGACGCACCGATAAGGGTGCCGCACATCGCTCACAGAGTGGTGCGGGGTCATTACTAAGCAAGTGTCTATGACTAAAAAGGCAATGTCCGATCCGTAAACGAGCTAAAATCACCTCTTCCCGACGAGAATAACGAGAAGAGGTACTCCAGATTAACGGGAGAGGTTTAACCTCTCGTAACTTGTTCCCCCGGAGGGCCGTCCACTCATCGCCCCAAAGCGAGAGGATGCGGTGACGTAAAATAAAACACAAATCTGACGAGGGAACAACAGAGGTAAAAAATCTGGGGGATAAAATCGCCGATTTGGCAGCGGCGTCGGCAGACTCGTTCCCTGAGATGCCCACATGACCTGGAATCCACACGAAGGACACGCTGATGCCAGAAGCACCAAGCGAGTGGAACTGGTCATGAATGCGCTGTACGAGCGGGCGGTAAGTGTACTTTGAAGAGCACTCAGGGAGTCTGAACAAATAAAACAGTGCCGTAAGTCGTGTCGCTGCACTTATAAAAGAGATGATAAATACTAAAAAGTTCGGCGGTAAAAATCGAACATTTCCCGGGTAAACGAAAGGAAAAACTACGCTGACCAAAAACAAAGGCACACCCTACTCCAACATCAGTCTTAGACCCATCAGTATATATAAAATTAAAGTCCCCTAATCGCGCCTGAAGTTCTAAAAACGCGGATCTAAGAACTGAAGAAGGGGTCTCATTCCTCGGCATCGACGTTAACCCAGGGTGACAGTGGGCCTCAGCGCGCAACCATGGAGGAAAACGCGTTTCCTCCCTGGGAAGGGTCTGAGCTGACGTAACGTCCAAATGCCGAAGAAGCTGTCGAAATCTCAGAAAACTTTGTTGTTGATGGATTCCACATAAACTGATTCGCTATCAAAAACAACATCACATTGATTGGTAAAGAAAAACTCTGGAAAAATTCCAAGGCGCACTTCAAATTTGGTTTGAATATCGTTACTGGTGATGAATCTCGGATTTATTGTTATGACCCTAAAAAGAAAAGTCAATCGGCTCAATGGGTCTTTCGAACAGAACCTAAGCCTACAGAAGTCCGACGAATTCGCAGTACTGGTTAGATTATTGATAGTCTCTTTTCTAAAACGGGCCATATTGCTATTATTGCATTAGAAGATAGACGTACCGTTACTGCCGATTTGTACACAAATGTCTGTTTAACGCAATTTTTTGAAAAAGTGCGTGAAAAACGCACAAAAGAAAAATATGTTACACCATGATAATGTATGTCGCATACAGCAAAACTATCAACTGAGTATCTGAATGCCCTAAAGGCCAGCACCATGGAGCCTCCACGATATAGCCCTGGCCTAGCACCTTGTGGATACTTTTTGTTTCCAAAAATTAAAGATAAAATGCGTGGAATAACTTTTTAGCCATCAGGAGAAGCAGTGGAACATTATAAAAACCAGGTTTCTGAAGTGCCTCAGGAAGAGTGGCATCATTGCGAAACCAGTACTGGTTTCATGGAATCAAAAATGTATTGATGAAGGGGAATACTTTGAAAAACAATCGAATCTTTTAATTTTTTTTAAAAATACGAGGGCTGTTCCAGAAGTACTCGACCTAACCAATAAAACATCTTTCTCTTTCAGCTCGATACACTTTTCCCAGCGGTGTTCAATAGCTTCGATACCCTGTTTATAGTGAGAACCGTCGAGTTCTACAAAATAGCCATCAAATGCAAACTCCACCTCTTCATTGTTCGCAAATCTTTTACCACCAAGCCATTTCTTCAACTTTAGAAACTATCAGAGGGGGCTAAGTCTGGCGAATAGGGTGCATGAGGAAGCAATTCGAACTTTTAACTCATTGATTTTGGCCATGGCGATAATGGATGTGTGAACTGGTGCATTGTCTTGATGAAACAGAACTTTCTTTTTCGCTAAATGCGGCATTTTTTGCTTGATTTCATCATTCAAACGCTGCAATAAGTTTGCATGATACTCGCCATCGATTGCTTTTCCTTTTTGAAGATAATCAATGAAAAGTATCCGACACGCATCCTCAAAAACTGACGCCTTGACCTTGTCTGTAGATGGAACTGTCTTCGACTTCTTTGGAGTCGATTCTCCCCTTTCAATCCACTGTTTTGACTATTCCTTCGTCTCAGGTGTGAAGTGATAGACCCAGGTTTCATCCACGGTTATGAATCGATGCAAAAACTCGGTTTTATTGTAACGGAACATCGCCAAACACTCGAATGAAACATCCTCACGACGCTGCTTTCGTTCCATTGTGAGTAAACGCGGCACCCATCTTGCGCACATCTTTCTCATGTCTAAATTTTCAGTTAGTGTGCGATGTACAGCACTTTTTGAAATGCCTACGTTGTCTGCTAGCTCGCGCACTCAGTCGACGATCATCCAATACCATGTTGTGGATTTCTTCACAATTTCTGGCGTGGTCACCTCATTTGGTCGACCACTACGATGTTCGTCTTGGCATCTCGTACGGCCTCGCTTAAACTCTGCCACCCAATATTTTACTGTTGTAAACGAAGGAGCAGACTCCCCCAGAGTAGAATCTAGCTCAGCTTTAATGTTAGTTGGATTAAGATCTTTCAAATGAAAGCATTATCACATAACGATGGCCGGTTTTATCCATGTTTACAAATTCGCTAAGAGAGTTCACTATTGATGGCTGCCAAACAAATTCTGAACAACGTAGCATCGTCAAACTTCAGTCTTATAAGTTATTTGTTCCAAACAACAAACGCTATATATACCTCAGGTCGGGTACTTCTGGGACTGCCCTCGTAATAAGTGTTTGATTTTTTAAAACTTTTCAGTGTCGCCCTCGTATTCAATATTCTTGCGTGTCTATTTTGAAGAACTGTGCACTTTCAGCATCACACTGTTGATTAGGCACACTCCAAATATATGGGTTAAAAGTAAGAATGCTAACAATTAAAAGCAAACCTAAATGCGCATATAAGATGAACCTAAATTTCACATATCACTCGCTCACCTGAACTAGAGGCGTAATCAACTAATCAGGCTAACTGCTTGATGCACCCAAAACATGCGAACCTTAATTGGGAAGACTATTAGCTTCCGTGTTTCAACGTATATTCGTTCATAGCAACGACGGTGATTAACTCTGGGAGCTTGGGGGACGAAACACAGTAATGGGGCGGCATACTGAGTCACCAAAAAGGTCAAAAGTCATCTGACTCATTGCTTTTTGATACCAGAAATGAAATATCTAGCCATGATACAGACTTTCCTTTATAGACATAAAAGAGTCTTTGTCAATTAAATTAGAACACATTTGGAATATATTTAGCAACATAACAATTCAACAAGGTATTAAATGTGTGTTTATTCTTTCTTTCTCGCTTTGTTTACTGTAGCAAAGCTACAGAACAGCAACGTAACGCCAGGGGAGACAGGGTATACAGTATGTATAGTACATGTTGAGACTAAACGTTATTTACGCAGATTTTGTAATTTTGACTTCTGTCAGATTATTATACAGGGTGGACCATTTAAGATGAGACTGTACAGTATCTCCAAAACTAAGCGTTGTAGAAAGAAATGTCTTGAATAACGGTTGCTTTATACAGGATGTGTCTTTATTGCTGTCATATATTTGGGAGACGTGTTCCTGACATCAAGACAATAAAAAAAGTTCATTTGAACATGGGTCTGATAATCATTTATTTCAGAGTTACAACACAAAATCGAAAGTTCCTCTTGCTTCGATCCATGCAGTAAGCCTGCGTTCCATGCTCTGGCGTGCTCTGGCGTACTCTGTTGAAAATTCCTGGTGTGTTTCGTATTTGGTCAAATCCAGTTTGGATACGTCCTCTCAAAATGTCAACATCAGGTGCAGGAGTCCCATAAACCAAGGACTTCAAATGTCTCCAGACGAAGAAATCCATTGGATTCAAATCAGGCGATCGAGCAGGCCTTGCAGTGGGTCCCCCTCGACCAATCCATCTTTGCGGAAATCGGTCATTCAAAAGCTTACGAACTATCATACTGAAATGAGCTGGAGTAAACCACATTCGTTGGATGATGTCCAGAGGCACATCATCAGTTAAGTGATGCAACTCATTTCTGAGAAACTGGAGATACGTTTGTCCATTCAGACACGGAAGGAAGAAGTAGGGACCAATAAGGTGATCATGAATGATTCCACCCCAAACGTTGAGAGAGAACCTCTGTTGATGATTCTTTTGTCGTACTTCATTAGGATTTTCAAATGCCCAGTTATGAGTGTTATGAAAATTGAAGATGCCGTTGCGAGTAAAACCGGCCTCATCCGTGAATAAGATACAGGCTAGGAAATTGATGAACACAGCGCACTGCTGTAACATGCGTTGACAGAAACGTCTTCTTGGCTCAAAGTTCGCCTTATTTAATCCTTGCACACGTTGAAGGTGATACGGGTTCAGAAGATCTTCATGCAGAATTCTCCAGATAGTCACATGACTAACTCTTTCCCTTTCAGCCATACGTCTTGTGCTTTGTGATGGGTCTGCATCCACAGCACAAAGAACTCGTTTTTCAAGCTCAATGCCTCGTACCGCTCTTGGTCTCCCAACATCCCTAGTACTCTCAAATGCGCCATTCTCTCTCAAGCGTTGGTGAATTCGTGCGAATGTTCTTGCACACGGTAAGTGCCTGTCATAGACATAAAAACAACCAATTAACGATGTTTATAATCTATGTATAATGAAGGGGCGGTTTGGATACCACCTCTATGAAAGAGTTTCGCCACGATTGGTACACAAGGAAAGGCTAAACCAATTATAAATACTTCGGTCTTCATTAGGAAGGACTGAAGAGTTATTTGCATGGGTGGTTACATATATGAGAGCTTTCAACAGCAACATAGAGACGAAGGTTAAGTTATTGCCGCTACTAAACGGCAATAAGAAAATGTTAGTGTAGTGTGAAAATGTAAGGTTTAAGTTGTAATGTTACCCTTCAACAGCTCAGCCATACTTTGGGAGCGGTAAAGCATCCTGCCAAACCAGTGGCTAGAATATGCTAAGAAAAGAAGTCACGCTGGTAGGGGGTGTGGCTATATTTTGTCAGTACCAACATAAACATTCATTATGGGCCAATATTCTATGCACGCCAGTATACATGGTAGTGTTTAACACCTGTTATTACTGCTTAGAGTACCACAAGCACTGGGCACCGATAATGCACAAAATTAAATATAATTGGGAAGAGAAATATAGGAACGAAACGTTACAGGCCTTAAGTTTAGGTTGCCTCCCCGGAATTTCCCAGATATGAGTGCTGAGGAAAATCTGAAATAAAAATTGTTCGTCCTCCATGGTCTGGGGACCATGCTAGCCCCTAGTTCCTGAGATCGCGGGTTCAAACCCAGCGGAGAGCGAAGGATTTTTTTCGGGCGAAATAAAAATCCTTAGCATGGCTTCCTTCGGAAGGGAAGTAAAGCCGGTGGTCCAGTATAGTAGATTTTACGGCGCATAAAAGTACCTCAAGTTTGATAAAGAGGCCTCTGAGAAACATTCCCGGTCTTACAAGCCCAATATAGAATGAGACGCTATGGACCATAGTAGTTAAAGAGCTCCATAAATAAAACTCAATTTTTTTCTGAACAAATACTTCTACAGGAAGGGCCGTCCTGGCAGGTTTTGAACAGTAGACCTTCCGTTCACGATTCCGTGATTTAACGACCTTGGCCACCCGTATCGGTACTTTATTGTATATAAATAACTATAGCAAGCATAGGAATTCTTATGCAGTTGACTTCAAATTTGCTGCACTCAAACCATATACAGAATGTAAGCAACAAACGCCAAGGGTCACTGACGGCAGGTAAAACACGGTCTGCAAATACCGACTGTACGAGGGATGGGGTGGGTTGTTACCTACACGTCACTGCATAAAGTCTAGTAACAGTTCAACTTCATTTCCTTTCCTCCTGTCTTTAATGCTTGGAAACTTCTTTGCCTGATTATTACATATTGAAAAAGAGATATTTAACTCTCTTGCACAACGCTATCCCTCTCGAACTGACATTTCCTCGTGTGTTTATGCTAAAGCAAAGCGACAAAATAATAGTGGTTGTACTGCTATCTTCCGCAGACGGCTTCCAGCACCTCTTTGATAGACACTTTACCATTTGCCTACCTTCAGCAGGCTACTGCGCATGCTCTCTTTACCTCACTCCTGTTCGGTTCCAATCGTTGACTGGTCAGAGTAGATATATGTCTGCGATTAAACATCTCCGTGCAATTATGGCGTGTTTATACGCCTACTGTCAATGATATTTTTCTTCTCTATGTGTAAATAACTGTGAGTGTATCTGTGGCTTTTAAAGCAATGCATTAGTAGAATTAAGTGCAACACGTTCTGGCGATTTAGAACGGTATACTTTTTGACTCAGTTCTGCTTTATAAATAATTCATTTTCGAAACGAACCTTTAAATAATGAAGTAGGTTTTGTTTTTAATCGCCTTTTCGTTTTTGAGTTCTGCTGTTTACAGACAGCACACAAACACACCTTTTTACTTTCTCTACCACGTAGGTAGAGAAGGTATTGAATTCCATCATAAAATTCGATACCGAGATTTTACCGGAAATACATGTTTTAAGACCCCCCTGAATAAAAAAAAACATTCTTAGAAAAATGTCTGTGTATGTGTGTGTGTGTGTGCTGTGAACAGCATAACTCAAAAACGAAAAGTAGGATAAACATCACACTTGGTATTTGGGTTCAGTACCTTCCAAAGATGCAACAACAAGATTTTCAAGAAAAGCTTCTCACCGCAAACTACCCTTTACATAGATGATTTTTTCGACATTTTTTTATTTTCTAAAAAGTGGCCTTAACAATTTTTTTTTATTAAAATACCGTATATTTAAGATATTTACATTACAAGTAAAACGTATATCTTGAATTTTCTGGGAACAGCCTGTGAAGTCCTCTTCATTGGGAAGAAATTTTGTATAATTGTAAACGCTAAACGATAGACGAAGACATACTATGCAATAAATGTGGAGCTTTTAAAACACACAATTTATTTCAAATAACTTTTTTGTGGCATCAGCCATTTCCGAGATATCCTTATTAATGTTTCGAATTGTTCAATACTTCGTCATTCTTTTCGAGTCCTTTCGATATTCAGTTGTTTCTTGCGATTGCACGCAAAGAGCATGGAAATTTAAGGCCAGTACACAGCTTACAGTTCTTAAACATTTGACTATCACTATTCCCTTTATATCTATAACGATATGTAATGTAGCTCTTTCCGAAAACTCTCGATTAAAATGAAGTCAGGAAAATAAACTTTCCTAAGAATAATTTACATACCAACTAATAAGCGCTAGAGGGTAGAGAGTATCATGTGAATTTAACACTTTTTTCTAAAAAGGCTTTATATTATTCAGGATACAATTTTTGGGTGGACTGCAAAACTTTCTTTGCCTACTATATGCAAGTATTAAGGAAAATAAAGATACGTTATTATTTTAACAGATCTACGCAATCATTTGAAGTACTTTGAAATAAGCGTTGCTTTTCTAAGGAAGAAAGGTCTACCTGTAAGTACGCACCTAAGCATGCACGTGTGGCTGTTCTACACAGCCTTAACACGATCAAAAGATTTTACGTCAGCCATTTGCAGCAGGCGCTTGAGGCGGGTTAAGAAGCATATTTACAAATGGATGTGTCGGTAATGCTGAGTCTTTCAAAACTCTGAAAGCAGCCTTAACAAGTTTCTTTTGTGTCTAGCCCTCCACCCTTGGCCGCAGAAGAAAAAGGGAATACGTACTATCATTCTAAGCACAAGCTTCACTTTCTTCCTTGGTGTTGGTTGTATAGCATTCTTCAGTTGAGCTTGAGTGAAGAACTTTGGAAAGGGGACATTTGTAAAGCTTGTGAAACATTATTCAGCTCTTCGTTACGAAAGTCAATGCCTCTTTTGGGATTAGGTTGAAACTGTTCAACAAGTATTTTTCAGAAAGTATCGGTATTTCTTCTTCAAGAGCTGAAAGCCAATTATTTCCTAGTTTTAGGGGAGATATCCTGCCAAACTCCATAAGGAGTCGTCTTGTGAATTAATCGCTGTTAGCACATCACTTGGCCTTAACCCTTTACAGCCCAATTTATTTTCTGCTGAGACGTGATGGTGTATGGTGGATACTTGTGCCGTGGAGCTTGCCTTAATTTCGGATTTGGAGCTCAGCAATGGACATCACTAGCCAAGCTTTCGAATCCTTGCCTCGGTATAACCAAGACTGTGGTAATGGATGGGGTGGATCCACATAAAATAAACGGTAGCTGACAAGTGTGACTGTTGTTACCACTGTAGCTGAACACATGGTTTAAATTTATATTAAAAAGGAAAGAAGCGAAATAAATTTCTATTTGTGTTTTATGCTAATATAAAACTTAAAGAAGTGTGTATTCTAAAGGTAGACAATTATTCAAACTTAATCCTTACAAGTAAAGTTTCTTTACCCAACTTCCAACAACACATAGGTATACACAATGATGCCATATTGCAGCCTTGGGGCCTGGAAAGCTTAAACGCTTTCTCAATTCTCTGGTGTTTGGTTGTAGTTAGTTTTGTATTGAGGATACTTGATTCTTTCCCACAGTTATCTGCATTTTTTATGCATGGAGTTGTACAAAATGTGGAGAGGTAAACATTTCGTGTTTGTTGTAGATCGTAGGAATTTGTGAACTTGCTATGTTTGCAGTATATTGGATGTTCCGCGTAAGATTAGTATCGCTCTATCGATATTGTGTGGCAATTTAATATGTACTTGCGTATTAGTAAGTGTATAAGGAAGAGATATACAAAGATTTGAGTTGAAGGAATAGCTAATGAGAGTGGGTACGTTGCGATCAGGAATGTTCAGGTTGAGGATGACTGAAACAGGATAGGGGATGCAGCTTAACTCATGCAAAACTGTTGGATTTGAGCATACTTAGCTTAGGAAAGGATGACATTGGAAAAAAAATCTGTAATATATCATGCTGGCATCTGGTTGCTTAAACTCGGACGTATATTCCAAATTTGTTATTCGTTAATCAATACTTATGATATTATTTGTTTCTCTTCATAGGTGCACAGATAATTATATTCTTAATCTACTAATCAAAACCAAAACAAACAATAATGATAATAAAATGAACATTAATAATTAATTCTAATAATATTCCCCACTATTACATGCTACTAGAAGCCCTCAGCTCTTCCAATTGGTTGCCAGTTGATATCTACTACCCTTTAATTCTGCGCTAATTAAAATTTTAACTACTGGTATCCAGCAGTGTTAAATGCTGGTAATCAGCATCTCTCTTAATCTAAGTGTGCATTTAATTACTTACGTTTTTAATCTTTTATTGCACATGAATTTGTTTTAAATACTGTAACTAATTCTTCAACAATTCCATTTACTAAATTTCAAATTCTTTAATACATATTCTTCACTTTCATCTGAAAGTTCCTATATATTTCTTTATATAATCATTTATCAATGAATTTAATCATTTATATTCTATAACAAAATCATATTGTTTCTTTAATCTCATATCCAACCTAATTACTTATTACATTATACTTTAACCTTTATCTTTAGACACTATGTCTATAGCACTTTTATATTCAACATTTAAGCATCCACTGGGTCACTTCACTTTGTTCTATTTCTAATTTAACTCTCAATATTACCTTTCATTTTTGCTTATTTCTAACTTCACTAACTTTCACCATTCCACTCACACTATTGGATACTTTATCCCATCCTTCCTTACTTTTCACTTATCACTTCACTTGTGTTTCACTGTACTTCATTCTTTCACTCGCATTCTGCCCAGATCCAGTAGTTAGCTCCATCCTTTCCCCCAGTACTTGCTTGACTCTGATGCAGTAATTTGTATCATAAATTATTTAAATGTAAAGCATGATTATAGTATGAATATGCATTTTTATGTGACATTGATTTGAGATGTTTATTGATTGTAATTATTGTTGAGAAGTAAGTTTATACGGCCTTACTGAAACTGACAATAATAGCGTGCAATAATGCAGCGAGGGGGTGAGATGTTTATCATTATTAGAGACGAGGAAGTTACGTAATGTTGGCGCGTTTTTCTTTAGAATTTTCTGGAATATTTTCCCTAGAGCATATGTATTCATAATTTTCATTGGATATGAAAATAGACGCTAATGTTGGCGCGTTTTATTAGCCAATAGCAGTTCAGTTATAATCTTTAGGCATATCGGGGCGTAGGAGTATAAAACGGGCTAGGTTAGAGGTAAAGTCCTTCAGTCCGTCAGTTCATCAAAAATCTTTGTACACTACACGTCTTCAGTCCGTCAGTTCACCGAAAATATTTGTATGCTACACGTCGCCTTCAGTCCGTCAGTTCATCGAAAATATTTGTACGTTACACATCGCCTTCAGTCCAGCAGAGTTATGAAAAATCTCAAGTGTTGTAAAGTTAATTACACAGAAAGTTGAAGTACTCGAATTAAGAATGATCAGTAATGAAGTTATTATAACAGTTTCAGTTTGGCGAGTGTCAAGATCAATGTGTAAATGTGATAGTGAATGTGTTCGACAATAAAAGTGTAAAACAAATTCCTTCATCAGTGTTATCTTTGGATAAAAGACTCCTTTCCGTTTACACAACCTGTATAAAGAGATGTGCTCGACCAAAAAGATCATAGCTAGCCGGAGGACAGTAAACCAAAGTTAAATAAAATAACAGTAGCATTCTTTCAAACAAACACTAATACTACCGCAAATTGCTAACACCAGATGGAGCTAACAAACCTAACAAAGAATCACGTCACAAAATGGCTCCCAAACGTGGGGCTCAACAAAATAAATATAGCATAACAAGAATACCACTTCAACTCCCAGCTCCTCCTCTCCTGCTATCAGAACTGTTCCATTATCCCGCTCCGCTATCCTCTCCAACACTCATCTCTCCATCTGGTCCCTCCTTTCCCCTTCTGCAGGCATGCTGTTCCATCCTCCCTCGGCTTCACTACTACCTCCTCCTCCCAACTGTCCATATTTCTATATAATTCCTTTTCCCTTTCCTCATCAATCTCTTCTTCCTCTTCTTCAGTTTGTGCTCGTGGTATGTTACTAACAGCTCTTCTTCTATCTCCATCATTTGTTGTCTTAATGATCTTTCCGATCTTCTAATTTCTATTTGGGGTGTAACTGAACTTTCTACTGGTACTTCTATAATCACTCTATCTTCCATGCTAGTCTGCTGACTTTATTTGTTAAGTTATCTAGATGTTTATATAATATATTGTTTCTAATAATTAATAAATCCATTTGATATCCTTCTAAAGCTTTTCTTTCTTCATCTACTTTGTTATTATTTTTTGGGCATTCAAACAGCGTATGCTCCGGTGTTCCAGGCGCATGCCATATGTTGCATATATTATTTAAAACCTTTTAAATTTGGTGCCAGTATGCTTTATATGGGCCATGCCTGGTCAGGTAATGTATTAAACCTTTTGTGGATTGTACATGTTTAAGACTGAGTCTTTCTACAATATTCGAAAAAAAAATCATAAGTTCTGCTTCCCACTTCTACGTATTGCATTCTATCTGCCAATCAAGCAGTAAAGAATTCCCCTTAAATTTAAACATCACATTTCTTATTATATCTTCTACTTATTTAATTTTCCTTTTCTTAAGCCAATGGGTTGTTCCTCTTAATTTTATTTTATAATCAATCGGTGTCATCCTGCTAAAACTAATAGTGCCATAGTAAAGGCTGTAATAAGAGCACCCGTATATCTTAATAGTACCTTCCTTTGGGATCTTCTTAAAAGTGTTTTAATTTGTACAATACTCATCCTTTTAGCCCATACTCCCGCACAATATGATATAATTGATAAAGATATGCAGCTATGACATGTTGTTATTAAATTTAAATGTATCTGTATTTATACTGTGTTAACCTGGTTAAGGTCGTCATTATTATTTCAGCTTTATTGTGAACGTAATCGGTGTGTTTCCTAAAATTTAATTTTTCATCTAAATAAATCCCAAGATATTTTTTTTTCTTTCTGGCGTCTTATATTTGCATCTTCAATTATATGATCTCTTATTATTTTTCTTTTAATAACATAAAACTGGGTATACTAGTTGTAACATCCAATTTTGTCAGTTTGCATTATGCTTCTAATTTTGCCGTTAGTTTATTAGAACGTTCTTCAAGTTCTTGCATATTTTGTCCCTCTACAATAAATAGGAGAGCAATAGTTTTTGTTTAATCCGGTTTATGTAATAGATCAGCTAATAAAGTTCCCAAAACTATGTCCCAGAAGTCCGGTCCAAGGACCGCACCCTGGGGACATCCCTTGGTAATTTATCTATAAATTGTATCTTTAATACCGTTTACTTAAACTCTTCTAATCTTTATAATAATCCTTCAAAAGTTCATATATACATCTGGGGTAATGTTTACATCGTAGTCTTTCAAAAAATGCAGGCCATCAAGGATTATCAAATGCTCCAAAAATGTCAAATGGAATTCCAACGGCATATTTTGGGGTTTGACTCTTTTATTGTTGATATAAGTTCAGTGATTGCATCCTCTATTGATCTGCCTTCCGAAAGCCGTATTGGCTTTCATTCATCTTAATCACTACCCTAAATTCTCTTACAAATTAATGACTCAAATATTTTCCACATGGTGTTAAGGAGGCAAATTGGTCGATGTGATTTTGGTTGCAATTTATCTTTATCCTTGCTTTTTCAAAGTAATATTACATCCGCCTATTTCCAACAAGGGGAAATCTTCCTTGACATAAGCAGTCGTTAAGTAATTTGTGTAGGCACGGTGCTAATACATTTTTTAAGCATCTAATGCCATCTTGTCCGGCTGCTTTTTTATTTCTTAAGTTATTAATTACCAATCAAATTTCGGTGACATCAAAAGGGTAAATGACTCGTGTTATTATATTGCTCTCTCATTTCGTTTCTTTTAATCATAATGTATTCTCATCTTCTTCAATATTATAGCTAGGAAACAAAATACTCGTTCAGGGAACAGTTTTGGAAAACAATGAATACAACCCTTCAAGTGGAGTTCCACAATAAGCGTTCCTGTCTATATATTGACTGCGTGCTTTCCTACAAACAAGTCTAGGATACCCGTGCCCTCCATTGTCTGAAGCAGTTGGTTCGACTGAGTATACGACTCTAATCTGAGATGAAAAACAAAGTCAAATAGTGGTTTTCCGCTGTTATACAGTCTGGACATTAATTCAAAATTGTCGCAGTAATCTGTTCGTGTCATCTTATTTGCTGAGCGCCTGTTATTGTTTTACTATTTTGAATTTTGGGTTCTTTGTCCTCCGGCTAGCTATCATTACTCAGTCGAGCAAATACCTCTTGAGCAGGGCGTGTAAACGGAAAGGAGTTGTTACTAAAAGATAACACTGATAAAAGAATTTGTTTTTACACTTTTATTGCCGTCACACTTAATTAATTTCACATATTTAATCTTGATACACGCCTGACTGAAAGTGTTATATTTTCGAATGTAACTACAATCACTTATTTTCCGCGCACTATTAATTCGCGTATTTCACATTTTGTAACTAACTTTACGACGCGAGAGATTCTATAGAATTGCGTAATGTGTACCTCATGAATGCTTCCTTAGAAATGCCTGACGTGTAACTCGCGAGAGAGATTTCTTAAACTGCGCGACGTTTACCTTGTGAATGATTCTGTAGAACTACGCGATACTTGCATTTGGCTCAAGAATTTATACTCCCTCACCGATATGCCTAAACATTATAATAGAGCTGTTATTGGTTAATAAATCGCGCCAACATTAGCGTCCATTTTATAAGCCAATCATAATTACTAAAACATATGCTCTAGGGAAGATATTCCCTCCATTTCTAAAGAAAGGCACGCTACCCTGACGTCATTTGTTTGTCTCTTCTAAGTGATAAACAACTCACCCCCTCGCTTCTATGTTATCCATTCTATTGTAAGTTTCAGTGAGGCCGTGTAAACTTATTTCCTAACAATGCTTATAGTTAACAAACATCCATTGTCATACAATAATGTTAATTTACACTACAATCACTCTGGCATTCACAGTGTTGTGATATAAAATACTGCCTCAACATGAGTTTGTGTCTTAGGATAAGATTAATATTGAGGACAACCTTGGGATGACATGATGCACATAAACATACTTGCCGTCTTCCTGAAACTGAAATCTGTAAAACTTTCCCTCGTCCAACAAAACGTAATAATTTTGCTATGACAAGAAATTTAGAATGCGTAAAATGTTCAGTGTAGTAAATCTACAAAAATTACATGCATAATAAATGGGAAGTCCGTTTTATAAGAATGTTTGGAGACCTGGTAGTACTGCTTCTTTCTGTTACACATGCTTAAATTCTTCCATGTACCACAATACACACCTGTTAGAGCAAAGAACACCATACTCACATTGAAACTGTCACACAAAAAGGGAAACTTCCCGCAGCCACAGAACGAGACTAAGAGAAACAATTATCTGAAGCAGCTGACTTTACAATTCAGATCGTTCATTACTGAATGTTCGCGCCCATTTACTATAGATCCTGAAGCAACATACAGTACTAGCCACGGACAAACTAATACGATAACTCATTAATGTAATAATATATCTAATTCACAGTTTCTCAGCACCAACACATTAATAATTTCTTTCTTTAATATTTTTTGTTCCAAGTTTTTCGTGTTATGTATTTTCTTTGCTAATATTGTGCGTATAATAATTAAGAGGATGTTAAAATACATATATTCATAATGCACACATGGTAGAGAATGAAGTGGTATACTTGTTATATTTATTAATTGAGTCCCACGTTTGGGAGCCAATTTGCGATGGTAAATTTATAATGTTATTTGTGTATGTGTGTTTACTTCACGTGGTGAAGCCATTTTGTGACGTGATTCTTTGTTAGGTTTGTAGCTCCATCTGGTGTTAGCAATTTGCGGTAGTATTAGTGTTTGTTTGAAAGAATGCTACTGTTATTTCGTACAATTTATTATCCTTTTGGGTCGAGCACTTCTCTTTATACAGGTTGTGTAAACGGAAAGGAATCTTTTATCCAAAGATAACACTGATGAAAGAATTTCTTTTATACTTTTATTGTCGAACACTTTCACTATCACATTTACACATTGATCTAGACACTCGCCAAACTGAAACTGTTATAACAACTTCTTACTGATCACTTTTAATTCACGTACTTCAACCTTTTGTATAATTAACTTTACCATACTTGAGATTTTTCATAACTCTTATACGCGTAACTTGCAAATCGATAGCCGACGTGTAATATTTCTGCTGGACTAAAGGCGACGTGTATCATACAAATATTTTCGACGAACCGACGGGAATGCGACGTGTAGTGTACAAAGAATTTTGATGAACTGACGGGCTCTACCTCAAACCTAGCCCTTTTATACTCATACACCCCGGTATGCCTAAAGATTATAACTGAACTGCTATTGGCTAATAAAACGCGCCAACATTAGCGTCTATTTTTATATCCAATGAAAATTATGAATACATATGCTCTAGGGAAATGTTCCAGCAATTTCTACAGAAAAACGCGCCAACATTACGTAACTTCCTCGTTTCCAATAATGATAAACAGCTCACCCCCTCGCTGCATTATTGCACGCTATTATTGTCAGTTTCAGTAAGGCAGTATAAATTTACTTCCCAACAATAATTACAATCAACAAACATCTCAAATCAATGTCACATAATAATGCATATTCATATTATAATCACTCTTTACATTTAAATAATTTGTGATACAAATTACTGCATCATATGCCCCACTAGAAACATAATTATGAATATTTACAATTTGTTTGGAAATTTTATAATTGGGTTTTTAGTCTCCTAAATCTTGGAACACACGCTGTTTATCACTTTCACTTAACACTTCACACGCATTTAACACACGACATATGTTTTTCCTTTATCTCGCCACTATTTACTGGCTCTGGTCTAATGTGTTTAGACATTAATCTGACATTACAAAAAAAAAAGTTTTTATGGCAAATACTGTACTCTGAATTATTTAGTTACTGTTACAAAAATGGTTTACTTTCTTATATTGTTGACAAACATTTGTGCATTCAAGAATTTTTGTGATTATTACACATATTTACCAAAAATATTCACCCTCTACATAAATATATTTACATCTCTTAAATCTAGGCACTGTTTCACATGTTCTGTTTGCTACATAAATATTTGTTTTAATTACTTTTAACCCATTTTTGTTGTTTTGTACTATATATTCGCAATACTCTTGGAATTATATCTACGTGCATTTACTTTAATATCATATTAAGTTTCAATCTTTACATTCTTAATTTCAAATACTGTTACTAAAAATGTTATTTTTCCCTTTTAAATATTTTTTTGTTCTGAATTTATTTCTCTTTTCACATGACATATATAAATAGTTAACCCTCTTACGTTCCAATACATTGCTCTGCATTTCATCTTTAACTATCCAGCATTTACTTTACATCTCATTGCTATTCACCCTCCTGGATCAAATTGTCTGTAGCTAAGCATTACTCGTAGCCGTATCCTAACCTTCAAAAATTTGTTCATGGATAATCTCTTAAAGTATTCATATGATATTTCATCCCAAGATATAATTTGAAAACAATCTGAAATTTTCTGAACAACACATCTTTTAACAACTGTCATTTTCAATTCTTCTACTATCTCTTTAATTTGAGAGTACTCTGACAAATCTGTAATAAACTGTACTGGATTGGAGTTTTCAATTTGAACATCATGGTACTTGTTAACTTCAGAAGCTAGCTTTTGATTATTTACAGGCAAAACTTTAACTTCTTCGTACAATTTATTTCTTTGCATTACTGACTCCTTCTGAATTTCAGATATTTCCCCTCTGAAATTAACTTGCACCTGAATTAAATCTGCATTTGTAGCCTCCATCATCTCTCTTAACTCACTTGAAATGCTACTCATTCGGCTACCTAACTCTGTACATTCTACATCAACATGTTCACTTTTAGTATTAACCTCACTTTTTTTGTTACCTATTTCCCTGCTCATGTCTAACATTTTCTTTGAAACTTCTCCTATCTCACTTGCTATTACTTCCTGATTTTCATCTCTCATTTTTGGCATACTACTATCTAGCTTCGTAACTTTCTTTTCAATTTCTTCCCTGCTTTTATCTACTTTTTGCTCTACTATCTCATTACTCCTACCAATATCTTCAATTGATTTCCTATGATCTTTTTTATAGCTTCTCTCAATTCCTCAAAACTCTGATCTACGTTTTGTTCTACACTCTTAATAATATCTTCCCTCAATTCCCTATGACTCTTTTGCATATATTCCCTGTTTTGTTTTATTTTCTCACTAATATTTCTCAGCATTTCCATCATTTCCTTCATCATACTAGCATCAAAATTAACATTTCCTGCTATTCTATTCTCACTTTCTGCATTAATATTTCCTCCCTCAAATCCTACATTGTTTGAGCTATTTTGAGGAACCTGTATTGAATTACAGCTGACTGTTACACTATCTCTCTCCATAATTATTTCTTCTGTATTATTAGTGGACATTGTTTTCTTTATCCTACCGCTCCTAAGGTACATTTAAATTTTTTTACCCTTTTTTTTAGAATTAACATAACACTTTTCTAACCTTTCTGATGCTATCTGCTGATGTAGCTTTGATGTCCAGCTTTCTGCCCCTCTCTCCTAGATTATGTGTTGCTTCTGCGTCGTATTATGATGAATCTACGTCGTTTCGGTGTTCTGTAGTTGAATTCCCCTGTTGCCTTATAATCTTGGAATTATGATGTAAACTCATCCGCGTCGTCTGTCGTCTCTGTTGTTGTTTCAGGAATCTGCGTCTTGTAATTCAGTTCACTTCTCCATTCGTTCCACGTCCTGGTTCCTTCGCCCCTTCCTGGTTATTCTGCTCCTTTCCTGGTCATTCTTCTCCTTTCCTGGTCATCGTGCCCCACATTCTGGGTGCCAATTTGAAGTGGTTTAATGTTATTTATATTTAACATTATTGTAGCCCCACGTTGGGCGCCAATTTGAAGTGGTATACTTGTTATATTTATTTATTGAGTCCCACGTTTGGGAGCCAATTTGCGATGGTAAATTTATAATGTTATTTGTGTATGTGTGTTTACTTCACGTGGTGAAGCCATTTTGTGACGTAATTCTTTGTTAGGTTTGTAGCTCCATCTGGTGTTAGCAATTTGCGGTAGTATTAGTGTTTGTTTGAAAGAATGCTGCTGTTATTTTATTTAATTTTGGTTTACTGTCCTCCGGCTAGCTATTATCCTTTTGGGTCGAGCACTTCTCTTTATACAGGTTGTGTAAACGGAAAGGAATCTTTTATCCAAAGATAACACTGATGAAAGAATTTCTTTTATACTTTTATTGTCGAACACTTTCACTATCACATTTACACATTGATCTAGACACTCGCCAAACTGAAACTGTTATAACAACTTCTTACTGATCACTTTTAATTCACGTACTTCAACCTTTTGTATAATTAACTTTACCATACTTGAGATTTTTCATAACTCTTATACGCGTAACTTGCAAATCGATAGCCGACGTGTAATATTTCTGCTGGACTAAAGGCGACGTGTATCATACAAATATTTTCGACGAACTGACGGGAATGCGACGTGTAGTGTACAAAGAATTTTGATGAACTGACGGGCTCTACCTCAAACCTAGCCCTTTTATACTCATACACCCCGGTATGCCTAAAGATTATAACTGAACTGCTATTGGCTAATAAAACGCGCCAACATTAGCGTCTATTTTTATATCCAATGAAAATTATGAATACATATGCTCTAGGGAAATAATCCAGCAATTTCTACAGAAAAACGCGCCAACATTACGTAACTTCCTCGTTTCCAATAATGATAAACAGCTCACCCCCTCGCTGCATTATTGCACGCTATTATTGTCAGTTTCAGTAAGGCAGTATAAACTTACTTCCCAACAATAATTACAATCAACAAACATCTCAAATCAATGTCACATAATAATGCATATTCATATTATAATCACTCTTTACATTTAAATAATTTGTGATACAAATTACTGCATCAAGAACAAGTATATAATGTTATAACATATAAAATATAATATTAGGGGGAAAGGCCATTGTTAGCTATATAACCAGTAATATAAAATTACGAGAAATGCGGTAGTATTTATGTAAGCCTGTAACGAGCCTTTGATTCATAATTAAGACGATGGAAGTCTGTAAATATATATATATATATATGTAACATAAACTGCTATTGGATGTTATTGGATAGTAGCACCAATCAGGTACATTGATACATGCTTATAATTCAAATACGTACGTTAAGAAGAACGGTTGAACGGAACGCTAACAGAAGCTTGTCAGTGTTCGAGCAGGAAGGTAGTGTCTCGTCTCTAAATAGACGCTAAAACTACGTATTTAAAGTCTATCAGTTATACATATTTTAACATAACAAAGGTGATAGTGAATTGTGAATATTTACATGTGGTTTATCTAAAATACAAGTGAAATAATTGACAGAATACGTGTGTGTAAAATATTTTAACCTTCTCCATACCCAACCCTTACAACACACAAGTGCTCTCCGACACAAATACACATAAGAATACAGATACACGAATCAGATTCCAGTCTACGAGAACGTCGAGATACGTCACTAGAATACGGGCATCAAGACGAACCTACAGGTACGTAACACAGCATCAACGTAGTGGGGTCCCAAGGAGGAACCGCTACAATGCAAGCAAATTTTAAATTCGCATACTATGCATTTTGTTATAGTCCAGTAAAGAGGAACCATGATCATGATGGATAGACATGCAGATAAACTCTGACCTATTCAAGCACACCATATCAATTAGCGATACACTCACTCTGAAATCTTAAGTTGCAATACAATTCAATGCAATGCTTTGTCATGTTCGTGGTTAAAAACTGCCCACTTTGAATCTGCCCACAACGCCGTAAAAACGCCTTCTTTGCCGTAAAGTCGTAAAAACGTCTGCGCTACCGTACATTTTACGACCAAAGATTCGATCATTATTGATGGCTGCTGCTCTTATCTGTATTTATCAACATTAAAACGTATATGTCGCGTAAAAGTTTAAAGCTGCCCTATAGATGGAAGTGATAGGCACAAGGCCGAACGCAATGAGGGAAAGCGGTCTGCAAAACTGACAGTCGAATGCAGTTGAGGTACACCCGAACAAACCGTAATGCGCAATAATGAATACAGAAGCGATTAAGCCCGAAGAATTAACTCACGCGCTGTATATCCCTGAAGTTTCTCTACCACGTACATAGGTAGAGATGGTATTGCATTCCACACAAAACTTATACACCGAGATTTCAACATGTTTTGAGGCACCTGAATCCAAAGAAGCATTTTTAAAAAAATATCCGCGCGTGCCTGTGAATAGCATAACTAAAAACGAAGTGTCGGATAAATACCAAACTTGGTTCAGCACCTTCCAAAGATGTGACACCAACTTTAAAAAAATCTGATGTGTTACACTCACATGAGTTTCTCTACGCTTGTACAAACTATTTTCACAAACGCTTATTCTCCATATGCTTCATGTTAATCGAGATATCGAGATGTTAATCTTATTGCTAAGTTTCTTGTAGATGCAAGGGGAATTGGTAGGCTTTAAGCGATAGTCAAATATTTTAAGAGCTGGTTGCTATGTCAAGTATTCCATTCTCTTTGTATCTCCAGGAGGAAAAAAAATGAATAACGAATTCCCATTTGAGAAAAAGTATTGCAAATAACAAGTAATATCTCGAAAATGGTTCACTCAACAAAAAAAAAGTATATGGCATAAATTGTGTATTTTAACGCGATCTACATTTTTTTGGTAGTAACATTTTGTCTATCTCTGATGGTTTACCAGTTATGCAAAAGTCTTCACAATGAAGAATACTTTTGGAGACATTCCCAGAAAATTCGCGATATACATCTCATTTGTCATGAAAATATCTTAAACATATGATATTTTAATCAAAATGGTTAGAGCCATTTTTGAGAAAATTAGAATTTTGAAAAATATTCCTATTATTGCCTATAGGCAATGGTGTTAATTGTATTCGCCTGGCGTTGGATTTCTGGTAAACATTGGGTTTTATTTATTAATCACACACACGCACACATTCACACTGTCATTCATATTTCCAGACTCTGGAGAGGATAGGGAATAATCTTGGCTAAAGAAAAATTTCTACCCCCAGCCTGGAGTCGAACCCGGGACCCCTCGCACAGCAGACAGGTGTACTACCGACTGAGCTACGAAAAGGTTTTGTTTTTCTTACGGATCAGAGCACTGTATATATTTAACGTTACGTTTGTAATTTCATTTCATTTTAATTCATTCTTATTATTTTTCTGAGCAATTATCCATTTCGTAACTGTGTATTTTGTTCTTTTCCTTTCTTACTTACTTTCTCTACCACTTACGTGTAGTAAGTAGAAGCAGCCGTGTAATTAACCCAAAATCGCGACGAGATTTCACGGGAAATACACGTATTGAGACTTCCTGAAACCCCCCCAAAGAATTTCTAGAAAAAGTCTGGTCAAAGTTGGTCAAACACCAAACTTGCTTAAGTTCAGCGGCTTAAAAGGATGCGACACGAAGATTTTGAAGAAAATCCCCCACCCCAAACTACCTTTACATTGAAAAAAAATTGTTATTTTTGATTTTCTCAAAAGTTGCTCTTAGCGATTTTGATTAAAATATAGATTTTAAAGATACTTGCATGACAATTAAATAAAATGTATGTATATATTGAATTTTCTGCGAATAGCCTGTTAAATCCTCTTCATTCCGACGACTTTTGTATAACTGGTAAACCGTAAAAGATACACAAAATCTTACTACCCAAAAAATGTTGATCTCGTTAAAGTACACAATTTATGTCAAATAAAGGTTTTTGTAGCTTTAAGCATTTCCGAACTTTCTTTGTTATTGGTCACTATTCGATACTTTTTCCCCTCGTAGTCATCAAAGAGCATGTAATTCCAAACCATCACATAGCGACCCACTTTTTGAAAATCTAATTATCACTTTAGCCTAGTGTATCCTTCTTATACCTACAACGATATGTAATGGAGTTTTAACTCAAATTAACAAAGAGTACGCAGACAAGTAGAGTAAGTCATGTAAATGCAACATATTAGATTTTTTCCATTATATCAGGAAAAGCACGCATGTCCATTAGGCCAATGCGATTGTATTTTGCAAGTGTAGTATTGAATATTGAATATTTGTTGCAACCATTAATAAATGTTCATAAATATACAAATACAAGCAAAACAACCGAGATTTTTTTATAATTAAAACTAATGTGCTAAACTTAAATAGACAATCTAACAAGTCTAACATATATCCATATGAGGCCTCCTTGCACATAACCCCAGTTATTTTATAATGAAGCCCCCCCTCACTATTAACGTTTCACCTTTTAATATTTCATCAATTTATATCTCAATTCTCTTGTCTTTCTTAGCTGCTCTAATTCATCTCTCCCTTACTTTTCCCAAATATTCTTCCATTATTTTAACCCTGTCTTTCCCCATACCAGGTAACGTTTTAAGTGCTATAAATTATTTCTTACTGTAATTTGTCCCATTTTATTTCCCACATGACTTCCTCCCATCATATTCTAATAGACAATGGAATATTTCTTCTAGAACATAATGTACCCTTCCCCATTATCTCCTCTCAAACCCTTTAAAAACAGTGCCCCTGATCGCGTCCATGCAAAATTCCTTCCCTCCTAAATTGATCATTTCAATCCACATATGCCTTCCTCCCCCAATCCTTTTTAATTATTCTACAGGGTGATTTATAAAGAACTGGCACATTTATTTCTTTAATTGTTTCAAAACGAGTTATACTAGCAACAACTTATTATACCTGAAATGTAGAGCAATTTTGGGAGATTATTTACCTCTATAGCAAATGTTGAAGATGTCCTGCATCCTGCACAAGGCAAAACTCAATACGTCGTTCCATGTTACTGACCACTCGTTGGAGGACTCTGTTGTCAATAGCTTGAATCTTCTGTGTAATGTTTTGCTTCAAATCGTCCAATGTCTGGGGACGTGTGGCATAAAGTATGTCAAAGAAACCCCATAGAAAGAAGCCCGGCGATGTCAAATCCGGAGATCTCGGTGGCCACAGGTTCTTGGAAATTATCCGGTCGTCAAAGAAACTTGCAATTAGTGCCATGGATTCATCTGCTGTATGGCATGTAGCGCCGTCCTGCTGAAAATATCCTCGATTCAGCTCTACATCGTCTTGCTCAGCAAACTTCATGAAAATTCGTCGATACTCTGAAGTGTTCACATGGTTTTCAAAAAAAATGGTCCTCTATTCTCTGTGCGGATATTGCGCACCAAACTCCGATTTTAACCGGGTGCACAGGTGCTTCATGAATAACATGTGGATTTTTGCAGGCCCAATACCCTGAGTTATTTGAGTTCACATAGCCGGATAGATGGAACCATACTTCATGTGTGAACCATGTGATGGACATTATGACAGGATTTTGCACAATGAACACCTGGAACCAACGAGAATAATTCAGTGTCTATCCTTATCTGGTTCCTGTAACTGATGGACAACCGTAATCGTATACGGCTTTAGGCCTGCACTTTTCACAGCTCTCTGACACATTGAGTAGCTGTACCATGTCTCCAGCGACAAACATCTTAATGATTTTTTGAGAGACTGATCCAGTCGTGCTCTTACGTCAACAACCGTGGGAAGCCTAGATGAACGAGTTCTGCCTTTTTCACTCACCAGAGATCCAGTTGTTTAAATTTGTTTACCAGTCCCTGTATTGTGTTTCTTTGGGAAGGATTCCGAACACCAAATTCTCTCTGGTATGCCCTTTGAGCAGCTGTAATTGAATTCGTAAACCAGTATTGCTTTACAAGGAAGAGCCGTTCATTTAATGTGTACTCCATTTTCACGTCGACTAAAACAAAATCTCAAAAACAGTTACCGACAATAAAACTAACAATTACGAATAAAACATGAACTTCTCGCATCTAGTGACACGCAATCGAAACTCCAGAACATTCTGCTTAATTTGTTGCTAAAGTTGGGGCACTGAGTGAATTTCGAACAGAATAATTAAAGAAAGAAATGTGTCAGTTCTTCATAAATCACCCTGCATATAACAAGTGCAGTATGAAACTTGACAATAAAAGTCCTTGCCGCCGCTGCTGTTACTACTACTATATTACTTACAGGTGCTACCTTTATTTACTCGCAAGTGCTATCCTTTTTGCCAGCCCGCGTTAAGTCGGTGCGCAAAAGGTTTTGGTGAACGGGAGACGGCAGTGCATTACGAAATTAACTGGGCAGATCCAATAAGCACAAAGTGCACTAATTTTGCTCGTGTGTCATGTGCAGCGACGTAAGGAAGACAAGAACGGAGATACTCCAAATAAGTTCGTGGTGGCTTTCACTGCCTGATTGATAGGTGTGGTTGAAAGCTACATACCCTGATGGATTAAAATCCCACGATAGCAGTAAGACATTGAGATGATTAAAATTACATTCTCATCAAAAGGAAGACACGATGTTTTCAAAGATATCCTTTAGTGAGGAGCATGCAATTCTATTATTTCATCCACCTGCTATATTTGGTTTTATTTATGACGTAACAGTTTTCTAAATTGCGGCTGGTTATTCCGGTTATAGCCTTGCATTTGCTTGCATCCTTGTAACATATTTAGATTAGGTTATAAACCTAAGGGCGGAGCCATGGTCGAGTGATTAGAACGCTCGCCTCCGACCAAGACGGCCCGGTTCGATACCAGGGATTTGTGGTGGACCAAGCGGTGTCTGGACGGTTTTCTCCGGTTTCCCCCGCCATTCATTCCACCATTTACTCCATCATCACCTTCATTTCATATCTTCTTCTTCCTCATTCTCATTCCTGGCTACAAGCCGATCCCCAGTTCCAGGTTTCTTTCTAGGGGCGTAAGCCCTACACAAAGGTAGGTAAGTCGACTAAGTAAATATACAACGGCGGGGGACACCCTGCGCGCTGCGAACTACATAAGTCTATTGTGGCTAGCACCCCCCAGAAGGAAGGAATCTTAGGAGGCTACAGGCCGCAAGCAGACAGACCACAGAGATGCGCGGAATTTCCTCAGAGTTCCAGACTCGAAGACCCTCCCACAGCTGGAGTTGCCTAGAGAGCGCGATGAACGACCCGTCGAAAGCAGCCCTCGTGTCCCTTTACTTTGAGAAAGCTTCCACGCTTACTGTCTGGCGCCGCCATACGCCACGAAACCTAGAAGCACACCTGAAAAATAAGAAGGAAACGGAATGAAAGAGAAATGATAGAAAAGAAACCGTAGTGGATGAGAAACTACCCCAGGATTTACCTATCGACCATAAAAAACCGCGAAAAAGATCAGAGTGGGCGATCGACGGGAATCAAACCCCGGACCTCCTGAATGATTTACCGCCTAGCCACCTGCTTGGTTGTAAGGAATTTAATGACATATGTAAGCATTTCCAAGAAGAAACATTACCTTAAGATGATGAGATAAGTGCATGGGAAACAAAAATATCTGGAATGGACATCGAGTCCAACTTTAGTATTTTTCTTTCTTCTTTTAGCAGACGGTATTTTTTGAGAAATCAAAAATAAGGAAAGCTTTTCCAAGTAAACGAGAGTTTGGGGTGGGGAGATTTTCTTCAAAAGCCTCGTGTTATATTCTTGAAATATGCTGAGTTTAAATTTAGCGAACTTTGGTTTTTGTGTTATGCTGTTCACAGACACACAGGGGCTTTTTTTTTTAAATTGCTTATTTTTATTAAGGGAGCATCAAAATGTGTATTTTCACTGATATCTTGGTATAGAATTTTTCGGGTAGAATGCAATACTTCCTCTATTTACAATAGCTAAGTAGTAGAGAAAGTAAAAATAGCTTAATTTTGCTAAAACGAATCTTTCTGTAAACATAAATTAATCGTATGTTTAGCACTCACACGATTTTCTCTGCTCGGTCTTCTACAAACTATTCTTACAAACTATTATTCTTCTATCTACTTCTTGTTAATACAGATATACTTTTATTACTCATTTACACACTGCGTTTACGTATAAGAAGAATAAAGTAAGTTATCAAATATTTTCAAAGCTGGTCGCTATGTGACGCATTGGAAATTCTGTTCTCTTTTGCCTTAACACAAAAAAGAGACAAAGAAAAAGGAGAATAGCGATTTGTAGTTGAGCAAAATTTAAAGTATTTGCAAAAGTCAAACCAGTAGCAAAGAATATCTCGGAAATAGTTAACGTCACACAAAAAGTTTTATTTGAGATAAACTGTGTGCTTTAACGAGATTTTAATTTTTTGTGTAGTAAGGTTTTGTTCATCTCTTACGGTTTACCATTTATATGAAAGCGATTCACACCAAAGAGGACTTTGCACAATATTCCCACAAAATTCAAGATATACATTTTATTTGTCATGAAAACAACTTAAAGATTATTTTAATCAAAATCCTTAAAGTGATTTTTAAGAATATAAAGAATAATGAATGCTTTTCCATGTAAAGGATAGTTTGGGATGGGGGGTTATCTTCAAAATATTTGTATCGCACCCTTGGAAGACCCTTCACTTAAATACAAAGTTTCGTATTTAGCCGAATTTTCACTTTTGAGTTATGCTGTTCACATACACACGCACGCGGACCCTTTCCTAAAATGCTTTTTTTGTTTAGGGGGCTCAAAACATAAATTTCCGGTGAAATCTGGACAACGAATTTTTGAGTGGCATACAATACTTCTCCACCCTGTGTTAAGAAGAACGTAGTAGAGAAATTTGTCGTGGTATCTTATTTGCTGAGCGCCTGTTATTGTTTTACTATTTTGAATTTTGGGTTCTTTGTCCTCCGGCTAGCTATTATTACTCAGTCGAGCAAATCTCGTGAACAGAGTGTGTAAACGGAAAGAAGTTGCTACTAAAAATGACACTGATAAAAGAATTTGTTTTTACACTTTTATTGCCGTCACACTTCATTAATTTCACATATTTACTCTTGATACACGCCTGACTGAAACTGTTATATTTTGAAATGTAACTATAATCACTTATTTGCCGCGCATTTCACATTTTATAACTAGCTTTACGACGCAAGAGATTCTGTAAAACTGTGCGACATGTAACCCGTAAATGATTCTGTTGAACTGTGCGACGTGTAACCCGTGAATGATTCTCTTAAACTGTGCGACGTGTAACCCGTGAATGTTTCTCTTAAACTGTGCGATACTTGTCTCTGGCTTAATAATTTATACTCCCTCACCCCGATATGCCTAAACATTATAACAGAGCTGCTATTGGTAAATAAAACGCGCCAACATTAGCGTCTATTTTTATATCCAATCAAAATTACGAACACATATGCTCTAGGGAAAATATTCCCTCCATTTCTAAAAAAAAGCACGCTACTCTGACGTCATTTGCTTGTCTCTTCTAATTAATAAACCACTCACCCCCTCGCTACATTGTTACCCGCTCCTATTGTTAGTTTCAGTGAGGCCGTGTAAACTTATTTCCTAACAATGCTTATAATTAACAAACATCTCAAATCAATGTCATACAATAATGTTAATTTACACTACAATCACTCTGGCATTCACAGTGCTGTGGTATAAAATACTGCCTCAAATTAAAACCGAATATGAACAGCAGAATATAAAAAGGTATGACTTTATCAAGACTCGAACAGCGAGGGGAAAGGCATTAATTGCACAGCCGTCATTCTACTGATCATGCTTTGGAATCACAGTTGAAAATCACGTTTCAATTACGTTGGACACAGGTTAAACACCGTGACTATACAAAAACTGCCCCGACGGGAAATGATGGGGCGTCTACTTTTGATATTTTGCCAAGGTGGATAGAAGGGGTTCTACAAGATATGTCCAAAGTTTGAATCTAACCGGTGTGTTTACACTTCGTGGTGCTGCTTGTGAATTCATTTTGTTCATACGTTTGTTCCATAGGTATGATATTACGATATTCTTGGCCTAAGAATATTTTTTTCTCACAACGAACACAGGCTTCTTCTGCGCCACTATTTGGATCAGAATTATCCGTTTCAATATTTTTCTTTTACGTCGCTTTAATTATGTGGTCATATCCCGACGAATCTGTTAGGAGATACCTCGTGGATCGGATAGTTAGCCTTCTAGGTCCCATCCCTATACCCTACCATCTTACTTCGTCGCATACCCACAAAGGCATGTGCATAACAACTGTACCTCTGATTCCGTGACGAACAGATGACAGCTTGGACATCTGCCCATACATACCTTAGTGCCAGGTAACTGTATCTCTATGTGGGTGTCGCCCATCTACCTGCTTTCATTATAGGTGGATAGATGGCACAGCATTCACTATTACCATTTATTTCCATCTTTACCGTTGTTTTAAACTTAAGTTGGAACTTTGGTTCTGATATTAAATATCCAATCGGGATTTTTTACGAAAAAAATCCAGTCAGATTGGTCAGCCTACAGGATTTGAACCCGGGACCTCCCGAATACGGGCTACAGCCGTTACCGCCTGAGCCATCCCGCTGGTCCGTTTCAATTGTTTTCATAACTTTGTCCCCACACTTCATACTTTGCTAATAAAATAATTGTTAGTTGAAGCAACGAGTAAACTTTTATTACCTTTGCTACGTTATGAAACACGTTGCTAATATTGCTATATACACACACTAATAGTATGATGCTCTACAATAATATTACACATTCAAGAGGTCCCAGGTTCGAATCTCAGTTAGATGAGTTACCCAGATAAGATTTATCCAGGTTTTCCCTTATCCTGAAAAGACTAATGTCGAGTAAGTGTAAACCTTAAGGACTCCGGACTCCTTTGAGCATCATTTCACCCATTTCATTCATTTATCGATAAGTAAAACCCTTGATAAAATTTCTCAAATATATATAAAAACTTAATTGGACCTTAAGCTACGAAAAGGTATACTAAATGAAACTAGGTAATTATACGCACCACTAAATTTGTACTTTTCACCATGAAACATATTTATATATACAAAGCCTAAATTCTAAACTAAGAAACAAAATAGGCAAACGCCGCTAATAATAAACGATAAATTATCAAATTTAATGGTGTTTGTCTCGACTATCCAGAATTAATCTTAAACTATAAAATCGGGATTCTTGTCATTTTTGCAGAATTCTGGCCGGACACTTTTCTCGGAACACAAAATCGAGACAATACCGATTTTTTTGGAACATATGACAACTCTACAGTACGTGAGGTTTAAGTTGAAACATGGACATTTTGACGCTACCTCACCGGTCTAGAACAGAGGGGCGCGCTAATGACGGTCCAGTGCTGAGAAGCTCTGTCAAAGTCACTCTTCACTGCCTAGTCTATCAGTACAGTTGTATTTGTTTTTGCCACATGCACTTGTAGCAGTAATGTCTTCGGCCGTCCTTGCTTCACTGGCTTTTATATCGTTACGAGGGTTGTCCCAGAAGTACCCGACGTAACGCAGAAAACAAACAATTTGGGGAAAAAACATCTTTATTTCTCTACATAGTCTCCTTTCAGCTCGATACACTTTTCCCAGTGATGTTCAATAGCTTCGATATCCTTTTTATAATGAGAACCTCGAGTTCTGCAAAACAGCCATCAATTGCGGACTCCACCTCTTCATTGTTGGTAAATCTTTTACCACCAAGCCATCTCTTCAACTTTGGAGAGGGGACTAAATCTGGCAAATAGGGTGCATGAGGAAACAATTCGAACTTTAACTCGTTGATTTTGGCCATGGCGATAATGGATTTGTGAACTGGTGCAATGTCTTGATGAAACAGAACTTTCTTTTTCGCTAAATGCGGCCGTATTTGCTTGACTTCATCATTCAAACGCTGCAATAAGTGCACAATACTCGTCACGGATTGCTTGTCCTTTTTGAAGATAATCAATGAAAATTATCCCACGCGCATCCCAAAAAACTGACGCCAAATGAAACCGTCTTCGCCTTCTTTGGAGCCGATTCCCCCTTTCCACTGTTTTGACTCTCCCTTTGTGTCAGGTGTGAAGTGATGGACCCATGTTTCATCCAACGTTATCAATCGACGCAAAAACTCAGCTTTATTGCAGAGAAACATCGCCAAACACTCGACTGAAACATCCTCACGACGCTGCTTTTGTTACATTGTGAATAAACGCGGCACCCATCTTGCGCACAGCTTTCTCGTGTCTAAATTTTCAGTTACTATGCAATGTACAGCATTTTTTAAATGTCTACGATGTCTGCTAGCTCGCGCACTTTCAGTCGACGGTCATCCAGTACCATTTTGTGGGCTTTCTTCACAATTTCTCGCGTGGTCATCTCATTTGGTCGAGGTGTGTCTTGGTAGCTTGTACGGCCTCGCTTAAACTCTGCCAGGGTTCTAGTAATGCAGGCTTTATTTTTATTTTTATGTATTAGTTTCTCTACCACGTAGAAAATACCAAAATTTCACCGTAAATACTGTTTTGAGACCCCTGAATCCAAGAAAAGCATTTTTAGAAAAAGTCGGAGAAGTACCAAAGTTGGTATTTAAGTTCAGTATCTTCCATGATTGTGACACGAAGATTTTTAAGAAAATTCCCCTACCCCCTACTACACTTTACATGGAACATTTTTTAGATTTTCTAAATTATGGCTCTAACGATTTTGTATAAATGCCGAATATTAATGATATTTACGTGACAAATAAAATGTATATATTGAATTTTCTGGGAATAGCCTGTGAATTCCTCTTCATTCAGAAGGAAGCTTGTATAATCTTGTATAGCTTGTAAACGTTAAGCGATAGACGAAAACGTACTACACAAAAAATGTAGATCTGCAAAACACACAATTTTTTTCAATTTTTTTTTGTGGGATGAGCCATTTTTAAGATATCGGTTATTAAATGTTTGAATTGTTAATTTATTGGTCATTCTCTCAAGGGCCTGCGTACAATATCCAGTTCTTAAACATTTGACTATCGCTGTTCTATTTGTATCTATAACGAAATGAATAATGTAGCAATGTCTGCAAAGTTTTATTTGGATTAAAATGTTGCAGATAGAAAAATAAGCTTTAGTAAGAATAGTTTGTATATCAACTAATAGACGATATATGGTAGAGAAAGTCATGTAAATGTATCACTTCAGAATTTTTACTTTCTCTAATACGTATAGTAAGGAAAGTATTGTATCCCACCCAAAAATTCGATATCAAGATTTCACCAGAAATAATGTTTTGAGGCCTTTTGAATAAAAAAATAGCATTTTTAGAAAAAGGTCCGTGTGTGTGTCTGCGAACAGCATAACTCAAAAACACAAAGTCGGATAAGTACCAAACTTGGTATTTACGTTCAGTATCTTTCAAAGATGCGACACGAAGATTTTCAAGAAAATCCCCCCATCCTAGTTTACCCTTTGTATTGAACATTCTTCGAAAATTTTTATTTTCTTAAAACATGGATCTAACGATTTTGATTAAAATACCACATATTAAAGATATTTACGTGACAAATAAAATTTGTATCTTGAATTTTCGGGAAATAGCCTGTGAAGTCCTCTTGATTCGGAAGAAATTTTGAATAATATTGTTTAACTGTAAAAGTTATGCGACAGACGAAAACGTACTACACAAAAAATGTAGATCTCTTTAAAACACACAATTTATTTCAAATATTTTTTGTGGCATAAGCCATTTCTAAGATATCCGTTATTAAAGTTTTGAATTGGTCATTTTCTTAAGGTTCTGTCAACATTCAGTTGTTTCTCGCGATTGCGTGGAAACAGTATGGAAGGCCAGCGTATAGTATCCACTTCTTAAACATTTGACTATCGCTGTTGTATCTATAACGAAATACGTAATGTAGGCAGAAGACGAAATAGTGCGTCTTTTGTGAATAGGTTGTCTAGTGACTTTTCTGGTTATATATCTAGTGACTCAATTTATAGTTTTGATTGACCTGATATGTGGCATCAGCCATCTTTGTTCTTTAGTAACTTGAGTTATGCTGCGTCCCCTAGTTTTACGCGACTGTTTACTCAGCTTGAAGTGGAGGGCATGGTGGTTTTGTAAGGACGCCCGCAGTATGAAGAGCTTGAGCATAGAGAGAGGGAGAGAGAGAAGCTGTAAGACCTCTCCTCAGAGCTCAGTTTTCAGAATATTAACTGGACTGTCGCCTTTTATCTTTCCCGCCAACAAAACACACTGGGGATTAGTGGGAGGGCGTTTGTCCGTAGCATTCTTAATGAATCCGGGTCTGGACGTTTTTAGCATGTCGAGCAAGAGCCTCTCGACTCCACAACCACTTCAAAGAATTTTTCTGTAGAAATAAACCTCCTTAAAAGCGGAGGGAAAACAAAAGTAGGTTAAAATCTTCATGCTGCTTAAGCGGAAACTTTCGAGTTGATCTCATTACGGGAATTTATTCAAAGCTGTTTGTTAGTTTCCCTCGAGTCATGCTCCTCTACTGCAGCAGCTTGCATTTTCTTTGTTTCTCAGTCTCCTTGCCTATGTATAGTTCGTGGTTTTTGTGAAACATAACGTTTGAGCACTCTGACGATGTGCTACCAGGTTATGTGGTTTTAAAAAACGTCAAACGTGGAGTTGTAACTCTTGGTAACACTTGATGGAATATTAAGACTGCCGTTCCAGGCCGGGTTAGTACCAGTTTACCCAAGATAAACCCACTACTGCCACTTTCTAACATGCTGTACTCAACGATTCTATAATGTACTGAGCACCCCTTGTAGACGTTGAGAAAATAACAAACATTTTATGTAAGCAGCAGTATAAATTCAGACATGCGCAATTGTTAGCTCTACTCTGTTGTTGGTTGACCTTCATAGCACCAGTGCTGGCAGTTAGATAACCTTCTTCGAAGCATATTTTGTTAAGGAATCTACGGCTGCGTCGCTTCGTTTCAGTGCGAGGATATTGTGTCTATTAGTAGGTACTGTCATGCCAGACACATTATTGCGTCGCATTGCCGACAGCATTGTTAGGGTATTTTTAGTATTTCTTTCGGTTTTAGGTTTAAAGTTCCGTCTGGCATGACAACTCGCCACCTCTAGCGGGCGAGCCTAGCCGGAGGTGGAGAGATTGGGGGGAATAGTTTAGCGTTACTTCTTTGTGATAGATAGATGATAAGGTACCTTTATTGGTTTCAAATTATTGAAGTTACTACACAAGTACTTAGTGCATGAGTCATTGACCGTACATGCATATTTAAGATACAAGGTATGTGCCAAAATAAACAACAGAAAAAGAAAATAAAAAGGAACAAGAAAAAAGGAAAATATAGATAAATTACCTTTGACTAACTGAACAAATCTGACCTATCTTCGCGCACTTTAGCCAAGAAATTGCCAGTTCCTCTGGTCAGCCAGTCCTTCCAACATGCCAATCTCTTTCTTGACGTACTTGAGAATTTTTCTTTGAGTTTAAGTGTTCGCTGGTTCTCCCACTGTGCACATTCCGCCAAAATATCTACCCAGTCCTCATCCAAATCATAGAATAGGCAAATTCTCCTGCCAGAATCGTCACTCATTTTCTGTGCCATCCAGCCCCCCAGTCTAAACCATGCCCTTCCTGATCTTTCTTTCTTCCTAAGTTAAGTATATATGCCTCTTTACACCAATTCAATTTTATTTCATTTGCTAGACTTAGAGAAGGTTTAATTTTACAATCCGATTTTATTTCCTGTTGGTTGATGTCTCTTAGTCTTCTTTTGACACCTTTCCACATGTTTTTGTCATTGGTTTCAGCTCTTTGCCATACTGACCCCATTCCTATTCTCCTCAAACCCCTTTCCAAATCAGCTGCCCAAAACTTAGGAGACAGGTTTTCTCGCTGATATTTGTAACATTTGGATCGTAGTGTGGAGTTATCCCCCTGCATCAGCCTCAGCCAATACTTCACTGTTCTTATTTTACAATGTATTGTGTCTTCATAACATCCCACCTCCCTCAATACCCCCTAATTTGATGTGCCTTGTGAAACTCCAAGAACTCTTTTCCAAAATGCTACCTGCATTATATTTACATGCTCTGTCATCCGTGTGTGCGAGTTGTCAGTCTGGTTTGAGTGTTGGTCTAGGAGTTTGTGTGTGAACAGGTGTAGATGTAGAGCGTGTGTGAGGCATCTTCCCTCAATTCCTTATCTCTTTTGTGTGTGATGTAGGGTCACCATTTCTTTTATTAAATAAACCACAGGTAATGTGAATAATGTGAAATTTGTGTACTTTGTTATTTAAAAACCACGCCTGCACCGGAATGTGAACATCAAGGTTCTGGTCCTCTCGCTGTTTCTGTAACTACGGTTTCCTATGTGCATGTTGGGGTATTCCAAATTTAGTATTTTTGCTGGAAACCTTTAGGCCCTCACCCAAGCTTGTAACAATATTACAGGAAAGGATGGAAGTAAGTAGTTAAGTGAAAATAGCAAGTAATTCTATGCCACATGCATGTTAATCTAACTGTACAGACAAACACAAACAGGTACGAAAAGAGAGAAAAACACTCACTCCAATGTTATATTCTGAGTGTTGATCCAGTTTTCATTACATTAGCAAGTGTTCGAACACACGTCCATGGACGTCCAGACAAGCAGTGCATCGACGTACCATACTTTGTCGTGCCCTTTCAAAGATGCCAGGCATTTCCCTGATGTCACCTCTGACTACAAGTTCTTCAGAGACATTGTCGGTTTCATAAACCATTGCTTTCATGTAGCCCCACAAAAAGAAGCCTATTGAGGTCAGGTCAGGCGAGCGTGCTGGCCAGCAGTGGGCCCACTCCGATCTATCCAACGAATGCCGAATGCAGCTGTCAGATGATCACGTACTTGAGTTCCAAAATGAGGTGCTATCCCGTCATGTTGAAACCACATGCTGCGCCGGATGCTTAGAGGAAGTGGCTTCAGTAACTCAGGCAGAACATTTTGTAGAAATACTAAGTAAGTGTTGGCGTTCAGTCGTTGGGGCAAAATGTATGGTCCCAGAAGGATGTTATCCACAATCCCTGCCCACACATTGACACCAAAACGCAATTGACGTGATCGCACACTCGTGGTATGGGAATTGCTGGAATTGAAGATTCTCTCACGTGTGAAGCATGTTTCATCGGTGAACAACACAAGGGGAGCAAAGTCTGGTTGGAGTCTGGTTTGGTTAAAATACCGATAACAAAATTTCATTCGGGCTGGATAGTCAGGTGGTGTAAGAGTATGGACTCTCTCAAGACGATAAGGGCGCAGGAGCATTTTCTGCAGAATTCTCCAGACCGCGACATGGCTCATGTGAAAGTGGTATACGATATGTCTAGTACTCATAAACGGATTATCCTCGATCGCCCGCGGCACGACTTCCACATTAGATGTTTGTACAAAAGTCCACCGTCCATGACCATCTTCTCGTCGCTGCTGTGTTCCCATCGGCATTGTCTGCGATAAATGTTTGGAAACGTCGTGTGGTGAGGATGCTGACGTTTTGGGTATGTATCTCGGTAAAGACTGCGCCATACGACCAGATGTAAATGCTGCGCCGTACCCCAGATGGATCTCCGCCAATTCATGCCATGAGTAACGTTCGATGTAAAATGTTCTGCCTACACGCAAAGACGCATTAAACTGCACTGAATTATAGCTCAATAGAATAAGGTTCTCAACCCCGTCCCTACTTCTTTCGCTGCTGTGGGGCATGACGAAGAATCGGATAATAAGCGATCGTACCAATGGAAGTAAACAAATGTGCTGCAATCGAAACCGTATTTAACTGAGTTCCGGAAGTAAACCAACCGTGTGATAGTAGTAATGACAAATGGGGTTGGAAAAGAAACGAGTGTTTATCCAGTTCATTTCGCTAAGATCCCCCTTGCACTAAAACGAAGCGTCGCAGTCCATAGGTTCATTAACAAAGAAGGTTATGTAACTGCTCCCAAAGTTTTCGGTCTAATTTAGAAACATCCTAAATAATATATGATGGACCAAGGAAATGGGCGATTTTAAATCTCGATTATTTCCGATACGCTCATGTCAATTCGACTGTTTACATTGTTAACCTGTTGTCAAGAGTGTAGCATTTAGTCATGATGGAGAAATGGAACAGAATAGTGATAGTTTTGTCGCTGCACAACGCAGCATTACAATATTCACAGTAATGATCTGGCGCCTTCTGCTCATGCTATCAAAACATGGCTTAACAATTTTAAAGAGACGGGCTCTCTCTAAAGTAAAAGCCTCCAGGGAAAATAAGAAGTGTGCGAACACCGGAGAATATCGTTGTTGTTAAGCACCGCATTCGAGCGTCGCCCTAAACGTTCAGTGCGACGCCACTCTATGTCCCTTGAACTATCACGTTCCACTGCTTGCGGAATCTGCATAAGGATCTCAAGTTCAATCCTTACAAAACCCAGATGGTTCAAACACTAACAGAAGGTAATAAAGTGTCGCGGTAATCTGGCTCGTGTTATCTTATTTACTGGGCGCCTCTTGTTTTATTATTTTAAATTTGGGTTCATTGTCCTCCAGCTAGCTATTATAACTCAGTCGAGCAAGTATCTCTAAGCAGGATGTGCAAACGGAAAGGAGTTGTTGCTAAAAGATAACATTGATAAAAAAATTGTTTCTACACTTTCATTGCCGTCACAATTAATAATTCACATATTTAATCTTTATACACGCCTGCCTGAAACGGTTATACTTCCGAATGTAATTACTGTAGTATTAGTTGCCGCGTACTTCACATTTTTAAACTAACTTTACGACGTGTACCTTGCGAGAGATTCTTCCAAACTGTATGACGTGCACCTCACGAGAGATTCCTTAGAACTGCGCGACACATGCTTATGGTTCGAGAATATATACTCCCTCTCCTAGATTTGCCTAAACATTATAATAGAGCTGCTATTGGTTACCAAATCGCGCCAACATTAGCGTCCGTTTTGTTAGCCAATCACTATTACTAACATATATACTCTAGGGAAGATATTCCCTCCATTTCTAAAGAAAGGCACGCTGCCCTGACGTCATTTGTTTGTCTCTTCTTAGTGATAAACAACTCACCCCCTCGGTTTATTGTTACCCACTTCTATTGTCAGTTTCAGTGAGGCCGTGTAAACTTATTTCCTAACAATACTTATGGCTAACAAACATCTAAACTCCTGTACATACAATAATATTAATTTACACTACAATCACTCTGGCATTCACAGTGTTGTGATATAAAATACTGCCTCAAAAGTAAGTCGCATTCTCTTTTTCCAGAGATTTCTTGAACTTACAATTGACAATAAAAACATAGTCCACAGCCTAGTAATGAGTGATGAATCAAAATTTGATCTATCGGGTTATGTAAAAACACTTAATTTCCTACACTGGTCACCAACTAACCAATAAGAGCTATATTAACATCGTTTACACAGTGTCAAGATCAATGAATGGTGCGCCATGTTATCGTTTGCAACCATGGTCCTCTCTTTCATGAGGATGAGAACGGGAATTGTCTAACAGTAAATGCCCAGCGTTATTCCGCAATGATCTATAACTTTCTGACGCCTCAGATTACCAAGTACCCATCGATCAGTAGGGACACATTGTGCAGGACGGAGCGACCAGCCTTACTACTCAGATATCTATTGGACCTATCAGGTATTTGTATCCCAAACATCACATATCCAAGCGTGGAAATATTCCATGGCCGGCAAGATGACCACATTTAACATCATGCCATTTCTTCTTGTGGGGGTACTTGAAAAACAAAGTCTTCTGTCATTCTCCACCACAAGATATCGAAGGACTGAAACAAAGAATTCCTCATGAAGTGTCTCAAATGTTGCACCGTGTGATGGGTGATTTACTACGGAGATATGAAGTGTGCGCGCAGATAAATTGGGGGCTATCATAGGAACGTAGTTTCCAAAACCTGAATACTATGCCTACAAATCAAATGCTCTCTTGTTTGCTTTACATTTTGAATCTAACAGTTCCTGAAAAATATTTCTGTAGTCTGTATTAATAAATCGAAATGACCCTTTTCTTTGGTCCACCCTGCATAATAAATCAACAGAATAACGACAACAATAATTTTATTGATAAACATATATTTTATTTAACATTACTATTATTATTCCTTTGATATAATTATGATGCTGATTGGGCAATTGTCACAATTTGTAATATGAATTCCTTGCGCAGAGGAAGTAGCATTGGTATTGGTAACAATTGATTACATTAATCGATACAAGGCCTGCGCTTAATATTGTGATGCAACGTGTATGCCCAAGGTTATCGGGAGGTCGGCGCAGTCGGAGATAAACAAAGATAAGTCGCGCTCGCCTGCGTAAACATCGGAAGCACTATCGGCAGATAACCAGATTCTTCTGGACGTTTCTTCCCTCCTACCTCTAGAACGTTCTGTAAGATATTCAATTGGCTATCTAAGCGAGCGTTCTCGCGAAAGAAGTCATTGTGTTGAGTCAGTCAGTTAGTGAGCGGGTTAGCGAGTACATTTCTGGTACATTAAGTGCTGTTCTACGAGTGAGTTGTGATGACAATTGTGGTTTGTAATGAGTGTTGGTGCGGAAGAATTGGCTACGCCGAGCGTATTGCATTACGCCACATTAGTGAAGTGACAGTATGAGCTAAGCGAAGTTCCAGTGAAGTTAACTAGATAAAAACTGTGAAGTGACATTGAGAACATTACAAAAGACACAGTTGAAACATTGGACAAATTCACAGTAATGTCTGTGGCCCGCATTCGGGAGATCCCGGGTTCGATCGCCGATGATTACTCACTCCGATCCATAGTTTTTCGGGGTTTTCCCAGGTCGCCAGGCGCATGCTGGAGTGGCTCTTTTCATCTCCCGACTTTCCTGTCTTCCATATTGTTCCATTAATCATTTCATTCATCCTTCACCCCGTTTGATTTGTTTCAGGGTTAGAAGTATTGGCGATGGTGTTTCGGTACAGCGTGACACAGAACTTTCTCCATCCCTTGGCCTTTGGCTGGTTGTTGGGGTAAAACGACCGCCCTATGAAACATAGGCAGAGCACCTCAAGCAGGCCACAACGATTCTTTTCGCTTCTACGGTGGCCCCTGGGAGGTAGGGATAAGGGGAGAGAGCCGAAGGACAAGATTCGAATAACGACGGGTACAAGCCTGGATGAGGCCCCTAACTTTTCCAGATCGAACGCATCCACCGCCGTCCGGGTCCACCCAAAGCCCTTAACCCCGGGGATATCCCCGAAGGGGTAGTCACTCGAGAGCACGTTAGGCGGGTCCTAATTGAACAGTTCCGCAACAACGCCAGGGAAGAAACCTCTACAAAGCGCACAGCCACCGCTCAGCTGCAACGCACCGAACGCCGTCGCCAGATGACAAGAAAGATGACGTGTACAGGAAATGAGGAGCAGGAGTCTTGGTAGAAGAAGAGCCACTCCAGCATAGGGGAAACCACGAAAAACCGAGGGTCAGAATAGGCAGTCGCCGGGGATCGAACCCGGGACCTCCCGAACGCGAGTCGCACACGTTGCCGCGGCGCCACCTCGCTCGGTAACGTAACGGTAACAGTTTTTTACACCACTATTAACGAAATGTTGCATTCTCTTATCAGGGAAATGGAATTTCGATACAAGACAATGGCTCCGTCTTAGTAGTTGTGAGAAATATCTTGTTCCACACTGAGGCGACATTCTATTATTTTGGTTAAATACCGAAATCTGTGTTGAAGATGGTGGCAGACATACCGTATGTTATACAGTAAAATAAATAACTGAATGTTTGCTGTTTTACTTCCTGTGATTTAATTATATAGAAAATGATTGCAGCAAAATCCTCAAGATAAAAATAAGGTTACTCAGGTACTTAATAACGCTTTAAAGAAAATGAGCCAGAATTGCCTTGCATATAATATTTTCAGTGCTATAATTTTCGACAAGAAGCTAAGCTGAAAGCATTTGGTCATTTTCGCATTATAGCTTTAGCTACGAAATTAATAGAGATTATAAAAATAGATTACAAATCGAATCACACTGAACTGCACTCGGCCCTGTCCACCTTTAACGGTCCAAACTTTCTGGATACACTTAACTTGTAACTTTATGACTGCCTGAACTCAATTGAATTACCGGGAAAGAGAAGCCTGCATATACAGACCTGCATAAAAAGTGGGAGGGCTATTAGAACATGGCAAAAGGAATGGGTTTTTTGGAACAAGGATGCGGCACATAATGGGCTATTGTCCCGCACTGAATATTGTTCCGACGGCCGGTAGAAGACTCCAAGCAGGTGCCAGAACGGGAGGCGCGCGGTCACAATATTATTTTTTTTTATTCATAATTAATCAGTTTTTATACGGATATATGAAATGCTCCTTGAACCCGATGGTTTATTGTATCTCTCCCAAATTTTTAACTTTGAGAAAAAAAGTTTTGGTATACACGTTATGGAATTTTTCAATGTTGAGTTATAGAAAAGAATTCAGCTGAATTATTAATATTTTTTTAAACTAGCGTGTAAATGTTTTTAAATCGTAATCCCTGAAGCGATCCGAAAATTTCAAGCTGATAAGTTATAAATTGTGGTCCAAGGAACATTTTGAATACTAAAAAATGTTAAAAGAAAGGAATTGAGAAAAAATGAGTTTAAAGTACCAATTAAAATACAATTTCTGGCTTTAAATTGTCGATATTAAAAACAATCCGTGTAGTATGAAAATGCAAGTTATAAGTATAATAAAAAATAGAAAATGTTCACATTTTTTTGCCAAATTTCACAGATACTTTGACTTAAAAAGAGAACCTAATGAAGTCCAAAACGAAGAGCGCAGAAAGTTCTGTTCCAATAAGTAGACAAAAGAATAAGATACCGACAGAAAATCCATCGCAAAATGTTTAAATTGAGCATTCTCAATTAGCGGCAAATACTTTACCTTTTTAGCAGCACCCATTTTATGCAATTTATTAAAATCAGACGTTTCTCTCTACGGCATAATAATTGGAATACATACGCAAGCATTATAAAAATGAAGACATGCGCATGCAGAGTTATCGGTTGGTGCTGCATTCTGGCGCTGGGCGGGAGAATCCATAAGATGGCACGGTGTTGAGGGCGGAGGGAGGTGGTATATATCTGCAGTTGCTCATCCCAGCCCGACCGACCGAGTCTCGGTCAAGCTCATTGATTCGCGTTAGCACATGGGAACCCCCATAATTGCGGGCGAATGGAATGCGTGGGGCATTGTTCCGGTACATCCGCACCGCTGCTGTGCTGTCCCGGGCACTAAGTGTCACATTTCATCCAGCCACGTTAGCACGGCAGCCACTATCACTTCCTAGCTCTGACTTCTTATAAAACGTCTTTGGAATTTTACACTTTTAATTATCTCGCCCAATAGAGCTGCACATTTCTGCGATTTATACTGCCTGCACCTGCTTGTCCCGCAGGTAGGCTTGCAGCGGGCCAACCTACGCATTGGCAGGCAGTTTACCTCAACGCTTGTCAGGTCAAGAAAAACCTGTCTTATACTACCTGAAGGCAGGAGCGAAAGTTAGAGGCGGAATTGGGAATCTGTCCCTCGTACTCTTGATGCTACTTGGCCGCTACGATGCATGACTTTACGATACATCATAATTCTTATTACCGTTAGATTGATGCTCTTTTCCAAATTATAAGTTCCAATCTGCTAATGAATAATAAAACGTCACCACTTTGGAACTGTTCGGAAAGTTTTCATTGGGATTATTTCAACCATTACGATTAATAACCTTGTTCGACTTTTTGAAAATAGTTTGAAATATTTGCAAACGTTTTCAGCTTTGCAAATTGTTGCTTATTATTATTATTATTATTATTATTATTATTATTATTCTACTCACAACTGTTCAAAGTGTGTGCTTTAAACTAAGTGCACAAATAACCTCTAGTGTTTTTTATTATCTGGTTATTTATTCGCCAAGTTTTCCCATTTTTAATTGTCGCCTAGAAAACCCCGCGCTGCAAGTTTAGCAATGCGCACTCCCATAGAATATGATTTACGCTTGATAAATCACTGCAAAGACATCCTTTGAAACTGGATGAAATCTAATAAAAAAAAGTCGAAAATGTGTAAGAATGTAAAATTTATAAAAGATCGAAACATATAAAGTTTATCATATCATTTAAAAATTCTATAGAGGTCGAAAACATGTAAAAACATTGGGAAATGCACAACTGTGTGGGATTCAACATCATTTCGTGAAGTGTACCAAGTTAAAAATTGTGAAATTGTAGACACTTGTTTAAAAAAATCGAAGATACTTTCAAAACGTGTTAAAAAAATTCTCGCACTAAAGAGTTTCTGAAAAATATTATGCCATATATTAAGCTGGGAGTAAAATGTAATAGGAATGCATGCGCTTCACTAAATTCTAATGTATCTGCAAATCAAGCATTCGTTTATTCGACGTATGCGTCTAGTAAGGTTCCAGGTCCTGTAGGCATACCAAACTAATAGGTCCGGCCGTAATGCTCAGTATAGAGGACAGGGTTGGAGAAGACAAAATACTGCTTCCCCTCACACCAACACGGGATTCTCGTGCATGTTGCCTAAGCAAACAGACATAGGCAGGAGTAGATCGAAAACTGTACACAGATCTACTCGTCCAATGTGACTAATTGAAATACGTAAACAGTCAGAACTCTGTGCATTAGCAGCTCATAAGGATTCCAAAAGCAATTTAAATAAAAACCTATTTTGTAACTACTTAGTTAATCAGGATAAAAATGTTTTGTAAATAGCTGGTTTCGGTTAGTTAATATCAAATAATTTATGGATAGATATTACGGTGGTAACTGGATCTGAGCAAAATGCACATTCTAGTTCTCTCGTTTCGTTTCGTTCAGCGCAGCAGCTAGGGGTCATCCGTGAGGTTAAGGGGAGACCAAATGGCAAAAATTAAAACAGAAAGTAAATATGTTATGGTCTGATTAATTGTAATTTCTTCTTTATTTTGATATGTTTACATACACCGGGTGTTTGAAAAAAGTGTCCGATTTGCAACAAGAGGTGGGATTGACCAAAACTAGAATAAATGTTTCTATAATTGTGTGTCCGGAAAGAAATACCTGTTGAGATAGGGCATTTTACTTGTGCCTTTCGGTTGAAGGTCACTGAGCATTTCCGATTTTCAGTACACTGACGGCCGTATCAGTCATAACATCATCTGTCACTTGAGATTGTACTTCCATTGCAGTAAGGTGTCTGAACGAGATTAGTTTACTACGTAAACAGTGAAATAGTCTTACTATTGCATGAGGCAAATGGAATGCATAGTATTCTAATATGGGTTTGCCAATGGTAGTCAACGACAGGCCCGCATCATGTACGCTGAAAGACATCCACGGAACATTCTACGGAAACTGTACCCTACGTTATTCCAGCGACTTGCACAAACGAGATCTTTCGCAGCCAGGACAACGGACGTTGCAATATGCACAGTGCTTTTCTTTCACGCTGCGGCCACCGCAAGGCAGCTCGCAGCTCGGACTCCCGCCGAAACAGTTACAATATCCGCCCAACCGCCTCACGTTCTCATATTTACAATTACAACAACAACAACAACAACAACAACAATAATAATAATAATAATAATAATAAGTATATGCTGTCCTTCTCTATCCACATATTCCTGGCATCTTCTCAGGAAAATTTTCATTTACACTCGAGAGTTCAATAACCAAAATTGAGTGAATTTCTCGCCTGGTGTCTTCTTTTAGCTCTTCCAATGAAGCGGGTTTGTATCAAACACCTCATTTTTCAAGTTCCCCCATTGATAAATACCACATACAGCTAAATTAAGGGATGGCAAGGGCCGTAAGGGCAGTATTAACACTTGAATAATTTCAATTAAATTATATAATATGTAATTTCAATAACATCCGCCTTAAAACAATATGTATGTAATAAATTGTAAAAATGTATGTAACAGTTCATTGCATATGCTTATATTTTTGTAAACATGTTCAATAATGTTATGTGAATGCATTACGTAATTTAATAATGTAAGAGCTGTGAGAATAATAAATTTAAAGTTGCTAACAATGAGGTAACCTTGAGGCCATAATGAGTTTGAGAGTTTGAATGTTACTAGTCAATTAGGGCAGCAATAACGTAAATTTTATGAGTTTTTTTTAAAATAGCCAATCAACAGCCAGAAAAGGCTTTAGTAAAATGCAGGTATTCTATTGGACTAGGATTATCCAATCAGGGACTTGAAATACAGAAGTTTACGGGTTTGGACGGCTGAAATACGAGGGCTGTAAATAAAGTAGTGGCAACACTGATAGAACACAATATTTATTGAACTCACAAGTACAATTGCATTACATTCCTTCAATGTAGTCACCCGCAAAGTCCCTGACCTTTTGCCAAATGTAGGGCAGCCGTTGGGGACCGTTGGCAAGGCGATCTCTATGGATGACTGCAACGGAGCGCCCTACTGGGCGGACTACAGATGCCACGTCAGGAAATCGGCGGCCTCGGAGGGGTTCCTTCAACTTCGGAAACAGGTCGAAGTCACAAGGACTCATGTCTGGTGAGTACGGAGGATGCTCCAAAACCTCCCAATGCCACCGTTGCAATAAGAGCTGGACACTGTTTGCGACACGACAACGTGCGTTGTCATGCAACACTATGGGGTGATTGTCTCGCAATAAACGTGGACGTTTGCGCCGCATGCCGGACGAAGATGTCGCTCCAGAAATCGGCAATAGTAGTCACTGTTGGCGGTTTGTCCCTCAGGCACAGCCTGCGTAAGAATAACCCCCTCGTAGTCGTACGCCACAATCAGCATCAGCTTCACCCGACTGGGGTCCTGTCGAACTTTCTGTGGACGTGGTGAACCTTGGTGACGCCATTCATTCGACTGACGCCTCAATTCCGGCTCATAGGCTCGTGCTCACGTCTCATCAATGGCGACAATACGCTGCAGAAATGCGTCTCCTTCGTTGCGGTATCTGTCCAGGTGGATGCCAGCCAGTGCATACCGGTGCCATTTCTGTACCTCAGTGAGTCGATGTGGAACCCAACGGGACGCAATTTTCCTCAGGTGAAGACATTTCGTCAGGATATGCCACACAGTTTGATGACTGAGACCAAACTGTGTGAATAACTCCCGGACAGTCCATCGATGGTCCATGGCAACGAGACCACTCACGATGTCAATGTGATCTTGCGGAATGGACGGCCGACCTGTGCGGTGCAAATCCGCAGTCTCAGTCCGACCTGCACGAAACGCCTTGTACCATCGTGCAACCGTCCTGTACGGCAATGCATTCCCGCCACAGGCTTCACGTAATCCTCGATAACATGCTGATGCATTTTTCCACGGGCAACTTCGATTTTAATCCATGAGCGCTGATCGCCTTTGGTAAACATGCTTTAGAGCGTGCACTTGACACTGTTCACTTCAACGCTACACAGCAACAACACACTCTCAACTGGCAGCCCGACCAATGCACACCACACATCGACACTAGTCAGCTGATCGCTCCCATATCCTATTGGCTCTCCTGTGAATGTGGGGACCATGTTGCCACTACTTTCTTTACAGCCCTCGTATGTTCAGTTGCCTGCAGACATTGATAGCAACTGGATGGAAGATGTGTTCTTTAAGAAATATTACGTATTCGTGTGAATTGTAAAATAAGTATACGCGTTAACAAAGTGCAAGTATTAAATAAAAGAATCTCACAGTGTAGTGCTATTTAATTTGTGTCAAGGATTAATAAAAAGAAGTGAACTTAAACTTAAAATCTGTGTACGCCTACATTCTTGTCGCACCACGCCCTGATTAAGAGAAACGTGTCTCTAATGTAATACTGACGCAGCCGAGGCAAAAACAAACAAATAATATCTATAGAAGCAGTTTAATAACAAAGTTAATATATATTTTTTAAAACTTGGTGCGTAACAACAAAAATACAACATCTTAAAATCGGCTTTACATACGTAGCAGCATATTACGTAAACAATCATCTTCAAATTAACGTCCATACGTGGTGCAAACTCCTTCAACAAAAACAACGTAAATCAAATACTTTCTTCAAATAGGCTTCCCAAGCTGGTGCAAAAATAAACAATTCAACAACAAAATACTTTCTTCAAATTGACGTCCATACAAGGAGAAAATAAACAACGTAAACTCCAAGAACAACAACTTCTTCATTGTTGGAAAAATCCAGATAGACATTCCACACCGGTCAGCTGTTCTAAAAATGGTGTGAGCAAGTCATTCTTATACCTCTCTGAATTTACTGTTTGTACAAAAATTACAGATCTTACTATTCTGTATGCATTTACTGCACACCAATTTTCGCGTCATGCAAGGGAATCTCGTGTGTAAAATCGGGTTTCTCTGTAGTACATATAGACTACGTCTCATTTACGAACATATGAAGACGCTTTCTCTTGTCAGCCATGGATGCCGAATTATTTCTTACAATTTATAATGCTAAGATTTCATAAAATGTTGTACCCAACTCGTGCATAATTTTAATATGGCACTTGTGAAAATTCTCGCACTCAATGTCGCTCTTGCGGCATTCACTCGTCCCAAAATCAAGCTTATTCGCTTGTTGCATAAATTACTGTTTAAGTCTCTTTTACAATATCGAACTAAAACACTTAGCTGCTTCTAATTAAATTACCTGGATTATTTGCCCCGAACCATTTTCTCATTAGCGCCAAAAACCAATTTATTTTCCTCTTCCTGATCGGTTTCGGATTATTATTTTCCTTCTCTCACTGATTCTGTAACAGCTGTTATTTATTTTGTTTCTCCATTTAACATGGTTCATTTTCCACACATCCAGATTAAAATCGCCTTCCCTCGCTTTGTCGCAACGTTAAAAGTTTCCGCACTAAACCATTGCCATTACTATCCTCTGTTTGACCTCCTCATACCAGCTCATGCTACAAATTATGTTTTCCAGGTAACTACACTGTGCCAAGAAAATATAAAAATCTTATGTGGTACATTCACATGACTTTCTCCATCCATTACGGTTTATTCTTTATAACTTCTACGGCTATTCTTACAAAACCTTATTTTTCATGTCATTGAACAAACATTTGCAGAATTAGTTTCATTATGTTTTGTTGTAGGTACAAAGAGATAGTCAAATGTTTAAATTGCGGTCTCTTTTTCCATTACATCGCGAGAAATAGCCGAATGTTGAGAGCACTTCAAAAGATGACCAAGTTTAAAACGTTCAAACCAATAATACCGAATAAAATAAATTGTGTGCTTTAAAGAGATATACAGTTGTTTTTACTAAGCCTTTGCTATCTCTTGTTTACCTCTTACTTAAATTTATGTAACATTCCTTCCGTATGAAGAGAACTTCGTGGGCCATTTCCAGAAAATTCAAGATATGCATTTTATTTGGCATGTGAATATCTTTAATGTAAGCTATTTTAATAAAAATCATTAAAGCTTTATTTTAAGGCGGGGGGAACTGTCAAGTTTAGTTTACGATGGGAGAGTTTTTTGAAAACCGTGTAGCATCTTTGGAAGATGCTTAACTTAATTATTGAGTTTGGTATTTATCGTTATGCTTTTCGCAGACACGGAAGTTTTTTCTAAAAATGCTTTTATTTTTATATTCATGGGACCTCAAAACATATATTTCAGGTGAAATCTCGATATAGAATTTTTGGGTGGAATACAATGCCTGATCTATCTACTAGGTACCCAATGACTCCGAGATAACATGTGTTGCTCTCATTCCGGAGGTTCCGGTTCGATTCCCGGCGATCGCCCACTCTGACCCACGGATTTTTCGTGGTTTGCCCAGATCAGCAGGCGAATGCTGGGGTGGTTCCTCTTCTACCACGACTCTCCTGTCCCTCAATTCCTGTATCCACCATTTCCTTCATTGTCAACTGTTATAGGACCATGCTACGGTGTTCGGCGTGTTACGGCTGGGCGGTGTATGTGCGATTTGTGCTTTCTTCCTGGCGTCGGTAGGCTAAGTCCCACCTCCGAGAGCTCTTGGAGCAGGCCCCTATTTATGGGTGCGCTTGAGCGGCGGGAAACATTAGGGGCCCCGTCATATTTGCACACGTCGTCTCTCGAATCTGGTCGCCCTTAGAATCTCTCCCCTCATCCCCCCTCCCAAGGGTCACGTTCGAAGTGAAAAGGGGCGTGTGACGCCTCCATAAATCTGTAACTATACCTTTTACCCTTAACCTACTAAGCCCGCACCATTTAAAAAATCTCCTTGTATACACTCGTGGGGCAGAATATGTTTCACCAAATTTGTGGTTTCATTTCACTAGCCCTTGTATTTATAAAGAGAATTTATGGCACTTCAGATTTAAATACGTCGCTAGCATGTTGGCAAGCACAGTAAATTAGATGTACATGGTATGAGGGCGATAACGCTGATAGCACGAAATGAATATCATGGAATCGGAACAAGGTTAATAGCCCAGCCCTTCAGATGATGGCGTCGTGAAGCTCTCATTCCTATCAACAATGCCAGTCCAAAAGCACTGGTAGATAAACATTTTGGAGAGCACCAAACAATACACGTCGCTCTTGACCGCATATACAGCCGGACCGCGGTTACAAGGGCACTCTTACCATGGCGGCATTTGTCAAGAGGATGTATGCAGCCTCGCAGTGTATAAAATGCAATGGATTTTTGCTAAATCCTTTGAGGTTTGTTGACCAAGCAGGGCAGCCTTTATTCTCTCTACATCGTGCTTAAAGTAAATAGAGAAAGTATTTTATTTCACCCAAAAATTTCACCGGAAATACATGTGTTGAAGTCCCCTTAACCCAAATAAATCTGTTGCATTCACATGACTTTCTCTATCCTCATTCTTACAAAAGTTTCTACTTCATTTCAATCGAGATAAATCTTTGCTGAAATACTGCATTACACATTTCGTTATAGATACAAAGGGAATAGTGACAGTCAAATTCTTAAGAGCTGGATGCTATTATGTTGGCTTTAAAATTCCATACTCTTTCCATGACATCGCGAGAAACAACTGAAAATCGGTAGGACTTTAAAAGAATGACTAAGTATTAATAAGAAACCATTAATAACGGATACCTCGGAAATGACTCATGCCACAAAAAAGTGTTTGAAATAAATAGTGCGACTTAAAGAGATCTACTGTGTAGTACGTTTCCATCTACCGCTCAGAGTTTACCAGTTATACAAGATTATACAGGGATGGACCATTTAAGTTGAGACTGTACAATATCTCCAAAACTAAGTGTTGTAGAAATAAATGTTGAATAAAAGTATGAGAACTTATATTTTGTATGTTGTTTTCTCATTAGAAAATGGTTCATAAAAGGCTATTTATTTTAATGAAGAATAAGGAAACAAAATAAAGAATACTGATTCCCAATTACGAAACATAACTTGACCCTCAAATGACCATCCAGAGAAATTAACACAAAAAGGTAGGTTCCCAATTAAAAAATTAAATTGACCTAAAATGACCATCACAATGTCCTCCAAATAAAACACGACTAATGACATTTACTTAACTCCATAATATCAAGCAACTTTTATTCAAGACATTTCTTTCTACAACGTTTAGTTTCGGAATATACAGTCTCAACTTAAAGGTCTATCCTGTATAAAATTCCTTCCGAACGGATATTTTTAGAAAATTCAAGATACAGTTTTATTTTGCTGTAAATATCCTTAACATATGGTATTTTAATCAAAATCGTTAGTCATTTTTCAGAAAATCAAAAATTTCGAAAAATCTTCGCGTAAAGGGCAGTATGGTGTGGGGATTTTCTTTAAAACCTTGTCGCATCTTTGGAGGATTCCTACTGAACTTAAATACAAGTTTGATATTTATCCAAATTTTCGTTCTTTTTAGTTACATTGTTTACAGACAGACACACAGACATGTTTTTCTAAACATGCTTCTTTTTTGGGGATTCAGGGGCCCCAAAACATTATTTCCGCTGAGATCTTGATATCGAATTTTTGGGTCGAATTTAATGGCTACTCTACCTTTTGTACAAGGCAGAAAAAGTAAACAGCATTTTTAGAAAAAAGTGCGAGCGCGCGCCTGTGTGAACAGGATAATTCCAAAAGGAAAAGTCAGTTAAATAAAAACATTGGAATTTAATTCAAGACTTTCCAAGGATGAAAGAAAAAGGTTTTGAAGAAAATCCCACCAACACAAATCACTCTTTATATGGTAAAATTTTCGTTACGTTTTTCATTAACTCAAAAATGGTTCTAAGAATTTTCATTAGAATATCATATGTTTAAAATATTTGCATGGCAAATAAAATGTATATTTTGAATTTTCTGGGAATAGCTGTGAAATCCTCTTCATTCTGAATGATTTCTGTATAATTGCTAAACCGTAAGAGATGGATAAATCTCAAAATGTAGATATCGTTAAAGCCGCATTTTATAATCAAATAAAACTTTTTGTGGCATTAACCATTTCCGAGATATTCTCTGTTATTGGTTTAAGTTTCCAAATACTTTATACTTTTTTCTGAATTGGAAATTGATATTATTTTTGCTCCCTCTAGTGCGTATAGTAAGTAGGGGAAGTACTGTATTCCATAAACAAAATCGATGTCGACATTGCACTGAAAATATATTTTTGGGCACTTTAAACTCGACCCACTTGTCTTAGAATAATGTAAGCTTTTTTAAGATAGCATGGGCTAAAAGTAGAACTTCTAACACAGTGCACACGAGCTAAAAGCTTTAAATTATCGCACTAGTAAGATAATCTTCATTGTGACCAACTTTGGTTTCAAGTCCAATCACATAGTAATTACCCTTTGTATTTGCACATATTAAATAACTCCGCATGGTTTGATTAGGTTTAACTTTTCATTATGTCTTTTTACATCATTAATTTCTCATGGCGCTCGCATTATCTGTTTACAAGATTTCACAAACATTATCCGTTCAATCGCCATGCTTCAATTTATCGCAATTCGTTGTAGAGTTAATCTATACGTTATATCGGGAGCCTTCTGCTGATCTAAAACGTTATTATTCTATCTATTTAACCTGCATAAATGACGGAAATTATGAATACTGAAGAAACTGAAATGGAAGCCCCAAGTGAACTTAAAGAAGCAGCACAAAGGATAACAGCAGAAGTATTTAACCAAAACATCCAGCATTTAACCGCTTCATTGACTGGTGTAAAGCAAAACATGTTGATAATAATTTCATTTGAGTTTCTTTTCCTTTCTTTCTGTATTTATGGACGCTCTTTAACTGCTGTTATCCTTAGCGTCTCATTCTATATTGGGCGTGAAAGACCGGTAATTTTGTTCAGAGGCCTCTTTATCAGGCTTGAGGTTCTTTTATGCCGTAAATCTATGATACTGGACCACTGGCTTTGCTTCCCTTCCGAAGGAAGCCATGCTAAGGATTTCTAAGCTCGAAAACATTCATCGTGAAAATGACTGTTAGCGAATCCACAAAACCTGATCAAAACATCCAATCGTGATCTCTGTTAGATTCAGGAATCAATATAATATTATTAATACTTTACAAATTCGAGCGCTGTCTAAAAGATAGTATATGCCACAGCGTTTAAAGTAGTTTTATTCTGCTCGTAGGGTTGCGAAACGAAGGCTGTGGGTCGCAAACGTTCCTACTCGCAAAATAAAACCCTACTTTTACTCCTTGTATCATACTCGACTATTAGAACCTTGTCACAGACCTATGCCGCCATCCATTTAAAAAACGTATCGCTGTTTCCGGAGTTAAAACTTTCTTATTGAAAATAGCATTGATAATCTCTTAAGGGATATCCATGCATGTGTACGGAAGTTTCTTGAAGGCCGCCTGTATTGGCGAGCATCATATTAACAATTATTTTCTGAATTGTGATGAAGATCGAATTTCCGCACCATTAGCTTCAATCCCTCCTGAAGCCAACCATATACCGATGACGCACTTTCTTCTTGAATTACATCTTAAATACAGAAAAATTCATATCAGAAACAGTCCAGGTTTTATGGATGGAGGCAAATATATGCGAAGAGCCACTAAAGTGTATTCTAAACCACAATAAGAATTTAAATGATTTCTAAAAACTGTGTAGAAAGAAAGCTTAAGGTATGCAGAATTAAATAATAAGTTAATTATCCAAAATATTTAGTAGTTCTTATTCTATTATATAGCTTTAAAAACATCCCTCGAAGATTGCCTTCAATGTAGTGACATTTTATCTAGCCCAGCAGATGTATCATGGGATGTTCGTATTATCGTGTAATTTACCGTCCAATTCCCTTTCCGTCAATCGAATGAGATTGCTGTAAGATGATGCCAGAGGGCAGAGAAATCTTAACAGAATCTTCTTGCCCTGTGGACCAATTCTTCATTCCAGAAATTGGATGTTGTAATTTCTCTGAACCGGAGATGTAATTGGAGCTGTGAGAGGGAACAAGAAAGTGATTAGAAAGCACTGTTAACTGCGAGCCCTTGAGATGTTTGCTCTACGAGAACACCTCAGAATGCGAATGAGTCGCTCCCTTAAATCCTTTCATTCCGGAGTAGTTAAAATTAAACGAAGATGACTACTCCGGGTTACTTTTGAGAGTTTTGCCGGATTAAGATTTTTCTTAACTTTCTCACAACACAGAATTCTATACAAAGAAGAACGCGCATATTCTGTGTTATACAGGGTATTGTATGAAGAACTGGCGCATTTATTTGTTTCAAAACGAGTTATGCTAGCGACAACTTAATATATCCGAAATGCAGAGGAATTTTGGGAGATTATTTACCTCTAGAGCAAACGTTAAAAAGGTCCTCCATCCTGCATAAGTCACAACTCAACACGTGTTCCATGTTACTGGCCATTCATTTGAGGGCTCTGTTGTCAATAGCTTGAATCTCCTGTATAATGTTATGCTTCAGATCGTCCAATGTCGGGGGACGCGTGGCATAAACCCTGTCTTTTAAGTAGCCCCATAGAAAGAAGTCCGGCGATGTCAAATCCGGAGAACTCGGTAGCCACAGGTACTTGGAAATTATCCAGTCGTCAAAGAAACTTGCAATTAGTGCCATGGATTCATTTGATGTGTGGCATGTAGCGCCGTCCTGCAGAAAATATCCTTAACTCAGCTCTACATCGTGTAGTTGCTCAGCAAACCCCATGAAAATCCGTCGGTACTCCGCAGTGTTCACATTGTTTAAAAAATCTGATGTGTTACACTCACATGACTTTCTCTACTCTTGTACAAACTATTTTTACAAACACTTATTCTCCATATGCTTCATGTTAATGGAGATATCGAGATGTCAATCTTATTGATAATTTTCTTGTAGATGCAAGGGGAATATGGTAGGTTTTAAGCGATAGTCAAATATTTTAACGCTGGTTGCTATGTGGCGCATTCCATTCTCTTTGCATGTCCAGGACATAACAAAATGAATAACGAATTTGAGAAAAAGTATAAGTATTGGAAAATTTAAAGGAATAACAAGCAATATCTCGCAAACGGTTCACTCAACAAAAGAAATGTATATGACATACGTTGTGTATTTTAACGCGATCTACATTTTTCGTGTAGTAAAATTTTGTCTATCTCTTATGGTTTACCAGTTATGAAAAAGTCGTTCATAACGAAGAATACTTTTGGAGACATTCCCAGAAAATTCGAGATATACATTTTATTTGTCATGGCAATATGTTAAACATATGATATTTTAATCAAAATCGTTAGAGCCGTTTTTGAGAAAATTAAAATTTTCGAAAAATGTTCCATGTAAAGGGTAGTCTGGGGTGGGGGGATTTTCTTGAAAACCTTCGTGTCGCATCTCTGAAAGATACTAAACCTAAATACCAAGTTTGGTGTTTATCCGACTCTTCGTTTTTGAGTTATGCTGTTCACAGACACACAGACAGACACACACACGGACATGTTTCCAAAAATGCTTTTTTTGGATTCAGTGAGTCTCAAAACATGCATTTCCGGTGAAATCTCGGTATCGAAATTTTGGGTGGAATACAATACTTCCCCTACTTACTATACGTAGTAGAGAAAGTAAAAAATGGTCCCACTATTCTCTGTGCGGATATTGCGCACCAAACTCCGATTTTAGCAGGGTGCATAGGTGCTTCATGAATAACATGTGGATTTTCGCTGGCACAATAGCGTGAGTTATTTGAGTTCATATGGAACCATGCTTCATCTGTGAACCATGTGATGGACAATATGGCAGGATTTTACACAACGAACGCCTGAAACCAACGACAATAATTCAGTCGTCTATCCTTATCTGGTTCCTGTAACTGATGGACAACCGTAATCCTATACGGCTTTAGGCCTTCACTTTTCACAGCTCTCTGACACATTGAGTAGCTGTACCCTGTCTCCTGCGACAGACGTCTTAATTATTTGTTGGATGACTGATCCAGTCGTGTTCTTACGCCAACAACCGTGGGAAGCCTAGATGAACGAGTTTTGCCTTTTTCACTCACCAGAGATCCATTTGTTTCCAATTTGTTTATCAATCACAGTATTGTGTTTCTTTGGGGATTCCGAACACCAAATTCTCTCTGGTAAGCCCTTTGAGTAGCTGTAATTGAATTCGTAATCCAGTATTGTTTTACATGTCTCAAAACATATATTTCCGGTGAAATCTCGGTATCGAATTTTTGGGTGGAATACAATGCTTCCCCTACTTACTGCACGTAGTAGAGAAAGTAAAAATGCGGAAAGAAAGTTTAATGTATATACAACGGAACAAACAAATTTATCTGTGTTGCATTCACATGACTTTCTCCACCCTCTATCGTTTATTAGTGATATACAAACTATTCTTACCAAAGCTTATTTTTCTGAGGCTATATTCTGGCCTTAAAATTCCGTACTGTTTCCATGCAATCGCGGCGAACAAGAGAATGGCCAAGAAATGAACAATTGGAACTTTTAATAACGCATATCTCAGAAATGGCTTCGCCCACCAAAAAATTAATGAAATACCTACATTATGTGTTTTAAAGTGATCTACATTCTTTGAGTAGTATGTTTTCGTCTATCGCTTAACGTTTACCAGTTATACAGATTTCTTCCAAATGAAGTGGACTTCACGAACTATTCCTAAAAAATTCAAGATATACATTTTATTTGTAATGTAAATATCTTTAATATACGGTATTTTAATCCAAAATAGTTAGCCATTTTTTGGAAAATAAAAATTTCGAAAACTCCTCCAATGAAAGGGTAGCCTGGAAAGGGGGTATTTTCTTGAAAACCTTCGGGTCGAATCTTTGAAAGGTACTGAACCTAAATACCAAGTTTTGTATTCATCCGACTTTTCGTTCTGAGTTATGCTGTTGGTGGAATGCAATACTTCCCCTACTTACTGTACGTAGTAGACAAAGTAATTAGTTGTCCAAAATATTCAGCGGATATTGCATATCGGACCATACTTTAACAACATCCCTGGTATGTTTAATACTGTTGGAAATTTAGTAACTAACTCACATAGCAAGTGAGAATACTTTATGGCAGTAGAGAAGAAATAGGCACTTGCATTAAAATACTCCCCCTAGTAATAAGGGCTGTTCACCATCAGAAAACACGGAAAATGCGGCAGATAGGTGCTTATGTTCCAAAGCCTGGCAACAGCTACGTTAAGGCTCTCTAATGCTCACAGTGTTAAGTCATAGCTTATCTGGGACTGCCTATAAACACTAAATCAGCTGGTTATAAGGAACACGGTTATCTTAATGTGGGTGCCAGGACATGAAGACAATAGGTTTGTTCCCACACGATTCAGAATCGATTCCGAATTATCTGAGTATGCGCAGTAGCTAAGTGGCGTTCCAACACGACAGAGAATCAGTTCAGAACCAATTCTGAATTTCCAGTTTGCTGTTCCAACGTATTTGGGAACTAGTTCGGAACGAGTGAAATCGGTTCGTGATTAAGAATAGGAACTGAAAATTCCAGACATGCGCAGATTGTATGGTCTACAGCGCATACTCAGTTAATTCAGAATCGATTTTAATCGCTTGGAACAAACCCGACAGAGAGTATTGAAAAAGCGACATACTCTCTGTATTCAGTAGAAAATAAATTTGAATATGTAATTTATTCCTCCATTCGTGTTTATTTCTCAATACGGAATAGCAAAGGTGTTTGGTAAGCAGTTGCTCGCTGTTGAGTAGTATGGCGACATACTTGAGGAAAAGAACAAACGTCTAACAAAGCCAGGGAGCAAAACAGCGTTCAAAGATAACAATAATGAGTGATTTAGAAGGTGACAGTGATCTTTTTAATGATGCATCGACTTCCGAAGAAGAGGATTATTTCCATTTAAACATTATTCCGTTATTTTGGGACCTTTACCCCTTTTTGGCACCTTTATACCATTTCCCCCCAACCATGCCCATAATCCCCTTTTTTCTTTTAAGTTTCATTCCAATTTATTCTTTAACTTTCAATTAACGTCTCCTCAGCTTGCTGTGTACGTGCGAATAGTAAGTCTACCTCTTTCAGTAAACGCCGCGCGGGAATTGAAAGCACACCCGCAACAATGGAAAATAATTGTGTGTTCGACGAAAACCTCTTTCTCTCACGTTACTGCTATAAAGTAGCCCGCACTAATGCAATTGACAATGAGTGATTCTATCCCACCAGAATCAGTAGCCTGCTGTTCGTGAATGTGAGTTTGTTGCTGTGAGAGACGTCATCTGTTTGCGTGGAGACGAAGCCTGGACAGGTAGAGACGACAATAACCTCAACCGCGCAGTTCTGAGAATTATTAAGACTGGGTTATAATTCACAAAACAATTATATATAAAGAAATAAAAATTTCAGCCCAATTGAATGGATAGTTTAGAAAATATCAATTTCAGTTGTGCATCCCCTTAATTAAACCAGCACCTTATTGTGCCTTTTTTCACCTTATTTGAGCACCTTTTCCCTTCCTTTTTTCATCTGAAATTTGCAACTAAAATTCCTAACCCTGATCATAAGCATACATTGGTACCATGTAGTTTTGTATTATTTGCATTACGTTCGGAATAGAATTTATGTGGGGTGTCATTGTCTCAGAGTATTGGAGTTTTAAATTAAACATTGTGTTTAGAATTTTCTGTACAAGGAAACCTAATGTTAAATTGGAATTGTGTTAAATTACTTTTTCCGGGTTCTGGTTTAAATATAATATCTATATATTACAATTGTTATTCGCAATAACTCAGTATCAATGGCTTTAAGCCGATAAACGAACACGATTTATTTTTGCTCGAATATTAGGACTGGAATCAGTATGAAAGAAACGCTTACGATGAACACGTACATCGGCGGAGTTTGATTTCATTCATCAACGCTGTAAACGTAGATATTTGATCGTCCTCTGATTGACCGTGCAACGAAGAAGGCCGTGACAGAACGCGAACGGTTCAAGTAGTGTTCCAACCACACAAAATTCCGAATTAGTTCTGTGAGCGTACCGGACTGGCGCATGTGCATTAGCATGTGTTGGAATTAGTTCGGAACCCGTTCAGAACCGTATGTTGGAACAAACCTGAAATTGCTGATAGCCTAGCCAAGAAGGGAGCTAACCCTCCTTCAATGCCGCTGAACCACTTAGCGGGGTATCAGATGGCTATCTAAATGAAAAGTTAAACGTCTGGGAATACAAAAGATGTAAAAGCTATTTGGATAAGGTCCCAAATTAAATCATACCAAAAAAAAACTCAGCTAAAATATCAAAAGAGATCCTCGCATTCAGCAAACACGAGTTGAGGACAGTTAATGGCTCTTCACTGGACATTGTCCTCTCAAGGATCATCTCTACAAAATGGGCAAGATGAGTGTGAATAAATGTCGCTTCTGTCAAGAAGAAAAAGCAACGGCGAGGCACATACTTTGCGAGTACTCGCCCAAGAATGAGGATTTTAGAATCTGCTTTCCCTAACCCAGGACAGATTGCCTGACTACCACCCAGAAAAATTTTAAGCTTCATTGGAAGAATAATTTAAATTGGGAAATGCAGATTAATTTAATCTCACAATAGAACTACGTAAGATCATTTTTAGTAGTGGCAACCATGCTGCAGCGATGCCGTGCAACGGAGTCAGGCAATGTAGTCTTTACCACAGGTTGCTTACCTGCTTCCTCTCCCCCCTCCACGTCCGTTCACAGTGGCAACAATAAAGGCTGGTTCACAGCCGCCCGAGAACGGTAACCAGAACGGAAACGAGAACGGGAAGCATATCGATCACAAAGTGAACATCGATTTTGCGCATTGGGATTTCATTTGTTTTTAACTGACCAATGATATTTTTTTCACCTACTTCCAATTTAGCCAAGCCGACGTCAAAATTCGATAGAGTAAACATTATCTAAATGCATTCAGATTACATTTCCGATCCCTCTAGTTGTGCCAAGCTTTATTCCTTTATTTAAAGGCATATATTAAAGTTGTTTATTTTTTTACTTTCTCTACTACGTATAGTAAGTAGGGGAAGTATTGTATTCCACCCAAAAATTCGATACCGAGATTTCAACGGAAATACATGTTTTGAGACATCCTGAATCCAAAAAAAGCATTTTTGGAAACATGTCCGTGTGTGTGTGTGTGTGTCTGTGAACAGCATAACTCCAAAACGAACAGTCGGATAAACACCAAACTTGGTATTTAGGTTCAGTATCTTCCAGAGATGCGACACGAAGGTTTTCAAGAAAATCCCCCCACCCCAGACTACCCTTTACATGGAACATTTTTCGAAAATTTTAATTTTCTCAAAAATGGTTAACGATTTTGATGAAAATATCATATGTTTAAGATAATGTCATGAGAAATGAAATGTATATCTCGAATTTTCTGGGAATGTCTCCAAAAGTATTCTTCATTGTGAACGACTTTTGCATAACTGGTAAACCATAGGAGATAGACAAAATTTTACTACACAAAAAATGTAGATCGCGTTAAAATACACAACTTATGTCATATACATTTCTTTTGTTGAGTGAACCGTTTTCGAGATATTGTTTGTTATTTCCTTAAATTTTCCAATACTTATACTTTTTCTCAAATTCGTTATTCATTTTTTTACGTCCTGGATATGCAAAGAGAATGGAATGCGCCACATAGCAACCAGCGTTAAAATATTTGACTATCGCTTAAAAGCTACCATGTTCCCCTTGCATCTACAAGAAAATTACCAATAAGATTGACATCTCGATATCTCGATTAACATGAAGCATATGGAGAATAGGCGTTTGTAAAAATAGATTGTACAAGAGTAGAGAAAGTCATGTGAGTGTAACACATCAGATTTTTTAATTTCTACCCGCTTTAGCTGTTCTTTGTAGCTTTTGCCATTACTTTTTAGGTAGTAGCCAGTTTTGAGTCGCATATAAACAAACCACAAATGGCCCTTTCACCAGAGGAACAAACGCTGATTGGATTTGCGGGTGTTGGGATGAGGTTAGGAAACACGTTTAGCACTAATTTCTTCCAGTTTCATGTTTCCAGTTTGAGACTATAGAGAGCACTAACGGCTGTTTCACGTCACGGCCGCTTAGAATAATATCTAGAGTGAAGAGTCTAATATGTACACTATGGATCTAATATGCCATGCCCGGGAACGAGAACGAGAAAGTTAAAAGCTGGGCAACTCCTCTTTCCCGTTCCCGGGGGCCGGGAGGGATTCCCGTCGATTGTGAACGCTTCCATTTGAATTCATGTATTTCAACTTTCTTGTTCTCGTTCTGTTTACCGTTCTCGTTGGTTGTGAACCAGCCTTAAGACAAGCAGTTGCGAGCAAGCGTTCGCGAGATACAGCCGCAATGTTTTCAAAGCATGAACAGAGAAGCTGGTTAAAAATACAGTGCGCTGGAGGTCGCACGGTACGACAGTGTCATCAAGGACTGCAAGAGGCTTGCGGTGCAGCTGCATTGCCTTACAGAACAGTAGCAAGATGGATTGCAGCCTTTGGACAAGGACGCGAAAATGTGTTGGATATGCCTCGATCTGATCACCCACCAGTAAGTTACGAGGATGTACACATTGCATCCGGATTAGTGGAGACGCATTAGAACTTAACGGTTCGTGAGTTAGCGCAAGATTTGGCGCCTTTGACTGTGCTTCAGATCCTGAAGGACCACCTGAAAATGCGGAAAATGTCGTCAAAACTGGATCCGCGTGAGTTAACGGATATACAGAAGTGACTGTGATATCACATTTTTCGTACACACTTGCAGCAATATGAGCGCAAAGGAGAGGACTTCTCAAGATTTAAGTCCTTGTGACTTAGATGTAATCCTTAAGATGAAGGAGCCACTTCGCAGGATCCGCTTCCGGAACGCATCCTAAGTTGGCCCCGTTATCTTCGTGAGTAAAATATGAACAACCCAGCTCAGTCCGGTAGCATATGCTGTCAACAACCCAACCCAGTCCCGTAGCATATGCTGTTAGCAACCCAAATCAGTCCCGTAGAATATGCTGTGAACAACCCAACCCAGTCCCGTAGCATATACTGTCAACAACCCAACCCAGTCCCGTAGCATATACTGTCAACAACCCAACATAGTCCCGTAGCATATACTGTCACAACGCAACCCAGTCCCGTAGCATATACTGTCAACAACCCAATCCAGTCCCGTAGCATATACTGTCAACAACCCAACCCAGTCGCGTAGCATATACTGTCAACAACCCAACCCAGTCCCGTAGCATATACTGTCAACAACCCGATCCAGTCCCATAGCGTACCCTGTTAACAACCCGATCCAGTCCCGTAGAATACGCTGTTAACAACAAAACCCAGTCCCGTAGAATATGCTGTTAAAACCCAACCCAGTCCCGTAGAATACGCTGTTAGCAACCCAACTCAGTTCCGTAGAATACGCTGTTAGCAACCCAACCCAGTCCCGTAGAATACGCTGTTAACAACACAACCCAGTCCCGTAGAATACGCTGTTAGCAACCCAACTCAGTTCCGTAGAATACGCTGTTAGCAACCCAACCTAGTCCCGTAGAATACGCTGTTAAAACCCAACCCAGTCCCGTAGAATACGCTGTTAGCAACCCAACTCAGTTCCGTAGAATACGCTGTTAGCAACCCAACCCAGTCCCGTAGAATACGCTGTCAACAACCCAACCCAGTCCCGTAGCATATACTGTCAACAACCCAACATAGTCCCGTAGCATATACTGTCACAACGCAACCCAGTCCCGTAGCATATACTGTCAACAACCCAATCCAGTCCCGTAGCATATACTGTCAACAACCCAACCCAGTCCCGTAGCATATACTGTCAACAACCCAACCCAGTCCCGTAGCATATACTGTCAACAACCCAATCCAGTCCCATAGCGTACCCTGTTAACAACCCAATCCAATCCCGTAGAATACGCTGTTAACAACAAAACCCAGTCCCGTAGAATACGCTGTTAAAACCCAACCCAGTCACGTAGAATACGCTGTTAGCAACCCAACTCAGTTCCGTAGAATACGCTGTTAGCAACCCAACCCAGTCCCGTAGAATACGCTGTTAACAACACAACTCAGTCCCGTAGAATACGCTATCACCAACCCAACTCAGTCCCGTAGAATACGCTATTAGCAACCCAACTCAGTCCCGTAGAATACACTGTTAGCAACACAACCCAGTCCCCTAGAATACGCTATTAGCAACCCAACTCAGTCCCGTAAAATACGCTGTTAGCAACACAACCCAGTCCCGTAGAATACGCTGTTAGCAACAAAACGCAGTCCCGTAGAATACGCTGTTAGCAACCCAACCCAGTCCCGTAGAATACGCTGTTAGCAACACAACCCAGTCCCGTAGAATACGCTGTTAGCAACACAACTCAGTCCCGTAGAATACGCTGTTAGCAACCCAACCCAGTCCAGTAGAATACGCTGTTAGCAACCCAACCCAGTCCCGTAGAATACGCTGTTAGCAACCCAACCCAGTCCCATAGAATACGCTGTTAACAACAAAACCCAGTCCCGTAGAATACGCTGTTAGCAACCCAACTCAGTCCCGTAGAATACGCTGTTAACAACACAACTCAGTCCCGTAGAATACGCTGTTAGCAACCCAACCCAGTCCCGTAGAATACGCTATTAACAACACAACCCACTCCCGTAGAATACGCTGTTAGCAACCCAACCCAGTCCCGTAGAATACGCTGTTAACAACAAAACCCAGTCCCGTAGAATACGCTGTTAGCAAACCAACTGTCCCGTAGCAAACGCTATCGAGAACCCAACTCGGTCACTTAGCACAGGTAGTTGGTTGTGACGGCGACAGTGCTGGTTGCTCTTCATGATGGACGAAAGTGAGCAAACTAAGCGAGGAAAGTAACTAATAGTGCTTGATGGCTTCAACTCTAGTTCTCGAAAGTACCTCGCTTATCGTAATTATGTTAAACTAATTCGAAAATGTGATTTTGCGGCTTAAGACGATTTTGATGAAACAAACAGCAAATCGTTTTGCAGCCAGTATACGAGGGCTATCCCAGAAGTACCCGACCTAACAAAGAAAATACAAAAATTTTGGAAAAAAACATTTTTATTTCTCTACATAGTCTCCTTTCAGCTCGATACACTTTTCCCAGCGATGTTCAATAGCTTTGATACCCTGTTTATAATGAGAACCGTCGAGTTATGCAAAATAACCATCAACTTCAGACTCCAGCATTTCTATGTTGGCAAATCATTTACCACCAAGCCATTTCTTCAACTTTGGTAACAGAAAATAATCAGAGGGGGCTAAGTCTGGCGAATAGGGTGCATGAGGAAGCAATTCGAACTTTAACTCATTGGCTTTGGCCATAGCGATAATGGACATGTGTACTGGTGCATTGCCTTGATTAAACAGAACTTTCTTTTTCGCTAAATGCGGCCGTTTTTGCTTGATTTCATCACTCAAACCCTGCAATAAGTTTGCATAATACTCGCCATTGATTGCTTTTCCTTTTTGAAGATAATCAATGAAAACTATCCCACGTGCATTCCAAAAAAAACTGACGCCATGCTCTTGCCTGCAGATGGAACTGTCTTCGCCTTCTTTGGAGACGATTCTCCCCTTTCAATCCACTGTTTTGACTGTTCCTTCGTCTCAGGTATGAAGTGATGGACCCATGTTTCATCCATGGTTATGAATCGATGCAAAGACTCGGCTTTATTGCAGCGGAACATCGCCAAACACTGGACTGAAACATCCTCACGACGTCGCTTTTGTTCCATTGTGAGTAAACGCGGCACCCATCTTGCGCACAGCTTTCTGATGTCTAAATTTTCAGCCAGCATGCGATGTACAGAACTTTTTGAAATGCCTACGATATCTGCTAGCTCGCGCACTTTCAGTCGACGGTCATCCAATACCATTTTGTGGATTTTCTTCACAATTTCTGGCGTGGTCACCTCATTTGGTGGACCATTGCGATGTTTGTCTTGGCAACTCGTACGGCCTCGCTTAAACTCTGCCACCCAATATTTTACTGTGGCAGCAGACTCCCCCAGAGTAGAATCTCGCCCATCTTTAATATTAGTTGGACTAAGACCTTTCAAATGAAAGTATTGTATCACATAACGATGGCCAGTTTTATCCGTGTTTAGAAATTCGCTGAGAGTTCACTATTAATGGCTTCCAAACAATTAGTAAACAACGTAGCATCGTTAAACTTCAAACTTAAGCTTTATAAGGGTGGTACTTTCTACCATAGCCATTTGTTTGAAACAACAACCGCTATATTTACGTCAGGTCGGGTACTTCTGGGACTGCCATCGTAAATTATATATTATAAATAAGCGAGATTTATTTCCTAAAGGACCGAGTTAGGCTGTTTACATTTTGGAATATGGGACCGATTTAGGATTCGAAAGTATTAAATGGGACTGAGATGGGTTTCACTGAGCTTCCATACATGTGACGTTTTAGAGGCAACTCACCGCTCTCTTCGCACCATCAAGAAATTAGCGGTGTCGATGGGATCCAACGGCTTCCGCATCGCTGGGATCAGGTTCGAAACGCTGACAACTGCATCGAAGGCCTCTAAAACTTATAACCATGTACGTACGCTATGTATGGAGAAATGAGGTATTTGCCGGGACTAAAACATTACTCCTTATATTAAGGTCGCAGTGAGGAGAAGCCTACGGCTTAAACGACCCAGCAACATAATCTAATCTAAGCCTGACAACTCATTCTGGGGACCAAGAAGGAATTCTTTTAGCGTACTATCTCGCTGGATTTCGCTCTCTCGCTGGAGTAAGTTAACAGTAAATGTGCGAGATTAGTCTTTAACTTGGTGGTATATGAGAGAACAGAGGGCATACATCATGGCTCAGCCAGTTCCACATTAGTACTTGAAACAAAAACTAGAGCAATAAAGCTAGGCCAGGCGGGGATTCTTGCGGTACCTACACATGTACAGCAAATGGACATCTTTTTTATTTCCCTTGCGGTTACAACTCCCATCCTGCGCTATCTAAAATCTTCTGAATTCTTTACGACTGCGCTATCCAACTGCGAGAAAACTTCAGAAACAAACGCACGCCGTATACGCAGTGAGAGACGCTTATCATTTCAATAACAAAACTGATGAGTTTGTCAAAGAATGGAAGAAAACTTCCTGATGTAATGAAGCATTGTGAAGGGAAATCTGTCAAGTTTTGGAAGAAAATACTGTATTTGAGAGAGAAATCCGTTGTCACTAAAGAATGTTGATATTCGGCTAAATCCATTATCAAGGGATGAATATGAAACTTGAACAGCTCAAAGAAATAAGCTTACTATATATGATAAGAGTTAGGTTCCATAACCCTTCACAGACGAAAATCTCTCTCTCTCTTTAATTCTTGTTCTTGGGTGGAATATAGGTAAAAGTTAAAACACGGACGAATGGAGGGCCCCCCGAAATCGGGGCAAAGCACCGCAAGCAATCATAACGGCCCGTTCTGGGTCTAACTGACCCGGGAGACCCGAAAGATGACCATATCTGAATGCCAACGGGGTCCCTAACATTTCCAGATCGAACGCATCCGATGCCGCCCTGGCCCACACATAAGCCCCCTAGCCTTCGGGACTCCCTCGAAGAGGCACCCGCCCGAGAGCACCAGGAGACGACTCCTAACTGAGCAGTTTCGAAACGCCGCCAGAGAAGAAACCTCTACAGAGCGCATTTCTACCGCCCAACCGCAACCCGCCGAACACCGTCGCCTGGTCTTACAACCTTAAAACAGATACAAGGAAGATGCTGGGTACAGGAAATGAGGGGCAGGAAAGTCGTGGTAGAAAATAAAGCATTCACTTGCTGATCTGCGGAAATCACGACAAAAACCCAAGGATCAGAGAGGTATCGAATCCGGGAACTCCCGAACGCGGTGTCATCTCGCTTGGTTGGGATATAGATAACCTTCATCCTTTCCAGGAAAATATTTGTACAGTGGACTTGCGATTATCCCAGCTAATTGGCACTGGTACCATCCCGGATACAAAAAAAAACTCGGATAATGTATGTACTAATAGGTCATAAATGAGAAAGAATTAAAACTGTATAGTAATTCTTGATTACAACATAATTCCTTAAATTTTACATTGAATACTTTGTAAAGTTTAGTCAAACCATAAACAGATTACAGTATCAAATGAGAAAATTGCTTTATGAAAAAGTCTTTCATAGTTTTTTGGTCTGACTTCGGCCTCTCTTGGATTCTGCGATATAATGCAACAATATAGAGGGACAGCAGATCAGGCATAGACTCTACTTGCTGTTCAATTTAGGCTATAACAGCTTCGATCACCTTCAGTCCCTCAGAATGCGATATTTTCGGGTGTCGGTCTCGTGATCCTCTTCATGACTGAGGACTAGAGCTCGGCAATTGTCTATTTTGTTTAGAATCGTAGACGTTGTATATATACAAATATTTCATGCTTACTGGAGTAAAATATACTAATTTTATAGTGCCTATAATTGCTTATTTTCATATTAAGTGCCTTTTCGTAGCCTAAGTACCTATTATCAATGTTTTGTTTTGTAATGAGAACTTTTATCAAGATTTTTGCCTATCGTAATGTCATTATTTTTTGTTATTGCCGGTTATTACTTATAAATGTGATGTTAATCTAAATAGTGCAATTAATATTTTGCGTTCTGAGCTATTGTTGACAACATTCTTGAGGAAGTTAGGCGCGCGTGAAACGGTCAACTACATAAAAAAGCTATTGGCTTACGACTGGGAAATTAATATTTAGTATTAACTCATCGCTTTCTTCATTAATACAATAGCTTTATTCGCACATTTTCTATTCGCACATGTTTTCTATTCTTAAAACTATACTTATTTAATTGGAAACGCAATAATAGCCTTTTTAACAATAATACATAACACATTCAACAATAACCACAAACCAGCGTGGGAATGTAAAACGTATTCAGCAGAGAAATTGTTTAAACACCAATAATAGGCTTTGCCATAAAAAATACACAGTAACTGAAGATTGCAAATTTAAAGAAATAATGCTTACTGTTTAACTTCATTAAATGAATAGTCGAATTTAGACAATTTCATATAAGGTATATGGCTATTTGATATTTTTATACTGTTCTGTCATGTCAAAATGTGTTTCTAAGTGGTAAATGAATAAATGATTGTGCCTACTTCAATGCTTATCATTACTTATGGTGCCTATTTGCCTGCCTAGTTCTACTGATGTCTATATCAACAACAGCGTCGTCAGCAACCTTTTTAATACACTCGCCTTTAACCAACATTTTTATTGCCTTACATTTTGTTTTCCGTTTACCACTCATACTCATACTGCATTACTCGTCTAGAATAAGTTTATACAGATTTAAACATCACCGCAAAAATGGGTTACACCAACAATGTAACGGGAACTTGACTGCAAATGGCAGTAAACGAGCAGCGCCCATGCATGGCTACGGCACCATTCAACTTGGAACACCGCACTGATACCATAAGGGGGGGGGAATTTCTGATGTGTTACACTCACAAATTTATCTACTCTTGTACACACTACTTTCACAAACGCTTATTCTCCATCTACTTCATGTCAATCGATATATAACTATCTTATTGCTAATTTTATTGTAGGTGCAAAGGGAATATGTTAGGTTTTAGCGATAGTCAAATCTTTTAAGAACTGGTTGCTATGTGGAGCATTTCATTCTCTTTGCATGTCCAACACATAAAAAAAAGAATAACGAATTCCCATTTGAGAAAAAGTATAAGTATTGGAAAATTCAAACAGATAACAAGGAATATCTCGGAAATGGTTCACTCGGCAAAAAAGTGTATGACATAAATTGTATGTTTTAACAAGATCTAAATTTTTTTCACTAATATTTTGTCCATCTCTTATGGTTTACCAGCCATGCAAAATTCATTCAGAAGAAAATCCCCCACCCCAGATTACCCTTTACATGGAACATTTTAATTTTCTCAAAAATGGCGCTAACGATTTTGATTAAAATATCATATGTTTAAGATATTTTCATGACAAATAAAATGTTTATCTTGAATTTTCTGGGAATGTCTCCAAAAGTATTCTTCATTGTGAACGACTTTTGCATAACTGGTAAACCATAACAGATAGACAAAATGTTACTACACAAAAAATGTAGATCGCGTTAAAACATAACTTATGTCATATACATTTTTTGTTGTTGAATGAACCATTTTCGAGATATTGCTTGTTATCCCCTTAAATTTTTGAATACTTATTTTCTCAAATGGGAATTCGTTATTCATTTTTTTGTCTTGGATATGCAAAGAGTATTTATCTGTGGCAAAGACAATGGTGCTGCACCTAGCAACCAGCCATTAAGAGATATGTCTATGCTTAAAGTGTACTGCATTTCTATATTGCCCTTGCAAATACAAACCAAGGGGAACATAGTACGCCTTAAGCCATAGTCAAATATTTTTAGAACTGGTCGCTATGTGTAAAATGTAATTCTCTTTGCATGTTAAAAGATCGTTTCTGCAAATGTTTATCTCGATTAATATGACATAGATGGAGAGTAAAAGCTTGTAAAAATAGTTTGTACAAGATTAGAGTAAGTCATGTGAGTGTAACATATCAGATTTTTTTGTTAGAAGTACACCACTTTTGATAACTGAAAACATACTAACCCTAAGGATACAATTATGTTACTTCCTCATTTTCATACATATACTGTAACGTAAGATACGACTCCATCGGCGCCTTCACCAGACGTCACGTAAAGGTCACTTAGCAGCGCCTCGGCAGAACTGAGGGGAACATAGCACAGAAATGAAATTGAGTATTATTTATGGACGCTCTTTAACTTCTATGGTCCTTAGCGTTCCATTCTATATTGGGCGTGAAAGACCACAAATTTTGCTCAGAGCCTTCTTTTGTCAGGCTTGAGGTTCTTTTACGTGCCGTAAATCTACGAGACCACCGAGTTTACTTCCCTTCCGAGGGAAGTCATGCTAAGGATTTTTACGCCCGAAAAAAATACATCGCCCTCCGACGGGTTTGAACCCGCGACCTTGGGAACTAGAGATAGCATGGTACCCCTAGATCACGAAGGACGACCGACACAGCATTTGCGGCAGCTGAAAGGGTGGTGAAAGGAGTAACATTATCAGACATGTAATTCTGTTTCCAAGAAAAACTTTAATCCTTCTAATAACAAACTAAACCACATTTCATGTGGGAGAGAGCTAAACAGCTTTTGGGATTACCTAGGTGACAAAAGAAGCCCAGCGTTTAATCTTCGTCGTGCCTGGGGGCCTATATCGAGCTGCAAGGTAGCGCAAAATAAATTTAAGAAACTGACCGGCACAGGGTACTGCTACGCAAGTGATAGGCCAATAAGTTTAAATACCCAACGAGAATGCTGACTAGTGCTTAGCTAGTAACTGACGTAAGCGAGAGTCAGCATGAAATGAATAACCTACCCACGTGTCAGGCATAAGGTGATCTTTACCCTAAAAACCATGCCACCTAAAGCCAATCTCATGGATTTACTGAAACAAATGTTGTCCTGAATATCTCGAACTTTATTAAAACCATATTTTTCACATTCTTTTAAAAAGCAAAGGTATAACCGTCACAATATTTGGGATTTCTTTACAGCTCCCACGACGGATGGATGCTTTTACATATAAATGTAAAATTCACAGCACATCATACTGAAATTTTAGCAATATCGCAATTTGCTTTCTATTGTTTATTATATCGATTTCTTTTTTATCCGCCCATTGTGTTGCCATTACAGAAAATGTGCTCTCAAGGTTCCCATTCTTAGCAGGCAGAAAGAAAATATACCGATAATTTTCAGTAACTTTGAATGATGTGTATGGTTCACACTCTCAAAAAATTAAGGCATTTGTCTTGAACTTTGCTACTATTCTATTTATAAGCGATCAACTTTGTACTGATTTTTTTTTCAAATTGATTAAACACTGGGATTCTGAAACATATACTTCCTTTGGGATTAATTGTTCTTGTACACAAGCCGTGTGTAGGACAAGGTTGGAAAGGTAGAATCAGACGACTGAAAAACTCAATGTCATAGCCGGCATTTGAACCACGAATCTACCGGTTTCCGTCCGGTTGCTCTAACCAATTGAGTTACCATGGCAACATACCGGCAGGACATTAAATTCCTCGCATTTTTTTCCGGTAAACACAAGCAGCTCTCAAATTGTTTTGAGATGACATACCCCAATGGCGACTTAAAAATCTGTAAGTACTTTAAGCACTGGGCTTCATAGTTTAACCTCTATTAGGTCAATTAATGGAATTAACTGTTCTTCCACACAAACCGTGTGTAGGTCAAGATTGGAAAGGTAGAATCAGACGACATGTTGCTATGGTAGCTCAGTTGGAGCAACCGGACGGAAACCAGTAGATCCGTGGTTCAAATCCCGGCGATGGATTGAATTTTGTCGTCTGATTCTACCTTTCCAAACACTTTTTGTTTTTGGCAAGTCAATATTTTTTATAATACTTCATTTGGAAACTGTGTTTTAAGTTAATCCAATTAATCCTGTCACTCTGAAGAGCACTTCTAAAGATAATTGATGGCTGTGTGAAAAAATCAGCCATTTCATTTTCAATTTGCGAATCTCGTTCACGAACTTCATCCCTGAACAATATTCCTTTGACTTTCATTCCCACAAAATATTCGTTTTGTTCACGTAGAACATCCAATGCTTCATTCACCACTAACCTAACTTCAATCACACACACACACACTTGAACCCTGTACTTGATTTTTCTGTTTGTTCAAGACTCCAAGCTAGTTATGAAGGAACCACTCCACTCACCGGGTCTGAGAAAAAAATTGAAGAGTATCTTAGGAGGTTTATTTTCCGTAAGAAACTAAAACTTGAGGGCTTCCCACAAATGCAAAATTCTCTCCACTGCCGGCATGAGTGACACCCACCTTGTTTTAGAACTGTCTGAAGAATATTTTAGGAAGCATTTACAAAATCACAAAAACTTTGATATCTGGAGAACAATATCTTCTAAACTTTTTACTTTCTCTACTACGTACAGTAAGTAGGGGAAGTATTGTATTCCACCCAAAATTTCTATACCGATATTTTACCGGAAATACATGTTTTGAGACCCCCTGAATCCAAAAAAAGCATTTTCGGAAACATGTCCGTGTGTGTGTCTGTGAACAGCATAACTCAGAAACGAACTGTCGGATAAACACCAAACTTGGTATTTAGGTTCAGTATCTTCCAGAGATGCGACACGAAGGTTTTCAAAAAAATCCCCCCACCCTAGATTACCCTTTAGATGGAAGATTTTCGAAAAGTTTAATTTTCTCAAAAATGGCTCAAACGATTTTGATTAAAATATCATATGTTTAAGATATTTTCATGGCAAATAAAATGTATATCTTGAATTTTCTGGGAATGTCTCCAAAAGTGTTCTTTATTGTAAACGACTTTTGCATAACTGGTAAACCATAAGAAATAGACAAAATTTTACTACACAAAAAATGTAGATCGCGATAAAATACACAATTTATGTCATATACATTTTTTTTTGTTGAGTGAACCATTTTCGAGATATTGCTTGTTATTCCCTTAAATTTTTCAATATTTTCTAAAATGGGAATTCGTTATTCATTTTTACTTTCTCTACACGTATTTTAAGTAGGGGAAGTATTGCATTCCACCCAAAAATTCGATACCGAGATTTCACCGGAAATACATGTTTTGAGACCTCCTGAATCCAAAAAAACATTTTTGGAAACATGTCCGTGTGTCTGTCTGTGTGTCTGTCTGTCTGTGAACAGCATAACTCAAAAACGAACAGTCGGATAAGCACCAAACTTGGTATTTAGGTTCAGTATCTTCCAGAGATGCGACACGAAGGTTTTCAAGAAAATCCCCCCACTCCAGAATACCCTTTACATGGAAGATTTTTCGAAAATTTTAATTTTCTCAAAAATGGCTCTAACGATTTTGATGAAAATATCATATGTTTAAGATATTTTCATGGCAAATAAAATGTATATCTTGAATTTTCTGGGAATGTCTCCAAAAGTGTTCTTTATTGTAAACGACTTTTGCATAACTGGTAAACCATAAGAAATAGACAAAATTTTACTACACAAAAAATGTAGATCGCGATAAAATACACAATTTATGTCATATACATTTTTTTTGTTGAGTGAACCATTTTCGAGATATTGCTTGTTATTCCCTTAAATTTTTCAATATTTTCTAAAATGGGAATTCGTTATTCATTTTTACTTTCTCTACTACGTATAGTAAGTAGGGGAAGTATTGCATTCCACCCAAAAATTCGATACCGAGATTTCACCGGAAATACATGTTTTGAGACCTCCTGAATCCAAAAAAACAATTTTTGGAAACATGTCCGTGTGTGTGTCTATCTGTGAACAGCATAACTCAAAAACGAACAGTCGGATAAGCACCAAACTTCGTATTTAGGTTCAGTATCTTCCAGAGATGCGACACGAAGGTTTTCAAGAAAATCCCCCCACTCCAGACTACCCTTTACATGGAAGATTTTTCGAAAATTTTAATTTTCTCAAAAATGGCTCTAACGATTTTGATGAAAATATCATATGTTTAAGATAATGTCATGAGAAACGAAATGTATATCTCGAATTTTCTGGGAATGTCTCCAAACGTATTCTTCATTGTGAACGACTTTTGCATAACTGGTAAACCATAAGAGATAGACAAAATTTTACTACACAAAAAATGTAGATCGCGTTAAAATACACAACTTATGTCATATACATTTCTTTTGTTGAGTGAACCGTTTCCGAGATATTGCTTGTTATTCCCTTAAATTTTTCAATATTTTCTAAAATGGGAATTCGTTATTCATTTTTACTTTCTCTACTACGTATTTTAAGTAGGGGAAGTATTGCATTCCACCCAAAAATTCGATACCGAGATTTCACCGGAAATACATGTTTTGAGACCTCCTGAATCCAAAAAAACATTTTTGGAAACATGTCCGTGTGTCTGTCTGTGTGTCTGTCTGTCTGTGAACAGCATAACTCAAAAACGAACAGTCGGATAAGCACCAAACTTGGTATTTAGGTTCAGTATCTTCCAGAGATGCGACACGAAGGTTTTCAAGAAAATCCCCCCACTCCAGAATACCCTTTACATGGAAGATTTTTCGAAAATTTTAATTTTCTCAAAAATGGCTCTAACGATTTTGATGAAAATATCATATGTTTAAGATATTTTCATGGCAAATAAAATGTATATCTTGAATTTTCTGGGAATGTCTCCAAAAGTGTTCTTTATTGTAAACGACTTTTGCATAACTGGTAAACCATAAGAAATAGACAAAATTTTACTACACAAAAAATGTAGATCGCGATAAAATACACAATTTATGTCATATACATTTTTTTTGTTGAGTGAACCATTTTCGAGATATTGCTTGTTATTCCCTTAAATTTTTCAATATTTTCTAAAATGGGAATTCGTTATTCATTTTTACTTTCTCTACTACGTATAGTAAGTAGGGGAAGTATTGCATTCCACCCAAAAATTCGATACCGAGATTTCACCGGAAATACATGTTTTGAGACCTCCTGAATCCAAAAAAACAATTTTTGGAAACATGTCCGTGTGTGTGTCTGTCTGTGAACAGCATAACTCAAAAACGAACAGTCGGATAAGCACCAAACTTCGTATTTAGGTTCAGTATCTTCCAGAGATGCGACACGAAGGTTTTCAAGAAAATCCCCCCACTCCAGACTACCCTTTACATGGAAGATTTTTCGAAAATTTTAATTTTCTCAAAAATGGCTCTAACGATTTTGATGAAAATATCATATGTTTAAGATAATGTCATGAGAAACGAAATGTATATCTCGAATTTTCTGGGAATGTCTCCAAACGTATTCTTCATTGTGAACGACTTTTGCATAACTGGTAAACCATAAGAGATAGACAAAATTTTACTACACAAAAAATGTAGATCGCGTTAAAATACACAACTTATGTCATATACATTTCTTTTGTTGAGTGAACCGTTTCCGAGATATTGCTTGTTATTTCCTTAAATTTTCCAATACTTATACTTTTTCTCAAATTCGTTATTCATTTTTTACTTTCTCTACTACGTATAGTAAGTAGGGGAAGTATTGCATTCCACCCAAAAATTCGATACCGAGATTTCACCGGAAATACATGTTTTGAGACCTCCTGAATCCAAAAAAAGCATTTTTGGAAACATGTCCGTGTGTGTGTCTGTGTGTGTGTGTGTGTCTGTGAACAGCATAACTCAAAAACGAACAGTCGGATAAGCTCCAAACTTGGTATTTTGGTTCAGTATCGTCCAGAGATGCGACACGAAGGTTTTCAAGAAAATCCCCCCACCCCAAACTACCCTTTACATGGAAGATTTTTCGAAAATTTTAATTTTCTCAAAAATGGCTCTAACGATTTTGATGAAAATATCATATGTTTAAGATAATGTCATGAGAAATGAAATGTATATCTCGAATTTTCTGGGAATGTCTCCAAACGTATTCTTCATTGTGAACGACTTTTGCATAACTGGTAAACCATAAGAGATAGACAAAATTTTACTACACAAAAAATGTAGATCGCGTTAAAATACACAACTTATGTCATATACATTTCTTTTGTTGAGTGAACCGTTTCCGAGATATTGCTTGTTATTTCCTTAAATTTTACAATACTTATACTTTTTCTCAAATTCGTTATTCATTTTTTTTATGTTCTGGACATGCAAAGAGAATGGAATGCGCCACATAGCAACCACCGTTAAAATATTTGACTATCGCTTAAAAGCTACCATATTTCCCTTGCATCTAAAAGAAAATTACCAATAAGATTGACATCTCGATATCTCGATTAACATGAAGCATATGGAGAATAAGCGTTTGTAAAATTAGATTGTACAAGAGTAGAGAAAGTCATGTGAGTGTAACACATCAGATTTTTTTATGTCCTGGACATGCAAAGAGAATGGAATGCGCCACATAGCAACCAGCGATAAAATATTTGACTATCGCTTAAAAGCTACCATATTCCCCTTGCATCTACAAGAAAATTACAAATAAGATTGACATCTCGATATCTCCATTAATATGAAGCATATGGAGAATAGGCGTTTGTAAAAATAGATTGTACAAGAGTAGAGAAAGTCATGTGAGTGTAACACATCAGATTTTTTTGTCTGGGATATGCAAAGAGTTATAATCTGTCGCAAAGGGAATAGTGCTGCACCTAGCAACCAGCTATTAAGAGATATGTATGTGCTTAAAGGCTACTGCTTTTCTATATTGCCCTTGTAAATATATTTTCCCCTTACATCTACAAGAAAATTAGCAATAAGATAGAGTCTGCAAATGTTTATCTCGATTAACATGAAGTAGATGGAGAATAAGCGTTTGTAAAAATAGTTTGTACAAGAGTAGAGAAAGTCATGCGAGTGTAACACACCAAATTTTTTTATTTATGGACGCTCTTTAACTGCGGGGGTCCTTATCTTTCCTTTTCTATATTGTGCGTGGAAGACCGGTAGTTTTGCTCAGAGGCCTCTTTATCAAGCTTGAGGTTCTTTTGCGTGCTGAAAATACACGACAAGGGACCGCCGGCTTTACTTCCCTTCCGAAGGAAGCCATGCTAAGGATTTTTATGCCCGAAAAAAAAATCCATCGCCCTCCGCCGGGTTTGAACCCGCGACCTCGGGAACTATAGGCTAGCATGGTAACCACTACACCACGGAGGACATTATACTGCGATATTCGGATATTAACTTATAATTTGTAGTAAGCAGCGGGTTCCTTTCCCTATGGAAAGTTGTGATGGTTTTATGAACCTAAAAAAAAAAAAAAACACTGAATGACATATATACATAACAGTGGGCATGGATAACAGCAACAGCATCAAACCAGTCGCAGTACCGCTTCTTATTCTTCTTTCCCTTTATATGTTAATTTTGGCCTTCATTATATTTTGTAGTTAGTGTGTTTTTTAGTAGTTTTGCGTATGCTGGTTGCTGAGAATGGACAAGGTTATACTGACGTTACTTAAACTGCCATTATTTCTTCCCAACCGAGATTTTCTCTAGAAATAACTACGAGGCAGCTCGTGTGAAAACGTGAATGTCACTCAGCTGCATTCATAAGAAATCATTACAAATTGTGGCATTTGTGGTTGTTTGGAGTGTTTTTGCATAGTGTTTTCTCAGTATTTTTATTTTGCTTTTGTTATTTATAGAGTCGTAAGGCTTTTAACTAACTCTTTCTTTATGTATCTTGTGAAACAATTTTAAATGCCTCTAAAGAAATCCATGGCTATTGGGTAAGTGCAACCTAAGGATAAATGCTGTAGGGATAAACCTTCAAATCACGGGCAACGCTGGATATTTCAGCAAGTAATAAAATACATACAAATTAAAGAGCAATTCCTAATAATTATAGTGCACTTAAAACAAAAAGATATCTTTTTGGGGGGGGGGGCAAAATTCGACATTTAATCTCCCCTTAAAATTTTATACAGAGTGTTCAGATATTATCCTACTTGTAGAGGGGACTGCATATATCATGTACATACTGAGGTTTTCACGGCCGGCGTCATGACTAATAATTGAACTTACTACTATCCGGGGTTGTAGGTCGTGGTCTAGAAGGCATCGTGGCTCCGACCTTCCCAGACACTGAATCACTTCACCCTGAAGATGCCAAACGCTGTACTTTGCGAAACGTGGGTATTCACGATGCCTTCTACAAGCCCAGATAGTAGTAATTCAATTATTAGTGCATAGGTCATGTTTTGAATAGAAACGCACATACAACTATTTGAAAACAGGTGTTCAAAGTGACCACATTTGCTTAAATACTTTAGTTAGGCGTGACTCAGTACATCGCTTTTCTTACAATTCAACTCATAGGTAATACTCCTAAAGAAATAAACAGGAACTTAATCAATTTTCACAAACACTTTTGTTCACAGTTAAACTTAATTTGTTTTTGCCTTCCTCACAGGATGGTTACCATTCGGATTAACTACAACCCATTAGGAAATAATACTGTTACAAGATGGGTAGAAGCAATTTTTAGTACCCAGCACGTACATTGAGGGGCGCATGCTCACTTGGCTGTGGAGGACTGAAACGTGGTGTGGAGTTTAAGAGGAAGGCGTGGGTTTTTCACAGTATAAAATCCATAACACAAATCTACTTACATATTCCAAGATTTATTTCCCAACCTTTTGGGGTTCCTACATTATTAAATATGAAAGGTGAGGGGAGATGTCCACCGATCCAAAGGTCGACTTGCACGCGCGATCCGCTTCTCTCGGAATACTCAGCAAGACAGACGTTATATCCCCACCACTCGCGGCTAGCAAAGCGACCAGATAGGGGTGACGTCACGAAAACAACAATATGTCTGGTAATGTCAATCAAACCAAAATTATTAATACGCCACAATACTTATGAAACAAAAATGAAATTTAACTATGCTTCACAAACAGTTCTGTTTACAGTTAAACTGAACAACTTGTATTTCTCTTCCGTCAGAGGCTGGTAGCCATTCTGATCCGCTACAACTTCGGTTCGATGTGACCACCACTAAAGTTATTGCACACATTGTACCTATGAATGGTGTTCTGGTAAAGTCTCTCCATCTCTCCTGGGATCTCTGCAATTTGTTGTGCAGCGACCACAATTCGTGCCAAAGTTTCTTCTTCTGACCCTACAGGGCTCAAACCCGGGAGGAGAGGTAGGGTAAAGGTCAAATGACATCGACTGCTCGTCTGATGTAAACATCGCTCGTGGTGTCTAACCCGTTGCATACCTGGCAAATCGACATATTTGGGGGATGTGTTCCTGACATCAAGACAGTAAAAAAAGTTCATATGTACATGGGTCTGTAAATCAACCGTTTCGTTGTTATAGGTCAAAGAAGATGTATTCCATGAGTGAACAGACGGATATGCACTACACGTATGGCCGTGCAGACGGCGATGCAGCACGAGTACGTGAACTTTACTGCAGAAAGTTACCCTGACAGACCGTCACCGTGAGCAAGAACATTCGCACGAATTCACCAACGCTTGAGAGAGAATGGTGCATTTGAGAGGAGTACTAGGGATTTTGGAAGACCAAGAGCGGTATGAGGCACTGAGCTTGAAGAACGAGTTTTTCGTGCTGTGGATGCAGACCCATCACAAAGTACAAGAGCTATGGATGTAAGGGAAAGAGTTACTCATATGACTGTTTGGAGAATTCTGTACGAAAATCTTCTGTGCCCGCATCACCTTCAACTTGTGCAAGGATTAAATGAGACAGACTTTAAGCCAAGACCATCAACAGAGGTTCTCTCTCAGCGTTTGAGTGGAATCGTTCATGATCACCTTATTGATCGCTATTTCTTCCCTCCGCGTCTGAATGGACAAACCTATCTCCAGTTTCTCAGAAATGGTTTGTATCACTTAACTGATAATGCGCCTCTGGACATCATCCAACGAATATGGGTTTTACACGATGGTGCTCCAGCTCATTTCAGTATGATAGTTCGTAAGTTTTTGAATGCTCGATTTCCGCAAAGATGGAATGGTCGAGGGGGACCCATTGCATGGCCGCTCGATCGCCTAATTTGAATCCAATGTATTTCTTTGTCTGGGGACATTTGAAGTGCTTGGTTTATGCGAATGCTGTACCTGATGTTGACATTTTGAGAGGACGTATCTAAACTGGATTTGACCAAATACGAAACACACCAGGAATTTTCAATAGAGTAGGTCAGAGCATGGAACGCAGGCTTACTGCATGCATTGAAGCAAGAGGAACCCACTTTGAGCAATTTTTGTAACTTTCGATTTTGTGTTGCAACTCTGAAATAAACGATTTTCAGACCCATGCTCATAAGAACTTTTTTTACTGTTTTGATGTTGGGAACACGTCACCCAAATATATGACACCAATAAAGATACATTCTGTATAGGTCAAAACTTCTAATTCGAGTCTCTAGGAAAATAGCAAAATCGATAATTTGGTCTACGCAAGTTGTTTTTTTCAACATAAATCACTAGCAAGCTTTTAAGCTACATTTCACTGTTGCTCTGCAAATGCGCACCATACGTATGTCTCGCGGACATTGTTTTATGGGTAAAGTCACAACTTGGTACCGACGCGGCGCGGCGTATTGGGAAATAAATGACATCGGTAACAGCTATAAGCGCAACGTACCATGCGCACAGAAATCGGAATCAGTTGTTAGATTACTATAATTTAGACAGGAACGCTCTTTAACTTAAATAAATGGCACCATTATTCATTATAATGACGGCTCTTGTTATACGCATGCAATTAAGCGTGTCCCTCGTACATCACTCGCGGGAAAATCGACCATGTTTTTATGTTCGACCTCGTTGTAGGCCTTAAAACTTTCCATTTCTCTACCTAAGGAGGAATGTTAATTTGAATTGAGCGGAGGATCTTATCAAAAATTAAATGTGTTACATTCACATGACTTTCTCTACCCTTTGGCGCTTATTAGTGGATATAAATATTATTCTTACTAAAGTTTATTTTCCTGTCTACTTCATTTTAATCGAGATAAGCCTTTCCGGAAATAGCTGCATTACACATTTCGTTATAGATAGAAAGAAAACAGCACTAGTCAAGTTAACAACTGGCCTTAAATTCCATACTGTTTCCATGCAATCGCGAGAAACAACTGATTGCTGACATGACTTGAGAATGATCAAGAAATTAACAATTCGAACTTTTAATAACAGATATCTCAGAAATGGTTTATGCCATATAAAGGTATTTGAAATAAACTGTGTAGTTAAGAGAGATCTACATTTTGGTCTAGACTTAACGTTCACAAGTTATACAAAATGTCTTCCAAATGAAGTGGACTTCATAAGCTATTCCTTGAAAATTCAAAATATACATTTTATTTGTCATGTAAATATCGTTCATAAATGGTATTTCAATCAAAGTCGTTACAGCCATTTTTTAGAAAATAAAACATTTCGAAAAATGTTCGATGTATTGGGTAGTTTGGGGTGGGGGATTTTGTTGAAAATCTTCTTGTCGCGTTTTTGGAAGATATTGAACCTAAATACCACGTTTGGTATTTATCTGATTTTCGTTTTTGAATAATGATGTTCACAGACACACATACGGACATGCTTCCAAAAATGCTGTATTTGGATTCAGCGGGTCTCAAAAAATGTATTTGCGGTGAAATCTCGGTATCAATTTTTTGGATGGATGCAATACTTCCTCTACTTGCTATACGCAGTAGAGAAAGTATAAATACAGAATTATTCAAACAGAAAAAACAGATTTTAAATATTCATTTCTAATGAACAATAGATAGCGACACATACGAAACATCATTGAATGAAGGAAGGTTCAAAGTTTTAAGCCCCACCTATTAGTTCCATTCAGCGGCGCTGTGTTTGTTTACGAGAAAATGGCGACCCATTATGCAAAGAGTGAATCCATTGTTTCATTGCAGCGTGCATTTCGTTGTAAGTTCAACAACGAGCCGCCTCGTCATAAAAAATTTACAATTGATACAATAAATTCGTAGAAGATGGTTGCGTATGCAAACGGAAAAGCACTGGCCGTCCTCGCATAACAAATGGTGCTCATTGAACACATAAAATAAAATTTTGAACTTTTCTCTATTCAGTGATGTACTGCATGTGTTGCCACCTATTGTCGTTCGTTAGAAATATATATTTAAAGTATGTTCCTTCTTTTTGAATAACCCTGTATAGACCAGGGTTGCCGTTTCACCTCAAAACAGCTATTTATGTATCAAGTTCTTGGTCAATTTACTGAACAATGTCATCTGTAGCGACAGACTTGCGTCCTTGCCTTCCTTCATCGTGAACATCGGTTCGGCCTTCGTTAAACTTCCTGCAGCATTCACGCATAACACCATCACTCATACAGTTCGGACTGTATACCCGATTCATTCGTCGGTGAATATCAGCTGCACTATTCCCTTCTGCTTGAAGGAACCGAATCACATTACACAACTCACATTTGGCGGGAGAATCAATCGTAGCGGCCATGTTTCTGTGCTAAAAACTATGCTCACAATGGCATGGTGAAGTTGCTGTGGATGAGGGTAGAGTGGGGGACATGCGCATTATCCTCCACGCACAAACAGTTTACACCGCTCGTGTGGTTGCGCTCCTGCGCGATCGGAGGTTCGCATCCGGAAAGCTCCGGCTTCGATTCCCATCGAGCATCAACTCCGATCTTGGGTTTTCTCATGGTTTTCCCAGGTCGATAAGCGAATGCTGGGGTGGTTCCCTTTATAACACGAAGTTTCTATCCCCACCATTTCCTTACACCGTTTCAGGGATGTAGGACTAGGCGATAGCGTTTGGTGGACGGTGGAGTTTGCGCTATATAGAGATTTCTAACTGGTACCCTTCCTGAGGGGCAAGCAGGTTCGCGCTGGCGTCAGGATTGATGCTATTTTGGAATCGCTAGGTACCCTGTCCTTATTGGCGTCGTCAGATCGGGTCTCCCCTTCCTCACAGGGGTCACAAAGGGCCTGTAACTGCCTGCGTGAGATGCTGGGGGCCCCTCCCCTAACCAATGTTTTCCAGTGCAGGCCGAAGTTCCACATTTTACGATAACATGTATTAAGTAACAGAGAATCTAATTATATCTCGTATGGTTACGACAACATCTACAGAGCTATCGGAAAATGGAATCGAAATAGAAAGCAAATCAAATATGCAGGTAATTAAATGTGCTTGTCAGGGTATGAAAATACTGTATACTGTAGAGGATGTTTCAGTAAATGGATTATCAAGCTATCTGTACATGCAATCATTCAGGTAATGTCAATTATACGCGGGGGTATGTTTATTATTTATCGTTATTGTATGGGTAATGAGGTCGTTTAGGGAGGAGATATGAATTAAAGGTACTGCACATGCGCAAACCGCTTCGTCGAAGTCTGCACGCGATAGCTGGGAAATTAAGGACGCAGTTTGTGACAGCTCTGGAGATCATGCCCGATAATAAAGTTACACTACACTGCAAATATAGTATTCTCCCAAGAAATACTATTAATTAAGCATGTTGTTAGGATATACTTGGAAGCCACAGTTCAAACATTGTCCCTCTGGACACTTCTGTAAGCAATAAACGACGTCTGAACATCGGCGTGTAACTTAGTCGTTTTTTGCCGCTCGAGGTCCAGACATGCGATGAACTTTAAAACAGAATATACAAAGAGGTGACAACAAACTTTAACAGAAAACTCTTTTGTTGCACTCGTATGACTTTCTCTACTCGTTCTTCTACAAACCATTCTTACATCCACTTCCTGATAATTCAGATAAACTTTCATTACACATTTTGGTTTAGGTAAAATAAGAACACAGAAGGCTAAAGCGATTGTCGGATTTTTAAAAAGTGAATCACTATGTGATGGCTTTGAACTTCCATGATCTTTGCACGCCCACGACAAAAACGAAAAGCGACTTACCATTTAAAAACTCAAACCAATAACAAGGAATATCTCGGAAGTGGCTAATCCACAGAAAAGGTTATGTGACATTATTGTATGCTTTAACCAGAAGTACATTTTTTGTGAAATAATATTTTGTGTCTTTTACGGTTTACCAATTATCAAAAGTCACTCAGAATGAAAACAACTTCACAGACTATACCCAGAAAATTTAAGCTACATATTTTATTCGTCACGAAGATATGTTAATAAAAATCATTGCAGGCATGTTTGAGAAAATAAAAAATAACGATAGTTATAGGGTAGTATCCATGCAAGATGAACATAAATGGCCAAGTTTGGTATCTATCGGATTCTTCGTTTTTTAATTACGCTGTTCTCTCTCTCTCTCTCTCTCTCTCTCGCACACACACAATTTTCTAAAAATATTTTTCATAACTTTCTCTGCCATAAACAGTATGTAAAAAAGGTATTGCACTCCACCAAAAGATTCAATACCGAGACTTCACTGGAAATGCATGTTTTGAGGCTCCTGAATAGAAAAGATTTTAGAAAAAGCTCTGCGTATGTGTGTATGTGCCTTTGAACAGCGTAACTCAAAAACGAAAAGTCAAATATATACCAAACTTGGTATTTAAGTTCAGTACCTCCCAAAGATACGACATGAGGTTTTTCAAGGAAATCCCTCCATCCCAAACTATCCTTTACATGGAACATTTTTCGAAATTTTATATTTTCTAAAAATGACTCTTAACGATTTGATTAAAATATCATACATTAAAGGTATTTATATGAACTTTCTGGGAATAGCCTGTGAAGTCCTTTTGATTCCGAAGGAATTTTATATAATCTTGCGATAGACGAAAATGCACTACACAAAAACTGTAGATCTGTTTAAAACATACAGTATAACCTTTCTGTGGCATTAACATTTCCGAGATATCCTTATTAATGCTTCGAGTTATTCAATACTTCGTCATTCTTTTTAAGACCTGTCAGCATTCATTTGTTTCTCGCGATTGCATGGAAACAGTATGAAATGTTAAGGCCAGCATTTAGCGTTCAGTTCTAAAATATTTGACTGTCGCTGTTTCCTTTGTATCTGTAACGAAATGTGCGGTGTAGCTATTTCTGCAAAGGTTTATTTGGATTAAAATGAAGTAGATAGAAAAATAAACTTTGTAAGAATAATTTATATACCCACTAATAAACGATAGAGGGTAGAGAAAGTTATATGAATGTAACACTTCAAGATTTTTTTCTATTCAGGAGTCTCAGAATGTTATTTCCGGTGAAATCTCGGTACCGAATTTTTGGGTAGAATTCAATGCTTTCTCTGATTATATGGGTAAGTAGTAGAGGAATTAAAAATATTACGGGACTTGGAGTATTTGTTTTCGCGAACCAAATTAAAGACAGATACATAGAGATGAAAAATATAATTGTTAACTTAAAACTACCGGTATTATAATTTAGTTTGACAATGATATCGGTAGGTTAAATTAATTCCCAGCGTTTCCAGTGTATTCTGTGTTAACGAGAGTAGCACAATTTAATTAGGGCATGTTTAAGAGAAATTCCGGAATGTTAAAATAGTATCGGAACCACAGTCTGAGTACGATACAATTATAACAGCTGACCGTATTACGTACCAGTGACAAACACATTACTGGTGGTATATACCATGACGGGTTACAGTTCCTCTTAATGCTGCCGTTCCCCCGTGACCATGGTAGCTAAGCGCTTGCCTTTGGTGTTCCGTCATGGAAAGGACTGCTGGTTCCAGTTCCGCCTTGGGCATGGAAAAAAACTTATTTTTTGTTTCTTATTTCTTGTAATCGAGATAAACATTTCCCTGCAAGTACAGGAAGCTGAAGGGACAAACCTTTTTAAAATCGAGTCGCTATATGCGGGTTTTGAAATCGTGAGCAATACAACTTCTTACTGAAGCTTATTTTTCTACAAACATTTTAATCCACATAAGCCTTTGCAGAAATAGCTAAATTACATATTTCGTTAATGATACAAAGGGAGCAGCGATAGCCAAATGTTTAAGAACTGGACGCTATACGCTATCCCTAAAATTCCATACTGTTTCCATGCAATCGTGAGAAATAACTGAAAATCGATGGGACTTAAAAAGAATAACAAGTATTGCGCAATTCGAATCTTTAATAACGAGTATCTCAGAAACGTCGTGCGCTACAAAAAAAGCTTATTCGAAATAAATTGTGTGTTTTAAAGAGATCTGGGTTTGTTTGTTTGTTTGTTTTTGGTACGCTTTCGTCTAGCAATGAAGAGGACTTCCTAGGCTATTCCCAGAAAGTTCAGGATATACATTTTATTTGTCTCTAAATCTTCGTAACCAAAATCGTAAGAGCACTTTTTTAGAAAATGTTCGAAAAATGTTCCATGTAAAGGGTAGTTGGGGTGGAGGTATTTTCTTGAAAATCTTCGTGTCGTATCCTTGGAAGATACTGAACTCAAATACTAACTTCAGTATTTATCCGAGTTTTCGTTTTTGAGTTATGCCTGTTCACAGATACAGACAAACACGCCGACATATGCTTTATTTGGATTCGAAGGTCCTCAATACATGCTTTACAGGTGAAATCTCGGTATCGAATTTTTGGGTGGAATGCAATACCTTCTCTACCTATTATGTACGTGGTAGAGAAAGTAAAAAGACAGAAGAGTTGAAAAATTCAAATCATTAACTACGAATACCTCGGAAATGGCTGAAACTACAAAAAGTGTCTTTTAATTATATCTAATTTTTTTGTGTAATAGGCTTCCTTCTGTCTATCTGTTATGTTATACAGAATTCCTTCAGAATGACGGGCTATTCAAAATAATACAAAATATAGGTACATTATATTAGTAATGCAAATATTTTATATGTATGGTGTTTATTTATTTGTTTACTCTATTTTATTTTACGTCGCTTTAACTCCCCGTCATATCGCGACGGATATGTTAGTGGATAACTCTTACAACGATATGTGATGGACAGTTAGCCTTCTAGGTCTCCGTCACGTGTCCACAGAGACCCTATCGCATAGTTACAGAATCTTCTGCTTCGTGCCGTGCAGACGATATTAGGGTGCCGCCCAGTCCAACCACCGCCGCTCCCATATAAAGGCGGACATTTAGCCTTCTAGGTCTCAACCCTGTAACCACCTGCTTCATGTCATGCAGATGGCATTAGGGTGCAGTCCAACCGCCGCCCTCACACAGAAAGGGGACAGTTAGCCTTCTGGGTCTCATCCCTGTAACCGCCTGCTTCATGCCATGCAGATGGCGTTAAGGTGTCGTACAGTCCAACCGCCGCCCTCACACAGACAGTTAGCCTTCTAGATCTCATCCCTGGAAATGCCATCTTGCTTCGTCACGTGCCCAAAGAGACCCCCAGCGCATGGCAGCTGGATCTTCTGCTTCGTGCCGTGCGTGATGGCGTTAGGGTTCCGTCCAGTCTAACTGCTTACATTGTCTGTAGATAGATGGCATAGCATTCGCTATTACCACTTATGTTTCATTTTACTACTGTTTTAGGCTTATGGTGGAACTTTGGGTCGCGGTATTAAATATCCGATCCGGTATTTACCTTGGCGACTGAGGAAAACCACGAAAAAACCTCCGACAGATTAGTGGGCCCACGGAATTTGAACCCGGGACTTCCCGATTGCGGGCCACAGACTTTACCGCCTGAGCCATCCCGTTCGGTGCATGGTATTTGAATTAAAATCTAGAGTCATTTTTGCGAAAATTAAAAGTATCTTATATTGTTTCCAAGTAAAACGTATTTTGGGATGGGAGATAGGTATAGGTTATACGCAACGGAGGGGCACACCTCGCTCACTGCGACCTGCATAGCTCTATTGTGGCTACCACCCCCAAGGAGAAAGACATTAAGCGAAGGAAACACAGGAGCCTGTAAGTCACAGGAAAACAGGGCAGAGAGACGTGCGAAATCCCTAACAGTTCCAGGTTCGAACATCCGTACGACTGCTGTAGCTACTAGAGAGAGCGATGAACGACCGTCGCCGACCAAGCAGCCCTCTAGTGTCAGAGGGGAGTACTCTTTCCTTTGAGATTGCATCCACACCATCTGTCCGGCACCGCCACACGCTACGAAACCTAGAAGCACACCTGAAAGGTGAGAAGGAAACGGAGTGAAAGGGCAAATGTAGTGACACAAAGGAAATCGTGATAGATGGGAAATCACCCCAGCATTCGCCTTTCGACCAGGGAAAACCACGAAAAAACTAGGTCAGAGTGGGCGTTCGACGGGAATCGTACTCGGGACATCCCAAATATGAGTCTCAAATGTTACCAGTGAGCCATCTCGCTCGGTTGGGTTGGAGGATATTCTTTAAAATCTTCACGTCGTATCTTTGAAATGTACTGAACTTAATTACCAAGTTTTATTTATTCTATTATTCGTTTTTCAGTTATGGTGTTCATATGCAAATACACGCGGGTGTGCGCGCGCTAATCTTCTTCTAAATTCTTTTTGTATTCAGGGGGCCTCAAAACATGTATTGCCTGTGAAAAATCGGTATAGAATTTTTGGGTGTATTGTTGTAATACTTCCCCTATCCTACTAGGTAGGTACGTGGTAGAGAAAGTAAAAATTATTACACACATACTGTGTATTTTATTAAGCTCTATATTTTTCGTAAACATTTTAAGAGTTCATTGTTATGCAAAATTCGTTTAAATAAACGAAGTTCAGAGAACATTCACTGAAAATTCATCATATGCATATTTTACTTACAGGAGGAGAGAGATGGATATTTTTCTAAAATTCCTTTTTTAATTGAGAGCATCTCAAAATCTGCATTTCGGGTGAAATGTCAATATCAAGTTTTACTGCCTCTACTTACCATAAATAGGTATAAAAATAGCAGGGACTGACGAGGGTATGATTCCTCAATTTTTATGTAATTTCATATTATAATACTACCATGTTCTATAGTTTGATCAAAGCAGTTTTAGCTCCAGCCACGTGCGTCGTGTCACTTGAATCCGCTGCCAATTCGTGCGACCCTACGACAAAAGCCTTTCCGGGCTATGGCTGTGCGTATTTTAAGTGAGGGATGTCGTTTCGATCTCCTTGACTTGACTTTTAAGATGACGTTAAGCGCTGAACCGGCACGGCGATATTCCAGATAATTTACTGCTGCCTTTCATTCTTCCTTACAGTAGATTCATAACCCTTTCACATGCAACCCTACAGCGATATATTGGTTCATATGAATATGTACACTTTATAGCTATCACAAAATACTCTCTGGGAGAGTGGGGAACTCAAGCTTCCACCCCGTTATCTTGTCCATGCGAAAATTGCCAAAAAAATCTGATGTGTTACACTCACATGACTTTCTCTACTCTTGTACAATCTAATTTTACAAACGCCTATTCTCCATATGCTTTATGTTAATCGAGATATCGAGATGTCAATCTTATTGCTAATTTTCTTGTAGATGCAAGGGGAATTGGTAGGTTATAAGCGATAGTCAAATATTTTAACGCTGGTTGCTATGCGGCGCATTCCATTCTCTTTGCATGTCCAGGACAAAAAAAATGAATAACGAATTTGAGAAAAAGTATAAGTATTGGAAAATTTAAGGAAATAACAAGCAATATCTCCAAAACGGTTCACTCAACAAAAGAAATGTATATGACATAAGTTGTGTATTTTAACGCGATCTACACTTTTTGTGTAGTAACATTTTGTGTATCTCTTATGGTTTACCAGTTATGCAAAAGTTGTTCACAATAAAGAATACTTTTGGAGACATTCCCAGAAAATTCGAGATATACATTTCATTTCCCATGACATTATCTTAAACATATGATATTTTCATCAAAATCGTTAGAGCCATTTTTGAGAAAATTAAAATTTTCGAAAAATCTTCCATGTAAAGGGTAGTTTGGGGTGGGGGGATTTTCTTGAAAACCTTCGTGTCGCATCTCTGGAAGATACTGAACCTAAATACCAAGTTTGGTGCTTATCCGACTGTTCGTTTTTGAGTTATGCTGTTCACACACACACAGACACACACACAGACACACACACAGACACACACACACACACAGACACACAGACACACACACGGACATGTTTCCAAAAATTCTTTTTTTGGATTCAGGAGGTCTCAAAACATGTATTTCCGGTGAAATCTCGGTATCGAATTTTTGGGTGGAATGCAATACTTCCCCTACTTACTATACGTAGTAGAGAAAGTAAAAATGAATAACGAATTTGAGAAAAAGTATAAGTATTGGAAAATTTAAGGAAATAACAAGCAATATCTCGAAAACGGTTCACTCAACAAAAGAAACGTATATGACATAAGTTGTGTATTTTAACGCGATCTACATTTTTTGTGTAGTAAAATTTTGTCTATCTCTTATGGTTTACCAGTTATGCAAAAGTCGTTCACAATGAAGAATATTTTTGGAGACATTCCCAGAAAATTCGAGATATACATTTTATTTGTCATGACAATATCTTAAACATATGATATTTTAATCAAAATCGTTAGAGCCGTTTTTGAGAAAATTAAAATTTTCGAAAAATGTTCCATGTAAAGGGTAGTCTGGGGTGGGGGGATTTTCTTGAAAACCTTCGTGTCGCATCTCTGGAAGATACTGAACCTAAATACCAAGTTTGGTGTTTATCCGACTGTTCGTTTTTGAGTTATGCTGTTCACAGACACACAGACACACAGACAGACAGACACACAGACAGACACACACACGGACATGTTTCCAAAAATGCTTTTTTTGGATTCAGTGATTCTCAAAACATGTATTTCCGGTGAAATCTCGGTATCGAATTTTTGGGTGGAATGCAATACTTCCCCTACTTACTATACGTAGTAGAGAAAGTAAAAATACATTTATAATTATTTTATTAAGTTGTACTCATTATAAGTGCAATACTTACCCTCACATGACTCTCTCTAACCTCTAAAGCTTGTTAGTGGATATACGTAACATTCTTATGATAGCTTTTTTTCTATCTAATTCATTTTAAACCCGGCAAACATTTGCAAAAATAACTAAATTACACGTTTCGTTATAGATGCAAAGTGAACAGCGATAGTCAAGTGTTTAAAAATTGAATGCAATGCGCTAGCCTTAAAATTCCATACTGTTTTCATGACATTTCGAGAAACAGCTGAAAATTGACAAAGAATGACTTAAGATTTGGACCATTAATAACGACATCTCGAAAATAGCTTAAATCACAAAAACAGTTATTTGAAATAAATTATAAGGTTCTAAAGAGATTTAACTTTTTTATTTCTTGTGCACTACGTTTTCATCTATCGTTTAACGTTAACCAGTTATGGAAGATTATATAAATTCCCTTCCAAATGAAGAAGACTTCACAAGCTATTCCCATAAAATTTCAGATATGCGTTTTATTTTTGTTTAAATGTCTTTAATATATGGCATTCTGATCAAAATCGTTACACCCATTTTTCAGATCGTATCGCGTCTTTGGAAGTAACTAAATTTAAATACCAAGTTTGGTATTTATCCGACATTTCGTTTTTGAGTTATGCTGTTCAGAGACACACTATGTTCTTCTAAAGCTGATTTTTCAGTGGAATGTAAATACTTCCCCTACTTACTTTACTAGCAGAGAAAGTAAAAATGATAACGCATCTACCACTCTGTACTGTGAATTCTGTGGCACTTCACAGACAACAAATCATTAACTCACACATACTTTAAAGTAGACAGATAAATTTAAGTCCATATTTTACGGGAAGTTTTGCTCCACAAATTGGTACTAATGTTACGTATGGCAGCCTCTGTGTGCTCAAACCACGTGGTTACCTTCTTTCGACGTATATGCGAATTTGTTTTCTGTATTTCGCTTTGAACAGCTTCTTCTATGAACGAACCATTTCCTCAGAAACAACTGAAGATTTCTACATTAAATTTTAGGGAACAAAAGCAACCTCTTAATTGCTCCTATGAATCCACAGATTATTTTTTTAAAACTAATAATCGTTGATAAAACTTTAATCAATCAGTGAACTAGAAGTCATGCCTCTATCCTATAAAAGTTATAGCTATCGTATAGTTTTTGAGATAATGGGTATGAGATTAGCAGTTTTAGCAGGCATCTACCTCTAAGGTGAATCGCCAGCTGAAAGCTAATGAAGTAATCTGATTTGTTACATTCTCTACCACGTATCTAGTAGATAGAGAAGTAATTGCATTCCACCCAAAAATTCCATACTGAGATGCCACCAGAAATACATGTTTTGAGGCACCTAAGTTCAAATAAAGCATTTTTGGAAACACACCTGTGTGTGTCTGAAACCATAACTCAAAAACGAAAAATCGGATAAATATGAAACCTGGTATTTAGAACCAGTACCTTCCAAAAAAGGCGACACAAAGATTTTCAAGAAAACCCTCCCACCCCAGACTACCCTTCACATGGAACATTTTTCGAAATGTTTTATTTTCTAAAAACTAGCTCTAACGATTTTTATTAAACTACCATATATAAAAGACATTTGCATTACAAATAAAATATATATCTTGAATTTTCTGCGAATAGACTGTGAAATCCACTTCATTCGGGAGAGATTTTATATAATCTTGTATGTATATGCACGGGTAACGACACTAGCCGTTTAGCAATAGCTATTACCTAGCTCTTTTGATTCACAGCAATATACAGATAAAATAGTTGCGCATGTAAAAAGGTAACGTCATTAAGGGCTTAATATTAGTTATACACTGACTCTTTTCATCGCTACAATTCATAGATATTAAAGAAAAGAAATATCTCTTGTCCTTTTCAAATTTAGCTCTCTATTTACTCTTCTATGAAATATTCTTACATAATATTCTTCTATCTACTTCTTGTTAATCGAGATACCCATAATTACACGTTTATTGGTACATTAGACTAAAGCGATATCAATTATTTAAAAGGCGCAATTTTTTACCTTGAACTCCCATAGTCTTTTCATGACCATAGATAAAATGAAACGCAACCCACCACTTGAATGAATCTGATGCGTTTCATTCACACGATTTTCTCTAATCTCTCTTCCACATAACATTCTACAAAATAAAAAAAATCCCCAATGTACGTTTTCTGAGAATTCAACCATTCGATTGCAATAAAGGAAAGGTCATTAATTGTTGCTAGCAAAATTTTCATTTCCCTGCTAGTTTCGTAAATAAAACTTTTTAAATTTTTGTTTTAAAAATACATTGGTATGCAGAATCATTTTAAAAAATGCTGCTTCGAAATGTTTTGGATTTGAAATCCAATGGTCGTGTTTTCCTAAGTTCCATTTCTCCATAAAGCCCTATCCACTGAATGTTCATCTATTAGTCCTCTAGACGCCATGGTTCCCTGTCCCATTCATCCAATGTGCTCGTTGGACCATGTGCTTAGACATATCTGATCTATCAAATAAATCTTTTTTTAAAAAAAAGATCAGTTCTATAGCAAAATTACCTACATACATCTTCCCTTACAGAATATCTATCGCCTGGATCTTTTTAATCCCTGCATGACAAAAGTGCAGAAGTAGTTGCCGCATTTGCAGGGGTAATTACACTAAGCGTTTACGAATAGCAATCGCCTAGAACTTTTAATTCACTGCAGTACACGTGCGAAGAAGTAGTTGCCGCAATTGCAGGGGTAAAGACACTAAAGGTATCGTATTAGTTATGCATTGGCTCTTTTTACGCTGCAATTCGTAGATATCAAAGAATAGAGAAATATCTGATGTTTTCTCTTTATATTGCGTCTTCTTATCATGGCATATTCTATGTACTTCTTGTTAGTCGAGATACACCATAACTACACATTTCGTTGGAGGTTGAACGATACATCAGGCGCCTCGCACGGTTTGTCATTGCCATAGAAAAAAAGAAAAGCAACTGACGAATTGAGAAAAAATTTGATGCGCTGCGTTCACCTGAGCCTCTGTCTTCTACAAATCAAAATTTCCTTAGTGTAACTTTTCTGAGAGTTTAACTAGTTTGATTGTAATAAAGCTTTGTGGTGAATTTCTTTACGCAAAGATCATAAACCTGATTATGATCTAGTTCTTTAAATAAAAACTTTTTAATCTTTGATTCGAAAAATCCCTTAAACTGATAATCATAAACATTATAATTTTCATAATACAAAACACCTCCACTGAATTTTTGTAGTGCACTTTTAGAAGATGACAAGTTTCACCGCTCTGAGTTAAGTTGTTTCAGTGAAAGGGTACACTATTTGTGGAAAGATGTCATCCGTTGTATTTTTCCCTTAAATTTCAATTGCATTATGCTATGCTAAAATACATTTTTATTTACTCTCTAGAAGCATCAGCAGATTTTTAATTTCAGTATAAACGGAAAATCCCCAGAGACTGATTTTGTTCTTTTTCCCAGATATAGTCATTGGCTACGAGTCGAGCTGCTCTCTGTTGTTAGGAGAGACTTTAAACACGCACGCGCACACATACAGATATATATTACTGATGCAATGTGGCTAGACCCGCTGGATGCTCTACCTCGCCTGCTGTGGGTTATGATAGGGTGGGCCCAGGTAAAATAACCGGTGGAACGGCATGCCTGGACGAAGGTGGCGCAGATAAAAACATACTACTATACTCACTTTTTAAGTCAAGGGCATACTGGTGTTCCTGGTAAAAAAACATCTGATGTGTTAACACTCACATGACTTTCTCTACTCTTGTACAAACTATTTTTTACAAAAGCTTATTCTCCACGTTATCTTATTGCTAATTTTCTTGTAGATGTAAGGGGAATATGGTAGGCTTTAAGCGATAGTCAAATCTTTTAAGACCTGGTTGCTATGTGGCGCATCCCATTCTCTTTGTATATCCAGGGCATAAAAAATGAATAACGAATCCCCATTTGAGAAAAAGTATTGGAAAATTTAAGGGAATAACAAGCAATATCTCGAAAATGGTTTACTCAACAAAAAAAATGTATATGACATAAATTGTGTGGTTTAGCGCGATCTATATTTTTGTGCAGTAAAATTTTGTCTATCTCTTATGGTTTACCAGTTATGCAAAAGTCGTTCACAATGAAGAATACTTTTGGAGACATTCCCAGAAAATTCGAGATATACATTTAATTTGTCATAAAAATATCTTAAACATATGATATTTTAATCAAAATCGTTAAGAACAATTTTTGCGAAAATTAAAATTATCGAAAAATGTTCCATGTAAAGGGTAATCTGGGGTGGGGGATTTTCTTGAAAACCTTCGTGTCGCATCTCTGGAAGATACTGAACCTAAATACCAAGTTTGGTGTTTATCCGACTGTTCATTTCTGAGTTATGCTGTTCACATACCCACAGACAGGCACACATACACACACAGACAAAAACACACACACGGACATGTTTCCAAAAATGCTTTTTTTTATTCAGGGGGCCTCAAAACATATATTTCCGGTGAAATCTCGGTATCGAATTTTTGGGTGGAATACAATACTTCCCCTACTTACTATACGTAGTAGAGAAAGTAAAACAAAGTCTTCTACATTATTTCAAAGAACTGACAACACAATTTGACCGCAGTAAGTGACAGTATAAGCTCTAACAAACACAGAGCTCGTACCTGTTTAAAAATGGGGCGTAGCACAGTTGCACTCCCAAGGTATATAAATTAATTTGAAGACGGAGACACACATACACACAAAATACACTTGCAATGCTAAATAATAGTTACCCTAAGGCCCTTTTTCATCATTGAAATACACAGACATTAAAGAAAAGGGAAGTATCCCATCTGTTCTGTTCAAATTATGCGCTCTACTCACTTTTCATACATCAAGAAAAAGAAACAAAATACTCTTGGAATATGTGCTTAAATTTAAACGTCTAGTCCATCAAATAAAAATATTAGGAAAAAATAATATTTTTACAAAATTTACCTAAATATCCCCTTAACGAATATGAATCGCCTGGCTCTTTTGATTCGCTACAGTACACAGATGAAGACGTGGTTACCCCATGTAAAAAGGTAATAACATCACTAAAGGTTGAATATTATTTACACACTGGCTGTTTTCATCGCTGCAATTCATAGATATTAAAGAAAACAAATAAATCTCATGTGTCCTTTTCAAATTTACCTCTCTACTCATTATTCTTCTATCTGCTGACTGTTAATTGAGATACACAATAATTACACAATTTGTTGTAAGTTTAATGGTACATTAGGCTAGAGCAATACCATTAATTAAAAAGCGCAATCTTTTACTTTGAAATCCCATAGTCTTTTCATGACCATAAATAAAACGAAAAGCAACCCATCACTTGAAAAAATCTCATGCGTAACAATCGCACATCTCTCTAGAAAATAGACAAAATTAAAAAAAGAGAAAAAAAGTCACCATTGTACGTTTTCAAAGAATTGAACCCTTCTATTGCAATTAAGGAAAGGTCATAAATTGTTAAAACTTTGGTATATATAAACCTAAGAACTATTATTTAAAAAAATGAAAAACTGCTGAGTTGCAATGTTTTGGCTATATTCCATTCATAATTTTATTTCTCCATAAATATCCATCCTCTGCATCTTCATCTCTTAGTCCTCTTAGGTTCTTTGAGTCCCATCCATTCAATGTTCTCATTGGAACATGTGCTCAAAATTGTCTGATCTATCAAATAAAACTTTTGGAAAAAAATATTAATTTTATGACAAAACTACCTACATACATCTCCCCTTACTGAATATCTATCGCCTGTCTCTATTCCGTGCAATACAAATGTGCAGAAGTAGTTGCCGCATTTGCAGGGGCAACGAACCAAACCTTAACGAATAGCTATCGCCTGGCTGTTTTCTCTGCAATGCAAAATTGTAGTAGTTGCCGCATATGAATAGGTGAGGATACTAACCGCTTTGTAATAGCTATCGACTGGCACTTTTAATTCACTGCAACACAAAGTTTTACAAATGGTTGTACCATAGAAAGGTAATGTCACTGAAGATTTAATATTAGATACCCACTGGCTCTTTTTATAGCCGCAATTCATAGATATTAAAGAAAAGAAATGTATCTGATGTGTTCTTACCAAATTACACTCTCTACTCACTCTTCTATGAAATATTCATACACCATAATTACAAAGCACGTTGTACGTTAAATGGTACATTAGGCATAAGTAATTTTAAATTTTTAAAAGGCGCGACAGAATTTTTACTTGGAAATCCCATAGTGTTTTCATGACTATAGATAAAACGAGAGGCAGCCCCACCGCTTGAAAAAGTCTCTAATCTCTCTTCCACAAAATAAAAGCCCCAGTGTGGTTGTCTGAGAATTCCACCATTCGATTGCATAAAGGAAAGTTCATTAATCGTTTCTAGCAAAATTTTGATTTAGCTGCTAGTTTAGGAAATAAAACTTTTTAAAAATCCCTTAAATATAGATTGATATCATAATCAGAAACTGCTACGTCGCAATGCTTTGGCTATGAAATTCCATGGTCATACGTTCCTGCATTCCATTCATAACTTTATTTCCCCATAAATCCCTATTCTCTGCATCTTCATCTGTTACCCCTGTATATACCTTTGTTCTTAATCCAATGTTCTCAATGGAACGTAGATGTAAGATCAATCAAATAAAACTTTTAGAACAAGTAGATCAGTTTTATTGCGAAATTAGCTACATACACCTCCCCTAAAGAATATCTATCGCCTGGCTCATTTTATTCCCTACAATACAGAGGTGTAGAAGTAGTTGCCGCATTTGCAGGGGTAACGATACCAAACGTTTCCGAATAGCTTTCGCATGGCTCTTTTTATTCCCTGCAATACACAGATACAGAAGATGTTGCCGTAATTACAGGGGTAACGACACTAAACGTCTCGTAATGTGCTTTGACTCTTTTTATCGCTGCAATTCATAGATAGAGAAATATCTGATGTTTGCTCTTCATATTGCGTACTCTTTATCACGTAATATTCTATGTACTTGTTATTAATCGAGATACACCATCATTACACATTGCGTTGGAAGTTTAACGATACATCAGGCTAAAGCGATAACCATATTTTTAAAAGGCGCGTCACAAAGTTTGTCTTTGAAATACCATGGTCCGCTGCGTTCAACAAGCTTCTATTCTTTGCCTTCTACAAAATAAACAAAAACAAAATTTTCCTTAGTGTAGCTTTTCTGAGAATTCAACACGTTGGATTGTAATAAAATCCTTTAGATAATGATCATAAATCGTGTATAGCATAATTATGACTATGCTGATAGTTATTTAAAAACAATTATAGTTTTGGTTCGAAGCTTCCCTTAAATTCGTTTGTATGCATAATCATAAATACTATACTTTTCATTACATACAAAAAAATAAAAAACTGCTCCACGGAATTGTTTATTCTAGACTTTTAAAAGATGCTACTAAGTTGTCTCAATGAAAAGGTAATACTATTTGTGGAAAGATGTCATTCGTTATATTTTTCCCTTAGCTTTAACACTTGATTTCAATTGCATTGTTATATTCTAAAATACATTTTTGTTTAAATCTGGAACCAGCATCACATTTTTAACCCCAGTATTAACTGGAAAATCTCAAAGACTGATATTCCTCTTTTTCATTGGAACGAGTCATATTCAGGGGCTGAAATATACTATTGATGGAATGTGACTAGGCCCCCTGGGTGCTGTAGATTAGGATGGGGTGGGGCCAGTTTAAATAATCGGTGGTACGGCAGGCCTGAATGATGACGGTGCAGGTAAAAATACCAATGTATTACTTTCTTTGTAGATTTTCGAAACATATTACTACACTCAGTTTTTAAGTGATTTGCATTTGCATTTGGGATTCCCTGTCTCAAACCACTTACGTTATTTCAAAGAATTCACAATTTCACTGGAATAAGTGACAGTATAAACTTAAGTTAACAAACACAGAATTGGTACCTGTTACAGTTGTACTCGTTAAGTATTTAATTTTTAAATGAATCTGAAGACGAACATACAAAAAATGCACTTAGGATGTTAAATAATAGTAACTCTAAGGCTGTTTTCATCGCTGAAATACAAATACATTAAAGAAAACAGAAGTATTTCAGCTTTTCTGTTCAAATTACGTTCTCTACTTCACTCTTCAACGAAATAGTCATATCTCACAAAAAAGAAACAAAATACTCTTGGAAGATGTGCTTAAATATCCAGTACATCAAATAAGAATATTAGGTAAAAATCATTTTTTGACAAAATTTACATACATTTCCCGTTAAAGAATATCAATCGCCTGGCTCTTTTCATTCACTGTAATATACAGATGTAGAAGTACGAGGCGCATCCAGAAAGTAAGTTTACCGGTTCTGTTTCCTTTAAAGTAAATGTATTTAGCAGGGATAATTGCGCATGCGTATCGGTTTTATGACGTATCAAACATATCCCGACCAGACAGGTCCCGGCTGGTGCCAGTAGCGCGGCAGCAGTGGCTCGAAATGGCGGCACTTATTCGTTCATGCTTCACCTGCGAGGTTCGTCCAGCGATAAAGTTCCTTACTGCAAAAAACATAGCCCCGATCGAAATTCATCATCAGCTCTGTCACGAACATCATGAGCAAACAAATGGTGCGTCGCTGGTGTAGGCAGTTTTCCGAAGGTTGTCAAAGTGTCCATGATAAAGTGCGCCGTGGGTTACCGTCCCTCATCAAAGATACCTTGTTGAGCTGGTGCGCCAAAGCATCGTGAAGAACCGTCGCTTCACGATTACGGATCTCAGCAGGCATTTTTCGCAGATATTGCGATGCTGGTGTCATGAAATTGTACTAAGCATCCGCTGTTCACGAAATTGTCGGTCAGGTGCGTGCCGAAAAACCTGACACCCGCGCACAAAACGAAATATTTAGGAGCAACACTGATATTTGTGCAGCGGTATCATTATGACGGTGACGAGTTCGACAGGGTCGTCACGGGCGATGAGACGTGGATTTCGCACTTTACCCGGAAACCAAGCAGTAGTTAATGCAGGTCCGTCGATTTTCTTATTCATTTACCGGGACTTGCATTGGTCCGGGGATCAAACGACTTGGTTGAGACCAAATTTTGGTCTACCTCAGAGGGGTAGACCATCTTTACAAAATGGATGACTTTGGAGTGGTGGGCCTGGCTTCTTACGGAGAATTCGCGAAATGAGATGGTGCAGTAAAACTACCTACCAAAATTAGACATAATTGGAAAATATGGCGACCTCGACTTCAAAACAAATACAGTTTTAGTAAAGCAAAGGTTAGAAGGCTGATAAACCGGATTCATCCTAACCTATATAACAGAGACGATAATTTTAAGGTTAAAAGTGAATATTTCAGCAAGTTAAATTCTTATTGAAATGATTAACAATGCAATGAAACTGTGTATCTGGTGGATAAAAACGTTTCGAAAAGGGAGGGGTCGCAATAGGTTAGCATCATGCACAAAACTGCCTATCTCCCTCCGTGTGGCCTCCTTTTTTTTTTTTTTTTTTTTTTTTTTGTTGGGCGTTTTCATTTGTCGAAAGCGGTTTGTTTTCAATAATATCCATCATTTTTTATATTAAGAAAAACAGGCAATTTCCTCCGACCGTTTTAATGCACGCTTCTTGATCATCTCCATTTTTGCTAAAGGCAACATTTTCTCCTTGCTGATCCACGGCCTTTCTTGGTCCGAGACGTTTTATCGTCTATGAATATCAAAAACTTGGTCGGCCTTTGGTCCGGACCAAATGAGTCTTGGAGATAGTCCAGACCGATGTGAAATCTATGAATATGGCCCTATGGGTTGAATATTAGTTACCCACTGGCTCTTTCCATCGCTGCAATTCACAGATATTAAAGAAAGAAATATATCTGACGTATTTGTTTCAAATTACACTTTCCTATAAAATATTCCTGCATCATATTCTTCTACCTCCTCTTGTTAATCGAGATACACAATAATTAGACAATTCATTGTACATTAAGTTAAAGTGATACAAGTTATTCCAAAGGCGCGGCGCAATTTTTGACTTTGAGATACCATGGTCCTTTCATGACCGTAGATAAAACGAAAAGCAACCCACCACTTGAAAAAAGCAGATGCGTTTCATTCGCACTTTCTTTAATCTCTCTTGCACAAAATGAAAAAAATCCCCGTGTAAGTTTCCTAAATTCAATCATTCGATTGTACCAAAGGAAAGGTCATGAATTATTGGCAGCAAAGTTTGATTACGCAGCTAGGTTTGCGAACAAAACTTTTTAAATTTTTGTTAAAAAAAAGCTCTAAAATTCATTAGTATCCATAGTCATATTCACTATTATTTTTAAAAATTAAAAACTGCTGCGTCGCAGTGTTTTGGCTTTCAAATCCTATGGTAATGTTTTCTACCTTCCATTCATGTTTTTCTCCATAAATCCCTATCCTCTATGTCTTCATCTGTTAGTCCTCTTAATGCAATGCTTCTTCGTGTCCCATGCATGCGATATTCTAATCGGAACATGTGGTCATATGTGTGATGTACCAAATAAAATATTAGAGAAAAAGATCAATTTTAATACAAATTACCTACATACATCTCCCCCAACGAATAACAGTCGCCTGGCACTTTTTATTCCCCGCACTACAGGAATGCAGAAGTAGTTGCCGCATAAGAAGGCGTAAGGACATTAAAGGTTTCGGATTACTTACGTACTGGCTCTTTCGCTGCAATTCATAGATGTTAAACAATCGAAAAATGTATTATGCGTTCTCTCCATACCACCATATGACGCAGTATTTTATATCACAACACTGTGAATGCTAGAGTGATTGTAGTGTAACTTAACATTATTGTATGACAATGATTTGAGATGTTTGTTAATTATAAGCATTGTTAGGAAATAAGTTTACACGGCCTCACTGAAACTGACAATAGGAGCGGGTAGCATTGAGCGAGGGGGTGAGTTGTTTATTAATTATAAGAGACAAACAAATGACGTCAAAGTAACGCGCTTTTCTTTAGAAATGGAGGGAATATCTTCCCTAGAGCACATGTGTTCGTAATTTTGATTGGATATAAAGATAGACGCTAATGTTGGCGAGCTTTATTAACCAATAGCAGCTCTGTTATAATGTTTAGGCATATCGGGGTGAGGGAGTATAAATTCCGTGCCAGAGACGGGTAACGCGCAGTATAATAGAATCATCCACGGGTTACACGTCGCGCAATTCTACAGAATCCCTCGCGTCGTAAAGTTAGTTACAAAAATGTGAAATACGTGAATTAATAATGTGCGGCAAATAAATTATTATAGTTACATTCGAAAATATAAGTTTCAGTCGGGCGTGTATTAAGAGTAATTATGTGAAATTAATTAATTGTGACGGCAATAAAAGTGTAAAAACAAATTCTTTTATCAGTGTTATCTTTTAGTAACAACTCCTTTCCGTTTACAAACCCTGTTCAAGAGATTTGCTCGACTTGAGTAATAACAGCTAGCCGGAGGACAATGAACTCAAAATTAAAAATAGTAAAAACAATAATAGGCGCTCAGCAAATAAGATAACACGAAAGTTACCGCGACAAATACCAGGTTCTTTACTCACTCTTCTAAGAAATATTTTAACTTAATATTCTATCTACTTCGAGATACACCATAATCACATAGTTCGTTGTACGTTTAATGGTGCATTAGGCTAAAACGATAGCCAATTATTTAAAAGGCGCATTTTCTGAATTTGAAATCCCATAGTCTTTTCATGACTATAGGTGGAATGAAAAGCAACCCACCACTTGAAGAAATCTCATTCGCTTCTTCACAAAACATTCTTCACAAAACATTCTAAACAAAATCACCAGTGTATGTTTTCTGAGAATTGCACCATTTGACTGCAATAAAGGAAAGGTCATTCATTGTTGCTAGGAAAATTTCGCTGATATTTTAGTAAATAAAACTTTGCATAGTCAAAATGTGGTGCGATGCAATGTTTTGACTTTGAAATCCCAGGTCATGCCCTCTGCATTCGATTCGTAATTTTAATTCTCGATAAATCTTTACTATCTTCATCGGTTAGTCCTCTAGGCACCATGGTTCTTCATGTCCCATTCACTCAGATATGTATGATCTATCAAATACAACATTTAGAAAAAAAGATAAGTTTTATTGCAAAATTACCTACGTACATACATCTCCACTTAAAGCAATCGCCAGGCTCTTTTTCTTCCCTGCAATACACAGGTGCAGAAGTAGTTGCCGCATACGCAGGGGTATGATACCAAACGTTTACGAATAGCTATCCCTTGGTTCTTCTTATCCCCTGCAATACAGAGATGCAGAAGTAGTTGCCGCATTTGCAGGGGTAACGAAACCAAATGTTTTGTATTACGCTTTGACCCTTTTTATCGCTGCAATTCATAGATATTAAAAGATAAGACAAATGTCTTCTGTTTATATTACGTCTTATCACTCTTCTAAGTAATACTGTAACATTATGTTCTATGTACTTCTTGTTAGTCGAGACACATTATCATTACACATTTCGTTGGAGGTTTAACCATACATCAGGCTAAAGCGATAGCCATACTTCTAAAATCCGCGTCGCAAGGTTGTCTTTGAAATACCATAGTCCGCATGGCCATAGAAAGTTACCAATTGAGAAAAAAAATCAGATGCGCTGCGTTCAGTGAGCTTCTATTCTCTGCCTCCAGCAAAAACAAAATTTCGTTAGTGTAGCTTTTCTAAGAATTCAACCAGTACGTTTGTAACAAAGCTTTGTGATGAATTTCTTTAGGCAAAGGTCATATATCGTGTATAGCATAATTTTGAATACGCTGCTACATTTTTCAATAAAAACCTTTTAAGTTTTGGTTCGAAAAATCCCTTAAATTCATAATCATAAATACTGTAATTTTCATAATATAAAAAACCTGATGTGTTACACTCGCATGACTTTCTCTACTCTTGTACAAACTATTTTTACAAACGCTTATTCTCCATCTACTTCATGTTAATCGAGATAAACATTTGCAGCCTCTATCTTATTGCTAATTTTCTTGTAGATGTAAGGGGAATATATATTTACAAGGGCAATATAGAAATACAGTAGCCTTTAAGCACATGCATGTCTCTTAATAGGTGGTTGCTAGGTGCAGCACCATTCTCTTTGCCACAGATTAATACTCTTTGCATATCCAAGACAAAAGAAATGAATAACGAATTCCCATTTGAGAAAATAAGTATTGAAAAATGTAAGGGAATAACAAGTAATATCTCGAAAATGGTTCACTCAACAAAAAAAATGTATATGACATAAATTGTGTATTTTAGCGCAATCTACATTTTTTGTGTAGTAAAATTTTGTCTATCTCTTATGGTTTACCAGTTATGCAAAAGTCGTTCACAATGAAGAATACTTTTGGAGACATTCCCAGAAAATTCGAGATATACATTTTATTTGTATATATCATGAAAATATCTTAAATATATGATACTTTAATCAAAATCATTAGAGCCATTTTTGAGAAAATTAAAATTTTCGAAAAATCTTCCATGTAAAGGGTAATCTGGGGTGGTGGGATTTTCTTGAAAACCTTCGTGTGCATCTCTGGAAGATACTGAACCTAAATACCAAGTTTGGTGTTTATCCGACTGTTCGTTTCTGAGTTATGCTGTTCACAGGCAGACACACATGTTTCCAAAAATGCTGTTTTTGGATTCAGGGGGTCTCAAAACATATATTTCCGGTGAAATCTCGGTATCGAATTTTTGGGTGGAATACAATACTTACCCTACTAGTAGAGAAAGTAAAAAACGGCTACAGAGAATTGTTAATTGTAGACTTTGAGAGGGTTTTACTACGTTTCTCCGCTCTAAATTAAATTTTCTCAATGAAAAGGTACCCTATTTGAGGAAAGATGTCATTTGTTGTATTTTTTCCTTAAATTTAACACCTGATCACAATTGCATTACTTTACGATAAAATACGTTTTCATTTACTCTCAGGAACCAATAGGATATTTTTAATTTCATATAACTGGAAAATCTCACAGACTGATTTTGTTCCTTTCTCCACATATACAAACAGTCATTTGGCACGAGTCGAACTACTCTCTGCAGTAAGACAACCTTAATTTCAGGGTCGGAAGTATACTATCGATGGAATGCGGCTACACCCGCTCGGCCTTGTTGCTTGTACTATAGAGTTATCCAAAGCAGCGCACAGAAGTTGACTGTTGTGAAGCGCGCGCTCACTCCAAGTACTTTGAAAAACATTAATTCCTCAAGATACCGGCCACTTTTAATTTGATCGAGTGTACAACGTAGCCTAAATGGTTATACCATGTTAATTGTACCCGTACTTCAGATCTCTTCCTGCTCCGCTTGCCTTTAAATACTGGTTTATTCAAAGTTAATTTTAAGTCCCCGCTTATTATGTGTCCAGTAATTTTCTGATCATAACTTCTGCATCATGAAGAATGGGATTACACGGCAACCAATGATGAAAAAAGGACGCGCCTTTAAAAGTAAGTAAAGTTAAAATTACAATTCTATGAAAACATTGCAAGGACGCCATAAGAGCATGATCAGCGTCACAGCCATATATTCCGGTGAGAAGAGGTGCACCTCTGGAGCTAGTTTAAACTGGAACAAAGCCGACATTTCATGCCGCAGTGCACAATTACCTTTACGTGACGGTCAGAGCCCAGCAATCGCGTGCCTCAAGCAACTTGTTTTAAACCGTCTGCATCTTAGATATGTACCTGTTCGCTTGCTCGCTAGCTCACAAGGCAACAGTTCCGAAGAAAGAAAAAAAAAACGGGGGAGCTACTGTACTCCATATTCAGCAAATGCAGTGGAAGGGGAAAATTTATGAGCAGTTACACATAAACCAAAGTTTAAAAAAATGTAGGCTGTGTTCTTACCGGAAACGAAAAATACATAGTGCCTTACCAATCTTGAGATCTTTTATTTTTTTATTTCGTTCTTAACAAACTCCAACATAAATGTTTAGTAAAATATTTACTCAAATATTAATACATTATAATTTAAAATTACATTAAAAGCCCGCACTTTAAATAAAAATCTACGTGTTACATTCACAGGACTTTCTGTATCCTCTATAGCTTATTAGTGGGTATAAAAGTATTCTCACGAAAGCTTATTTTCCTATCTACTTCATTTAATCGAGCTAAAACCTTTCCGGAAATAGCTGTATTATACATTTCGTTGTATACACATAGGAAATAGCCATTGTCAAGTGCTTTAGAATTGGGCGCTATACGCGAGCCTTAGAATCCCATACTCTTTCCATAATATTGCGAAAAAAAATTGAAAATCGACAGGACTTTAAAAAATGGCTTGAACAATTTCAACCATTAATAACGGATATCTGGGAAATGGCTGATGCCGTAAAATTCCTTCAGAATGAAAAAGACTTCACAGCATATTCCCAGAAAATTCAAGATATAGATTTAATTTTTCATGTAAACATCTTTAATATATGACATTTTAATCAAATTCGTTAGAACCATTTTTAGAAACTCAAAATTTTCGAAAAATGTTCATTGTAAAGCGTAGTTTGGGGTTTGGGGATTTTATTGAAAATCTTGGTGTCGCATCTTTGGTAAATACCAAGATTTTTCGATTTTGAGTTATGCTGTTCACAAACACGTACACGGACCTTTTTCTAAAAATGCTTTATTTGGATTCAGGGGCTTCAAAACATGTATTTGCGGTGAAATCTCGGTATCAAATTTTTGGGTGGAATGCAATACTTTATCTACTTACTATGTACGTGGTAGGGAAAGTAAAAATAATTTCACTGACCAGTGATTTTTTGCACCGCCATAATTATTGCTTTTACTCCTCCACAGTGCTAGGCAATCATTATTTTAAACTATTATCTATTCAACTGTTCATTAGATAATCACGATTACAAATGTCACACGACTGTGCTTGAATAAAACCATTCATGATATATCTAGCAAATGTACGTTAGTAATATTTAATCTTAACTTTAATTGTTAATTAAGTAACACCAGTTCTTACGCTTCTTCTTTCTCTGTTTACCTTCCCCGTTGTTAGGGCTTACAACCCCCACGGACAAGTGGGAGGTCTCTAACTTATCAGTGATTACTTACATTTATTCAAAATGTTTTGACAGTGGCATCTATAAACCTAAACCTTGAGAAAATAAATGAGAGGTTTATTACAAAATAAATTATTGACCATGAACTCAAAACAAGCAAACAACCTCACAGCTATATCACAGGTATCCTATTTTACTTAGCAGTGTAAGGCTGACCTGTCAGCGGTTAGATATGTTTTGCAAAAAAGAAGAAAGAAGAAGAAAAGAAAAAGAGAGCTATTTTATCTAAGCCCTTAATTTATTCTGTTTACACACCCACTGCCGTTTGTAAAAATTGCAACACCAAGAAGGAAACGCATTAATTCAATGAATTTAATACCACAGGTTAGGTATATGACAGATAACAAATGATAAACTTTACAAATTCATACATGACCATGGGGCCCTGATATTCAGTATTTGGTGTGGCCTCCATGCACTGCAATTGGAGCTGCTATACGATGGCATTGAATCAAAAATATTCCGAATAAGTTCCTGAGGGATTTCCCTCCAGGCAGTTTGTATTCGGGCCCACAAATCCGTGACACTGGTTACTGGAGGACCCTGACGCACCAGGTGCCGACCAACCATATCCCAAACATGTTCGATGGGCGACATATCAGGCGAACGTGCAGGGCAGGGAAGCAATGGTACCCGTCCTCTTCGAAGACGGCTTGTACATTCCTCGCAATATGTGGCGGCATTGTGCTGTTGAAATGTGGCCTGTGGAGATGCGTGAAGCAGGGGGAGTACCTCAGGCTCTACAACCACCGTTAGGCACCGGTGTGCCCTCAATTCGTAGGAGGCGAGGTCGGTTGTTGTAAGCAATGGCGCCCCAAACCATCACTCCTGGTGTTTGTCCGCTATGCCGTTCAACAATGGAGCCCTCCAGGTTGCGCTCACCACGGTACCGCCGGGCTTGTATGCGGCCATCACTGTAGGACACGTTGAAGTGGGACTCGTCCGAAAAGACTACAGTTTGCCACTCAGCCCCCCAGTGACGGTGTTCGGGTACCCATTGCAGTCGGAGCAGCTTGTTGTTTCTGGACAATGGAAGCTGACGTAATGGCATGCATGCAACCAGTCCAACCTGCAGCAGACGGCGACGAACCGTTAATGCAGACAAGGTCGCACCTGTTGCAGTGCTCCAGCGTCAGCCAACACTGAATGAAGCTCTATGGTCAGTTATGACCATGCGGACAAGATGCCGGTCATCCCGTGATGTGGTCATGTTCCGTGGTCCAGTACCCGCTCTTCGCTGCGTACGACCTTCCACACACGCATCACTGTCGTAGCAGCATGCCCTGTACGAGCCGAAATGTCACGGTAAGACAAACCCGCTTCCCGGAGACCGATCATTCTGCCCCGTTCGAACTCACTCACATGCCGATATGGCTCCCTTTGCCGTCGACGAGGCATACTGGCACTCACTTTATTGTTTCCACCTTATTTGACAGTTCTGAACTGAATACACTGGGCACAACACTGAGCTTGTCGGACCGACACGAGAGGGCTCTGCTCGGCCTACGTTTACCCCATCTCTCTGGAAACCTAATCACTTATTGCTTGCAACACTTTTACCAAGTTTGGAGTTATTCGAGAAATTCTTTCTTGGTGTTGCAATTTTCACAAACGGCAGTGTATATTCTTGAATAACGCATGTAAAAGAACATTTTGAGACTACGAGTAAAAACAGCAGTCATCGGCGCTGAGAAGACAACACAGTATTTTTAATACGTTCTATTGTGTTCTTTACCGTAAAGTTAACTGCAGTATATTTGATGCAATGGTGGTTTATTACCATCGCCGCAGCTTGCCTTCACTACGTTAAGAATTTCCATGGTAATATCAAGAAGAAAGGATTCCATCATTCTAGCAGCATTGTATACGTCTTGTCGTAGTTTTGGCTGTCTACAAGATTAGTTAAATCTTCCTGCCATGCAACGAGAGAATCGACAACGCTTCGAGAACATCGTCAGTGAGGTCAACTAGCTTGCTTTACGTGGTACATGACCTAGACATCCGACACTGCATACTATGCGGTAAAAGCGTTCCATTTGACTTCATTTATTCTAGCATTTCAGCTGGTAGGCTACTTCTGTTTAACCGGTACATAAAATGGTTGGTAGGCTTTAAAGTGAATTATTTTAGTAGTTAATTATGTAAAACATGCTAAGAAATTACTTGTTACATCTCAAAAGATACTGTTCACATAGTTATAAAAGGTGTGTGGAGTGGAAAAGGAATTTAATGTTATTATAAGACACGGTGATAAGCAAGTGAAGCTAGTGAAATTACAAGCTCAAAGTCAAATAAATGTTAAACTATAGCATGCAAGTAAATTTAATTAGCAGTTATGATTTTATGCTGGAAAGTGGTGATGAAATTTTAGAAAAGTTTAAATGTCAAGAGAGCTATCTATATATATAGTAAATGGTCAAACTTAAATGTGCTATCGAGTTTCTCTTCACAAGCCAGATCCCACGTCCTCTGGTAGTAGTAGAAAGAAACACAAATGTTCTTATGTCTCTCTTGTCATAAAGTAAAGACCAACTAAAGAAAATAAATGTTGCACATTTTGATGATTATGAGAATTTTCAAGCTCTTCCCCTCACAAGACTGCATCTATTGATTAAGGATACAGGATTGATAGGGTAGAGCTAATAGTTTCGTAAGGTAGCACAATAAGCCAAGGGCTGCAGTACTTACCGGAGCTTAAATCCCAAAAAGGCCGGGCCCAGACCCGATGGCTTGGCCCGAACCCGTACAAACTCCTACTATGTGGCCACCTAACCGATCCGTTCTGCAATTCCGAAAGCAGCGTACATGAACAAGGAAGTGCCCATAGTTCCATTATGCATGACTTAGCACATTTGTTATGTTTATAGATGACACAAACGACAAGCTGCCATCTGTCGTATACACATCATTTTGTGGTTATATAGATATATATCACTATCGTGAAAACCAAACAGATGTTACATACGCTCTCAGCGGACATTCTTTATATCTGTATGTTGCCAGCCATCAATTTCGAAATTTTGTCCCTCGTTTATTAATACCCAGTTTACATCAATGTGTTCAGTGTGAGCCCCCTTGGTTCCCGCCAGACATACTGTAGCGCCATTAATTGCTCGGATCGATTCTATGATACGTGCTTACAGAACAAATATGGACTGTGCTAATGGTGGCGGATGGATTATCCTTTCGATACCCAAGTCTTCACAGACAACCACTTTGCTAATATCGCCCCTTGCAACGAACAAAACAAACCAAACAAATCATTTCCACAAAAGCACATTCCCTAGAGTGCTGCACGGACATTCATGTAAGCGATCACGACTGGCCAGCGAAGAAGATTCGAGGCGATGTAACCGGTTTCGCTGGCTTTTACACCGTCATGCACTTGGTATCATCTAACGTCTTGTGCGGTCTTGTCTCTGGGCTAACAGTGCTGGTACGCAGACGCATACATTTCTCTCTCTCTCTTTCGCTCACACACACACAACATAAGGGTATCTTTTTCTGAAATGCCGTTTACTTTCTCTACCACGTTCATAGTTCATAGTAGGTAGAGTAGGTATTGCATTGTACCCAAAAATTCGATACCGAGATTTCCCGAAAATACATGTTCTGAGCCTCTTGAACCCAAAATAAGGCATTTTTAGAAAAAGGTCCACGCGTGTGTGTGTGTGTGTGTGTGCACAGTATAAATCAAAAACAAAAATTCGGATAAATACCAAACTTGGTATTTAGGTTAAGTACCTTCCAAACATGCGACATGAAGATTTTCAAGAAAATTCCCCACCCCAAACTATCCTTCAAATGGAAGATTTCTTGAAATGTTTGATTTTCTAAAAAAAAATGGCTCTAATGATTTTAATTAAAATACCATACATTGAAGATATTTACATGACAAATAAAGTGTTTATCCTGAATTTTCTGAGAATAGCCTGTGGAGTCCACTTCATTCGGAGTGAATTTTGTATAATCTCTCATAGCTGGTAAACGTTAAGCGATAGACAGAAACGTACTACATAAAAAATGTAGATCTCTAAAACACACAATTTATTTCAAATGACTTTTTTGTGACATTCAGCCATTTCCGAGATATCTGTTATTAATGGTTCAAATTGCGAACAGCATTCTTTTAAGTCCTTTGATTTTCAGCAGTTTCTCGCGTGTCATGGAGGGAGTATGGAATTTTAAGGCCAGCGTATAGCGTCCAGTTCTGAAAAATTTGCCTGTCGCTACTCCCTTTGTATCTATAGCGAAAATTATACTGCAGCTATTTCTGGGAACGTTTATCTCGATTAAAATGAAGTAGATAGGAAAATAAACTTTCGTAAGAATAGTTTTAAAGAACCTTTCCATCTTTGGAAGGTACTGAACTTAAATATCATGTTTGGTGTTTATAGGACTTTTTGTTTTTGAGTTATGCTGTTCACAAATACATACGCAAACACACAAGGACCTTTTTCTAAACTTTTTTTATTTAGGGGGCATCAAAACATGTATTTCTGGTGAAATCTCGGTATCGAATTTTTGGGTGGAACATAATACTTTCTCTGCTACTATGTATGTGGTAGAGAAAGTAAAAAGGTTATTAATCTACACTGCTTAGTAGAGAGGAAAAAGTATATGATTATACTAAGGAATAAAAGAGATGTTAAAATATTAAATGCTATAACTGATGCTTTTATCATTAACAAATGGTGGGAATTAGTAGGAAAATATAGTTTCCTAATAAATTATTTTGTTTTTGTGTCGTATCGACTCGTATATTCGATATTTCTATAACAGGATTATAGAAATAGCGCTTGGCCAAATAATACACAACTGATTGCTTACCTATGCACAAAGTCGTTGTAGCATAAAATGAAAATGCTTCAAACATGATACTATTAAAATATGCATTGTTTGGTATATAAACTATAAAAGTATTATATTTGATTAAATTCTTTTGTTTACGTGTCATATCAAATAGTGTATTAGATGTTTGGATCTAGTAATAAATTTATACAAATAGCGCTTGCCCAAATACTAAAAAATTGATTGTTTATGCATAGAATTGTCATAGCATAAACATGAAAATGCATCAAACATAATTTTAAAAGATGTACTATATGCTATAAACGTTTTTGTAACGATTAAAAGTGTAAAAGAAAGGTTCTGATTTTCTATTAAAATTATTAATGTAAATGGATTAAATTGTGAAAATTGATGTTTCACCGCTTGATTTTAAGTTTTAGGTATCAGGGAAGTAAGATAAGAGAGACTTATCGTCGTCCTCCGTGGTCTAGGTGTACCATGCTAGCCTCTGGTTCCCAAAGTCGCGGGTTCAAACCCGACGGACGATGGATTTTTTCGGACGTTTAGCATGGCTTTCTTCGGAAGGGAAGTAAAGCCGGTCCCGTGATGTATATTTACGGCAGGTAAAACAACTTCAAGCCTGATAAAGAGGCCTCAAGTAAAATTTCCGGTCTTTCTCGCCCAATACAGAATGGGACGCTAAGAACCACAGCAGTTAAGGAGCGTCCATAAATAAAGCTCAATTGAACTTAAGAGACTTAACACAAATAAGTTATTTATATAATTTTTTTTACATTCTCGTAATATGTTATTTACATACGTGTAGAGATGAGGCAGCTCCTTGTAATTTCATAGTTCGCTTACCTGGAAAGAGAGAAAAAATATTAGTTTTTTGGCTCTAAGAGATTTTTACTAAGAATAAAAAGACACCATCATTAGCTTCTGACTTACTAAGACTTTACAATTAGGAAACAAAATTGAAGCAATCTCTGTTTATGCTGGAACAGAAAGGCTGCAATTTTTATAAACTGAAGGTTAAAAGTTAAAAGTGTGAAAACGGTCCATGCATTGGGAAATCCTCTTAGCTTCATTTAAAAGCTGGGAATGATACAGAGGTACCATTCGTTCTATTTATAGCCGGGCCACAGATCGCGTATATGCGTAGCTCGCTACCACTGTGACCTTGGTATGTTCCACTAGCGGTGAATCACCCGCTCAAGGCTAGGTATATCAGCTGTGTTATACTGCGTTCTGTTCGAGCTGTAAAGACTAGTTTGCTCATAGTGCATCTCAAAAGTGAAAATGTATTCAAGACATCTGTGTTGTATGTGAATTACATTATATTATTCTTATTATTCCACTGAAATGCCTACCGAAAACTTCAAGCTTGAATCAAGAACTGTATACGACACATACGTAAAAACCCAAACATGTAGATAAGTGTGTAGACATTTTCAGAAGAAATTTCCTGGTATTCCAGTTCCAGATAGAGAATCTGTTAGATGTATGGTTAATACATTTAGGACAATGGGATCGCTAAACCTAAGAAGCGAAAAAGAAAATATGTTCTATGAGAGCAAAAAGTTGATGAAATTGGTGTATCATTCGAACGCTCCCCAAAGAAGTATTACACAGAGAGAGGGTGTTTCAAAAACCTGCGTTCATAAAGCTGCTAACATTATAAAATTGAAACCCTACAGAGTGACTACAGTTTATGAATTACAAGCTCGTGACGACGAGAAATGTCATGAATGTCTCAATGCAGCTGGACACCACTTTCAACACAACTTACAAGAAGATTAGTAGTTATTATAGTGCATGTTATTATCACTCATGAGTAAGTAAGGCGGGAGTTTTAGAACGGAGAACCCCACAGCTTAATAGACAATGCGCGGAACACGCATACGCGCGTTCCGCGGCCCGGCAATATAACGAACGCTGTATGTATGTGCTTAAAAGGACCTCTAAGGTTAGGTCAACAGTCAATATTCACAATATATTTTATTTTACTTCGGAAGCAAAATGCTGTTGTAATTTAAGGTAGTGTAGAGGCGGATGACATGTTTAAACACAATAAATATTAATAAACTATCTGCAAGCTAAATTAATAATTCAGAATGAATAAACGGCATTGAAATCAACTTGTTTCATAATCATGAAAATATTTGAAATAAACTCATTTCAACATAAAGAAAATAACTTCTCGTGTTCACCACTCTTAAGATCTCATTATCTGGTGAAACTTTAGAATAAACAGAAAACAGTAGGTATTAGTAAAGTGACTTTGTCCAGTTTTTCAACTGTCACTTCTCTCAGATCTTGCTGTCACTGTTTGGACTACCTCAACTTATACTGGGACTTCGTTTAGTTCACTTCACTAACGTGAAGTAGTTCAATTTCCCCATCACTTCACTTTCTTCGTGACGTAGCCTCCTCTTCCGGACGGTTCGCTCACTGGGGAGTCGAACACAAGACTTCTATAACCTCTCGCTCCGCAGTATCACTCGCTGTACGTCACAGCAGTCAACTCACTCGGAAAACCGCACTTTATGTAGCAGCAGAAAAACGCTCACCAACTCGCTTAATGACCGACTCAACTGACTGATTCCTCTCGCGAGAACACTCGCTTATACAGTCAATGGAATCTTCCACAGAGCATTCTAGAACTATCTGCACACAATTCTGTAGGCGGGTGTGGGGAAGAAACTTCCAGAAGATTCCGGTTATCTGCCGACAGCGGTTTTAGTGTTTACGCCGGGCAAGAGCGCGACTTATTTTTGTTTACCTCCGGCTGCATGGCGCCGACCTCCCGATAACCTTGGGCCATATCCGTTGCGTCACAGTATTATCGAAGGAACAAGTAGGGATCCACCAATGATAATCCTATTTCACCAGTTTGTTTTACTGTCTGGACATTTTTCAGGTAAACTTGGGCATCATGAAGTTACCTAAGTTTATTCGCCACTATGTAACTACTTCACCGTGCCTGCCAACTTCCTGATATTGAAACCGGTTAAGCTTTCCTCTCGTCCAGCAAAACGTAATAATTCTGCGATGACAGGAAATGTGTAAAATGTTTAGTGTGGTAAATGTACAACAATTACACATAAAATCAATTACGTTTTATAAGAATCCTTGAAGATCTGGTTATACCGCTTCTTTCTGTTACACATGCTGAAATTCTTCCTGGTACCACAATAAACGCGTATTAAAGCAAAGAACATCGCTTTCTAGATATACAGATAGTTCTAACCCATGTTTTACGCCTCATAACATACACTTTTAACAAAAAACTGTCATAAAAATGGGAAACTTATATGCGTAAGCCATGGAATGCGAATAAGATAAACAATTTACATGAGGGAGTTGACTTTATAATTTACGTCGTCCATACTGAATGTTCGCGCCCACTTACTACTGGTTTCTAGTCACCTAGTGGTGCAATCAAATTTTAAATCCGCATGTTATACATTTTGTTGCAGCCCAGTGAATGGGGAGGCATGATCGTAATGACGGATAGATGTACAGATAAGCTCTGGCCTATCATAGCACTGTATACCAATTAGCGTGGTACATGCAGTCTGTAATCTTAAGTTACAACATAATGCAATGGAGTTTACTGCTTTGTCTCGTACGTGGTGAAAATCTGTAACACTAAATCTGCCCACAAAGTCCTACTTTGCTGTAAAGTCGGAACAAGGCCTCCGGTCCTGTACATTTTACGGGTATAACGTAAAAGTTGGCAAGTATGGTTTACTTTCAAAATACCTTATTTGCAGGAAAAGGTTCAATACTGCTGCCAAGCTTGCAGAAACAAAACTTCCGATCACTATGCAGCGAGTGTTCACGACACATTAAGCAAAGAATCCACCTGATATGAAGCTAAGTTGTGGGTAACAAACTTTTAGTAATTAGATCAGTTCATTAAGGTTACAAACGGTGGCAGACCATTTTCTGAGGACACTGTGGAGGGGGTTCAAAACTTCGTTCACTGGGTCACCACAGAAATCAATTAGACACGCTTCGCAAATTTCAAGTACCAAGGAGTACAGTTCACAAAGTGCTATGCAAACGTCTGTATTGTAGGCGCAGTAGGTAAGTCCAGATTGTTTGAGCATTACAGCCAGATGATAGTCAAAGACATAAATAATTTACTAACGGCATTTTACAGCGGTGTGGCATGAGATTTACTGCGGACTCTCTCTCACGTACCTAGGAGGCACAAAACGTACTGTATTCAATATCGAGATTTCAAGGGAAATATCGACATGTTCTGAGGCCCACTGAATCCAATTTTTGCTTTCTCTGCCACGTACAAGATACGTAGAGAAGGCATTCTTTACCGAGATTTCACCGGAAATACATGTTTTGAGACCCCTGAATCCAAGAAAAGAATTTTTAGAAAAACGTCCATGTGTAAGTGAACAGCGTAACTCAAAAACAAAAATTCAAATGAATACCAAACTTAGTATTTAAGTCCAGTGCTTACAAACATGCGACACAAGATTTTCACGAAAATCCTCCCAAAACTACCCTTTACATGGAATATTTTTCTAAATTTTTGATTTGCTAAAAATGGCTGTAACAATTTTGATAGTACCATATATTAAACATATTTGCATGACAAATAAAATGTGTATTTTTAACTTTCTGGGAACAGTTTGTGAAGTCCTCTTGATTCAGAGGAAATATTGTATAATCTTGTATAACTGGTAAACGTTGAGTGATAGACGAAAGTACTACACCAAAAATATAGATCTATTAAAACACAGAATTTACTTCAAATAACCTTTTTCTGTGACATCAGCCATTTCTGAGAGATCCATTATTAATGCTTCGATTTGTTCAATACTTTCGTCATTCCTTTTTTAGTCCCTTCGATTTTCAGTTGTTTCTCACGATTGCATGGAAAGAGAATGAAATTTTAAACCCATCATATAGCGGCCAGTTCTAAAACATTTGAGTATCATTACTCCCTTTGTACGCTAACGAAATGTGCAATATAGCAATTTCTGCAAAGGTTGATCTCAATTAAAATGAAGAGATAGAAAAATAAACTTTCTTCAGAATAATTTGTACACCCACTAAAAAACGATACGGTAGATAAAGTTATGTGAATGTAACACAGATGGTTTTTACACAGCCGTGGTAGCGGCACTACGATGCAGGCAGTATTTGTATTGATTTCCACTAATACGATAATGTTTCCTTTAGTTAATTCTAAGGTATGTGTAAATCGATTTATTTATGATTCTTAAAAATGTCATACACGAAATGTATATAGATCTGCCTAATGCTACAAGGGTTGTCCCAGAAGTATCCGACCTAACAAAGAAAACATAAAAATTTTGGGAAAAAACACATTTATTTCTCTACATAGTCTCCTTTCGGTTCGATAGACTTTTCCCAGCGATGTTCAATAGCTTTCCTCACAATTTGTCTTGGTCACCTCATTTAGTCGACCACTGCGACGTTCGTCTTGGCAGCTCGTACGGCCTCATTTAAACTCTGCCACCCAATATTTTACTGTTGTAAACGAAGGAGCAGACTCCCCTAGAGTAGAATCTAGCTCAGCTTTAATATTAATTGTACCTTTCAAATAAAAGTATTCATCACATAACGATGGCCAGTTTTATCCATGTTTACAAATTTACTGAGAGCGTTCACTATTGATGGCTGCCAAACAATTACTAAACAATGTAGCATTATCAAACTTCAAACTTAAGGTTTATAAGGTTGGTCATTTGTTTCAAACAACAGCCACTATCTATACGTCAGGTCGGATACTTCTTGGACTGCCCTCGTAGTTCAAATTTAATTCATGGTTTTATCCTTATATAACGTCGATCCGCAATATGAACATGAGTGGGCAGAAATTTTAGACGGTACAATATAGAAGGAAGACATTTTCTTCGCCATTATTCCTAAAGAAATATATCCCCAATCAAATGTAACATTATCACATCGTTTCGACGCGTAGCCATGTTACGGGGAATTGCTTACCCTGCACTACGCTGTTTCTGAACGGTTCTACCCTCCTCCACTTTACCTCTCTCCGTGTGCCGGCTAATTAGTTGACGCAAAGTCAATATTGAACAGAAGTTGATACTTTTGAGGCGTGTTAATAGTGTATTAGTGCTGTTATAATGCCAAAAAGATAGTATATTTTAGCGCACAGAATCTTCATGTACGATTCCTATACGACAACAAACTCTTGTAGACAAGTGAGACGGCGATTTATAGACAGATTCCCTACTGTTCGTGCGCCTCACACAGAAGAGGTTTATAATCTTGTGAATAGATTTAGGGAAGCGGCCTATTCTTGACAACAAACCGAAAATAAATCGCCGTGTTCTTACAGAGGAAAACCTCGATGTAATCGGAGAAAAATAAGCACGAAGTCCAAAGAAATCTCTGCGAAAGCTTGCACAGGAATCGGAACTCTGCAAACCTCGGCATGGAATGCAATTATACCTTTTAAATTAAACCTTGCAATATAACTGTAGTTCAGGAATTGCAAATACGCGATAATACGAGTAAAGTTAATTTCTGCTATTGCATGTTGGATAATATTAACGATCGCTCTATTAAACAGCGCTTATGCATTTTTTTAATGGACGAAGCATGTGGTTTGTTTATATGGCTTAGAAGAATCATTAAGTGTTAACGTAAATTTTCTTAAAAGATGTCATTGATGTGTGGCGATACAAGGATATCATTTCCAACATCTATAAGGAAGGTACGTGCTTATTGTAGTTATAATCTGAACGATAAATTTATGCCCTTGAATTTAAGGGGCTATGAATATCTAACTTCTCCGGCAAACATCGTGCTTCCCGGCGCCAAAAAAAAAAAAGTCCCGTTAAGCCGGCCGCGCGTCTAAACGAAAGCTCTGTATAGTATACCTTCGCATTCAAAATGGTCGATTCTACACCCAAAACTTGCCTGAGCTCACTGTCATTCTTGAAAGTGTAAAAACTATTTATGAACGACTGAAGTAATTCACAATCGACAACTAGAGTTACTTAGCACTTGACATTTTTCTTTGCAAATACTAGCTATCCCGTAATAAAACCTTAGTTATGGTGTGCATTAATATATTAATTTCGGTCCATGTCGTCCTCCGTGGTCTAGGGGTCCCGTGCTAGTTCCCGAGGTCGCGAATTCAAACCCGGCGGAGAACGATGAATTTTTTTCGGCAAGGGAAGTAAAGCCGGTGGTCCGGTGTCGTAGATTTACTGCACGTAAAAGAACCTCAAGCCGGATAAAGAGACCTCTGAGCAAAGTTGCTGGCCCTTCACGCCCAATATAAAATGGGACACTAAGAACCATAGCAGTTAAAGAGCCTCCATAAATAAAACACAATTTCATTTTTTTTTCGGCACATGCATTCAAGGTGGAATATATTTTACGACGCTACAGCAGTTGCTCTCATGCATGTAGGCATAGCATAATTTGATGGTGAAATCTTAACTTGAAAAAAAATCCGATGTATTGCATTCACACGACTTTCTTTGCCCTCTATCGCTTATTCGTGGATATACAAATTATTCTTACGAAGGTTCATTTTCTTGTCTACTACATTTTAATCGAGTAAAACCTTTCTGAAACAGCTGCATTAAACATTTCGTTTTAGATACAAAGGAATAGCGATAGTCAAATATTTAAAATAGGGCGCTATAGGCTGGCCTTAAAATTTCATACTGTTCCCATGATATGGAGAGGAACAACTGAAAACCGACAGCACTTTAAAAGAATGACTAAGTACCGAACAATGCGAACCATTAATAAAGGATATCTTGGAAATGGCTGATGCCACAAAAATTTACTTGAAACAAATTATGTTTCAAAGAGATCTACATTTTTTGTGCAGCCCGTTTTCGTCTATCGCTCAATGTTTACTCAGTTATACAAGATTATATGAAATTCCTTCCGAATGCAGACTTCACACGCTATTCCCAAAACATTCTAGATATGTTTTATTTTTATGTAAATATCGTTAATACATGGTATTTTAATAAAAGTCGTTAGAGCCTTTTTTCAGAAAGTAAAAAATTTCGAAACATCTTCCATGTAAAGGGTAATCTGAGGTGCGGGGATTTTCTTGAAAACCTTGTGTTGCATCTTTGGAGGATAACGAACTTAAATACCAAGTTTGGTTGGAAAGGTAGAATCAGACGACTGAAAAATTCCATGCCATAGCCGAGATTTGAATCACGGATCTCCCGGTTTCCATTCGGTTGCTCTAACCACTAAGCTACCATGGCAACATGCAGGTAGGGCATTAATTCTCCAGCTGACTCGCATTTATCCCGGTAAACCACAAGATCTCAAATTGTTTTGAGATGACATATCCGAATGGCGACTTAAAATGCCATAAGTACTTTAAGTTCCGGGCTTCATAGTTTGGTTCTATCTTTCCAATCTTATTCCGCACACCTGGCTAGTGTAGAAGAATTAATTCACCAAGTTTGGTATTTATCCAAATTTTGGTTCTTGAGTTTACAGTTTTTCTGCTGTTTACAGACACATACACGGACCTTTTTCTAAAAATGCTTCTTTTTGGATACATTTTCTACCTACTATGTACGTGGCAAAGAAAGTAATTAGAGCCATGGCTAGAACTTGAACCTGAAGTATATATTGAAGTCGAATATTATTTGTAGGTAGTTGGAAGATGCTTCATGTTTATCTGCACCACGTATGGGAGCCAATTTGTCGCGGTCACTTCGTGTTATCTTTTGCTGGGCGCCTGTTATTGTATTACTACTTTGAATGTTGGGTTCATTGTCATCCGGCTAGCTATTATTACTATTCAATCGAGCACATCTCTTGAACAGGATGTGTAAACGGAAAGGATTTGTTACTCAAAGATAACACTGATAAAAGAATTTGTTTTTACACTTTTATTACCGTCACAATTAATTAAGTTCACATATTGACTCTTGATACACGCCAGACTGAAACTGTTATATTTTCTAATATCACTATAATCACTTATTTACTGCACATTATTAATTCGCGTGTTTCACATTTATAACAAACTTTAAGACGCGAGAGATTCTGTAGAATTGCGACGTGTAATTCGCGAACGATTCTGATGAACTAAGCGACGTTTGACTTCTGAATGGTTCTGTTGGACTCGGCGACGTGTAACGCGTGGATGATTTTGTTGAAGTGGGCAATACTTGCCTCTGGCTTTAGCTTTTTATACTCCCACACCACGATATGCCTAAAGATTATAACCGAGCTGCTATTGGTTAATAAAACGCGCCAACATTAGCGTCTATATTTATATCCAATCAAAAATTACGAAAACATATGCTCTAGGGAAGAAATTCCCGCCATTTCTAAGAAAAGCGCGCCAATCTGACGTCATTTGCTTGTCTCTAATAATTGATAAACAACTCACCCCCTCGCTCATTGTTACCCGCTCTTATTGTCAGTTTCAGTGAGGCCGTGTAAACTTATTTCCTAACGATGCTTATAATTAACAAACATCTCAAATCAATGTTATACAATAATGCTTATTTACACTACTATCACTCTGGCATTTACATTATTGTGATACAAATTACTGCCACAATATTGTCTTTAGTTTATTGTTTAACTGCCCCACGTTGTTTCGCCAACTTGAAGTAGATATTTGCTTTAGTTTAACTGTGCCACGTATGGGTGCCAACTTGAGAAATATATTGTCTTTATGTTGGAGTTTTCTTTATTTAGCTCCACGTATGGACGTCAACTTGAAGTAGATTGCTTGTTACGTAATATGCTACTACGTATGTGAAGCCGATTTGAAGATGTATTTTTGTTGTTGTTACGCTTCAAGTTTAAAAAATATTAATTAACTTTGTTATTAAACTGCTTCTATAGATATTATTTATGCTTAAGTTTGCCTCGGTTGCTTCAGTATTGTTTTAGAGTCACGTATGTCTTAGACAGGGCGTGGTGCGACAAGAATGCAGGCTTACACAGATTTTAAGTTTAAATTCACTTCTTTTTATTAATCCTGACACAAATTAAATAGCACTACACTGATATCAAGAGCTGTGAGATTCTTTTATTTAAAACTTGCACTTTGTTATCACGTATACTTAATTTTCGTTTCACACGAATACGTAATATTTCTTTAGAGAACACATCTTCCATCCGGTCACTACCAAGGTCTACAGGCAACTGAACATTTCAACCGTCCAAACCCGTAAACTTCTGTATTTTAAGTCTCTGATTGGCTAATCCTAGTCCAATAGAATACCTGCATTTTACTAAAGCTTTTTCTGGCTGTTGATCGGCTAGTTTTAAACTGTCACAAAATTTACATTATCATTGCTCTAATCATGACTAGTAGCATTTATTGCCTCAAGGTTACCTCATTGTTACCTCATTGTTAACAACATTAAACTTATTATTCTCACAGCTCTTACCTATTAAACTACGTAATGCATTCACATAACTTTATTAAACATGTTTTACAATAATATAAGCATTTGCAATGACTGTTGCATACATTTTTTGCAAATTATTACATACACATTGCTTCAAGGTGGGTTGTTATTGAATTTATATATTATATAATTAAAATTATTCAAGTGTTAAAAATACTGCCTCAAACCATGGACCATAGGCGTTCCATACATACCACTGCGCTAAAATTGTGAGATGACGTAATCCGAATTATATCTTGCCATTTGATTCCTCTAAGCAAGGGCAACTTCAAGGGGAATTCATAATATTCCGAAATATTACACACTTCCGATATATAACTGAGATTTTCTCTTTTCTTAAACGCTCGATGTTTGATGTGAAAATAAGTTTTGTTCTTTCTCATCGATCCATATTATTTTATATTAGTGCTACACGACCTGAAAACATTACATGCCGAAAACGGGTCATGCCAGACACGCTCTCTAGGGGTGTACCAAGCGGGTTTAATGAACTCTGTATAAACAAAAACTAAACTTTGCCCTCAGGCACAAGGGCCTTCCTCCCAACAGTTCAAAATGTTAAGACTCAACACCTTCCTTCACATTTAAAACAGACTTAGGACTGTCAACAGTTATTGCTGGTATGGTTCAAAATGTTAGGTTGCAATTGCTTGGCAGCATGAGTTAATGCTCCGTATTGAACTAAAAGCTAAGTCGAAGAAAATTTACAGCTAAGTATCGTACACAGTAGTATCTATTATACACAATGATTCATAAGCAATGATTTCCTGTATCAAGGATGTCTTGTTTATTTCTATTTTCTTCAGTTTAATGGCAGTGTGTAACTTTTCTATAACGTAACTGTCACATTGAATGTATTTTAATACCTCAATCAGTTGTCTTAACACTTCAACTACACACTTGACTGACCTCAAGGGAGATAAAGACCCATGCAGGTACACAGGAGTGAATTCATAAACAACACGGTACACATTCCACGGTTACCAACTTCGATGCCGTCCTCTTTGGGACAGAGATCATTAGCGCCCGTACCAAGTTACAGTGGTCGCAATTTAACTAAAGTTCTAAAATGCAACTTCGACATTTTTCCATAATTACGGGATAAATCACTAGAATCTGGTGATAATCGGGTTGTCATGTTCCATTCATGACCGGCAACTCCTCCGTAAATACGCACCTGTATACATCTATTGGGAAGGTTAGTTATATTGCATCTGTTACGTTGGTGCCCTTTTATATAGTCGCGTTGTTCAAACATTGCACGCCGACCAATGTCGCCTAACTTATTGATTATCATATTATGTTATATTCATATCAATTGTATCACATAAACTATAATTACATTAATCAGTCTAATTATACAAGCATTTGAGCCAATTATGGTTCTTCTTTCAACGAGTAGCTGTTTTCGCAGAGATGGCCGCAGTCCCTTGACGTATCTGGAATGATGAACTACAATTTTCGGCCCCTGCTTGTCACTACATCGGCAGCCCGATTAACAGTCAGTAGCCGGATGCACCAGGTATCTACAGCGCTCGCCCGTTGCGTCCTTTCCGCTAGCATATATAGTGCTTATGCAGCCACCGCGTCATCATCACGGTGCTCCGACTTTCTTGAGCTTCGTGTCTGGGAGCGGCCGTCTCCACACTTTTCGGCTTTGTCTAAATTATACACATACTTTTTGGCGTAAGTAAATTTCTAAATTCCTTTTAGTGTGTGGAGCGGCACTTACATCTTATCGAAGCGAGTTTATATTGGAATATCACCACGTGTTATATTCTATTGAAAATGGCAAATATTGTGTGACAAGGACAAGGCAGAATGCTATGTGTTTCAATTGTAATTTATTACTGTTTCTACATTTGGATGCAAATATATTCAGTGCTTTTGGGACTGTACGAATTATTAGTTTTATTTAGAGCAGCTTTAAAACCTTATTTGAGTTTCTTTAACCTTTGGTAGTACAAAGATTATTAATCCGGGGGAATGCTTTATTTCCAATGCATTCTACAATGGGCCCGGGATTTTGCCTTTTTAGTTATGTTTTTTTAAAGAAATTGCGGCATTCTAGGCATTGACTACATTTAAATCGGTCATGCAAGAATGTTACACATTTAATTATAAGCTTTTATGTCAATATTAATTATTATTACATCTTACCTATGCAATTCACTAGGAATCTGAATTTGTAGTAATTTTTTGTGTAAGCGAGTTTGTCTGTTTTGCAGGGTTTTATTTGTAAAGGAAGATGATCTGTATAGAAGAAAACACAGCAATTTAATTGCTTAGTTTAGGTAAACGCGCCGAAAACATATTAAAACGTAATTATAATTGTTCTTCACACTGTTACAGTGCAGTGATTTACAGTAAATTGCAACCTCTAGTAACCTACGCCTGCTATATAATTCATGTCCAAATAACAGTTCAGTGTTTAATTTAACACTTAAGTTGCACCAAGGTTTTAGGCAATTAGCGATTATGGCGGAGAAGGGAGCCATGAACAAATCTTTGCACCAAAGACAAGAATACTACAGAGCAGTGTACACGATAAGACAATGAATCACTATATTAGCAGAAGAACGAAATAAAGCGTCTCTTTTTTAAATAGAAAGGCTGCGTTCTCTACAGCAAAGAGGTTAAACAGGTTTCCGAGGTACTTAATTCGCCCTCTATACAGGGTTGAGTCAGACTTCGAGCACGCATGGAATATCGTCACTTATCGATTCTGATACCTACCCCCGGTCATTACCATAACAAAGTTCGTCCAACGCTGTGACTTGTCTGATAAAATATGTACTTGTCTCCCAGAGGGCTGGACCTCAATTGCCTTGAGGCAGATTTTGGCAAGTTGTTCCTCATCTGGACCGTTCACTCGTGTCATTAATTCATTTCGCGTTCGTAGTTCCAGAGCGCTCTAACTTTCCTCAGAGGGCGTTAAAATATTCCACTATGAAAAACCATTTGAGAATTTCTGTTATGGGAATGTGGCGAGTACGTAACGACCAGCGATAAATTATTAAAACCTGGTTTTACAACCAATGCTAGACGCCAAGCCATTAAGGAAATAAAGCAATAGGCCAATTCCAGAAAAATGACGACCAATGCTCTGCTATCACTTTTTTCCTTCTCTGCTTTTTAGATTACATTGGATTGTGATGATGAGAGGATTCGGCACAAACCCAGGAATGAGAATATTGTACTGAGCCCCACGAGGGGGCGTCCCCGGGCGGACGGAACCAGGAGTGACGGCACAGAAATGACAGGGTCCCTACAGTTTCCAGATTGACATGTAGGAAAGGCAGACCGGGTATCCCAACCCCACACAGGGTCCAACGCCCCCAAGGGACGGTCCTTATATCCCGGCAACAAGCCGAGGGACGGAGAAAGTTCACAGAGAATCCTTTTTCACTGCCACGCTACACCGAAACACCATCGCCGATATTTTCAACCCTGAAAGAGATCAAAAAGGGTGAAGGATGAATAAAATGATTAATGCAACGAAATGGAGGAACAGGAAATACGGAGGATGAAACGACTCACTCCAGCATTCACCTGGCGACGCGGGAAAAAACCCCGAAAGAACCCATCGTCGTCCGGGATCGAACCCGGGACCTCCCAAATGGGCCACAGACGTTACCGCCTTAGCCGTCCCGCTCGACTTCAGATTAAACATTAAAATCTGCATTTACAATTTACAATATTATCTAAACAGAATATGTGTGTGTGTGTTGGGGGGGGGGTTAACCTCAAAAGAACTCAACCGATTTTGATAATTCTTTCACCGTTGAAACACCCTGTTCTTTCTGACAGACATGGAGCTATAAAATACCTTCTAATTTTATTTCATTTCATAAATTACTAAGATATTAAAATGATTTACAAAGTTCCTGTACTTGAATACAAACACACTGGACTTATAAAAGAACATGGTCGCCAAGAAGGCCTTGACTTTTAGTTGAGAATGCCATAGAGTAGAAAATAATTATTACAGAATATGCATGTTAAATAAGACAAATGCCGCGGATATTTTACTCCAAGTAATATTGTTACATGCTGGGTAGATGACCTAACAGTTCACATGAAAATTAAATTAATTTCTAATACCCAGGACGCACATTGAGGGGGCGTATACTTACTTCGCTGCGGAGGACCTAAACGTGGTGTGGAGGTTTAGAGGAAGGCGTGGGTTTTTACTGCACAGAATCCATAACACAAATCTACTCACATATTCCTAGATTTATTTCCCAAACATTTGGGGTTCCTACATTATTACAAATGGAAGGTGAGAGGAGATGTCCACCGATCCAAAGCTCGACTTGCACACACGGTCCGTTCCTCACGGAATCCTGAGACAGACGCTATATCCCCCACTACTCGTGGCTAGTAAAAGCTACCAGCCAAGAGTGACGTAAACAACAAAGTGTCTGGAAATGTCGTCCTCCGTGGACTAGTGGTACCGTGCTAGCTTCTAGTTCCCGAGGTCGCGGGTTCAAACCCGGCGGAGGGCGATGGATTTTTTTCGGGCGTAAAAATCCTTAGCACGGCTTCCTTCGGAAGGGAAGTAAAGCAGGTGGTCCTGTGTCGTAGATTTACGGCACGTAAAAGAACCTCAAGCCTGATAAGAAGCCTCTGAGCAAAATTACCGGTGTTTCACGCCCAATATAGAATGGGACGCTAAGAACCACAGCAGTTAAAGAGCGTCCATAAAAAAATCTCAATTTCAATTTTGTCTGGCAATGACAATGTAGAACAATAAAGTAACCCCCCTAATTATTAATACGCCACATCATATATGTAGATTACGAATTAGTAATCAAGACACAGCAAAACAAAAGGGAATCGAATCTGCCTGTAATCTTACAATACCCATGCGATACAAATGTCAAAATAGTTTAATAGCCCTTATATAAGAAATTTTGTTTTATTTCCTTTGTACTTACGGGGTAATCGACTTTATTAGCATGGATTGCTAAATAATTGTGTAAAAAGAGAAAATTGCTAACTTAAAATCAGTGAACTGGTATTTTTTAAATAACAACTGGGATGATATTATTTTTTTGCTGGCGATATACTGTAAGTATTTTCCAAAGAGGTTAACTTGGTGGCCTGGGACTGCGGAATCTACATATCTGCCAGCTTCACCTCTATTTCGTTGTACATGTTAAGGGTTTCTGTATTAGGTGAAAACTATTAGTTTTTACCTTATTAAATAACTACCATACCAAACAGAAGGTACAAAGGTTTAAAATTGCACCTACTGTAATCATCTAAAAAGCTACTCGATCACTCTGACCGATGATTGTTCCACAGACAAGGGTGGGGGGGGGGTACTTAGAGGCTATGCAGAATTTCCAGAAATTGGAAGACTATCGGATGGAGGTTAAGAAATCAGGCGTTCCGCCAATATTTCACATTCTTTTGTTTGAATATTATGGGACTTTTTATCCGTTATTACGGATGCCGTCAGAAATTGTAATTACAAGGGTAATTGGGAGGAAAAGGGATGATTCACCATTAAAACCTTATAGATCATTATAAAATAATTTAATAAATAACGGGGGTGGTTAAATGAAATTAATTCCTGATTCGAGTTTAAAAAGCTACCCGTGCATCTGCTAGTGCTTTATAAATAATGCGATTTCATTTTAAAAATAGAAAACAGATTTGAAAACAAATCAAGGCGAAAAATAAGTTATCAATTTAATTTAATAATCACGATAACGATAAAAGCGTGTAAAAAGTAAAGAAATACAGAAATATTGAAACAGTGTTATAAACTGACGACCAAGTTATAATACATAATGCAGAATTCCTTTAGAACATTTATGAGTTATACAAACTATGCAAATCACATAATTTAGAAATATCTACTACAAAATTAAAATCACAGTATTTTGAGGAAAACATCATATGACAAAAATTAATGGTAGCAAATGGGATTTCAGAACAATTTAATACATATTTGAATTAGTTGAACTGCTACATTTCCTTATAGCTGCTCCGAAAATAAACATTCCAAAAAAAAGGAAAAACAAAACAAACGAGAAACTTGGTTAAAGATTTACAAAATAGAGCCTACTACGTGCTTAATGTATAAGGGCACCTGAGGAAGAACATTTGTTTCGCATAGGCACAGTTATCGTGGCTTGGGTTATATGAGAAAAGCTGATAGCATATGTGATTTTGATTTTAAAACTGGAATTTGCCTAGTGATTTTAATGTGCGACAGTGAAATAGTAATTCATTTAGCAATTTAAAACTATTTTATTTAACCAAAGGTCCTGATAATCAACGATGTCATGCTGATAATCCAAGGCTTCCAGTCAGTGTTGGCAACACAAATTCAGCCGCCGGTTTCAATTTTAAAATTCGCAATTAAGCGTAACTCCGCACCCAACTTCTTTGACCAAACTATTGATACAGTAACGAATGAATGAACAGCATAATTCGAGAATAATCAAAAAAATTGCGGAATCCAGTGTCTACAAGAGAATGTACATTAGCATCTTCCACTTTCATCTCTAATAATAGTACACCTGTTTGCAACGAGAAAGAATTTCCATCAACTTTAAATTTTAATAAGTTTTAAAATTTCCCATTCAATTGTGTCCTTGTTATTTTAGGGAATATAAAAATCAACTACTTTTGAGTTATATTACATAAACCTAGTTGTGTTTATTGCCAAGCCAGTGTTAAAAATAGAAATTAATTTTGTATAGTTTCAAAGACATTTAATAATGAAGATATACTATTTAATAATCCGCTAAACTTCAAATGGAATTACATAACAAAAATACAACTAAGGTTATTTAATATCTTCATAAGTAGTTCTTAGATTTATTTTTAGCTTCTGCTTTTGTATTATTCGCTGAAACGGTAAAACCAAATCTACCGCGTGTGTTATTCCATAGACAGAATCACTCTTTTTAAATTACTTATGATAATTACACCCGAGCGCCTTTTAATGTATGTGCGGTCTCATTTATGCCTTATTCACCAATCAGAATCGAACTTATCGATAGATTAAAGCACGGTGCTCAAAAACTAGTAACTGATAGTTTTTTCTTTATATTCAAATGTTTACTCCTATAATCACTGCTTCGATTCAATTAGGGATCCACGAAGGCTATTCTCATGGATTTTCATGTTCATTATTGCTGTTGGTACAATATGTAAAAATCTTACGTGTTACATTCACATACCTTTCTCTACCCATTGTTCAACGAACTGTTATTAAAAAAGCTTATTCTTCTACATACTATACGTTAACTGAGGTAATCATTTATAGAAATCTTTTTATTACATATTATCTTATAGATAATAGGGGATTGGAGGAATAAAGTAGGCTTGAATGATAGTCAAATCCTTTAATGACGATTTTCTATGTGACTTGCGGTGGTACTTCGATTCTGGTTGTTGATTGAGGGCCCCACGTTAGGGCGGCAATTTGCGGTAGTATTTGTAACGATTTTGTGCCCCACATTAGGGCGGCAATTTGCGGTGGTACGTCGGTTCTTTTAAGGTACAGGATTTGTAGGAATGGTCCCGGATTCGGTACTAGCTCAGGGTTCTTTGCATGGATCTTGGATCTCGGGTTAGTGGTGAATACGACTGTTTGTTTTCCTGCTCGTTTATTTACCGTCACCGTTTTAACATTTGATTCCTGCTATTACTTCGACACACACACACACACACAGACACACGCGCGCGCGCGCATTTCCTATTTGTTACGCTTCATATCATCTCGCCTATCCGCTGACACTTTTCTGGCAAACATCTCCCAGGAACTACCACGGCCAAGCGTGTATTCTGAACTCTTCTGACAACCATCTCTAAGAAACTACCACGATCAAGTGTGTATTCTAAACTTTTCTATTTCTCTGTTTCAAACGTTCTATATCTCCCCATTCCACTATCACCTGATTTCTAGCTTCTTTCATTGGAGGCCTAAGGCTATCTGGCTTTTGGCGAACATTGACCCTTTTCTACATGTCTGCGTTCCAGCAACCTAACGGGACACTTAACAATAGAGGGAAAAACCACCCGTTTCCGGCCGCTGATGGCACTGTCTCTCTCAACCCTTATTTCCACTTACAGTAACATTCGCTTTCCAGTTTTATTTAACACTATCCTTACTGTCATTGATATTTATTCTTCCTATGATCTTAATTTTATTTTACTACTCAAAACATGCTGCTTCAGACTTGTTTGAAAGTCCATTCTCCTTGCCTATGAAAGGGGGAGGGAGAGAGAGAGACTTTACAGGGGCTATTACTAGTAAATTCAATATGTACATTTTATTTCTCATGAAAATATCTAAAAAATATATTTTATTCAAAATCGCTAAGAACCATAAGCGTCAAAATAAAAAAAAAATCGAAAAAAAGGCTCCATTTAAAAGGTACTTTGTCCAGGGGGGTGGGGTTTTCTTTCAAATCTTCGTGTTGCGTCTTTGCTACATTGGATTATACCAAACTGCTACCCGTTTCCTAGATGAACTGGCGGCTGAAGTCCATGACGAGGTTCTAAAAAACGTATGCTACGCTAAGACAAATGTCCGAAAAACAATGATAGGTTTGGGTAAAAAATATTTGGTAGGTCGTACTTTATTGCAAAGTGGACCTTACTTTTAAAATACCCCTCGTATAAGTTGCTGTAAGACTCGGGTTGAAAGTTGAATTGCTTAAATGATGGTTTAACCAATTAAAACCTACTCTAGTATTATGGACACGGTAGGAAGAGAAAGAGATGAAATACGAAAAGGCAAGTACCAATATTTTTACTTTCTCTACCGCACGTACCTAGTAGGTAGAGAAGATATCACGTTCCACCCAAAAATTCAGTATCGAAACTTCATTAAATACACGTTTTGAGGCCCTCTGAATCCATAAAAACATTTTTAGAAAAAGGTCCGCATATATGTGCCTTGAGCAGCATAACTCAAAAATGAAAAGCTCCATGGATGCGACTATGATTTTCAAGAAAATCCCCAAACTACCCTTTACATGGATAATTTTTCGTTATTTTTTATTTTCTCAAAACTGGCTCTTACGATTTTGATTAAAACACCATATGTTTAGGATACTTGGAAAACACATGAAATGCATACCTTGAATTTTCAGGGAATAGCCCCGGTTCCTCTTCATTCTGAATGATTTGCATAATAGGTGAACCGTAAGAGAAATACAAAATCTTACAACACAAAGCATGCAAATCTCGTTAAAGCACACAGTTTACGTCAAATAATTTTTTTGTGGCGTTAATCATTTCCGAGATATTCTTTTTCTATTTCTCGTGTCCGTTTTTCATGAAACTACTGCATTCACATATTGCCACGTTATTATACTCATGAGTACATGGTTATATTACACCCGTTAAGGTGTCAAAATACCCCCTACAAACACCGAGCAATGTAGGCCGAATTCTCTACATTCACCAATGGACCCATTACAATCAAGCAACAGGCGCAAAGCAAATTGTTTGCCCTGCTCCGACAGGGAAAACCATGCCTTATTCACCTTTCCTATCATTTATTATGTATTTGCGCCTGGATACCAACTGTCTTTCAGTAGTCGGTTAATTCGTGCTTGCAAATGAATGACTTTTGACTTTCTCAACTAAAAACCGAAAAAGTCCATTAATAAGCAAACTTGGTATTTAAATTGTGTCTTCCAAGATTGCGACAGAAAGACTATAAAACAAATTCCCCACCTCATACTACCCCTCACATACGAAAAAGTTCGTAATTTTCTGTTTTCCCACGAATGGTTCTAATAATCTTGATTAAAACACCATATGATTAAGATACTTGCATGAAGCATAAAATGTATATCTTAAATTTGCTGGAATGCAAAGGAACAGTTACCAATAACGGCTACCAAAGTAACTAGTCATCCCGTTACCTCACAAAAGTAATGGAGACGGTTACCGAGTCTGGATGACATATTCACTCATGTGCATTGGTACGAGGGCAATACTGAACAATTTTTAGAATGCCATGTTTCTAATAACAAAAATGTATTTATACTTGACAGCTACCTTCTATTGCTTTATAATCACTTAAAGATTTGGTGTTCACCCAAAAATGAATTTGACTACAGAACATTTCCGGGCTATGATTTTTTTCGACTTTAAATCGTCATTAACACCTAAACAATGTGAAGATCGCCTTAGAAATGCATTTTGTGAAGAAGCCCCACCTAAGGCAGCAAGAGAGATCGTTTTTACTTTCTCTACTACGTATAGTAAGCAGGGGAAGTATTGTATTCCACCCAAAAATTCGATACCGAGATTTCGCCGGAATTATATGTTTTGAGACCTCCTGAATCCAAAAAAAAAACATGTTTGGAAACATGTCTGTGTGTGTGTCTGTGAACAGCATAACTCAGAAACGAACAGTCGGATAAAAACCAAACTTGGTATTTAGGTTCAGTATCTTCCAGAGATGCAACACGAAGGTTTTCCAGAAAATCCCCCCACCCCAGACTACCCTTTACATGGAACATTTTTCGAAAATTTAAATTTTCTCAAAAATGACTAAGGATTTTGATTAAAATATCATATGTTTAAGATATTTTCATAGCAAATGAAATGCATATCTCGAATTTTCTGGGAATGTCTCCAAAAGTATTCTTCATTATGAACGACTTTTGCATAACTGGTAAACCATAAGAGATAGACAAAATTTTACTACACAAAAAATGCAGATCGCGTTAAAATACACAATTTACGTCATATACATTTTGTTTATTTTTTTTTGAGTGAACCACTTTCGAGATATTGCTTGTTATTCCTTTAAATTTTCCAATACTTTTTCTCAAATGGGAATTCGTTATTCATTTTTTTTATGTCCTGGACATACAAAGAGAATGGAATGCGCCACATAGCAACCAGCTCTTAAAAGATTTGACTATCGCTTAAATACTACCACATTCCCCTTGCACCTACAAGAAAATTAGCAATAAGATTAACATCTCGATTAACATGAAGCATATGGAGAATAAGCGTTTGTAAAAATAGTTTGTACAAGAGTAGAGAAAGTCATGTGAGTGTAACACATCAGATTTTTTTTCTTAGGACGCCGAAGAACTGGTGTTACTAATGAAAATATTGTCGCTGTTCGAGCAATGCTTGAAGAAGATCGACGGATATCTTATGAATTTATTCGGGTGGCATGGGCACTGAATGAGTCAAATCTAAAAGATTTTACATCAATAGTTAAGACATGAGAAAACTTTGATGTCGATGGATTCCACATAAACTGACTCCCGATCAAAAACAATAACGCATTGATTGGTGTACAAAAACTCTGAAAAAAAAATCCAAAGCGGCACTTCAAATTTGGTTTGGAATGTCGATAGTGGTGATGAATCTTGGATATCGATTCAATGGGTTTTTCGAACAGAATCTAAGCCTACAAACGTCCGACGAATTAGCAATGCTGGTAAGAAGATGGTTGCTAGTTTGTTTTTTCTAAAAAGCGCCATATTACGTATTAGAAGATAGACGTGCCGTTACTGCCGATTGGTACACAAATGTCTGTTTACCGCACATTTTTAAAAAAGTTCGTGAAAAACGCCCAAAAGGAAAAACAATGTTACATGATGATAACGCATTGTCGCATACAGCAAAACTAACAAGTGAGTGAGTGAATGCCCTAAGGTCAACACCATGGAAATACACCAATTAGCCCTGACCTAGCACTTTGTGATTTCTTTTTGTTACCAAACATTAAAGATAAAATACGTGGAGTCACTTACACGTCATCAGATGAAGCAGTGAAATGCAATAAAACCTTATTTCTGAAGTGCCTCAGGAAGAGTGGCATCATTGCTTTAAGGACTTGTTCCATTAAATGCAAAAAAGTATTGATGTTAAAGCGGAATATTTTGAAAAACAATAAAATCATTTAAATTTTTAAAACTAATCCTTGTTTAATATTCTAAAACTTTCAGTGTCGCCTTCGTATCAGAAACTAGTTACCTCAAATCGTTACGTAGTATCAGCCTCCTATGCAAGAGATCGTGAGTGGCACTGTCGATCACTATACCATCTGTCGAGAAAAATTACTAGTAATCGTCCGCTTTGTTATGAGGGCAGTCCCAGAAGTACTCGAGCTGGCGTATATATAGCGGTTGTTTCAAACAAATGACTATGGTAGAAAGTAATTGTTTGGCAGCCATTAAGCGTGAACTCTCTCAGCGAATTTGTAAACATGGATAAAACTGGCCATGTTATGTGATACAATACTTTCATTTCAAAGGTCTTAGTCCAACTAATATTAAAGCTGAGTAGATTCTACTCTGGGGGAGTCTGCTCCTTCGTTTACAACAGTAAAATATTGTGTGGCAGAGTTTAAGCGAGGCCGTACGAGCTGTCAAGACGAACATTGCAGTGGTCGACCAAATGAGGTGACCACGCCAGAAATTGCGAAGAAAATCCACAAAATGGTATTGAATGACCGTCGACTGAAAGTGTGCGAGCTAGCAGACATCGTAGGCATTTCAAAAAGTGCTGTACATCGCACACTAACTGAAAATTTAGACATGAGAAAGCTGTGTGCAAGATGGGTGCCGCGTTTACTTACAATGGAACAAAAGTGCGTCTTGAGCATGTTTCAGTCGAGTGTTTGGCGATGTTTCGCTGCAATAAAGCAGAGTTTTTAGGTCGATTCATAACCATGGATGAAACATGGGTCCATCACTTCACACCTGAGACGAAGGAACAGTCAAAACTGTGGATTGAAAGGGGAGAATCGGCTCCGAAGAAGGCGAAGACATTTCCATCTGCAGGCAAGGTCATAGCGTCAGTTTTTTGGGATGCGTGTGGGATAATGTTCATTGATTATCTTCAAAAAGGAAAAGCAATCAATGGCGAATATTATGCAAACTCATTGCAGCGTTTGAATAATGAAATCAAGCAAAAACGGCCGCATTTAGCGAAAAAGAAAGTTCTGTTCATCAAGACAATGCACCAGTTCACACATCCATTATCGCCATGGCCAAAATCAATGAGATAAAGTTCGAATTGCTTCTTCATGCACCCTATTCGCCAGACTCAGCCCCCTCTGATTATTTTCTGTTTCCAAAGTTGAAGAAATGGCTTAGTGTTAAAAGATTTGCCAACAATGAAGAGGTGGAGTTTGCAGTTGATGGCTATTTTGCAGAACTCGACGGTTCTCACTATAAACGGGGTATCGAAGCTATTGAACTTCGCTGGGAAAAGTGTATCGAGCTGAAAGGAGATTATGTAGAGAAATAAAGATGTTTTTTCCCAAAGGTTTTGTGTTTTTTTTTAGGTCGGGTACTTCTGGGACAGCCCTCGTATTTTCTTTCGCTATGTCTGCATCAGACCTACATAGCTCAGTTCACCTGTATAATCCAAAGGTTTAGTATTATCTAGGATTACAAAATGAGTAAACGCATGAAAATCATTCCAATTCCAACTAGATTTTTCGATTGCGTTCAAACAACAAAGTAAGTTTGTACATCGTTCAAATGGAAACGTAATAACAGTAATTGTTACTGGTAACCATTATTGTAATGTAACTGCGAACGTGAAACTGTGAAAACAAATAACTTAATCGTTACTGGTAACAGTTACATGTAACTGTTAATGCCCCGTAGCTGCGACAGTTATAACCGTTAGCCGAAATTAACGTTTGTTACATCTCTAACTAGTAGCATGAATGGCGTTGTGAGCTCATATGAAGTCATGTCATGATGCTGTATAGCGATAACATGTCTTGCATGCATGATTATTGAGATTGCGGTAAATGTTATAAAGAGCTATCAATGTCCTGCGCATGTTATGCATTTAATTGTCTATTTTCTTTTACTTGTATTACTTCCTTAGCCGCTTTAAACTTCGATGGACATTTCAACTTGAGCCCAACTTGAAAGTGAATAAACTGTAATTTAATTGTTACCTAATATTAACTGAACCCAGGATCTGATGAGTTTATAAATTATCACGTTAGGGAGACACGGCTAATTTGGCAGTAAAGATGATTTCGCAGACCTCATAATAATGGGCAATAGGGCCATAATAAAGTGCACTCAATGTTACGTGTTACGTGACGAATACATATACTAAGTGAAAGCGTTTAGTTTAAATTGGAAATAATTCTTGTACGAAATACTGCCAAGTTAGTCGTTGTCTCCCCTACTGAGAAAATCGCGTTTTTTGTTTTTTTTTGTTTTTTTTTGTGCTGCCGACAATTCTTAAGATGACTGTCTATGGCCAAAAGTACTAAATATTTAAATGTTAGAGAACCGTTAACTTTAAACTTGCGTATTAATCAAAGGAAATCTTATCAGCTAGGTACCATTTTCAAGCTCTTCTCGAATACACTCCTCTCCCATCCTTCAACGGGGGACCTTTCCGAAATCCTAGGGATTATAAACGTTAAGTTGCTTTTATTATGACGGATTATGTTCCCAAATAGTCCTAAAACACATTATTTAAAGGTATTGTTTCAATTGATCTAATTATCTGATAGTTATGTGCCATAAATTATTAGTTTACCGCAGAATTTAAAACGTATTCTACAAACCAACCCAACAGAAGCCAGTCAACAGCAAGTTGTTTCTCATAGTCAAAGATAATAACCATATAAGTTAAAGGGGCCTAAAAAACCAAATCCAGTCAAATAGCTAGGCTTAACCGAACTAAAGGGGGCAGAACCGCTTCGGATAACGCATTTCTTTCGAATAATCGACGGCAACGATATTAAGCAGCGAAATAAAGAAAACAATTGCACTCCAAATATATGTAATAATGTTCATTAAAAATCTGATGTGTTCCACTCACATGACTTTCTCTACTCTTGTACAAACTATTTTTACAAACGCTTATTTTCCATATGCTTCATGTTAATCGAGATGTTAATCTTATTGCTAATTTTCTTGTAGGTTCAAGGGGAATATGGTAGGCTTTAAGCGATAGTCAAATCTTTTAAGAGCTGGTTGCTATGTGGTGCATTCCATTCTCTTTGCATGTCCAGGACATAAAAAAAAAGAATAAAGAATTCCCATTTGAGAAAAAGCTTAAGTATTGGAAAATTCAAACAAATAACAAGTAATATCTCGGAAATGTTCACTCGACAAAAAAAAATGTATATGATATACATTGTGTGTTTTAACGAGATCTACATTTTTGTGTAGAAAAATTTTGTCTATCTCTTAAGGTTTACCAATTATGCAAAAGCCATTCAGAAAGAAGATGACTTTTGGGGACATTCCCAGAAAATACAAGATATACATTTTGTTTATCATGAAAATATCTTAAGTATATGATATTTTAATCAAAATTGTTAGTCATTTTAGAGAAAATGAAAAATTTCGAAAAATGTTCAATGTAAAGGGTAGTCTGGGGTGGGGGATTTTTTTTTAAAATCTTTGTGTCGCACCTCTGAAAGATAATGAACCTAAATACCAAGTTTGATATTTATCTGACTTTTCGTTTTTGAGTTAAGCTGTTCACAGTCACACACACACACACGGACCTTTTTCTAAAAGTGCAGGGCGCCTCAACAAATGTATTTACGTTGAAATCTTGCTATCGAATTCTTGGGTGGAATGCAATACTTCCCCTACTTACTACGTGGGGCACTATTTATATTTTGAGCTTTGGCAACCCTGAATGTTGTAGGTGACATCTGATGTTTCCAATGGAAAGTTTGACATTTTTGACCATAACTAACTTTAAACATTTTGTCAATAGAGCGTCATTTGTTTTGTTTGTTTGTTTTGTTTTGTTTGTGCGTCAACAAAAACATGGAATTAACTCGTGAAAATGTTCGTGCCATGATTTATTACGACTTTCGACGTAGATTATCAAGACAAGAGTGCATCGACCAACTAACTTCCACATTTGGCGACGAAGCTCCATCCTTTGCCACTGTGAAAGACTGGTATAACGAATTTAATCGTGGCCGACGTTCGCTCAATGATGAAGTTCGTGAAGGTCGTCGAAAAAGAGTTGTGCCAGAAAACATTGATGCTGTGCAAAAACTAATAATGAAAGATCATCATGTGACATGTTGTGAGATTGAGACAACCCTAGGCATTAGTTCCACTAGCATTATAAAATATTGCATGATTATTTAGCGGTGAAAATGGTTTGCTCTCGTTGGATCCCGCATAATTTGACGCAATCTCAAAAAGATGCTCGTGTCGATTGGTGTACAAAAATGCTCAAGAAATACGATGGCGGTGCCTCAAAAGATGTATATAAGATTGTAACAGGTGACGAATCATGGATCTATGCGTATGAGCCGGAACGTAAACAGTAGTCGACTGTATGGGTGTTTCAAGATGAATCAAATTCAACAAAAGTTGTTCGCACTCGAATCACTTCGAAGCAAATGGTCACCTGCTTTTTCAGCAAAACTGGCCATGTGACAACAGTGCCTTTAGAGGAACGTAAAACGGTCAATGTCGAATGGTACACAACCATTTGTTTGCAGGAAGTCTTCGGTGAAGTAAGGAAAACCAACAAGAACCGTAGGATCGTTCTTCATCAAGACAATGCGAGCACACACACATCTCGTCTAACAACAGAGTATTTGAAGGCTCAAAATATCAAATTGATGGGTCATCCGCCATACAGTCCTGCTTTGGCACCCAATGACTTCTTTTTGTTCCCGAACATCAAGAATAAATTGCGTGGACAACGATTTTCGTTGGCAGAAGCCGTTGATGCCTTCAAAAACCATGTTTTGGAGGTGTCTCAAAAAGACTGGAATAAATGCTTTACAAATGGTTCAAACGGATGCAAAAGTGTATTGATCATAAAGGAGAATATTTTGAAAAACAATAAAGCAGTTTTCAATCAGAAATTGCTTTGTTTTAATTATTAGGCTCAAAATATAAATAGTGCACCTCGTATACGCAGTAGAGAAAGTAAAAACACTAGTACTACACGCAGTATTAAAATATGTAATGCAGTATTTTCAAACATGATTTCTTAAAATCGGTAACCTTTTTTTATGAAATTTCTTCTCGCAATGCTTGCGAGCAACTATATACCACCGTTTGATATGATTACATATTTTGGTGCTTTCGGAACCAAAATTCACTGCTTTCTTTTGCAAAACACAACGTAACCTAAAAACGAAAACTTTTGCGTTACTAGCAGTGCCATAATTCAACATTTCCCGTTAAGATTTCGATACGATTTTGTGGTCTTTCTTACCACTAAAACTTTGAATTCCTCGTCCGCTGTCACTGTCGCTAACGGCCTTGGGTTTCTGTTTAATGTTTATTATAACACGCATTCTTTTCGATGACATCTTAAACACAAATAAACCACACCGACCAACACCAACAATAAAATAACAGCGGACTTCCGCATTAAATGCGTGTCAGACAGCTATTGCTTCTTATAACGGACAATACAAGGTGGCGCGTAAGTCAGTTTCCTCTTAATTTTTTTGGCGATAAATCTTGAGGGACGGTGGAAATATAAAATTAATTACAGGACATAGTTGGCAACACGGTATGTACATTCATTTGTTTTTCAGTCAGCGTTTTTAGTTATTGTTAATGTGTTGTGTAACATTCTTTGCAATGACACACAAATTTACTAATGAAGAACGCATTTGCATGCTTCAATTTGGCGACCAACTCCGTAATATTTGCGTAAACTCAAAATGAAATTTAAAAGAACAGAGAACATTGCAATCGCTCTGAGATCCGGTCGGCCTCATAATCTCCCTAATGAAGAAAATGCTCGTTGGTTGAATGAACGTTCGCAATTTTTTGAACAACATATTCCGAGTGGATTGGACGCCGTGAGACTTTTGGTTCGCCAGCACGCTCTTGTGATTTGACGCCCTGTCTGCGGGGGATTCTAACGAATATGGAGTTTTCCGTATCGCCGAAATATGGATGAACTGAAATTGTCCATTCAAAATGTATTTCATACCATCAATGAATTTTTGTAAACTTTTGTAAATCAGTTGTAAGGCGTTGTCTGAAATGTACTAAGCAAGGCGTGGGCAATCTGACAAAAATGAAATGTGTTTATGTGTTGCCAACACATTAAAATTAAATAAGATATATCTTGTATGTTTTTATCCTTTCTTCTTTTTTTTTACTTTCCCTACTACGTATAGTAAGTAGGGGAAGTATTGTATTCCATCCAAAAATTCGATACCGAGATTTCGCCGGAAATACATGTTTTGAGACCCCTGAATGCAAAAAAAGCATTTTTGGAAACATGTCCGTGTGTGTGTCTGTGGATCTGTGAACAGCATAACTCAGAAACGAACAGCCGGATAAACACCAAACTTGGTATTTAGGTTCAATATCTTTCAGAGATGCGACACGAAGGTTTTCAAGAAAATCCCCCCACCCCAGATTATCCTTTACATGGAACATTTTACGAAAATTTTAATTTTCTCAAAAATGGCCCTAACGATTTTGATTAAAATATCATATGTTTAAGATATCTTCATGACAAATGAAATGTATATCTCGAATTTTCTGGGAATGTCTCCAAAAGTATTCTTCATTGTGAACGACTTTTGCATAACTGGTACACCATAAGAGATAAACAAAATTTTACTACACAAAAAATGTAGATCGCGCTAAAATACACAATTCATGTGACATACATTTTTTTGGTTGAGTGAACCATTTTGGATATATTGCTTGTTATTCCCTTAAATTTTCCAATAGTTATACTTGTTCTCAAATTCGTTATTCATTTTTTTTTTGCCCTGGTATTGCAAAGAGAATGGAATACTCCACATAGCAACCAGCTCTTAAAATATTTGACTATCGCTTAAAGCCTTGCAATTCCTCTTGCATTTACAAGAAAATTAGCAATAAGATTAACATCTCGATATCTCAATTAGCATGAAGCATATGGAGAATAAGCGTTTGTAAAAATAGTTTGTACAAGAGTAGAGAAAGTCATGTGAGTTTAACACCAGATATTTTTGCCTTGGATATGCAAAGAGTATTAATCTGTGGCAAAGAGAATGGTGCTGCACATAGCAACCAGCTATTAAGAGATATGTCTATGATTAAAGGCTACTGTATTTCTATATTGCGTTGTAAATATATATTCCCCTTACATCTACAAGAATTTTAGCAATAAGATAGAATCTGCAAACGTTTATCTCGATTAACAAGAAGTAGATGGAGAATAAGCGTTTGTAAAAATAGTTTGTACAATAGTAGAGAAAGTCATGTGAGTGTAACAAATCAGATTTTTTTATTTAATAACATTTAAACCATTCGAATGCCGTTTCCATGGAGCTATCCAAATCTTTAACTAAACTATTGTTACTAGTGCATTCATGTTATCCAAAGTGGTCAAAGAATATATGTTTAAACATCTAAATGGGTATGTTTGATTAATGTAAGCTATAGTTATTTACCAGGTTTAGTCTAATAATGACCGCGTCTGTAGTTTAACGTATGGGACAATAATGTTGCAACAGTTGATACTACTAATGGTGGTTACAAAATTCCCCTTATTTTTGTTAAAAACAACAACAAATATATTTGGAATACAAAGTTAAAAAGTATGTGTTGCATTCACATGACTTTCTCTTCTCACACTTCTACAAGCCAATTTTATACAAAGCTTATTCTTCTATCTACTGTTTGTTAATACAGATAAACCTTCATTATTCATTTCGTTTAGGTATAAACAAGAAAACAATACGTTAACGCGATAGTCAAATCTTTTAAAAGCCGGTCGCTCTAAAAGAATAGCGGTTTGCAGTTGAGAAAAGGTTTATCTATCTGAAAATTCAAACCAATAACAAAGAATATTTCGGCAATGGGTAACGTCACAAAAAATTTTATTCCACATAAAACTGTGAGGTTCGACGAGATCTACATTTATATGTAGTAAGACTCTATCTATCTCGTATACGGTTTACCAATTATACAAAAGTGGTTCAGAATAAAGGACTTCAGAGAGTATTCCTCCAAAAATTCAAGATATAAACTATTTTCCATGTAAATATCTTAAATATGTAGCATTTTAATACAAATTTTTACGTTTTTTTTGGAGGAAATTAACAAAATTTCGAAAAATGCTCCATGTAAAGGGTACCTTGGGATGGGAAGATTTATTAAAAATCTTAGTGTCGCATCCTTGGAGGATACTCAACTTAAATAACAAGTTTGGTATTTAACCATCTTTTTTTGAGTTATGCTGTTTACAGCCACATAGATACAGATACACACACAGTGATTTTTTTTTTGTTTTCAAAATATATGTGTGTGTGCCTGTGAACAATAAGTCAAAAACGAAATGTCGGATAAATACCAAACTTAGTATTTAAGTTCAGTACCTTCCAAAGATGCGACACGAAGATTAAACAAAAATTCCCCATCCCAAACTACCTTTTACATGGGACATTTTTCGAAATTTTTCTTTTCTGATAAATGGATAACGATTTTGATTAAATTACCATACATTGAAGACATTTACATGACAAATAAAATTTATATCTTGAATTTTCTGGGAATAGCCTGTAAAATCCTCTTTATTAGGAAGGAATTTATATAATCTTATATAACTGGTAAACGTTAAGCCATAGACGAAGAACGTATTACACATAAAAATAAATAGATCTCTTTAAAATACAATTTATTTCAAAATTTTTGTGACATTAGCCATTTCGAGATGTCCGTTATTAATGGTGCGAATTGTTCAATACTTACGCCATTCTTTTAAAGTCCTGTCGATTTGCAGTTGTTTCTCGCGATGTTATGGAAAGAGTGTGGAATTTTAAGGCCAGCGTATAGTGTCCAGGTCTTAAAAATTTGACTATCGCTGTTCCCTTTGTATCTATATCGAAATGTGTAATATAACTAATTCCGGAAATGTTTATCTCGATTAAAATGAAATAGGAAAATAAACCTTCCTAAGAATAATTTGTATACCCACTAATAAGACAGAGGGTAGAGAATATGATGTGAATGTAACATCAGGATTATTTTTATTCAGGGAGACTTAAAATGTTTTATGTCCGGAGAAATGTTGTATCGAAATTTTGGATGGAATGGAATACTTCATCCGAAAGATTAAGAAGAAGAATTATTAAATTTATTCACCGTCTGATTTCAATACAGAAATATTGGCTTCGTCAACTATATAATTATTAGTACAGGTCTAATTATATGTAATGCACAAATACAAAAATCCTAATTTATTACATGAGTAAGTACCTAAACTAAATTTTGGAATTGTAAACATAGTATATTCCACAATAAAGGTTATAAACTAATTCATTTCTGGATATTCTTCCACTGAATAAAAACAACCCTATATTAGGAATTTTTTCAAATACTTTTTAAGACTGTTAAGGTATTAACTTTTTTTTAAATATGTGGGGAGTTTATTAAACAATTGAATGCCATTATAATATAAACTTTTTTCGTATAGGGTTCTTTTATGACCTGTAATGGCCAGTTTAGATTTATTTCTTGTATCATAGTCGTGAATATCAGCATTTGAGTTAAACTATTTTGCTGCTTATACATTGTTACCAGAGTTTCAAAAATGTATAGCGAAAGAACAGTCAAGATATTTAACAGTATGAAGTAAGGTTTGCAGCTTGTGTTGCTGCAAAGGTTTAACATTATTCTGACTGCCCTTTTTACTTTCTCTACTACGTATAGTAAGTAGGGGAAGTATTGTATTCCAACCAAAAATTCGATACCGAGGTTTCACCGCAAATATATGTTTTGAGACCCCCTGAATCCAAAAAAAGCATTTTTGGAAACATGTCCGTGTGTGTGTATGTGCGTGTATCTGTGAACAGCATAACTAAAAAACGAACAGTCGGATAAACACCAAACTTGGTACTTAGGTTCAGTATCTTGCAGAGATGCGACACGAAGGTTTTCAAGAAAATCCCCCAACCCAGAGTACCCTTTACATGGAACATTTTTTTGAAAATTTTAATTTTCTCAAAAATGACTAACAATTTTGATTAAAATATAGTATGTTTAAGATATTTTCATGACAAATAAAATGTATATCTTGAAATTTCTGGGAATGTCTCCAAAAGTATTTTTCATTGTGAACGACTTTTGCATAACTGGTAAGCCATAAGAGATAGACAAAATATTACTACACAAAAATTGTAGATCGCGTTAAAATACACAGTTTATGTCATATACATTTTTGTTGTTGAGTGAACCATTTTCGAGATATTACTTGTTATTCCCTTAAATTTTTCAATACTTATTTTCTCAAATGGGAATTCGTTATTCATTTTTATGTCTTGGATATGCAAAGAGTATTAATCTGTGGCAAAGAGAATGGTGCTGCACATAGCAACCAGAATTAAGAGTAATGTCTATGCTTAAAGGCTACTGTATTTCTATATTGCCTTGTAAATATATATTCCCCTTACATCTACAAGAAAATTAGCAATAAGATAGAGTCTGCAAATGTTTATCTCGATTAACATGAAGTAGATGGAGAATAAGCGTTTGTAAAAATAGTTTGTACAAGAGTAGTCATGCGAGTGTAACACATCAGATTTTTTGTATTATAAAGATTCTATTTTTATAACTGGACTTTCCCCAGAATATTATACCATACGATAAAAGACTATGCAAATATGAAAAGTAGGCCATTTTAAGTACATCAAGATTAACTGAAGTTTTAAGGGTATATAATGCAAAACATGTTTGGTACAATTTTTTAGATGGTACTTCAATGTGGATTCCTCAGTCAAGGTTACTATTAACCTAGATTCCAAGAAATTTGATTAATGACAGGTCTGTTGTTACTAAACCAATTTACTACATAATCTGTTGCCATATCGATGTTTACTTTAAGTTCTTGCTTATCTTTACCAGAAATTAAAAGACTTGTGTCATCTGCAAAAAGAGTAAATTTAGCGTTAGGGAAGGCATTGTTAATGGCAGGTCATTAATATATAGTATTAATAACAGAATGAGCTAAGTATGCAATAGTTTAACATATAATACAGTAATGTTGTAACAGGATTGATACTACCGGCTGCAGAAGTGTATTTTCTTGTATTTGTTTAAAAAACGAAGCTAAAAAGAATGAATAAATCTAGATTTTCATGATTAAATATTTATTTTATATGTATGGTTCTTAGTTCAGTTATAATTGTTCATTTTAATTCATAATAATTTATTTTCGGTTAAACCTGTAGTTTGACAGAAACCGTTGAGGGGTTATCAAAGAAAGGACGTGACCCAGTTACAAGATAACTCACCTGATGATGTGCTACACGAGGGGTGCATCGTCATCCCTATGGAAAAGATTTCCTGATCCTCCGCGCTGCACATGTTTCAAGTCGATATAAACGAGGGCACACTCACACGATCGGCATAATCAGCCGACTTGCAGCTTCCATTTCCAGGTTAACATGTTTCTACTAGGAACACAGTTCACTAGGCAGCGGTGTGACCGCTGCTGCTTGTCGCATAGTAACGTCGGAGGCGCCAGAACGGCTGGCTTGCTGGAGACGGCACCATGAAAAGCGAGGGCCGACGACGACGCCACTGGGCGGCCTGCCCGCCTGCTACAACGGCGGCTATACCGATGGATCCGTCCGTTTCCCCTCTTGCCCTCCGCCGACCCTTCATCCCCAAAATCTGTACCACCCCCTCTCCCTTCACAGCGTTCTCGCCATCTCCTTTGCGTAACACATACATGACTCTATCTCTCTCGTACGCTAGTTCCGCGTTTGTCTGTGCGCTTTCTCGCTCTCACTCTAACATACGCATACAGGGTGTCAATAGTAGTACTACTAGTAGAAACACCTGGTGGGTCTCATGCTTTATCTTACAATACCACAAAAATATCTACCTTTGGTTACTAACATAATGGTGAAAAAATGTACAGAAAAATCTGATGTATGACTTTCTCTACCCTCTGGCACTTATTAGTGAGTATACAAATTATTCTTACGAAAAATTATTTTCTTATCTACCTCATTTTAATCCACAGAAAACCTTCTGGAAATAGCTGCATTACACATTTCGTTATAGACACAAAGGGATTAACAATAATCAAATGTTTTAGAACTCCACGCTATAGCTGGCCTTAAAATTCCATACTCTTTCCATGCAATCGCGAGGAACAAATGAATGTTCAAAGAACTTTAAGGAGTGGCCAAATATTGAACAATTCGAGTCATTAATAACGGATATCCTAGAAATGGTTGATGGTACAAAAAAGTTATTTGAAATAAATTGCTCTCTTAAAGAGATCTACATTTATTTTGTAGTACGTTTTCGTCTATCGCATAACGTTTACCAGTTATAACGAGTATACAAAATAGCTTCCGAATGAAGAGGTGAAGAGGACTTCAAAGGCTATTCCCAGAAACTCAAGATATACATTTTATTTGCCATGTAAATATCTTTAATATATGGTATTTTAATCAAAATCGTTAGCCATTTCTTAGAAAATCAAAACCCTCAACCCTCATGCACACAGTTGTGCATACATTCGTGACTCTGGTACCGTCACCGGTACGTACTGCTCCTGTAATATTTTAAGCGCTTAAACTCTACCACCCAATATTTTACTGTTGTAAAGGAAGAAGCAGACTCCCCCAGAGTAGAATCTAGCTCAGCTTTAACATTAGTTGCACTAAGACTTCTCAAATGAAAGTATTGTACCACATAACGATGGCCGTTTTATCCATGTTTACAAATTCGCTGAGAGAGTTCACTATTAATGGCTGCCAAACAATTACTAAACAACTTAGCTTTGCCAAACTTCAAACTTAAGCTTTATACGGGTGGTACTTTCTACCATAGTCATTTGTTTGAAACAACAACCGCTATATGTACGTCAGGTGGGGTACTTCTGGGACTGCCCTCGTAGCTGAGATTGTATTAACCTGGTGTGTAGGAGTCGGAGTTCAAGCTGAAGGGCAATTGTTTTCATACTCAATTTTGACATATGATTTTTCGAAATATAGGGCACGAACTTCCTTGAAATCACTTCTCAACACACATTTAAAATATCTAAAAATGTACTCCTTATAGTTTTGTCTTTTTCTCAGACACTTAACTCTAAAATTATTACTTTAAATTGTACGTCTGTATGTGTAGGGTAAGGGTGGGGAAGGGAGAAAAGCAAAGCTCATAAATAAAGAGTCGGATGTCTCATTTATGGATGCAAGGCAATGCAATCAACTTTCACTTGAATCAATATCCTATCATGCGAGTCTAGAATTTTCCACACACATTGAAGGAAGTCTCCATTATTTTTAATTCTATATAAATGGGAGACCACAAGAGATTATATATATTGTTGAGGCAGTGTTTGGAATTCCAAGAAAGGAGCTTAAAGAAAAATGGGTGGAGTTATAGTATACAAACTAATTTGGAAAATAGTGTTCTGGGAGAAATTTGGAGGAGGGAAACGAATGTTAAGGGTTTTTGGAAAGAAGCTAGGCAGAGGTTTGAAGATATAGAGATACAAAATTTATTTAGTAACATTGGGAAGAAAAGTTCCTTGGAATCATATATATTAATAAAAAAATGTATGGGCTAGAGAACAGTATGTGGATAACTCAAATAAGGAACATAGAGAAAGTATAGCCTGGGTACGAGCAGGTGTATGGAGACTAATAGGAATGAGAAATGGGTTCCCACAGAACCAGTGTCCAATATGTGGGGAAAGAGAAGATTTAGAACATATCGTTTTTGATTGTAAAGGTACACAGCATTGGAGAAAACAAGTTATAAATGGGAAATGGTTCAAACTGGACAGGAAAGTAGCTTTAAGCAAGATTTTTAGCAAGGATAGTAAAAAGGTAGGAGAGTACCTGTCCAAAGTAAAACAGAAATGGTTATGGACAATAAAAAGAGATGTAAATTAATTTCATTATGTGATCTTACGTTGTGTAATTATATTATTATTAGTAGTATTATAATATTAGTATTATAAGATTATTATTTTGGTATCATTACTATTATTTTATTATTATTATTATTATTATTATTATTTATGTTATAATTAAAGAGTGTAATATGGGTAGAATATGGCAAGATAACAGCTTGGGTTGATGTACAGCCATATTCTAAGGAAGATTGCTAGCACAAATAAATAAATATATATATATATATATATATTGCCAGAAGCTTTCACAGCTCTTTAATAGCAATTGCCGCTTTCCAAATATCGCTGCTGTATCTTTAAAAGGTTTTCAAGATTGCAAGTTACTGTTTAAAAACGTACGGTTCTTTTGTTTCTCCTCGGTATCAATAGTAAAAAAAAATATTGTATTACATTCACGTGGATCTCTACCCATGGCAGTTGTTCATAACTTCCGCATGATCTTACGCAAGCTTATTTTTCTATTTGCCTCACGTTAAACTTGATAAACTTGATTGCAGAAAGACTGACAAGTCAATGCCATAGCCAGGCTTTGACCCACGGTTCTTGTGGTTTCTATCCAGTTGCTTTAACCAACTGATAAGCAAACATTTAGGAGGGGCAGATACAAATTTCACATGTCTGTTATGAAATAGGTTTAGAACGCCAAAAGAAATATTTAAATTCCTTGCTTTTCCACTCGAGGGCCGCCACATAGTGTGATTCTGACCGATAATTTGGAAACTGTCGTGAGGACATAACTACAGGAAAAACGAGAGGTCATGGTATTCACTTTGGATGAGGAATGCTGTTGTGATCTTTCTGTACAGTAACTTTAAACCGAAATGCATGATTAAACGTTGTTTTGTGATGTTTAGAAGCACCAGGAAGCAACCAATAATTAACTACTTTGATCTTCCCTGCAAATGGAATTACTCTTGCTTTCTTTCCCGGAGATGGCTCACATACAGGTCCCACTACCGGTCCCAGATTTACGATCAGTTCCGTAGACACCATCATCTTCGGGTTCATTACTGTGAATATTGAGTGTATTGTAAACATGCAAACATTCTCAATGCATGCTTCTGATTATTTTACACGCTTGTACTGCTATTTCCATTGCTTTATTCGTAAAGGAAGTGTGTGTGTGTGTGTGTGTGTGTGTGTGTGTGTGTGTGTGTGTGTGTGTGTGTATCCTTCAGATTCAACTATCGTAGGTATTTCTGCCACCTGAGCAAATTCATTTTTCAATTATACTCTTTATCTCTTTAACTTTACCCTCATCTTTGTAGGCCTTACACAAGCCATTGCCTTGGGTCAGAAGCCTGTCGAGGAGCAAGCAAACTCTGGATCACAGCATATCCAGGATGGGACAGCAGCCCAATGCCGGAACGATATGAAGAAGAAGGAAATGGAATGTAAGATTGATGAAAGGGATGATAAGAAAATTCGCGGATCAAATCATCCAACCCAGTATTCGCATAGCGACCGAGGAAAACCGCGAAAATAAACCTTTCGGTTAGATTTGTGGGCCCGGAGATTTGAGCCCGGTACCTCCCGAATGCGGGTCGCTCAAGTAATTGCGGCTTCACCACAACCATATTCAGAATAGGTAAAGCACAATGTGGACTAACACAGAGTGGATAGCCCTTCAGCAGCTTGCCTGCCATTAGTCGATGAAATAACGAACGGTCACATATAATGCATTGCAACTTATGATGTTCCAGAATAACGATTTGTAAATGGCCGTGACGCATACCGTAATTCTCCGCGAGTTCTACATATGTACACATTTAGCAATGCTACATTGTACCAGAAAATCCAACATTTTCATCTGCCCCTACTGAATGTTTGCTTATGAGCTAACATGGCAACATGCCGGCTAGACATTAAATTCCCCATTAAGTTCATTTTGAGATGAGATATCCCAATAGCACTTTGCAATGTCCTAAGTACTTACAAGCCTGAAAAGATAGAATCAGACCGAAAAATTCAATGCCATAGCTGGGATTTGAACCACGGATCTTCCGGTTTCCGTCCGGTTGATCTAATCAACCGAGCTACCATAGCAACATGCCGGCACGACATTAAATTCCCCTACTGACTTGCATTTTTCGGTACGCCACAAGAAGAGCAAATGGACGGAAAGTTGAAGATCCGTAATTCAAATCCTGGCTATGACATTGAATTTTTCGATCAGATTCCATCTTTCCAGAAGTAGCTGCATTAGACATTTCGTTACAGATACAAAGGGAATGGTGATATTCAAATGTTTTAGAAATGGACACTATAAGCTGGCCTTAAAGTTCCATCTCCTTCCATGACATTGCGAGAAACAACTGAAAATCGACAGGATTTTAAAAGAATGACTGAAACATTGAACAATTCTAATCATTAATAACGGATACTTTGAAAATGGCTGTCACAAAAAGTTATTTGAAATAAATTGTGTGTTTTAAAGATATTTAAATTTTTTGTGGAGTACGTTCTCGTTAATCCTTTAACGTTTACCAGTAATGCTATATTATATAAATTTCCTTTCGAATGAAGGGGTCTTCGTTAGTTATTCCCAGAAAATTCAAGATACATATTTTATTTATAATGTAAATATCTTTAATATATGGCATTTTAATAAAAATCGCCACAGCCATTTTTTTTAGAAAATCAAGAGTTTCGAAAAATGTGTCATGTAAAGTGTAGTTGGAGGGATTTTCCTGAAAATCTTTGTGTCGCATCTTTGGACGGTACTGAACCGCGAACCTTGTCCTACACAAGGCTTATGTTAAAGGACAAGTAATTACATTTGTAGAAATAGTTATATTTCACGTTTCGTTCTAGATCTTGAAGTTGGGGATCTTAGTGTCTATGATTCGATATAGTGGTCGTCATCGTGTTTCATATGTGGCCTTGCTGTTTGCACATGAAGCATGAAACTGAGTGTTTCGACATATACGTCCAGTGGACGGTAATTGAAATTGAGTTTTTATTTATGGACGCTCTTTAACTACTATGATCTTCAGCGTCCCATTCTATATTGGCTGTTAAAGATAGGAAATTTTGCTTAGAGGTCTCTTTATCAGGCTTGAGGTTCTTTTATGTGTCGCAAATCTACGGCACGGGACCACCAGCTTTGCTTTACTTCCCTTCCGAAGGAAGCCATGCTAAGGATTTTTACACCCGAAAAAATTCATCGCCCTCCGCCGGGTTTGAACCCGCGGCCTCGAGAACTAGAGGCTAGCATGGTAACCACTACACCACGGAGGACCACACTTGGAAACAAAAAGCTAGCATGGTACCACTAGACCATGGAGGAGGACGTGCGGTGGACGGTGTCCTCGTATTCGATATTCATAGATTCTGGAATTACATTCAAGTTAACTGGTTGAAAATAAAGCTACCTTCGGAAAAGTAAAACATTGGAAAGACCAGATCCAGACACGGTTGCTCAGAAATATGCTATAGCTCATTCTAGCGAACATATCAAGATTGGAATTCACGTTCCAGCACAATTATTACGAAGTTGGTGGAGTTTTTCAGCAAGGTGCTTATTTCTAACGATACGACACCATTGTTTACTTTGGTTTTATTTTCAGTTAGTTGTTTCATTATTCCTTTACTCGCTAGAAACATGCAAATTCGGTTTATGGATATTCTACATACAAATTTTATATTTGTAGATTCAATTAGCTTAATAGTAGGATAGGTCTATTCCTTTAGAGCGACACCATCCTGGAATCCAGAGAGATGGCTTGTTCTTTCGTTGAAAAGACGTCCTACTTCGCAATTTGGCATAGATTGTAGTCGGTTAGTTGTCATTTGGTTGAGGATATTTTACGTTTCCGAAATGGTGGGCTCTTGCTCAGAAATTATTTATGAACAACGGCCTGGATAATTCGTTTTGGTTCTTCATCTAAATGTAAAGTTTAAATATAGAACTTCTTTGAAGCCTTGCTTGTGTACTGAGTCGAATACAACTGTTCACCCATGCAAGCAACTATAAAAATCTATGTGTTACACTCACATGACTTTCTCTACTCTTGTACAAACTATTCTTACAAACGCTTATTCTCCATATGTTTCATGTTAAATGAGATATCGAGATGTTAATCTTATTGCTAATTTTCTTGTAGGTGCAAGGGGAATTGGTAGGCTTTAAGCGATAGGTTCACTCAACAAAAAAGTATGACACAAATTATGTATTTTAACGAGATCTACATTTTTTTGTGTAGTAAAATTTTGTCTATCTCTTATGGTTTACCAGTTATGCAAAAGTCGTTCACAATGGAGAATACTTTTAGAGACATTCCCAGAAAATTCAAAATATACATTTTATTTGTCATGAAAGTATCTTAAATATATGATGTTTTAATCAAAATCGTTAGAGCCATTTCTGAGAAAATTAAAACTTTCGAAAAATGTTCCATGTAAAGGGTAATCTGGGGTGGGGGGATTTTCTTGAAAACCTTCGTGTCGCATCTCCGGAAGATACTGAACCTAAATATCAAGTTTGGTGTTTATCCGACTGTTCGTTTCTGAGTTATGCTGTTCACAGACACACAGGACGACATGTTTCCAAAAATGCTTTTTTTTGGATTCAGGGGGCCTCAAAACATATATTTCCGGTGAAATCTTGGTATCGAATTTTTGAGTGGAACACAATACTTCCCCTACTTATTATACGTAGTAGAGAAAGTAAAAATACAGTAGGAGGATCAAAGAACAGCTAAACAAACAATTTAACTCTAATGGCACAGGTTTGAAAGGCTTCCGGCGTGAGCTGGGAGCGCCCTGGCGTCTGGATGTATTGTCCAAATAGGCTCTGAGCTGGGAGTGGTGTGCTTCCGGGACTTGTGGCGAACAGTCTATGCACTCAAGATGCTGTTGAGTGGTGTCTGTTGTGGTATGATGAACTTGAAGAGATACATCCATAGTGATCTGAAGCTCGTGAAGACAGTCCTCCAGGACCGACAGCTTGCCGCCAGTACACAAATTCCGCGTGGAATTCCTGGACGGAGTCGCGTAGGCCCCGGATTTCCTGGTTGTTGATGAAGTCCTGCGCTGTAGATGGTGGCGGCATACATAATAATTCATTATATAAATGGAATAACTCACAGCATAGTTCTGCAATGACCACGGCCTATCTCGTCCCAATAAAGGGGTAAGTAAATGGCGAAAATAACTCCAAAATGGCATTTTTAGTGTTTTGAGCAATCTTTTAATTTGATACACATGTTATCATTTTAAAAAGTGGCACTGTAGCTGGCATTTTGCACTCTGAATTCTGACCATCGCATTTAAAAAGTCTGTTGTTACACGCAAATGATTTTCTCTAACCTCTATCGCTTATTTAGGGGTATACAAATCATTCTTACGAAACTGTATTTTCCTATCTACTTCATTTTAATCGAGATAAACCTTTCCGGAAATAGCTGCATTACACACTTTGTTATACAGGGTGATTTATGAAGAGCTGACATTTTATTCTTTAATTATTCTGTTCGAAAATCACCCAATGCCCCAATTTTAGCACCAAATTAAGCAGAATGTTCTGGAGTATCGATTGCCTCTCACTAGATGTGCAGATGTATATGTTTTATCGTAATTGCTAGTTTTATTTTCGGCAACTGTTTTCGAGATTTTGTAAAAATGGAGTACACATTAAATGAACGACTCTTTCTTGTAAAGCAGTACTGGATTACGAATTCAATTACAGCTACTCAAAGGGAATACCAGAGAGTATTTGGTGTTCGAAATCCACGCCAAAGAAACGCAATACTGAGACTGGTAAACAAACTGGAAACAACTGGATCTCTGGTGAGTGAAAAAGACAAAACTCGTTCATCTAGGCTTCCCACAATTGTTGTTGACATACGAGCACGACTGGATCAGACACCCCAGAAAAAACATTAAGACGTTTGTCGCAGGACACGGGTACAGCTACTCAATGTGTCAGAGAGATGTGAAAAGTGCAGGCCTAAAGCCGTATAGGATTACGGTTGTCCGTCAGTTACAGCAACCAGATAAGAATATACGACTGAATTATTGTCGTTGATTTCAGGCGTTCATTGTGCAAAATCTTGCCATATTGTCCATCACATGGTTCACAGATGAAGCATGGTTCCATTTATCCGGCTATGTGAACTCGAAATAACTCACGGTATTGGGCCAGCGAAAATCCACATGTCATTCATGAAGCACCCATGCACCTGTTTGAAATCAGAGAATAGTGGGACCAATTTGTTTTGAAAACAATGTGAACACTGCAGAGTACCGACGGATTTTCATGGAGTTTGCTGAGCAACTAGACGATGTAGAGCTGAGTCAAAGATATTTTCAGCAGGACGGCGCTACATGCCATACATCAAATGAATCCATGGCACTAATTGTAAGCTTCTTTGACGATCGCATAATTTCCAAGAACCTGTGGCCACCGAGATCTCCGGATTTGACATCGCCGGACTTCTTTCTATGAGGTTACTTAAAAGACAGGGTTTATGCCACACGTCCTCAGACATTGGAAGATCTGAAGCACAACATTACACAGGAGATTCAAGCTATTGACAACAGAGTCCTCCAACGAGTGACCAGTACCATGGAATGACGTGTCGAGTTGTGCCTTATGCACGATGGAGAACGTTTTCAACATTTGCTATAGAGGTAAACAATCTCCCAAAATTCCTCTGCATTTCAGGTATAATAAGTTCTCGCTAGCATAACTTGTTTTGAAACGATTAAAGAAATAAACGTGTCAGTTCTTCATAAATCACCCTGTAGATACAAAGGGAATAGGGATAGTCAAATGTTTTAGAACTGAACGCTACACGCTGGCCTTAAAATCCCATACTCTTTTCCACGACATCGCGAGAAACAAAAAATAAATAAAATCTGAATATACTACCCCGGCACCTTGATTATCACACCAGGACATACATTCAAACTTTACATTTATTCTCACAAACACATTTACATTTTAGATTACATCAAATTTTTTCAGATAAAATAACTACAAACTACACAATGTATACAAAATAATATAATAATAAATTAAATAAATAAAAGAAAGAAAACTAGAAATTATTAGATTAGAGTAAAGAGTAAATTCATATTTATTATCGCGAGAAACAACTGAAAATCGACAGGACAATAAAAGAATGACTAAATATTGAACAATTCAAACAATCAACAACAGATATCTCAGAAATGGCTTATGCCACAAAAAAGGTATCTGAAATATATTGTGTGATTTAAAGAGATCTACGTTTTCTGTAGAGTATGTTTTCGTCTATCTCTTAACGTTTACCAGTTATACAAGGTTGTAGAATATTCCTTCCGAATGAAGAGGACTTGACAGGCTATTCTCAGAAATACAATATATACATTTTATTTGCAATGCAAATAACCTTAATCAAAATCGTTGGAGCCATTTTTAGAAAATCAAAATAAAGAGTAGTTGGGAGCGGATGATTTTCTTGAAAATATTCGTGTCGCATCATTGGAAGGTACTGAACTCAAATACCTAGTTTGGTACTTATTAAACTTTTCGTTTTTGAGTTATGCTGTTCACAGACACACACACACACGCGCGCGCGCGCACAGACATTTTTCTAAAAATACTTTTTGGGATTCAAGGGGTCTCAAAACATGTTTCTTCTGAGAAGTCTTGGAATCGAATTTTTAGTTGGAGTGCAATAACTTCTCCACCTACTATGTATGTGGTAGAGAAGGTAAAAATTGTCTCCTACTTCCGTTGGAGTAGAGATAAATTTTAGTCCATCTTTTAAGGGAAGTTTTGCTTTACAAATTGGTACTATTGTTAAGTATGTCAGCTTCTGTTTGCTCAAGCCATGTTGTTTTTCTCTCTGCAAATATATGCGAGCTTGTTTTCTTCATTTCACAATTTTTTCTGTGAATGACATTTTCTGGTATAAACGACCCGTTTTCTAAGGAGCTATTTAAGATAATTAAACTTAAATTTAGGATGATAAAGACAACTTAAGTATCTTGCAAATCTACTTTTGTGTTAATAACATAAAAATGCTGATAAATTTAACCAAAAGATGGTGCAATTGAGAAAAATGTCTATCTTCCTTAATAAACCAACTCATTGGATAATAGTGAATATAACTTAGAAGGCATTCAGCTACATATCGGAAAAAAATTCAGTCAGCAAAGAAAACGCATGCAAAATCATCAAATACGAGGCGTTTTAAAAGTGAGTACCCATAATGTTTTAAAAAATAACAGAACATTATTTTCCAAATACTTTATCATTCATTACCTTACACTACTTCCCCACATATTCACCGCCGTTATTCAGGCATTTTACAACATCATCGTCGTTGAAATGTTTTCCACCAAGGAATTTCTTCATATGAAGAAACAGATGGAAATCTGCTCGTGGTAATGCCGGCCACACACAGCTAAACAAACGCAAGATCTGATCGCATCATTTGGTTGAAAAATTCGACACCCTCCCTACAGTCCGGATTTGGCTCCAAGCCAAATTCAATCTTTACGTGAAACAAGAACTGCAAACTTGGCTTTCAACACAGGCGGCATCATTCTTTGACGAAGGCATACAAAAACTGGTTTCCCGTTATGACACTTCCTGAATAACGGCGGTGACTATGTGGGGAAGTAATATAATGTGTAAGGTAATGAATGATAATAAAGTGTTTGGAAAATAATGCTATTTTTTAAAAAATCTGATGTGCTACAGTCACATGACTTTCTCTACTCTTGTACAAACTAATTTTACAAACATTTATAATCGAGATATCAATCTTATTGCTAATGTTCTTGTAGATGCAAGGGGAATATGGTAGGTTATAAGCGATAGTCAAATCTTTTAAGCGCTGGTTGCTATGTGGCGCATTGCAATCTCTTTGCATGTCCAGGACATAAAAAAAAAATCTCACTCACATGACTTTCTCTACTCTTGTACAAACTATTTTTACAAATGCTTATTCTCCATCTACTTCATGTTAATCGAGATAAACATTTGCAGACTCTATCTTATTGCTAATTTTCTTGTAGATGCAAAGGGAAAATATATTTACAAGGGCAATATAGATAAACAGTAGCCTTTAAGCACATACATATCTCTTAATAGCTGGTTGCTAGGTGCAGCACCATTCCCTTTGCCACAGATTATAACTTTGCATATCCAAGACAAAAAAATGAATAACGAATTACCATTTGAGAAAATAAGTATTGGAAAATTTAAGGAAATAACAAGCAATATCTCGAAAATGGTTCACTCTACAAAACAAATCTATACGACATAAATTGTGTATTTTAACGCGATCTACATTTTTTGTGCAGTAAAATTTTGTCTATCTCTTATGGTTTACCAGTTATGCAAAAGTCGTTCACAATGAAGAATACTTTTGGAGATATTCCCAGAAAATTCAAGATATACATTTCATTTGTCATGAAAATATCTTAAACATTAGATATTTTAATCAAAATCGTTTGAGCCATTTTTGAGAAAATTAACATTTTCGAAAAATGTTCCATGTAAAGGGTAGTCTGGGGTGGGAGGATTTTCTTGAAAACCTTCGTGTCGCATCTCTGGAAGATACTGAACATAAATACCAAGTTTGGTGTTTATCCGACTGTTCGTTTCTGAGTTATGCTGTTCACAGCAGACACACAGACAGACACATACACGGACATGTTTCCAAAAAAGATTTTTTTGGATTCAGGGTGTCTCAAAACATGTATTTCCGGTGAAATCTCCGTATCGAATTTTTGGGTGGAATACAATACTTCCCCTACTTACTATACGTAGTAGAGAAATTAAAATTATCGGTACTTATTTTAAAAACATGCCTTGTACCTTAGCTTAATAATGGTAATAATGTTGCATAAAATTACATCGTTTGAAACATTGATTTAAGATAGGTCAAATTCATTACGATTTCTTTCAAGTTTTACTCGTCAACAGAGAAAGAAAGAAAGAAAGAAAGAAAGAAAGAAAGAAAGAAAGAAAGAACGGGAAAACAAGCTGCGTGAATATTGCTCCTACGCTGTAAACTCTGTCCTGTTTGATTAACTGCCTACAAGATAAAAATAGCACCGTGTTACGGTCATCCATTAAAGGATATTTCTGACTCACATGGCCATGTGAAATAATTTATGGCAGTATAAAATGTTTTCTGTTTCAATTAACACAAGAGGTACATGCTTCAAAATCGATCGGTTAACTGCCAGCTAGTACCAAAAGCGAACCTAAACGTACATTTATATTCATGCGTTCATTTACTCACTTGTATATTCTTCGCAGAATGGTCAAACAGTTTTCATGTGTGAATGCTTTCCTATTGCGATGTACAGGTCATGTTTTTACATTAAGTACACATAATGTTTTTAAAAAAATTTCGAATACTTCATTATCATTCATTACCTTACACTTACATCACTTCTCCACATAGTCACCGCCGTTATTCAGGCACGTGTAACGAAAACCAGTTTTTGTATGCCTTTGTCAAAGAATGATGCCGCCTGTGATGAAAGCCAAAGTCTACGCTTCTTGTTTCACATCATTCTCGTTGAAATGTTTTCCACCAAGGAATTTCTTCAGATGAAGAAACAGATGAAAATCTCTTGGTGCCAAATTCGTACTGTAGGGAGGGTGGTCGAATTGCTCACAACCAAATCATGCAATCACATTTTGAGTTTGTTTGGCTGTCTGTGGCCGGGCATTGTCACTCATTATCTTTTCCCATAAATCTCACACAATTGGCGATGAATGTTTGTTGAGTAACATTTCTCGCATTCAAAACAGAATCACTGATCTATCTCACTTTACAGTCGGCGGGTCGTTCGCTTGTTTTAGAAACGCTCTAACAGCAGGAAAACACAGATGACGATCGATGTAGCTGCGCATGCTCAAAATCACTACAGCAGCGCTGCAGCGGCAAAGCATTAAAATGGTACTTACTTTAAAAATACGCCCCAGTACTATCACGCTGACTGGCATGAAATGCGTTCATTTGCTTACTTCTAGAAGGCAATGAATCACTTTCAGGTCCATTTTTAACCTCCTTAATATTAAATAGACAAGTTATATAGACAGATACTTAAGGTAATACATTTTGATCGGTAGTTATCGTCTGTGGATACAAGAACTTTACTGACCCTGAACAGTCAACAGAAAACCACTTGAAACTCATTTTCACAAAATGGCACGTGAATAGTACCAGAAGGTAAACAAAGCGGGAAAATATTTATTAGCATATTAACATTGATTATGTTTTCTTTTATCAGCCGTCACATTGATGTTTGAAACCATACGCTTAATTTGATACTCTAAAATGTAAATACAATGCACTTTGCTGCTTATGACGCTTGATAGTCGGTTTTCTGCATCATCTTTTTTTTTAGAGAGAGAGAGAGAGAGAGAGAGAGAGAGACGTGATATGTTTGATCAATTCTGTGCTTTGTTCAGAGAAAAACGTTATATATTTCATATATTCTGTGCTGCATTCAGAGAAAAAGTCATCAATTTTAGCAATTTTTTGCTTTGTTCAGAGAAAAACATGTTATACTTGATCAATTGTGTTATATTTTATCAATTCTGTGCTTTGTTCAGAGAGAAACATGATATATTTTATCAATTATGTGCTTTGTTCGAGTGAGAAAGTTACATATTTTATTAATTTGTGTTGTGTTCAGAGAGAAACGTGATACGCTTTATCCATTAGTTCTTTGTTCAGAGAAAACGGGATATATTTCATAAATTCTGTGCTTTTTCAAAGAAAAACATGACATTTTATAAATTCTGGTGCTTTGTCCCGAAATAAATGTGATATATTTTACTCAGAAAGAAACAAAGGAATCAAGGCAGTTATTATTACTGCAAATACCATCAGAACAAACTTTCCCCTGTTCATTTTAGATATGTTTGTTTTTGCTTCGACAAAGCCATGATTCAATTTCTGCGATTTACCACTGATCATGTAGTAATAATGCATTACGTCTCTGCTAGACTGAGCATAGAGGAGGAGGAGGAGGAGGAGGAGGAGGAGGAGACTCAATTACAATCTTCTCCACTGTGTTCATATACTTAACACTCAGACCTTGTAAATCCTTTCTACTAGTTCAAGTCAATCAAAAGCTGTAAAATACGAATGTGCCTGCAGTACCCTTTACATGGCACTTTTTTCGAAAATGTTAATTTTCTCAAAAATGGCTCTAACGATTTTGATTAAAATATCATATGTTTAAGATATTTTCATGACAAATGAAGTGTATATCTCGAATTTTCTGGGAATATCTCCAAAAGTATTCTTCATTGTGAACGACTTTTGCATATCCGGTAAACCATAAGAGATAGACAAAATTTTACTACACAGCAACTGTAGATCGAGTTAAAATACACAATTTATGTCATATACATTTTTGTTGTTGGGTGAACCATTTTCGAGATATTGCTTGTTATTCCCTTAAATTTTCCAATACTTATACTTTTTCTCAAATGGGAATTCGTTATTCATTTTTTTTTGCCCTGGCAATACAAAGACAATGGAATACTGCACATAGCAACCAGCTCTTAAAATATTTGACTATCGCTTAAAGCCTACCAATTCCCCTTGCACCAACAAGAAAATTAGCAATAAGATTAACATCTCTACTTCTCGATTAACAAGAAGCATATGGAGAATAAGTGTTTGTAAAAAGAGTTTGTACAAGAGCAGAGAAAGTCATATGAGTGTAACACATCAGATTTTTTTTTACTAGAAACCTGTTATTTCCAGCACAAATTGATAACGGCGAAATAGCATCAATTGCATTATAATATGTCAGTCACCTCGCGATTAACTGCAACGTGAAGTTCGCGTTTCAGACTCAACGACGCAGTTGAACATCAGAATGTGCGTCTGTGCGTTTCGTTGTATCTGAAGCGTCAACTTTACGTTACAATTTCTCGGGGTGTAAATGACCTACTGCAATGCAATAAAGGCCATTCTTAATGTTATTTTTCACGTTTTCAATTGTGTCAAAAATAATATGGGGTTTCCATTATAGAACAAGTTTGCTGAAAATCATATTTGCTGATATTTTAATGAGCTACATAATCTACGCACAATATAATAATAATAATAATAATAATAATAATAAATAAGAAGAAGAAGAAAGAAAGAAAGAAAGCATTTTTAGAAAAAACTCCGTGAGTATGTCTGTGAACAGCATAATTCAAAAACGAAAAGTCGGATAAATACCAAACTTGGTATTTAAGTTCAGTGTGTTCCAAAGATGCGATACGAAGATTTTCAAGAAAATCCCCCCACACTCAACTAGGTACCCTTTTCGAAATGTTCGATGACAAAGAAAACTATATCTTGAATTTTCTTGAATACTCTGTGAAACCCTCTTCATTCGGAAAGAATTGTATACAATTTTGTATCGTAAATGTTCAGCTATAGTCGAAAACGTGCGACAAAGAAATAGAATTCTTTAAACCACACAATTAACTTCTTTTTTTGTGGCAGGAGCCAATTCCGAGGTATCCGTTATTAACGGTTCCCGTTGTTCAATAGTTTGTTATTTTTAAAGTCCTATCGACATTATTGTTTTTCGCGATGTCATGTAAAGAGTAGGGACTTTTAAAGCCAGCATATAGCGTCCTGTTCTTAAACATTTGACTGTTCTCTTTGTATCTATAACAAAACGTGTAATGTAGCTATTTCTGCAAAGGTTTATCTCGATTAAAATGAAGTAGATAGAAAAAAAAATCTGATGTGCTACACTCACGTGACTTTCCCTACTTTTGTACAAACTATTTTTACAAACACTTATTCTCCATCTACTTCATATTAGTCGATATCGTATTGCTAATTTCCTTATAGGTGCAAGGGGAATATGTTAGGCTTAAGCGACAGTCAAATCTTTTAAGAGCTGGTTGCTATGTGGAGCATTTCTCTCTTTGCATGTCCAGGACATAAAAAAAACAACAAAATAAACGAATAACGAATTCCCATTTGAGAACAAGTACAAGTATTTGAAAATTCAAACAAATAACAAGGAATATCTCGGAAAAGCTTGAAGCGACAAAAAAATGTACATGACATAAATTGTGTGTTTTAACGAAATCTACATTTTTTGTGTAGTAAAATCTTGTGTATCTCTTACGGTTTACCAATTATGCAAAAGTCATTCAGAACGAAGAGGCCTTTTAGGGACATTCCCAGAAAATTCAAGATATACATTTCATTTGCTATGAAAATATCTTAAACATATTATACCCTAATCAAAATCGTTAGAGCCATCTTTGAGAAAATTCAAAATGTTCGAAAAACATTCTATGTGAAGGGTAGTCTGGGGTAGGGGGATTTTCTTGAAAATCTTCGTGTCGCATCTTTGAGAGATTCTGAACCTAAATACCAAGTTTGGTATTCATCCGACTTTTCCTTTTTAAGTTATGCTGTTTACAGACACACACACGAAACTTGTTTTCTGAAAGGGTTTTTTTTATTCAGAGGACCTCAAAACATGTATTTCCGGTGAAATATCGTTATCGAATTTTTGGGTGGAATGCAATACTTTCCCTACTTACTATACGTAGTAATAAGATTTCGTAAGAATAGTTTATATACCTATTAATAAACGTTAGATGGTAGAGAAAGTTTTGTGAATGTAACATATCACACTTTTTTTTTATTTCCTTGTACATCACGAGGTTAACGATCAATACGAAGCTGATATTAGGTTGGGAAGACGGTCTATGAAGTGCTACAGACTTTAAAGTCTATCCTTGAGGTAGAAGAAGGATAAAATTTATAATGAATTCAAAATGTACTGTGAGCCATTTCTTACTGAGTGTATAAATGCAAAGATTGCGGTTTTATACATTAAACTAAACAAGTGGGTGTAACGAGCTAAGGCACTCAGCTGGTAACCCAGAATAGAGCCAAGGACTTAACAATACTGGCTGGTGTTGTAACCTTGAAGCACTTTTTACTTAAATTTCAAGGCCGCATTTTCCTTCTGTATTGATTTATTTCCAAATGGCGCAAGTGGCCAACGGGTTGCAGTAGCCCAAGGCGAAACTTCCTGCGGCAAATTTCCAAGAAATCCTTTCTGCATCTCCGCTTCGTTTTTATCACGGGAATTACAGAGTACAAAAACTTTAAATGTGTTTCGGGAATTTTCCGAGGCAGCCGTTGTGTGTTTTCTACAGCGTTATTTTCTTCTTCTTTCATGCGGCATCCACTAATTAGACCAGATCAGATACACTCGTTAGCGTCCTCCTCTATTCACCTCCTTCCCAATTTTTCTCTGTTTGCCCTTCTAACGCTTTTCTGCGTTGTAAGTACATAACATTTAGATTCTTTGATATTGCAATTCCAGTTGACTTGCTTATCGAAATAAAATAACATTTCTATAATACCGTCGCATTTGCCAATTTATTGATGTCGGCAATCGGTGTATTAGCTTATCAGTCAGTTATTTTGGTACATTAGTTGGCTGTCCGAAGTTACACGGTTAGCTATATAACATTATTGTGCACTGCCTTCCTTTCACACTGTGGCCGCCGCAAGACGTTTCGCGTGCCGGCCGCCGTAGCTTGGATTCCCGCCAAAACAGTTACATCCCCGCAGGCGCTTCAAGTTCTCGCATTTACAGTTACAATTACAATGATAATAAGCAATACCTTACGAGTAGGGATGGTACCTCGATATCGTCGATACTCTCGATACTCGGTAGTATCGAAATATGTCTAATACTTTGAGATAAACCCTGATACTTTTTCGCTACTTTTAAATTTTACATTATTGAAGGTTGTTGCGTTTAGCTTTATGCGAGATAAGGAATTATTATCTCGCATGCGTTCCCCAAAAGTTACTGGACTATAGTTCTTGATAGACCGTGACTGCGTTCCCTGTAGGGAATACAACACTCGTGTGTCTAAATGAAGATATGCAAAACAATGGGGGAAGGAGTAAACTTACTCATGTAACATGCAGCGTTAACTGAGTTGTGAATGAAGGTGATTTAGCTGACGCACTAAATACGTTTCTGCAATAGCCTGGTTTGGTGACTCACTCTCAGCCATTACATTTACATACTCCGGTGACCAAAATCTGTGAATCCAGCAGAAACAAATCAAAACTCCAGACGTGAGATAATACAGCGAATGGAAATATTTGTTATTTATAGTTGTTTGAGTTTCATGTACAATATACATTCAAGTAGTGCAGAATTATGAAGAATCCTAGTATTTGTTTTTCTATGGGTAGAAAATCCCTTAAAATAGAGTTTTTAGGACAAAATATAGTTATATAAAAAGGGAAGAAAATACATTATTATTATTATTATTATTATTATTATTATTATTATTATTATTATTATTATTATAGTCTATGGCAGTGGTGGCGAAAATGCGACTCGCGAGGCAGTGTGACTCGCAAGCGCAATTCCTTTTCTAGCCGTCTATTCATTTGTTTTCCATGTGCTGCTGAGTGGTGTAGTGCGTGTTGCATATTTGATGACTCGAGAGAGAAAGGCATTTTCGCCACCCTTAGTCTATGGCGTTATCAAGATACGAAATTGTGAGTATCAAGTTTCGGTGCTCAAAAATCAGTGTCGGTATTGCCCCATCATTACTTACGAGTATCATAAGAGATGTTGGAAATGCTATCCCCTCTCTATCCACACATTTCTGACACTTACACAGTTAATTTTTACTCACACTTTACATGGATATTTTGTGGAGTAAGAACAACTCTTTCTACTCCATTGCATCCTCAACTATAACAAGACCTTTTTGGCAAGCATGTTCTTTTATAACTTAAATGCGTGCCTATTCAAGAAGGGCTTTGTAAATAATTGTCAATCTTTTAGTAATTTATGAAATGAAATTAGGTGTTTTATGGCTGATGTCCGTCAGAAAGAACTGGGCTTTTCAATTGTGAAAAAATTATAAAAGCAGTTGAGTGTTTTTAAAGTTTACCCTATATACACCTACCCTAATTTTTTATCTTTATAATACAGTGCTTTTCTTTCACATGGCGGCTCGCGCGCCGGCCGCTGTAGCTCGGATTCCCGCGAAACAGTTATAATATTCACGCAATCGCCTCAAGTTCTGACATTTACAATTACAATTACATTATCTTACCATAAAGGATGTTGAAATTGTCCTCTACCCACACATTTCTGGAAGGTACTCAAGAAATGTCCATTTACACTCAGAGTTTAATTATTTTTCCGTGATCATCAGCGTCGGGCAAATTTCTGTAAGTGGATTTTGCGAAATATAAATGATACAGTAATTGACCCACGCTTAGTGTTCTTCTGTAATGAACCATGGTTCAACTTACATGGTCATGTTCCGTCGTAAAATAACAGACAATGAAGCACGGAAAAACCCGGTATTACACAAGATATTCTCTTGCATGACGCGAAAATTGGTGTATGGTTGCTGTAAATGCATATAGAATAACAGGGCCTATATTTTCTAAACAAATAATAATTGCAGAGAGATACAGGAATGGTTTACACCGTTTCTTGAACAGCTGACCGAATGGGTATTTCCAACAACACTTTTGCTTCTGCGCATATAGCTGATGAGACATTAAGTTTAATTCAGGAGTTTTTTGAAGATAGGGTAATTAGTAATAGTTCAGGGCCCCTCAAGATCCCCTGATCTAAGTGTATGCGATTTTCATCTATGGGGGAGCTTTAAAAATAAAGTGTATGCAACAAATCCCTATGTATGGGGGGTTGATCACAATCTATGGTAACAATATCAAACAAACATAATAGCTCCGCACTGGAACGTGTGGAACCGAATGAAAGTTCAGCAGTATGAGTGTATCACTGTGTTTGCTCAGTTGTGTGCTCTTGTTCTTGCTGCGTCACATGGCGCCAAAAATAGAACCATTCTGATACGGGTAGATATATTATTGACCTTTCTGATGTAAAATACTTGTATTCTAAGATTATTAAGCAGTGCAAGAGGCGTGGTTTTACCATATCCAAGAAAGTGATCTCATGAGCACTCAACAAAAAAGATAAGGCAATACCAGGACTTATTCCAAAGGGCAAAAACAGGGAAATCCACGACCAGCCACCAGTCGCATCCCAGAGATAATTTGGAAGGTGAAGGCCCATGCCTCTGGACCAAATCTTGCAACCCAGAGGGCCATTGCACTATAATTAGGGATCTCTGTTACTACTGTGAACACTATAATCAACCGGAATGGGAATCTAGAAATGTGCCATAAGAGCCGGGGATATAAGCTGTTGCCCAAACACATTGCAGAACGTGCCACTAACAGCAGAAAGATGTATGAACGATACCTAGCTGGTGAAAAGTGGATCTTTGTTGTCTCTTTAGATGAGACATATGTTTATTTAAGTGACTGCAACAAACCTCTATATATTACCAAACGAAGGGGAGAAAAAATTTGAAAGTTGGTATACGAAAACTAACAAAAATTTCCTAAATGGTTTCACGGCAAAAGCAAGGTACAGTTACAATGGCAAATTAACCATTCGTCGTGTACATAAAAATGTGAAAATCAACTCGGCATATTGTGAGACTAACGTCCCGATACCAATTTTCTATACAGAAATCCCTGCCCTCTATGGTGCAGGGTACATAAAGTCTGGTGCATCAGGATACGGCATCAAGCCATACGTCTGCTTCAACCTACAAATTTTTGGAGAACATGGAGAGAGAAATGGGAATACATTCCATACCTCACAGCGACAGCCGTGTTAGTCATCTGATGCAGCACTGATGGAGTTTTGTGCATTTGAGTTACTGAAAAGAGCCCTCGCAAACTTTGGATGGTCTCCGGAAAGCTGCCAGGAAGAATGGAATTAACTGGACATCCCTGTATTTCGTAGCAGTCTGTTCCAGTGAAGCTGTGCAGCAGATTGATAGCTCAAGCTAAAGGCTGCCAGATAGAACATCATGCTGGTGGAGGCGTGGTTTTTCATAAGGTAAGGGGATCTTAAATTTGTTACCATTGATTGCGTACAATCCTCTGTATTGGAAGAACTAAAAGAAAACATCAGGGAGAAATTCACTCAATTTTAGATATTGTTTCCTGAGAGAAAGTGCCAGAAATATGCGAATAAAGAAGGACAACATTGTAACTGCAAATATGAGAACGTGAGGTGATTGCGCGGATGCTATAACTGTTTCGGCGAGAGTCCTAGCTTCGGCGGCTACGCACTGAAAGAAAAGCACTGTATTAATAGACATTGCAAGCGGATTTAACCAGCATTGCACGGTTGCATGTTTATATCAAATATGATGCTTCTATCATTTTCATTGTCCGTCGCAATATGTTTGCAGGATAGCATTGTTTGAAAACCCCATGGCATATCCGTATATCTTTAAGGACCGTTTCTACCATAAATGAGTCCTCCCGCAGGGTGACCTCAGTCAACGCTTGCTGGAATGAAGTAACGCAAAATCATACACTATACGGGGAACGCTGTAAACAACAACTAAGCTCTGAATAATTTCACATACAAAGTTGATTATCTCAGAATATTTCACCAGCAGCTAAAACTGAACTCCTACACAATCCTCCAAGAGATGTTCGGATTACAAAATTTACAATAGCAACCCCAAAATAGATACAATTTGGAAACCTCACAGCAGCAGTGCAGAAGGGCCGTTGCACTCTGACCCGCAGTCGCTGAGGAGCAAGCTTGCCACCTCCTGTCACATCCCTACCTCATTCTCTGCTGTCACCCTATAACCCCATCCTTTCTCACAAACCCATCACGGGTAGGTAAGCTTCTAACACACTCTCGGGCTGACCCTCAGCCCGACAAATGCTACTTGCTTGCTCAAAATATTTCCTTGCCCACGAATATAGCTCAGATTTTCATTAACCTTATGGGAAAGAGTCTTCGCTTTTTATCGAGAACGTATCCTACAGTTAGTACATACATATTTTGAATAGATATGCCTAGAAATTTCGTTAAAATGTCCCTTTAACTTGGCTAAGAGACACTATTTCAGATACGACTCGTCTAATGAGTCTCATAAGAAATCTTTATGTTGATGGGAACACATGTAAAACAATTACGATGGTGATAACTAAGCAGTAATTACTGGACATGCAAAATATGAAATTTCATGCTCTAAGCCATGCTATCATCATAACTATTATTTACATTATGCAGTGTGCAGGATTCAATGCGCGTGACAAAAACAAATCGTATTTCGTAATATTTTGGTAAAACCTTCCTATTTCTTCATATTTTATAAGATTTACGATTATTCGCTTTTAAAATAATTTCCGTGCTATGAACCAGACTTTCCAGATATCCTATTCTAGCAGGTTTCTGTAAAACACATTTAGGAAACCCAAGCCACTCTTTCCAGCATATGCATTTGGAAAAATCCGGATCACCGTTTCCAAAAAGTCAGCTAGACCTGAGAAAATACAGCATTTCCTCTATATTCTATCTATAAATTTCAAGTAATTTGTTGTATTTTTTAAATTAATGAAATGAACCTGCGCCAAAGATGCTTTAAAATAGATATATTAAACATTTTCATATTATTTTGCGATGTTTCCTAAATATTTTCATATCGTGACCGCGGCGCGAAGTTACCTACGGGCCGATGGGTAAGCGCATCCCGGTTCGTCTACCTGACCGACTGGGTGCGGCTAACGACCGGCCCTTCGGAACAGTAGCCGTGGAACAAACTCATTATGTGTCACTTTCCCGCAGTTTGAGTAATTACTGCTCCAAAAGATTCCTTTCGGCAGGTTCTAGTAACCTTCCCTTCAAGAACATTCCGGTTTGTATCTGGGGCCTACATAAGGGGCTGTTCAGTCCAGCGAGTTCAGCTCAGTTAGTCAAGAAATTACGAAGTTATAAGTGGGCAGTGCCGAGTGCAGTTCAGTTGTTAGTTGTGACTCAACAGTTCGACTGTGATTCGATTCAACAGATCAGTTGTGTTCTGTTCTGAGTGGGTGTGTCAACAGTGTCTCAAGTGTAACGTTTGTGCTGTGCTAAGTGCATATGTGATAAATAAAGTGTGTCTAGCTCTCATTTTTCTCATTTATTGCAATATTTTTAAAATGTTCTTCATATTTTGCCTGCCTCTACTAATTTATGAACACGACTCTGATTATTCAAACGAGCTCGATAGTCAAATTAGAATAGATGGATAATCAAACGTAATGCGGAAAGCCCGAGGTTAAACCAAGAAAGATCCAGTAGCTGCAATGTCATGGTTGTATAACTTGATAAAATGAAGGCCATGCGGCTCTTAACCATTGAGCTGTACGTATTGAGATTCCTGCCAAATGCGAAGTATATTCAACGATGTTAATGCGGGAAATGTAAAACTCTGAAATACCTTACATCCACAATTGAGACATGTTAAAAATATTTGTAATGAAAATTTCATCCTCAAATTAATAGGAAATGAGGTTGTATTGTTATGTTCCTTTGAATGTTGGGAAAAATATTTTAGGATCCCTTTCCGCAAAGCTCTTGGAAACGATGAAGACGTAATTGAGCGAGTTGCGACGTCACTGTCTAGTACCACGTAAAGTCATGCCAAATCCTCGCGTTGATGATGGATATATATTGTTAATTAGCGCTTTATTTTCGCATTTCTTTTTTCAAAATGATGGATGAAGATTTTAAAAACAATTAAATAATCTGCCATGTGTGTATGCATTTATGGCAGCAGAAATTATGACTGCTTTGTGACTGCTGAAATTCGTGCATCAAAAACATATTGTTAACAAGCATAACCTGATTATCCAAGTATGCTAAGTTATAACAAATCTAATGTTTATATTGAAAAACAAGAGACATATTATTCTGTTTTCAGAATTAACGGTGAAACACGGTAATCGTATTTCTCATTGAAACGATTTATTAGATCAAACATCTGGCTTAAAGCTGTTTTCATTAGATTAGCCACGGGGATAAGGGAGAGAATTAAAGCAGAAACTTGTCGGCACTATGAAACACAAATGTAATGTTTAGAAAGTTCAAGGTACTTCTAATTATGATTAAAGGATAACATGATGTACAGAACAAATAAGACAGTAAAGTTTTATTTAGTTACATGAAGATGGCGATAATAGAGCTCGGCACGATAGGCTAAAAAAACACTTATAAGAGGCACGCAAATAGGAACTAAAAGTTCAAAATAAGCAATATCAGTAATGATAAGCACTGAAGCAGACACAATCACTTATTCATTTACCACTTATAAACACACTTTAACATGATAGAACAATATATATCAGATATCCATACACCATATACTAAATTCCACTATAATCTTAATGTAGTGTAAACTGTAAATATTATTTCTTTAAATTTGCACTCTTCAGTTCTATGTATTTGTTATAGCAAACCATATTATCAGCTTTAAGTAATTCTCCAAGTTTTATGCTCTCACGCTGATTTTGTAGTTATTATTGTGTCTGTTATGTATTATTATTAAACAGGGTATTGTTGCGTTTGCAATTAAATAAGTCAAGTCTTTTTAGTCAGTACTGTGCTTTCGCCCACGTGGGAAGTAGAAAACAATAAAACCATCATATTACTGAACAAAGTGTTGAGTTAAAACTAAAATTATTAATTTTCCAGTTGTAAGCCAGTAGTTTTTTTTTAGTTGACCATTTACCGCATAATTTGTGTTAAGTAGCTACTATTTTTTATACGAAACAATGCAACTGCTGACGTTAGGAAAGGAATGCCCGTATTGCGAACAACTCGGGCATGTTGGCAACAATGCCTCATTGGCTCATAGTCAAAATGTTATTGCAATACTAATACTATTGCATAAATACATAATATTCGTAATAAATAAAGGCCAATAACTAAAATAATGAAATTACAAGCTTATAATTCAAATACGTACGTTAAGAAAACGGTTGAAGGGAACGCTAACAGAAGCTTGTCAGTGTTCGAACAGGAAGGCCATGTATAAGCTCGTCTCTAAATAGACGCTAAAACTACGCATTTAAAGTCAAACAGTTATACATATTTTAACATGACAAAGGTAATAGTGAATTGTGAATATCATATGTGGTTTATCTAAAATACAAGTGAAATAATTAACAGAATACGTGTGTGCAAAATATTTTAACATTCCCATACCCAACCCTGACAAGACACAAGTGCTCTCCGACACAAATACAGCAGCCGTGGCACAATTATAAAATAATAATTACAACATACTAAGACACACAAGAATAGATACACGATCTTCAGATTCCAGTCTACAAGAACGTCGTGATACATCATCACAAGAGTAGGCATCAAGGCGACCTACAGGTACGTAACACAGCATCCATCATCAACGTAGTGAACCAAGGAGGAACCGCTATACAATGAAGACATCCTCTGCAATGGAGTTGCACAATTAGCCTTAGCTGACGTGCGGGAGATCGCCAAACACCAACAAAGCCCCTCTGTTACCTAATCCAAGGATAGTTCTTTCATAGCCTCTATGAAAGAGTTTCATTACGATTGGTACACAAGGAAAGGCTAAAACAGTAAAACATAATCTGGCCTTCTAGAGAAAGACGTGAAGAATTATTTGCACGGCTACAACATGTATATGAGAGCTTTCATCACAGACAAGGAGACGAAAGTTGAAGTTACCTCCGCCATCGAACGGCAATAAGAAAGCCGACATTAAGACCTTCCATACCAAGCGGGATGCCTCAGGCGGTTTCGTCTGTGGCCCGCATTCGGAAGACCGTGTTTTCCAGTCCCTCCATTTCATCTCTATTCTCATTTCACTTGACGCAGTAATTTGTATCACAAATTACTTAAATGTAAAGAATGATTACAGTATGAATATGCATTTTTATGTGACACTGATTTGAGATGTTTGTTGATTGTAATTATTGTTGAGAAGTAAGTTTATACTGCCTTACTGAAACTGACAATAATAGCGTGCAATAATGCAGCGAGGGGGTGAGCTGTTTATCATTATTAGAGACGAGCAAGTTACGTAATGTTGGCGCGTTTTCCTTTAGAATTTGCTGGAACATTATACCTAAAGCATATGTATTCATAATTTTCATTGGATATAAAAATAGACGCTAATGTTGGCGCGTTTTATTAGCCAATAGCAACTCAGTTATAATCTTTAGGCATATCGGGGTGTAGGAGTATAAAAAGGGCTAGGTTAGAGATAGACCCCATCAGTTCACCGAAAATATATGTAAAGTACACGTCGGCTATCGATTCACAAGTTACGCGTAGCAGAGTTATGAAAAATCTAAAGTATTGTAAAGTTAATTATACAAAAAGTTGCAGTACGCGAATTAGGAATGATCAGTAATGAAGTTATTTTAACAGTTTCAGTTTGGTGAGTGTCAAGATCAATGTGTAAATTTGATAGTGAATGTGTTCGACAATAAAAAGTGTAAAACAAATTCACTCATCAGTGTTATCTTTGGATAAAAGATTCCTTTCCGTTTACACAACCTGTATAAAGAGAAGTGCTCGACCAAAAAGATCATAGCTAGCCGGAGGACAGAGAACCAAAATTAAATAAAATAACAGTAGCATTCTTTAAAACAAATATTAATACTGCCGCAAATTGCTAACACCAGATGGAGCTAACACACCTAACAAAGAATCACGTCACAAAATGGCTTCACGACGTGGAGTAAACACACATACACAAACATTATAAATTTACCATCGCAAATTGGCTCCCAAACGTGGGGCTAACAAATACAAACATATACAAATATAACACCACAAATTGGCACCCAAACGTGGGGCTTAACAAAATAAATATAACAGAAGTATACCACCGCACACTTCATCTTTCATCCGCTGGTTTCTTTCAGGGTTGGAAGTGTCGGTGATGGTGTTTCGGTGCAGTGTGGCAGGGGAAAAGCATACTCTTTGTGACTTTCTCCGTCCCTCGGATGCAGGGGGTATCCGAACCCCGTTGGACCCCCTCTGCGCGGGGTCACTGGTCTGCCTGTCCATCTGCCAGGGAATCTATCTGGAAACTTAGGGACCCTGTTATTCCTGTGCCTTCACTCCTGGTTCCAGCCGCCTCATCCTTCCCCCGGGGACGCCCCCTTGTGGGGGTAGGTACGAAATCCCATATGTGGATTGGTGTCAAGTCCCCTCCATAGCCAATCCAAGTCATTCGATCTTGAAATAATTATCATGACAACAAGCATTCGTTAACCTCAATTAAATTACCCCAAAACCATCAGCACATGTGGTATTAATGAACACAATTCACTGAGCCAGTCTTCCGAATTGTTCTTGCCAAGGTTGTACAGATATCAACCCATGTACGTATTTAAGATGCCTTCTACAGAAGCAAAGTGAAGGTTTTCGGGAAATTAGGTATCATAGAACCCTGTTAGTAGAGAAATTCTTACTTAATTAAATGCAGCACTCAGGGTGTCTACTGACTTGAAGGTTTCAAATTCCAGTATATCTTCAGTATAAGTTTTCACAAAATTCCAGTATTATATCGAGTTATATTGCAATAAAAATGCGCAGGTATTCAAATGTGCGTTGTGGCTAGCTTAACATCTTTAATGAATTTATTTGTTTTCATAGCGTAATATGAAGCTGTACTTCTAGCTGACATACCCAATGTTGAACGGGTGTTTCTTTTAAATCTCAATTGAGGATTTAATTAAACTTACTCTGTGTACTCTTTATGAAATTATTATACCATCTAGAAGGGATTTTATGCTGAATTCTCCCCTTTACACCTTACAACTATAATTTCGTAAAAACCATATACTATCCATAATAATGGAACAAAAATACACTGATATTCGCAGAAATGAAATATCAGCAGATTGGGTATTTCTAACCTTCGCCTCCCCCTTGCAACAATATTCAAAATTTTGGAAATATATAGCCTGTAAAAAATGTTAGTGGTGAAGATTACCCAAATGTTTGAGTCATTATTACACAAGATAAAAATGATGGAAATACAAATATCATTCAAAACTATAACATTCAAAAAATACTTATTTTAAAAAGAATCAACCACCTGAAAATTTAATCTGAAACAAAGCAATGTTATATGGTTATTTCTTACAACTTTTCCGGTAATATAATAGCTAACTCCAATATATGTAATATCAGTAGACATCCTGGGTGCAAAGTGAAAGTTTTAAAAATATACGAGGGCTGTCTCAGAAGTACCCGACCTGACAAAGAAAACAGAAAAATTTTGGGAAAAAACATCTTCATTTCTCTACATAGTCTCCTTTCAGCGCGATACACTTTTCCCAGCGATATTCAATAGCTTCGATACCCTGTTTATAGTGAGAACCGCCGAATTCTGCAAAATAACCATCAACTGCAAACTCCACCTCTTCATTGCTAGCAAATCTTTCACCACCTAGCTATTTCTTCAACTTTGGAACCAGAAAATAATTAGAGGGGGCTAAATCTGGGGAATAGGGCGCATGAGAAAGCAATTCGAACCTTAACTCATTGATTTTGGCTATGGCGATAATGGATGTGTGAACTGGTGCATTGTCTTGATGCAACAGAACTTTCTTTTTCGCTAAATGCGGCCGTTTTTGCTTGACTTCATAACTCAAACGCTGCAGCAAGTTTACATAATATTCGCCATTGATTGCCTTTCCTTTTTGAAGATAATCAATGAAAATTAACCCAGGCACATCCCAAAATAACTGACGTCATGACCTTGCCTGCAGATGAAACTGTCTTTGCCTTCTTTGGAGCCGATTCTCAAATTCCAATCCACTGTTTTGCCTGTTCCTTCGTCTCAGGTGTGAAGTGATGGATCTATGTTTCATCATGGTTATGAATCGACGCAAAAACTCGGCTTTATTGCAGCGAAACATCGCCAAACATTGGACCGAAACATCCTCACGACGTTGTTTTTGTTCCATTGTGAATAAACGCGGCACCTATCTTGTGCACAGCTTTCTCATATCTAAATTTTCTGTTAGTGCGCAATGTACAGCACTTTTTGAAATGCCTACGATATCTGCTAGCTCGCGAACTTTCAGTCGACGGTCATCCAATTCCATTTTGTGCATTTTCTTCACAATTTCTGGCGTGGTCACCTCATTTGGTCGACCACTGCTATGTTCGTTTTGGCAGCTCGTACGCCCTAGGCTAAACTCTGCCACCCAATATTTTACTGCTGTAAACGAAGGAGTAGACTCCCTCGGAGTAGAATCTAGCCCAGCTTTAATATTAGTTGGACTAAGACCTTCCAAACGAAAGTATTGTATCACATAACGATGGCCAGTTTTATCCATGTTTACAAATTTTCTGAGAGAGCTCACTATTAATGGCTGCCAAACAATTACTAAACAACGTAGCATCGTCAAACTTCACATTAAGCTTTATAAAGGTAGTACTTTTTACCATAGTCATTTGTTTGAAACAACCACCGCTATAAATGCCAGGTCGGGTACTTCTGGTTATACGAAAATAGTCACACATCGCTATGATATGATAGAGCAGAGAAAACCAAGTGACTGTTATACTTTTAGAGTCTTATTAATCTCAAGAAGTAATAACCACTTTCTTCGTTTCCAGCAACTGCTAAGTTTATTTAAGCATGAGACATATGAGAAGTTCTTATTGAATTATATTTTTCTTTCAAAGCACTTTTCCGAAAAGTTTACTCATATTTTCTGCACTAGATATTGCCTTGGCTGTCCTCTTACCTGCTGCTCCAAAACTTCAAGTCTGTTGAAAGCGTGTGCTCATATCTTCTCCCATTTTTCTTTATTCTCTCTCTTCCCTTCCTCCATATGTTATTCCTTAATACTTTTACTCTAGACAGTTTCCCCATTCAGCTGAGCTTTAGAACTAAATGGTCTAGATGATAATCGGGAACTGTCCTTAATCGGCTGAATAAATTAATGAGCAATGACTATTCTCCAAAATTTTCTTCTGTTCCCTTCACGTTTTATCTCTTAAATATTTTATACCCAGTTGCACAGACATTAAATTCTAATGTGGCTGACAGGCCTTAAAAACACAAAGCAGAAACGAAAGTAAGAAAGAACCACTAACCCTGGTAAATCCATATATACCCAGAATTCCTCCGATGTACATGCTGTTTTTTTTTATTATTATTTTCTTTCTTGTCGACGACACAATTCTTCAACAAAATTATGAGGTCAGCTTTACATCTCCGTTTCAGTAAGTTTAAAAACGAAATCTTTATTACCGCTACTACAGGGAGAGCCAAAAAACTACGAACCGGCTGCGCGGTGTTTTCCCTGTCCGCGTCCTCGGCGCTCGTTGCCGTCTGCCGCTATCATATAAAGGCACGGATGAAACTATACAACATTTTTAAAGCTACTTCTAAAGGCTTTACTTACCAACTTTATAAAAGGATATGCTGAAACTGGCCACCGTCGTTGTGGCCAGAAAGAGTTATAGGGCCAATTATTTTCGAGTCAACAGTTGAAGTCCGTGCATACATGAATACAATTTTCCCCCGTTTTTAGAGAAGTGACAGACAGGGAGCGTGAGTTTGCCTTTTCTCGTCAAAACTCTGCAACACCTCATACGACCAATATTTCACGAGAACAATTGAAAGTGCATTTGAGGACAGAACTATTAGTAGAGATTTGTGACCCCCTCGGTCCCCCGACTTAACCCCCTGCGATTTCTATCTCTGGGGTAACTTAAAACAAAGTGTACAAGACAATCCCACACACCCTGGAAGAACTAAAACAAAATATCCGCCAGGAATTGCCAGCGAGTGATGAATAGTTACCTAAAGAGGTGCCAAAAATGTATGAACGACGGTGGCCAGTTTCAGCATCTCCTTTCATAAAGTTGGTAAGTAAAGCCTTTAAAAGTAGTTTTAAAAATGTTGTATGGTTTCATCCGCGCCTTTCTATGACAGCGGCAGACGGCAACGAAGGCCGAGGACGCGGACAGGATAAACACCGCGCAGCCGATTCGTAGATTTTTGGCTCTCTCTGTATTAAAACAATAGCGTTATGGGTGTGAATAATGGAATGATCAGAATCCTTCCCATTAAGAGTTTTTATGTTTTACAATATTATGCCTCCTATTTTCACAATTCGAATTTTTTGTAATTTTTCTCCTTTGTACAAAAATGGCGTCATGTGACTTTTAAGACTCTAGGCTAGATAGCCAAGTTAAAGTTTCAAAGTAGTTTTACTCGTGTTGTTACATTTCTACATCTTTTTATAAAAATGTTTAACACGATGTAACTTTGATCCCGACTTTCTTCAGCATTTTAAGATAAACACTACAAACTAGAAAAAAATGCCCCGAGTGATTTTTATGTTATGTCAGTGTTTAGTAGCACATTAATTTCTATATCTATTCAATTAGAAGTACTGGTCGTGGCGCTGTGGGCTAGAGCGTGGAGCTCTGGTTCCCGACTACGAATGCTTCCGGGTTCGATCCCACCGACTGGTATACGGATTTTAAGTCCCGGACCGGTGCCCACACTGCATCGCGAGGAAAGTGAGGAACTGCGATAGGCAGCGGTCCCGGCCACGGAGGCCAACATTCCGGCTGGAGTATACGTGATGGTCACATCACCTCCCGTATCGGTTGGATGATCACCCACCTCTGCCGTGTGTAGTGGGCGTGAGGTCGGCAGTTGGGTTGGCAAGTCTAGGTCTTCATGGGCTGTAACGCCACGAGATGATTATTATTATTACTATTATTATTATCCCATAATCGGATTAGAAACCTAAAATTAGGGAGATTATTGGTTTTATAAAGGAAAAACTATTAATCGTGTAGAGCTCTTCTTTGTGTTTGTGTTCCATTTATATGCAGCCTTTCAAATCTAAGGTCATAATGGTGACTTTGCCTTTGAAACAACTGCTCATCGACAACGATGTTCATTCGTTTATTATTCTGTTAATCTTTGGGCTTGTTAAGTATTAAATTCACACACACACACATTTACACTCTTACTCATACTTCCAAACTCTAGGGAGGATGGGGATTAATCCGGTTAAAGAGAAATTTCTATCCTCCAGCCGGGAATCAACCTGGGACCTCTGGATTTGGAAGCTAGCACGCTAACCACCAACCAGAGCGCTTTTTGTATGGCGTTCAATTAGTGGGCATTTGTAGTGTACTACTTTTAGCATGTATTTTTGGCGTACCGTAATGGAGTAAAATAAAATATATATTAAGAAGAAAGTAAAAGGTATGTTCAGAAGTTAAAACTCATGGAATGGGATTTTGCAAGCTCATCGTCTTAGTTCTGTTAACGTAATGCATGGAATGCCCACGAAATTACGTAACAGCATGACAAGTACGAATACACATTCAAATCAGAAATGCGAAACATCTTGACAGATGCTTCTCAAGTTATTTGCATATGAAATTTAATGCGAATATCCCATTTAGTTTGTGTCAATGATGTCTTTTGGCTGACATTGATGCGATGTTTAACCTCTAAGCTTCTTGTTGAGATACCTCACCGCCAACTCGTCAAAAGGTGTGGACTCTCGACTGATATGTGGCATCTGAACTGTGTTATTTTCCCCACAGTCTCCTTAACCCATAAAGCCTGGAAACTTTGTCAACTTAAAACTCCCGATATTTGTTCAGGTACATGACACAAAACTGTTCTTTATTGATGCAGTAATTTGTATCACAAATTACTTAAATGTAAATAATGATTGTAATATGAATATGCATTTTTATGTGACATTGATTTCAGATGTTTATTAATTGTAATTATTATTTGGAAATAAGTTTATACGGCCTTACTGAAACTGTCAATAATAGCGCGCAATAATGCAGCGAGGGGGTGAGCTGTTTATCATTATTGGAAACGAGGAAGTTACGTAATGTTGGCGCGTTTTCGGTAGAAACTTCTGGAATGTTTCCTCCCTAAAGCATATGTATTCATAATTTTCATTGGATATTAAAATAGACGCTAATGTTGGCGCGTTTTATTAGCCAATTGCAGTTCAGTTATAATCTTTAGGCGTATCTGGATGAAGGCGTATAAATAGGGTAGGTTAGAGGTAGCTTGAGCGCAGTTCATCAAAAATCTGTGTACACTACACGTCGTCTTCAGTCAGTCAATTCGTCGAAAGTATTAGTACGGCATACATCGGATATAAATTCACAAGTTACGCGCAGCAGAATTATGAAAGATCTAAAGTATGGTAAAGTTAATTATACACAAGGTTGAAGTACGTTGATTAAAAGTGATCAGTAAGAAGTTGTTATAACAGTTTCAGTTTGGCGAGTATCTAGATCAATATGTAAAAGTGATAGTGAACGTGTTCGACAATAAAAATTATAAAACAAATTTCTTCATCAGTGTTCTTTTTGGATAAAAGATTCCTTTCCGTTTACACAACCCTGATCAAGACACATGTTCGACCCAAGATAAGATAATAGCTAGCCGGAGGACAGTAAACAAAACTTAAAATTCTTTCAAACACTGATACTAGGTACCACAAATTGCTAACACTAGATGGAGCTACAAACCGAACAAATGAATGACGTCACAAGATGGCTTCAACACACGTGATGTAAACAAACATTTGTAAGTAATACCGTTACAAATTGGCTCCCATACGTGGGGCAGTTAAAAATTATGTAACCAAACAAAACAAAAGCAGTACAACATAAGATCTTCAAGTTCTAATAATTTACGTAAAACATATTACGTAAACAATAATGTTACTTCATTATTTGAACTGCAATGAAATCAATTTTCTTAATAACTTACGATGCTCAAATTGTTTACATGTATTCTTTTAACATAAAGTTAGATATTTAAGTCCTTTAGTAGTCCACCTTGATGCGGTGGGCCACAAAACACTCCTCCGAGTGTAGTGGAAACTGACATTTCTTGCACAACCAATGTAATACTGCTCTCCTTTTTTTAGGAGTGTTTAATGTTAGAAGTAAATTTACGTACGAATAAATTGTATATCTTAATGAAATCTACATTTTTCTCGAAGTAAGTGTATAACCACTCTCTATGGTTTCCCCATATATACAGAAAATAAGAAGCACTTCACCTGCTATTTACCGAAGTTTCAACATGTGCATTTATATCATGTCAATGTTTCAAACATAGACATTTTATGCAACATTCTTAGAACCATTTTTTGAGATAAAAAATAATCCTTACGTTTACAACTAGTATCGCAAGAGGAGCTGAAAGAATTTATCTGGAAAACTCCACCCTATTTAATAAATAAGAAAGAATTCAAATATAATTCTCCTACACTCAATTGTATATTTGTATTATGCACACTTAACCGACTGAAACCATCTTGTAACAGACGAATGTCATTAATTTGAGACTGAAACAGAAAGTAAATGTTCGTCGCGGCGGCGAAGGGATTTGGTAATTTCACTGCTATATTCCCCTATGAGTGGTCAAAATTCAACATTTTCTTTCATCTAGGGGGTCATTTTGGGCTATGGGGATCAACTGCCCCCCCCCAAGTTATGAGAAATAATTAGGCTACTAGTTATTATTGCTCTACCAAAAGAAAAATTACGAGAACTGTGATTTTAATATAAATGTTTCATATTTAAGACATGACTTTCTCTTAGGCTAAATGTATCGTTAAGATTCATATGTAAATTTGGAAAACTGTTTCAGGCAATCTTGGCCCTCCCCCACAAATAGAAACCGAAATGACAAAAGAGTTCTGTTTTTATTTATGGACGTTCTTTAACTGCTATGGTCTTTAGCGTCCCATTCTATATTGAGCGTGAAAGACAGGAAATTTTGCTCAGAGACCTCTTTATCAGGCTTGAGGTTCTTTTATATGCCGTGTATCTATGACACAAGGAGTTTTACGCCCGAAAAAATCCATCGCTCTCCGCCGGGTTTGAACCCGCCACCTCGAGAATTAGAGGCTGAAATGACGCTCCTGCTTTCATCCCATTGGTCCATTTTTGATGACGTCACATAAGTTAAATAGACAATATGAACGGTTATCCGGGATAGGAAAATCATCTTACGCCCTTAAAAAAACTCTCTTAGGTATGAAATGCGATACCCGATTTGATTAACGTAATTCAACGACGTAGCACTGGCGTATTACTTTTTTCTAAGACTGCCCTTTTTTCATTCACTGGGCCTGAAAACGAAAAGTTTTCAGTGAAGTCATAATGTGAATTGCTAACTGGAATGCAATATTACCTCTGCTTTTACCTGCTGTTTCTGCGTACCTTTTGTTCTTGACCAGTCCAAGTATTTCTTCACAGCCAAGACCCGCTTCTTGTGAAGAAAACCCAAAACCGCAACGCTTTCCCTTATTTCTACGAAACATATTACGGTGCACTGAAGTCTGCGTAACAGTCACACATTTATACATTTCCTCCTACACTGTTATAATATTAATTTTCAGCATTACTCGCTCTAATTAACGTTTCACCTCTATCACATTCAGTGCAACAACGCTCTATATACAGGAAACGTTTCGTATGCGCTTGTTGCAATAATTACGAAGGAATTTCTATGGGAATACTGGTATATTACACTCACATGACTTTCTCTACTCTTGTACAAACTATTTTTACAAACTCTTATTCTCCATCTATTTCATATTAATCGAGATAAACATTTGCAGAAACGATCTTTTGACATGCAAAGAGAATTACATTTTACACATAGCGACCAGTTCTAAAAATATTTGACTATCGCTTAAGGCGTACTATGTTCCCCTTGTTTTGTAATTGCAAGGGCTATATAAAAATACAGTAGCCTTTAAGCATCGACATAAATCTTAATAGCTGGTTGCTAGGTGTGCAGCACCATTCTCTTTGCCACAGATTAATACTCTTTGCATACCCAAGACAAAAAAATGAATAACGAATTTCCATTTGAGAAAATAATTATTGAAAAATTTAAGGGAATAACAAGCAATATCTCGAAAATGGTTCACTCAACAAAAACAAAGTGTATGACATAAATTGTGTATTTTAACGCGAACTACAGTTTTTTGTGTAGTAAAATCTTGTCTATCTCTTATGGTTTACCAGTTATGCAAAAGTCGTTCACAATGAAGAATACTTTTGGAGACATTCCCAGAAAATTCGAGATATACATTTCATTTGTCATGAAAATATCTTAAACATATCATATTTTAATCAAAATCGTTAGAGCCATTTTTGAGAAGATTAAAATTTTCGAAAAATGTTCCATGTAAAGGGTAATTTGGGGTGGGGGGATTTTCTTGAAAACCTTCGTGTCGCATCTCTGGAAGATACTGAACCTAAATACCAAGTTTGGTGTTTATCCGACTGTTCGTTTCTGAGTTATGCTGTCCACACACACACACACACACACACACGGACACGTTTCCAAAATGCTTTTTTGGAATCAGGGGGTCTCAAAACATGCATTTCCGGTGAAATCTCGGTATCGAATTTTTGGGTGGAATACAATACTTCCCCTACTTACTATACGTAGTAGATAAAGTAAAAATCTTACGTATTACATTCACATAATTATCTCTATTAGCGTTCTACAAACTGTTCTTACAGAATGTTCTTTTTCTATCTGCTTCATGCTAATCGGGATCAACCTTTGCAGAAATAGTTTCATTACACATTTCGTTTAAGGTAGGGGAATAGAATAAGCGGAATCAATACTCACATGACCAAACGGGATGGCTCAGGCGGTAACGTCTGTGGCCCGCATTCGGTAAGTCCAGGATTCAAATCCCGTGGACCGAGCAATCTGTAAGTTTTTTTCGTGGTTTCCCTCAGTGGCGAAAGTAAATACCGGATTGGATATTTAATACCACGACCCAAAGTTCCACCTTAAGTCTAAAACAACAGTAAAATGAAAAATAAGTGGTAATAGCGAATGCTTTGGCATCAATCTACAGACAATGTAAGCAGTTAGACTGGACGGCACCCTAGTGACATTTACATGACACGAAGCACAAGATCCGGCTGCCCTAGAGTCTCTGTGGGCACGTGAAGAAGCAAGATGGCATGGTTCCAGGGATGAGACTAGAAGGTTAACTGTCCGCCTTTCTGTGTGAGGGTGGCGATTAGACTGGATGGCACCCTAATGCCATCTGCACGGGACGAAGCAGAAGATCCAGCAGCTATACGCTAGGATCTCTGAGACACGTGACGGAGCGGGTGGCTACAGGGATGAGACCTAGAAGTCTAACTGTCCATCACATATCGTTCTAAGAGTTATCCACTAGCACATCCGTCGCGATATGTCCAAGGAGTTAAAGCGACGTAAAATAAAGAGTAATAATAATAATAACAATAATAATAATAATCACATGTTTAAAACACGGGTTGAATATTATGGCCTAGAGTACTCTTTCCTGACATCATGAGAAACAATTAAATAGCGATTGAACAATTAAAAAAAATACTGATACATCAGAAATAGCTAATGGTACAAAAAAGTTATTCAAAATAATGGGTGTTTTAAAGAGATTTCCATTTTTTCTGTAATGTGCCCCCCCTCTCTCTCACTCTCTCTCTCTCTCTCTCTCTCCCACGGTTTACCAGCTATAAAAAATACTTGCGGATGAAGATCACTTCACAGGCTATTCCAAGAAAATTTAAGACAAACATGTCTTAAACATGTGGTATTTTAATTAAAATTGTTAGAGCCATTTTTCAAAAAGTCAAAAACTTTTCCATGTACAGGTAGTTTGGGGTGGGAGGATTTTCTTGAAAAATCTTCCGTGTTGCATCCTTGGAGGATGCTGAACCTAAATACCAATCTTTGGTATTTTTATTTTGTTTTTGGATTATGCTGTTGACAGAAACATACACGGACCTTTATTTAAACATGTACTTCTGGTAAAACCTCCATAACGAATTTTTTGGTGAAATGCAGGAAATTTTTGTTCCTATTTGGACACCGTAGAGAAAATAAAATCGTATGTGTATGCACTGTAGGAAGTTCAGGCTTTTATCTTTCAATAATAGTCTTCTTATATATGAATGCTGAATAACTATATAAACTGCCTATCGTGCTGTATGAATTTCAGAGAGTCAAAGGCTAGATCAGAGTGGTGACTTCACGTCTAAGCCGTAACTTTGCCATCCTCTACAAAGATTCCAACCGCTCACTTCATTTTGCAATTGGTTTTTACTTATGCATAAGGGCTGCAACAGATTTTACACCGGAAAGTCTCTTACATACGAGGGCGGGTTGATAAGTTGTGACTTTTTAAAGAAAATAACAATTTTTTCCAAAAAATCAATTCTATTTCTCAACATAGTCTCCTTTCAATTCAATACACTTATCCAAGTTTCTCTAATATTTTTAACGCTTCCAAAAAATGATTTTTCGAAGTCTGCAAAATATGAGGTTGTTCCTGCCAAGATGTGTTCACTGGACGTGAATTTCTTACCAGCGAGCCAATTTTTCTGGTCTGCGAAGAGGAAGAATTCGCCCGGAGCCAAATCTGGAGACTATGGTGGGTGAGGTAGCAGTTCGTAGCCCAATTCCACACATTTTGCGATGGTAATGGCTGACTTGTGTGCGGGTGCATTATTCTGGTGAAAGAGAACCAAATGGGGTCGTTTCTGTAACAATTCCTTGTGAAACTGGTCCAGCATTGCGGCATAATATGAACCTGTGATCGTTTTACCCTTTTCCAGGTAGTGAATGTTAATCGCCCCTGGTGTATCCCAAAAGACAGCTGCCATGATTTTCCCTGCCGACGGAGTGGTTTTCGCTTTCTTTGGAGCAGTTTCGCCTAAGGAAACCCACTGCTTTGATTCTTGTTTGGTTTTAGGTTGATAGTAGTGGATCCAAGTTTCATCAACGGTGATATAACGCCGCAAAAACTCAATTGAGTTGCGCTGGAACATGTTCAAACATCCCTGTGCAATGGTCACATGATTCCGCTTGTTCTCAACTGTGAGCAGTCGCGGCACTCATCTTGCTGATAGCGTCCTCTCATACCCAAAAATTCGTGCAGAATGTTATACACCCGTTCACTCGAGATGTTTATGGTCTTGGCTATCTCACGGATTTTCACTCGGCGGTCTTCGAACACAATATCGTGAACTTTGTTCATCATTTTTCTGTTGTGACCTCAACCAGCCGTCCTGTGCGCACAGCATCTCTTGTGCTCAAACGGCCACATCGAAATCCTGTGAACCATACCATGTGATAGAGCAGAGTCCCCATAATACTTGTTCAGCTTTTCTTCCGTTTCCTTTACGTTTACCGCACAAAAAGTAGTGCTTTATTAGAACACGAAATTCACTTTTCTCCATTTTCTACGAATCAACACACATCTGTTTATTTTAGACGCTCTCAGCAATGTTCTGAGAAACAAATGACGACGAATTTCTGCGATTATATCCAGAATAAATGTAAGATTTGGGTGGAAACAAGAAACCTGATTAGAATGCTATCTCTCGTCAAAGTCATGGACCTATCAATCCGCCCTCGTACATGTAAAAGCCTAATCGTGCGAATATTTCTCTATCTATTAGTGCCCATTCCAGAATAGCTTACATGATTCTTCTGAGATGGCAGTTTCATATTATGTGGAACAGCCAAATCTGAACGTAGGTATTTACTTCCTTTACCACTAATCTATAATAAGTAAAGTAGGTGCCGTATTGCACCAAATCCTCGACACAGAAATCTCACCAAAAATAGCAGGAATGGCTCAGGCGGCAACATCTGTGACCCGCTTTCGGGAGGTCCCGGGTTCGATACCCGGCGACCGGCGACCGGCCACACTGGGTTTTTCGTGGTTTCCCCAGGTCGATAGGCGCAAGCTGGGGTGATTCATCTTCTACCACAACTCTCCTTCCTCTCATTTCATGTACGCATCATCTTCCTTGTCATCTGTAGGAACCAGGTGAAGGTATTCGGCGGGTTGCGGCTGGGCGGAGGTTGTGCTTTCTGTAGAGGTTTCTTCCCTGGCGTCGCTGCGGGGACTGCTCAGTTAGATCTCTTCTCCGAGTGGGCTGCAACCCCGGGGGGACTGCCAGAGGTTCTCTGGCTTTAGGGCAGGACCGGGTGGCGTTGGATGCGCTCAATCTGGGAACATTAGGGACCCCGTCTGTGCTTGCGCTCGTAGTCATCCGGATCTGGACGCCCTTCGGGTCTCTTCCTTTATCCATCCGTCCCAGGGATCATTGTTAGAAGCACAAGGGGCCAATTGGCCTGCGTGCGATTCTCTGTCCCGGTTTCGGGGGCCCCTCCGTTAGTTCGTACCTCACCGAATATACGTTTGAGGTACCCTGAATCCAACGTGCGTGTGTGGCATATTATAATTTTATTGTCATTACCAGACGCACTGTTGTGATGCATTGTTGCTACCAGACGTAGCATTATTGAGTTCCTTGGTTATATTTCGACTTGACGGTCTTTCCTTTTTGGTGCGGACCACGACAAAGGGAGAGATCTGTTTGAAATTGTCTGATATGACGCCAGTCCTGTCTGACTTTGGCTAGACACGGTTGGTGGGTGCAAGATAGAGTGACTCCAGAATAAGCGGTCGTTGGAACCAGTCGCGTATGTGGCCGGTCTCGGTCTGCGCCATCTCCCTTCATCCTGTTTGCTTTGTTAGCTATATAGAGAAGCCAAACTTTTTTTTTTAATAAATCCCAGATAATATGTGTTACGTAATCGTTCAATGTAATACAAAAACCCACGCCTTCCCCTTAAAATTACACACCAAGGTCTCGGATGGTTTGCTGCCAGCGAGTTGCGCAATCCCCATGTGCGTGTTGGGGTGACCTAAATTAATCATTTTCTGGTAACCTTTTCGGCCTTCACTCCAACATGTAACATGTGTGCGAGCAATATAACTAAAAATGAAATGTTGAATATATACCACACTTGTATTAAACTTCAGCATCTCCCAAAGATGTGACACGAAGATTTTCAAGATTTTGGTGTCATCTGCTCGGCACGTGAAGAAGCTGAACTACAGTTGCCTGACACTACGGCATTGGACACGTATCCAAGCTGCTATCTATCCGTCACAGAAGCAGAAGTATAGTTGTTATCCACATGCCTCTATGGACATGCGACGAAGCACGATCGTATAGTACAGGGATGAGACCTAGAAGGTTAACTGGCCGCCACACACCGAGCCACGAGGTATCTCCTACCGACTCCATCGCGATATGACCACGCAGCTAAAGCAACGTAAAACAGAGAGAGAAAAAAATGAGTGAAAATGGTTGTATTGATTTCCTTATTGATACGTGTTATAACGTTATCGTTTATCTGGTTGTATATCGGGTTGAACGAGTTGCTGAAGGGATTTCGTACTCTTAGAATAGCAAGATGGAAGGAAGCCAATATTTTCAATTAGCATATCACCAACTTAACTTCGTATAGGAATAAATTAAGCTACAGCTTATCTAAATTCAAGAGCGACTATCAAGTTGTGCTTATATCTTTCTTCTTATAAATATTTCTTCTCATAAAAAAGTTTTTTTAACAATATTCCAAGTACTTTTAAACCCGGGACTTCAAGTACTTATAATGTTGTAAGCTGCCATTAGGGTAGCTTTTGCCTCAAAATGGATTTTTGAACGGCTTGTGATTTACCGGGGAAAAATGCGAGTCTGTTGGGGAATTTAATGTATCGTCATCTTGCCGTGGTAGCTCAGATGTTTAGAGCAGCGGCACAGTAAGCTGAAGATCAGTGGTTCAAATTCCAGACTTGAATTTTTCAGTCTGTTTCACCTTTCCTAGACAAACCTTTCCGCAGCATTTTCTCAAGCAAAGGATACCTCTCTCCCTCTCTCTCATGCACAAGGATTTTCTCTTTCACACCCAGAAGTTCCATCCTCTATGTTTCTGTTTTTCTCTACAGTAACCTCGGCGTCTCTCCCTTTCTGTCTCTCTCTATTTCCTACACAATCCCTGCCCTCCGCACCGGGGGTATGTACCCTAATGCGCTTTATGTACAAGTTTTAAGTTTGCCTCCCCTTCCTTCTTTTTGTGTTAACGTAAAAAATATGGGCATTGTCCGCCGTTCGTATTCTTCTGGTTTTCTGCAGCCCTCCTCGTCCCTCGCCAAAGTAGGGCGCCGCGCCGCGGCGTTTTGACGGCGGGATTCGCACATGCGCACCAAAGCCGGTCCAAAAAGAGGGCGGACTATACGAATCTATCGATTGATGAGCTGAGGGCAAGAACGGGGAGGGTGCATCCGCCAACCTCCCCCTTTACTAGCCGAAATTCTGTCACAACCCCACCCCGTGCCAACGCGTTTAGATGCGCCCATGGCTCAAACCTGCCCTTCATGGGGCAAGTCAAGTCAATGAACCTTCCAACTCATACCTTATTTGTGTACAATAACTTAAGTTCAGTCCTAGGAGTATTTTCCAATTTCCTTAAGCGGATGTACCATGAAAATACTTTCAACATTTTTTTTCCAGTCAATTTAAAACGTTTATTTTTACGTATTTTCACTTTAGAAGAAACAGTTTCCTTTCCTAGTTTAGTTATTTGTAACGAATCCTTCAATTTGTGCTTGCATTTAGTATACATAAATAATCCTAAAATTTAACTTTTACATTCAAATATGAAATTATATTAATGCAACATTATATTTTCCACACAACATATTTTTACGAACATCCACCAAGTTACCGATCGACTCAAACGGGGAGTGACACTATTTTCCTTTCGTTCTTTGTTTTTATTTCCTTCACCACGTAAATAGTAGGTAGAGAAGGTATTGTACTCAACACAAAAATTCTGTATTCATACTTTACCGGAAATATATGTTTCATGACACCTCAATAAAAATAAAACGCATTTTTACTTTCTCTACTACGTATAGTAAGTAGGGGAGGTATTGAATTCCACCCAAAATATCCATACAGAGATTTCACTGGAACTACATGTTTTGAGACCCCCTGAATAGAAAAAAAGCATTTTTAGAAAAAGGTCCGAGTGTGTGTCTATGAATAGCATAACTCAAAAACGAAAAGTCGGATAATAGCAAACTTGGTATTTAGGTTCAGTATCTTTCTAAGATGGGCGAAGAAGATTATCAACAAAATCCCCCCACCCCAGACTACCCTTTATATGGAACAGTTTTTGAAAATACGATTTTGATTAAAATATATGTTTAAGATATTTTCATGAAAAATGAAATGTATATCTTGAATTTTCTGGGAATGTCCCCAAAAGTCCTCTTCATTGTGAATGGCTTTTGCATAACTGGTAAACCGTAAGAAATAGACATAATTTTTTTACACAAAATATGTAGATCTCGCTAAAACACACAACTTATGTCATATACATTTTTGATTGTCGAGTGAACCATTTCCCAAATATTCCTTGTTATTTGTTTGAATTTTCCAATACTTATACTCTTCCTTAAATGGGAATTAGTTATTCGTTTTTTTATGTCCTGGACATGCAAAGAGAATGGAATGCTCCACATAGCAACCAGCTCTTAAAAGATAATTAGCAATAAGATAGTTTCTGCAAATGTTTATCTCGATTAACATGAAGCATATGGAGAATAAGCGTTTGTAAAAATAGTTTGTATAAGAGTAGAGAAACTCATGTGAGTGCAACACATCAGATTTTTAGAAAAAGATCCGTGTGTATGTGTGTGAATAGCATAACTCATAAACCAACGTTGGATAAATACCAAACTTAATATTTAAGTTCAGTATCTTTCAAAGATGTGACATGAATATTTTCAAGAAAATCCCCAAATTACCCTTTACATGGAAGATTTTTCAAAATTGTTGATTTTCTAAAAAAAAAGACACTAACGATTTTGATTAAAATACCGTATCTTAACGATATTCACATGACAAAATGTTTATCTTGAATTTTCTGGAATAACCTTTGAAGTCATCTTCATTTAGACGGAAGTTTGTATAATAAACCTTAAGCGTTAGATGAAAGCATATTTAAAATAAATGTAGATTTCTTTAAAACATACAATTTATTTCAAATAACTTTTTTGTGACATAAGCCATTTCCGATATATCCGTTATTAATACTTCGAACTGTTCAACTTGTCAGTTGTTTCTCACGATGTCACGGAAAGCGCAAGGAATTTCAGGCCAGCGTATAGCGTCCAATTCTAAAACATTTGACTAAAGCTACTCCCTTTGTATTTAAAATGAAATGTATAATGCGGCTATTTCGGGAAAGGTTTATCTCCATTAAAATGAAGCTGATAGGAAAATACACTTTCGTAAGAATATTGTGTAGCCACTAATATGCGACAAAGGGTAGAGAAAACCATGTGAATATAACACATCCGATCTTTTAAAAGTATTTTCATTTTAGAAGACAGCAGTTCTCTTTCCTAGATGTTTTTTGTAAAGAATCCTTTAATTTGTGATTGCCTTTTTCTATATAAAAACTATCCCAAAACTCAACTGTTACATTCAAGTATGAAATTATATTAATGCAACATAATGCTCTCCACATAATTCGAATTTAAGGAACATATACAAAGTTCTCCGATTGACTCATAACCAGGGAATGACACCTTTTTTTCCTTTCATTCTTTGTTTTTACTTTCTCATCACGTACATAGTAAGTAGAGAACGTATTGCAATTTAACCAAATATTCTATATCGAAATTTCACCGGAAATACATGTTTTGAGGCCCCCTGAATCTAAAATAAACAGTTTTAGAAAAATATCCATGTATGTGCGCGTGCGCCTGTAAACAGTATAACTCAAAAACGAAAAGTTGGATCAAAACTAAATTTGGTATTTAAGTTTCGTACCTTTCAAAGATGCGACACGAAGATTTTAAAGAAAATCCCCCCACACCAAACTACCATTACATGGAGCATTTTTCTAAAGTTTCGATTTTCTCAAAAATTGTTCTAATTTTTATTAAAATGCCTTGTGTTAAAAATATTTACACCTCAAAACGTATATCTTGGATTCTATAACCTTGTAAAAGTGGTAAACATTAAACGATAGACGAGTACCACACATAGGATGTAGATCTCTTTAAATCACACAATTTACTTTAAATAACCTTTTATGACATAAGCCATATTTTTGTAAACTCACTGCAAAACCTGAATTTTTATGGGAATACTGTTAAAATACATCAAGTGGAGCGTTTTCTTAGGCTAAATTTACGCAATAAAACTTCATATTTAAATAATGCCAGTTAGAGCTTCTAAACGTGGTAAAAACACTACTATTATTGCGTGTAAATACTGGCATAAATTTCAACAAGATATCTAACGTAATGGATTTTGCAAATTTCACTGATGCATTGTCTTTATGTCTCTCATAATTGTAGTAGAATATTTGTTGGTAGTTGGAAGATGCTTCATGTTTATCTGCACCACGTATGGGAGCCAATTTGTCGCGATCACTTCGTGTTATCTTATTGCTGAGCGCCTGTTATTGTATACTAGTTTGAATTTTGGGTTCAATGTCCTCCGGCTAGCTATTATTACTACTCAGTCGAGCATATCTCTTGAACAGGGTGTGTAAACGGAAAGGATTTGTTACTGAAAGATAACACTTATAAAAGAATTTGTTTTTACACTTTTATTACCGTCACAATTAATTAATTTCACATATTGACTCTTGATACACGCCAGACTGAAACTGTTATATTTTCTAATATCACTATAATCACCTATTTGTTGCACATTATTAATTCGCGTATTTCACATTTATAACTAACTTTACAATGCGAGAGATTTTGTAGAATTGCGCGACGTATAACGCGTGAACGATTCTCTTAAACTGTGCGACGTATAACCTTTGTATGATTCTGTTGGACTGAACGACGTACTACCCGCGAATCCTTCTGTTGGACTGAACGACGTATTACCCGTGAATCCTTCTGTTGGACTGAACGAAACCTGTCTCTGGCTTTAGCTTTTTATACTCCCTCACCCGATATGCCTAAAGATTATAATCGAGCTGCTATTGGTTAATAAAACGCGCCAACATTAGCGTCTATATTTATATCCAATCAAAATTACGAACACATATGCTCTAGGGAAGAAATTCCCTCCATTTCTAAAGAAACGCGCGCTACTCTGACGTCATTTGCTTGCCTCTTCTAATTAATAAACAACTCACCCCCTCGCTACATTGTTGCCCGCTCTTATTGTCAGTTTCAGTGAGGCCGTGTAAACTTATTTCCTAACAATGCTTATAATTAACAAACATCTCAAATCAATGTCATACAATAATGCTTATTTACACTACAATCACTCTGGCATTTACATTGTTGTGATATAAAATACTGCCACATAATGAACTTTTAATTTTATTTGTTGCAAACGCTTATCTACCTTGAGACTAAAACCTGGATTTAATGCACATGCATTGGCTTGCCCTATCCTGCATTAGGTAGATAGAGCGAGACTTTCTCCATAAACGTTTAATCTTCAGGGTATTTAAAACATGAACACATAATCTACCAGGCAGTAACATATTTTCATGGAAAGGGAAGGTAGTGGTTATGGCTGTTCTGTGGTTTGACGCCTATAAAATCTCATTTATGAGGACCATTGAGCTCCGCATCTTCCTGGTATTTACGTCCTAAGACACTCGTAAATACAGAGGCTATCGCCGGCATGTAAACAATGAGAATAAACGATGCATAGTCAATTATCATCAGTCTGTGTATATAAACAAGCACGTTATACAGTGCCCAATAAGGTTACCAGTCTAAACGAATTTTTTTGCAATAATACTTAAATCTTATTATGCGAAACATGTTTTGTTTATTTATTCCTTCTATGTTTATAAATGTAACGAACTCCCATTTACACTGAAACACCGTACCATTGGTAACAGGAAAACAGATGCAAATTACAAACACAATAAAAGCTGTCAACACTTTCATGACATTATCGAATGAGAGTTTTAAACAGTTGCATTATATAAATACGAAAATATCTGATAAAATGCAATATCAGGAATGAAAAAGCATATATATGCATGAGTGCTATCTATTGCGAACACACAATAATTAAAACGAAGCAAAAATTATGAATTGTAATGCTTTGACAAAACAAATGTCTTATTACTTTATCTACCAGGTATCTAATAGGTAGAGGAAATATTGCATTCAACCCAAAACTTGTATACCTACCGATATTTTACCAAAAATACCTGTTTTGAGGCCCCTGAATAAAAAAGGTCTGTGTGCATGTGCCTGTGAACAAATAAGTCGGTTAAATACCAAAGTTGGTAATTAACTGCAGCATCTTCCAAGGATGCAACACATTTTTTAGAAAATTCCCCATCCCAAGCTGCCCTTACAAGGAAAATATTGCGTTTTATTTTCTAAAAAATGGAGGATTTTGATTAAACTATTATACGTTTACGATTTTGCATGAGAAATGAAATCGATATCTTGAAGTTAAATCAATTTTTTTTTTACTTATCCACTTCCTAGATATTCTCTATCGTTAGTTTTAATTTTCAAATAGTTATACTTTTTCAAGTGGCAATTGGCTATTAGTTTTTTCTCGCGGTTATGAAAACGGCATTGGATTTTAAATTCACTGCACAGCGATCCACTTTTATAAAAATAGGACAACATATCTTCAGAGATACCACAAATGCTAATACAGGCCTATTCAAAAAGAAGGAGCATGCTTTAAATATTTATTTCTAATGAACGACAATAGATAGCGACATGTGTTTGTTTACGAGAAAATGGCGACGCCACAGGAAAAGTGTTTTGTGTGCTGCATTATGCAAAGAGTAGATTCAATGTTTCATTGCAGCGTACATTTCGTTGCAAGTTCAACAGAGCCGCCTCGTCATAAATGATACAATAAATTCATAGAAGATGGTTGCGTATGAAAACGGAAAAGCACTGGTCGTCCTCGCATAACAAATGGTACTCATTTTGAAAACATAAAATAACATTTTGAACTTTTCTCTATTCAGTGATGTATCGCATGTGTCGCCATCTATTGTCGTTCATTAGAAATAAATATTTAAATTCTGTTCCTTCTTTTTGAATAGCCCTGTAGTTTTACAGTAATTAAATTGATCTTAACGAATGCTTGTTGTTGGACACGAAGGTCTCGTTGGCATACTTGTTGTCTAATGAAAACAAGCATGAGTTTAAAAGCCCAATTAAATTATGTAAGAAAAAAATATATATAATAATTCATACAATATATAAATGCATATTTCAGGGGAAAATGCACATCTAAACTTTTTAATATTTTACTCTTGAATGCTACATTCAATTTTCCCTTTAGCTAAGCAGCAATTACTAGTACTTAATGAAGTCTCTGCAAACAGTTTATAATATAAAAATGTATGTATGTAGTTCCAGCAACTCTGGAACGCCTGGAATAATTTCAACCACACTCGCTACATATACGACTCACTAATCTGGAAAACAATGACCTACACTCTCTAAATGCATGGAGTACAATGAACAAACTTCATTTAATATTAGTAAATGTGTTATAATGCCTTTTACTAGAAGCAAAAAAAAACCTTTTTAGACAGCATAGCCCAAAAGTAGAACTTCTAAAACAGAACACACGAGCTAAAATGTTTAGATTATCGCTGGTTTCAAGTCCAATCACATGGAAATTACCCTTTGTATTTGCACAAGTTTAATAACTCGACTTGGTTTCATTCGGTTTTACTTTTCATTACGTATTTTTACATATTAATTTCTCATGGCGCTCACATTATCTGAACACAATACAAATCGTAATACTTTAATTTATCGCAATTCGTTATAGAGTTAACCTATACGTTACATTGGTCGATTTCTTTGATCTAAACCGCTATTCTTTTATCTAACCTACATAAAAATTAAATAGCGGAAATTAGAATTCAGAAGAAACTGAAAGGGGAGTGACATTACACAACCAGTAGGAACAATAACATTAGAAGTACTTACCCAAAAAAGTCCAGAAAGCAGTATCATATAGCATTTAATCGTCTGGTGTAGGGCAAAACATGGTGAAAATAATTTCATTGAAAATGACTGCTAGCGAATCAACAAAACATCAGAAATCTCGCTTCAACGTCATATCTCTTGCTTCAAGAACGCGTTCTAAACGCGGTCCCTGTTAGTTTCAGGAATCAATATAATATTATTGGTATTTTACAAATTCGAGCGCTGTCTAAAAATAGTACATGCCACACGTGTCAAAAGTGGTTTTACAAAAATTCCTACTCGAAAAATAAAACCCTACTTTTACGCTTTGTACACAACCTACTATTAAATATATTAAATATTAAAGATAAAAACATTAATTCGACTGTACAACTCCTTCGTTAGACAAAATCTCGAATATGCATCTAACATTTGGGATACTAGCGCCATAAAACATGACGATTTAATAGAAAAAACACAATCAAAATGTTTAAAACATTTACCGTATAAAAGAATTGGGTATTACATTATCTATACTAATTACAAACAGCTTTTAGAAATACTTAAATTTAGAGCTTTAAATTTCAGAAGAGATATTATGGGATTAATATTTCTGTATAAGGTTCTGCATTCGATTATTTGTGATATAAATACTATTACAAAAATATCGTTTTATATATCAAGCAAAAACAAATAGATTAAACAAAATTCACCTATATATAATGAAGTTTATTATTTTTATGTAGATATTACCAACTTGTCTGAAATTCAGTTCAAAAAATGCTATAGTTAATAATTACTTATTAGATTAAGATAAATAATGAACTTAAAAATATATAAACAATTGCATACAACAGTGCCACCTTCTCTTTCTTTCTTAGCTGTTACTTATTCTTTTATTTCTCTGCACAACTTCAATTTCATCTATACATTTTATTTGTCTTTTCTGTATTAGTTAGATATTAATTATTGTGACTGGATTTTTATAACGAATATGGTAATTGGGTTTATGGCTGTTATGCTCAAAATAAATAAACAATACTGTGAGGGATGGGAAGCGGTGATGTATAGTAATAATAAGTTCGAATATTAGTGTCCAATCCGTAGTTTCCGGGGTCGTTGAGATAAATTAAACAATGAGTGTCACTATTCAAGTCCAAGTTTGGTCCCTATCCGCATGGGGTTGAAAAGGGGTGAAAAAATGTGCAAAATGATACGATTAGTGTCGAATCCATATCTTCAGGGTAGCTAAGAGGAACATATTTACTCATAATCAGCTTGAATCCAGTTCACACACACACACACACACACACACACACACACACACACACACACACACACACACCCTAGCCTCATCTCGGTTTAAATACCGAAACCAGAGTAACCTGTAGTTTCACTGCGGCTCGCTACGGCCACACGACCGTTGGGTAATGGTGGCGAGATACGAAAGGTCTTACTCGCTTTGGTAAGAGATATCACAAAATAAAATGTTTATCTGATTTTGTTCAACTGTTTTTGCATACTATAGTGCATTTTGTCGCATTCTTGTTATTAATTGAATGTATATTTTACTATTTGATTATGCATACAAATCCACGCTTCAGTGATTTCCAAATCTGCAGCATTGTAAAGGAGATACCAGAGAAGCAAACGATCGTCAAGTTGGTAACATTTGCTGTTTGTCTCAGATGCTCGCGACTTCCTCCAACTGCATGCATGTAATTAACAGTAATGGGAGAAAGGGTTTCTGGTTGCCGCACTGACTCCTTTGTTCGTCTGTTCATTGCCCTCAGGAGCTTAGTTTTCTAAGCATTTCAAAGCGGGCCTCAGGTTTACATCGTTTTACTTCACGGCTTGTACCAAACTTGTGATTACAATTAATCAAAACTAATTGCTATTTCTCTAACAATGCTTTGAAGGAGCGAGGAATACGTTTATACGCAAAATGACAAATTATAGCTGCAAGTAGAAAAGATTTAACATCAGAGTAATTTTATTAACAGTTTCTTGCGCATGTCTATCTATTTCACAACCTGTCTCCCACAGACAGACGCATGGGCAAATTCCGCATTTACACAGGCAAGTTCCGCATAAAAGTTGAAACACCATAGACAAATTCCGTAACAACAAAATTTTAAATGCTAAATCCCTTTTCACAAGCTTGAAAGGAAAATCAACAGGGGTAGCCGAAGTGTTTAAGTCACGGGCTCATGGACGGGAGGTCTGCGGTTCAAATCCCGCCAGGAACGTCTTACCTAACTGAGCTTGTTTCCAGTCTTAACTAACAAAAGCCGAGGAGGTACCCTAAACTTAAACCTGTAACGTTTCCTTAACAAATTCCCTTTCCCAATTATTTAATTTCATGTATCATCAGTAGAACTCGGCGCAATAGGCGCTAAAAAGCTTAAAGTAAGCACTTGAAGTTCAAATAGACACTAATATAGGCACTATCAGTAATGATAAGTATTGAAGTAGATACATTCATTTATCCATTTACCACTTAAAAACACGTTTTGATACGACGGAACAGTATAGAAATTTCAAATAGTCATATCCCATATATAAAATACACTAAATTCCACTATTCTCTTAATAAAGTGTAAACTGTAAACATTATTTCTTTAACGCCTTCCAATCCAATATTGTGGCGTATTAGTAGGTATTAATGGCTATTGTCATGCCAGACACATTATTGCGTCGTATTGGCGACAGCATTGTTGGGAGTAATTCAGTATTCTTTCGGCCTTGTGTTTGAATTTCGTCTGGCATGGCAACTCGCCAGCCCTATCAGCGAGCCTAGCGAGGGTTGGAGAGGGGGGAATAGTTTAGCATTACTTTTGTGTGTGTGTGTGTGTGTGTGTTTGTTTGTTTGTTGAGCGTCAGTTTGGTTTGAGAATCGAGTGTGTGAGTTTGTGTGTGAAAGAGTGTAAATGTAGTGTTCGTGTGAGGCATCTCCCCTCAATTCTTTCTTTATCTCTTTTGTGTCCAATGTAGGGACACCATTTCTTTTCTTGAATAAACCACAGGTAATGTGAATAATGTGAAATCTGTGTAATTTGTTTAAAATACCACGCCTGCACCGGAATGTGAATAACAAGGTCCTGGCCCTCTCGCTGTTTCTGTAGCTACGCTTCTCTATGTGCATGTTGGGGTATTTTTGCTGGAAACATTTTGGCCCTCAGCCCAGCTTGTAACAATATTGCCATATGGCACTATTATGTATATTTGTTGTTCAAATAGCATAAAAACAGTTGACTTCCAAGCGTTAAATTTCAATAATTCTCTATCTTTGTGATACATACTTATTTAAATTTGATATCAAAGCCTAAAATTTAAAAAAAAGCTTTTCCTCTTTTTCTTTGTATTAATATAAATTGAAAAAAAATATATGTTCAGGTTCAATGCTAACAGCATTCACACATGTCAATCACCGTTAGTTTTATGTGGGCCCAGTACATCCTTTACCACAGGCTTGGTAAAACCTCAGCAAGGTTTTGAAATCCTTCATTGTTGAGCTACAAATCCAAGATTAAGAAAGACCTTAGGGCACACGATCCACCAATCATCAAGTTTCAAAAGCGGTTTTCAGCTGAAAATAATTGGGCTGCAAAGGGTTAAATCTGTACTCTTTAGTTACTATGTATTTTTTATTGCAAACTGTATTATCAGTTTTTAAGTAATTTCCCTCTTGAATACGTTTTACACTCCCACGGTGGTTTGTAATTATTACTGATCTATTGTGTATTATTGTTAAACTGTTTAGATCAGTACTGTGTTTTCGCGCACGTGGGAATTAGAAAGCAATTAATCGTATTAATGAAACAACGCGATGAGTTAACACTAAATTGATCGATTTAACAGCCGTAAACCAATAGGTTTTTGTAATTGACCATTTACTATATGCTTTATTGTGCTAAGTAGCCACTGTTTTTATTAAACGCGAGACAATGCAGCCGCTATGAAAGGAATGAAATTTCCCTTCCCACCTTGTCCAGATTTAAGGCTTGCAAGAAAAGACTACAATACCGATTGATTCTCCCACATAACTAAAAGATGGTCTCTTCTTTGCAGTTTACAAGCCCATACTTTCCAATTTACTTACACGTCCTCACGGCTTCCTGGCAGTGCAGACTTCTTCCGTCTTTCGTTGCGTATATTCTTTCGTATATGTGCGACATCACGGACATAGACATAGGATCTTTTTCTAAAACACCTTTTGGTTCCGGTGAAATGTCAGCTTCGATTTTCAGGGTGGAATACAATACTGCCCCTACTTTAAACACGTAGTACAGAAAGTAAAAATCTTGTGTGTTACATATACATGACTTTCTCTACCCTACATCGTTTATTAGTGGGCATACAAACATTTTTACTACAGCCCATCTTTCTATCTACTTCATTTTAATCCAGGTAAACTTTTGCAGAAATAGCTGAATTACACATTTCGTTATACACAGTAGTACAAAAGGAACAGCGATAGTCAAATGTTTAAGAACTGGACGTTTTGCTTTAGAAGTTCATACTCTTTCCATGCAATCACGAGAAATAACTGAAAATCGACAGGAGTTCAAAAGAATGAAAAAAGTATCGGAACAATGCGAACCATTAATAACACACATCTCGAAAATGGCTGATGCCACAAAAAAGGTATTTGAAATAAATTATATGTTTTAAAGAGAACTGAATTTTTGTGCTGTACGTTTTCGCTTATTCCTTAACGTTGATCAGTTATACAAGATTATATAAAATTCCTTCCGAAATAAGAGGATTTCACGGACTATTCCCAGAAAATTCAAGATATATATTTTATCATGCAAATATCTTTAATATACTATTTTAATGAAAATTGTTAGAGCTGTCTATTGGAAAATAAAAACTTTCGAAAATTTTTCCATGAAGGGTAGTTTGGGGTTGAGGGTTTTCTTGAAAATCCTCATGTCGTATCTTTGAAAGATAATGAACTTAAATGCCACAAAATTTTACTAAAAAGGCTTTTTTTTATTCAGTGGACCTTAAAACATGTATTTCCAGTGAAATATCGGTATCAAATTTTGGGTGGAATGCAATACCTTTTCTACCTATGTACATGGTAGAGAAAGTAAAATGTTAGTCATTGGAGAATTTGCTATCATGGCGCAAGTTGTCACGGTAGCTCAGTTGGTTAGAGCAGCGGCACGACAAACTGAACATCCGCTATGGTATTTTTTAGTCTACCTTTCCAGCTTTAGCGCGTAAGAAAGAACAATTAATTATCATTGCTGATATCAAAGGTTCAGACTCTTACATGCACATTAAATTGAAATTAAATTCAGTTTTATTGATGGACGCATTCTATATTGGGCGTGAAAGACCGGTAATTTCGTCAGAGGCCTCTTTATCAGGCTTGAGGTTCTTTTAGGTGCCGTAAATCTACAACACGGGACCATCAGCTTTACTTCCCTTCCGAAGGATGCCATGCTAAGAATTTTTACGCCCGAAAAAAATCCATTGCCCTCCGACGGGTTTGAACCCGCGACCTCGAGAACTAGAGCCTAGCATGTTAACCACTACACCACGGAGGACGACTTACTCCACTTGATGACACTTTAAAGCGTATGCATGTTGTGTTTCAGTCCCTATGCAAATCGCCACAGGACCTATATGTGATTATTGGAGGAATACATTCAGCTCAGCATTCATGCACACTAAGATTAAGATACGTAGTCGCCAGATCATTTATTATGCATATTAAATATTCTTTATCCAACACAACACGCCTACATAAAATTAAAATTAAACTAAGTTTTATTTATGGGCGCTCTTTAACTACTATGGATCTTAGCGTCCCATTCAACACTGGGCGTGAAACACCGGAAATTTTGCTAGCAGGCTTGAGGTTCTTTTAAGTGCCGTAAATCTATGACCGGTTTTACTTCCCTTCCGAAGGAAGCCATACTATGGATGTTTACGCCCGAAAAATCCACCGCCCAACATCGGGTTTGCACCCGCAACCTCGGAAACACATGCCTAGATGCATGCCCTGTTTAAGCAAAGAAGAAAGGGTAGTTTCACCCTCCTCTTCAGCAGTTGAGCAGTTGAGCAGCTATGATGCGCTCAAGTTTTACAAGGATCTGTAAAACCGCCGTGCTGTAGTGACCCTCTAATGGATTCTGATGTCATTCTTGATTTATGAAACGAAAATCAAATATACGCGAGCACATTTCCCATTGTTTTATCCTCCCGCTGTTTCTCTTAGTGATATCTGCGACACGTCGTAATTTTAAGAGAAGCCAAGCGAGCGTTATGAGTGACTTTTCATGAATTCATTGCCAAAGTTTTGTTCGCAGCTATATGTGAATTCAACTATTTACAAGAAGTAAGGTATGTTTTGCGATAAAGTAACAACTAACAAATATTTTCGATAGTTTATTTTTTACCCAAGCCTTCAGACCTTACACTACGTTTCTACCAGATATCAATGCTTTTCGAACATTTGTCTTTAGCATAGTTTTTTATAACCTCATCACAAACTTTCACCACCAGTTCATTTAAAAAAACGTGTAAACTGTTTCTGGAATTAAAATTTTCTGTATTAAAAAATGGACCGTGATAATCGCTTAGGGGACATGTGGGGCATACGAGGGCGGATTGATAAGTCAGGGACTTTTTAAAGAAAATGATAATTTTTTTCCAAAAAATCGAGTTTATTTTTCAACATAGTCTCCTTTCAATTCAATGCACGTTGTCCAACGTTTCTCTAACCCTCCAAAAAATATGATTTTTCCAAGTCTGCAAAATATGAGGTTGTTTCTGCCATGATGTGTTCACTAGACGTGAATTTCTTCCCAGCGAACCAATTTTTTAGGTTTGCGAAGAGAAACACGTCGTTCGGAGCTAAATCTGGAGAATATGGTGGGTGAGGTAGCAGTTCGTAGCCCAATTCCACAAATTTTGTGATGGCAATGGCTGACTTGTGTGCGGGTGCATTATCCTGGTAAAAGAGAACCTTTTTCTTCACCAAAATGGGGTCGTTTATTTAACAATTCCTTGTGAAACTGATCCACATTGCGACATAATATGAACCTGTGATCGTTTTACTCTTTTTCAGGTAGTGGATGTCTGTCACCTCTTGTGAATCCCAAAAGACAGCTGCCATGATTTTTCCTGCCGACGGAATGGTTTTCACTTTCTTTGGAGCAGGTTCGCCGAAAGAAATCCACTGCTTTGATTGTTGTTTGGTTTCAGGTTGATAGTAATGGATGCAAGTTTCATCAACCGTGATATATCCCCGCAAAAACTCATATGGGTTGCGCTGGAACATGTTCAAACATCCCTGTGAAATATCACACGATTCTCTTTGTTCTCAAGTGTGAGCAGTCGCGGCACCCATCTTGCTGACAGCTTTCTCATACCCAAAAATTCGTGCAGAATGTTATACACCCGTTCACTCGAGATGTTTACAGTCTTGGCTATCTCACGGATTTTTACTGGGCGGTCTTCCAACACAATATCGTGAACTTCGTTCACCGTTTCTTCTGTTGTGGCCTCAACCGCCTGTCCGGTGCGCACGGCATCTCTTGTGCTCGAACGGCCACATCGAAATTCTATTAACAACTTGTGAACCATGCCATGTGATGGAGCAGAGTCCACATAATACTTGTTCAGTTTTTCTTCCGTTTCCTTCACCGTCTTACCACGCAAAAAGTAGTGCTTTATCAGAACACGAAATCCACTTTTCTGCATTTTCTACGAAGCAACATATATCTGCTTATTTTAGACGCTCTCAACAATGTTCTAAGAAACAAATGACCACGAACTTCGGCGATTATAAACAGAATAGATGTAAGACTTGGGTGCAAATAAGAAACCTGTGATTAGAACGCTATCTCTCGTCACAGTCATGTAAGAGACTTGCTCGCAAAAAAATTTGATAACCAAAACCTATGTAAAGAATCCAATGGTGGTATTTCCAGTTTCCGAAACAAACCGGAAGTAGGAGAACTCGTGGTCAACTTTGAAATTTTAAATGGGAACATTGGACAGTGCTTATAAAATGAAAATTTTTTACCAAAACCTGTTTTCTCTATCTTCTAATGTTTACTCACAAATGAACGATAGTCTTCCTTGTTAACATTTTGGGCGCAGGACCGAAGCCTCCCGTACCCAGGTAAGCTTTGCAGGTAACAACCCCCAAGCCTCCCGCGAAACCGGTGTAATTAGCCAGCAGGTGGTGTAGAATGGGTATGCCTAATTTTTTCCTTGATTTGTTTCAGTGTACGGCAAATTAGTTCACAGTTAACATGTTTTCCGACGAGACTGAAATTACGGTGAGTAGGACAGGAAGGAAAAGTCTACTTCGGAACGGTTACACTTTCGGATTCCAGAAGTGTTTAAAAAGTGGGCTGGCGCGATGGACGTGCAATGTTAAAACTTGCAAAAGTTTTATTACAACTATTTCCATTGAAGAAATAGATGTCCTGGATATTCAAGAGCATCATAACCACGCGGCACCACCTAGTGACAAAATTCAGAGACAGAAAGTACTTTGTGATCTGAAGAGAAAAGCTACGGAAGATATATGTGAAAGGCCATGAAAACTAATACACCAGCAACTGAAGACAGAAAACACAGAAGAAGTAACCACTGGAGTTGTCCACAGTTTACGTAAGTCCATATACAAAGCTAGGCGAAAAATTCTTCCAAAATTACCCACAAGTATAGAGGAGGTACATGATGTTCTGAACACATTAAATGTGAAAACTGTAGATGGAGCCGAGTTGTTGCTTCACAACGATGCTGCGAAGAACGTTGTAATATTTTGTGAATCCGGAAACCTTAGAGTACTCAGTCAGTGTGACACAATATATGTTGATGGAACCTTCAAGTATTCCACAAGGTTTATTGCCAGCTATTTACAATCCATGGGCTCGTTATTAGACATTACATTCCAATGGTATTTTCTTTGTTGAAGGACAAGAAACCTCATCATATCAGCAGGTATTTTCAAAAGTTGTTGATAAATGTAATAAGCTAGGTCTGAAATTCTCTCCATCAACAATGTTTTCTGACCTTGAAGAAAGCATCATGAATGCTGGAAGAGAAGTGTGGACTGATGTTAAAATCCAAGGCTGTAAATTTCATCTAACACAAAGCTGGTGGCGAAAGATACAAAACTTGGGACTTGCACATGACTACTATTCCAGAAATGAAATAGGAAAATTTCTAAACTACATATTTGGTTTGCCAATGCTGGATCAAGATATGGTTGGTGACTGTTTTGCTGAAGACTTCATGGCAGTGATGCCTGTCTCGGAAAAACTACAGATGTTTGCGACTATTTAGTGGAAACTTACATCGACGAAAATGCACTCTTTCCTCCTTCCGTGTGGGCAGAACTAAGTTGCAATAGACAAAGAACTACCAACGCTTGCGAAAGTTTCCACAACAAATACAACAATCAGTTTTACTCCTGCAGCCCAGATCTGTATAGATTTCTTGAAGTACTGAAGCAAATTCAGCTGGATACTAAAATTGCAATTAATTCATCAACAAATGAAAAAAGGAAAGGTCTTATCCACACTTGAAACTCATGATGCAACAAGTAGAAAATTTCAAAGCTGGAAAAATTTCAAGAATGGATTACGTGAAGTCGATTTCTTATAGAACCAAACCTGGAAATACATGGAAATAAAATCTAGAAGGAAAAATACCGCTTATTTTAAAGACAAAAATACATATTACTGTATGATATAGGTTTAGAATGTCAAAATAACGAAGCTTCTAAATGCGGATCCATTGTGAGTAAATTACAGAAAATAAAGAAATAATGACGAAGCTGATAAATGTAGAATCTTTTGGGGTGCGAGCCAGTTCGCTTCCTCGTGGTGCACCCTGGGTAACGCTAAACGAACTGGAACAACAACCACTAATTCAAATTTAAGCGTTGAGGTTCATTTTCTTTTGGTACTAGAGCCGCGTTTCTTTGTTATTAATCATAAACGCAAAAAAATGTAACATCTTCCACCCGTATGTAATACTTCATCAAATATTATAAACACCAAACTGCAACTGTTGCCTGTTTCGACCGGGAGGATTTGGGCCTATGTAATTAAGGACTGGTACTGCTACCTGCTTTGGGGAGGCTTGGGGGCTATGTAATTAGGGACCTTTAAGGGTCCGGGAGGCTTCGGGGCTATTTTTCTGACCGCGGGAGGCTTCGGTCCCGCACCCAACATTTTGCACCAGTTGCTTGATGGTGTTCCTCTGTATGTGCGGTGACCGATGTGGTTTCGACAGGATGGCTGTCCGTCTCATTTTTCACTTTTCTGTGACACCCGGTATAATAGCTGGGGTAAACTATGGACTTTGGGCCTTGCCCCTTAAGAGAACAGGTTGGGCTTCACCGTTCTTGAAGGAAATAAATAATGAGTGTCTGTTTTGGCTAACATCACATTAACTTGCAGAGTCACAATTGTTTTCTTGCAGATCTGACTTCGGACTACTAGCTTCAGTCCCCATTCCCCAAAACCAACGTTAATTCTTCTACATGAAATCTTAGACACAGAAAGACATCACTTTAGAAACTATAGGATAGTTTTATGTACGGGGGGGGCGAACTTCTATTAGGAGTCACTAGAATTAATTCTACACCAGAATGAGAATTTAATTGACTGGGAAAACTGTGTGAAAAGAAAGCTTAAGGTATATACTTTGGAATAAAATATTAGCTAACAAAAATATCACTACTTAGTTTATTGCATAAGGTACCATAATTTAAAACTATACCCCGTACATTAAATGTGATGTAAATACGAGGCGTGTTTTTAAAGTAAGTACCGTTTTAATACTTTGCCGCTGCAGTCGCGATTTTAAGCACGCGCGATCACTTAGGAAGCCAGACACAGCTGAGCGATCGTCACTTTGTGTTTTCCTGTTGTAAGAGCTCGAAATGTTCAAAACAATGGAACGACGGTGCAAGTCGGATCATTGATTTGGTTTCTGAATGCGAGAATTGACGCCAGGAAACATTCATCGCCAATTGTGTGAGGTTTCTGGGGAAACAATAATGAATGACAATGCCCGGTCACGCACAGCCAAACAAGCTCTAGATCTGATCGCATCATTTGGTTGAGAACAATTTGACCATTCTTCCTACAGTCCGGTTTTCGCACTAAGCGATTTTCACCTGTTTCTTCATCTGAAGAAATTCCTTGGTGGAAAACATTTCAACGACAATGATATTGTGAAACATGAAGTACCGACTTGGCGTTCATCACAGGCGGCATCATTCTTTGACGAAGACATACAAAAGCTTGTTTCCCGTTACGACAAAAACCTGAATAACGGCGGTGACCATATGGAGAAGTAGTGTAAGGTAATGAAAGACAGGGGGAAATGACATACTGATAGACACCGGCAAATGCTACTGGTTGTGCACATTCAAATCAAGATAATATATGTGGCACAATCGCCAAGAGATGCAACAGAAATCATAATCATAACAGCGGCATAAGCAGCACCAACAGCGCAAAAATGAACATAAAGAATCTTATGTGTTACGTTCATAAGATGTTCTTTACCATTTATCGTTTACAAGTGGGTATTCAAATTATTCTTATGAACGTTGATTTTCCTATCTATTTCATTTTAGTCGAGATAAACCTTTCCGGAAATACCTTCATTGCACATTTCTTTATGGATACAAAGGGAATAAACATAGTGAAATGTTTTAGAACTGAATGCTATATGCTGGCCTTAAAATTCCATACTCTCTCCATGACATCCGGAGAAACAATTGATAATCAATAGGGTTTTAAAACTACTGAAGAAATCGAACTATTACTAAGGATATCTCGAAATGGCTGATGCCACAAAAAAATATTAAAATAAATTCTGTGCTTTAAACAGATCTACAGTTTTTGTGTAGTACTTTGTCTATCGTTTAACGTTTACCAGTTGTACAAGTTTATACAAAATTACTTACGTATGAAGAGGACTCCACAGGCTATTCCAAGAAAATTGAAGATATAAATTCTATTTTTCATGTAAATATCTTTAATATAAGGTATTTTAATTAAAATTAAAAGAGCCATTTTTAAACAATAAAAATTTTCAAAAAATGCTTCCTGTAAAGGTAGGATGAGTTGGAATTTTCCTGAAAATGTGTGTGTCGCATTTTTGAAAGGTACTGAACCAAAACACCAAGTTTGGTGTTTCTCCGACTTTTCGTTTTTGAGTTGTGTGTTCACAGAGACATACACACACAGGCCCTTTGCTAAAAATGTCTTTCTTGGATTCAGGGGGCCTCAAAACATGTATTTCCGGTGAAATCTTGATATAGAATTTTGCAATACCTTCTCTACTCACTAGGGACGTGGTAGAGACAGTAAACATTACACTTCACAACGGCCAGAAAGTCTGGGTGTGTTAGAAACAATATTATCGAACGCGACTGCTTTCAATGAAATTTTTACTTTCTCTACTACGTATGGTAAGTAGGGGAAGTATTGTATACCACCCAAAAATTCGATACCGAGATTTCGCCGGAAATACATGTTTTGAGACCCCCTGAATACAAAAAAGAATTTTTGGAAACATGTCCGTGTGTGTGTCTGTATGTCTGTTTGTGTGTCTGCGAACAGCATAACTCAGAAACGAAAAGTCTGATAAACACCAAACTTGTATTTAGGTTCAGTATCTTCCAGAGGAAGCGACACGAAGGTTTTCAAGAAAATACCCCCACCCCAGATTACACTTTACATGCAACATTTATCGAAAATTTTAATTTTCTCAAAAATGCTTTAACGATTTTGATTAAAATATCATATGTTTAAGATATTTTCGTGACAAATGAAATGCATATCTCGAATTTTCTGGGAATGTCTCCAAAAGTGTTCTTCATTGTGAACGACTTTTGCATAACTGATAAACCATAAGAAATAGACAAAATTTTACTACACAAAACATGTAGATCGCGTTAAAATAAACAATTTATGTCATATACATTTTTTTTTGTTGAGTGGACCATTTTCGAGATATTGCTTGTTATTCCCTTACATTTTGCAATACTTATACTTTTTCTCAAATTCGTTATTCATTTTTTTTTGTTCTGGTAATGCAAAGCGAATGAAATACTCCACATAGCAACCACCTCTAAAAATATTTGACTATCGCTTAAAGGCTAGCAATTCCCCTGCATCTACAAGAAAATCAGCAGTAAGATTAACATCTCGATATCTCGATTAACATGAAGCATATGGAGGATGAGCGTGCTAAAAATAGTTTGTACAAGAGTAGAGAAAGTCATGTGAGTATAACACATCAGATTTTTACAAAGGAAAACGCAAAATAATGCCTAAACCACTCGCTAGTCGCAAGGAGGCAATGGACTGTCTAGAGCAAATGAATTTATAAACATAGCCACTGGGCCATTTCATGTAAAATTTTAGGTTTTGGAAAAAAGGATTTCACGTATTTACCCTGACATAAGCAACGTTCAGTTTTGATAATGTTCACACCTTTACACAATGTACTATCTGAAGTGATTAATTGGCTGCTGAAGATACGATGTCACACTATAAAACTTGATGAAAACACGACAGTCGCCTGTCAACGAGGGCGGAGCACGAAGAACGGAGAAAGCTGACAAATAAGGCAATAAGCATTTGAGATTACATTCCCTGAGAAAGCTTCAGTCAGCCACATTGTTGCGCAGGAGGCTACTGGCCTTTAACGAGATTCCTTCTGCTTCTAGTAAACGGAGATTCTCTACAGCCTTTTATTTGCCACATAAATCTTTGCAAAAGAGCTGAAACCTTTCTTTTTTCCCTGCTCTTTGAACTAGAACCCCTAGAACCTGGAAGAAAGGCAGTAAACTACAGGACAATCATCGCTAACCATCAAGTAATTACACTGCGGTTACTACATTCTTTTGCAATAATATTTATGATATGAGGTTCACAGTAAACGAGGCTGCAAGTAGCTTACCCTAAACTAGTTTAATAGAGAAAGACGAGGGCCGTCTCAGAAGTACCCGAACTGATGTATAGATAGCAGCTGTTGTTTAAAACAAATGACTATGGTAGAAAGTATCACCCTTATACAACTTAAGTCTGAAGTTTGACAATGCTACATTGTTTAGTAATTGTTTGGCAGCCATCAATAGTGAACGCTCTCAGCGAATTTGTAAACATGGATAAAACTGGTCATTGTTATGTAATACAATAATTTCATTTGAAAGGTCTTAGTCCAAGTAATATTAAAGCTGAGCTAGATTCTACCCTGGGGGAGTCTGCTCCTTCGTTTACAACAGTAAAATATTGGGTGTCAGAGTTTAAGCGAGGCCGTACGAGCTGCCAAGACAAACATCGCAGTGGTCGACCAAATGAGGTGACCGCGCCAGAAATTGTGAAGAAAATCCACAAAATGCTATTGAATGACCGTCGATTGAAAGTGCGCGAGCTAACACACATCGTAGACATTTCAAAAAGTGATGTACATTCATACTAACTGAAAGTTTAGACACGAGAAAAATGTGCGCAAGATGGGTGCCGCGTTTATTTACAATAGAACAAAAACAGCGTCGTGAGGATGTTTTAGTCGAGTGTTAGCTATGTTTCGCTGCAATAAAGCCGAGTTTTTGCTTCGATTCATAACCATGGATGCAACATGGGTGCATTACTTCACACCTGAGACTACGGGACAGTCAAAACAGTGGAATGAAAGGGGAGAATCGGCTCCAAAGAAGGCGAAGACAGTTCCATCTGCAGCCAAGGTCATGACATCAGTTTTTTGTGATGTGCGTGGGATAATTTTAATTGATTATCTTCAAAAAGGAAAAGCAATTAATGACGAGCATTATTCAAACTTATTGCAGCGTTTGAATGATGAAATCAAGCAAAAACGGCCGCATTTAGCGAAAAAGAAAGTTCTGTTTCATCAAGACAATGCACCAGTTTACAATCCATTATCGCCATGACCAAAATCAATGAGTTAAAGTTCGAATTGCTTCCTCATGCATCCTATTCGCCAGACTTAGCCCCCTTTGATTATTTCCTGTTTCCAAAGTTGAAGAAATGGCTTGGCGGTAAAAGATTTGCCAACAATGAAGAGGTGGAGTCTGAAGTTGATGGCTATTTTGCAGAACTCGATGGTTCTCAGTATAAACAGGTATCGAATCGATTGAACGCCGCTGGGAAAAGTGTATCGAGCTGAAAGAAGACTATGCAGAGGAATAAAAAATGTTTATTCCACAAATTTTTGTGTTATCTTTGTTAGGTCGGGTACTTCTGGGACAGCCCTCGTACCATAACTTCAACGATAGTCCACATTATTGTTTCTTTTCTGCATTATTACAAATAAATGTTATTTTCATTTTCAGTCATATTCCTGTTTACTTCACATTGTTTTAAATTGCTTACTTTACGCTTTCAGTTGCTATTTTCACATTATGAACTAAAGTTCATAAATGACACAGAAGCATAGAAACAAAGAATTAAAACAATATTTCAAACAGCTTCCGGCAATTTGTGGAAATTAAGTCAGAAGGTCCTCATGATTTTTCCTCGTAAGAATAACAAAGTACGTGATTAAGTAAATTAAATTGCAATTTAATGTGAAAAATTAGTTTTTGGTCGACCACACTATAATATGCTGATTACATGTGACAAAACTGAATTATGGCATCCATAGTACTTCAGCGACTTATTATCATCTTACTCGGCGGCGCACACAGCTCCCCTATCGCCCATACCTTTTAACACCAAAGCAGAAGTCCACTAGGACCCATTCCCAGATAAACAATGAAATATGTGTATTTAAAATAAATTAAGTTCTGTTCATTGTATTTTAATATTCTAATAAACTGAATTCATTTTCTTTGTTCCAATATCTGTTGCTTTCACGTTACCTGCAAAAATCAACAGGGACTGGGCTCAACAGGGCTGCCATCTGTTGTACTACTCGCAAACACGCTAAGGCCCGGCAATCAATGCTGCCATCCTATCAGCCTTTAATTACACACAACTTACAAGGTAAGATATTTTTGTAAAAACTCGAAAAGTTTTGTGGTCGGCTAAAAACACTCGTATGCAACTTGACTTGGTAATTAAGACCCTCATATGAAAATTATGAAACTCGCTACCGCTCGTTTCATGAACATACTCACATTTAATTACTGCCATTATACTCTTGTTGCATAATATACTATTACGCAAGCCTGTCATTGTAAACACACTGTTTACTGCATTCAATATCGTGCATAATTGGCTCATTAAGACACACCTGCCAATAATATCAATGACGTATTCCATGTAGAAATGAGATAATACCGGTATTCAAATTTACCATGGCTTATAGAGAGAAGATGAAATCCTCCTATTATATTCTTTCCTCAGAGCAACGAAGACGCGAAAACCTGTGTACATTATATATAGAATAATTCAACTTCAATTTATAATTACTTATCATGCTGTGCTGATAATAGGCTACAGTACCGTCCATAACACCCGCTCACAAATAATTAAAGCGGCTCTGGTTCAACATGCCAGATAATAATAAATGAAATGCAGGGAAAAATGATATAACGCTAAAATTGCATAAAATGTATCCAATTAGTGGATAATGTTAACATTACACTCGCGAAAATTGCCACACGGACGACAGTAAGTGCGACAAACATTCATTAGTGCCATATCATCAAGATTTCCCCCACTTGTTTAAAATTGATCTTCTCTTTTTCAAACTATGCATTTTTAATTAATGTTCTTCTCTCCAGATTTTAGTTCTCTAGGTCTTCCTCTCCTCCGCATAATGGCCACCCCACCCCTGAGTAAAAACATTTCTCTGACCTTTTTAACTCTCACACGCCAGTTCTTGCCTATGCCATGCCTTCTCTTTTCTCCTTGTTCCTATATATATCGTATTCTAATATCAATTGTCTTAAAAACAGTTTGTGCCTGTACATTTTTACACAACACACCTTTATTTTCCTGAGAGATTACAGTTTTAAAATTTCTACCTTCACCATAAAGCGAATAAAGTAAGCTTAGCCAAACTGGCTAAGACCGCGTAGAAAATGTAATATGGGCGGGACTTCCCACATAGCTTCACGAAGTTCACCAACCTTGGCATGTGTGGGGGTGGATTCTTCCAGCCTTTGGAATTTTCTGCGAACCTTATCTACGTTCCAGAAAAAATTTCCCCCTTACCGAGGCAGTTCACACTCCTCTACTGAAGCTATCAGTAGCGAAGTAAGAACCATGGTTGCTTTTGGTTCCATCTACCAGGGAATTTACTGGGAGAGGTTGAATCAGAACAGATGAAGGCTACAATGAAAGGAATGGAAACCAGAAGGCGCGTTGTTAATAAGCGCTCTAGATTTAAATTCCATAAATACCTATTTCTTCCGCTAGTTTTGTACTTTACTCCAATCAAAACACTTCTACAACCAAATTCTAACAGTAATGTTACTGCGTCTTCTTATAAATCCAACAGCATTTAATTTATGGACAATCACACCTTAAAGCTTTTGTCATTCTGGGTTATTCTGTAATTAACCGTATGCAGCAATAAAAAGAGAGCATTAATAGTTTAACGCCAATTAACGCCTGTGGAGTAGTGATCAACATTCCTGTCTATGCATGCAAAGGGACCAAGGTCCAATTCCTGCCCAGCGCAAAGGTTTTTTTCAGTGTTGCAGAAATCCCATTCTATATTCAAGAGTGGGTAAATATAACTATACCCTAGATACTCTGGAACGGATGGCAGCGGGCAACAAAACCCCTAAAGGGGCACTATTCTGCATAGCTCTCGTGGAAAATAATGAAATACAAATCCACATTTAGTTAAAATAAGCAACTGTGGGTCATCATTTTGGATTTTAAGCCTAAATTTGGATTTGATCTTCATTGTGGAAACTGCGAAAGTAAACGAGTCGCCTATATGTAAATTTTAACCTTTTAGTTTGCTATTTTTACTCATTGTTTTAAACCTTATGTCTAAATAATTAATAAATATTGTTACATGCTGGGTAGAAGCCTAAAAGTTCACATGAAAATTAAATTAATTTCTAATACCCAGCAAGCATATTGAGGGGACGTATACTCACTTGGCTGCGGAGGACCGAAACGTGGTGTGAAGGTTAAGAGGAAGGCGTGGGTTTTTCACTGTACAAAATCCATAACACAAATCTACTCACACATTTCTAGATTTATTTCCCAACGTTTGGGCTTCCTACATTATTAAAAATGAAAGGTAAGAGGAGATGTCCACCGATCCATTAGCCGGCTTGCACTCGCGACCCGCTTCTTAAGGAATCCCAAGCAACACAGACGCTATCCCAACAATCGTGGCTAGCAAAGCTACCAGCCAGGAGTGACGTCACGAAAACGACAATATGTCTGGTAACGACAATGTAAAACAACAATATGCCTGGTAATGACAATGTAACCCCCAAATTATTAATACGCCACATCATTTCTCTGTACACTTCGTCAACTAAAAGTGGCCGCTATCATGAGCAGTTAAGTGTTTTTAAAGTCCCTTCGAGCGAGCGCGCGGTTCACAACCGTCAACTTTTGTGCGCCGCGTTAGCTAACTATAATACAAGCCACAAGGCACTGATTTGGGCTATCTCCACACCGTTCTTGACGTGTAGCAGTGAATAACCTACTTAAATTCTGCCAAGCAGCTCGAGTTCGATACTCCGTAATGGATTGTTATCTTTTACTTTTTCCAACTCGTTTTACTGTAATATAGTTAAATAATATTGCTTGTGTTACTTCATTTCACTCACAAATATAATTATAATACTAGTGAAACTTGTGTTTATAAAATTAAATTGACTGAGTATGAAACATCCTAACGGCCTATAAATTAATGCCATGGTTGCCATCTGCCGGTATGACGGACTACTAAATAAACGTCACATGCACAAAAAATGAAGAAAACCTGTTATATTTTTACTTGTGTATTTAAAATGAAAGGGAAAAGAAAAGCTTGAGTAGCTCCATGGAGATCTGAATTAGCAACCTCAGAAAAGTAAGCTAACTTTCTACCCTGAGCCACTAGGTGGTAAGCGTGGCATTGTATTAGTATTACTCCAATTAAGAACCAGAAATCAATAAAGTGTGTTTCGGTTGCAAATACTCAGTATTGCAACACTCAGAAACATCTGTGTTTGAAATCTCTTAGATATATGAATTATTTTCTTGGAAGATTTTGTGATTATAGTTGTGTTCCCCATTATAACTACTGCAATAATATACGCAGTCCTGTGAATAAAGCCTGGCTGTCCCGAGCGCTTACGGAAATATCCGATTCGAGCTTGTTTCTCAGACGCTGGCCAGTTTTAAACTGACCAAGTGTACATATTCAGGTCCTTAGAAAGCCAATCGGTTTTAATAATGGATATTTTCAGGTTAAATCTCTACATTGCAATCTTAAGTGTGCATACGTCAATCTGTGATATTGTATCTGATTTTGCAAAAACAGGTTGCTGGCCATAAAATAACAGTGTATCTGTCGAATGATTTATGTCCTCAGGAGTGGGTATTACTGCGCAGCCGCAACATGTAGCTTCCTGGCTGACACATCCTTAAATTTGGTAGTTACGCGGCTCACATTCTCTTGTGATTAGTTTTTGATTCGTGTTATCATGGAACGGCTACGATTCGAAAAACCGAATTATAATACGAGTGTTGTTAGTTTTTGAAGAGTGTCAACGTAATAGCAGACAAGCACAGCAATTTATAGATACAGGTTTGCAGATATAACATGAGTTTACTATACCATTCGTGTGTGGGTGCATACTGGGTGGCTCGGATATACCTATGAGCAGTAGGTTGGGTGGCCTTCTCTCCGGTCACTGCATGGACTTTTATTGTGATGTACTGGGAACTCAAAGATAATGTTCAAAGTGAGCTCCGTCTGTTATGCAAAATTGTGACCTTCCTCGTTAGCCCTTTCCGCACCTTACACAACATTGTAGGTGTTATAGTTGCATTTGCTGCAGGAATTCTATTTATGAGGTGGTTGTTGTGGAGGTAATTCTTCAGGAATCGTCTAGAGAAAACAGTCCCTGGGAGTAAGATCCGGAGATCTCGAGGTCACTCTTGCAACAGGCTATGCAGTCCAATACATCGACCGGGATATTTCCTATACAATATCCCCCGTGTCCGTGCTGACGTGAGTGCGGGATGGCCACCTTGTTTAGAGAGCACGTCTCGACGAAATGTCACATCCTCTAGATATGTAAATTTGTTCAACAAAGACAGAATATCTGCAAACCTTTTGCTATAAATTGCTGTGCTAGTCTGCCATTACGCTGACACACTTCAAAAGCTAACAACACTCGTATCATAATTCGGTGTTTCCGAATCGTAGCCGCCCATGATAACACGAGCCAAAAACCAATCACAAGAGAACGTGAGTCGCATAACTGCCAAGTTTAAGGACTGTCCACCAGGAAGCTACTTGTTACGGCTGCGCAGTAATACTCACTCCCGAGGACATAAAGTACCCAAAACACTGGTTAGTACCTATCCGAGGCACCCATCACATATAAATATTGAAGAATAATTGTTTATAAAATTTATCTTATCATAACAAGAGATACACAGCGAAAAAGATGAGTGAGGAGGATCCTGGATTTAAATCCCGAGAAAATGTTCATCTTTTAAATGCAATATTTTTCTTTCCATTCTTTTGTAAGAGCGCCTATATAAAAGTTGATCGACATGGGTAGCCGAGGTCGTTAAGACACGGATTCATGAACGGAAGGTGTGATGTTCAAATCCCACCAGGACCGTTCCTCCCTGACTGACGCCTTTTTTCCCAGTTCTCATCACTGCAAATACCGGGAAGTACCCTAATTTTAGCCTGAAACATTTCCTTCCCAAATTTCCTTTCCCAATTCTCATTTCATGTATCACTAGCGTCACCATCTGTGGTGCCGTATTCATCGCGTTAAGACTATTAAATTGCATTAATTCGCCTTCTTGTATCATAAACTTGAGTAGCTTAACAAATGGTTTCAGTTGCGTAATCGCCTTCCTATATTACAGTTTTAGTTATATTTCTAATATTCCGCAGGCGAAAATTGTGGTCGTGTTAGGCAGGATGTTTCAGAGCCTCTACAACAAATTCTGAGGAACGATAGATCTAGCAGAGCAGAACATCTTTGCCAAGCAACCACCATCCTCCGACGCATCGTTACGGAGTTATCACCCCTGATTGAAGCGTACCCGGTAGGATACGTTTGAGAGGCACAGCCAGTACCCTTTGACTCTTGTTTGTTTACAACCGCTGAATGAAGTGACAGCGCCTCTTTCTTGATCCTTACGTCTGGTTAGGTAGTCCAATTTAGCTCAGTGTTTGTGAACATCAGCTCCAGAAAGTACAGGGACTAGGGCCGAACGACTTCACGCCTCGTGTTTAGTTTGTCCAGTGGTTTCTGCAACGAAGTATCGCACGTCTTGTTTACCGATGAGGCCTTCTTCACACGAGAAGGATACTTCAACAGCAAGAACAGCCATATCTGGGATGTTGAGAACCCTCATGCAGTGTTCGTTAGACATCACCAACAAAAATATTCCGTAAACATCTGGGCTGGAATTGTTGGTGATAATTTGCTGGGACTTTTCGTTTTGCCACTGTGGTCTCAGACCTACCAAACCTAGCCAGACGTAAGGGACCAGAAAGATGCGATAGCACTTGATTCAGCGGTTGTAAACAAACAAGAGTCAAAGAGTGCTGACTGCATCTCTTAAATGCATCCTGCCGGATACGCTTCAAACAGGGGAATAACTCCATAGCGATGGTCAGAGGATGGTGGTTGCTCGACAAAAAATGTTCCCCTCTGCGAGATCTATCGTTACTCAGAGTTTGTCACAGAGGTCCTGAAACATCCTGCAGACATATCCACAACCGTGGGAAGCTACGTAATAATAATAGGAAGAAGAAAAATATAAGTCACATTGGCCAGTACCCGGAATTCGAACCTTCCGAAAACCAGCCAAGAATGCTACCCCATTAACCACCTAACTAATGTTATGAATTGCAGAGAGAAGCAAATTTTATTGCTACTTTCTAAACATTTTACTGTTGTCTCAGCCTGATGTGTGCTCGAATGTTTCCACAACAGACGTAAATCAGTTTGTAATGCAAACCATACGATTTGTGTTTGCAACATAAATGTTTACTTTATCTACTACTGGAAGCTGTATTCCACCCAAAAATTCGATACCGAAATTTCACCGGAAATACACGTTTTGAAACTCTCAATTATAAAAAAATAATTTTTAGAAACAAATCCGTGTGTGAGTGAGAGAGAGAGACTCAAAAACGAACTATCGGACCAAACTTGGTATTTAAGTTCAGCATCCCCCAACAAAAACTACCCTTTACATGGAGAAGTTTAGATTTTATCAAAAATGGCTCTAACGATTTTGATTAAAATACTATAGGTTTAAGCTATTTCCATGACGAATGAAATGTATATCTTGAGTTTTCTGGGAATAACCTATGAAGTCCTCTTCATTCTGAATGACTGGCATAACTGGTAAACCTAAGAGAGAGACAAAATCTTACTACACAGAAAATGTAGATCTCGTTGAAGCACACAATTTAGTTTCGTTTATATTTTTGGTGGACTTAACTATTTCCGAGATATTTCTTGCTATTGGTTTGAATTTTCAAATAATTATGCTTCTCTCAACTGTTGAGTCATTCGTTTTTTTCTCATGGTCGTTGAAAGAGCATGGAATTTCAAAGTCATCACATACAGACACGCTCTTTAAACAAGTGACTTTCGCATTACCTACTATATCTTACAACGACATGTGTAAATGCAAATTGAAAGTGTATCTGGATTAACAAGAAGTATACAGAAGGATACGCTTTTGTAAAAAATAGTTTGTAGAACACTGAGTAGAGAAAGTCATTGACTGAAACACATCAGATATTTTTGTACGGAATAAATGTAAACACACACGAAAAACATTAACAAAGTATATAGCCACCAAACCCAAAGAAAAAATCTGATGTGTTACACTCACATGACTTTCTCTACTCTTGTACAAACTATTTTTACAAACGCTTAATCTCCATATGCTTCATGTTAATCGAGATATCGAGATGTCAATCTTATTGATAATTTTCTTGTAGATGCAAGGGGAATATGGTAAGTTTTAAGCGATAGTCAAATATTTTAACGCTGGTTGCTATGTGGCGCATTCCATTCTCTTTGAATGTCCAGGACATAAAAAAATGAATAACGAATTTGAGAAAAAGTATAAGTATTGGAAAATTTAAGGTAATAACAAGCAATATCTCGCAAACAGGTTCACTCAACAAAAGAAATGTATATGACATAAATTGTGTATTTTAACGCGATCTACATTTTTCGTGTAGTAAACTTTTGTCTAACTCTTATGGTTTACCAGTTATGCAAAAGTCGTTCATAATGAAGAATACTTTTGGAGACATTCCCAGAAATTTCGAGATATACATTTTATTTGTCATGGCAATATCTTAAACATATGATAGTTTAATCAAAATCGTTAGAGCCGTTTTTGAGAAAATTAAAATTTTCGAAAAATGTTCCATGTAAAGGGTAGTCTGGGGTGGGGGGATTTTGTTGAAAACCTTCGTGTCGCATCTCTGGAAGATACTGAACCTAAATACCAAGTTTGGTGTTTATCCCACTGTTCGTTTCTGAGTTATGCTGTTCACAGACACAGACACACAGACAGACACACACACACACGGACATGTTTCCAAAAATGCTCTTTTTGGATTCAGAGGGTCTCAAAACATATATTTCCGGTGAAATCTCGGTATCGAATTTTTGGGTGGAATACAATACTTCCCCTACTTACTATACGTAGTAGAGAAAGTAAAAAAAAAGCGTATGACAATACTAACTTGATCATACCGAGAGCTCTCCTTTTCTCTGTGGAGCCCCATGGTCTCTAGTGGCACTCTGTTTAAAATTAATTTCCTAACACGCCGAAAAACCACCCACGCTAAACCCTCTTCTCTCCCCCCTCTATCAAGATCCCAAAAGCCCCGTAAAGTGATCCCTATCATCCCGTCCGACCCTTTTCCTTTCATCGACTATCTGTCCACACTGCTTGGGACAATCTCAGTCCTTACGTTAACAACAAATCCATTCAAACAATGGGCTTCGATGCTATAGAAAATCAAAATAATAACAGCAGTATTTCTCTTTCTTTGTTGTTTTGCTTTCTTTCTTATTTTTCTATCATGGCGAAGAAAAATTTATTGGTTCCCCGCCAAGCTGGGCTTCGATATCGATTCACGTATTTTGGAAGCAGTAGCGTCTGACTGTTCAAACATGTTTTGCTTTCCTCGAGAAGTCGTGAACCTAAGAGGCACACACAGAATCATATAGTTGTTTACATTCCCAACAGTTCGAGGAGATTACGATTGTTAAACACGACGAACAATAGGTAAAGCAAAAAATAAGCGTGCTCACATCTAAGAAAGGATTATCTGTATATTCCAATCAAAGTAATTCTTGTTTACTTCAAGGAGAGTACAGAGTATTGTTCGCAATCAAGAACCCCTTACTTTATGAAAGACCACGCCTACATCAACAGTGATGTTCTATCTGGCAGCCTTTAACTTGAGCTATCAATCTGCAGCACAGCTTCCACTGGAGCAAGCTGCTACGAAATACAGGGATGTCCAGTTTATTCCATTCCTCCTGGCACATTTCCAGAGAGCATCCAAATTTCGCGGCCGTCTGCTTTCAAGGGCTCTTTTCAGAAATTCAAGTGCACAAAACTCCATCAGTGATGCATCAGATGAATTAAAAGGATGTCGCTGAAAGGTATGGGAGGTATTCCCATTTCTCTATGTTCTCCAAATATTTGTAGCTTGAAGCAGACGTATGACTTAATGCCTTATCCTGATGCAACCAGACTTTACTTAAATCTGAACCATAGAGAGCAGGGATTTCTGTATAGAAAATTGGTATCAGGACGTTAGAATGATAACATGCCGAGCGGATTTTCACAGTTTTTACTTTCTCTACTACGTATAGTAAGTAGGGGAAGTATTGTATTCCACCCAAAAATTCAATACCGAGATTTCACCGGAAATACATGTTTTGAGACCCCCTGAATCCAAAAAAATCGGATGCGTTACACTCACACGACTCTCTACTCTTGTACAAACTATTTTTACAAACGCTGATTCTCCATCTACTTCATGTTAATCGAGACAAACATTTGCAGACTCTATCTTATTGCTAATTTTCTTGTAGATGTAAGGGGAATATATATTTACAAGGGTAATTTGGAAATACAGTAGCCTTTAAGCACATACATATCTCTTAATAGCTGGTTGCTAGGTGCAGCACCATTCCCTTCCCCACAGATTAATACTCTTTGCATATCCAAGACAAAAAAAGAATAACGAATTCCCATTTGAGAAAATAAGTATTGAAAAATTTAAGGGAATAACAAGCAATATCTCGAAAATGGTTCACTCAACAAAAAAAATGTATATGACATATGTTGTGTATTTTAACGCGATCTACATTTTTTGTGTAGTAAAATTTTGTCTATCTCTTATGGTTTACCAGTTATGGAAAAGTCGTTCACAATGAAGAATACTTTTGGAGACATTCCCAGAAAATTCACGATATACATTTTATTTGTCATAAAAATATCTTAAACATATGATATTTTAATCAAAATCGTTAGAGCCATTTTTGAGAAAATTAAAATTTTCGAAAAATCTTCCATGTAAAGGGTAATCTGGGGTGGGGGGATTTTCTCGAAAACCTTCGTGTCGCATCCTTGGAAGATACTGTACCTTAATACCAAGTTTGGTGTTTATCCGACTGTTCGTTTCTGAGTTATGCTGTTCACAGACAGACACACACACGGACATGTTTCCAAAAACGCTTTTTTTGGATTCAGGGATCTCAAATCATGTATTTCCGGTGAAATCTCGGTATCGAATTTTTGGGTGGAATACAATACTTCCCCTACTTACTATACGTAGTAGAGAAAGTAAAAAAGCATTTTTGGAAACATGGCCGTGTATGTGTCTGTGTGTGTGTCTGTGAACAGCATAACTCAGAAACGAACAGTCGGATAAACACCAAACTTGGTATTAAGGTTCAGTATCTTCCAGAGATGCAACACGAAGGTTTTCAAGAAAATCCCCCCACCCCAGATTACCCTTTACATGGAACATTTTTCGAACATTTTAATTTTCTCAAAAATGGCTCTAACGATTTTGATTAAAAGATCATATGCTTAAGATATTTTCATGACAAATGAAATGTATATCTCGAATTTTCTGGGAATGTCTCCAAAAGTATTCTTCATTGTGTACGACTTTTGCATAACTGGTAAACCATAAGAGATAGACAACATTTTACTGTACAAAAAATGTAGATCGCGTTAAAATACACAATTTACGTTATATACATTTTTGTTGTTGGGTGAAAAATTTTCGAGATATTCTTGTTACTCCCTTAAATTTTCCAACACTTATACTTTATCTCAAATTCGTTATTCGTTATGGAATACTCCACATAGCAACCAGCTCTTAAAATATTTGAATATCGCTTAAAGCCTTCCAATTCCCCTTGCATCTACAAGAAAATTAGCAATAAGATTAACATCTCGATTAACATGAAGCATATGGAGAATAAGAGTTTGTAAAAATAGTTTGTACAAGAGTAGAGAAAGTCATGTGAATGTAACTGTACCTTACTATTACCATGAAACCATTGGGGAAATTTTCGTTAGTTTCCTTATACCAACTTTCACTTTTTTTTCTCTCCTTGGTCGGTAACCAGATAAACACATGCTTCATACAACTTTCTGCTGTTAGTGGCACGTTCTGCAATGTGTTTAGGCAATAGCTTGTATCCCCGGCTCTTATGGCACTTTTCTAGATTCAAATTCTGGTTGATTATGGTGTTCACGGTAGTAACAGAGATCCCTAATTACAGTGCAATGACCTCTGAGTTCTAAATTATTTCCAGGGTACGACTGGGGGCCAGTCGTGGATTTCCCTATTTCTTGGCCTTTGGAATAAGTCCTGATGTGGCCTTACCTTTTATGTTGAGTGCACATGAGATCACTTTCTTGGATACGGTAAAACCACGCGCCTCTTGACTCTTTAATAATCTTAGAATACATGTATTTTGCATCGGAAAGGGCAACAATGTATCTTTATCAGTGATACACCAATACTGCTGAACTTTCATTCGGTTCCACATGTTTCAGCGCGGAGCTATTATGCTCGTCTGATACTGTTATCATAGATCGAGAACAACCCTCCGTATTCCATCCAAGAATGCGATATCCAGATTTAATTGCAAATACATGTTTTGAGGTTCCCTGCATGAAAAGCTTACAAAAGGTCCTATTTGTCTGTGAAGAAAATAACTGAAAGATGTAAAGTGGGAGAGCTTCGAATTTATTTCAATATCTTCCGAAGATACGACAGGAACAGTTTCAGAAATATTGTACCACACCAGAAACCGTGAAATGTAGTAGTCTGAACCTATAGCAGACGTCTAAAGTCCTGAAACCGTAAACGATGAGAAAAGGTGAGGCAGTATTTTTAACACTTAAATGATTTCAGTCTAATTATATAATATAAAATTCAATAACAGCCCGCCTTAAAGCAAAATGTGTATAAATAAAAATATAAAAATGTACGTAACAGCCATTGTATTAATGTTTATATTATTATGTACATGTTTAATAATGTTATGTGAATGTATTACGTAATTTAATAATGTAGGAGCTGTGAGAATAATAGGTCAAAAATTGCTAACAATGAGGTAACCTTGAGGCAATAATGAATTAGAAAGTTTAATAATGCTATGAGACAGTTTATAAATAGCCAATCAACAACCAGAAAACCTGAAAGTAAAATAAAAGTATTCTATTGGAGTAGGATTAGCCAATCAGAAACAGATAGAGCAAATTGTACAAATTCAGAAGTCAGTTGCTAGCAGACAGCGTTCCTAATCGGACGTGAGACGCGTCCTCGAGAAGTTTAATACGTATTTAGTGTGAGACAAAAATAGTTTACGTGTTAAAAAGTGCAAGTAATTAATAAATAATCTCACAGCTCTCTATATCAGTGAAGTGTTATTTAAATAATGTCAAGAACTAATAAAAGGAGTGAAGTAAAAATTATAATCTGTGTAAGTCTACATTCTTAGCCGCACCACTCCCTGCAAAGAAATACATGTCTCTAACAATAATACTGACGCAGCCGAGGCAAACATAAATATATAATATTTAAAGAAACAGTCAAATTACAAACTTAATATTTTTAAACTTGGGGCAAAGGCCACCGGAAAGTAAATTTGGGGCGAAGCCTACCGGAAACTTTGTACCATACGGTTGCAACTACTTCAAGTTCGGCTCCCCAACAGTCGAAATATAACTCCTCCTTCAATACAACCTACTTCAAATTGGCTTACCATACGTGAAGCAACAAATACTTCTTCGAAGGGCACCAAAGTTCCCGAAAGTGTAGAAGCGAAGGAGGATACCTAAGAGAAGCACACACTTTTTAAGTTATTGCATTAAGGGAATATCTCTAGCAAGTGTCATTCTGAGCAGTGAGTTATAAATGCAAGTCTCTCTAGTCATTATCCACATTTGTATCAAGTCCTAGCACAAACAATTTAATTTATTTTACAGATTATTCAATAAGAACAGAGAGTTCATCTTACTATTAATGCATATATTAATATATTCATTTCCTACTGTATCAGGTTTGCTGGAGTGCAGATGGGTCATTATCTATTTGCAATAATTTCTTGGTGTATATTCACCTCTAAATGAGGAAATCATTGTAGATCGACAAAGAAGGAACAGAAAAAGCCAAAGACTACTAAGAAGAAGAGTCTCTTACATAAACGTCTAGTTTTCTTCTTCTATGAACTTCAAGACAGCCAGGATGATCGCCTTGTTATCTATGTATCGCCGAACTTTTTTTCTATGGGGTTACTTAAAAGACAGGGTTTATGCCACACGTCCCCAGACATTGGACGATCTGAAGCACATCACACAGGAGATTCAAGCTATCGACAACAGAGTCCTCTAACGAGTGGCCAGTAACATGAAACGACGTGCAGTTGTGCCTTATGCAGGATGGAGGACATTTTCAACATTTGCTATAGAGGTAAATAAATAATCTCCCAAAATTCCTCTGCATTTCAGGTATAATAAGTTCTCGCTAGTATAACTCGTTTTGAAACAATTAAAGAAATAAATATGTGAGTTCTTCATAAATCACCCTGTACAAGAAAGTTGAGTTCTGCGTACATGACGTCAAAGCGGTATAGAAGAATGTGATAACTCGAAGGGGAATAATACAGGGGTATGTTCTCTCACCGTCCTGTGTCGTGGCGCAATCTGGTTTTCTGGTTTCCAGCCACGGAATGCGTCCGGGTTCGATCCACCCATAGGGGTGCGGATTTTAGGTCCCGGGTAGAGGACCGGTGACCACTCAGTATAATGAGCTTAGATAGGCAGCGGTCCTGGCCTCGTGAGCCAACATTCCGGCTGGGGATGCGTGATGCTGGACACATCATCTCCCCGTATCGGTTGGAAAATCGCCCACTTCTGCCGTGCATACGTGGGCGTGAGGCGACCTGTAGTGCCACAGGATTTATTTATTTTATTTATATTTTCTCAAAGATACTTTTTAATTTTTTTTGTGGATGATATACCGGAAGTGATGAATACAGTTGAAGCTGATGCGCCTAATACAGAAATATCCCCATACCACACGATCTGCTATATGCGGATGATTTAATTTTAATGTCCACATCAACTGCCAGGCTGCAACGAGAATTAAATCGCTTAGAATCATGTTGTAAGGAATGGGGAATGGCAGTAAATGAAATGAAAACTAAAACATTAACGCCCAAGAATGGAACGGTATATAACAGCAAGGAGATCTGGACATACACGGGACATATATTGGAGAATGTTGAAATACGAGGGTGGTTTTTAAAGTAGGGTCCGTTATGCAATAAAATAGGAACAACTATTTTATTCGTTCTATATAATTTAAGCTTTCTTTCCACACAAGTTTCACAATCAATGAAATGTCTGGTGTAGAAAGTTCGCCACCAGTATATAAAACAATCGTAAAGTTTAGGATGTATTTTTTCTCAGTCTACGAGTCTCCGGTAGAAGAAATTGCATTATTGCTATCTTGGTTTCAAGGGATGGGGAATGAAACTAGTGGTACGGAAGTCGGCTCTTTATCACGAGCAAATTAAAGGAAACTATAGGGAATCTGCTAGTTAATGTGATGTAACCAAAACAGATGACTCATTATTTATGTCTTTCAAGAAGCTTTAGTACATGTGCCGCATATGTCCCTTAAGAGATTATCACAGATAATTAATTTAACTCCAGAAATTGCTACACGTTTACTAGAGTTCTGGCGGCAGAAGCCTGTGACGAGGTTCTAACAAACGTGTGCTGCGCTAAGACAAATGTTCCAAAAACATTTATAACAGGTAGAAAAGTAGGGTAAGGTAAAAAGTACACTATCGGAAAATATTTAGTGATTCGTACTTTTAAAATACGCATTTACCCGCCTGATCGTCATATTGTGCATGAACGGAAATAGGGAGGGGCAGCAGCAAATAAACAACACAAAACGTAAATGCATAGTAAAAACCGTAATCATTAAATTCTCTTATGAACGTTCCTGACCTACCAATGAGGACAATGGAGATGGTATACAGAGCGGTTGTTAGGTCTAGTCTATCATACTGGGCAGAAATCTGGGGGTGTGAAAGACTGAACCATATGCAGGTGGATTTTCTGAAGTGAATTCTAAGGTGAGGAAGGGTACTGCAAATTGTGGGATTCTTAAAGAATTTGGCTTATACAATGAAATCATATATTTAAAAATCTGATGTGTTACACTCACATGACTTTCTCTACTCTTGTACAAACTATTTTTACAAACGCTTATTCTCCATATGCTTCATGTTAATCGAGATATCGAGATGTCAATCTTATTGGTAATATTCATGTAGATGCAAGGAGAATATGCTAGGTTTTAAGCGATAGTCAAATACTTTAACGCTGGTTGCTATGTGGCGCATTCCATTCTCTTTGCATGTCCAGGACATAAAAAAATGAATAACGAATTTGAGAAAAAGTATAAGTATTGGAAAATTTAGGGAATAACAAACAATATCTCGAAAACGGTTCACTCAACAAAAGAAATGTGTATGACATAAATTGTGTATTTTAACGCGATCTACATCTTTTGTGTAGTAAAATTTTGTCTATCTCTTATGGTTTACCAGTTATGCAAAAGTCGTTCACAATGAAGAATACTTTTGGAGACATTCCCAGAAAATTCGAGATATACATTTCATTTCTCATGGCAATATGTTAAACATATGATATTTTAATCAACATCCTTAGAGCCATTTTTGAGAAAATTAAAATTTTCGAAAAATGTTCCATGTAAAGGGTAGTCTCGGGTGTGGGGATTTTCTTGAAAACCTTCGTGTCGCATTTCTGGTAATGCTGAACCTAAATACCAAGTTTGGTGTTTATCCGACTGTTTGTTTCTGAGTTATGCTGTTCACAGACACACACACACACACACAGACACACACACGGACATGTTTCCAAAAATTCTTTTTTTTTTGGATTCAGGGAGTCTCAAAACATGTATTTCCGGTGAAATCTCAGTATCGAATTTTTGAGTGGAATACAATACTTCCCCTACTTACTATACGTAGTAGAGAAAGTAAAAATATGGGCAGTTAAATAATGGTTACACATAGTACGGGGAAATCAGCCACTTTCAGGATGAAAAATGTGTGATGGGCAACGAAATTGCTCAAGGGCTTAAAAGAAATTGGGCTAGAGTACATTTGATTACGCGGGAGGGACATGGGGTGTAGCGAGTGGAAGATAATTTAGAGACGACTGCGCGATATTGACAGACACAAATTTGGAATCCAGCGTGTGGCTAAAATTTCACTTAACTTACAGTGTCAAACAGCGCGGGGTTGGGGAGGGAGGCCTATTTAGATAACTGTACATGAGAACAAGAAGTGGTAAGATTGGGTGCCTGGAAAGACAATACATTAATTGATGAACCGAGGTGAGAATATGTCTACCCTGTGGTGAAGCGTAAACATGGAGTCATATTCTGGTAGAGTGCAGAGAAACAGATTAGTAAGAAAACAATATTTATCACCACAGTTTCTGGATTCTAGTAGAGGAATCAAGGCTTACTAGGATATATTTATTATATTAACATTTACTATACGACTTAACATACTTCCATTTTTGAATAATGAAGTTATATTTGTGAACTCCTCATAAAGTGAACATGTGATACGTTTAAAAACATTTGCAAAATAAAATAGCTAAAAATACTACTCGTTATATAAATATATACGAGGGTGGTCCCTGAAGTACCCGACCTGACGTACATCAGCGGTTGTTGTTTCAAACAAATGACTGTGGTAGAAAGTATTACCCTTATAAAGCTTAAGTTTCACGATGCTACGTTGTTTAGTATTGTTTGGCAGCCATTTATAGTGAACTCTCTCAGCGAATTTGTAAACATGAATAAAACTGGCCATCGTTATGTGATACAATACTTTCATTTTAAAAGGTCTAAGTCCAACTAATATTAAAACTGAGCTAGATTCTACTCTGGGAGAGTCTGCTCCTTCGTTTACAACAGTAAAATATTCGGTGGCAGAGTTTAAACCAGGCCGTACGAGCTGCCAAGACGAACATCGCAGTGGTCGACCAAATGAGGTGACCACACCAGAAATTGTCAAGAAAATCCACAAAATCGTATTGGATGACCGTAGACTGAAAGTGTGCGAGCTAGCAGACATCGTGGGAACTTCAAAAAGTGCTGTACATCGCATACTAACTGAAAAATTAGACAGGAGAAAGCTGTGCGCAAGATGGAAGCCGCGTTTATTCACAATGGAACAAAAACAGCGTCGTGAGGATGTTTCAGTCGAGTGTTTGGCATGTTTGGCTGCAATAAAACCGAGTTTCTGCGTCGATTCATAACCATGGGTGAAACATGGGTCCATCACTTCACACCTGAGATGAAAGAGCAGTCAAAACAGTGGATTGAAAGGGGAGAATCGGCTCCAAAGTAGGCGAAGACAGTTCCATCTGCAGGCAAAGTCATGGCGTCAGTTTTTTTGGGATGCGCGTGGGTTAATTTTCATCGATTATCTTCAAAAAGGAAAAGCAATCAATGGCGAGTATTATACAAACTTATTATTTGAATGATGAAATCAAGCAAAAACGGCCGCATTTAGCGAAAAAGAAAGTTTTGTTTCATCAAGACAATGCATCATTATCGCCATGGCCAAAATCAATGAGTTAAAGTTCGAATTGCTTCCTCATGCACCCTATTCGCCAGACTTAGTCACCTCTATGAGACTATGTAGAAAAATAAGGATGTTTTTTCCCAAAATTTTTGTGTTTTCTTTGTTAGTGGAGTACTTCTGAGACAGCCCTCGTAATTTACTTTTATTTCAACCTTCAATTACAGATAGCATAAAGTTTGCACGCTTGTAAGTAAACGCTTTCACACGTGGAATTAAACACACGTCTGTGCTGGTGTACAAGTATTTGCAGATGATTTCATCCTGATGTCAGCAACTCCAATTAATGTTTCTTCTGACTGGTGAGTACAATCGATGACGAATTGCGGAGCACATCGCTTTTCTTCAAGAGAGGAAAATGATCGCTTCCATTACAAGAGCTCTAGAATCTGAATACATTTCGTAGAGTGATGCAAACTCTGAATTTCCAAAGCCCGCATTCGTGTCATTATAGGGGTAACACTTATTGTTGAGAAAAATCGCATGTGATATATTCATAACACTTTATCTATCAAAGCCATATATCTATTATATGTTACAGTAATCATATAAAAATAATTCTTCTAACCACAAGAAACAGGATTCTTGTAAAGTTGTATGGATTTCGTGATAAGCAGTGGATCAATAGAAAGAACTTGTTATACGTCTAAACATAGATGAATAGAGAGATCATTATTTTGATTTAATAATTTTTTTTTCAAAACAAAAATTCCTTTTTGCAATTATGTACAAAAGCTTTAATAATATAAAAAGAAGGATCTCAATACGAAATATATACATATAAATGTTACGAGGGATGTTTTATAAGTATGGTCCATTATGGAATAAAATAACTAAATATTTTGGTTAACTAATTACTTTCTCTACTACGTATAGTAAGTAGGGGAAGTATTGTATTCCATCCAAAAATTCGATACCGAGATTTCACTGGAAATATATGTTTTGAGACGTGTGTGTGTGTGTGTGTGTGTGTGTGTGTGTGTGTGTGTGTGTGTGTGTGTGAGTGTGAGTGAACAGCGTAACTCAGAAATGAGGAGTCGGGTAAACCCCAAACTTGGTATTTAGGTTCAGTATCTTCCAGAGATTCGACACGAAGGTTTTCAAGAAAATCCCACACCCCAGATTACCCTTTACATGGAACATTTTTCGAAAATTTTAATTTTCTCAAAAGTGGCCTTAATGATTTTGATTAAAACATCATATGTTTAAGATATTTTCATGACAAATGAAATGTATATCCCGAATTTTCTGGGAATGTCTCCAAAAGTATTCTTCATTGTGAACGACTTTTGCATAACTGGTAAACCATAAGAGATAGACAAAATGTTACCACACAAAAAATGTAGCTCGCGTTAAAATACACAATTTATGTCATATACATACATTTTTGTTGTTGAGTGAACCATTTTCGAGATATGCTTGTTATTCCCTTAAATTTTTCAATACTTATACTTTTTCTCAAATTCGTTATTCATTTTTTTATGTCCTGGACATACAAAGAGAATGGAATGCGCCACATAGCAACCAGCGCTTAAAAGATTTGACTATCTCTTAAATACTACCATATTCCCCTTGCATCTACAAGATAATTAGCAATAAGATTTTCTTTATATCTTCTTTATCTTTATATAGTCTTTTTGGTCTGATGTACTCGTATACCATATGCATTATCCGACTTGAAATTTGATGTGTCGAAATCTTAAGGGTTTAATTTATGAAAATACAGATACCACTGCTTACTTCAAAGAAGAACAAGTCGGTGTGCATGTAATTTAGAATCCTATTCTCCAAATTAGGCTTTGTTACATTATAAAAGAATCACACGTGATGAATTTTGAATTATGTACTTTTGAATGACCGATATAGTTCAGGAAGGTTTCCTCCCTGGCCAGTTCTATGACTACAAGATCTTTACTGAAAATGAGGGACGCGCTGAAGTTTTCTAGCCTCCTTCAATGTGTTGGAAAGACTTAAGTCCAAATATTTTGATATACTGTCAATGAATATGCAATAAGCAAATTTATTCGTCTTTTTCCGTACAGAGCTTTCGTTATATTGGGTGGCCTCTAATCGCGCGCATGCCTGCTCCACACACTGTCTATTACGCTGGGGGGGGGGGGGTGTTCCGTTTTTATTTTCCAGCGTTACTTAATCAGGAGTGATAGTAACATGCACTATGAGTACTAATCTTGTTATAAGTGATGTTGAAAGTTATGTCCATCTGTATTAAGGCATTTCTAGCACCTTCGATGGAATTTCCATTCGCACTATTAAGTTCTTCTAACAATTAAGAATAAAATAGGAGGTAGAAGTCAAAATCTGATGTTATTTATTCGAGGGAAGGCTATGTCCGGGGCTCCTAGTATTAAAGGAATTAATCAATTACCGAAATAATTTCTATTCTTATATTGTCCTTAAATTCGTCTATAGTGCGGAAATTGTTCCAATAAGCTTTAGGTTTAGCGTTCCCGTTGTCCTAAACTTATTAACCAGATGTCTAACAGTATATCTACGTGGAACTGGAATACCAGGAAAATTTTCCTGAATTTGTCTTCTGTTTTTGCGTATTGTGGCGTATTAATAATTTGGGGGTTTCATTGTCATTACCAGACATATTGTCGTTTTCGTCTGGGATGACGTCACTCCTGGCTGGGAGTTTTTGCTAACCACGAGTGGTGGGTATATAACGTCTGTCTTGCTGAGGATTCCGAGAGAAGCGGATCGCGCATGCAAGCCGGCCTTTGGATCGGTGAACATCTCCCCTCACCTTTCACATTTAATAATATAGGAACCCCAAACGGTTGAGAAATAAATCTAGGAATGTTTCAAGTGGATTTGTGTTATGGATTTTTTACAGTGAAAACCCACGCCATCCTCTCAACCTCCACACCACGTTTCGGTCTTCCGCAGCCAAATGAGTATACGTTCCCTAAATGTATGTGCTGGGTACTAAAAATTAATTTAATTTTTCATGTGAAGCTTTAGGCCTCTACACAGCATGTAACAGTATGCAGCGTACATAAAAAAATCGTTGTTCGAGTGTGAATTTGTCGGTAGGCATTTCAGTGGACTAACATTAAGACGAGAGCAGCAACAATAACAAGAACACTCTTAAGTAAATCGCACACAACACAGATGTCTTAAATGAACCTCCACCTTTGAGATGCACAAACTCTAGTGCTTAGAGATCAAACAGAAGGTAGCAACTGCCGCAGTAAGAGTATAATACAGCTGATAAACGTAGTCCTAAGCGGGTCATTCACCACTAGTGTGCAGCAGAAAAATACCGTCACTGCAGTGCAGGCGGAGCATGCATACATGCGATCTGTGGCCCCACCATACAACGAGCGCTCCGTAGATTATGTTCGAATTTCGAACTTTGTTTCGTCTTTGCTTAATACTTATTGCAATATACCACTGAAAGCAACGGTTCGTGAAAATAAAAACTCAAGGATGTTGAGTTTTCTATATGCGATTCAGAGAAAACTGCCTAAATAGAATATCTGGAAAGTACGGTTCATTGGCAACGGAAACTATTAATAAAGCAAAACATCATAAATCTTACATAAAATATTAAGATCTTACCAAAATATTATGAAATAGAAACTTGTTTTCGTCCAGTGCACTGAATTCTACGCATCACAAAGTATAGAACTACTGTTCCCGTAATGATAGAAAACATGATTTAGGATATAAAACTTCATATTTTGCCTGTCTCTAGCTATGACACATCTTGAAGTCTCGCTAATGGATGAGATCTCTATACAGTATCTGACGAATAAACATATACATTAATCTGCCATATTTTATCCCAGTTTTTGTTTCATGAAATGTATCGCCTTGGAGGCGTTACCTTTGCATGCCATATATTTCAGTTTCATTGAATTAGTGAGGCAGGACGCACCTCGGGGTATCAACTTTGCCACATGCTCCGATGCGTAATTAATACGCGTGACGGTCGCTGGGGAATAACATCGGCATTACTGAAAAACAAATTAAGGAAAACGAGAAGACCACAGCTTCGTAAAAGGTCATCAAATAAAACAAAACTTTCTTACGGCAGTGATAAATTGAACACACAAAAGTGTGTACTACAAGCATTTGCGTTAATGTGAGCTAATTCTGATTATGAGACTCAATTATTCTTAATTATGATAAATTTCTGTGAAAGTAAAACAAAAATCTGATGTGTTACACTCACATGACTTTCTCTACTCTTGTACAATCTATTTTTACAAACGCCTATTCTCCATATGCTTTATGTTAATGAGATATCGAGATGTCAATCTTATTGATAATTTTCTTGTAGATGCAAGGGGAATATGGTAGCTTTTAAGCGATGGTCAAATATTTTAACGCTGGTTGCTATGCGGCGCATTCCATTCTCTTTGCAAGTCCAGGACATAAAAAAATCTGATGTGTTACACTCACATGACTTTCTCTACTCTTGTACAATCTAATTTTACAAACGCCTATTCTCCATATGCTTCATGTTAAACGAGATATCGAGATGTCAAACTTATTGCTAATTTTCTTGTAGATGCAAGGGGAATATGCTAGCTTTTAAGCGATAGTCAAATATTTTAACGCTGGTTGCTATGTGGCGCATTCCATTCTCTTTGCATGTCCAGGACATAAAAAAAATGAATAACGAATTTGAGAAAAAGTATAAGTATTGGAAAATTTAAGGAAATAACAAGCAATATCTCGAAAACGGTTCACTCAACAAAAGAAATGTATATGACATAAGTTGTGTATTTTAACGCGATCTACATTTTTTGTGTAGTAAAATTTTGTCTATCTCTTATGGTTTACCAGTTATGCAAAAGTCGTTCACAATGAAGAATACTTTTGGAGACATTCCCAGAAAATTCGAGATATACATTTCATTTCTCATGACATTATCTTAAACATATGATATTTTCATCAAAATCGTTAGAGCCATTTTTGAGAAAATTAAAATTTTCGAAAAATCTTCCATGTAAAGGGTAGTCTGGGGTGGGGGGATTTTCTTGAAAACCTTCGTGTCGCATCTCTGGAAGATACTGAACCTAAATACCAAGTTTGGTGCGTCTCCGACTGTTCGTTTTTGAGTTATGCTGTTCACAGACACACACACACACAGACACACACACAGACACACACACAGACACACACACGGACATGTTTCCAAAAATGCTTTTTTTGGATTCAGGTGGTCTCAAAAATGTATTTCCGGTGAAATCTCGGTATCGAATTTTTGGGTGGAATGCAATACTTCCCCTACTTACTATATGTAGTAGAGAAAGTAAAAATGAATAACGAATTTGAGAAAAAGTATAAGTATTGGAAAATTTAAGGGAATAACAAGCAATATCTCGAAAACGGTTCACTCAACAAAAGAAATGTATATGACATAAGTTGTATATTTTAACGAGATCTACATTTTTTGTGTAGTAAAATTTTGTCTATCTCTTATGGTTTACCAGTTATGCAAAAGTCGTTCACAATGAAGAATACTTTTGGAGACATTCCCAGAAAATTCGAGATATACATTTCATTTCTCATGACATTATCTTAAACATATGATATTTTAATCAAAATCGTTAGAACCATTTTTGAGAAAATTAAAATTTTCGAAAAATGTTCCATATAAAGGGTAGTCTGGGGTGGGGGGATTTTCTAGAAAACCTTCGTGTCGCATCTCTGGAAGATACTGAACCTAAATACCAAGTTTGGTGTTTATCCGACTGTTCGTTTTTGAGTTATGCTGTTCACAGACACACACAGACACACACACACACACACACACACACACACGGACATGTTTCCAAAAATGCTTTTTTTGGATTCAGGAGGTCTCAACACATGTATTTCCGGTGAAATCTCGGTATCGAATTTTTGGGTGGAATGCAATACTTCCCCTACTTACTATACGTAGTAGAGAAAGTAAAAAGCAGATATCTTGTTTTTAACAAGAGACACCCATGACCTCGGAAGCGTAAGAAAAACTAAAGTTCAAGACTGTACGCATTGCTAAACGCATACTTGGCTGAAAACTGTATTGCCGAAATTGCCAATTCTCCTTCCTGTATATGGGCAGACAAATAAACAGGCACTGGACGAAATACGAATCCATGTAAATCTTTTTATTCGTATTGTGATGGCTATAGTTTTATTTTACAAGAATGTGATAAATGTAATTTTACAAACTTTGAGATGTTCAGGACAAAACTTGTTTAAGTAAATTCATGAAATTGGCTTTAGAATTCTTGCGAGTTGTTTCCCGGATGCTTATGTAAACAGGGATTAGATCATATAAGTTTTAGGGATATGATCACCTCAGGTTCATGGAAGTTCGACATATGAGTGGATCATGCAATTTATGCCGATACCCGCTTAAGTCAGTGCTGTCTGATGCACTAGTCAGCATACTCCTCGGATATTCAAACTAAGAGTTTTTTCACGGCTCGGGATCTACTTACCACTTGCCTGGTAGGATTCTGTAACGGTCGGCTCTTTAAATTTATTTTTTGCTAGTTTATAACTTCGATAGGTCTTGGGCACGACGAAGATGGGACGCCGGACTTCTTATTAGGTAAACTCAAAAGTTGTCTAGTTCTCTCCTTCTTTAAAGCCTCTCTTGGTATCAGAATTACATGTCTAATGGTGTCACCCTTCACCATCCCTCCCGCTCCCCGCAACCGATAACCCTCTCAATGAAATCCCTGAGCTACCCCTATCGCCCCTTCCTTCCCGTCACCCCGGCTAGGGAGTGCAGACGTCCCATTTAGTCAAGACGCCGTGGCGTCGTCACATCTGATATACGCGCCGGTTTGACAAAGTGACGTTCCGCCACAGTATTTCATGCAAGCCTTAATCCCTATAAACCATCTGTGTATTTTTTGTGGAAGAGCTGATTTTTTATCAGACAGAATCTATGTCAAAATAAACAATACCGAAAATCCACACGCGGGGTAACAAAAGATTTCAGTAAATAAACTATAATGAATATTGTGGCGTATTAATAATTTGGGGTGTTGCAATGTCAGTCACTGCCAAACATACTGCTATTTTACATTGTCATTACCAGGCATATTGTTGTTTTTCTTTCATGTTGGCTGGGATGACGTCACTCCTGACTGACAGGTTTTGCTAGCCACGAGTGGTGGGGGATATAGCGTCTGTCTTGCCGAGTGTTCTGAGAGAAGCGGATCGCGTGTGCAAGCCGGCTTTTGAATCGGTGGACATCTCCCCTCACCTTTCATATTTAATAATGTAGGAACCCCAAACGGTTGGGAAATAAAGCTAGGAATGTGTGATTATATTTGTGCTATGGATTTTGTACAATGAAAAACCCACGCCTTCCTCTTAACCTCCACATCACGTTTCGGTCCTCCGCAGCCAAGTCAGTATACGTTCCCTCACTGTATGTGCTAGGTACTAGAAATTAATTTAACTTTCATGTGAACTTTTAGGCCTCTACCCAGCATGTAACAATATGAACACGGTCAAAGTGATCACTTCGAATTCGTCAAAAATACTTGTTTTTCAAAGTGAAGTATAAGAATAAACACGGGTTTCACGGACGATTTTAATCATTTCTACGATATTTTAGGATATATTTTTGGAAGTGAAGAGGAATGAACCACTAATGAAGTGAAGACGCAATACAATCCATACAGACCGTGCAAAAACATTCAACACGCATCCTCAGTACAATATCCATACTTCACTACTAGAGTTCCAGTGCAGTTTACACAGTAAGAGCAGAGTGGTCGCTGTATACTGGGGCCAAAGATCGCATGTATGCATGCTCCACCTGCACTGCAGTGACCTCGGTATTTTTCCACTGCGCACTAGTGATGAAAACATGCTTAAGGCTGCGTTTATCAGCTGTGTTATACTCGTACTGCGTCAGTTACTACCTTCTATTCATGCTGTAAGCACTAGACTTTGTGCATTGTGAGGCAGTATTTTTAATACCTGAATAATTTCAATTAAATTATATAATATGTAATTTCAATAACAGCCCGCCTTGAAGCAATATTTATATAATAATTTGTAAAAATGAATGTAACAGTCGTTGCATATGCTTATGTTATTGTAAACATGTTTAATAATGTTATGTGAATGCATTATGTAATATAATAATGCAAGAGCTGTGAGAATAATAAGTTTAAAGTTGCTAACAATGAGGTAACCTTGAGGCAATAATGAGTTTGAGAGTTTAAATGCTACTAGTCATTATTAGAGCAACGATAATGTGAATTTTGTGACACTTTAAAAATTAGCAAATCAACAGCCAGAAAAAGCTTTAGTAAAATGCAGATATTCTATTGGACTAGGATTAGCCAATCAGAGACTTGAAATACAGAAGCTTATGGGTTTTGGCGGTTTAAATATGTTCAGTTGCCTGCAGACCTTGGTAGTGACCGGATGGAAAATGTGTTCTCTAAAGAATAATTACGTACTCGTGTGAATCGTAAAATAAGTATACGCGACAACAAAGTGCAAGTTTTAAATTAAAGAATCTCACAGCTCTTAAAACCAGTGTAGTGCTATTTAATTTTTGTCAAGGATTAATAAAATGAAGTGAATTTAAACTTAAAATCTGTGTAAGCCTACATTCTTGTGGTACCACGCCCTGATTAAGAGAAACGTGTCTTTAAAGTAAGACTGAAGCAGCCGAGGCAAATACAAACATAAATAATATCTTTAGAACCAGTATAATAACAAAGTTAATAAATATTTTTTTTAAACTTGGAGCGTAACAACAAAAATACATCTTCAAATCGGCTTTACATACGTATAGCAGCATATTATGTAATAAGCAATCTTCTTCAAACTAACGCCCAAAGCGCGGTGCAAACTTCAACAACAAACTCCTAAAGACAATATCTACTTCAAATTGGTTTCCTAAGTGTGGACATAAATAAATAAATTACAACAGTTGAAGAGCAATACTTCAAGTTGGCTTCCCAAGCGTGAGGCCAATAAATTTACGTAAATAAATTACGTAAACAAAACACCTTCAAGTTGGCACCCATACGTGGGGCACATACCTTCTTCAATTGTACATCTAAAAGGTGAAAGCTTATTCAAGATATCTGTGCTGTGTGTAATTTGCTTAAGAGTGTTCTTGTTATTGTTGCTGTTCTTGTCTTGTTATTAGTCCAATGAAATGCCTATCGACAAATTTACGCTTGAACAACGAATTTTAATGTATGAAACATACGTAAAAACCGAATCATGTAGACAATTTCAGATGAAATTTCCTGGTATACCAGTATTAGGTAGAAAAAAACCTTTAGACGTGTGGTTAACATGTTTAGGACAACGGGATCATTAAACGCTAAACCTAAGAAGGGACACCGAAATGTTCTAAAGCAGGAAAAAATTAACAAAATTGGTGCATCATTCGAACCCACCATTCGAAAGTTTATAGGAACAATCCCCACATCACAGACGAACTTAAGGATAATAAAGAACATAAGTGATGAGAATTACGCAAGAAGAGCTTATGCGTGAGAATGAAAATTTGATCCGAAGATGATAGGAATGCCTCAATGCAGACGTACATCACTTTCAACACCATTTATAATAAGATTAGTACTCATAATGCATGTGGCTATCACTCGTAACGCGGGAGATTTAGAACGGTGTAACAGACAGTGCACGGAGCACGCATGCATGCAAGCATACGCGCAATCCGCGGCCCCGCAACATAGCGAACGCTCTGTATAAAACAACCCGTGTTATTTACATGCTATACCTGTAATGATTTACTGTATTTTAAACACCAACATATAAGCAAGAAATTCGATGCCATTAGTGAATAATTCTAATTTGTAAATAACTTTTTTCTTGACAAACTTGGGTCTATAGGAGAGAGAAAGCCAAGACACGGGTATTTTTATTTTCGATCTACTTTCACTAAAATATCCCAACTCGAACTGTAACTTCAATGTGACAATGGCCCCTTGTGAGTCTGGTGTATGGCGACAGCCCCACTTTGCATTCTTAAGCTTTCCGCGTGCTCCGGGACTTCTAATCAAGAGTTTTTCAAAGTAGTGCCCGAGGGTGATATCGGGCTAAGAACATCCATAATCAGAAGAGATAAGTAAACGGAAGGCGGCGTATTAGAAGAGTAACAAACCATGCGCGGCGTGGAATGCTCTGCTACAACTGGTGCAACAACATCTGGTTTACCAATGCCAAATCGGCAATTGCTGGAAGGTTCAATAACGATGAATGCGGAGATATTATTTTGATCTATGGAGAAGCAAGCCGAAATGCAGCTGAGGCTCGCAGATGGTATGCTCAGATTTCCCGAAACTTACACGTATTTCGCCGAACAGAACTGCAGTTAGCAGCTAATGGATCATTCAAGGCACATTGCAATAAGGATAAACCCATTTACGGTAATCCCAATGTTGTGCAGAATGTACTACAGGACTTCCTATAATGGTAGACCCACTAGCAACAAAATTGCACTGTTGACATTGCAATAATACAGGGTCATTTATGAAGAACTGACACATTTCTTTAATTATTCTGTTCGAAATTCACTCAATGCCCCAATTTTAGCCCCAAATTAAGCAAAATGTTATGGAGTTTCGATTGCCTGTCACTAGATGCGCAGTTGTTCATGTTTTATTCGTAATTGTTTGTTTTACTGTCGGCAACTGTTTTTGAGATTTTGTTCTAGTCATCGTGAAAATGGAGCACACATTAAATGAACGACTCTTCCTTGTAAAGCAATACTGGATTACGAATTCAATTACAGTTACTCAAAGAGCATACCAGAGAGAATTTGGTGTTCGGAATCCTCCCCAAAGAAACACAATACTGGGACTGGTAAACAAATTGGAAACAACTGGACCTCTGGCGAGTAAAAAAGGCAAAACTCGTTCATCCAGGCTTCCCACGGCTGTTGTTGACGTAAGAGTACTACTAGATCAGTCACCCAAAAAACCATTAAGACGTTTGTCGCAGGAGACAGGGTACAGCTATTCAATGTGTCAGAGAGTTGTGAAAAGTGCAGGCCTAAAGCCGTATAGGATTACGGTTGTCCATCGGTTACAGGAACCAGATAAGGATAGACAACTGAATTATTGTCGTTGGTTTCAGGCGTTCATTGTGCAAAATCCTGCCATATGTCCATCACATGGTTCCATTTATCCAGCTATGTGAACTCAGATAACTCACGCTATTGGGGCAGCAAAAATCCACATGTTATTCATGTAACACCTATGCACCCGGTTAAAATCGGAGTTTGGTGCGCAATATCCGCACAGATAATAGTGGGACCAATTTTTTCTAAAAACAATGTGAACACTTCAGAGTACCGACGGATTTTCATGGAGTTTGCTGAGCAACTAGACGATGTAGAGCTGAGTCGAGGATATTTTCAGCAGGACGGCGCTACATGCCATACATCAAATTAATCCATGGCAGTAATTGCGAGTTTCTTTGACGACCGGATAATTTCCAAGAACCTGTGGCCACCGAGATCTCCGGATTTGACATCGCCGGACTTCTTTCTATGGGGTTACTTAAAAGACAGGGTTTATGCCACACGTCCCCAGACATTGGACGATCTGAAGCACAACATTACACAGGAGATTCAAGCTATTGACAACAGAGTTTTCCAACGAGTGGCCAGTAACATGGAACGACGTGTTGAGTTGTGCCTTTGCAGTATGGAGGACATTTTCAACATTTGCTATAGAGGTAAATAATCTCCCAAAATTTGTCTGCATTTCAGGTATAATAAGTTGTTGCTAGCATAACTCGTTTTGAAACAATTAAAGAAATAAATGTGCCAGTTCTTCATAAATCACCCTGTAGTAAGTTGAATCTCACTTATACATTATTCTTTTTTTGTTTTTCGATTATGTTTTTCGGTTACACGTATTCACATTAATACTTCCCATTTTTCTGGACACAAGTATGAAATATATTAATTTGCTTACTCACTTACACGTTACGTTTATGCTATGTTAAGTGTATCCTTGCTGTTGTGGCACAAAGCAGTAGGCATGTTGGGCGAGGCATCAATATTTTCGGAACGTATTATTGCTATGCACGTGTTGACAATACGGTTGAGCAAGATCGTTCTTTCCAAGGTTGTATCTGATGATCCTGATGACGGTAATGACGTCCTAAATAATGGAAGCGTTCCCAGTGTACTCTAGGAATTACATAATGGTTTCTATCATCGCAAAGCCTAAATGAAGACAGCATTTCTTGATTGGTGCATATAATCGACTAGTGTATGACTTGGAAAAATACAAAAACCTGAGTTTGAAGTATGAGTAACAGTACTAGTATGCATACGAATACTTTAATGTATTGTGTTTATTACGTATGTGCTTGTTTCATTTATTTTTTTGTATTAAATAATACATAATTAGAGTAATAACCTAATAAAATAGTTTCAGTTCCAAAAAAAATCACGATATATTTTACTGTCCAAATGATTCCAGCATAAATATTCACACTCTTAATTACAGGGCTTCAACCAACCCCACTGGGTTCGAGCGCAGCACAGGCAATTCTACTGGAGCGTTAACGTGAAGAGTGGTATTATGGGAGACTGCATCACCGGGGCAACTGTAGATCCTATGCTTACTGGTCCTGGTGCTTAGAATTTTTATAGACTCGTATAAATCTAGAAGATCTTCTAGAACAGTTCCTCTCCAGCTAGTGCCTCAGCATTGGTTCCAGCATGATGGCGCACCTCTTCACTGTTTTAAGCAGTCTTGATGCTCGATATACTGAACGGTGCATAGGTCGTAGTCGTCCCAGTTTGTGGCCACAAGATCCTATCTAATCCCCCGACCTGTTTCTAATGGGATTATATCAGAGTCGATATATATGAAACAGAAGAATTCCTGTGGCATTGCTACAATGAACCTAAAATGCTGACTTTGCATGTGAAGTAGTATTTATGTTGTATGTATTTAACATTATTGTAGCCCCACGTTTGGGAGCCAATTTGCGAGTGTATTTCTTATAATGTTTGTGTATTTGTGTTTACTTCACGCGTTGAAGCCATCTTGTGACGTGATTCATTTGTTAGGTTTGTTAGCTCCATCTGGTGTTAGCAATTTGCGGTAGTATTAGTGTTTGTTTGAAAGAATGCGACTGTTATTTGATTTAATTTTTTGTTTACTGTCCTCCGGCTAGCTATTATCTTTTCTTGGGTCGAGCACTTCTCTTTATACAGGTTGTGTAAACGGAAAGGAATCTTTTATCCAAAGATAACACTGATGAAGAAATTTATTATACACTTTTATTGTCGAAACACAGTCACTATCACATTTACATATTGATCTTGACACTCGCCAAACTGAAACTGTTATAATAACTTCATTACTGATAATTCTTAATTCGCGTACTTCAACTTTTTGTATAATTAACTTTATAACACTTGAGATTTCATAACTCTGTTACGCGTAACCTGCAAATTGATATCCGAAGTGTGCCGTACAAATACTTTCGACGAACTGACGGGAATGCGACGTGTAGTGTACAAAGAATTTTTGATGAACTGACGGACCGAAGGACTTTACCTCTAACCTACCCTCTATTTATACTCCTACATCCAGATATGCCTAAAGATTATAACTGAACTGCAATTGGCTAATAAAACGCGCCAACATTAGCGTCTATTTTTATATTCAATGAAAATTATGAATACATATGCTCTAGGGAAATGTTCCAGAAGATTCTAAACGAAAAAACGCGCCAACATTACGTAACTTCCTCGTTTCCAATAATGATAAACAGCTCACCCCCTCGCTGCATTATTGCACGCTATTATTGTCAGTTTCAGTAAGGCAGTATAAACTTACTTCCCAACAATAATTACAATCAACAAACATCTCAAATTAATGTCACACAAAAATGCATATTCATATTACAATCATTATTTACATTTAAGTAATTTGTGAGACAAATTACTGCATCACATGATGAAAATGCGTGGCGAGTTCGTCACCATTACTGCATGAGCCATCGGGGATGTTTTCGAAAATTTTTACAATGAAAGGTAGTAGAAATATTGTTTATAATATTTCCTTGTGGGGAGGCAAACATTTTGTGCCTCTGAACACATTTTCAAGTAAATCATTTCAGAAAATACGTTGTACCGAACATAAACAGTAGTAAGATTGAAAAGGTATTTTCAGGTTGAAAAATTCAACACCATAGCCGGGATTTGAAACACGCATCTTCGGCTTTCCCGGTCCGTTATTCTAACCACCTGAGTTGCCAGGGCAACTTGCCGAACATTCACCAACTGACTCGCAAGTTTCCCGTATTTAATGTACAGAATGTGAACCGTGTAATTAAAAAAACGAGAAGTACCACACTTCGTATTTATGTTCCGCATTCTCCAAGGATGCGACGCGAAGATTTTCAAAAAAGCTCCCTCACATTAGAAAACCCTTTATATGGAAAAAATTAGTTATTTTGTATCTTTTCAAAAATTGCCCTACGATTTTAATTAAAATTCCGTATGTTTAAGATATTTACATCACTAATAACATGTACATCTTGAATTTTCAGCGAATAGGCTGAGAAGTTATTTTCATTATGGATGAATTTTGTATAATTATGTACAACGGGTAAACCATAAGAGATACATAAAACTTACTAAACGAAAAATCCACCTCTTTAACTTGGATGTTCCAAAATGGCATTATGCACGCAGAACGCTTACGAAGGCGAAGCACTGTAGTCGCTGGCCATTTGGTATAAAATTCCAATTGTTAGGCCTCTCCAAATAAACCATCATTAATTTTATAAGGATTTCATTCAAATCTGAAATGTGTCGACAAAGTTTTAGGGTACCATAAGCAAAACTGTTTCAAGTGTACGGGCGGATGTACAGATGAACAACGGACGCTCCGCAACAGGGAGCGCATCTAAAAAAAAATCTGATGTGCTGTACTCACATGATTTTCTCTATTCACTATCGTTTATTTTTATATCAATCAATATATTAAAACATTTGCAGAGTTTCATTTCACATTTCATTGTGGGTACAAGAGGGATGCAGTAAACCGAATCGATAGTCAGATGTTTTAAAGAAGGTCGCTATATACCGACCTTGAAATTCCCTACTCTTTCTCCATGACAACAGAGAAACAACTGAATGATGACCCCTTCCAAAAATAACAAAAGTATTCGAAAGTTCAAATCGATAACAATCGATATCTCGGTAAGGTCGATGGCACAAACAAGTTATTTGAAACAAACTAGGTTTTAAAGAGATGACTAGCTTTAAGTATTCGGGATGCACATATTTTATCAGGGACGAATGGATACAGAAGAGAAGCTTCATAAATATCAATATACATGTGGAGCTATAAGATGTTTAGGGAATAGAACCCTTAAGGAAACACAAATAAAATTTTATAAATGTGAGAAATCCCACTTCTTTGTGGAGCAGAAACATGGAGCTTAATACAGAAATATATATAAAAAGCATGGAAGTTTCAGAATATAAATATCTAAGATCTGTGCCAGATATAAAATTGAAGGAACATGTAGGAAACGAATTATTAAAACATAAATTTGTATATAAAATATAAGGGGAAAAATGTGAGACTGTCAAAAGAACTGAAAGGCACATCTGGGAAGAATGGACGAACCCCACATCCCAAAAAGAGCTTCAATTACTCCCCAAGAAGGAGAAGAAATGCTGGTCGTCGTAGATTACATTGGACCCAGCAATTCTAAGGGGATTGGAACAGGTCTATAGGCCTAAGCCGTACGAGGGGCACTATTTATATTTTGAGCCTTGGCAAACCTGAATGTTGTAGGTGCCATCTGACGTTTCCAATGGAAAGTTTGACATTTTTTACCATAATCTACTTCAAACATTTTGTCAATAGAGCGTCAATTGTTTTGTTTACACTAACTTGAAAATTGGGTGTCAACAAAAACATGGAATTTAACTCGTGAAAATGTTCGTGCAATGATTTATTACGACTTTCGACGTGGATTATCAAAACAAGAGTGCATCGATCAACTAACTTCCACATTTGGCGACGAAGCTCCATGCTTTGCCACTGTGAAACGCTGGTATAACGATTTTAATCGTGGCCGCCATTCGCTCAATGATGAAGTTCGTGAAGGTCGTCCAAAATCAGTTGTTGTGCCAGAAAACATTGATGCTGTGGAAAAACTAATAATGAAAGATCGTCATGCGACATATTGTGAGATTAAGGCAACCCTAGGCATTAGTTCCACCAGCATATATAAAATATTGCATGATTATTTAGCCGTGAAAAAGGTTTGCTCTCGTTGGATCCCACATAATTTGACGCAATCTCAAAAAGATACTCGTGTCGATTGGTGTACAAAAATGCTCAAGAAGTACAATGGCGGTGCCTCAAAAGACGTAAATAAGATTTAACAGGTGACGAATCATGATCTATACGTATGAGCCGGAACGTAAACAGCAGTCGACTGTATGGGTGTTTCAAGATGAAGCAAATCCAACAAAAGTTGTTCGCACTCGAAGCACTTCGAAGCAAATGGTCGCCTGCTTTTTCAGAAAAACTGGACATGCGGCAACAGTGCCTTTAGAGGAACGTAAAACGGTCAATGCCGAATGGTACACAACCATTTGTTTTCCGGAAGTCTTCGGTGAAGTAAGGAAAACCAACAAGAACCGTAGGATCGTTCTTCATTAAGACAATGCGAGCGCACACACATCTCGTCTAACAACAGAGTATTTGAAGGCTCAAAAAATCGAATTAATGGGTCATCCACCATACAGCCCTGATTTGGCACCCAATGACTTCTTTTTGTTCCCTAACATCAAGAATAAATTGCGTGGAAAACGATTTTCGTTGGCAGAAGAAGCCGTTGATGCCTTCAAAAACCATGTTTTGAAGGTGTCTCAAGAAGACTGGAATAAATGCTTTGACAAATGGTCCAAACGGATGCAAGAGTGTATTGATCATAAAGGAGAATATTTTGAAAAACAATAAAGCAGTTTTCAATCAGAAATTACTTTGTTTTAATTATTAGGCTCAAAATATAAATAGTGACCCTCGTACTACCGATGATAATGATGGTGATGAAGCTGATGATGACGAAAAAGATATACATTTTTGTGCAAATTTTCTGTCTCTATCTTACGATTTACCAGGCACACAAAATTATACAAAATTCTTTCGGAATGAACAGGCATTCGTGAGCTATTCCCAGAAAATTCAAGATAACAATTTATTTGTCATGTAAATTTCTTAAAAAAATAATACTTTAATCAAAATCGTTAGAGCCATATTTGAGAAAATAAAACATTACGAAATATTTTCCATATAAAAGATAGTTTGGGGTGGGCGAATTTTCTTGAAAGTCTTCGTGTCGCATCTCTGTGAGACAAACTTAAATACGGAGTTTGGTATTCATCCAAATAATCAAACTGAGCTACGCTGTTCACACATACAGGCGAGCGCGGACCTTTCTCTAAAAATACCTTTTGGGATTCCGGGGACCTCAAAACATGTATTTCCGCTGCAATCTCGATAGCACTTTTGGGCGGAATACAATGTTTTCTCTATCAGCTAGGTAAGTGGTAGAGGCCTGCCGGGCTTAATTTGAAAATAAAGACGAAAAAAATTATATAACGTTCAACGTAATACGCATTTTATTTGTCATGTAAATATCTTATACATATGGTATGTTAATCAAAATCATTAGCGCCATTTTTTCAGAAAAAAAAAATAACGAATTCGTTTTCCAAGTAAATAGAAAATAAAGTCATATGTTCCGCGATGTTTAAATGCCCGGAAGAGCACAATTTATTGCAGAATGCAGGCATCCATCGCAATAGTGATTACTAATTATAAATACATGCTCCCGTGGAAAATAACTACAACAGCATGGCAGCTGTAAACTCCGCCTCCCTCCGTCCATCCACACCCAGGATATCATGGACAGTGTAGTAATAGGGGCGACATGTGGTCAATAAGGCATATGCCGTCAACATGCCGCTTACTACATGAAGATTCCAGGACCTGAAACGCCACTATTTCTGTAAGGGTTCCTCATTTGGTCCCACGACCTGAATGAATCCCTTACCAGGGCTCCCATCAAAGGAAATAAATCCCCATGCAGCTACCTGAAATTGAACCCGGATCCCTTCGTAACGCAGTCTGCACCTGTTCCGGAATAATAATTATTATTATTATTATTATTATTATTATTATTATTATTATTATTATTATTATTATTATTATTATTATTATTATAAATTCAATGACTCAATACTTTTATTTAAAGCTAGGGCTCGTTTCCACGTTGTGTGATCAATGGTATATGATGGCTTTTTTACTTTCTCTAATACGTATAGTAAGTAGGGGAAGTATTGTATTCCACCCAAAAATTCGATACCGAGATTTTACCGGAAATATATGTTTTGAGACCTCCTGAATCCAAAAAAAGCATTTTTGGAAACATGTCCGTGTACGTGTATCTGTGAACAGCATAACTCAGAAACGAACAGTCAGACAAACACCAAACTTGGTATTTACGTTCAGTATCTCCCAGAGATGCGACACGAAGGTTTTCAAGAAAATCCCCCACCCCAGATTACCCTTTACATGGAACATTTTTCGAAAAGTTTAATTTTCTCAAAAATGTCTCTAACGATCTTGATTAAAATATCATATGTTTAAGGTATTTTCATGACAAATAAAATGTATATCTCGAATTTTCTGGGAATGTCTCCAAAGGTATTCTTCATAGTGAACGACTTTTGCATAACTGATAAACCATAAGAGATAGACAAATTTTTACTACACAAAAAATGTAGACCGCGTTAAAATACACAATTTATGTCATATACATTTTTTGTTGTTGAGTGAACCATTTTCGAGATATTGCTTGTTATTCCCTTAAATTCTCCAATACTTATACTTTTTCTCAAATGGGAATTCGTTATTCAAAGAGAATGGAATACTCCACATAGCAAACTGCTCTTAAAATATTTGACTATCGCTTAAAGCCTACCAAATCCCCTTGCATCTACAAGAAAATTAGCAATAAGATTAACATCTCGATATCTCGATTAACATGAAGCATATGGAGAATAAGCGTTTGTAAAAAATAGTTTGTACAAGAGTAGAGAAAGTCATGTGAGTGTAACACATCAGATTTTTTTCTCCAGTTGTGTGAGTATTGAACTTATTGGCATCAAAGAACCTGCTTTATTTTTATTCTCCCAGCACAACAGAAACAGTAAGGTACAAAAGACCATTAGATTTTAAAAAGATCTGAGCGCAAAGCAAAGATAATAAAAGTTATTCGTGTAAAATCAGACTTCAGAGCACGTAAGCTGTTTCATATACGTGGAAAGCCTCAGTACAGCCTCTAGGTATCCTTTACTGGAATAATAATAGCTAGCAATTTTATGCTGCAAATGGGGCATTTGGGAATTAGAAGCACAGCGAGGAAGCCTCACATCTTGAGCAATTGGAACGTCGCCATAAGATCCCTGTCCTAGATAGATTAATACTGTTGATATAAATACAGGGTGCAAATAAAACTGTATGTCCTGTGCCTACAGATTTAAATCAAGTTTTTAGACAGCATGACCTAAAAGTAGAACTTGAAAGCTTTAGATTATTATCCCAATAGTGCGATAATCTGCATTGTGGCCAACTTTGGTTTCAAGTCCAATCACATGGCAATTACCCTCTGCATGTGCACATGTTTAATAACCCGACTTGGATTGATTAGGTTTTACTTTTCATTATGTCATTTCACATGATTAGTTTCTCATGCCAGTCGCATTATCTGTTCACAATGCAAATCGTCATACTTCAATTTATCGCAATATACGTTATATTGGCAGCTTTCTTTGATCTAAAACGTTACACTTTTATCTACCTACATAAAGATTAAATGACGGAAATTATGAATTCAGAAGAAACTGAAATGGAAGTGAAATTACAGAAGCAGCAGAAAGAGTAAGACTAGAAGTACTTAACCAAGAAAAAAATCCAGAAAGCAATATGATATAGCATTTAATCGCTTCATTGTCTGGTTTAAGGCAAAACATCGATGAAAATAATTTCACTGAAAATGACAGCTAGCGAATCAACAGCAAAACATCGTCATTTCTCTTGTTTCAAGAACGCGTTCTACACGTCATATCTGTGAGTTTCAGGAATATAATATTATTGATATTTTACAAATTCGAGCGTTGTCTAAAAAATAGTATATGCCACAGGTGTTAAAAGTGGCTTAATTTTGATCGTAGGATTGCGAAACTGGGTCTATTCCTACTCGCAAAATAAAACCCTACCTTTATCCCTAGCATCATAATCTGTTATTAATGATCATTGGATCATAAAATAACTGCCTACATTTTTTGACGCAGTGGCCATGGGCCAAGGTTATCGGGAGATCAGCGCCGGGATTTGGAGATAAGCAAAGATAAGTAGAGCTCTTCTCTGCGTAAACCCGGGAATGTTATCATCAGATAACCAAAATCTGATGTTTCATTCACCCGCCTCCAAAACATGTGTCCAGAACATTCTAGAATGTTCTGTGGAAGATTCCATTGGCTATATAAGCGAGCGTTCTCGTAAGTGAGTCAGTCAGTGGTTTGCGGTGCGACCAAAAGTGCCGTTCTGCGAGCGAGTTTTTGACGACTGCTGTGACGCGCAATGAGTACTTCTCCCGCAATATATTGGAGAAGTATTGTGTTCGACTCCCCAGCTAGTGAACAGACTAGATAAAAACAGTGAAGTGACATTGAGAACTTATGTAACAGTTAAAAACTGGACAAAGTCACAATATTCCATTGTTGTGCTAAAAACAAAGATATCGTGACCGAGGGAGAATGCTCAGGAGTTAGCATCTTTGGTTCGCATTCGGGAGGTCACGGACTTAAAACCTGTGAAGCGGCCAATCTGACTGGGATCGTTCTGTGGTTTTCCTCAGCCCCAGGGGAATAACGGATTGATATTTAACCCCACGACCCAAAGCTCCACCCACAGATCAAAAGAAATAGAAATAAATCAGATGACATAGGAAGGTGACTATACAACTTAGGTTATCTATGAGCAAATTACTCACGCAAATGATACGGGAAGGCGACTACGCTACTAAGGTCATCTTTCTGGTACAGGCCACACCGTCGCGATATGTTAAATCTCAGAATAATAAACAAAAAACACAAACACGTGTGGCAAATAAAACTAAGGTTTCAGGGGCTCTATTTTCCAATAAACATCAAATTTTTATAGATTCAACTTAAATGTTCACTTGTATTTCTACTTTCACTGCTATCTCTACACTATCGCACCCAAACCTCAACTGAATAGTTTGTATGCTGCAACCCTTTCTTAAAATAGCGCTTCTGAGCGCCAGAAACCATCTATGTTGCTGTGACTCCACTTTGAGTCCGAAACAGATCTTTTTGGTTTCTAGCAATAAAACCTTTGAAGGAGTGGTAAGCTAAAGCCGTTTGTAACGCTCTCGATGCCGCCTCTAACTCTAATGCGAAAAGGGAGTAAATTGACTGACGGACGTTACACAAAATACTATACGCCAGTATGGCACTCTTCCGTATTCTATGAAAGAAGAAACACGCGTGCTGATAAAAAAATTGAGGCAGTCTTGTGGAATAGAATATTACGATGAGAAGTCGAGTCTTTTCTATTTCTGAGATTCTGTTTTGCATTTCACATACATGTATTGTACGCTACTTCTTTTTCTTGCCTTTTGCTCTTTTTTTTGTCCTATCCTTTATTATTTTGAATGACTTATGTCTAATGAACTTACCAACTGCCAGCTCGGATTTCCGGTGACACAATGCTGCCAATTGAACAGATATAACTAATACGATAGCTCAGTAAGATATTATAATTTAGGAGGCTTGAGTCAACTGATTGATGGCTGATGCCGTGACTCAAAACGGATATGGATGATAATAGAGATTCAGTATTTTAAGAAGAATTTGGAATCGGAGACATGGATTATGAAGATGTAGATATTGATGAGACATAGAAAATTATGTTGTATTTTATTTCTCGCCTTGCAAATATCGTATATTATTATTGTTATTATTATTATTATTATTATTGTTATTATTATTATTATTATTATTATTATTATTATTATTATTATTATTATTATTATTACAGCCCAAATTCATATTGGTAACTATAGGTTTCCATGGAAACGAATTCATGCATTGAAATTCTAACTTTCCTTCTGTTAATTACCATCGGGAAGGCGTAGAAAACACACGATCGTGTAAAGAAGTATTATAGCACTAGGATTATATTCGCTGCATTAGAGGCAGGCGGCACTAGAAGTAAGAACCCATAAAACTTAGTCTTTATCCAACACTGGACGCTCTCAGCAGCTTTAACTTTCCTTTTCATCGATCACCACTTTATTCTATTAAGGTTGTGCTGATGTTTGGTATTAGTATTTCATCAATTATGCTTTACATTTGTCCCTGATTAGTTATTATATAATGGTTTTATATAACATAAACATGTCTGACTCCTTACTAATAAACAGAAAATCCGATACTGAAAAACCTTTAATTCCAAACATTTCAACTACGCTGGAATGTTTTCTAACATTTTTAATTCCAGTCTGCTTACAGCCAAACCTACTAAGCGAGCAATCCACTTTAAAGCTGTGGTAGCGATTTCTCTAGCAAGCTGTAGAGCAGAACAAATGAGAACAGGAGATTAGAGGTTCAAAATAAAAATAAGTATACCCTTTGCTGGATAATGCTGTTCCCCCTTTTTTATGGAACGCGGTACTTTTATCAGGCTATACTTCATTTCGTATACGAGGATCCTCAAGAATGACTGATGTTTTAAATTTCCAAAGAGAGAACTTGCAAGCATTAAAAGTTATTTCAACTCTTTTACTTTCTTTACTACGTAAATAATAGGTAGAGAAGGTATTGCATGCCACCCAAAAAATCATTACAGATTTCACCGGAAATACGCGTTTTCAGGCCGCTTAATAACAACGCATTTATAGGTGAACAGCATAAGTCAAAAACGAAAAGTCGGATAAATACCAAACCACGTATTTAGATTCAGTACCTTCCAAAGATGCGACACGAAGATTTTCAAGAAAATTCTACAACTCAAACTACCCTTAACATGGAACGTTTTTCGATGTTTGCTTTTCTAAAAAAAAATGGCTCTAAACATTGTGATTAAAGTACCATATATTAAAGATATTTACATGACAAACAAAATGCATATCTAGAATTTTCACAGGGAATAGCCTGTGAAGTCATCTTCATTCGCAAGGAAGTATGTATGGTAAACGTTCACAAAATATGTAGATATCTTTAAAACACAATGTATTTCAAATAGCTTTTTTATGGTACCAGCCATTTCCGAGATATTTGTTACTAATGCTTTGATTTGTTTAATACGTTCGTCATTCTGTTTAAGACCCATCGATTTTCAGTTGTTTCTTGCGATTGATGAAAACAGTATGTTATTTTAAGGCCGCATGTAGCTTAATTTGACTACCGCTGCTCCTTTTGTAACCTAACGAAATGTGTAATGTAGCTATTTCTGTAAAAGATTATCTAGATTTAAATGAAGTAGATAGAGAATTAAACTTTCGCAAGAATAATTTTATACCCACCAATAAACGATAGAGGGTAGAGAAAGTTATGTGAACACAGCACACCAGACATATTTTATTAAACCATCATCATAAAGAGTTATTACTTACATCGCATGTTGCAAAATACCTTGCAGTCTTGCTTTAACTCAGCGATGGTGAACCTTTTCTGACTGATATGTCAAATAAAAACAAAGTTCATTACTTTTAATTATCCTGTATTGCCACCGTTTATTTTCCTTCAAACTTAGGTCAGGAAAGTCCTCTTCGACATCCAGCTTAGAAATAAACTTTTAGGAGTATTTATTATTTAGTTAAAAGGGTGCATCGCAAGTATTAGTGCGCTTGGAGGAGGCCACCAATGCTTTTGTTGACAACGTGAACGTCAAGGCTAGGGATCAGAGGGGAGTGAGGCGCAAGGCGATAGGGGAATGTACAGTTGCACAATGATAACAGTACTACATTTGCAAGCCTGGAACTGCGGTTTTACCTGACTGACCTTCCGATACCCTGTCCACTTGTTCCGTAACTCTTTAGTTACTCTTCCCACCGCACGCACTCATATCTGGACGACTAGTAAATTGCTTGCTCCGTGATTTTAATTTGTAAACACCGCACGCATTAGGTTTAAAACTTGAAAGAATAGCTTCTCTTGTGTACTTTAGGCTTTTTGTGAAATGAGCAGGTCCCTTTCTGAAACAGCCGATGAATTTCTATGATTCATCTTTAAATGACCTTTACATTAAATGTGGAAATACTATTGTCTCAAAACACAGACAACACAATTCACTGTTACTATTTTTTCTGCATCCAACTATAATAGGTAGAGGAAGTGTTGTATTCCATCCATTATTTCATATCGGATTGTCACCGAAAATACATGTTTTGAGGACCCTGAACGCAGGAAATATTTTTAGAAAAAAGGTTCGCCTGTATGTGTAGGTCTCTGAAAAAGACTCATAAATACCAATTTTCTTCATTTGCCAAATATAATATCATTCGGAGTTTTCCTTTTTGAGTTATGCTGTTCACACACACACACACACACACACACACACACCTTTTTTTCTAAAAATGCTTTACTGCAGTTTCAGGGGGGCTCAAAACATATATTTCAAGGGAAATCTCGACATCCAAATTTTGGGTGAAATAGGTGCAATACTTCCACTACTTACTATAAGCACGTACTAGAGAAAGTAAAAATGGAACATCTTATTATGCAAAAGGTTTTCGACTCAAGAGACTGCAGTGTGGCTTTCACCTTGAAAGCATTTGAAGCGCTCAAATATTTTACGCTCATATGGCGAAGTGTTTTGCGAAATTACGCAATAAGACACAGCAAATTATAAACAAAACGATGGCGTACCGCAGTTCTTGGCGCCAAAATGTGTCAGTCTTTTCAAGGAAAGGGAAAACACTACCAGGAATCCGACCGATTAACCTGTCCCTAACCCAAGCCCACAATTTAAGGGGACAAGGTACTCTGAAATGGTCAAAAATTGCATTTTTTGTTTTAGGCACTAATAAAACCTCTATTATTCCCAGTTTCAGAAAAAATATATTTTTGAGGGGTTAAGAGGTTTTAAGACATTTAAATACCATTTAAATGCTAGTCTGTATTCCTTTAAGGCTGCCATGCAGATGTTTTAGAACATTTTTGTATCTTTCAACAACGAACGTTTATATCATGCCCAGCGAGCAGTTCAGCAATTAACAAAAGAGGCCAGGACCAAGAGAAGGCAATCAGAAAAGCTGAAGTAATCCAGATATGAAGGTGCAGATGATTATGACCCTAGAATGTACTGAAGTGCATCAGAATTTTAATGTTAAAACTTTAAATTCAGTTTTCTCAAAACAACATTTTTGGATACTTATGTACCTTCTTCTCAGAAAGTATGAGAGGTAGAGAGCTGAAATTTTCAGTACATGTATACAACACATAGTTAAACTTTCTGAGCCACAATCATAATTTTATAATGTATATTAGTGATATTAAGAAAGCAAAAACATTGCAAATTTTCCACATTTGTACTTTTTTGACTTCGCAAATATTTTTTTTCAATTTCTAGTGAACTGATATACATAACCAAATAATTGAGGTTCAGAAAATAGTTGATTGTACTAAGAACAAGCTTTGAAAACTGTGATTCTGTATTGCAAGTAGTATCAGAGAAAAAGGTACCTCTATTCACATGTTTTAAGAGTAAATTTTATTATTTCTCTGCACGAATGAAATAATTTTTATGGACTCAACTACATAAGCTATCAATGCAAACCACCACTTGATATAATTGTCATGATTTACAGAATAATTCATAAAAATTACAGGAAATCCTATTGAGAACTTTAAGAGCAGTGGTAATTTAACACACGGTGTAATTTCCATGTGTTCAGACTACATTGTCCCCTTAAGGGCAATTCTATACATTCTTAGCACCAAAAAAAAAAAAAAACAATTGTTCAGAATAAATTGTAGATTTTAACAAGATCTATGTTTTTCAAAAGTTTTGTCCATCTTTTTGTAGTTTTCCACTTCCATTAAATTACACGAGAATGAAAAGTAGTATAATATAAATTTGTCTATCATCACAAAATAATGTTATATCAATCAAAATTTTAGAGAAATGCAGAGAATAAGTTGAACAAATTTTGAAATATAATTTATCGTTGGGAAAAGGAATAAAAATACTAGCTCTGTATACTCGTGAGATTCTTGTGGATACCAAATTGTATGTTTTCGTAACTTTTTAAGTTTACGAGAGCGCGCGCGCGCGCGCACACACACACACACACACACACACACACACACACACACACACCGATATTCATGTCAGAGGCGTTATACATGAGTTCTCACCTACTGTTTAGCAGCATTACTCGTAGACTGTAATTATCATACCACTATTTCTATACTATCGAATTCTGCATTGCAACGCCTCTAGGCAATAATATCAGTAGCTTAGTAATTCCCCTTCGTAATTTTCGCTATGCAACCCACATTACTTGCGGGTCGGAGAAGTTGCCGAAGTATCACGGCTGTATTCTGTGCAGCATTCTTCAGCCCAAAAGAAGACGCAACATCTTGGGAATCTGTTTGCTGGTTAGAAATGACTTTTTATAGAATACTTTACACATACTTTAAAGGGGAGAATAGCGAAAATTGCCAAAAAGTGACAGTTTTAGTTTTTTTGTGCAGTCTTATAAACTGGAATTTCCTCTTTAATTTGATACTGCAGGCACAGTACTTATATTTTAAATATAATTTTTAAATTGGTATTGCTTCTGCCATTTTATACTGTGAATTCTACACTACTTCACATTAAAAAGTATAACTCCTACACACTTTGAAGTAGAGGTAACGTCAGCCCATCGTTTAGGGGATGTTTTTCTCTACAAATTAGTACTAGGCATAGTCTGTAGCCCGGGTTCAATTCCCGGTGACCGCCCACTCTGCCATAGGGTTTTTCGTGGTTTTACCCTGTCGCGTAGTCTTACCATGATTTCTCCTTTCCCCCATTTTCTCTCATTTCATCTCTCCCTTTCACGTTTCAGGTGTGTTTGCAGGTCCTGCGGCACTGGCGGTGTCGGGCAGATGGCGTGGATGCTTGCGCATTGGAATGATTTCTCCCCTCGAACGCCAGCGTGCGTTGCCCTGTCTCGGGATTCTTCCCTCTACTGGTGCGCGGGTGTTCAAACTGGAAATATTAGGGACTTCTGCACGTCCCTGGGGCTTGTCTGCCAGCGGACCTGAGACCACCTATGGCTCCTTCGCCCCTACCCTCTCGGGGTGTAACTAACTACAATAGATCAAGCTGGTCGCAGTGCGCGAAGTGTGTTCCCCTCCGATAAACACATCCTACTCCTACTGTTAAGTATGGCAATTTCTGTGCTCTCAAGCCATGTGACTTCTTTATTTATTTTTATACGAGTTTGTTTTCTCTACTTTTATTCTGATTACCATAGGCCTTTTATATTAATAACATTTTCTGTATAAATGGTCCGTTTTCTCAGAATTTTAGGGTAATAAATATGTGGGTCTACTTTGGTGTTAATAAACATGGTTGGCTATTTTTGAAAGAGTAATTGCTCATAAATTTTAGTCCTAAGATGCTAAGGTTGAGGAGAAAAGCCCTATCTTTCTTAAAAAACTTACTGGAATAAAGTAGATCGGTGAACTTAAAACGCATGCATCTACATCCTGTAAAAAGTTTAGTCTCACATCTTAAATAGTTTTTGAGTTTAACGGGACATGAATTTTAGCAAATTTAAAACTGGTGGCATAGGGCTTTTTAATTTCCCTTTGAAATATTTCATAAGTGTAGCTGCTCCTTAATGTAATAAAATATGCGTTGCACTCACATGACTTTCTCTACTCTTGAATGTACTATTTTTGCAAAGTATGTACTACTTTTAGTCTTCATCTACTACATGCTAATCGAGATAAACATTTGTAGAACCTATCTTATTCTTGTAGGTGCAAGGGGAATATGGTAGGTTTTAAGCGATAGTCAAATATTTTAAGAGCTGGTTGCTATGTGGAGCATTCCATTCTCTTTGCATGTCCAGGACAAAAATACAATAACGAATTCCTATTTAAGAAAAAGTATAAGTATTGGAAAATTTAAGCAAATAAAAAGGAGTATCTCGAAAATAGTTCGCTCCACAAAAAAAAAGTATGTGACATTAATTGTGTGTTTTAACGAGATCTACATTTTTTGTGTAGTAAAATTTTGTCTATCTTTTATGGTTTACCAGTTATGCAAAAGTCATTCAGAATGAAGAGGACTTTTGGAGACATTCCCAGAAAATTCAAGTTATACATTTTATTTGCTATGAAAATATCTTAAACATACGATATTTTAATCACAATTGTTTTGAGAAAATCAAAATGTTCAAAAAATGTTCCACGTAAAGGGTAGTCTCGCTGTGGGGGGGGGGGTTCGTGAAAATCTTCGGTCGAAAAGATACTGAACCTAAATAACAAATATGGTATTTATCGACTTTTCTTTTTTGAGTTATGCTGTTCAAAGACACACACAGGGATATTTTTCAAAAAATGTTTTTTTCTTGGATTCAGGGGGCCTCAAAGCATGTACTTCCCGTGAAATCAAGATATCGAATCTTTGGCTGGAATGCAATACTGCCCTACTATATGTAGTAGGGAAAGTAAAAATAGCAAATCCCTGAAATAATGAAGAGATACCTACTGGCAAAGCTTAGGAGTATATCGACTGGTCTAGGAAACACAGCATATGGCGCCATTGTAAACATCGCATTTTTGGCGCTGCCATCATCGGAAAAATGCTAAATCTGCTGTATCGAATAAATCAAGGACAGCAATATTACAAAGTCGACAGAAGGAAGCCGAAAAACAATCTAGGTACTTTTTTAATAGTTAGTGATATTTAATACTCGCATTAGCCTAAGTTTCTGTGTGTCATAACACAATAACTTCACCAGTTAAACAGAAATAAGCGATGTTCATGAATAATTACCTTACATCTCTGGGTGATTTTTACTTTCTCTACCACATATCTATACTAAGCAGAGAACGGAAATACACGTTTTGTAGCCTTCTAAATCCAAAGATGAAACTGTATATGTGAACCGAGTAACTAAAAAACGAAATCTTGGATGACTATAAAACTTGATATTTAAGTTCAGCATCTTCCAAGAATGCGACATGAAAATTTTCAAGAAAATGCCCAGGCCAAACTACCCCTTAAATTGAAAATTTTCGTAATTTTTTCCCAAAATTGGCTCCAACGATTTTAATTAAAACATACATTCTTAAACTATTGGTGTGACGAAATAAATATATATGTTGGAGTTTCTACGAATAACCTAGAAATCCTTTTCATTCTAAACATTACATTTTTGTGTAACTCATAAAACGTAAGAGATGGACAAAAGTTTACTATACAAAAAATTATGGATATGTAAGAACATATAGGTAATTTGTGATTTTTGTAGCATTAGCCATTTCCGAGATATTTCTTGTGACTGGTCGGAATTTGTTGATCACGCAATTTTAAAGCCAGGATATAGTGGACCGCTTTTAAGATTTGACTATCGCTTCAACCTCCTTGTACCTACAACTAGACGGGCAGTGAAACCCATTTCTGCAAATGTTCTCGATTATCATGAAGTAGATAAGAGAAGCTCATTGTAAAAATAATTTGTAGGAGTAGAGAAAGTCATGTTAATTTAACACATCAGATTTTTATTTTCTCTACTAGGTATAGTAAGTAGGGAAAGTATTTTATTCCACCCAAAAATTCGATACCGATATTTCACTAGAAACACATGTTTTGAGGCCCCCCAATCAAAAAAAGCATAACTCAAAAATCGGATAAATACCAAAGGTGGTATTTATCTAACCACCCCGAACTACCCTTTACATAGACCATTTTTCGAAATTTTTGATTTGCTCAAAAATGCTATAACGATTTTGATTAAAATGTCATATATTAAAGATATTTACATGACAAATAAAATGTATACCTAGAATTTTCTGGAAATAGTACGTAAATTGTTTATAACCTCTTATAACGTAAGCATTAAGTGATAGACGAAAACGTACTTCATAAAAAATGTAATCTCTTTAAAACACACAATTTATTTCTAATAACCTTTTTGTAGCATAAGCCATTTCCGATATATCCGTTATTAATGGTACGAATTGTTCAATACATTTATCATTCTTTTCAAGTCATGTCGATTTTCAGTTGTTTCTCGCGATGCATAGAAACCGTATGTAATTTTAAATTCAGCATAGTGTCCAGTACTTCAACATTTGACTATCACTGTTCTGTTTGTATCTATACGGAAATGTGTAATGTAGGTATTTCTGCAAAAGTTTATCTCGATTATAATGAAGTAGACAGAAAAATAAGCTTTCGTAAGAATAGTTTGTATACCCACTAATGAGAGTATAGAAAGTCATGTAACACATGGCGTTTAATAATACAATTCCGTTTAATCTTGTATAGTATGTAGATTATTGACAAAGCAAATGTCTAACCATAGCTGCAAGTGCCCAACCAGAGCATGATAAAGGCAGTATTGGAACCGAGTCCGCAGTCAAGAATAGTGGCTCATTTTATTTCTATTCTATCACGCTCAGTTTAATTGGATATTCCTCTCCAATTTGTCGCCCTACTTCACCTGACTACTCGAGTGGTCCGCTCCTGATTATGCACTTCATGGAAGTACCGCTGCGCTCTAGAAGCGAAATACAATAATTTGTGCCGTGTCTGAAGAGCACTACTCCATCAACGACATCTCGCGGTACATTGCCAAACTACATTGTGAAAGCCACGGTTTCCAAACTAACTCCCGGCCTTTATGCTCGTTAAACATGCGGCGAAGGGTGGCAAACCGCAAAGGACCAACTGCGGGAATGCCAAGCATTGGGATGCCGTCATAACATGTTCAATACGCAATGCTATGCTATGGGAGTATTTAAAACCAATATTAAAACTGTTGCATCCCACCCTATCCTCGTTAAAATGCGTATTTAAAAATTCTGATGTGCTGCATTAATATGACCTTCTCTACCCTCTGTTGCTTATTATTGGATACACAAATTATTGTCACGAAAGTTTATTTTCCTATCTACTTCATTTTAATCGAAACAAACCCTTCCCGGAATAGCTCCATTGCACATTTGGTTATACACACACAGGGAATAGCGATAGTATGTTTTAGAACTGGACGCTACATCGTGAAAAACAGCTGAAAATCACAGGACTGAACAAAAACGGCTAAGTATTGAAGAATTAGAACCATTAATAATGGATATCTCGGAAATGGCTGATGCCACAAAAAGGTTTTTTGTAATAAATTGTGTGTTTTAAAGAAATCTACAATTTTGTTGAAGTACCTTTTCGTCTACAACTTAACGTTTACTAGTAATACAAGATTATATGAAATCCCTTCCGATTGAAGTGGACTGCATATACTATTCCCAGGAAATTCAAGATATACATTTTGTTTGTCACGTAAACATCTTTGATATATTTTAATTTTAATCAAAATCATAGAGCCATTTTTAGAAAATACAAAGTTTTCATCTTGAAAATCTTTTTCTAAAAAAAAATGTTTTATTCAGGGGGCCTCGAAACATGTCATGCGAGAAATGTGTTGAAATTTTCAAGCCAATAATAACGGATATTTCAGAAACAGCTGATACCATAAAAGGTAATTTCAAATAAATTGTGTATTTTAGAAACTTTGAAGTAGTATTATTAATGTTATTTATATTTAACATTTTTGTAGTCCCACGTTGTGGTAGCCAATTTGCGGCGGTATTTATGTTATATTTATTTATTGAGCCCCACGTTTGGGAGCCAATTTGAAGTAACATTATTTATATATGTTTGTATTTGTTAGCCCCACATTTGGGAGCCAATTTGCGATGGTAAATTTATAATGTTTGTGTATGTATGTTTACTTCACGTGGTGATGCCATTTTTTGTGACGTAATTCTTTGTTAGGTTTGTAGCTCCATCTGGTGTTAGCAATTTGCGGTAGTATTAGTGTTCGTTTGAAAGAATGCTACTGTTATTTTATTTAATTTTTGTTCACTGTCCTCCGGCTAGCTATGATCTTTTGGTCAAGCACTTCTCTTTATACAGGTTGTGTAAACGGAAGGGAGTCTCTTATCCAAAGCTAACACTGATGAAAGAATTTGTTTTACACTTTTATTGTCGAACACATTTACTATCACATTTACACATTGATCTTGACACTCGCCAAACTGAAACTGTTATAACAACTTCTTACTGATCACTTTTAATTCACGTACTTCAACCTTTTGTATAATTAACTTTACCATACTTGAGATTTTTCATAACTCTTATACGCGTAACTTGCGAATCGATAGCCGACGGTTAAAATTTCCGCTGGACTGAAGGCGACGTATCATACAAATATTTTCGACGAACTGGCGGACCGAAGGCGACGTTTATTGTACAAAGATTTTAGATGAACTGAAGTCGACGTGTTACGTGCCAATGTTTTCGATGAACTGACGGGGTCTTTACCTCTAACCTACCTTTTATACTCCTACACCCAGATATGCCTAAAGATTATAACTGAGCTGCAATTGGCTAATAAAACGCGCCAACATTAGCGTCTATTTTAATATCCAATGAAAATTATGAATACATATGCTCTAGGTAAATGTTCCAGAAGATTCTAAAAGAAAAACGTGCCAACATTACGTAACTTCCTCGTTTCCAATAATGATAAACAGCTCACCCCCTCGCTGCATTATTGCACGCTATTATTGTCAGTTTCAGTAAGGCAGTATAAACTTACTTCAATAATTACAATCAATAAACATCTCAAATCAATGTCACATAAAAATGCATATTCATATTACAATCATTATTTACATTTAAGTAATTTGTGATACAAATTACTGCATCAACTTCTACATTTGTTGTGTGGTACATTTTTGTCTAATAAAGTTCACCGGTTTAACAAAATTGTACCATCTTCCTTCCAAATGAAGAGGACTTCGTAGGCTATTTCCTACGTTTAATTTGGAATGTAAATATCTTAACTATATACCATGAGTTTCATTTATAAATGGGCCATAGATCGCAGTCACTGCGGTGACCTGTATGTTCCGCTAGCACACTGGCGGTGAATGACCCGCTGAAGTCTAAGTTAATCAGCTGTATTATACAGGATGATTTATCAAGAACTGGCAAATTTATTTCTTTAATTGTTTCAAAACGAGTTATGCTAGCGACAACTTATTATACCTGAAATGCAGAACAATTTTGGGAGATTATTTACCTCTATAGCAAATGTTCAAAATGTCCTCCATCCTGCATAAGGCACAATTCAACACGTCGTTCCATGTTACTGGCCACTCTTTGGAGCACTCTGTTGTCAATAGCTTGAATCTCCTGTGTAATGTTGTGCTTCAGATCGTCCAAAGTCTGGGGACGTGTGGCATAAACCCTGTCTTTTAAGTAAGCCCATAGAAAGAAGTCCGGCGAAGTCAAATCCGGAGATCTCGGTGGCCACAGGCTCTTTGAAATTATCAGCTCTACATCGTCTAGTTGCTCAGCAAACTACATGAAAATCCGTCGGTACTCTTCAGTGTTAACATTGTTTTCAAAAAGAAAAATATGCGGATATTGTGCACCAAACTCCGATTTTAACCTGGTGCATAGGTGCTTCATGAATAACATGTGGATTTTCGCTGGCCCAATAGCGTGAGTTATTTGAGTTCACATAGCCGGATAAATGGAACCATGCTTCATCTGTGAACCATGTGATGGACAATATGGCAGGATTTTGCACAATGAATGCCTGAAACTAACGACAATAATTCAGTCGTCTATCCTTATCTGGTTCCTGTAACTGATGGACAACCGTAATCCTATATGGCTTTAGGCCTGCACTTATCACAGCTGACACATTGAGTAGCTGTACCCTGTTTCCTGTGACAAACGGCTTAATGATATTTTGGGTGACTGATCCAGTCGTGCTCTTACGTCAACAACCACCATGGGAAGCCTAGATGAACGAGTTTTGTCTTTTTCACTCACCAGAGATCCAGTTGTTCCCAATTTGTTTAAACAGTCCCAGTATTGTTTCTTTGGGGAGGACTAAGAACACCAAATTATCTCTGGTATCCTTTGAGTAGCTGTAATTGAATTCGTAATCCAATATTGCTTTACAAGGAAGAGTCGTTCATTTTATGTGTACTCCATTTTCACGTTGACTAGAACAAAATCTCAAAAACGGTTGCCGACAATAAAACTAACAATTGCGAATAAAACATGAACATCTGCGCATCTAGTGACAGGCAATCGAAACTCCAGAACATTCTAATTAATTTGGTGCTAAAATTGGGGCATTGAGTGAATTTAGAACAAAATAATTAAAGAAAGAAATGTATCAGTTCTTCATAAATCACCCTGTACTATATCAGTTCTGCCTTCTGTTCGAGCTGTAACATTGCTTTGTTTATTGTGCATCTCAAAAGCGAAAGCTTATTCAATACATCCATGTTGTGTGTGAATTACATTAGATTATGTTTATTAGTCCATTGAAATGCCTTCCGAAAAACTATTCTGTTTCCTTGTATCCACAAAGAAATGTGTAATGAAACCTTATCCCCATTAACAAGTAGTAGATAGAAGAGATGGCCATATGTCTAAAAGCTAGTCGCTAAATGATCTTCCCGTGACAGGAAAATTGACGAAATTGGTGCATCATTCGAACCCTCTCTACAGAAGGGTCTCAAAACGTGTATTTCCCGTATCAAATTGTTTGTTGGAAACACAATTCTTCCTCTACTTACTATAGGTAAGTAGTAGAGAAAGTAATACGGCATTCTGCTGCATCAAGAGTTCGCATTATACTACTGCAAAAGCAAGAATTTGTAAAGACTGCGACGATTCACAACAGAGATAAGACTGCCTGCTCCCGGGACGTCCCCTGTGATATATCGATGGTCAGAAGCCATAGAAAAGACTTACGTGCACCAGTTAACGTAATTCCCCCGCTTTCCATCCCGCAGATCGTGTTACGGTTCGAGGATACACTTTATCTTAAGCATTTTGCTGTGATTCACATCATACTGCAGTTGGTGCCAAAAACGCATATTATATTACATCATCTTTTCAGTAAACCATTATCTTCGGAGAATACATTCCTATACAGGAGTGCTAAGCCAGCAGTGGAGGATGTAAAAATAAATATTTTGTTTGTTAACGACGCTGCCAATTGCCAGGATCATATCAGCGCCGCCCGTGTGCCGGAATTTCGTCCCGCAGGAGTTCTTTTACATGCTAGTAGATAGACAAGGTACCTTTATTGGTTTCAAATTATTAAAGCTATTACACAAATACTTAGCGCATAGGTCATTGACCGTACATGCATATTCAAGACAGAAAGTAAGGTGACAAAAGAAACAAAAGGGAAAAATAACAAAAAAATAGATAAATTGCCTTTAACTGAACAAATCTGACCCGGCTTGGCGCGCTCCAGCCAGAAAATTGTCCATGTTTTTCCAGTTCCTCTGGTCAGCGGTAGATCCCAACATGCCAGTCTCCTTCTAGCAAGACTTAAGAATATTTCTTTGAGTTTAATTGTTCGATGGTCCTCCCACTGTGCGCATTCCGCCAAAATATATACCCAGTATTCATCCAAATCACAGAATGGGTATATTCTCTTGCCAGAATCGTCAGTCCTTTTGAGCCCTCCAGCCTCACAGTTTAAACCATGCCATTCTTGATCTTTCCTTTCTTCCTAAGTACACATGCCTCTTTAGCCCAATTAATCTACTGATATGGGGCTGTGGCTTTTAAGCGCACCTATAAACCATCGGTATGGGCCGGATAGTCTAAGTAACTATGGGTGTGAAATTAAAAACATATTGGGCAAGAATTGGAACTTTATGGAACGGCTAAAAAGTAGGAGTAAGGAAGAAGTGAAGAAAAGATTAAGGTTGCGCTGGGATATATAATTTTACTACGCTTATAATTGGAGTAGAAATGAATCCAGAACCTCTGGAATGGCAGGAAGTACTGGAAAAAATCTTTATTAAAATGGACAGCATGGAGCCACAATTAAGTAATGGTGGGAAAGAGATGTATATCCAGAGGTGTAATATGGATCAAAGGGAAAGTTTTGCATGGTTTAAACTGGGATTTGGAGGTTAAAAGGTTACAAGGGAGGAATAGAAGGGATAAAGGAAATGCAATCCATATTTTATTAGAATGTAAAGATACAGACATCTGGAAGAAAGTGTTTATAGTAGTAATCCAAAAAAATGTTTGTATACAATCTCAGATTATTAATTTAGAAGAGTTCTTATTTAGTGTTAAGAAGAAATGGATCTGGTCAGTACATGAAACTGAAGTATACAACACAAAGTAGTTTGTGAATTATAATGTACAATCATTGTCTGGTAACAGGAATGTATAAGCTAATAGTCGTAGAAAGTAGTTTTATCAACTATCTTGTATGGCCTGGAATAGAATCTGGGTTAGCTCCAGGCCATATGAACCCTGTAAAGCGCTTAGTACAAATAAACTTTATTCCTAAACAAGGTCTGCATGTAATCCTGGATCTCAAATCAACAGCATTACATAGAATAGCTTATGTGACGTCATCAGAAAATGGACCAATAGAGGAAACCGTTGAATTTTGACCAATCACAACCGGATATTGCAGTGAAATTGTCAAATCGTTTTACTGGCCCGACGTGCATTTGTCTTCTATTTCACTCTCAAATCAATCGACATTCGCCTATTGTAAGATGGCTTGAAAAGGTTACATATTCATAACACAAATACGAGGGACAGTCTCAGAAGTACCCGATCTGACGTATGTATAGCGGTTGCTGTTTCAAAAAAATGACTATGGTAGAAAGCACCACCCTTATAAAGCTTAAGTTTGAAGTTTGACGATGTTACGTTGTTTAGTAATATTTTGGCAGCCATTAATAATGAACTCTCTCGGCGAATTTGTTAACATGGATAAGAGTGGCCATTGTTATGTGATAGATACAATACTTTCATTTGAAAGGTCTTAGTCCAACTAATATTAAAGCTGAGCTAGATTCTACTCTGGGGGAGCTCTGCTCCTTCGTTTACAACAGTAAAATATTGGGTGGCAGAGTTTAAGCGATGCCGTGCGAGCTGCCAAGACGAACATCGCAGTGGTCGACCAAATGAGGTGACCACGTTAGAAATTGTGAGGAAAATCCACAAAATGGTATTGGATGACCGTTGACAAAGTGCGCGAGCTAGCAAGACATCATAGGCATTTCAAAAAGTGCTGTACATCGCATACTAGCTGAAAATTTAGACATGAGAAAGCTGTGCGCAAGATGGGTGCCGGGTTTACTCACAATGGAACAAAAGCAGCGTCTTGAGGATGTTTCAGTCGAGCGTTTGGCGAAGTTTGGCCGAGTTTTTGCGTCGATTCATAACCATGGATGAAACATGGCTCCATAACTTCACACCTGAGACGAAGGAACAGTCAAAATAGTGGATTGAAAGGGGAGAGTCGGCTCCAAAGAAGGCGAAGACAGTTCCATCTGTAGGCAAGGTCATGGCGTCAGTTTTTTGGGATGCGCGTGGGATAATTTTCATTGATTATCTTCAAAAAGGAAATGCAATCAATGGCGAGAATTATGCAAACTTATTGCACCGTTTGAATGATGAAATCAAGCAAAAACGGCCGCATTTAGCAAAAAAGAAAGTTCTGTTTCATCAAGACAATGCACCAGTTCACACATCCATTATCGCCATGGCCAAAATCAATGTGTTAAAAGTTTGAATTGCGTCCTCATGTACCCCATTCGCCAGATTTAGCACCCTCCGATTATTTTGTATTTCTAAAGTTGAAAAATAGCTTGGTGGTAAAAGATTTGCTAACAATGAAGAGGTGCAGTCTGCAGTTGATGGCTATTTTGCAGAACTCGACGGTTCTCAGTATAAACGGGGTATCGAAGCTATTGAACATCGCTGGGAAAAGTGTATCGAGCTGAAAGGAGACTATGTAGAGAAATAAAGATGTTTTTTCCCAAAATGTTTGTGTTTTCTTTGTTAGGTCGAGTACTGCTGGGATAGCCATCGTAAACAATTATTGTTTTGTAAACCAAGTTTAGGGAACCCATATTTAGATATTTTATTCGTTAAATAGTCCTAATAAATATCACTGAAGGTCTGAACTTTCCATAAAAATTCATTCACTGCGTTCGTGAATTCTCTCCTTCCAGAGTTCTCTCCTTGCATTATAAACAGAAAAATCGCATGTGTTGCATTCACATGACTTTCTCTACTCACTCTTCTACAAACTAGTCGATTGTAACAAAATCTCACCCTATCTTCTTCTTTGTAGGACTTTTACCCCCAAACTTAGAAGTCAATGTCAGTAGCCTGTCGAGCAGCAAGCAAACTCTGGATCAAAGCATATCCAGGATGGATGATAAGCCTAATGCCTGGTATGACGGTAAAGAAGGAAATTAAATGTAGTGATGAAAGCGATGATAGGAAAATTCACGGATCAAATTATCCAATCCAGCATTCACCCAACGACCGAGGAAAAACGCGAAAAAACCTTCGGTCAGACTGGTGGGCCCCGGGGGTTTGAACACGAGACCTTCCAAATGCGGGCCACGGACGTTACCGCCTTAGCCATTCCCCTCGTTATTCTTCTATCTACTTCTTGTTAATCGAGATGAACGTTCATTACACATTTCATTCTAGGTATAAGAAGAATAGAGTGGATTAAAGCGAGTCAGATTTTTAAAAAGCAGACCGCTATATGACTTTGAAACTCCATACTCTTTGCATGACCACGAGAAAAAAAAATTAATAGAGACTTACAACTTGAACAGTATTTGAAAATTCAAACGAATAACGAACAACGTGGACACACACGGACATGTTTCCAAAAATGCTTTTTACTTTCTCTACTACGTATAGTAAGTAGGGGAAGTATTGTATTCCACCCAATAATTCGATACCGAGATTTCAACGGAAATACATGTTTTGAGACCCCCTGAATCCAAAAAAAGCATTTTTGGAAACATGTCCGTGTGTGTGTCTGTCTATGAACAGCATAACTCAGAAACGAACAGTCGGATAAACACCAAACTTGGTATTTAGGTTCAGTATCTTCCAGAGATGCGACACGAAGATTTTCAAGAAAATCCCCCCACACCAGATTACCCTTTACATGGAACATTTTTCGAAAATTTTAATTTTCTCAAAAATGGCTCTAACGATTTTGATTAAAATATCATATGTTTAAGATATGTTCATGACAAATAATATGTATAACTCGAATTTTCTGGAAATGTCTCCAAAAGTATTCTTCATTGAGAACGACTTTTGCATTAATGGTAAACCATAAGAGATAGACAAAATTTTACTGCACAAAAAATGTAGATCGCGTTAAAATACACAATTTATGTCATATACATTTTTTGTTGAGTGAGCTATTTTCGAGATATTGCTTGTTATTCCCTTAAATTTTCCAATAGTTATACTTTTTACTTTCTCTACTACGTATAGTAAGTAGGGGAAGTATTGTATTCCACTCAAAAATTCGATACCGAGATTTCACCGGAAATACAGGTTTTGAGACCCCCTGAATCCAAAAAAAGCATTTTTGGAAACATGTCCGTGTGTGTGTCTGTCTGTGAACAGCATAACTCAGAAACGAACAGTCGGATAAACACCAAACTTGGTATTTAGGTTCAGTATCTTCCAGAGATGCGACACGAAGGTTTTCAAGAAAATCCCCCACCCCAGATCACCCTTTACATGGAAGATTTTTTGAAATTTTTAATTTCCTCAAAAATGGCTCTAACGATTTTGATTAAAATGTCATATGTTTGAGCTATTTTCATGACAAATAAAATGTTATATCTTGAATTTTCTGGGAATGTCTCCAAAAGTGTTCTTCATTGTGAACGACTTTTGCATAACTGGTAAACTATAAGAGATAGACAAAATTTTACTACCCAAAAAATGTAGATCTCGTTAAAATACACAATTTATGTCATATACATTTTGTATGTTGTGTGAACCATTTTGGAGATATTGCTTGTTATTCCCTTAAATTTTTCAAGACTTATTTTCTCAAATGGGAATTCCTTATTTATTTTTTTGTCTTGGATATGCAAAGAGTATTAATCTGTGGCAAAGGGAATGGTGCTGCACCTAGCAACCAGCTATTAAGAGATATGCATGTGCTTAAAGGCTACTGTATTTCTATATTGTCCTTGTAAATATATATTCCCCTTACATCTACAAGAAACTTAGCAATAAGATAGAGTCTGCAAATGTTTATCTCGATTAACATGAAGTAGATGGAGAATAAGCGTTTGTAAAAATAGTTTGTACAAGAGTAGAGAAAGTCATGTGAGTGTAACACATCAGATTTTTTGATTCAGGGGGCCTCAAAACATGTATTTTCGGTGAAATTTCGTATCGAATTTTTGGGTGGAATACAATACTTTCCCAACTTATATACGTAGTAGAGAAAGTAAAAATAAATGCGCAAGGTATCAAAGTTAGGGTGTTCACGTGCACAGCAGCCGACACTGCCTTTGAAGTTATGCGCACGTATGCACGCACACGTAAACCTTTTTCTAAAAATTCCTCTCTTTTTATTCAGGGATTTCCAGTGCAATCCATATCCAATTTTAGGTGGAATGCAATACTTCCTTTGCCTATTTGGTACACGGTAAGGCAATGAAAACGAAGTGAAGCTCATCTCATGACAAAAGACAGGCAAAATATGAAATGTCACATTCTAAATCATGCTTAATAGCATTATGACAACAAGTAAACAATGAAATTAAATTGGGTTATGTTTATTGACGCTCTTTAACTGCGGTGGTCCTTAGCGTCCCATTCTATATTGGACGTGAAACATTGGAAATTTTGCTCAGAGGCCTCTATCAGATTTGGGGTTCTTTTACGTGACGTAAATCTACGACACGGGACCACTGGCTTTGCTTTACATCCCTTCCGAAGGAAGTCATACTAAGGATTTTTATGCCCGAAAAAATCCATCGCCCTTCGCCGGGTTTGAACCCGCTACCTCAAGAACTAGTGGCTAGCATGGTAACCACTACACCACAGAAGACGACACAACTATTTTTACGTTATGCAATGTGTAGAAATCAATGTGATAATTTCATATTTGATAATATTTTGGTCAAATCTTCATATTTTGTAAGATTTAAGAGTTTTCACTTTTAAAATAATTTCCGTTAGTAGTGAACCGGGCTTTCCAAATATTCTACTCTGACAGTTTTCTGTGAAGCACATTTAGAAAACTCAAGCCACGTTCCAACAAATCGGATACAGTTAAGAAACTGTATGAGGGTCGTCCAATAATTAAGTTTCCCTATTTTATAAAAAGCATTACACACAATTGATCATGTTGAATTAATTTTATTTACGTATATTTTACAATCCTTCTGTTACTTTTCTACATAGTCAACATGTTTTTCCAGGCATTTTTTGGGGACGAGATACAAGTTTTTCCAAGCCAGTGTTGTACCAGGTCGGGTCCTGTGCTCGCCATCAGCTGTTCACTTCTGATTCATCTTCGTCACGTGTTAAAGTGTTTACCTCCAAGATGACCTTTGAGTCAGGGAAACACGTGAAAATAATTTGGGAAAAGATCTGGCGAATATGGAGGATGCGAGAAAACTTCCCAGTTGATTCTTCGGAGCTCCGCCTGGGTAAAGATTTAACTGGGTAGTTTTCTCGTATCCTCCAACTCAAAGGTAAGCACTTTTAACACAGATGAAGTCAAATCAGTGAACAGCTGGTTGCGAGCACAGGACCCGACCTGGTACAACACTGGCTTGAAAAACTTGTCACGTCCCCAAAAATGCTTGGAAAAACATGTTGACTATATAGAAAAGTAACAGGATTGTACAATATAAATAAAATTAGTTCAACATGATCAATTGTGTGTAATGTTTTGTTTTATAAAATAGGGAAACTTACTTATTGGACGCCCCTCGTAGCATTTCTTCTACGTGACGTCGCATGCGAAATTAAACGCCCTCTATTCTTGAAGAGTTTTATTTTCACGGACCGGTGCTTTTAATAACATACCTTAATTAGTTTTACGCAAGGACGAAGCAACCAGTAACTTCCTTTTTTTCTAAGTTTAATGGTTTCACATACAGTAAAATCGACGAACTCCATGTAATTTGCTGTATTTCATTTGATATGTTATTATTCAATAAGGACAACAATTTATAAAGCCTATTTTTTTTAAACTAATGATGTGAACCTTAAGATGTTCTGGCTTGAAAATATATATTTTTATAGCATTGTTACGCAGTGGCTGAGGCCCAAGATTATTGGGAGGTCGGTGACAGGCAGTTGGAGATAAACAAAGATAAATAGCGCTCTCGCCCGACGTCAACACCAAAAGCGCTATAGGCAGATAATCATAATTTTCTGGAAGTTTCTTTCCCCCGCCTCTAGAACGTGCGTCCAGATAGTTCTAGAATGTTCTGTGGAAGACTCCATTGACTGTATAAACGAGCGTTATCGCGAGTCAGTCAGCGAGTGCGTTTCCAGCGCGACAAACAGTGCCATTCTCCGAGCGAGTATGTGATGATTACTGTGACGTGCAGTGAGTGTTACTTCCGCTATATATTAGAGAAGTCTTGAGAACGACCCCTCAGCGAGTGAACCGTCCGGAAGAAGAGGCTACGTCACAAAGGAAGTGAAGTGACACTGTGAACTAGGTGAAGTCCCAGTAAAAATCGAACTACATAAAAACAGTGAAGGGGACAAAGTAGTCTGAACACATGGAAATTACACCTTAAGTGTGTTAATTTACCACTGTTCTTAAAGTTCTCAATGGTTTTTCCTGCAATTTTTATGAATTATTCTATAAATCATAACAATTATTTTAAGTGATTGTTTGCAGTGATAGCTTCTGCAGTTGAGTCCGTAAAAATTGTTTCACTCAACAGAAAAATAATAAAATTTACTCTTAAAACATGTGAATTCATGTACCTTTTTCTCTGATACTACTTGCAATACAAAATCACATTTTTGCATGCCTGTTCTTAGTATAATCAGCTATCTTCTGAACCTCAATTATTTGGTTGTGTATATCAGTTCAATAGAAATTGCAAAAAAAAAAATTATTTGCAAAGTCAAAAAAGTAAAAATGTGGAAAATTTGCAATGTTGTTGCTTTCTTAATATCACTAATATACATTATAAAATTATGATTGTGGTTCAGAAAGTTTAGCTAAGTGTTGTATACATGTACTAAAAATTTCAGCTCTCTACCTCTCATACTTTCTGAGAAAAAGGTACATAAGTATCCAAAAATGTTGTTTTGAGAAAACTGAGTTTAAAGTTTGAACTTTAAAATTCTGACACACTTCAGTACATTCCAGGGTCATAATCATCAGCACCTTTATTCCTGGATTGCTTCAGCTTTTCTGATTGCGTTCTCTTGGTCCAGGCCTCTTTTGTTAATTGCCGAACTGCTCGCTGGGCATGATATAGTCACTCGTTGTAAGATACAAAAATGTTCTAAAAAGGGGTGTTGCGTGACTGCATTAAAGGAATGCAGACTAGCATTTAAATGTCTAAAAAACTTCTTAACAGCCAAAAAGTATATCTTTTCTGAAACTGTAAATAATAGAGATTTTATTAGTGCCTAAAACAAAAAATGTGATTTTTGACCATTTCAGTGTACCTTGTCCCCTGAAATGACATTGAGAGCTTAAAGAAGCAACAGTTGAAAAACTGGACAAATTCATATCATCTTGGTATTCTTTTTTTTATCATTTTCATATTTTGGCAAAATCTGCTATATATTTTGACTGCCTCTACTCACAACATTTATGTACCATGGTCAGAAAGTACACCAACATAATCAAGAGCTTTTCATAATCATTTTTCATATACAATCTGACAATGCCACAGTTGTTTATTACTTTTCCATAGCTTGATTGGTGCTGACAATAGCCATCATTCAACAATGTTTAAGATAGCACAAAATGTGACTTTTGAACATAGAAATGGTGAACAAAGCATGCTCAAGCTAAATGTCAGAAGCAGCATCAATTTTTACGAATAATGATGACCAGGGCCCAATTTTGATGACCTAAAAGTGTTTGAAAAATTATGTACCTCTAAAATTACTCTAAATATTTCTAAACTGACATAATTCCAAAAAAATGACATAGAACTGAGATTTATTTAATTTGTTAAAATTAGTGTACAGATAGCTATAAATTAGTTTAAATACATGGGTATAACTGCAATAGAACTAGAAAAAGTAGGTTTATAATGATATAATTCAGAAAATTAATTAAAAAACATATCTGTTGAATGTTCTTGTTTGAAGAATCTCAAAAAAGAAAATTAAGAAAATTGTTTTTGAAGCAGGTCTTACAGAAGTACAGCATTAACTCTCTTGAGTTCTCAGAATATACAAAATTAATTGCAAATGAAGAGGACTTCACAGCCAAAAACATGATTACACAAAGATAAGGACACAGCAACCAAATTGTATGCACTTATTAATGCGAAAAAGGGAAAACTGACCTGTCTCATCCCTAGTTTGGGACATTAATTCATAATTGCAATTATACCTGCTCCGCTGACAAAAGCCACACCTCCATCCACAAGCAACTATATCCAGATTAACCATTAATTAGGAATGTTATTTATTCCAAGAATGCAGGTAAAGAATGTACAAAGTTACTCTTATTTTTTAGTTGAATAGTGAAATTTCTAATGTTTTAAAAGTTATCCTTATGTAAAATGTCAATAATATAAAACTCTTTATATAAAAATGTAAATGCTAGAAAATTATTAAATACAAGCAAATTTACCAGGAAATCCGTAACACATATTTTAAACACACACATATATATATATATATATATATATATATATACAGATGGCTCCAAATCTGATCAGGGTAATTGCTGTGCTATAATTGCTCCAGGTGCTAAACTTAAGTACAAGCTTCCAGACTTGTTCTTGTTTTCTCCTCTGAGCTCTATGCTGTCAAACAAGCTTTGATTTACATCACCTCATCACAGCATAAACACAGTGCAACTCTATCTGATTCACTAAGCACTCTCCAGAGTATCCGGGACCGGTCTACTGACTTAACATTAATCTATCCAAAGTCTTTACAACCAAATTACTACAAATAATCAAGAAGTTATATTCTTCTGGATTCCGTTCCACTGTGGAATATCAGGAAATGAGGAAGCAGATAGGGAAGCCAAAAAAGCAAATTTGCTACCTCCAGTGCTCTACAGAGATGCTCAAAGTTATTTTTTTAGCAGACCAACTGTCAAATGGAAGCAAGACTGGACCATTGAAACATCAAGCAAAGTCCACATAGTTAGGAAAGGCTCCACTAAACCCTGCACATTGCAGACTCTAAAAAGAAAAGATCACGTTTACGAATAGGCCATTCACGCCTAACCCATTCCTTCTTACTCGCCAAAGAAAATGCTCCTCACTGCGAGACCTGCACCATCGAACACCTCATCACTAAATGCAGAAGTTATACCATGGAGAGAAGAAGACATAACATCCCTGAAGATATATTTTTAGCTTTAACCAACCCTACTCATTTCAAAAAACATTTTTTTTTTCTTAAAAGACATCAAACTGTATAATAAGATTTAAATATAACACTGCAAAAGAAAATGTATAAAAGGTTATACTGTTCTAGCTGTGTTCAAGACTTAATAATGTAAAATATTTTTGCAACAATGTATTACAATTGTACCCATACGTATGGATATAAGTCACAATATGATCTAGTAGTCAAAGGGGCTATAAATAAAGAAAAATAACAACAAGACACAAAGGACAAGAAAATGACAAAGTAATAACCTAAAATTTAAAATGGCATAATAAATATGCATTTTCATAATCTAATGTACACGTTAGCAATGCCTATGATGCAACAGATAAAAGATGACATCTAATCAGAATCCAGTTCTGGTGATGACAGAACAGCCAACTTGTTATTATATAATGCAATACTTCCTCTAAACCAACTAGGTACACGATAGAGAAAGCAATAAAACAGCCCTTTGAAAAGCTACATCCTGAAGCTCAATTTGGATTTAGAAGCAGTTCAACACACTCAGCAGTAGAAACAGAGGGAGGCACTCGTAGGAAAAGCTAAATTTCATTTAGTTTTCAAAACACTTCATGAATATATTTTATTTAAGGGATAAAGGCTTATAATAACTAAATTAGAAGATGCATTTGGGAAAAAAAATGCAAATAATTTCCAGTCATTTAAACACAGTATGAATATAGGTTGGCCATTTCACCTGAAAGCAGATTCTACTGTCAAATGAGTTCACTGTTATTCATGCTTATAGCTGAAGAAATAATAAGAACGTACAGAATATAGGAAAAGACATAATTAGCATTGTATGTAGTAGGCTCATTCAACCTGCAATTTCAAAATGTCAAATCTAAGTGCTGTGGTAGATTGTACCAAAACCACAGCTTCTATAACATTTCATAAAATGAAATAAGTTTTAAGAGCGACAGAATTGCATCCTATAACAAAATTAACATGACAAATAATCAGAGATACCTAGGTAGCACATGCTACACAAAACATACGATGAGAGCAGCAAACCAATTCTAGCAACCAATGAATTGTTTAGTCAACAACAATAATAATAAACTTGTTTATAAGTTCCTAACATTCTCAAAATTATAGTTAAAAGATCTAATGTGTTGCACTTGCATGACTTTCTCTACTCGCTCTTGTAAAATTATTCTTACAAATGTTTATTCTATCTATTTCATGTTAATCTAGATACACATTTGCAGAAACTGTCTTATTGCGTATTTCCTTGTAGGTGCAAGGAAATTAGAGGAATATAGTAGGTTTTAAACAAAAACAAATTAAGTGCACGTCGCTATGTAATGGCTTTGAAATTCCATTTTCTTTGCACAGCCTAGTGGGGAAAAAAACGAATAAAAATTTTCCATTTTAGAGAAGTATACATATTTGAAAATTCATATCAATAAAAAAGTATATCTCACAATTGTTAACTCAAAAGAAATGTATATTTCATCTAAATTGTGTGCTTTAACAAGATACAATTTTTGTGTGGTAAGATATTGTCTATCTCTTACAGTTTACCAATTATGCGAAAGTCATTCTGAATGAAGAGAGCTTCAGGGGCTATACCCAGAAAATTCAAGATATACATATTTTCATTTGTCATGAAAATGCTTACACAACTGGATTTTAATCAAAATTGTTAGCCATTTTAAGAAAATCAAAACTTTTTGAAAAACATTTCCATTTAAAGGGTAGTTTGGGGGATTTTTTGAAAAACTGTGTCACATCCTTTGAAGAAGCTGAATTTAAATACTAAGTTTGGTTTTTAACTGACTTTTTATTTTCAAGTTATGCTGTTCTCTCTTTCTCTCTCATGCATGCATTCACACACACACACACGGAGGTTTTTCCAGCAATGCTTATTTTTTGGTTTCAGGGGGCATCTCAACATGAAATTTTCAGGTGGAAAACAATACTTACACTTCATATTATACATAGAGAAAGTAAAAAGAAATAATAGTAATTTAGATAAAATTAACGCATTAAAAAAATAACATCTAAAGAATTATTTACAAGTCATCTAAATTATATACGCATTTATTGTTAATGGATATTTTAAATTTTGTTTTGAATTTGAATCCAGTTAGTTTAATGCCTGTCATTATATGGTTATTTGGCAGTTTATTGTACAAAATTAAATCTTGATCACTTACATTTTTCTCTGGTGTTTTCTTACTAAAATCTCTTCTAAAATAATAATCTATATTATATCTGATACAATGAGATAATGTTATATTTTTTTTTCACTTTAATTTTCTACTCCAAAGATAATTGTTATATACACAGACAGTGAATATAGCTTCAATAAAAATCTTTAAGACAAAGTTTAAGCAAACTTATGGTATACAAATTATTTGGTCAAATCTTAAGAGCTAACGTTGCTACTCTGGTAAGAGTTAATGCTCTTTCCTAAAAAAGGGTTGGATTTTCAAAACCAACCAGATTGAGCATAGTATATCTACTAAATAGAGAAACTCTAACAGAAGACCTAAAAATGACCTTTGTTATTCCATATAACTTCACTGACAGAATCTGGATGTAGCAAATTTCAAACCGCACCATGTTGTTAATTATACTGCATAAAATTAAAAATGAAGAAGCACATAAATCAATTGTGAAGATTGTTAAAAAAAAATATACATTGGAAAAACTAAAAGGAATTTGGAAATAAGTTTGAAGGAACACCCGAGAAATATTAAATTCAAACAAACAACAAATCAACCATAGCTTATCATTTTTGATTACCTAATAATCATAACATCAGGTAAAGAAATAAAACTCTTTAAAACTGGCCAAGAATAATTTGGAACTAATAGTGTGAGAAAATATGTACATACATTAGCAAGTATTCAAATAGTGTGCTGCATTTTGAAATACCTACCGGCATCAGATGACATCATAACGACTCACCAATGGGAATGACGTGTGTCCAGATAGTTCTAGAATATTCTGTGAAAGATTCCATAAGCTGTATATGCGAGCATTATCACGAGTCATGCAGTGAGTGAGTCAATTGGTGAGCGAGTTAGTATTTCCAGTACGACAAGTAGTGCTATTCTCTGAGCGAGTTTGTGACAACTGCTGTGACATGCAGTGACTGTTGCTTTTGCAAGATACTGGAGAAGTCTCATGTTCGACTTCCCTTTGAGTGAACCATCCAGAAGAAGAGGCTACATCACAAAGAAAGTGAAGTGATGAGGAATTGAAGCAGCAGATATCTGACTATGGGAGCCAGTCAGTGAGGATAAGGAGGGTTTCTCCTTGAAACTGTTTTGTGGTTTGACAAGTGGAGCAAACAATGTTTTTAAGGTTGTAAATTTGAATTATGCTGTACTTATCAACCCCAAAAATTGTTAAAAACTGAAGATAAAACTAATGAAAATGTATATAAGACAGGCTTTAAAAGAAGAGTGAGCATTTGGACAGCCTGGAACCCTCCCACTCTCCTTTTTTAAGACAGTTTCTTTTATAGCAAAATCATCATGGATTATCAAAGTATCCATCTTGTTACTGCTGCACATGTGTAAAGAAACTGCCAGCCCAACCATATAAATGTAATCTGTGAAAACCCTTCATTTGAGTCCTGTTCTACACTCACACACTAAGCTAAACTTGGTAAGCTTAACCTCGGGCTAAATTTCAGAACTGCAGGACCCTGTTGTTTTACTGCGGCCACCTCATTCTCATTTTTAATTTTAATCTGGCTGTGTTTTTCACTCTAATGTTGGCAGTTCTTCAGTGTGAACTCCACGAATTATAGAGGCACAAAGTGCCCCCTACTGGCAGAAGTACAAACTAACTAGCCAAATCAATAAGTGAAAATGCAAAAGCTGAAGTGAAGAATAAAAACTAAACACATCACATATGTGTAAATTTCAGCTTTTATAATAATATTCAGTTTGAATTCATTATCAAGAATTATTCATTCTACAATTACAGTTTATGAATTATCATCACAGAAATAGCATATACTGGCTTAAATGATTATAAGAAGACTTTCTAAAAGTGATGTCCAGTTCATTGTAGTAATACTTGATTAACTTTATTCTAGTTCACATCACTCAGCTCTGATGTTGGCCACTGAAACCATGTGGCCACGTCGACATGGTTTCAGTGGCCATGTGACCAGGTCAACATCCTACGTTGAAGATGGGAAGGAATCTTCCCGAAAATGTTCCGGTGGCCAACAACATCAGAGCCGATTAGATTAGAATGCGTTCTGTAGGTTCTTTGATGGACAAAAGGCCTTGAACATGTCAAAAGCTTTTATATTTCTATTCTATTGAACTTAATATAACTTGGCTTTTACAGCTTGTCACTGCACAAGGTATTACATCCTTACTTGCATGCAAGGAGTTTACAAAATTGTCAATTATGTACAATAAACTTATTCTTTTTGCACACATAAAGTTTACATTTTAAATTATGCTGCTAAAATGTAAATAGAAGCATCAAATTTCTATTACATTAAAAAATTGTCACGTCTACTAAATACAAAATTTCTTCCCTTCAATGCTTATACGCAAAGAGTGTCAGAATTTTAAGATATACACTTACAAAATATTAAATATGTACAATAAAACAATTTTGCATATAAAATACATATATAAAGGCACAATGTTTCAGATTATGGTGCTAAATATATACAATAAATATCAAATTTCTACTACTTTGAAAGTTAGCACGGTTAGGTAATGAGTATAAAATACACTTCGCTTAACCTTTACAGCCTGTGTCACTGTTCAATATTTACATCTTTACTTATATGAAAAGATGGTCAAAATTCAGTATTAAGATAAAAATATCAAATATATATATATATATATATATATATATATATATTATATTAAATGTATTAAAGGCATTTCTTATTTGGCTTAACACAGTAGCTTAACATTATAGAAATATGTAGTATAGTAGAACTTAATTGTCAACAGGCTAAATATTCTCCTACAGAGTAAAAAGATTTATCACAGAAGTGCTCTTTTAGGGAGGCTTTAAAAACTTTGAAATTGCTAATTTTTTCCTTGAGATTACTGGGGAGAGCATTATATATCTTAATTGTTTCATAGTAAACACCTTTCTGAGGCAAGATAGCTTTGCATTTGTACGATGGATATTTCCCTTTTGCCTAGTGTTAAAATTATGTACTTCCATGTTTGTAATAAACTTATGATGATTATTTGCCTAACATTTTAAGATTGAGAATATATAAACACAAGGTAAGGTTAGTATACCTAGTTTCTGAAATAGTTCTTTACATAACTGCCTGTTATAAGTGTTGCAAATTATTCGTATAACCTTCTTTTGTATTAGAAATATGCGTTTACTATCCACTGAGTTGCCCCAGTAAATTATTCTGTGTTTCACGATGGATTTAAAATAAGTAAAGTAAACTAACTTAAGCGTATCAATTGAATGAAAGTTTACCAGAGTTTGAATGGCATAACATGCCTCATTAAGTGATGTGAATTAGAATAAAGTCGACCAAGTATTACTACAATATAGTTGTTTTGCGTAAATGTAAGATGCTTCATGTACAATAATGGATGATTAACCCAAAAAGGCATCCAATCGGCAGAGTCATGGAAAATCACAGAAATTTATGTAAAATGAAAGAAATTTAACTCATATGGAATGGTAAAGCGGCTGCGCCAAGGCCAAGTGGTTAGATTGCTCACCTCTCACCAAGGTGGCCAAGGTTCAATACCAGGGAATAAAATGTGGGAATTGTGGTGGATAAAGTGGCATCTGAGTTCTCCAGTTTCCCCTGCCATTCATTCCACCACTTCCTCAACAACACCTTTCCTTTCATTCATCTCACTGCCATTCCATATCATCTCCTTCCTCACTCTTATACCAGGCTTCGGACTAATCACCCATCCTGGTTGTTCTCTATGATCCATAGTCTGTGCTCCCCGACAGGCAACTGACCCCGGATGCCCACTTGTAAGTCCTGGGCGGTGTAAGCCCTAACAACAGGGAGGGTGAACAAAGAAAGAAGATGAAATAGCAGAAAGACAGTTTGCTTGAAGACCAAAACTGCAGTGTAGAGCAATCATATTTACTTTAAGTATCATCACCTCAGAGCAGGAGCCATAAAAAGGCGATTCATGATGACATTTTGACATCCTCCATTGATTCCCCTATGAACAGTGGTTCCCTCAATAATTTTAATTTGTGTTTTATTTGCTGTTATACGATGTCATGCAGGTTAATATACTGGAACTTTAGAAAGGAATGCATGAGATTCAAAGAGAAAAAGCATCTTTTGATCACTATATAAAAGAAAAACTTAATACTTTTGTAGTTAGATCCCTATTCAACGTAATAAATTGAAGTAAAAGAATTTTAATTAGTTGTTGACATGCTAGGTAATAAGTAAATTAAAAACATAAGTAGAGTTTACACTGGTAAAAAGATCCTTATCTTCTCAGATAGCCAGGTTACACTTAGGGCTCTAAGTATCATAAAGTAATGTCAAAATTGGTTTTAAACTGCCTAAACATGCTCAGAAGCTTGGCAGAACAGAATGAAGTTCAACTCATCTGGGTGCCCGGTCATAGTGGTATAGAGGGAAATGAAAAAATAATTAACTTGCAAGACAAGGAGCAGCTTCACAATTAATTGGGCCTGAGCCGCCTCTAGGAACATCCTGTTTAGTAAGAGAAGTTATTAAGAGCTGGTCCAAAGTAGAACATCATAAAACCTGGCTTAAAACTCCGGGAAATAAACATGGTAAACTATTCATTAGAAAACCATGTAAGCTTACTTAAATGTAACAGATTTCAGCTGAGAACAATTATTGCATTTCCCATAGGAAATGCTCCGGTGAAAAAGCATCTTAACACAATGGAAGTGTTTCAGGGTAACTTAGATTGCAAATTGTGCAAGAAAGGAACTGAAACAGCCCAGCACATTGTATGCTCCTGTGAGACCTGGTTCACAGGAGATATATTGCTTTAGGGAGAATGTTTTTAGAGCCAGAAGAATTTGAAGCCATATCTGTTACAACACTGTATTCCTTGGTAAAAGGTGCAGGCATAATGAATTGGCTTTAAAATTATACAGATAACACAATAAGCCCAAGGTTGAAGTGCATCCGGAGCAATGACGGAATCTGTATCATATAAGACAAGACAAGAATAAGTAAATTATGTTCCATTATAAAAACTCTGATGGGCTGTATTCACATGATTTTCTTTACTCACTCTTCTACAAACTACTCTTACAAAAGCTTATTCTTCTATCTGCTTCTTGTTAATCAAGATAAACTTCCATTACACATTTGGTTGTAGATATAAGATGAATACACAGCCTAGAGCAAAAGTCAGACTTTAAAAAGCATATCATTATCTGATGCCTTAGAAATTCCATGCTCTTTGTATGAACATGAGAAAAAATGAATAGCGACTTCCCACAGAAAGAAAGTGTAAGTATTTGAAAATTCACAGTGTTCCATATTGGATCGTTTGTTATTTCTGGTATTTATTAATGACTTGCGATTTCATCTTAGCGAAGAATAAAAAACTGTTTTTTTTTTGTTTGTTTTTTTTTGCAGAGGACACCCACATAGTTATTTATATCTTGGAGAGAGACATGACCAATTGACAGAACCAGCATTTGAACTGTATGAAATTTGTCTTATAGCCTCAAACCAAATACTGAACATTTTTTGTGTAGTATGTTTTTGTCTATCACTTAATGTTTACCAGTTATACAAGATTATACAAAATTCCTTCCAAACGAATAGGCTTCATAGGCTATTCCCCAAAAATTCAAAATATACATCTTATTCTTCATGTAAATATCTTTTATATTTATATATATATATATATATAAATATAAAAGATATTTACATGAAGAATAAGATGTATATATATATATATATATATATATATATATATATATATTTTAAGCAAAATTGTTATAGATATTTTTTAGAAAATAAAAGATTTTGAAAAATGTTCCATGTAAAGGGTTATTTGGGGTGAGGGGATTTTGTTGAAAATCTTTATGTCACATCTTTGAAAGATATTGAACCTGAATACCAAGTTTGGTATTTATTCAAATTTTCGTTTTTGAGTAATGGTGCACACAGTTAGACACACATGACATGTTTCCAAAACTGCTTTATTTGGACTCAGAGGGCCTCAAAACATGTATTTCTGGTAAAGTCTCAGTATCAAATTTTTAGACGGAATGCAATACTTCCCCTACTTACTATATATACACAGTAGAGACAGTAAAAACAGCTACACAAATTCTGTGTAATGTTGGGCCTCGTATTCCTGTAGACCTTTATTTTAAAAACTTAAAATTCTTACTATTTCCGGAGAATATATATACACTCCTGAGCACTGCATACAAATACGATAGTTTTACAAGAAACCTAGCTTGTGCATGAACATAATACCCAGGCATGCAGGTGATCTGCATAGGGCACAAATGCTCTAAAACTGTTCCCAAAATGAAGTTGCTATTTTGTAAAATTTATAATATGTTTCCAAGTGACTTGACAATATTGGGAAATCCAAAACAGCACAGAGCTTTCAATAAATCACTGAAATCGCTGTTAAATATGTACACGCCATACAGTACAGATCCATACTTCAATTTAACATTACTTAGAATGTGACTATTATATAGGCATACCTTGCAAACAGTGGCAGTTTACGACCCATTACTACTTTTGTATTTATATATCATGCATCACACAAAAGGTGATGAATTTTTAAGTGTTAGAAATTTGGTGATGGTTATGTGTTTATAACATGTTCAATGTCCCTGAGCATGGCTTGCAGTAGGATCCAATGATAAAAGCAGAAAAAACAAACAAACACACAAAACTGGTAAACTTGTTTGCAATATAAGATGTTCTAGACCCCAGAATTTTGTTCATATGGAATCTTAAGAATAAAAACAAATAACAATATCTATGTAAGTATCTGATTCTCAACTGTCAAATGTGTATCACTACTTATCAAGAAAAATAAAGTCATTGATGCTAAACTTGGTTACAACTGCATTAATTCTTTTATGTCTCTAACAACCAACCTGCTCTAAGCCTTGTGCATTAATGCCAGGAGGAAGGAGAAATAAAATGAAATAATTCAATTTCGGTACTTGCACTACGTTTTAACTTTGCTGTTTCTGAGAAACCATAAATAGAATTATGACAATATATTGTTTGCTTCCTTACATATTTCAACTTAATTTTCTGTGTACCATCTTCATCTTTTCATTCAGCAAACAGAATAACATTACCTTGAAGAAGTGTTGAACTTCAAAAAAGACATTATGGGCATAATGCATTATAATTTTATGTTTATTTAAAAATTCGAGGCTTACCTCGTTCTCTGAAAAGGGTTTGATATTCCTGAAGATCATTTTCCTGCAGCCACACATCAGCTTCAGATTCATCCCCAAGTCCTGGACTGATTTCAGCAAAGACACAGAGTAAGAGCTTTGTAAGTGATAATGAACAAGCAAGGCCAAGTAATACTCCCACGAGGAGCATAGGCCGGTGACTTGATGACATCTTGACATCATTATCCACACAACTAAATAATGATTAAACTGCACACTGTCATGATTTTCTAAAATTTTCTTCACGAGCTAATTTATAAATCACAAGCATTTCTATGTACTCATGCCACTGTTATCACTACACTAACGTAACATACAATTAAGAACTATGCGGTTATCAGAGTAAATTTGGCACAAATACTAATTCCGGCGCCTCACATTACATTCAGATTTAATTTAGATAAATTCAAATCATCACAAACTGTACATTTACACCACTTGTCAAATCTTCATCCGGCAGCCCTCATGCAACATGCTGACATCTGTTGGAGAAAACAGGAAGCAGAATAAAACAAAACAAGGGTATTATTCCTTTTATTTCCCATCAGAGGCAACAGTGTTTACGTATTTGGGTAAATTTTGAACACAGCAGACAGTATTCTTTGACTTTACTTCCTTTATAAAATACTTGCTTTATGCCTTCCTCTTTAATTTCTCCACCAAATTGGGATGTTTGTAGACTTTAAATTATTGATATTCTTACAGAAAAATTTAATTATTCTCCTGTAACTTCATATGCATTAACGTTACCTACTTTCCATACATGATTACAATGTCCATCATCACTGCAGCTGAAAAAAAATTATGAGTTACATTCAGATGGCTTTCTCTATCGTTTATTTTTACTTTCTCTACTACGTATAGTAAGTAGGGGAAGTATTGCATTCCACCCAAAAATTCGATACCGAGATTTCACCGGAAATACATGTTTTGAGACCTCCTGAATCCAAAAAAAGCATTTTTGGAAACATGTCCGTGTGTGTGTCTGTGTGTGTGTCTGTGTGTCTGTGTGTGTGTCTGTGTGTGTGTCTGTGAACAGCATAACTCAAAAACGAACAGTCGGATAAGCACCAAACTTGGTATTTAGGTTCAGTATCTTCCAGAGATGCGACACGAAGGTTTTCAAGAAAATCCCCCCACCCCAGACTACCCTTTACATGGAAGATTTTTCGAAAATTTTAATTTTCTCAAAAATGGCTCTAACGATTTTGATGAAAATATCATATGTTTAAGATAATGTCATGAGAAATGAAATGTATATCTCGAATTTTCTGGGAATGTCTCCAAAAGTATTCTTCATTGTGAACGACTTTTGCATAACTGGTAAACCATAAGAGATAGACAAAATTTTACTACACAAAAAATGTAGATCGCGTTAAAATACACAACTTATGTCATATACATTTCTTTTGTTGAGTGAACCGTTTTCGAGATATTGCTTGTTATTCCCTTAAATTTTCCAATACTTATACTTTTTCTCACATTCATTATTCATTTTTTTTATGTCCTGGACATGCAAAGAGAATGGAATGCGCCACATAGCAACCAGCGTTAAAATATTTGACTATCGCTTAAAAGCTACCATATTTCCCTTGCATCTACAAGAAAATTACCAATAAGATTGACATCTCGATATCTCGATTAACATGAACCATATGGAGAATAAGCGTTTGTAAAATTAGATTGTACAAGAGTAGAGAAAGTCATGTGAGTGTAACACATCAGATTTTTTATACCTATTTTACAAATTACTTCTGCAAAACCTACTGTTGCATATGGTCATCTATTCCGAACGCGAGCTGTCGTCTGCAACTGTCAGACATATTGATAGATGATAAACTTTCTGCAACCACATTCCCTGCATGTAGTATAAATTATCTTTCAACAGAAACTCCAGCACCTGGACTCCGCATATGCTCGTAGTAATAAATATGGGAATCTAATAAGCTAAGATGCATATTATTTTGTTTCATTTTCCAAAACTGTTTCTTCTGAAAATACGAAGAGCCTTTTCTTACTCGATAGATACATTTTTATGAAATTGAGATAATTATGTATAATTAAGGTGAATATTCACCTTAAGTATCGTTTTGTGTAACCATATTTTACATCTATGTTGTGTTTAGATAGTAAGAAATAGCTTTTTCTTCCTTTCTTTTCTAGACGTGATAGATGTATTCGCCCGCTACCTCAAAAGTCGAGACATGCAATTATTTTGTAAGCAGCGTGCAATCGAATATATCCAGTGAAAGCATTTAGAAACACGCGTATTTAGTCCTTTTGGAATTCCTGCTCACTTTAAGGGGAGCGTGGAAACCTATGAAAATCCTATTTTTATACCTAGAAGTAATTTTAATACATTGCCATGTCCATATGGCATGTGAACAGCATTGAAACATTTATCTCATTTTTACTTCCACCAATTCCTTAGAAATTAAAAAGAACGGAAACGCAGTTGTCAATAGAAAGTGTACAACTTTGTTGTTCTTAAATGTTCTTTCATATAGCAGCTTGATTTTGATCTTGGTGAGAAACTATTGGGTTTCTTTTACAGTATGCTATCTTTCCATGATATACACTTACCATACCTTCATGTTTATCATCCATCAATATGACGACCGCTAAATACAACCGCTCGCTTTTTGCAACACACATTTACTGCTGCGTGCTCTCCATAATGTAACTCCCTGAAGTACAGGAGTCTACAGAAGGCTGAAGCGATAGTCAAATATTTAAAAAGCGAATCGCTGGCTTTGAAGTTCCATACTTTTTGTATGACATCATTAGAAACAAAAGAATAATGTGACAGCACTTCAGAAATTTAAAGTGTTGGAGAATTTAAACCAAGAACAGCGAATATCTCGGAAATGGTTGTGGGTCATTATATATGCACCAAAAGGATATGAGGCATAATGACAGTAATTATAAAAAATGAGCAATAAAATCGAAACGAACAATTAACAAAATCAAATTGAGGAGTCCCCCGGAAAAATGTTGTACACAACATCCTACACATGATGTGCACAGGTAGAAACTGCTTTGTTGAATGTTTAAATAGTAGTTTTAATTTAAAGACTGGCATTCTTGGAATAATGTTGTATGGCGCTTACATGACATCAATAATGGAACGCGTGAATATTTCTCCGTCTTCCATAAACTATTTAAATAAAGGTAGAAAGGGAAACATTAATATATGCATGGGGAGATGTTCAAAGGAAGACTTAGGGTCAATGGAGAACAGTATGAAAATAAGAAAGGGAAACAAATTGATGCAAAATCTCAACCTAATGAGGTGTATCTCGATAACTGTTATGTGTAACCTACAAATCTGACAGTGCTTCCGATATCGCGAAATGTATATTCCGCTCATACCTGTCCTAGATGAGAGTGTGGTCTATTCACATGGGAGCAAACATTGGAAATCTGGACTACAATGGACAGTCGGCATTTTTCAGAGTGCATTGAGATTCAAAAGCCTGCAAGAAGAAGGCAGGGGAAAGTTAATGCAACTTTCAAGGCGTAAATGCCATGTATGTACTCCATTATCATTAACGGGAAAAGGGAACCCGTGGATCTAAAGACAATATGCAATTTATTTGCAATGCCTCCTAGGTGTATTCAAGTGTTAAAAAAAAAAAGATTAAGACGACTTCATATTACAGAGGAAAACAGCAAAATTCTCCTACGTGATAATATGAAAGTTTCCTTCGCCAGGTAAGTCATTACACTCGTGCTAAGACATCTAAGGAGTACCTTGATTCAGATTTTAACCTCTGCAGAATGTGTAGTTAATTCAAAGAAAAATATCCTAATTGTTACATAAGGTACGAAAATATTTTTTATTTATACTAATTTGGAATTCCCCGCTCTGATACGTGCAAAGTTTGTGATGAAGTATACGCCAAACTTGTAGCCTCTAATAACGAGAATGAACGTGAGCAAATTGAGAAACAGAGTCTCTTACACCACACGTGAGCAGATGAAGCCCACGGCTGTCTACAAAAATATATCCAAAAATCTAAAATTAATTCTAGATATGTAATAGTTGCAGGTTCTCTTCTGTCCAAATTTGACACATTCTAATATATTTTACCAACGTCAGCTCTCATATTTATAGTCTGGTTGTGCATAATTTGGGAAATCTGTATTTGTGGAATGAAACTTTTTCCACCAAGGAGTTTCTTCAGATGAAAATCGCTTGGTCCCGATGGTTTTCTTCCACAGCTTGCACCAAATCATCCGTGATCACAGACGTTCGGGCGCTCCGCGGCTCATGCACATTTTCAACACCTTCGTTAAACTGTCTAATAAATACCTCATAAACATCACACAATTGGCGATGAATGTTTGCTGGCGTAACATTTCTCGCATTCAAAAAACGAATCACTGATCTGACTTCACAGTCGGTGGGTCGTTCGACTGTTTAACATTTCGAAACACCCGAACAAGAGGAAAACACAAAGACGATCACTCACAGCTGCGTCTGGCTTCATAATGAATAGAGGAAGTGCTCGCGCTTGCTCAAAATCGCACTGCAGCGGCAAAATATTAAAATGGTACTTTGAAAACACGCCACGTACGTCAGCCATCCATGCATCCAAGTGAATTACAACTGATACTGCAATTTAGCAATCTAAATTGAATTTTTTTATTTATGGACGCTCTTTAACTGCTCTGGTCCTCAGCGTCCCATTCTATATTGGGCGTGAAAGACCGGTAATTTTGCTCAGAGGCCTCTTTATGAGGCTTGAGGTTCTTTTACGTGCCGTAAATCTACATCACGGGACCACCGACTTTACTTCCCTTCTGAAGGAAGCCATGCTAAGGATTTTTACGCCCGAAAAAAAAATCCATCGTCCTCCGCCGATTTAGCAATCTAGACAGTGTTTTTTAATCCAAGTTCTTTTGAAATGTATTTATTTCTTTCATTAAAATAAGTGTGATATTTGAAATGCAACAGCCAAATCCTTTTCTTCTAATTGTTGCTTTACAAAGCAAATTATATAGTAATTTACTCTAGCACCTAGAAACCAGTTTGTTTCAAATGTGATAAATAATACGGTAATGATGTTTTAGTGTATCTTTTAGGGGCAAATAATATTATAATATGCATGCATCACAGCTATTCTGCTACAAGAATACAAAAACTGATTGCAAGGCGATGGAATGAATTTGCTTTAAGTTTATTTTTCTGAAATCCAATACACCTGCCATCAAGATGCAAGTGTGCTATGAACAGAATAACTCAAAATGAAATGTTGATAAATAGAAAACTTGGTATTTAAGTTCAACATCTTCAAGAATGCGACAAGATTTTCCAGAAATCACCCCCCCTCACCAAGCATCTTTTTACATCGAAAAGGTTTTATATTTATTTTCTCAAAAATGCTATAACAGCTTTTGTTAAAAGCTAAGAGAGAGACAAGAGTTACTGCAAAAGAAACGTTCTTCCTTAAAAAAAACAAAAACCACTGACACACATGCACTTTGTCAAATCCATTTTTCTGGCATTAACCATATCATTGTTATTGGTTTGAATTGTCAAGTGCTAAGTTGATATTCATGTTTTTCTTGTGGTAATGCAAACAGTGGAATTTCAAAGCCATCAAAAGCGACCAGCTGTTTAAAGATTTGACTGTCACTTCACTATCTCCCTTGTACTTACAATGACATACTTCACAACTTTTAGTTTGCCCATAAAATATACAATAGCAGAGGCTCTTTTTATGACTTTGTGGTATGTTTAAAGTGTTATAGATGTTGCCCAATGTATAACAAAGCATTAAATTCTATCGCATTATGTTGTAACCTGATGACAGTGAAAGATTTTTCTACGCAAGATTACAGCCCAAATTTACTGCACTAACTGATATACAGTGATATTATAGGCAGATGTATCTATCCTTCTATCCCTCATCACAATCAAGTCCCCCTTCACTGCACTACAACAAAATGCATAATGTGCAGATTTAATTTTGTGGGATTCAAAGTTTGATTGCATCATTAATGACAACCAGCAGTAACAGATGAGCATTCACTTATGGTTGGTGTGAATTGTAAAGTCAACTCCCTCATGTAAATTATCTTATTCATGTTCTATGATTGTATGATGTTCCCCTTTTTGTAAGTTTTTGTTTCATGCCTCGAGGTACCAAGAAGAATTTCAGTGTGTATGACAAAAATAAGCAGTACTCCAGGTCTTTAAGAATTCTTATAAAATGGAATTCCCTTTTATTTTAAAATCAGATAAGTGGATAAAACTTTCATTCTAATCACTTCTTGGAAGGGGAACATATTAGGGTTAAGAAGCAGAAACCCTAGGAGGAAGGGATGAAGCAAGAGTACAAAGGTTGTGCAGCAGAATCAGCAGATTTGGGGGGGGGGATCTGGAAGAACGTGTTTAGGAAAAAATGTTCTGTGCCAGGAAAGAAACAAGTTCGCTCCTTTAAACACATCCATCACATGCACCACATACCACAGGCCAACAAGCCAGACCCTGCAATCCCTGAAACATATGTGACAGTATCAACTCCACCCCAGCATTTGCCTACTAACCTGAAAAATGAACAGAAAACTCCAAAGTCAGGGCAGCCAGTCCAAAAGGAGTCAAACCCCAGACCACCCGAATTTGAACCTTAGATTGAACCATTCTGTTCAATGGGGGAATATAATCCGAGGGCTGATCAACACACACAAATTTTTTCCTGTGGCTTCCTTGATAGTTACCTGTTTGTACCATGAATCTTTGAAAAGAGTGGGTTTTCACGTGTAATGTCCATTGGTGGCAGCACTCTCATATTGGTAGATTAGTAGTAATGCTATATGTTGCAGACCTATTTGCCTTTCGTATAACACAAGATGGAGGCAATGTTAGAAAAGCAGTGCAGTGTAAACAAAATTTGTTTTCGCTTACAGCCTACAGCTTCTGAAACTTGTGAAAAGCTCAGCAAGTGTACAGTGAAGATGCACTACCTTGTTTAAATGGTTCAAGGATTTCAAAGAAGGCCAAGTTCCGTGTGTTAAGGGAGGAAACAGGTGAAAATGTGACCAAAAATAACATTTCACATTGTTTTTTGTACCAAAAAATACTAGGTGATTTGAAGTGCATATACGCAAAGTTTTAAAACACTACAGTGCCTGAAGGTCTGTGCTCCTCAAATGTCCCTGAGAAGGCATGGCAGGCAATGGAATTGCTGCATGAAGCAAAACATTCGCCTTTTTTTTTTACCAATTTTTGTGGGAATTTTTCCATAAAAGTTAATTTCTGATCTATCACCGAGCCACTGTGATCAGTATAACATAGTACCAGCAGCTCTGCCGGTAGATGTTGTGTAACGTCAAATTATATGTTGTTTCATATACATGAGCCAGAAACAAGTGTAAATAATGTAAATGATACCGTGATGAAAGGTTAGATGAGCAAGAATGTGATTTACAAAAGATAAATTTAAGACAGAAACAGCTGGAGGATAATTGTGAATATATACATATACCTGTCGTAAATAATGAAGACTGTAAATATATATTGGTGAAGGACCTGAAGTGTAATGACCACATTCAAAAGCATTTGTACATAGGACTTGACACTGAAAGGCTTGGCTTATGCCATAAATTAGAACTGATTTGCAGTGCTTGTAATGAAAAAGGAGTACAAATTACACATCTAAGCTGGACACTTCTAGGAAAGTCTGCAAGTCATTTCTGGTTAACTGCATGCAAACTTTTAAACTTGTTTTTTTACTTTAATTTTTGCTACACTTTTACTCATTCAAAACAAAATAACATCCACAAATTATGTGTTAGAGCGCTGAAATTTTTACTGTACGTTCTATAAAGCATAATAAAAGAACTGACTCATGGAATTCAAGATTAACTTGGTGCTTTTTGAGATAAAAAATAAAATGTCTATAGTGATTGCAAAAATTTTGAAATTTTTGCTATGCATGTCATTTTTTGTAATTTCCCTTACAGTCAAGATATTACAAAAACCATGTGTCAAATTTTTTCTAAATGAGTTTCTGGTTTTGTAAAACAAATTTCAAACTTTTTTCAAAAAAGTGTGAAGTGTATTTCATTTAGAAATTTGCAAATACTTTGAAAGAAAATTTTCAATAATTCAAAAACTAATTGATATACAAAAATGAAATTCTGCCAAGTAGTTCCACCTAACACCCCAAATATGTGTACAAAAAATTAAGTATGTAGCTTTAAAATTGTGCAAAATATTAATTTCACCCATCACTCCCCTTAAGCAAGGTGGACCTGGCGTTTTGGCCTCTGCTGTAACATAATTCAACCTCAATACAATTGCTGCAATTGTCCATAAGCATCAGCATATAACATGTAACTTCAGTGCTGTTGAGAATTTCATATGGCAGTATTAGAATTATGCATGATCTGCAAATGACTATATTTGTGCACATTCAGAGCCATGTCTGTTGACTCCTGAACAAAAGACTTGAAGGTGCTGCATTTTTGCTGATGGAGTAGATGCATTCTTGGAATCAGTTATCACCGGTGACGAGTCTTGGTTGCATCATTACAATCCGAAGGAAAACAAGCAGCACAGTGTGGAAATTGTCAGGTTCTTTAACACCAAAAAAGGACAAAAGTTGTTCCATCTGCAGGGAAGGTGATCATATTACTTTCTCTACTACGTATAGTAAGTAGGGGAAGTATTGTATTCCACCCATAAATTCGATACCGAGATATCACCGGAAAGGAGATACCAAATTCATTTTGAGGTGACCTACCCCAATAGCGACATGTCCTAAGTACTTTAAGTTCTGGGCTTCATAGTTTAACCAACTATTAGGTCAATCAATGATAATTAATTGTTCTTTCATACAAGTCGTGTGTGGGATAAGCTTGGAAAGATAGAATCAGACTGATAAATTCAATGCCATAGCCGAAATTTGAACCACGGATCTTCCATTTCTGTCCAATTGCTCTAACCAATTGAGCTAATATGGCAACATGCCGGCATGACAACGTTTTAATTCGCCATTGGGGTATATCATCTCAACATGAATTTGAGTTCATTGGAGAATTTAATTAGACAGGCTGTATATCCAAGAACACACAGATGTCATGAGGAAACAAATGAAATAAGTATAGGTGACAACCAGGAAACAAGATAGTGCTGTGATGGGTATATCATTAGCATTGAAAGGTGACAATTTACATGCATGTTCAAATTTTACAGATACTTCAAACAAACACTAAAGCCAATTCAATATAGCTGGGCGATTGCTAGTTTTTCAGGAAATAAAGGAAATACTTTTTTCCCTTATCTTATAAATTTTATTTCCAATTCTTCATACTTTTTGTTTTCCCTCCTGCCTTGATTTGCTTCAGCTGGAGCATCTCTGGCAGGTGGGGGAGTAATTTTGGATTTTCATTGATGTACAGCACATGTTTGCAACATTTACAATAATGTTAGGTTTTAAGGCTAGGAACATTATTTTCTAGATATTTGGCTCAATCAATATAAAGAAATGGTTAATTAGATATGAGCCATTTATTATCTATTTTATTTTTTCTTATATATGTACATTATGTGCACATATTTTTAAAATATACCTGTATGTATTATATTTTATTTAGCTTTAGTAATACCATCCTCAATAAGCTGACATGAATATATTTTGATACAAGTTAGGGTAAATTGCCTTTCTTGGGCCCACATTAGCAACGGAAGTGATGTCTTATAAGTCCAACAGATGTCACTATGTCATTCTCTGGTTTAATGCAATGCTAGCAACATATGAATAAGTAATGCCGCCAAAGACGGAGAAATATATCCCCAACTCTCTCGGTTTGGGTTTTTTTTTTTTTTTTAATAGAAGCTTACGTTTCTGAATTCACACAGATTTCTTGGCAATAGCTGTACCAGTTTACTACGGTATGAGAGTTTGCATTTATCTCGCACATTGTGTTAGTTCTGGGATTATCTAGATGCACCACATTATACTAAAATGTATTATTTGTTGTGGAGAGAGATGTGCGTCACCAATAAAACTACCTTTTGTTGCACTTAGTTTCCTTCTTGGGTGACCGTTTTGGCATATGAAAAACATGTCTTCCTTTCCTCCATTTTAATGGAAGAATTTCGTCGCATACATCACAGATACATACTTCGTTGATAATTCCATGCTGCACCAGAATTCCTGCAGTAACTGCAAGTTTTCACCACCTATGTAGTCTTTCATAACTGTATTTACGCTATTTAGACAGCCTGTGCACACCATTTTCTTTTCTTTGTGCACAGCTTGCTCTGAATGCGAAGCACTTTTTTTTAGCGGCTATACCATATGAATAAGAAGAAGAAGTAGCAACACATCTCATACTTAGCGGATTCCCAGCTTCTTACTTCAGTTAGCACTTCCAAATGAGCGTCAGTATTACCGTGAAGATGGCCACGTTTTTTCTAGTTCGTTTCCCTATTTCCCTAAGGCACAAAAAAGTGGCGTGCAGGCGGGCGCCTGATGTACAACACTTCTCATCTATTTCCACATTCGCTCATAAGGTAATTTATTCCATTTTTTTTCACTTCCTTCAGCCTCATCTAGCTGGGCCCAAGAAAGGCAATTTAACTGTAAGTTTTAGTGCAAATTTTACCTATAATATGACAATGTAGTTTTAGGCTTCCTTTCACTAGTCAATAGTGTGCCCCCCTAATTTTAACATGTGAGAAATGCTAGTGATCTGAGTACCATTACAATGCATTTCCCATTCTATTTTAGTTATATATTATTACAGTTTTAGGATATACTTTCGAACATGTGATGCAAGAGATATGAGAAATTTTCTAAGTCCAATGTGTATGCGCAAGCAGAAGCTGAAATGACTAATGACTATTAGTTTTATTGCTTATCGCATAGCAGCCAACATTTGCTTCATTTGTAACAACCGTAGCCAACCTTTGAAAAAAATTCACATACATGTGCACAGCAATCTGGAAGTGATTAGCAACTGGTCATTTTTGAAAAGTCTTGACCGTGCTCTCTCTCGGTTATTGCCTTACAATCATGGTCATGCCGTAAAGTAGAATTTATTATAGTGTGAGAGCAAGGTGTGTGTGTGTTCTTGGAGATATTCTTGCAAATAATAAAACTTTTAGAAATGGCTCATCCAATTATTAAGACAGATGTCGGTTTACCTCAAGGATACAGAGAACACCTAGATGACCACATCTGTCAGTATTTGTGGCATGCTCACACCAAGAACCATTTCAGGAACAACTAATGGAAGACATTAGGAAGGTCTAATCTGTGGTGTAGTGATTAGGTTTAGTTGAAGTTTAGGCTGGGCGTAGTTAAATTAATAAGTTTGTTGATATTGTAATGAAAAGAAGCTAGAAACAGTGATGTGTATTGAATTTATTTAAAAGTGAGTCGGAATTGTTACACTAACATCACTTAAGTTTACTCACTTAACATGTTTCGGGAAACGGTTGTTCCCATCCTCAGAAGTTAATTCGACTGACCTCAGAATCCTCAAAAGTTAATAAGTTTGTGTTTAGTGTACATAGCTAGTCAGCATAATTTAGGAACAATGTATATAATTATATAGTCAGTGTAATTTAGTAACAAAAAAGAGTGTTGGCTGCATTACTTTGAATGACGCAAGATGGAGAATTTGGCTGCCTTGCATTCTTCTACATGGCTATATGCGCAGTAAGTAAATAAATAATTATAAGGCTTAAATTATGTTAATAAAACGTTTTCCAACAAGAAATCATCCAAATAAATCATTCTAAATACATATTACACCAAAGAATGTGAAGCTGTACTTCGAAAAAATATACCACAAACTTTTGGACGTAGAAAAAAAAACTCGCGTCACATGTTGTAAAGTTGAGCCATAGTTTTATTTTGGTTTAGTTATATATGAACAATAGTTCATATTGGGGCACAACTTAATGATGTTGGCTAGAAGCAAGAGCAGAAATCACATTATGTCGTGCACATCATGTTGCTTGAATGGAAAAGTTGAGTGTACTTTCTTCCTTTTAAGGAATGTTTGCATTTTAATTTAAGTTACAACTTAAGGCTTGAAAATAAAGAGAAATTATTGTTGCCTGTAGATTTTGGTACTTAGAAAACTTCCATACATAAATCTAATTCCCAATGAAAATTGAAATGTTTGGGTTTGCATATCTATGAAAAATCAATGTGTGTGATCCAGATGCACTGTTACACCAATGTTAGTAAAAGGATAATATTCTTTAATATATTTATGATCACATCTTGCTGCATAGTCATTACATAAGATGGCTATACTATTCATTTCTTGTTATTAGAGGGAATGTAATGTAAATACATCTTTTGTTTCTACCCATTACAACAGCTGTTATAATATTCAGTATCCACTTTTTCCTTAAAATTGTGTTTATGGTGTGATGTATATTCTTCTTAAATTTGGATACACACTATTACAAACTGAGATAAACAAGCTGCACACAAAACCTTGGGAACTACCAAGCTTCATTTTGATTTTAGTGAAGTACTTAAGTAGCTAGAAAATCTGCAAGGAAGATATGGAGAAATCTGGACTAGTGGAGAGTACAATTACAGCAAAAAAAAGAGGGTAATTCAAGTATTTGCAGCATTAAACTTTAAGTTTTGCTGCCAAGGAACAGCTGAGGCCTGTACCGTCAGGTTCCACATTAAGTTGCTGAACAACTCCATCTTCAATAACCATGGAGTATCGCTTTGAACGAGTACCTCCAAGTGGTGGAAGATCAGTAGCTAAGTCCACAGCTTTGGCAAAAGCAGCAGTAGGATCCGCCAACATCCGTATCTGCAACAAATAATATAAAAAAAAAATCTGATGTGTTACACTCACATGACTTTCTCTACTCTTGTACAAACTAGTTTTACAAACGCTTATTCTCCATATGCTTCATATTAATCAAGATGTTAATCTTATTGCTAATTTTCTTGTAGTTGCAAGGGGAACTGGTAGGCTTTAAGCGATAGTCAAATTTTTTAAGAGCTGGTTGCTATGTGGTGCATTCCATTCTCTTTGTATGTCCAGGACAAAAAAAATGAATAACGAATTCCCATTTGAGAAAAAGTATTGGAAAATTTAAGGGAATAACAAGCAATATCTCGAAAATGGTTCACTCAACAAAAAAAATTGTATAAATTGTGTATTTTAACACGATCTACATTTTTTGTATAGTAAAATTTTGTTTATCTCTTATGGTTTACCAGTTATGCAAAAGTCGTTCACAATGAAGAATACTTTTGGAGACATACCCAGAAAATTTGAGACATACATTTCATTTGTCATGAAAATATCTTACACCTATGATATTTTAATCAAAATCGTTAAGAGCCATTTTTGAGAAAATTAAAATTTTTGAAAAATGTTCCATGTAAAGGATAATTTGGCATGGGGGGATTTTCTTGAAAACCTTCATGTCACATCTCTGGAAGATACTGAACCTAAATACCAAGTTTGGTGTTTATCCGACTGTTCGTTTCTGAGTTATGCTGTTCACAGGCACATACACACACACACACACACACGGACATGTTTCCTAAAATGCTTTTTTTTTTGGATCAAGGGGATCTCGGTATCGAATTTTTGGGTGGAATACAATACTTCCCCTACTTACTATGCGTAGTAGAGAAAGTAATAAACAATTTTAGTACAATGTTAAGCTGAAAGAAAAGAGAAAAGCAATTGGTCTGAACCCAAATCACTTAATTGCTTTTGTAGTATACAAGAGGGAAATTAAAATCACTTCATGCCCGCCAATAGCAGTTTCTAAATACAGTAGACTAGCAATTATCCACCCTAATTGGGACAAAGGCTAACTTGGATACAGAAAAAAATCAAATAATACGGAAATCATATGCTAATACATCATAAATGAGAAAGAAATTCTTAAAGCTGTATAGTAATTGTTTAAAACAACATAATCCCTTAAATTTTACATTGAATACTTTATCTAGCTTTATTAAAAGATATATACATGACAATATTAAATGAGGTTACTTTTTGAAAAAGTCTTTCATAGTTTTTTGGCCTCACTTGGATGCTACAATGTAATGCCAATGCTGTAGGGACAGAAAAGTGCAGAATCTTCTTGCTGTTTAATGCGTAGGCTATAGAGTTTCGTTCACTTTCAGTCCCTCAGAATGTGATATTTTCAGGGTGCTCTTGTCTGTATCTTGTTCCTTTTCAGCATTGATGACCATATCAGAAAAAAGGGGCAGAAACAAGGAGTGATAAAAACTCTCACAGAATGGGCAACAAGAATCTGCAACGAAAAATACTTAAAAGAAGAACTCAAACGTCTAAACTCAGCCTTCCAGGCCAATGGCTACACACAGAAAGAAATCCGGCACACGCTTCATCCTAGGTGCCCTACAAAAAACAAGGACCATCGCACAACAAGCACGGCCTTCCTCCCCTATACTAAGAAGGTTTCCGACCATATAGGCAAGCTTCTGTGCTAATATACGGGATTGACACGATCTATAGACCAATACATAAAATCAAGGACTTGCCGAAATCAGCCAAAGATAAGCATCACCCGCATACATCTGCAGGTGTATACAAAGTGCCCTGTAGCTGCGGCAAGGTTTACATAGGCACTACTATGCGCAGCGTGGCCACGAGACTGAAAGAGCACGAGCATCACAGCAGATTGGGACAAACAGAAAAATCATCTGTGGCGGAACACTCACTGTTATTCGGCCATGACATCAGCTTCAAAGAAACCAAAGTTTTATCATCAACTGTAAACTACCATGCTCGACTGCAGAGGGAGGCAATTGAAATTTATAAACACAAAAACAATTTTAACCAGACAGAAGAAGCTCTCCGTGTGCATAAAGCCTGGACACCTTTCTTGGAGAAACACTTACCCAAAAACAGCAGATGTAATAATACCTCGCTAAACCCACCCACTTCTACAGACATGAGCCAATCACTGAACAGAACCTCACAGTAACCCCCGCCCACCCCCACTATATAAGAGCGCCATTCTCCGATCTCTGCATTCAAACTCTGACCACCGCAGCAACTGAATCACCTCACCCTGAAGATGCCAAGTGCTGTACTTGCCGAAACATCGGTACCTACGATGCCTTCTAGATCGCGGCCTACAAGCCCGGATAGTAGCAATCCAATTATTAGCCCTGCATAGAAGCACATTCAGAAGCCGTGTAGTTCAGTCACCACCTTCTCAAAAGTTATCATTTGCAGTTGTTTCTGACATTCACATGTAGTTAACTAACAATTCGCTGTAAAACCTTGATGAGATGCAAGAGTTTTAACATTATATTAAAATTTGAACTAAATGTTAACACACAAGATGTTAAGAATATTTTTAACATTCAGTTGATGAAACCAGCCCAAAGTGATGTAGATTCATCCAAGTTTGTTTCTCCTTGGCAACATCCAATATAGTTGACACACATGTAGTATATTAGCTGTCTGTTTTTCAGACTGGAGATGATGGAATCAAAGGAAAACTAAGAAAATTGTGCCTAAAAGCACAGTATTATAATTGTGAAATTGTGAAAAAGAAAACATATTGCTATAATTTCTTTAAAACTTTCAATTTATGCTTTTATTTATTTATTTATTTTTTTAGGCATTACACAAATTTGCATTAATTCACAATTCAAAAGTGTGTTGTTTGGGGTTAGAGGAATTGCAGACTGAAATGGTAAAAAATAATGGGCAAATTGGAACATTTAGTAGTATTAAATCTTGTGAATTTCATGGACCTCTGTGGATATGGCAAGAACAAATACACCCTGTCATGAAGCATTTGTCTGCACTTTAAAAAATTCTAGCAGCCAAATTAATGAAGGGAATAATCCATTTTTTTTTAAATATAAAGATCAAATGACAATACAGTTTTCATGTTTTGGTAGTTTTTCAGATCATTCATTTTATCAGTTTTATAAATTTTCGAAAAATATGCCAAAATTACAACTCTCTTGTATTTTGTGTTTTCAAAATTATCTTACATTGATTAGAGCAATTTTTTTGGTTTTAACTTGATTTTGTAGTGAAAATAGGATTTTATTTGACAGGAATAAAATGCCAAAGTTGGGATTTTTCAAAGTTTTTTCCTTAATTTCTCATCTTTGCCTCACTTTTTGGCATATTTTTCAAAACTTTATAAAACTGACAAGATGAACGATCTGAAAAACTGCCAAAACATGTAAACTGTATTAACATTTGATCTTTATGTAAAAAAAAAAATAATAATAATAATTTAGATTCCCCCCCCCCCATTTATTTGGCTGTTAGTAATTTTTAACATAGACATATTTCTTGAGGGGGTGTATATGTATAGGTACAAGTGTATGCTTTACAGATAACTAGGTTTAAAGCAGCTTTTAACCAAAATGGTTATAATAACAGTGCATCTAAAAGGATTTCATGTGAAAATTTTTAAATTGACATCAAAATTGCTACATATTAGGACTCATTATGATATGCTCAGAAAATCTGTAATCAAATCTCTTTCTCAGCACTATTTCTGGAACAGCAAAAGCAATTTTGGTCTACTGAAACCAATGGTGTTATTTACTTCAACTACAAAAAGATTTCATACTCTTTTCTTCTATTATTAAAGGCTCAGCTTTAGGTCCATGAAGTATACTAGAAAATAATTATACCCTCTCATAAAATATTAACAGAAAAAACTAAATTACCTTTCCTGTTGCCTTGTGTTCTTTGCCCCAAGCCTCCATAACAAAGGGGTCATTAACTGACACACATACTATTTCATTGACTCCCTTTTCCTTGAGTTCATCAGCTTGCTCTACATAACCTGGTAGGTGTGTCTGCAACATATAAATGGTGGTGATATTATGTAGAATGCTAATACTCTTCAGAGCAGTTAAATGAAAGTGATATGTAAATAATTAGACACAAACAAGCAAGGTATTTTTAAAAATTATCCCTTAATTTCTATTTATGTCAGGCATGGAAAACTAGCAGAATTATTGTGTGCCTACATAAAAAATATCCTCTCCCCAAATGATATAGTGAGAGGTACAACATTCATAGAATTCACAGTTTATTCATTTCCTTATGTAAGATAGAAGTATTAATTCTCTGTGCATGCAGTGGTAGGACAACCTATGCCTTCTCATCTCTTCCATACCTTTCAAGTTTTGGATTGTGATTTACATTAACAGATGTATTGTCAAATTTCCAGAAAAGTTAAACTATTCAACATAAACTTCAGACTGCTGTTTGAAAATTATAGTGCACGTTACTCTACAAAACTTTATGCAGACAAATTACAGTACTATAAACATAGTACTTTTGAACTTTTCACCACAGGTGTCGCTTACTCCCTCCACTTTAACTGCAGAGCTGACAACATGACTACACCTATTTCACTGTAAGCTGAAAGGAGAAGTAAACAAAACTATGTGACAAGACAGCACCTCATTGGCTGGTGGATAAATTACAACCTTTCCTGCTTAGCATGTCGTCTCTTCCTCTACAAAAAACAGTTAGTTCAGTTCATATCGTAACATTTTGTGGTTATTCTTGTGCAGAGAAATTTAAAAAACTCATTATTGTAACAGTTCAATTTATGAAACTAAATGTGTTTGTTCAGATTCACCTATAACTAAATGAACTGCTACAGCAGAGAGTTTAAGAAGCTATGCGCAGGTGCTGTAGTTCGTTTCCAGTTTCTGGCTGAGAATCTTCTGCCACTGTAGAAAACAAACTAGGGAAATGGAAAGAAGACAATTGTGTTAAATGCTTTTAACAAATTCTGGAAAAGTACCCACCTTTAACCGACAATGAATATGGTCGCCCATTGTTTAGCAATAATTGAACATCTTTGTTAGTGATGCAGAATTGTTGCTCGGATAGCTTGGTTTGCATTTGTTTTCTGTGGGTTTCTAACCTATAGTGCTAATCGTTATTTAACTTTTGACTCATAAAAGGTTAAAGCAAAAGTGGTATACTGATATTAATCATTAAATGAATGATTTCTAAAGCCTGAAGTTAAGAACAGTTTAATCCAGTACCTTTAACCGCAGATGCGGAACTGTTCGGGTACAACGTTTATTTGTCTACTCTTAGTATTGTGTGTTATAAGTTTAGGATTTCAGGCAAAATATAGGAATAAGACATACAAAGTTTAAAAGCTAATGATCCCCAAGCTGCACAATATACTGTATTCGCATTGTGTATGAAGCAATTTCCTCTCACGGATCTTAGTTCCCGTTATCCTCCACGTGGTACTGCCATGTGCTCGGTGGAGTGATACATTTAAGTTTTGTTTACTTCTCCTTTCAGCTTATAGTGAAAAAGGTATAACAAACACTGCCATCTTAAGCCGCAAAGCGTAGTCCAGGGTTGACAACCCTAAGCCACAAAGTGTAGCTGAGGAATGCTTTCTTTTTTTATAAGTATAGCAGTGAACAGTTGCAGTCAACAGAGTGTAGCTGTAGGATTTGTGAGGTTAAAAAACCGCAAGCATTACACTTACTCTGAAGCAACACACAGTACTAGCTACAGACAAACTAATACAATAACTCACTAATGTGATAAGATATCTAATTCTCAGCTTCTCAGCATCAACACATTAATAATGTCTTTCTTTAATATTTTGTTCTAAGTTTTACATGTTATGTATTTTCTTTGCTAATATTGTACGCATAATAACTAAGAGGATGTTAAAACACATATATTCATAATGTACACATGGTAGAGAGCAAGTATATAACCTTATAACATATAAAATATAATATTAGGGGGAAAGGCATTGTTAGCTATATAACCAGTAATATAAAATTACGAGAAATGCAGTAGTATCTACATAAGCATGTAACGAACTTTGGATTCATAATTAAAACGATGAAAGTCTGTAAACATATATATGTAACAAGACGTTATTGGATAGTAGCACCAATCAGGTACATTGATACATGCCTATAATTCAAATACATACATTAAGAACGGTTGGAAGGATTACTAACAGAAGCTTCTCAGTGTTTAAGCAGGAAGGTAGTGTATAAGCTTGTCTCTGAATAGACGCTAAAACTATGTATTTAAAGCCTATCAGTTACACATATTTTAACATAACAAAGGTGATAGTGAATTGTGAATACTTGTGTGCAAATTATAATCTTCTCCATACCCAACCCTGACAAGACACAAGTGCTCTCCAACACAAATACAGTAGCCGTGGCACAATTATAAAATAATTACAACATATTAACACATAAGAATACGGATATACGACCATCAGATTCCAGGCGTGATACAAGAGAACAGGCATCAAGACAACCTACAGGTACTTAATACAGCATCCATCATCAATGTATTGGGGGCCTACCAAAGGAACCGCTACAACTCCTAAGTTTACAGTGTGGCCAATCTAGCAGATTTGCCTCACTCTGTTACGCTGGCAACTTCCTATGAGCATAACCAGCAATATGGCAAGATTTGTTGTAATTATTCCAGGATTTTCCTATAACAGAAAGTATCCTTAAGGGGGGTAATCGGTGAAATTTCTATTTTGCACAGTTTTAAAGCTACATACTTCAATTTTTGTACACATACTTGAGGTGTTATGTGGAACTATTTGGAAGTGTTTCATTTTTGTATGTCAATTAGTTTTGAATTATTGAAAATTTTCTTTCAAAAAGAAAAGTGCTTTCAGTGCTAAGTCCTATATACATACACTTTTGATTGTGGTCATTACACTTCAGGTCACTCACCAATGATGACAGTAAACTGGTGTTCACCAATATATATTTACAGCAGGTATATATTCACAATTATCCTCCAGTTGTTTCTGCCTTAAATTTTTCTTTTGTACATTCTTACTCATCTAACCTTTCATCACTGGTATTATTTACACTTGTTTCTGGCTCAACAACAAATAATTTGATGTTACACAACTACCAACAGAGCTGCTGTTACTATGTTATATCAACTACGATGGCTCGGTTACAAATCAGAAACTAACCTTCATGGAAAAAATCCCATAAAAATCGGTAAAAAAAAAGGCAGACTTTTTATTTCATGCAGCAATTTCATCACCTGCTGCGCCTCCTGAGGGGAATTTAAATAGTGCAGACCTTTAAATATGACATAATTACAGCAACTTCCAGGCACTGTAGTGCTTTAAAACTTTGCGTATGTGCACTTCAAACCACCTATATGTGAAAGTTTGTAATTTTCGGTCACATTTTTACCATTCTCCCCCCCCTTAAAGAGGGGGCTAAGTGGATTTCAGTCTCTACAAGAGTCAACATCCACTCCAAAAGGCAATACTAAGGTAATCTCACTATTCCTATTAACTTTTATGGCACTTTTTCATATGTGTATAGATATCATAGTTTTGCCCTTTATGCTATAAATGTTACAACTTGGCGATTATGGAGGAATACTTATTTAAGAGGCCTTTCTGACAAACTTCCTTATCCAACCCCTCTTGGTTAGTTTATGCTTCTGCCAGTAGAGGGGATTTGTACCTATTGTAGCTACCAACATTTGAGTGAAAAACACGCAGTAAAACGACTGGATCCTGTGGTATCAAAATTTAGAAAGTTAGGTTACAATGCCTAGGTTTGTTTGTAAATATGAATGGGATTCAAATATCCTGTTCTTGTGGATTACACTTGCACTACTTGGGCAGTTTCTCCTGTGCATGCATAGTATAACAAAATGGAGTTCTTTGTTGACATTCTGCTACGATTTTGCTATAAAAGAAAGTGTGTCACCGCTTCTGTGTATACTTTCCAGCTGAAATGTGGATGATGATTTGAAGGAAAATGCATATATTACACAGTTTAAAAGGAGTTGTGAATAGTTGGAAAGTCTGTAACCAATCCATCCTTCATTTATAAGGTGCTTTCTTATAAACAAAATAAATCTCTAAATGTAACAAAGTACTCCATTTTGTTACTACTGCACATGCACAGAAGAAAGTGCCAACCTTTGAGTATTAGCGAAATTTGCGAAAATAGAAATATTTTAACTTCTTCCAAATACTCATTACCTATTGTATCTATTCCACCAAATAAGGTGGTCATAACTCTTCATTGGGGTTAGCCTCATAGATCCTATGGCTCTGCTTTGCAGCTTAGGACTCTGAATCAGTTATATGCGTAAGGTTCACTGTGTTTTTCATTCAGATGTTGGCAGCTCTTCCATGAGTGCATAAAGCGCATCATGCTACCGGCCAAAGTGTGAAATAATTCTGGAAGGTGGACTAGGAACAAAGTTAACTTGTCCTAAGTTATCTTAAAAGGATGGGAGGGTGGTTTCCAGGCTTTCAAAGTATTCACATCTTCTCCTAAACTTCTAATTTAGGTAATTTCATTGCATTAGTCTCCATTTCTTATAATCCTTTTTGGATTAGCCTTTTTGGATTAGCAGTTTAGCCGGCTTTTTTTTTTATTTTGTCAGAATGCTAAAGAAATGTGTTACATTCACATGACTTTCTCTACACTATCATTTATTTCTATATAATTTCCAAGAACTATTCTTACAACAGCTTATTTGTAGCTTGTCTACTTCATGTTAATCAACATAAACCTTTGCAGAAATGTTTCATTACACATTTTGTTGAAGATAGAAGGGGGATAAGAGGAAACCTAATAGATAAGCCAGCTGTTTATAAACTGGGTCGCTATATGCTGGTCTAGAAATTCCATGCACTTTCCATGACATGGAAAACAACTGAATAGCAACAAAATACAAAGTACTGAAATGTTCAAACCAATAATGAAGGATATCTCGGAAATGGCTGATGCCACAAAAAAGCTATTTGAATTAAATTACGTGCTTTAAATAGGAATATTCTCAATTACTTTGGTCTTCATTGAAAACTTTAGTAAAATCTAAAAGAAAGGGAATAAATTAGCTTAGGAGTGAGTTTAGAAGTAGATGTCTCTTCTATATCTGGTGCCCACCTGCTGCCCGTTTTAGGTGTTTTACTTTTCTAGCAAAGTTATGATGTAAACACAACAAACGTAGCCATCTTGACGTTATCGGACATGCGCAATGGGAACTGCCAACCTAACTGACAAGTGAAATCCGCAGAAAAATCGATGTGTTGTTGTTGTTCATTTTGCATTGCTGCTGACAAACACGCAACTCATTGTTGTATATTAAAAGCTTAATAAAGAAGTTGCTTTACAGTAACACTGGTAGATGATTAGTGGCAGATAGTTAACCTAAGCTTAAATAAAAAAAAATTAAACCTGACCTCCCATGAATCAGAAACCTAAGCTTATATATATATAAAAAAACTTAACCTAACCTTCCATGAATCAGAAACGTAAAAAATTAATAAACCTAAAATAAAAACTAATTAGGAATGCAGGTTGAGATCGTTGGCGGTATCTTACTGGCTTTGGCGGTATGTGTTATTCATATGTTGCCAGCATTGTGTTGGAGCTAGAGGATGACATAGGGTGACATTTGTAGGGCATGTAATACATCACTTCCATTGCTTCTGAAGACCAAAGTACCAAAGTAAAGCAGAAAGTCCTTAAATTGTTCTACATTTTTCTGTAGTATGTTTCTATCTCTTATGGTTTACTAGTTATAATTCAGAATTGAGGGCTTCACAGATTACACTCAGAAAATTCCAGATACACATTTTATTTGTCATGTAAATATCTTAAACATATCTTTGACATTTTAATCAAAATCGTCAAGTGCCATTTTTGACAAAGTCCAAACTAACCAAATGTTCCATGTAAAGGATAGTTTGGAGTCGTAAGATATTCTTGAAAATCTTAAATGTTGCATCTTTGGAAAACACTGAACCTAAATACAAAATTTGGATTTATCGGACATTTTATTTTTGAGGTATCTATCCAAGACACATGCACAGACATTTTTCTAAAAAATTTTCTTGGATTCGGGAAACCTCAAAAATTGTATTTCTGGTGATATCTCAACATCAAATTTTTGGGTGGAATACAATACCTCTTACCTACTACAGGTACTGGCAGAGGAAGTATGCCTCTAGTTGCCCATATATTTATATGTTTTTCCCTGTCCTTCACTGATAGCTCATTTGCAAATATTTTTTAAAGTGATACAGTGAAACACATAGAGAAGGTTTGCATATTTACTGGAGATGGGGATAAGGGAATTTAGAGAGGTGGAGTAAGCAGTGGGAGTGAAAGGCACTTACAAATTAAGAGTTCTCACCTTGGAGCATCCAGGCGTGAAGGCTCCTGGTACAGCAAACAACACAACTTTCTTACCCTTGGACAACTCTGCAATGTTAATCTTTGTGGTTGGATTGTTTTCATAAAGATCTACACTGGGAATCTGGTCACCAACCTGAAAAAAATACATGAAGTAAACTTATTTCTAAATCACCGATAACATCAGTACAAAGTACAAAAACTGGTATGTGCCCTCATCTTAAAAACCTTAAGGTGAACCATGATTTTTCTCTTCTCCAAAAGTAGTCTGCAAGAGTTTCTTAACACTATTTATAACAGATTAAGCTCTATGGAAACGACACACTATGCATTATTACGACCTTGAAACTCCTTGTCTTACAGCACCGCAGAATATGACAATCGCTTGGTTTCTACCCATGAATTCTATTTAAAAATTACTATGGAAACGGAAGCAAAAGTATATAATATCTTAAGCTTTAGTAAAAGGCTTATCAAAGAGCCAAAAGGTTTAAAAGTACAATTTAAATTAAAAGTTAGTAGATTTGTAGTTAATTTGGTAATTGTTTTTTTATTTTTCATATAAAGCAAAATAAAAATGAATAAATGTATTTTAAAGGATTTAATAGAAAATGTAGTGTCTGAGAATACTTCAATACATTTACCGGTACAAGAAGGCAAGCTGGCTTAAGCTCTTACCTTAACCACCATGTTGACTGCACTAGTAAAAATGGAACGTTGCAATAAACTTCTACTTGTACCCTGAAATACTGCTTTCAACGGTATATAATTGACAAAATGAGTGAGCATTTATATAGCTGAAAGGATTTTCCTCTTACTTAACCTTGAACACTACCGGTGACAAGTACCAACATTTGTGGGAGCGGTATATGTCACGAGAAATAGGAATAGCTTCAGGCAAAAAGCGGTAACTTTTTATGCGCTTATGTTGGTAGCCAATGTGTAACAAAATGTAAGATTAAGAAAAAGTTGTATCAATCTTTTTTAAATTAATTTGTTGTTTTTTTTATCGTTTCTGCCATTTATCTTTAGTAAGTAGAGGAGGTACTGTTTTCCACCCAAAATGCGATGTCGAGGTTTCACCGGAAATACGTTTTGAGGACCCGCCAAAAGCATCTCTTTCTCAATGTTGTAAACGCTTTTGTTTTATTACGACCTGTCTACATTTCTATAAACAAATATCCATTTGTTTAAGTAATAAGAAAAAATATATGAATATATGTAATTGCTATAGTATCTTCTGGGAGGGCAAGTGGCTTTCATTTATAGGTAGATTTGTTTAGAGCCACTGTATAGATAAATTAGAGTGATTCTGCATTTGCTACTGCAAACGCCTTAGCCTTAAAAGGCGCTTTGTCCCTACGTCTATCTGTTCGCCCATTCTCAGGAATAACTCATAAAACCGCTGAGTGTACTTATAGTGGTCAGTCACTCATTGTTTTGAACGCTAGTTGGAGTGTAACGTTCATAATCCATTTTACGATACGCTTAAATCTGGACACTTTTAATGTTGAATTCTTTGTTTCATACATAAACTTAAAGAAATATGAAAACACTTTCGCTGTTGATGGTGCTTTGAATGTGAAACTGCTAATTATGAGAGTTGCTTTTAAAGACGTGCGTTGTAGCTCCCATTTACCATTACGGTAGTTTCAAACTGGCGCAACTTCTGCAGTCCAAAACTGCTAAGAGCATCGGTCTGGCAAGTCGCCAGTTCTCTAAAATTGAGGAGTTTCCTGTATTATAATATAGTAAGGTAAGGCATTTGCTTTAGCCCATCTTTTAGGGGAAGCTTTGCCCTACAAATTGGTACTATTGTTAAGTTGGCAACCACTTGACAAGCATCTTCAACAGCGTCCGCATCCAATTGTGGTTTCGCGCGCAACACCAGAGAACCAACTACTGCACGTGTTTGCCGGTAAAATTTGAGCGGGAACTATGACTTAGTTTTGACTGTGTGATGTGTGCGTACTTGCCTAGTAAGGTAATGCCTCAACCAGTAAACTGCAATTTGTGTTGGCGTTTCACCTTGAAAGGGCATTTTTCTAAATCCACGCGGGACTGTACTCGAGGAACGTATCAAAAAAGTAGATAAAACATTGACATGTGCTATGTGTCAACAGAAATGTGGAGACTTGACTGCTTCTAGTGACCAAGTGCGTGTTAATCATTCTTTGAAGACGCGGATTCGCCAATAAAATAGATTTTTACAGCTGGAAGAGTGCCAGTAGCTAAATAATACATCATATAACGTAAAGGTAAGCGCGGGAAAGATTTTAGCTTACCAATCTATCTGTCAGATATCACTATCATATGTTTGGGGCATTACACCCCTACGGTTTCTCCTCGTGACTAAAAAAAGGGAATTGCAACTTCAAGAGACTTCCAAAATTGGCATATAACTGTCCTAATATAATGACTACAGTTTTTTTCTTAAAGAATGGCATATAAATGTTCACTTTTGTTCTACTCATGTTGGGCAGAAAAATGAAGTAGGTCAGCTAAACCAACTAAGTCCAGCTCCAATGAGCGATTTATACTTTGCATTAAGTTTTCGTCTTTGCCGTATGAGGACACTTGGAAGCACGTTAATTGGGGAAAGGAAATTCTAGGCCTGATTTTCATTACTGAGTTAACCATCAGCATTGTTGCAGTTATTTATCTTAAACTTAAGCCCGCCAGAGAGAAATGAAATGGGGCAGTTGCACAATTTTTATACAGGAAAGTTCAGCGCTTACACATCAAATATGCTGTTATTTAAACATAGGCACCTACTTGTAATATCACCACCACCACCATCATCATCATCATATGCTCTATGCGTACAGTTTCAAGTAGGCACCAGTCACCTACTGATCATGTAGGAGTCCAGAATGGCATCTATTGTTATGTAACAGCTGAACTATGAGCAGACATGCTGGGAAATACACACAAATACAGAGGCTAACTTTATTGACTACATCACGATTAAAAAAAATTGGAAGAAGAACTGCTACTGATTATTGCTTCAGCCATTTGTTAATTAAATAAGCCTCATCTTACTGCTTATATATCAAAACAATTTTTCTGTTTTTAATATTCCAGTAAGCACATATGATGGCTTCACATAATTCACAATACTAAACACTTAAAGGAAAACAAATAACATTTTAGCACATGATGCAAACCGATACAAACAATAGTAGTTGGACTCGCTATAAGCACTACCACATCTATCAACCTATTTCATTTCAAATAGAAAGAGTGAAAAACTTTCTTGCATTCTGTTGAGAACCTTGCCGTTGTGGAAATGCTCCCTGCCACAAAATGCGTCCGTAGTCATACCTTCCCTGCCTATAACTCCTTGCCTCGTAACATTGTCATTGAAGTAGGCAACCTTCATGACCAACTGGTGGATCCAAACAGCAGAATTTGATTATGAAAAATACAATTTGCAGAATTGTTATAAATAAGGATATATGGTAGAAGATAAAACATAAATACACAGGCTCTTCAGAAAAAGTAACTGAATTGGCAATTATGTCTCCTTTGAAGGAAGAACCCCCTTGATGAAAAGCCCCTTCACTCCTTAATTTTACAACTGCCACTTCAAAAGTATTTTCTTTCCACAGGCCTGATTAAAGGGCAGTAGTTAGAAAAGACTGAAATAGTTCAGTAAAAATAAACACATGCTACAGCTTATTTTGCCTTAAGAAACTTAAAACATTTGCTCCACCAAAATGCCTTAAGAACAACATATTCTGCCTACTTTCACTTCCTGTTGCAATATGGAATAATGTTCTGGGGTAATTTGGCACATAGCAAGTAAGTATTTTTATTATAAAAAAAAGGCCATGCATATTATCTGTGGTGTTGGGTCCCGTCATTCCTGTAGATCCTTGTTCAAAACCCAAAAAATTCTTACTCTCATTGGTGACTACGTATATTCTCTCTTGAGCTATCTTACAGATAATATTGATAACATCACAATGAACCTTGTTGTGCATGACCACAATACAAGTCATGCAGGTGATTTACATAGACCAGCAAATAGTTTAAAACTGTTCTAAAAAGGATGTTACTATTTGGCAATAACAATTTATAATAGCCTTCCATGCTACTTAAAACTATTAGGCAAGCCTAATCAACATAACATCTTTAAAAAAGAGCTAAAGTCTTTCTTATATACTCACTCCCCATATACTATGGACAAATTTTTTAATATTCGTGCAACATATAAGTATTCAATACATAGGGCAAATGGCATATGATGGTGACTTACACTTAATTGTTATTGTCCTACTGTAATGCATGTTGAGATGTTTACTCTTGGAATGGTGATGGTTTGCAAATTTTCATTTTTTAGATAGTGCATAGTGTGAGTGGAGAGAGAAGGAGAGGGAGAAATGTTCTTGATGTTGGGTATTTTATTAGTTTAAAAAGTTCTTGGTGCTGGCTAAGTTTATTAGTTATGCTGCAAATTTCATAATTGTATGATGTGTTCAATGTCCCTGAGCTTTGCTCAGAGTGGGCCCAAATGAACAAACAAACAAACAAGCAAAGCTAAAGCAAACCTAAACTTGTTATCACCTTTCTTCTTCTTTACTTGAATTTTGTTAAAAGCTACAAACTCACACACATTATCTAATTAGTTGTTATGTAATGATACAACATAAGCATAGCTTTTGAATACCAGATGAGTTTAAGGTTTCCTTTTATGTTTAAAGTGAGATTTTTCACTTATAACTCCAAGCTTTGGTAATGTCTGTGATATGGCCTTCCATAAAAAGTTATTTTACTGTTACTAGTGCATTCATGTTATCCAAAGTGGTCAAAGAATACATGTTTAATCATCTAAATGTAGCAACAATGAGTATGTTTGATTTGAAAATGTAATAATTGATGGAAGGTGTAGTAATTTACCTGGTTTAGTTTAATAATTTTACCAGATTAGCAATTATTTTAATGATGGATGAATCCTTGGGTTCCATTAAGTACCCTACATATTAATTATGTGACTAAATATGGGCAGCTAGTAGAATGAGCAGAGCGAGCTATTTAGTCGATGTTGCCAACGAAAATTGATATAACAATTTTCCAAAAGGACGGATTAATTCTATCATCACCCAAAATTTAACAATGTTTTAATGTTTATAGACTTTTTATTTATCTGTTTATTCACAGGTACAGTATGATATATTAATTCCATTAGTACAGAGAGAGCCTAAAAACTACAAACCGGCTGCGCAGTGTTTTTCCTGTCCGTGTCTTCGGCGCTTGTTGCCATCTGCTGCTATCATAGAAAGGCACGTATGAAACCATACAACATTTTTAAAACTACTTTTAAAGGCTTTACTTACTAACTTTATGAAAGGAGATGCTGAAACTGGCCACTATCATTCTCCATACATTTCTAGCACCTCTTTAGGAAACTATCCATCACTCGCCGTGGTTCACGTTGAAAAGTGTTGGCAATTTCCTGGCGGATATTTTGTTTTAATTCTTCCAGGGTGTTTGGGTTTGTCTTGTACACTTTGTTTTAAGTTACCCCAGAGATAGAAATCGCAGGGGGGTTAGGTTGGGGGACCAAGGTGGCCACAAATCTCTACTAATAATTCAGTCCTCAAACACACTTTCAACTGCTCTCATCGAAATACTGGTCATATGAGCTGTTGCAGAGTCTTGTTGAAAAAAGGCAAAACCACGCTCCTTGTCTGTTAATTCTCTAAAAACAGGGAGCAAAATTGTTCCACACATTAGCTCATTTTAGAGTTAAAGACCAGTTTGGTTAGATTGGAATGGAAGTGGAAGTTGAGTGTATTGGATTCCACATATTTACATTAAATGCTGCAAGGCATCTAGATGATGGTATATTTCTGCCACCAGAATGTTTGTGTCATACCATCTTGAGTAGTAGTGCAGTGCAGTGCAGTGCTACATAATGGTATTTAGCTAAAGGGTTCCAGTGATGACAGTGAATAGTTCCAAATACACTCTACCATACAGGATGCTCGTGCTTTGACAGGAAGAATGGCTATGTTAATGCTCCTATCAGTTTTGACCAAAGCAGCAAAGTTTAATGACTGTTGTATCTTGACTTTCATTCCAGATATGTTGAGTGAAATATGAGAGGGGGGGAAGAAGTATTTGAGTAAAGTGCTTCGTATCATTGTAAGCATTACGAGCATGGGTCTAGTTCAAAGTCTTTTTTCAGGTTTTCTGAAGGAGAAGACCATGTGCTTATATAAATATTGATTTCAATTGCTTGTTTTACATATTTTTTGTTATTTTTACTATGATTCATACTGGTAAATATTTTATATTTGCCATAAATAGGTCCATTTTTGCAGGAGAGCTGATCTAGATGCAATTTTTAAGAAGAGAGGATCTCTCTATATTTACGAGTATAAGGCATATCACTCAGTGGCAGCTGCTGCATAAGAGTACAAAAGCATGTAAACTCTCATACTTATGACACCTTGCAGGTTTATTGGTTATGTTTTTTTTTTGAGTGCTATTAAATTTAACATACATGCAGTAATTTTAAATCTACAGCATTTAAATCTACCACGCAAGTCCTCTAAACTCAATGAGACATGACAACAGTGTCTCTAGCACATCTTGATTTGTGCACGTTTTAAGGAGCTTCTGTGTATCGCAAATGGTATAATGTAATGACCTTATGGAACAAAATACATGTGAAGAAGTGCACTAGTATGGGAAGCTTTCCTTGCACTCTGTTTCCGTACTATCTAGTTCTAGTGGTTCTAGGGGTGGGTTTTATGCCCAAGCACTGCGACCTTTAAGATCTATTGTGCATCCCCCCTTTCATCAGTTAAGTAATTTGTTGCTCGATATGAACTTAACCAGACTGCTAACTGAGGCTTTCAATAGTTCATCTATCTTTGGAAAGTGATTGCCAAAAATACTTGCTCTTTGATTCGCAAGAACAGGACAATCACATAGCAGATGAGTGACAGTCTCATCTCCTTCTAGGCATCTACTACAGATAGGGTTGTTAAACAATCCCATTCTGTATAGATTAAACTTTAGGGCACAGTGTCCTGCAATGAATCCTGTTGCCCATGCAAGTCTTCTTCTACTAAGACTGCGCAAGTACTTTGCCTGGCTGTTATCCAGGTCTGTAATAAAAAACTTGGAATGTCTGCAACCCTCAATGGAGTTCCAGTAGTTCTTGTGTTCTGCTTGAGCCCAGCACTTAATAGCCTGCTTCACTGGTCTGTAGGACATCCCCAGTACAGGCTCCAGACCAAAAAATGGGATTTCGCTTCCAATCTTGGCTGCTTCATCTGCTTTCTCATTGCCTGGTATACGCGTATGTCCTGGCACCCACATAAGTTGAACCTTATTGTGTTCAGCCAGTGTCATTAAGGATTCCCGGCATTCTAAGACGAACTTTGATTTTATTGATGGTGATTCAAGTGCTTTAAGAGCAGCTTGACTGTCTGAGAGGATAAGAACACTTCTATTCTTTTATCTCCTTTTAATGCTTTCCATGACACTGGCTAGGATTGCATAAACCTCAGCCTGGAAAACTGTAGCTAAGGTACCCAGACTATAAGAAATCTTGGTGCCATTACCGTAAAGCCCAGCCCCCATTCCTGATTTGATTCTAGAACCATCAGTATACCAGATTGGGCCTTTTCCGTACTATCACTACAATTTTACGTCAAAATGATACCAGGTGGTAGTACACTATGGCAGAAGTTAGTCACTGTAGCAGAAGTAGATAATGTGCACAAGTACGGAAACTACTTCTGATTTTCCCATACCATCTATAATTTCAACTAAAATTTAATTTACAAATTACTTCATTTTTGCCCTAACACAGGCTACTTAATTATGTATACAACAACAAATATCCGGAAAAAGAAAACCTTTGTTTCATCAGACAAACGTTATGTATTATTATTATTATTATTATTATTATTATTATTATTATTATTATTATTATTATTATTATTATGAGCAGCAGTAGTTGTATCAATTTGTTCATAATCATAAATATATCTATACCGATGAGCCGCTGATTATACTCTGAACATTTTATGGACTAGGTCCTCATCAAAAGGGAAATGAAAGAATCAACAACCCAAAGAAGAAAAACGAATTTATGGAATTATTTAGAAAATTTGAATCAGAGTTGAAACTCTTAACATCACTTACATGATTTTCATCTTGATCGGTTTTGAGAACTAATTGCTCCCATCCTCGGAAGTGGCTGACTGGTTCCTCGTGGTGTTGTCTGGTGTGAGTCTGCGTTTGTTGGCATCTGGTGGTGCAGCGTTGAAACTCCATAGTGGGTTTGGTGGCAGCAATTCAAAGTTCATTAACCGGTGTTTGTATTTTTTTATTAATAACTTTTCCTAAGTATCCAACTCTGCAGCGTGTTTTGTTGGTTTTAAGAGTGCTATATTTGGTGTGATGTGATTTGTCATCCAAATGTGATGGGAAACTGCAGATTTTTCCATCTGTTTGTATTTGATGTGTCTCATATGTTCTTTTAATCTGGTCTCTAAATTTCTTTTTGTTTTACCTATGTAGATTTGGTCACATTCTGGGCAATAAATTTGATAGATTCCTGCTTTTTTGTTCTGAGGTATTTGGTCCTTTGATTTGTTGCAGAGTAATTTCTCTAGACTGAATTTGTTTTTTGGAGCTAGGTAGATGTGGAATTTGTGGTGAGTCCTAGGGTGAAAAATGAACTTCTTGAAAATCATATTGCTTTTTTGTTGGGTGAGCTTTGTGGTGTCCTTAATGTGTTTCTTTTTCTTGAAATGTGCTATTTTTTTTTATCAATGATTTATTTGGTGAAGCTCTTGTTTATGGCTGTGTTAACTGTATGTTTGTATTCTGTTTCTGTTAGTGGTGTGTAAACCAATCTATGGGTCAAACTGTTTAGGACTACATGTTTTGTGTATTACTGGGTTGAAACTATTGTTTTTACTTTCTCTACTATGTATAGTAAGTAGGGGAAGTATTGTTTTCCACCCAAAAATTCGATACCGAGATTTCGCCGGAAATACATGTTTTGAGACCCCCTGAATCCAAAAAAAGCATTTTTGGAAACATGTCCGTGTGTGTGTCTGTCTGTGTGTGTGTGTGTGTGTCTGTGAACAGCATAACTCAGAAACGAACAGTCGGATAAACACCAAACTTGGTATTTAGGTTCAGTATCTTCCAAGGATGCGACACAAAGGTTTTCAAGAAAATCCCCCCACCACAGACTACCCTTTACATGGAACATTTTTCGAAAATTTTAATTTTATCAAAAATGGCTCTAACGATTTTGATTAAAATATCATATGTTTAAGATATTTTCATGACAAATAAAATGTCTGGGAAATCTTTCTTCAGCAGACCACGGCATAACAGCCCGGAAAATCATATTAGTTATAATTGTGACACCGGCCGTGAAAACCTACGTTCTTACAAATAAAATGTATATCTTGAATTTCCTGGTAATGTCTCCAAAAGTATTCTTCATTGTGAACGACTTTTGCATAACTGGTAAACCATAAGAGATAGACAAAATTTTACTACACAAAAAATGTAGATCGCGTTAAAATACACAATTTATGTCATATACATTTTTTTTGTTGAGTGAACCATTTTCGAGATATTGCTTGTTATTCCCTTAAATTTTTCAATAATTATTTTCTCAAATGGGAATTCGTTATTCATTTTTTTGTCTTGTATATGCAAGGACTATTAATCTGTAGCAAAGGGAATGGTACTGCACCTAGTAACCAGCTATTAAGAGATATGTATGTGCTTAAAGGCTACTGTATTTCTATATTGCCCTTGCAAATATATATTCCCCTTACATCTACAAGAAAATTAGCAGTGAGATAGAGTTTGCAAATGTTTATCTCGATTAACATGAAATAGATGGAGAATAAGCGTTTATAAAAATAATTTGTACAAGAGTAGAGAAAGTCATGTGAGTGTAACACATCAGATTCTTTATGTAGTTTTCAGAATGTATAGGTTTCTTGTAGATACCAAAATTGAGTCTGTTCTGGCTTCTAATTACTTTTAAATCTAGGAAAGGTAGAGTAGCTTCATTTTCAGTTTCCTTAGTGAATTGTATAGCTTTGTTTTGTAAATTGAGAAAATTTTATAAATTTGAAGGCATCTTGGATGAGGTTGTTGGATACTATTGCAAATATATCATCAACATATCTATGTCACAGTTTTGTAAATGAGCGGAAAGGAGGTAGTTATGTGTGATTGAAAAATAACTCCTGAAAAAGTCAGCAAGGAAAGGTGATAGAGGGTTGCCCATGGCTAAACCAGAAGCCAGCTAATAGATCTATTGTTGAAAGCGAAAGTGTTCTGAGTGTTGCAAATTTCTGTGAGATTCAAAAGATCATCTGTTTCATCTTGTGTTATATTGTTTTGGTTGAGCCATTTTGTTCAGTTGTTGTAGGAGTTCATCTATTGGTATGCTTGAGAAAAGCATAATCGGTTAACACAATGAATAGGCCTAATTACATAAAATGGTAAATAAATATTTTATACAACATTTTTATTTTCCCTAAACTCTTCCTAACTCTTTCAAAATTCTCAAAATAATAATCATCAATAATGATGCACGATAAAAACAAAACTACTACTGAAATTAATAGTCTGATAAATGCAAAAAAGGTGTGCAAACACTATACTCATGACAAAGTTGGCATTCCGTACAATTGGTTAGAATTCTTCCATTTAAAGCTTGTGTTCCCCAAAGCACTATTATTTTATAAAATTTTGTAGAATATGTGGCGTGTATGTGTGTGTATTGTCACGCCAGACACATTATTGTGTCATTGGCAACAGTATTGTTGCAGTAATTCTTTTGGCTTTGGGTTTGAAGTTGTCTGGTGTGACGACTCGCCACAGTCTGGCTAGCAATCCTGGTCAGAGGTGGGGAATGGGGGAAGTAAGCGTTATTTCTTTGTGTTGTGTGTTAGTGTCACTTTTGGTCGAGTGTCTGATATGTAAAGTCGTATGTGAAATCGTGTGAATGTATCCTTGTGTGTGTAGCATCTCCCTTCAATTTCTTCCTTTTTATCCTTTGTGTTTGATGTAGGGGCAATGTGTTTATATTTAATAAACCACAGGTATTGTGATTAATGTGAAATTCTGTGTATTTTGTTATAACTATCCTACGCCTGCTCTGAAATGTGTAGTTTAAGATTCTGGTCCTCTTGCTACCTCTGCAGTTATGCCTCCCAATGTATATGCTGGGGTAACTAAAATTTAATATCTAGCTGGAAATCTTTTTGGCTTCACCCCGGTATATAACAATATCCTATTTCAAGTTTATTATCCATAGTTAGCTTATCTGAAGATCAAATGAATATTCAATATGCGTCGCTAATGTCCCTACGACATGAACTGGAGCAGAAGACGTAAAGCAGTTGTATTGGGCTCATACAAGAGATGGTGCTAGTGATTTTGTTCCCCACTTATAAACATGATATCAAGTTGTCTGTGTTATTACAGTATATTCAATATTTCCCATTAGGTCCACATCATGTATGCAATGAATGCAGTTACTTTTTACTTACTCTACTATGTACATAATAGATAAGAAGGTATTGCACTCCACCCAAAAATTTAATATCGAGATTTCACAGGAAATACGTGTTTTAAGGCTCCTTGAATAAAAGCAGCAATATTTTTAGAAAGAAGGTCCATGTGAGTGTGTCTATTAACAAGATAACTCAAAACTGAAAAGTCGGATAAATACCATTTAAGTTCAGTATCTTCCAAAGATGTGACAAAGGTTTTCAAGAAAATTGCTTTACACAGAAGATTTTTACTTTCTCTACTATGTATAGTAAGTAGGGGAAGTATTGTATTCCACCCAAAAATTCGATACTGAGATTTCACCGGAAATACATGTTTTGAGGCCCCCTAAATCCAAAAAAAAGCATTTTTGGAAACATGTCCATGTGTGTGTCTGTGAACAACATAACTCGAAAACGAACAGTCGAATAAACACCCAACTTGGTATTTAGGTTCAGTAACTTCCAGAGATGCGACACGCACATTTTCAAGAAAATCCCCCCAACCCAGATTACCCTTTACATGGAACACTTTTTGAAAGTTTTAATTTCCTCAAAAATGGCTCTAACGATTTTGATTAAAATATCATATGTTTAAGATATTTTCATGACAAATAAAATGTATATCTCGAATTTTCTGGGAATGTCCCCAAAAGTGTTCTTCATTGTGAACAACTTTTGCATAACTGGTAAACCACAAGAGATAGACAAAATTTTACTACACAAAAAATGTATATGGCATTAAAATACACAATTCATATTCACATACATTTTTTTTTGTGAGTGAACCATTTTTGAGATATTGCTTGTTATTCCCTTAAATTTTCCAATACTCCCCAATTCTCGGAATTGTTCAAGAATGAATTGCATCATCTGAGGTGATTAAGATTCATGTTAAGTATTTATGGGTAGTGATGTTCGGTTGTCAACTTCAAGTGAGCGTATGTTATATAAATTTAAATCATTTTGTGGGATTATGTAAGAGTTAAATTCAATATTAGTAAAATCTGAATATTCATAACTTCAATACCATTGATGACCAATTGTTTTTAGCTGGTACAGGATGAACAGTTTATCCTCCTCTTTCAGCCAGAATTGCTCATGCTGGTCCCGCAGTTGACTTAACCATTTTTTCTCTACACTTAGCTGGAATATCAAGAATTATAGGGGCTGTAAATTTCATCACAACTATAATTAACATAAAATCAATTTATATAAATCATATTCAAGTTCCTCTATTTGTTTGATCAGTAGGAATTACAGCAATTCTTCTTCTATTATCCTTACCTGTACTTGCTGGGGCAATTACTATACTTTTAACCGATCGAAACTTGAATACATCCTTTTTTGATCCTGCTGGAGGGGGAGACCCTATCCTTTTTCTCAAATGGGAATTCGTTATTCATTTTTTATTGTCCTGGTAATGCAAAGAGAATGGAATACTCCACATAGCAAACAGCTCTTAAAATATTTGACTATAGCTTAAACCTATCAATTCCCCCTGCATGTACAAGAAAATTAGCAATAAGATTAACAACTCGATTAACATGAAGCATATGGAGAATAAGCATTTGTAAAAATAGTTTGTACAAGAGTAGAGAAAGTCATGTGAGTGTAACACAGAAGATTTTTTTTAAAGTTTTGACTTTTTGAAAAATGGCTCTAATGATTTTAATTAAAATACTAGACATTAAAGATATTTACATAACAAATAAAATGTACATCTTGAATTTTATAGAAATAACCTATGAAGACTTCTTCATTTGGAAAGAAGTCATTCTTTTAAAGTCCTGTGGACTAGTTTTTCACAATTGCATGGAAACAGTATGGAATTTTAAGGCCAGCATATAGCTCCTGTTCTTAAACCTTTAACTATCGCTGTTCCCTTTGTATCGATAACAAAGTGTGTAATGTAGCCATTTCTGCAAAGGTTTATCTTGATATTAAAATGAAATAGATTGAAAAGTAAGCTTTTGTTAGAATAACTTGTGTATCTACTAATAAATGATAGAGGGTAGCGGAAGTCATGTAAATGTAACACATCAGAATTTTTAGTAGGTAGTCGCTTTCTGTCTCCATTAGTTATGGGTCATCCCTAATGTTCACTGAAACTAGCATTGCACTTCCAGTGTAGTTCACAATCGTATGATGGAAGGTAACTTAACCTAAGTGAGACTGTTTCACTTGCTGCAAATAACATGTATAAGGAGCACTTAACTTAATGTATGATATCAGCCGGGGACTCTGGTAGTGCCTCCATGTTGTGGCACTGCCTTAATAAAATGCAGAAATGCATATTTTAAATTGTTTGTATACCTATTCCATGATTACATCAAGACTGTAGTCATGCCTATTATTCTTCAAGGCGCAATGAAATTAATTGCCTGACAATAGAAAACCATGGAAGCTGAAGGAAGTGACTGCAAGTTGCAAGTTTGTGACATTATTACATTACTATTCTATGAATCTGTGCCACTTCCGCCTAGGCATTGATTCATAGCATTCTGGGCTTTCAGTCTAGACTCTAGCAGAGACTGGAGGAGCATTCTTGACAATTAGTAGCTGTCACAACTTATTGATGGCAGGTCATGCAAATCATAAGTACCAACATTATCGTACACCTAAGACAAAGTAGTATACTATATTGAGAAGTGAGAAATAAGGCATTAATCACTATTTTGCAGTGTAAAATTAACTGAAAACTGTGTTTATTATAATGTAGTCATTCATTTTCCACTGTTCACATTTAAAATTAAATGAGTCATTGTTTTGTAATACTGCTGTTTGTATTGCCAGCAGATGATTAAAAGAGAAGTGTGCTAGGAATAGTAAAAACTGTTGAGTGCAAGACTGCTCACATGTGCGGTATGCTGTTTTATTATTTAACTAACATGAATAAAGTAAGTTCTTTACTAAGTAGGCTGTTTTACACATTATTGTTAAGGTGAGAGAGATATACATTGGATGACCCATTCCTGATCTGTACATAAATATAGAAAATAAAAAGTGCAATGGTTAACTGCATAAGGAAATTCAATCGGTACATTGACACTGAAAAACAATTGTGAATTCAAAAAGGATTAATTCTGCTTACCGTGTATTCTGTTTGGTAGCAGTAGCCACTGATCAAAAACAGGTATGGTGGAATTAGTTCATGTGTATGAAAAAATTAAGGTACATTAGTGCAATATACTGACTGGTAATCTAATTGTAAAATTTACGGTAGCTCAAAATTGTATCATGAGAAATGTTACTAGTAGTAGTGGTGGTAGAAGTAGTAGTAGCAGCATATAACAAACCATTTTGGGGAAGTAATGCTGGCACTATACTCTATTTCAAACAAGAACAATCCTGTTGTAAACAACAAGGAGGAGGAGACTCAACTCATCACATGTTTGATGCTACTTGTGTGCAAATAAGTTTTGCAACACCAGCTGTAACAGTGCTAACTTCTTGACAATAAATCAAGTGAGATGTTGCCAGTAACTTATTAAATCTGTGTGTTACAGAGTTAATATTATTGTGTAAAAACGGAGGGAGCTCCTTTCTTAAGCATTGTGAAATAACGTGTGATCATTTGCCTTTCGCCACTTCTTAAGGTTTGCCTCTGTGGTTTTATTTCGGCAGAATGACAGGCCTGCTCCATGATGATAAGCTGACTGCTTTTAAATTGCATATAAGTGTTCTGGGCTGGTGAAGTATGCAAGAGGTGTAGGAAATACATCCTTAAATATCAGAAATTGCCCTGACGATAAACAATAACATCTGAATCTGCATTCACCTCGAACCTACTTTGTTCTGAGAGGGCTATATGGTATTGGAATACAACTTATGTATTATATAACTGTTTCATTAGTAATACAAAGACTGCATAATAATTAAAAATAATAAATAGCATTCTAATCACAGGTTTCTTGTTTGCACCCAAGTCTTACTCTATTCTGGGTATAATTGCAGAAATTCGGCATTTGTTTCTTAGAACATTGTTGAGAGCGTCTAAAATAAGCAGATGTGTATTGCTTCATAGAAAATGAAAACAAAAGTGAATTTCATGTTCTGATAAAGCACTACATTATGCATGGTAAGACAGTAAAGGAAATGGAAGAAAAGCTGAACAAGTATTATTGGGATTCTGCTCCATCACATGGCATGGTTCAAAAGATTTCGATGTGGCCATTTGAGCACAAAAGATGCCGTGCACACAGGATGGCTGTTTGAGGTCACATCAGAAGAAATGGTGAACAAGTTCACGATATTGTGTTGGAAGACTGCCAACTGAAAATTCATGAGATAGCTAAGACTGTAAACATCTCGAGTGAATGGGTGTATAACATTCTGCATGAATTTTTGGATATGAGAAAGCTGTCAGCAAGATGGGTGCTGCGCCAGCTCACAGTTGAGAATAAGTGGAATCATGTGACCATTTCACAGGGATGTTTGAACATGTTCCAGCGGAACTCAAATGAGTTTTTGCGGCATTATATCACAGTTGATGAAACTTGGATCCATTACTATCAACCTGAAACCAAATAATAAACAAAGCAGTGGATTTCCGTCGGCAGGAAAAATCATGGCAGCTGTCTTTTGGGGTTCACAAGGGGTGATAGACAACCACTACCGGAAAGGGGTAAAACAATCACAGGTTCATATCATGTTGCAGTGCTGGATTAGTTTCACAAGGAATTGTTAAAGAAACGACTGCATTTGGTGAAGAAAAAGGTTCTCTTTCACCAGGATAATGCACCCGCACACAAGTCAGCCATTGCCATCACAAAATTTGTGGAATTGGGCTACAAACTGCTACCTCACCACCATATTCTCCCGACTTCTTCCTCTTTGCAAACCTGAAAAATTGGCTCGCTGGAAAGAAATTCACGCCAAGTGAGCACATCATGGCAGAAACAACCTCATAATTTGCAGACTGGAAGTGTTAAAAAGTTGGAGAAATGTTGGACAACGTGTGTTGAATTGAAAGGAGACTATGTTGAGAAATAAAATTGATTTTTTGGAAAAAAATTGTCATTTTCTTTAAAAAGTCACTGACTTATCACTCTGCCCTTGTGTAAAAGAAAGCACTCATGAACTTCCCTCTACCAATCAGCAGCCTAAATGTGTTCCATCTCACTGTCTCTATCTCTCTCTTTCTTTCTTCCCTCCTATGTATTCACAAAAGAGTCATCGAAGTTTGAGACAAATTATACCATAGCTTTCATGGTTAAACTGCTACTGGTTATCAGTATGGGAAACAAGAAAATATGAAAAATCGTCACACCTGGCAAACCTATGTCTTCCTTAACATAGAAGAAATTTTACTTTGATAACTATGGCACATCAGTAGGTGTTTGGGATTTAGATAAATGATCTGTAATCCCCTTTTTCTACAAATTTTGTTATTGTTTTACTTATTCGATGAAGAACATTACTGTACAAAATTTATGGAAAACAAGCTGATATTGGTCATTAAAATAACTGTTTTTCTGGCAGTTTTAGGTAGTGTTCAAAACTGCCACAGTAAAATCTACCAAACAAATTTAATTTTTAAGTAAGTATAACATACGTACTCCTGAGTTCTGCAATTTGATTGGTTGATTCCACTTTACTAGTAGAGCCCTTAGCAGTTATATATTTTAATAAATTTATTTTCTTTAGTGCTTAAGCAATTTTTCAAGACATTCATATGTTTCACCATTCTTCTTTGTTTACATGTTATTAAGTTCATACATGACAAAAACACATACTGACATCAATTGATCTATGTATGTTCTAGTCTTAGGAATTCATAGGTACCACAGAAAACTGGCTTAGGCCTATAGTCTATTGTTAAAAATGTGGTTTGTAAAACAAATATGAATGACATACAAGACACAGTGAAAAAGAATGTATTTGTAGTCTTCTTGCTTGACTTAGGTATTTCTGTTATAATATTTATTTTCAACAACAGAAAAATTCTTTACTCTCTTTCAAATATTTATATTTTAAAATGGATACGTCTGATGATAAGAATGTGCATTATGAACAATACTTGAATCTGCCATTTTGCACACTAATAGGAAAACACTTTACATCCTGCTGCACAAGTTTCTTTTTACAAGAGTTACATTAAATCATACTCTATACAACATAAAGTGAAATTTTTCAGCTTTGAATTTGAAATTGAACATGAGATCAAACATGGAATCAAATCACATTACTTTCAGATTACAGGATGAGCTCTCTCTTACAAATGCAAAAGCTTGATGATATATTTTAATCAGTCAATTGATTAAAGAAATTATTATGAAAGAAAAATAACCATGTTAATAATTGAATCAAGTTATATACAGTAAAACCTTGCTTAACCGAAATGGCGGAAGAGGGGGAAAAAGGAAGAGCAGGAAAGAATGAACAAAAAAATATGAGATGTCCAAATTTGCGCTGACAATGTTATTTTACCCCAACCTTAAATTCCAATATGGTTGAATTTGAAATGAGACACTATATTTACACAAACCTTCACTTACCAAGTTTTACTTTCTCTACAACATATAGTAAGTAGGGGAAGTATTGTATTCCACCCAAAAATTCGATGTCGAGAATTCAGGAAATATATGTTCTGAGGCTCCCGAACCCAAAAAAAGCATTTTTAGAAGAAGGTCCATGTGTGTGTGTGTGTGTGTGTGTGTGTGTGTGTGTATGTGTGTATGTGTGTGTGTGTGTGTGTGTGTGTGTGTGTGTGTGTGTGTGTGTGTGAAAAGCATAACTCAAAAACAAAAAGTCTGATAAATGCCAAACTTGGTACTTAAGTTCAGTATCTTGCAAAGATGCGACATGAAGATTTTCAAGAAAATCTGCCCACCCCAATTACTCTTCACATTGAACATTTTTCAAAATGTTTGGTTTTCTCAAAAATGGCTCTAACAATTTTGATTAAAATACCATATATTAAAGATATTTACATGAAAAATAAAACGTATATCTTGAACTTTCTGGGAATAGCCTGTAAAGTTCTCTTCACTAGGAAGGCATTTTGCATAATCTTGTGTAACTGGTAAACATTAAGTGATAGACGAAAATGTACTACACAAAAAATTTAGATCTCTTTAAAACGCATAATTTATTTAAAATAACGCTTTCTGTGGCATCAGCCATTTCTGAGATATCCATTATTAATGGTTTGCATTGTTCAATACTTAGCCATATCGATTTTCAGTTTTTTTCCCCATGATGTCTTCGAAAGAGTATAGAATTTTAAGACCAGTGTATAGTGTCCAGTTCTGAAACATTTGATTATCACTATTCCCACTGTAACTATAACAAACTGTGTAATGTAGCTTTTTCCAGAAAGGTTTATGTTGATTAAGTGTAGTGAATAGGAAAATAAACTTTCGAGAGTAGAGAAAGTCTTGTGAATGTAACACATCAGATTTTTTTTATTTTAAATTAAAATGTTTGTGTAAAGAAAGTGTGAGACATTCTAAATTTAACATGAAAAAAACTTCACTGTATATAGTGCTTCTGTTTTTAATAGTTATCCAATACAGTTATTTGGTATTTTATGCATTTAAACCCCTACCTCACACGTCAAGAAATAACAGTCTTATAACATGTTCAGCTACTTGCATATGCATTCAATGCGGAGGTTCAGTGTTATTTTACTATTGGTGTTGGTCTATTTGTGTTTAAAATGTCAGTAAAAAGAAAGCGTATTGTAATAAGCATTGAATAAAAACTTGAAGCCATTAGTGACAGAGTGACAGAGGACAGGGATTCAAAGCATTAGAGGTATGGAGACCACAAATTTGTATTCAAATCTAAATGAAATATTGAAATACGGCATTTTCAACAACTAAAACATTTTGTTTTTAGGTTACCTTACATACCGTGGAACAGAGAAGTGAATCAGATACAGGGAGAACCAAAAAACTACGAACCGGCAGCGCAGTATTTTCATGTCCGCGTCCTCGGCACTCGTTGCCGTCTGCCGCTATCATAGAAAGGCGCGGATGAAACCATACAACATTTTTAAAACTACTTTTAAAGGCTTTACTTATCAATTTTATGAAAGGAGATGCTGGCCACCGTCGCCGTCCATACATTTTTGGCAACTTTTTAGAAAACTATCCATCACTCAGCATAGTTCACGTTGAGAAATGCTGGCAATTTCCTGGCAGATATTTTGTTTTAATTCTTCCAGGGTGTGTGGATTTGTCTTGTACACTTTATATTTTAAATTACCCCAGAGATAGAAATTGCAGGGGGTTAGGTGAGGGGACCGAGGTAGCCACAAATCTGTACTAATAATTCTGTCTTCAAACACACTTTCAATTTATTTAAAGGTGAGTCGGAATTGTTACACTAACATCACTTAAGTTTACTCACTTAAGTGATGTTAGTGTAACAATTCCGACTCACCTTTAAATAAATTCAATACACATCACTGTTTCTAGCTTCTTTTCATTACAATATCAACACTTTCAATTGTTCTCATCAAAATATTGGCCATATGAGCTGTTGCAGAGTCTTGTTGAAAAAAGGAAAAATCACGCTCCCTGTCTGTTAATTCTCTAAAAACAGGGGCCAAAATTGTATTCATGTATGCATGGGTTTCAACTATTGACTCAAAAAAAATTGATCCTTGATAAAGTTGGTAAGTAAAGCCTTTAAAAGTAGTTTTAAAAGTGTTGTATGATTTCATCCATGCCTTTCTATGATCGCAGTAGATGTCAATGAGTGCCGAGGATGCAGACAGGAGAAACACTGTGCAGCCGGTTTATAGTTTTTTGGCTCTCTCTGTATAATACTTATTCAACAGTGGTGATATAGTTGTTTGCAAGCGTTGTGAGAAGAAAGTTCAGAAAAAATTACTGCTTTTATAAAATAATCTTTGTAAATACAGTAATGCATATTTTAATATTGCATACAGTAGCAGTTTTTTTTATTTAACATTATTACATGCCTTTGGGATACAATTATTTTCTTTCTTTCACTACTTAAAATCGTTACCATCAATTTTCTGAAAAAAATACATTATCTGAAATGGCTCTGCCCCATTTAATTTGGTTAAACAGGGTTATACTGTATTTGGAATTGTGTACATATATAAATGAATAGGTTCTTAGAAAATTATATACGTATTACACACATATAACAGATAAGCTATTTTTGGTAGAGGGAGACAGAGAAAAAAAATTAATTTTTCAGTTAGCATAAAATATAAATTAGCTGCATAATATATAATGGACCAGCACTTCACATAATAACTTTCATTTTCATTAAATGAAACGTAATTTATAGAAGCATAAAGTGTTAACAGTCTTGGCCCTACTAGCCAGAATAAATAGCATCCAAAATAACGTAAACCTTCAAACATGTTATATTTTTGGTTTTGCCACGGCAATAGGAACTTTTAGTACTTGGTCCTCATCTCATCCCACTTAATACTTCCATTATAAATATCTTCCCAGTGATAAAAAAGAAAAACTAACATCAAATAATTGATACTCTTCATACAATATTTCACGTTCTAATTTATCTATGTTCTTTTAACAGTCCAAATCTAATTAATAACATACATTTTTATAGATGGCTCTGAGACAAACACGAAAACTGTTGTGTATGAGGAACCCTGCTTTAAAATTGGTGTTTGTCCTCAGAGCCAAATGTCACTACAAAAGAAAACTTGAATATTTACATTTATTTATAATTATATATATATTTAAGAAAACAGACATATTTTCGACACATGCACTCTTGCATACGCACACAGAGAACAATTACATTCATCTCTTTTCTCTCTCAAATGTACACTGTTGTAGGCAACAATCCATATACTATAATGTTACTTTTTGATAAATCTAGTACAAAATTCTAGTCTATGGAACATGTATTAAGGGTGAATGCTATTTTTTCTATTATCATGTAATATAATAATTCCATCGTGATAAGATCTTTTTTATTATTTACTTTTTTTTAAAGATTTTGTTTTAATTCATTTTTCACACTGGCCATTTTTGTTAACTGATATATTTATCTGAATTGGCATGAGAATTCATTGCTTTTACTTCAAAATAAATTTCTAGTTGTGGTGCAATTGTGAGCTTTCAGATTTAATAGATTCATAACTTACAATAATTTAAATTACTCTAGTTTGTATAAATATAAGAGTTTAGGAACTTCATAAATGGAAGACTGTTAGAAACAAAACAAGGACAGGATCTCTTTAAGATCTGAATTCACAAAAGTTGTTAGTACACCCAGAGCCGCACTGAACTAAAATGTGTCCATGGACCCGAAAGAAAATAGCTCTCCCCTTCGCAAAGTTTGAACAATTTAGGTTATGTTTCTTTGGAAAAATGAATCAAGGTTAGGGGTTTGATTAAGTCTTCACTTTCCTTTTTCATCTTTCTTTCAGCTAATTTATGGTATTTTGCACCACTAAGACATTTCTAGCCATCCATTTTTTTATGGAAAAGGCGCAAACACAAGGAAAAACACACAAACTCTTCAATAAACAATGACATGTAATGCTCATTCAAAAAGGTGAAACCAGCAACAAAATAGAGCGCAGATGCTCACAAGTAAACAAGTAAAAAGTGTAGCCAAGCGATCAGACAAGTTTCAATTTCTCTCACCCATGTCTAAAAACACTAAATATCTCTTTGTCGTTATACAGAGAGAGCCAAAAAACTACGAACCAACTGTTTTTCCTGTCCACGTCCGTGGCACTCGCCACCATAGAAAGGCGCGGATAAAACCATACATTTTAAAACTACATTTAAAGGCTTTAATTACCAACTTTATGAAAGGAGATGCTGAAACTGGCCACCATTGTTGTCTATACATTTTTGGCACCTCTTTAGGAAACTATCCATCACTTGCCGTAATTCATGTTGAGAAATGCTAGCAATTTCCTGGTGGATATTTTGTTTTAACTCTTCCAGTGTGTGTGAGTTTGCCTTGTACACTTTATGTTTTAAGTTACCCCAGAGATAGAAATTGCAGGGGACCGACCACAAATATTTGCTAATAATTCAATTGTTCTAATCAAAATATTGGCTGTATGAGCTGCTGCAGAGTCTTGTTGAAGAAAGGCAAATTCACACTCCTTTGTCTGTTAATTCTCTAAAAAAATGGGGGCAAAATTGTATTCATGTATGTACGTCAACTGTTGACTGGAAAAAAATTTAATTGAACTACATCACATCACCGTCAACTCAATACTGCGCTTCACACTGCAGAGCAAAACCATGTCAACAGTGTGACCTTGTTTATAGCAGCAGTGCATTATGTTTCCACACACCCAGTGGAAAAACACTGGGCAACCGGTTCGTAGTTTCTTGGCTCTCCCGTTACTTAAAAAAGAACTTGTTTTTGTTCAGTTATTTTGCTTCCTCTCCCTAAATTTTCCACCCATACCCCTTGGCTCCTACCTAAATACAGCTCTGGTTGCACCTGTACTTTCTCAAATGGCTTTTTGGAAACTCCTAGAAGCATTTTGGGCACACATTTGCAAGAAGACCTGAAGTTTGAACATAGTATTATGCTACTGACCACACATATCATATCAATAGTTAATGAGATAAGCAAATAACTTGTATAAAATAATCTATATGATGCCATCATGCATCTGAAAAATGTTTTTCCTGGAAAATGTTTATGTACATGGATGTAACATATTTTATAAACATAAATCACAACAGCAATATTAAGATAAATTAAGTGAACACTTTTATGATGATATAGCATTAAAGTATAATGATATTAAACCCATAATTTAGATTAACAGTATTTTATGTTTATATTGCATATAGGTTTTGTTAAAAGATAGTGGAAATACTTAAGTTTTGGAGTGTCATTTCAGTGGTTTAACAGCATATTCTTCTCAATAAAAATATATTACAAAAGTCATCATATACTTTTTACATTGTCACCGTTAAAGTGAGACTAATTGTCAACAAACAGAACATACTAACAAGCAAGTTTCAGTCCATTCTTCAGCAGAACATGCTTATCATGTTATCCTGTATCAACTCTACATGAGAAAACAAAAATCAACTCTTTAGGTTGCCATGTCATCTGTTCATTTTAATGTTCAGAAGTAATAATCATATAAGTGAGAGCTAGCAACGATTTTATCCACTGATAGAATGATAAAACATCCTTATAATGCCCATGTTAAATTTGCCAAGGTTTTAGCATATAAGCTGTAATTTTGCACGTTCAATATCTTTAGACCTTTCCATACAATATAACCTTCATTAAACAGAATACTAGTCATATTTTATATAATTGTAAGTATGCATTAAAATGTTATAATAAATTTTGGTGGTGCACCTTTTTAAAGAACCATGAAATATATTCTTTTTGTCTTTTTCTTTATTAACAAAAATAAATGCATCTTGGGAGCATGAAAAAGTATATAATAATGGCATTAGAGGATGAAAGCATCAACTGATTGGCAGTAAATAAAATTGCAATATTTTGGAATATTATGAAATACACAATTTAAAGAAGTGTTGAGCAAAATTTGTGAATAACGAAAATTGTACGCTTCTCCTTTTCTTATTTAACAAAGCTTATGCTTGGCCAATACTGATAAATAACTCTTAGTCCACTTAATTTGCCAAAACTGGTAACATGTCCTGCATATTTTTAATGAGTAGGAATGGAAAATAAGATTAATTGTATCAAGCATGTACCCAATAAGTCTCTTCTGAAGAAGATTAAGCAGTCTTTTTGCTACATTGTTCATTGAGAGTGATATGACCAAGGTGGCTAAAGGATAATGGCCAACATTTTGGCCAGCTATGAGTCAGAAAGCGATTTGGTTCTCATAATGAATAGCATATAATATGTACACCAACGTGCATAAAAAATGGCCCATTAACCTAGACCGCTAAAGTATTTTTCACTTCATAAGGTTTCCACCATTAGGAACCAACCTTTGACTCCATCCAGTAGTATCAGTTCTCTATGTGGCTGGTCTAAAAACAATTCAGGGACATAAGAAAGAACCAATGAATGATATTATAATCAGTGTGAAATGAAGGGCCTCTATAAAAAAGTTTTGCTACAGTTGGTACTCAAGGAAAGGCTAACCAATACAATGAAATTCCGTTTTAACGAATGCCACTTTAAAAGCATCTATGTTAAATTATTTCCATTCTATGAATGTCAGTACAACAAAACTCTAGTATAGCTAAAGTAAGAAATCTCCCTTAATGAATAAATGACACATTTTTAAAACATTTTCTTGACCTACTGAACAATTATAATGCTGTTTCCTGATTAAGAGAGTGGCTAGTTCATCCTTGACCATACAATGTTTTGCCTCAGCTTTTGGCATAAAAGGTTATTTTGTCTAATTGCTTTCCATGGTCTGACAAAAGATACCATTAAATGTAAACTTTTGTTTTGTCTACTTTCTGTTGTCTCATGTGGTTTAACCTACATAAGATGGGAATTTTAGTGTGCTCTGGTTTAAACAGTGTCAACCAACAGTGTAACGAAAAGTAAAAGAAAGCTGTTTTCTCTAAAAGAAAAGTAAGCAATCTTAGAAGTTGACACTGTGACAAAAAGTGCAAGTTGCATTGTAAACTACTTGATTCTGAAGTGTTCTGTGCAGTAAATAAAAAAAATGCAGACTTTTCCTCAAAATGAAAACCTTTGTAAGGTATGTTATGTAATATATAAGCTCACTACATGTTAATTATGTAATGTTGCCAAGTTTAACGTTTTGAATATGAAATTACTTTAATGAACAAATTTCAAACTGTGTTGTTTACTTCTAATACATACAAATTACATTTTAAAAAATGGATAAAGTATCATATTAAATTTAAAAAGCTTCAATTGTGACCCTCTTAAGATAAAAATATTAAATAACTGATTTAACAAAATTTCAGTACAACAAAATTAATTTCAAAGTCTCCAGAAATTTGTAATAATGACATTTAGCTGTACAATATAATTTGGTCTTCTAGATGAAGGGGTGAAGAATTATATGCATGTTTTTGTTAAACTGGACAACAGCTACACGATTTATATGAGAACTTTCATCACAGACATGGAGAAAAAAGTTAAAGTGATTGCCACCATCGAATGGCAATAAGCAAACCAACATTAAGAAAATGAAAACAAATATATTCATGAAAGGCATGAACATATAGGATTTAGGTCTATTAAAAGAACAAATAACAAAGAGTTCTTAACTTTAGTCTTCATCTATGTTTTTATTATGTTACCCATTGGCAGTTTGCCACATTGGGGGAGGTAAAGTACCCCAACATCCAGTGGCTTAATTATGCTCAAGGAATAGATGAGATCATGCTGGCAGTGGTTGGGGCTAGATTTGTCAGTACCTACATAAACAGTATGTTCCATTATGGGCCACTTTTTATATACGATGGAGGGGTTGGGGAAAGAAAGGTAGTAGGTTATAGGATTTATCGCAGACAAGGAAAGAATTGGTGATGGAATAAGTAATTTCATTGGAGCCTGTGCCTTTAAATCGTGCATGATTGTAAGGGATAATTATAAGGGATAATTAAAGAATATTTTTTTGTATTTTACTCTCAATTTAATTTCCATTAAACATTTCTTCTTCAACTTCAGGGATTGGTCTTCTTCAAGTATTCCGTCCTCGAGGAAACATTCAACATGGTCCTCCACCATATAACTAATCGTTCTTAGTCTTTTGTCTTTATATTTGTAGAATACCTGAAGGCATCTACTTATTTTTATTCTTTCTACATGGTCAGGTCATTTTGATTGGTATTCATCCATTTTGTCTAGGATATTAAAATTCTTTAGTTCATCTCTATTGACATCATAATCAGTCTTTCCCTATCCTGCAATTCCTTGTAGAAATCGCATATATTTTATTTATATTCATTGTCGATGTCTCTTTGTCAAAGTCCAGCATTCAGATCTATAAAGTAGGTAGGTATAGCAATTGTTTTATAGAATTTGAATTGTATAATATATTATTCATATTCACAAAATGAAATTAATTACATTTTTATTTATTCTTCTAATTCTGTGTAGAAATTATCTCACCTCATATTTTACCAGTTGTCTGTCATAGTATATGTTGCTTGTTTACACAATTTCTTTTTCTTACATGTGTTTAAGAGAATTATCTATAGTAATACGAGGACTAGTCTTTTCAACCTCCAACGCATCATCAGGTGGACCGAGTAGTGATACGAGGTGGGGCATTGGGGCAGGAGGACAAATGTTGTCCCCTTGCCATTATTAGCACTATTGCCAATGCCATCTGTCTGTTAAAGCTTGCTTATTGGCACAGAAAGATGTCCTCTACCATGGACTCTTCCACCAAATGGGAGTTACTCTGTGTTATAATGAACCGTGTGTATGGTAAGAACTTTATGAGTAATGGTATAGTGTAGGAAATTTAGAAGTGGCTGCATGGATGTTCATGATGAAGGTGGCCAGGCACAGAAGTTTTTATCACCCTCCCTACAGCCCAGACCTAGCACAGAGCAACTTGCATCTTTTCCAGCAGATGAGAAAATGGTTCTGCATAGGCAGACCCAGGGAGGCATTGAGAGGGGCATTTGTTATACTAAAGGCTATGGTGTTGCTTTGGTAAAATCAAAACCAACACTTTAATTTCTTTCCTATTTACTTAAACCAGATGAGCATGAATTTGTTCAGTCAGAGGTGAATTTTTCTTAGCGGTGGACTATATCACAAAAAATGTTCTACTAACCCTAGAAGAAAAAAAAGACAGATAGTCTGAAACAAATATGTTTTACACTTACTAGTAAATAACTTCTAAATAAAAATATAACTCTGAAAAAATAGGAGCAAAACTTAAAAGTAAAACTAAGCAATCAAACTACTGAAATATCACATTTAAAAGGCATGTTTATTTAATAAATCTTGTTATAATTTTTCTCTAAATTTAAATTAATATTTGTGTCCAAAGGATGATCCGAGGATCACTTATGCGATGTTTGAAAATCTAGAAAGGTAAAACACTCTTATTATTGATTGCAGTCTGCTCACTGGTAAGGTATCTAAAGAATTCCTGGATCTACTTCTGGTCAGGGGGACAGCATTACTACTCCAGAAAGCTTAAAGACAACATACAGACCTGGCTCAAGGGACAACTGTTTTTGCAGAGGGTATTGGAAAGCTGATGCATGTTTGAACCTTCATGATGATTATGTTGAAAAGTAGTTAATAGATGTAGTTAACTTTAGTCATTGAAACCATTTTGCTATTCACAGTTTTGTTGATTTCGTGTCCTATTGGTATTTGAAAAAATAAAAAATATTCCTCATATTATGAGTGTAACTCCATAATTCAATTTATCTACATATCTAATTTCATAAAGCTTCATTTTTACTTGGAAACATGACCCTGTCATCTAAGTTTAGCTATAAACAACTGAAGATATCAGGCATAATAATTTCATTTTGGCAATTTTGCCTGAGAAATGTTGGAACTAATCAGCGATTAGTTGGAATTGATTGGTCAATATGGAGAGAAAATAATGTGAAAAATTTTTGGAAAAAGGCGAGGAAAAGACTGGAAGATATAGAAATACAAATCATGTTCAGTGAGATTGCTGAAAAGAGCTCATTAGTTTATTATAGGCCAATGAAAAATACATGGGGTAGGGAAAAATATATAGACATAATAAATAAAGAAGAGAGAGAATCTATTGCATGGGTAAGAACTGGAGCATGGAGGCTAAAAGGGTTAAGACAGGGTATTCCTCAGAACCAATGTCCGATATGTGGTGGTAATGAAGACATTGAACACATAGTATTTAAGTGCCAAGGAACAGAAAATTGGAGAAAAGAATTTTTTAATAAGAAGTGGTTGAAGGGGGATAGAAATACACTTATGATTGAAATGATATGTAAGGACGCTAGAAGCATTGGACAGTTTTTGTGTAAAGTAATAAATAAATGGCTTTGGACAGTGGAAAGAGAAAAGAAAGAGGTAGTGCATCTTACTTTGAATGGAAAACTATACTGAATGTGTGATGGTTAAGTAATCAATAAATGAAAAGTGAAAAACAAGTGGAAATGGGACATGGAGAAAAAGAAAAGAAAGAAGAGCAAGTTAATTTATTGACAAGAAATTGTAAAATGTAAATAAACTGTAGTGATTGTCTACTGAATGAGTAACCAGGGTCAAAGTGCAGTAGACAATCAAATTTGTTAAAACTCTTAGCACAATAAAATACACCAAAATACATCAAGTTACCAGTATTGTCAAACTGGGTAATATTTAGCCTTTTGGGCTAATTGGAAAGGGATTTTGTGACTATGTTTAAAGAATTGCAGCTATCGTCATTTGGGAGACTTATGTAATATTTGGGCAATATTATCAACTTGCCAATGCTGCACCAACCAGCAAATGCTAAAGTTCCCCATTGGAGATGTGCAAGAAATTAGAGACTTTTATCATTGACCGTATACCTCTTTAATTTACACAGATCTTCACCTGCTTTCTTTCTCCCTGTGAGAGCATTGTTAATATGCTGGGAGACAGGCAGTTAATTATTGCCAGTCTTTGACTACATATCTTTCCTATTTTTTTTCCCTCCTAGCATGACTAAAAACCTAAAGAATAGTATTAACAGAAATGAAAGTGTTACACATGTCTGCCATATGCCGATCTATGTTGTTCTAAAATAGGCAAGTGGGGCAGATCTTAAAAGCAGTACAGGAAACAACTTCTTCTAGTATTTAAAGGTACTGTAAATCAGGACATGTTTTCATCTTTCATATTTCCTGAAAAAAGCTGAAAATTTAATTGTTCCAAAGTTACACCGCATCCCAAAGTTACCCCATTTAAAAGTAATGAATGCTGTAATAAGTATTTTATTTAAACAGCAATAATTTAAGTACTTTTTAAGAGATAATATTAATGCTGCAATGTGCAAATCTAAATTTATACCGGTTGATACTTAACTGGCACAAGTAGCAAATAATGTGACCACAAACAAGGAAGTTAGACTTTTACAAAGTCTAACAATCAAGTCACCAAAACAATGAGGAGAGAGAAATGTAGTAATATAATCTACGGCATTATCTTAATGCTTTGGAGGCATTGAATTTGTGTTGGTGTGAGGGTCACTCCAAAGTAATGCACACTATTTTTTTTTTAAATCTATGTTTCATACTACATCTTTGAAAATTTATGAAGTTCATAGATACACCCTTCCTGCTTGTGTTCAAATTTAGTTTAACCTGTTACAATGAATGGTGCTGTCATAGCATGTCTTCAAGATGGATGCTGCACTTGACATTTATCAAAAGCGACATGCTGTTATAGAATTCCTGTGCTGTGAGAATGAGACAGTGGGAAACATCCATAAGAGGTTGCAGAAGGTGTATGGAGATGCTGCTGTGGATTGCTGAACAGTTAGTCGGTGCACAAGTAGATCACATGGTGAAAGTGGGCACGCCAATATTTGGGATACTCCTCGCAGTGGCAAACCCTACACTGCATAAACTCCTGGCAAAGTACAGAGAGTTAGTGACAGGGTTTTGGCTGTCAAACACATCACAGTGAAAGAATTGTTACACTATATTGGAATAGGGGGAAGCAAATGTTTGCAGAAAATTGAAAGAATTGGGGTTGAAAAAGGCTTGTGCCAGGTGGGTTTCAAGAAGGTTGACAGAGGTTCGCAAAGAAACACGAAAAACAGTGTGCTGCATACATTTGGAGCAGTATGGGAATGGTGGAGATGACTTTCTTGCAAGAATTGTGACCAGCGATAAAATGTGGCTCCATCATTTTGAACCAGAGATGAAGAGGCTATCCATGGAGTGCCATCTTGCAAAGTCAAAAACATAAAAACTGTACCTTTGGCTGGAAAAGTTTTGGCTTTTTCGATTCGATGAGCTCTTGTTTGCGGACATTACCACCATTAATTCTGACGCATATGTGCCAACTCTGAAGAAACTTCAAGCTCAACTGAGATGTATTCAATCACATTGAGAGAAGCAGTATGTTTTGCTGTTGCACGACAATGCACGGCCATGTGTCAGTCAGAAAACCACAGACGAGATCAGCAAACTTGGATGGACAACATTGAAACATCCACCTTACAGTCCAAATCTGGCTCCATGCGATTACCATCTCTTTGGTAAACCGAAGGACTTCCTTCTGGAATATGATGACTGCGGGTATACAGGCCCTAGTTCCAAGATGGCATAAGGCAGTTGAGAGGGATGGAAATTATTGGAAAAATGAAATTATGTTCCTAAGGGATGTATCTACACACTGTAAAATAGTTAAGCTGTAGGATGAACATGTAATTTACAAAAAAATGTTGTGCATTTCTTTTAGAGTGACCCTTGCATTTTACATAAATTCCATAGACTCAATTATGTGATTATTTTCTATTAAATATATTACCAGATTATGCAATACGTTTTGACAATGCTTTTTATATATAATGCAAATGAAATTATTTATTTTTACCAGCACTTGCATATTGTTAAGAGAGAAAATGCATTGGCTTATCACAACAGTAATTAAAAATTACATAACATAGATATAATTTATAAAAACTGTAACTGATAACATATTAAATGCTAAAGAAAGTATTAATTTGTATTACATTAAAAGCAGAAAACAGAAAACTTTGGCCTACAAAGGCCTTTAAATTTGGTAACTTTAGATAAAATCAATGTGACAACCCAGTGATTAAAAATGCATAATAGGATACTCACTTAAGCAATAACTGAACACCAAAAGTTTTCATTATAATAACTAATAAACACTTTGGAAGTAATTTATTTCTCCATACTAAGAAAAGAGATGTTAGAATTATTTATCTTCATTTTCTTTACAGTTTACTAATCTGCCTACTAAATTATTTATAAACAGTGCTTCCTCTCAGAAATACAAGACATTTCTTTATAAATCTTGTTTTGTATTCATATGCATAAGTTGTGTGTAAGTCTTTCATTGACTACCAAAGAAAATATTCAGAAAAGGATTGGGTGATCAGGAGGTCATGTTTTATCACTCATAAAGGAATCCTTTGGTAAATTCCATGCAAAACAGAACATTGTTATGAACTTTACTTACACATATTGAACCTTTAATTATTCTAGCTTCACTTTCTTCATTAAAATTTAGCGGAATATGTTTGGAAGACTATTGTCTCCATCATCAGCCTAAAATAGTCTCTGAAACATGTGCGCTAAGTTTTGGTGTAGAAAGTGAAACTAGAGTACCTAAAGATTCAGTTTGTGTATGTGAATACCAAAAGATTTCATGGATTTTTCAGAGGAGAAGAGTTCAAATTGGCATGAAAGTTGACAAGCTTTTAAAATTTAAATAAGGATTGCAATGGTTTGCTTCCTGGATCCTTGATCTATGTAAAATAAAGGTATGAAGTAAATACCACTCCTTTGCATACTTGAAACAGACTTTTGATTATATATGAGGTGGTATCTAAAATATTCGGGACTGGTGCTACCATCTTGACAGTAGTTGCAGCAGAGTTTTGTACCGCTAGTTGGCAACACTAGCACATCTGATGAGTGAGTGTTTAAGGTTTCATGCAGCTCGGTAGATGTGTTGAGATTCTGTAGTACTTTTCATGATACTCTGTGTGTAGTGTGTGGCGATTTTACGATGGATCCAAGATTAGAACAGAGAGTGTGCATCAAATTCTGAGCAAATCTCGGGAAACATGCTACGGAAACCCTCACAATGATTCAACAAGTGTTTGGGGGACAAAGCATGAGCCATACATGTGTGTTTGAGTGTCATGCTCGGTTCAGGGCCGGCCGTACAGCTATTGAAGATGAAGACGATGCTCTCACCGGTAGGCCCGTCAGCTGCACAAGCTGCATGCTCCTCATTTTCTTTTATATCAATGGGATTGTGCACAAAGAATTCATCTCACCAAATCAAACCGTGAATTCCACATACTACTGTGAAAATGTGCGAAGATGATGGCCCAAATTTTGGAGCAAGGGAACTGGCTGTTGCATCACGATAATGTGCTCTGTCACAATCCTTGATCACCAGGAGTATTTGATGAAAAACAACATGACAGTTGTCCCCCACCCACCGTACTCGCCTGATTTGGCACCCTGTGACTTTGCTCTATTCCCCAAACTGAAAATCAAGCTGAAAGGTCATCAGTTCAACACAACTGAGAGGATTCAAGAAGAAACGCCATCTGTGCTAAACACCCTCAAAGAACATGACTTCCAGGAGTCATTTGAAAAATAGCAGAATTACTGGGACCGGTGTGTACGGAACTACTTCAAGAATGACAATGGTCATTAGTTTCAAAGTAAGTTTTTTGACCAGATGGCAGCACCAGTCCTGAATATTTTGGATACCACCTCATACAGCATTGTTATCAGACTCGTACATATATGCTATTTCTCTGCTGTTGTCACTTGGCTGTTATCAACAGGGTTGGTTCAGAACTTTAAATCTAGGAAAAAGTAATGTGTTAAGACAATGTGTTGAATACCAAGAGAATAGCTTAATGAATGATGGATGGGTAAGTAAATTACAGAACATTTTGGAGAAAAATGGGTTAGGAGATAAATGGAGGAGAGAAAATAATGTGAAAATTTTTTGGAAAAAGGCGAGGAAAAGACTGGAAGATATAGAAATACAAATCATGTTCAGTGAGATTGCCGAAAAGAGCTCATTAGTTTATTATAGGCCAATGAAAAATACATGGGGTAGGGAAAAATATATAGACATAGTAAATAAAGAAGAGAGAGAATCTATTGCATGGTTAAGGCCGGAGCATAGAGGCTAAAAGGGCTAAGACAGGGTATTCCTCAGAACCATTGTCCGATATGTGGTGGTAATGAAGACATTGAACACATAGTATTTAAGTGCCAAGGAACAGAAAATTGGAGAAAAGAATTTTTTAATAAGAAGTGGTTGAAGGGGGATAGAAATACAGTTATGATTGAAATGATATGTAAGGACGCTAGAAGCATTGGACAGTTTTTGTGTAAAGTAAAAAATAAATGGCTTTGGACAGTGGAAAGAGAAAAGTAAGAGGTAGTGCATCTTACTTTTAATGGAAAACTATAGTGAATGTGTGATGGTTAAGTAATCAATAAATGAAAAGTGAAAAACAAGTAGAAATGGGACATGAAAAAAAAGTGAAAAAAAAGAGCAAGATAATTTATGGACAAGAAATTGTAAAATGTAAATAAACTGTAGTTATTGTCTACTGAATGAGTGACCAGGGTCAAAGTGCAGTAGACAATCAAATTTGTAAAACTCTTAGCACAATAAATAAAGCTATTATTAAGCAAAGACAACACCTGCTGTGTAAAATCCTTAAGAATTGGAGCTAGTGTAACAGAACCACCAGTTCTAAAGCCTTCAACATTAAACTATAAAATACTCTTCCAAATTAAAGAAATCTAGAAGTAAAATTATACAGAAAGGTAATAGATACTTTATCAAATTATCATTTTCCCAATGAATTTATGGAATGCACAGTGGTGATGTAGCAGATTAGAAGTACTTAATGCATGAAACTTATTTTAGATTGTAAAAGCTATTCAACAGCAGTTCTTGATAACTGTGGTAGATAAAGTCAGAAATATTTAAAATATTCAGTAATTTCATAGTGATAAGTAACTCTATAGGTATGTGTGTAAATACTGAAAAGGGGACAGTTAGTGGGAACAGAGTGAATACCAGTTTTTAATACTATAACAATATATTTATCACATAGATGTAAAACATTATTGGCTTATTTATCCACTATTCTTAAAAAAGTAATGTCATATTCTTGTAAAACAAATCAGGACCACAATTAAAATGAAGTTAACTTAAAAACAGGAAAAATTTACTTGCCATTGAATGTTACTTAAAAGATAACTTTTTAATATTTGTTGAAGTATTTAATTAATCTTGAGAAATTTGTTTATAGTTACCAGATGCAATCTGTTTTTATTTTTACACTGTTGCTGCAAGTTACCAGTGCTGTATTAAATGAAATTAAAATAAAAAAATGTGATGTGTTACATTCCATGACTTTTTCTACACACTACACAGTGTTCCTTATTTGAATATATCTTCTACAAACATTTCTTCTAAAAGCTTATTTTTCTACCCACTTAGTGTTAATAAAGATAAATGTTTGCAGAAATAGACTCATTATACATTTCATTGTAGATACAGAAGGGAGTAGAAGGCTTAAACAATAGTCAAATCTTCAAAAAGTGGGTCGCTATATGCTGGCCCTGGAATTCCATACTCTTTCCATGATATCAATAAACAACTGGTAACAGCACTTCAAAACAATTACATAAATACTGAAAAATTCAAACCGATAACAATGAATATCTTGGAAATGGCTAATGCCACAAAAAGTTATAGGATATAAACAGTGTTTTGAACGAGATCTACATTTTTTGTGAAGTAACTTTTTGTCAATATCTTAGGTTTACGCAATATACAAAATTAATTCTGAATGAAGAGGACTTCAGAGGTGAGATGAAATGCAACAGCACATGAGAAATAAGATCTTATATTAAATTAATAATTAACAGGAAAGTTCCTTTTGAGCCAGATTTGGCAACAGGTTAGGAAGACAAATGACCATCCAATCTTTGGAGGCAACATCACAATTAGGGAAAATTCTGAATGGTTCTAAAAGTAAAGCAAATGAGACATATATACTCCACATGGACGGGGAGCTTGAGCATCCTGGAGAAAAGGGAGTCTTATTGTTCACAGTGACAAGCATGGTACGGAGTACAATATCCGAGATCCGGCATGAAATAATGCATGCTGTAAAAGTATCATTATCTATGAGCGAAAGAGTAATAGCTCCTGAGTAATAAAGAGATTTGTTAAATGTGTTAATTATCTCCAAAGGCATAACTGTGGTATGGTAACAAAGAAGGGAATTAAATAGACGAGGTTTTTAAACAGTAACTTTGTGTATGTAACAATTGTGTATATGCATAAATTCCACCTGAGAAGAGACTCTTGGCAATCCTTCATACCCTTCACTCCTGAACCTAATTAACACACATGAGTAGGTAGGCGCAAAGGAAGGAAATCACAGAGGCTGACCAAAGACCAGCAAAAATCTCCTCAGCCTTCCCATGTATCAATCAAGTCACTGCCGCAGAGGCTACTCCTAGAAAATTCAAGACATGCATTTTATAGTTATGCAAATATCTTAAATATATATTTTAATCAAAATTGTTGTAGCTTTTTGAGAAAATTAAAAGTTAAAATTTTCCATGTAAAGGAGGGAGAGTGGCGAAGGGATTTTCTTGAAAATCTTCAAATTGTATGCTTGGAAGATGCTGAAGTTTAATACTAAGTTTGGTATTTATCTGATATTTCAATTTTGAGTTATGTTGTTTTCTCTCTCTCTCACCCATACACACCTTTTCTAAAAATGTTTTTTTTTTTTTGGATTCAGAGGACCTCAAAGCATATATTTCTGTGAAATCTCAACATTGAATTTTTCGGTGCAGTGCAATGATTTCTCTGTCATAAGTATGTGCTGGAGAAAGTAAAAGGACAAATTGCTTTGTACATAATCTGGAAATATCTACCACATATTTTTCCTCATTATTATTTAAGCAGCTAATAATGTGAATATGCTATCAACAAGAAAATAGGACCTTTAAGGATGAAAACTACAGCATAAAGAATTAAAGTAAAACATAAAACAAAATGTAATAAACTGAAAAGTTATATACTAACTAAAGAAACTGAAAGCAATTAAAATCTATACATAGCTAAGAAAGTTAAATACATATGTCTTAAGTCACTATGTTGTTGATAGAGAAGCATTCATTTAGGTCAGTACACTGGGTTGTTTTCTGATATAAATAACATCTCCCCTTGTCAGTAATGGCTGCTGCACAAGAGCGTGTGAACACCCTAACTTTTGATGCCTTGTGGATTTATTGGTTATTTTTGCTTTCAATTCTATTAAACATAATGTATATGTAGTAATTTAAAATCTACGGTATTTAAATCTACTACAATACTTCTTAAAAATTGATGAAATATGGCAACAGGGTTGCTCATACATCTTGGCTTAAGCACGTTTTAAGGAGTTTTTGATGCATGCACAACTGGTATATCAAATGCATATGGGTCATGCATACTTGAAGGCATGCACTAATAGTTAAGTTTCTCCTGCACTCTTTTCCATGCCTCCACCATAATTTTACATCAATGTCACTAGCTGGTAGCACACTACAGCAGAAGTTAGTCACTGTAGCAGAAGTAGGTAATGTACACGAGCGTGAAGGCTTCTCCCGGTTTCTTTATTCCATCCATAATCTCAACTACAATTTAATTTATACATTACTTTGTTCTTGCCTTAAAACAGTATACTCGGTTATGTACACAACAACAAACTTCCACATAAAAACCCTTTCTTATGTTAGACAGGTTATGTATTACGATTATTATTATTGCTGTTACGTATTACTGAAGTTGTATCAATTTGTTCATAATCATAAATATTGTGCAGCAGATGGTATTTCATGTTTTCAGAGCTCTCCGACTTTTGTGAACACCCAAAATGTATACTCACAAGCCATTTCTGCTCCTGGTGTCTATATCCTTGCCTGACATACCCTGAGGCATGTAGCCATGCTGCAGAACAGAGTTCACAGGCATTTGCAGTCTGTTGCATGCCTATTCATGTGCAAACTGGTAGCTTCCATCAATACTGAAAATTCTGAACCAGCACATTCTGAATGTCCATCATGGTGAAGAAGCTCGCCAGAGGAAGGTTTGCATCAAGAATGAGAAAAGCTTTACTTGAGCGAAAAATGCATGAAGCCTCTCATAGAATTCTGTTAAATGATCTGCCAATATGTCTGGTAGGTTTTAGGTCCCAGGTGTAGGACTGGTACCTACTCGGTATTATGAGGGGCTGCGATAGACAGCAGTCCTGGCCTCTTGAGCCAACTTTCCAGCTGGGGCATGCATGATGCTGGCCACATCACTTCCCCACATTGGTTGGATGATCGTCCATCTCTGCCAAGCATAAGTGGGCATGAGGCCAGCAGTCGGGTTGACATGCCCAGGCCCTTTGCTCTGTAGCGCCACAGGACTTATTTACTTATGTCTGGCCTGTAGACCTCTCAGAATAGAAGCTTATACAGTTAGTGATTAAGAATGTATGTCATGTATAAACTTTTTTTTTTATAAGGATAAACGTCTCTATGCTGAGGTCGAGCTTGTTAAAGCATGGAGCCATGAGCTGCAGGTCTGCAGTTCAAATCCATCTAGGACCATCCTCCATGACTGAGGTTTTTTTTCCAAGTTTTCTTCAGTCCTCATAACTGGCAAATGCTGGGGGGGGGGGGGTACCTTAAACTTAGGCCTGGAACATTTCCTTTCACAATTATCATTTCAGCTCTTATATCATCGGCGTTCACTGCCCATGGCGCCATATGTAGTAGGAATGGGCGTTCACTGCAAAATACATCTGTATGAGCTAAGTTATGTATGCTTGAAAGTAAATGACATTAATGCTTAATCAAGGTGTGCTTTAAGGCCATAAATATGCAAAATAGAAGGAATAAAAAGATATGTTACACTCATATGAGTTTCTCTACTCACTCTTGTATAAACTATTATACAAATGCTTATTCTTCCATCTACTTCATGTTAATTGACATAAACATGTGCAGAAATTCTCTTATTGAATACTTTCCTTGTGGGTACAATGAGATTTAAGGAATACAGTAGGCTTTAAGCAATAGATTTAAGACAGGTCACTATGTAATGTCTTTGAAATTTATTCTCTTTACATAACCAAGAGAAAAAAAAAAGAATAACACTTCCCATTCAAGGAAAGTACAAGTATTTGAAAATGTAAACCAATAATAAGTGATATCTTGGAAATGGTTAACTCCACAAAAAAATTTGACAAATTGTGTGCTTCAACGAGATCTACATTTTTTGTATGGTAAGATTCGGTCTATCTCTTACGATTTACCGGTTATACAAAAATCGTTCAGAATGAAGGGACCTCAGCAGCTATTACCAAAAAATTCAGGAGATGCATTTCATTTGTCATGAAAATATCTTAAATATATGATATTGTAATCAAAATCGTTAGAGCCAGTTTAGGGAAAATAAAAATGTTTGAAAGATTTTCTAGATAACGATGCTTTAGGGTGGGAGGATTTTCTTGAAAATCTTTGTGTTGTACCCTTGGAAGATGCTGTACTTAAATATCAAGTTTGGTTTTTAATCAAATTTTCATGTTTTAGTTACACTATTCATAGATACATACACTCACACAAGGGCCTTTTTCTAAAAATGTTCACAAACTGAAATACTTTGTTAACTAAACCCCTGCAACTTGTCCCTTTTCATATGTACACACAAACCATATGATGTATCATGAAAGTGGTATTATAGCACAATATTTCTGACCAGCAAAATAAGGTGGTATTCTCGATTTGTTTCTTCTTACCAGATCTTCTTTCACTACTTTTATATAAGCATGTATGTGTTATAAAAACATTATTTTTCAATGTTAATTTCCTCTTAGCCACAACTTCATAAGGCTGTTTTGTTACTTACCTTAAGGAAGCAAAACAGTTCACAATATCCCCTTAGGATGGCATTAGGATAGAGTGTCCCTTACCAGAGTTATTGAATCTGCTTTTTACAAAGTCAATGTTGAAATGGTTGCATTGGATTAAGTTAGAATTTTGAAAGTTACAGGATTTATAATGACTGAAGCTATGATATAAATCATACTAAACAGTTGGGTGAAAGGAGAGCTTTAGCTTCATAATTGCACTTTTGACCAGGCTAAATTCCTAGCATTCCGATGTGTAATACTATTTTTATTTAAATGGTTTGCTATCTTATGGCCAAAACTTAAAAAAGATTACAATTACTGAAATGCACTGCCACTTGCTTTGCTTATAAATGTGACCTAATGACCTATCATGCTCCGTTATTAGCACAAACTCCAAATCCTTTGTACATTACTGTATAAGTTTTCTCTTGGAATAGATGAAGGCTTTTTAATGCTTATTTCTAAAATCCCTGCTAGCTCAATAACCAATTATCCATTACTAACCTTGTTCTTTCAAAGGAAGATGAAAGTCTTATTGATGACATGAGAGACAAGTATATTAATAATAATAAATATTGATTTATTCTTCAAATGAAACACACTGGACATGAATTACTTAAATATTTCCAACAAAAGTGAAGATGAATGGCTAGATGAATGTGTCTGAAAACAAAAAAAAGGTTCAGTGAATTATATACAAATTGTTAACAGCATTCTGAGCCTTTTCTTTCTCTATTTGTATAACTCGTGGATTCATCATGAAACAAGTTTACGACCTACATCACTAAGTTTTTAATAGTATTAAATTACAGTGATAGTGAACATTGCACAAATACTGTGGAATTTTCTATGGAAGGATTATCTCCATCACTTCCACACGTATAGGAAAAGGAGATTTGGGACACAGTGCAATAATAACACTCTTCAAAAGTCATTGCTTGCATAGTTACGCTTAAAAATAAAGTTTTTTCTTCAACGAACTATAGTTCACCCCAGAACAAGTCATTCATTTTATGAGATGTGTATCTCTTATTTATAGAATGGATATGGGAGCGAGGTATTTTGAGTAGTGCATGTAAATTGTGTGCTTCTGCATGTGCAACTCTTGTTCCCCAGTTACACAATGCATTGTTCTCACTTCATGGAACATGTAGCGGAGAGTACTGTCATTCGCTCTTGACGATAGGTGGCTGCTGAGTGTTGGAGCCTGATCCTGGTCCAACGAAGCCATGGGATGAGGTGGTTACCAATGATATTGGGCTTCCCATTGCTGACAGAGATCCACTGGCCAGAGAACTTGCGATGGAAGCAAACATGCTCGATGGAGTAGACCCAGCCACGGAACATATTGTTGCGCTTCCCATTGCTGCACTTGGAGGGTTGATTCTCTTCTCCTTTTGGCGCCTTCAACAAGAAGGAAAGGCAAGATAAAAGAAACAACCTGTTAGTTTATTCTAAATTATTGAAACATTATTAAATGTCTGCTTCATATAGTATGAACATATGGATCAATAGTTATGAAACATTTTCAAAGACAGATGACTAAATTACGAGGGCGGATCGAAAAGTAATGCACAACAATTTCTTTCTGCCTTGGTATTGCAGCAATTTCACACAGATATAGTTTGAAGTTTTCACTACAGAGGGTATTTTTTGTTTCATGTGCAGCTCTAGCAAGAGAAGTGTGAACAACTCAACAAAGATGGCATGCATGTTACTGTCATCCACGAGCGAAGAGCGAGAGGTGTGGTTTGATATTTGTGAGCCAAAGGGCATAAACCGAGCGATATTCACAGGGACATAAGTGACGTGTATGGAGATGGTTGTACGTAACAATGGCCGGTAACAACTGCAACCCCACCGAATATCCAAGGCATTGAGGCAGCAATTTTGAATGACCGGCGTGTGCAACTGTGAACCCTATCGCAACAGTTCAACATTTCCTATGGTGCAGTGTATGATATTGTTCATGACACGTTGAAATTCAGTAAAGTTAGTGCTTGCTGGGTGCCTAAGAACGTGACAGACAACCAAAAAGGGCCAGCAAATGACGACAAGCTTGGATCACCTAACGTGATACACTGCAGGAGGGCATGACTTTCTGAAAGGAATCATCACTGGTGATGAGTCGTGGGCTACATGCCCAAAACCAAGCAGGCAAGTATGGAGTGGAAACATGCTGGTTCCTCAGTGAAGAAAAAATTCAAAGTGACTCAATCTGCTAGGAAAGTGGTTATGACGGTGTTCTGGGATGTGCATGGTGTTGTATTGGTGGACTTTGCTGAACACAGGACCACTGTGAATGCTGCAGCCTACATGAAAACTTTGGTGAAGTTGTGTTGTGCCCTTTGTGACAAACGCCACAACATGAATGCTGACGATGTCAAAATTCTTCATAACAATGCTCGCCCCATGTTGCTGCTGCTTTATGTCAGAAAATCACCAAATTTGGCTGGGAGGTGCTCCAGCATCCACCATACAGTTCGGACCTTACACCATCATACTTTCATCTGTTTGGTCCATGAAGAAATTCCTGGCCGGCCAATACTTTGCGACAGATGTGGAAGTGAAATCAGCAGTCCGCAGATGGCTATACTCCAAGAAACGGACTTCTACGAACAGGGCATATTGAAACTGGTATCACGATGGGAGAAATGTGTTGAGAAACTCGGTGACTATGTCGAAAAGTAGGTAAAAGGTGTAAGTTTATTTGTGATTTTTTATTGTTGTTTTAACTATTAAACTTTTTTGTAAAAAAATTATTGTGCACTACTTTTCAATCCGCCCTTGTAATGCATAAATGAGAAAACATAAAAGTGCATTTCCTTATTCAATTAAAACTGTTTTATTAGATTATCAACTATTTGTTCACAAGTATTACACCTATTTTTACTCTTTTGAAATAACTATAAATATGTAATATGTAATTATTTCATTCCTATTGGTGTTCTCAAATATTGAAATCTTGGAAAAAAATATAAAAAGTGCTATGGATGAGGGAAAACACAAATGGTAAGCCCACTGGCAGAAAACAAAATGAGAATGTATATATACTTTTATTTGCTAAGAAAGTCAAACATATGCTTTCAATAACTTAAAATGATGAGACTTGGTATATGTATTTATTTAGTATGACACCTAGTTAGTTCTTAAGGAACCCACAAAAACCCAAAACAGAAAGCAAAACAGCATACAACATTTTGATTCACAACACCTCGGTAACAAGAATGACAATGCACATCAATGACCATTTGATAGCAAAATGGAAAGTTGATTTTGCACTTTGGGTTGTCATTTGTTTGTGACTGACCAAAGATAGTTTTTCACTGCTTCCAATTTAGCTAACATAATGCAGGTCAGCCAATATCAAAATTCAATGTAGTAAACATTTTCTTCTAGTCATACCGGCCTTCATTCCTTTATTAATAGTGTACATTACAGTTGTTTGTTGTTCTTTGTTAATTTCTATTGGTTTTTGCTGTTCTTTGTAGTTTTGGTACTGTTTTTGAGGCAAAAGCTATTGTTGAGTTGCATATAAAGAAACTACGGATGACCCATTTGCTAGAAGAATGGATCTGAGGGAGTCAGGATGCACATTTGCTAGAATTTCTTCCAGTATAATTTTCCCAGCTTGCAACTTGAGAGCGCTCTAGCAGCTGTTTCATGTCACAGTCACCTTGAATAATTTCTACATTCTCAGGACTCAGGAAAGCTTCCTGTTAACTGTGATTGCTCACATTATACACTGGTGTGCAAAGGACGAGATGGGTAAAGTAACATAACAAATGAACTACTCGGTGGAAGTAGATAAACGTGCAGGGGCATATTGCCAGAGGTCTCTCACACATACATAGAAAGCTGGACGTCACATGGTGTGAGTGTAACGAGCCTATAATGCCAAATGGGTCTGGTCTCGCAACACGGGGCAGTTGACGAAACAGGACCAGACAGTGTGTGGCAATTAGCGAGCTGTTACAATGCACTGTAGTGGTGTTCTTGATTGCAACATGGCCCATAGACACCATTTGGATGACTTCACACGGGGAAGAATCATTGGGAAACTGGAAGAAGGGGAAGTATGACAAGTGTTGCTCAGGAGTTTGGAATTGCTCACAGCATTGTTTCACGTGCTTGGGGGAACCTTCCAAACCACAGGCACTGCTGTCCCAAGGAGAGGTGGTGGTCAACCATGCTCAACTACAGCAGCAGATGACTGCTACATTGTGCAACAGGCAAGATCGGATCCACGCCAAACAGCGGGTGCAATTGCACCCACATTTAACAGGACAGCTAGGCACGCAATCTCATGATACACAGTGGCTCAGTGACTACACAGAGGTGATCTCTTTGTCTGATGGCCAGTATGTTGTGTTTCATTGACATTCACACATTGGTGGCACCGTTTGCGATGGTCCCTAGAGCATAGAAATTGGACCAACAAGGAATGGGGTCGTGTGCTCTTCTCAGATGAGAGCAGATTAAGTCTAAGTTGTGATTCTCGACGTACCCTCATCTGGCGAGAGGTGGGAACGTGTATTGAACCTAGGAACATCCTTGAACACGATCGTTTTGGTGGTCTGGGCGTTGTGGTTTGAGGAGCCATAATGTTGCATGGCCGCACCGACCTCCAAATATTTGAATGTGGTACGCCCACTGGTCAACTTCATTGTGATATGTACTCCTTCCCCATGTGCATCTTTTCAGGGGTGCAGTCGGCCCTGACTTCATTTTTATGGATGTCAATGCGCGATGCATCAAACAGCGCAGGTGGAGGATCTCTTGAAATGAGAGGATATTTGGCGAATGGACTGGCCTGCCGTTGCCTCGATTTATATCCCAACGAACACATGTGGGATGCTTTGGGGAGATGCATTGCAGCACATCCACATGCACCAACGACTATCCAACAGTTGTCAACAGCGCTAGTGGAGGAATGGATTGCCCTATCACAAGAACTGCTTACGAACCTTGTGGCTAGCATGGGAGCATGATGCAGAGCATGCATTGTTGTCCGTGGTGATCATACACCCGTTCATGTATCCGTTCCTGTAAATCTAGAGAGCCATTATATGTCGTATTGACTTTAGTGTAGCTTATGATCTATGAATAAAAGTGGCATTTCTATTCGTCTCATTGCATATTTCATTTAGTTGCCCACTGTAGCATACCGTAGCAGTTCCCCTCTGTGGGTGACTCAAGTTTCATCGAGCTATGTTACTTGGCAGTGTCACAGCATGTGAAGATTACTTTCGTCCTTAGTAGGTTTTCCACACTAGTGTAATATATGTATTTTAACTTTGACATTCTTGTTCTGGTTTCCGTTCTCATTTACTGTAAACCAGCCTTTACATTTTCTTTTTCTTTTTCTTGTATATTTAAATAGGCATATACATGAAGTTAAATTTTGGTTGCACCAATATAATGCATTCTTCTTCATTCTTGACAAGTGTACATATAAAGTACATTTGTTCTGTCTTGAAGTATTCAACAATTAAGCATTCATATTATGGAAAAGAACATATATAGCAAGTTTGTACTAAGGGTGTGTTGCAATTAGATTGAGTAATTGCATTCAGTAATTGTTGTGGACTGTGATGCATTTATTGTTGCTTATTATCACTACAAGAGGTTCGAAGTCTGAGGATGTTTGTTCGACTAACTGGAGAAAGCACTGCCTGCTTGGTCTTCAGTGCTTCCTCATGTCATCTCAGCTCGATTGAATGTGGAGGTCCCGGTAGAGCAGACAAGACTCCTCTTGGTAGGGTGAGAAACACTAGTGGTAAGACCACTAAGCTCAAACACTGCCCAGGATCATTAAGTCATTTCTATGAAGTCCCCACGCATAAGAGGAAACAGGAGAGGTTAGAGAGGGAATAGGATTTACTCCACTGATGAATGAGTCAACTATCCTTCTGGTTTAAAGGATGCCACTTTGATAGGTAGCGAAGATCAGTGAACACTATTTGTCTGCTATGCCTCTCGGTATGTTCATCATAGAACAGTGGCCATTAGGTCGTAACTCCTGCACTAATTACGTGTGATGCCATCTAGTTTATTGAGCTGACTTATAGAAACTTATTGCAGCGTTTGAATGATGAAATCAAGCAAAATCGGTTGCATTTAGCGAAAAAGAAAGTTTTGTTTCATCAAGACAATGCACCAGTTCACACATCCATTATCACCATGACCAAAATCAATGAGTTAAAGTTTGAAATGCTTCCTCATGCACCCTATTTGCCAGATTTAGCCCCCTCTAATTATTTTCTGTTTCCAAAGTTGAAGAAATGGTTGGTGGTAAAAGATTTGCGACAAAGAAGAGGTGGAGTTTGCAGTTGATGGCTATTTTGCAGAACTCAACGGTTCTCGCTATAAACAGGATATTGAAGCTATTGAACATTGCTGGGAAAAGTGTATGGATCTGAAAGGAGACTATGTAGAGAAATAAAGATGTGTTTTCCCAAAATTTCTGTGTTTCTTTGTTAGGCTGAGTACTTCTGGGACAGCACTTGTATGTATATTTACACTCTGCCATGCGAACAAGTGAATATGTACATCTACTTAGATAGTATGGCAGCTTTGAAAGCCCTTAAGGTGGTTAAAACCACATCCTGGTGTGGCAATGCCAGAGGATGTTATGTACCAGCTGCCCGATTACACTTCTTTGGGTTCCGGGCATGCTGGTATTAGAAGAAATGATATGGTAGACACTCTTGTGAAGAGGGGATTGGGGCTCGAGTTTATTGGGCCTGAGCCCTTTTGTGGAGTGTCTGCTAGTAATGTCAAACCCAGCTTACAGCGATGGCACATACTTGAGATTTGGTTTAAGCAAACCACTGCCAGGCAGGCCCATGATCTAATTTCAGGGCCTGAATGGAAAATGAGGAGTTTCTTTTGAACTTAATAGACTTAATCTCAGAGGGGTTGTGGGCTATCTTGTGGTCACAACACTCTATGCAGAGTGGCTCTTACACATTTATGTAGGAAATGTGTGAGGGACCTCACAGCATATACTATGAGAATGTGAAGGCTTTGCTGTGCATATGTGTGTATTCTTAGATCCTTGTTTTTGGAATCTGAGGAGATAAGAAGGGCAGATATCAAAGAAGTGATTCATTTCATACGGACCACTGGACTAGAGTAATGCCAAAATATGAGGCACAATGGGCCCCTAAGCCTGCGTGCATGGCCTCTTAAAGAGGTCACTCAGTTGCTGTCATCATCACCATCAAAATGCCCTACCTCCATGCAATAGCCACAACATGAAAGAAAAGCAGTGTATAAAAGACTTCTATTTAAAAGCATTAGGGAATTAGGTTTGAGTAGCATACATACCTATTACAAAACCAAACTCGCACAACTTCTTTCTCCATTGCAAGATTCTCAGCCAGTAGAGCAATCTCCTCTGAAGTGGGCTTTGGATTCTGCAGAAATGCCTTTTCCAATGCAACTCTTACACTTGTTTCAATAGACGTGCGCTTCTTGCGTCGCCTACCTATAGCTTCTGGAGTTGTCAGAGGATTGGTTAAGGAATTTGGGTTGTTGAGAGAGTTGTCTGCATCTTCCAACCACTTCTGTAGAAGAGGTTTTAATTTACACATGTTCTTGAAGGAGAGATTCAGAGCTTCGAACCTTGAAATGGTTGTCTGTGAAAAATCATTTCCATATAGCTTGCCCATTGCAAGCCCAACATCCCCTTGCGTGAAACCAAGCTTAATTCGACGCTGTTTGAATGTTTTTGCAAACTGTTCCAACTCTTCCAAGTCGGTGGTTTCTTCTGGTGATGGTTCTAAAATACGTGACTGAGGTGTTTTGATGTGATGATGGGGAACACCTGGGGTACCCTGTGGTCCTGATGGAACCATTTGTGACTGGTGATTATGGTGATGGTTCACACTATTGTGATGCTGAGTGAGGGCAGAATGATGGCTGTGATGGTTTGTCGGACTGCTGTGATGATTCTGATGAGCATTGTTTTGTTGTTGCTGCTGATGTTGCTGCTGAAGTTGCTGTTTTTGTAGCTGCTGCAACTGCTGCGCTGCTTGAGCAACTGCTTGCTGTACCTAATAACATACATTATACAAAGTTAAAATAGAGCTAGGCATATAAAAAAAATTAACAAAAATTCATTATAACTGAAGGCTCAGCAGAAAAACGTAGTAGATAAATAATGGGGGGTTTTAATGACCTGCACGTCAGCCTTATTGTGCAACCCCATTGGAAGGGATGGCTTTCATTGTTTCCCCAAATGTGTTCCCTGAACAAGATGCAGTATCTTGGTGTTAATGTCAGCATCTTCCCTGCTTATAGAAAAAGTAAGTCTCTTTCTTGCCAGAAATGGGCAGTCAAAGAGAATATGCGAGGCAGTTTCTTCATCCTCTTTGCATATTCTACAAATCATTGTTCATCTTTGTAGAGACCTATTTTATGCAGATGTTTCCTGAAGTGACCATGCTCAGAAATTAATGCAACTACTGGTTGTTTGGAATGACATGACACATGGTTTATGATGCGCAGTAGACTAAATGCTAAACAATTCCTCCAGCCCCCAGGGGAGAGGGTGGGGATGAACAACACTCAGTATCTTACAGCTAGTTGCTGACTGCTGTCCCTGTTAAACCTTACCCTTCCTCCCTTCCTGTCTCCCCTTATGCATTGGTTCTGCACAGCCCATGTATCATGTCATTCCGAATGAACCATATGTTCCTTATTCCCGTTCTGTCCAATCTCAGGAAAGATGAGGAAGGAGTGTTGCATGGACCTAAGATCATTTTCCTGGCTTGTATTTGTCCAGGACAGGTTTGTCACCTGAGTTGGTGTTTCTCCCTAATCCATGCTTTTACCGAGGTTCTGGCAGCACATGTGCAATTGCCCAGGGAGGCGGGTTTTAGGAGTTTGAAAAATTTATTGTAAAGTGTACAAAAAAGCATGGGCATTAAACTTCAAGCTTCTACAATTTAAATCTGCTGCAAGCAGGAACATATTCATTGTTGCATATTAGCAATCTGATTAATTTACATGCTACGCACACATGGTAGTGACATAGAGAAACATGCTGCAATGGTGAGAAGATGTTAGCAGACAAAAAATATTTAACAACAAGAAGTGTGTTTTGTTAGTCGTTAATATTCTCAATATTATTTGCAAAGGTTAATAAATAATTTGATATAGAGATGTCATTTAATTCTTTTTAGAACTTCTGAGATGGGTTCTGGCATAATGTCGGTTTCATATTGGGATTGGTAATCTTATAATTATTTAGAATGGCATTATGAGGCGTGATTTTGTAGGTTATGTTTGAATCTTTTAAAATTTTCACTTGTTTGTCATATTTTCTTCCAAATCGAGGGCAGCTTTCTTTTTAAACCTAAATACAGGCCTGATTGTACTTAATATTACTTTTAGGGGAGGAATAGAGCACATTTAGGTTAACAAACTTAAAGATACACACTGAGTAAACAGTTACAGTACTCAATTAAAAATTGTAATAAACATGTTTATATTACCTGCGTTAATTTACTTCAGTTTTCTTGTATTCCTCAAAATTTTGAATTCTGCCCCAAAAAAGTTCATGATGCAAGTTGCTTTAAAGTCTGGCTCTGATAATCACATAGGTACTAATTCCGGTTGATATACATGAAGACAAACTCACCTGGTTTTGAAGAAAGAACTGTGCCTGTGGAGGTAGCTGAGCCCCGGAGCCTGGTTGAAACAAAACAAACTGTTGCAACTGCTGCTGAAGTGACTGTTGATGCTGTTGCAATGTTTGTTGTAGCGCTTGCAGCTCCTGAGGACCAAGGGCTGCCAGATTGGGCAGTGTGGGTATCTGCCCTGCTGCTGCTGCAGCTGCCAGTTGATTCTGCAGGAAGAGCTGTTGTCCCTGTGCACCCAAGCTCATCAGCTGGAAATGTAACATTTTGTATCAGTATACCTCTATGGAAAAACAGAGGCTCACTGTTCTGTTCTAATGATATGCTTGACTAAACAATAAATCTGATGGGTTACATTCATGTCTTTCTCTAATTGTTCTTATGTATTTCCTTTGATTTTAAAACATTTTTACTTTTCCTATCGGGTAAGAGGACCCAATGTTGAGATTTCGCAGAAATACATGTTTTCAGGCTCCCTGAATCCAAAAACACCATTTTTAGAAAAATGTGGTGTGTGTGAACAGCATAACTCTAAAACCAAATGTTGTATCCAAGTTCAATAGCTTCCACAGATACCACAAGAAAATCCCCCCATCCTAAACTAACCTTTACATGGAAAAGTTTTCGATACTTTTGATTTTCTCAAAAACATAAGGGTAATCCCAAAAGTAAGGTCTCCAAAGCGCTGGGATCACAGGAAAACTGTTTGTGTGGATGTTGGCCATACTGCTTTTTTCCTTCCTCCCTCCACTCTCTTCAGAAACCACCGCATATCCCTTAGCGCCCTCCACCCTATAGTTCGGACTTAGCACCCAGTGACTACCACTTGTTTCCCAAGTTGAAAGAACACTTGACTGGAAGGCGCTTTGGTGACGACGAAGTGAAAAATGAGGTCCATCACTTTTTCAAGAGCATGGGTATACAAAAACTGCCACAGCGTCTACAAAAATGCATTGACCGAAATGGTGATTATGTGGAAAAATAGACGATGTTAAAGCTTCAAAACTATGTACCATTTGTTGTCAATAAAAGTTTCTTTGTATTTTAAAGAAAATTGGAGGCCTTACTTTTTGGATTACCCTCGTAGTTATAATGATCCTGATTAAAATATTATATATTAGTAGTATACTGCTATACTAATTTGTTAAGCACTTGATACAGATTGGAATGAGCTTTTTCAATTTCCGAGATTCTGTTAACTGCTTACCAAATTTGTATTGCATACTACTTTTTGCACGATGGGTATTTATATCAATTGAATTACATTAACTGTGAAATTAGCTGAAATATATATATATATATATATATATATATATATATATATATATATTTTACTGAAGATAGATGTTACATTTTAGAGTGTGATTTGCCTATATGTGTTGCTATGGGCACCGAATGTTTGTAAATAATTGTTGAGGTCCCTGTCGTCACATTATGTTTTAGTTTTATAATTATGTTAGCAATTTGAATTATTTTTACTTCATTATGGAAAACATAATAGACGATGTGTCCAATGAATTGGAAATCTAAGGGGCTGGAAAAGTGGATGTGATTAGTTAATACCGAAGAAATCAAAACAGAGGTATGAGTTGGCATATACTTCACTCTGTAAATGGTTAAAAGAAAAAGGTCTAGATATCAATGAGAATGCATTGGTGTATTTCGTTCTAACAAGTAGTAAATCAATGAGTCCAGGAAGTTTGTGGTCGGAATTTTCAATGTTGAAAACTATGGTAAAGTTAAATGATGGAGTTGATATTAAAATCTTCAAGTGTTTGTATTGTGATGGTGTTACTTCCCACACTAGTGCTTTTGGTCGTTTCATTCAGCATTGTGATTTCTTTTGTTTTCTTAGCAATGTTAGTTTTTGATCCATAGCAACAATAATGGTCAGTACCACAAATTAGTTGCATTGTACGAAAAGACTTGTAAACTGCAAGAGATAAACAAAATCTTACTACACAAAAATGCGGATATAGTTAAATTATTAAATTCATGTCAAATAAAATTTTCAAATACTTATACATTTCTCAAATCGGAATCATTGGTATTTTTCTCTTGGTCATGCAAAGAAAGACAACAGAATTTCAAAGCCATCATAGCGACTCACTTTTTAAAAATTTGACTATCGCTTTAGTCTACTTGTTCTTCTGGTACACTCACTCCCATTTATGTCTCTCCGCAGCTTTGGGAGGCACACCCCACCTAGAAGGAGAGGTATCTGTTTACCTTTTCGCGCATACAGTGTCATCCTGTTTTAAGTGCATAATTCTAGATTATTCACATATGAATATATAACTTTGAGCAATAGCTCTACTCTTCATTACTTAATAACCATGTTTAAATATAAACTAAATAAAACACTGTTTTGCAGAATTTCTCCATGAAAAAGTATTTTAATGACAATATACTGTAAAACCGAAGTAAATTATACTTTTACTCTCAAGAGTAGATATTATTTTAAAATCTGTCCGATCTCCATTCTTATCAAATACCTGGTTTAGCCGCCTAGACACTGAATCACTCGTCGCCCTTTGGAAATATTTGTTATCAAATGTGTGAACATTTATGTTTAGAGCCAGAGTTCTTCCAGCACCTAAGTGATTAGGGCAGTAGGGGGGTGTGTCCCTCCTGTTCATCTTCCCGTTAAATAAATGTATAATTTACTTCAGTTTTACATTACATTGTCATTAATTTTTCATGGTCGCGAGTTAAAACCCGGAAGAAGGTGATGGATTTTTTTTTCGGGCGTAAAAATCCTTAGCATGGCTTCCTTTGGAAGGGAAGTAAAGCTGGTGGTCCCGTGTTGTAAATTTATGGCACGTAAAAGAACCTCAAGCCTGATAGAGACCTCCGAGCAAAATTATCGGTCTTTCACGCCCAATATAGAATGGGATGCTAAGAACCATGGCAGTTAAAGAGCGTCCATAAATTTAAAAAAATAAAAATAAAAAAAAAAAACTTAATTTTTCATGAGAAATTGTGCAAAACGGTGTTGTATTTAGTTGTATATTTGTATTGTACAGATGATTCCATAATGTCTAGTAAATGTGTCCTCTTTGAGAGTAAAATGTATAATGTATTTCAGTTTTGCATTATGTTACCATTAAAAATAAATTTTCACGGAAATATTATGTAAAACATGGTTTTATTTAGTTATATATTGAAACATGGTTATTATAAATCATGAGTAAAGCTATTGCTCAAAGTTATATATTCATATGTGAATAATCTAGAATTGTGCACATAAAACAGGATACCACTGCAAGCGCGAAAAGGTAAACAAATATGCACACCTCCTCCTTGCTATACATACTCCACCTGTGAAGCCCAGTAGTATGCCACCTGAAGCTACGGTGATGAGTGTATCTACAAAAAGTGTGTAAATATGTAATAAAAGTTTATCTCAGCAAGAAGCAGATAGAAATTACTTTTGTAAGAATTTGGTATTAAGACTGTATTGTTGGTGGGATATGATGCAGTTGCTTATGGCAGCTTACCTGATTGAGAGAAAGCTGACCAGCTTGGATAGCTGCTAGTGCTGCCTGGACACTGGCAGCTGTAGAGCCTGTACTAGATGTCACTTGACTGCTAACTCCTGAACTGGGAGAACTAGAAGTGCCATTTGTTTGTGTTCTACCATCTACGCCACTACAACCTCCACTACCACTGGAATTTCGCTGTGATATTTCTGTGACCTGCAAGCATGTTTTCTGATTAACCATGTGTTCAAATTCAGCAGCTACATATTAGTTCTGCAGAAAGTAAGATCTAAGTAAGATAGCCCACTTGGTTATGCTGTATGCCTGGTTGGATATGGCTGAGTGCATAGCAAAATATATACAACAAAGAAAATGTGTGTCTTTACTCTCTCTGCTATGTACTTAACAGTGAGTAGAGGAAGTATTGTATTCCACCTAAAAATTCAATACCAAGATTTCATCAGAAATACATGTTTTGAGACCCCCTGAACCAAAAGAAGTATTTTTAAAAAAAGGTCCATGTGTGTGTGTGTGTGTGTGTGTGTGTGTGTGTGTGTGTGTGTGTACAATGCAACTAAAATGAAGATTCCCATAAATGCTAAAGTTGGTATTTAAGTTCTATATCTTCAAAAAATGTGATACGAAACATCTCCCCAACCCAAACTACCCTTTATATGAAAAATGTTTCTTTATTTTTGATTTTACGAAAAATTGCTGAAACGATTTTTATTCAATTACCATATATTTAAGTTATTTTCATGACAAATAAATTGTATATCTTGAATTTTCTTGGAACAGTCTTGAAGTCCTCTGAATGTGTAATTGGTAAACCGTAAGAGATAGATAATATCTTGCTACACAAAAAATGTGTATGCATGTCAAATTTTTTTTGTGTATGAAGCTAATCATTTTCGATTTATGAGGGAGGGACCCCCCGGAACCGGGGCCACCAGATTCGGATGCCGACCAGCGCAAGCATGAACGGGGTCCCTAACGTTTCCAGATTGAACACATACTACGGCGCCGCCCGGTCCTACCCACAAGCCACCGAACCCCTTATCGGGTGGAGCCCACTCTGGGAAGAGACCTAACAGAGTCCTCGCAGCTACGCCAGGACCTCTACAGAGAGCAAGCCACCGTCCAGCCACAACCACAGTACACCGACGAATGCTCCTACAATCCTGAAACAGAGGATAAGGAAGATGATGTACACAGGAAATGAGGGGCAGCAAGGTCGTGGTAGAAGATGAACCACCCTAGCATTTGCTTGCTGACCCGAGGAAACCCGCCGGGGATCGAACCCGGGAATGACAAACAGCAGACGTGGCCGCCTGGGCCCATCCCGCTCGGTATTTCCGAGTTATATCGTATCTTATTGCTGGTTTGAATTTTCAAATACTACACTTTTCTCAAATGGGAGAAACGTGGTCATGCATAGAGCATGGAATTTCAAAGCCATCACCTAGCGACACGCTCTTTAAAAATTTGACTATCCCTATGACGCAGCCACGTTACGTCCTCCAACAATGAAGCAATACCTTTGCCTCACGATTTCTGCGTTTCTCCTCCTAGTTGTTTTTTTATACTTTGCCACGGCTGCTCGAGTATGAGATCTTAATCACTGGGTATGCGTGAGTGTATGTACATAGAAACACGAACGCTTTCTTGGAACACTTTTATTCACCATTAAAATAAGACTTAAGATTTGCCGATCACTTTTAAATTCTTACGATGTTACTCTGTCTTTTCCAAGACCGAAGATTATCAATTACATCTGATCGTTCGACCCTCTTGCAAGTTCGCACCCAGTCTTTGGACCTCGACGAGACCGTTGTTCCGCACTCCCACAGTGCTCCAGCGAGAATGTCCTCACCACACGCGCGATACAAAGAAAAACCTCCTAACTTCCCCTCTCTCCCTTTAAACATTTCGCACCAAACTCAGCGTCATGAAGCTTCTAATGACCTTCACATCCTGGCCAGTGCAACTGCACCCATTAATTCCAAGAGAAACTGGCTTCAGCGGTTTTACCTTTTATACCTGGGGCTGGTCCCTAATTAGCTAAACTGTGCCTGTCTGGTCTTTCTGTCGCTTTTAACTGTCAACAATTTTCCCAATGCTTCTCCTTTTAATACATGTACTGATTTTAAATATTTTATTATTTATTTTGTTTCGCTATCCTTTCCAGATTATTATGATAATTATTGACTTTATAATTTCGGCTTCACCTTTACCTACTGTATCCTACAATGAAATGGTAAATGTGAAGTGAAAGTTTATCTAGATTAACGAGAAGTAGATAGAATAATACGATAAATTTTTATTAAATATTAATTAATGTATTTTTCAATGGATGAAAAACATCCACTTAAGTATCATAATTCATTTAGTGTACATTGTTTCAAATTGCTGATTTGAATGGGTACTCAACAGGCTAACCATCAATTTAAAAAAAAATCAGATGTGATACATTCATAGGAGTTCCTCTATCCTCTAGCGCTTATTAAGTGGGTATACAAATTATTCTTAAGAAAACTTATTTTCCTATCTTCATTCTAATCGAGTTAAAGCTTTCTGGAAATAGCTACATTACACAATAGCGATGGTCAAAATGTTTAAGAACTGGAGGACGCTATTACTGGCCTTAAAATTCCATGCCCTTTGCATGTAATACGAGAAACAACTGAATATCAAAAGGACTTGAAAAGAATCACAGAAGTATTGAACAATTCGAACCATTAATAACGGATACCTCGGAAACAGATGATGTCACAAAAAGTTATTTGAAATAAATTGCGTGTTTTTAAAGGGATCTATATTTTTTGTGTGGTACGTTTTGGTCTATCGCTTAACGTTTACCAGTTATACAAGATTATGCCAAATTTCTTCCGAATGAAGTGGACTTCACAGGCTATTCCCAGAAAATTCACGTATACATTTTATTTGTAATGGAAATATCTTTAATATATGGCATTTTAATCAAAATCGTTAGTCATTTTTTAGAAAATAAAAAATTTACAGAAGTTTTCGATGTTAAAGATAGCTTGTAGTGGGGGATTTTCATAAAAATCTTCGTGTCGCATCTTTGGAAAGTACTGAACCTAAATATCAAGTTTGGTATTCATCCGACTTTTCTTTTTTGAGATATGCTGTTCACACACTAACACACACAGCTTTTTCAGATTCAGGGGGGTTTGAAAGCATGTATTTCCGGTGAAATCTCGGTATCAAATTTTTGGGCGGAGCGCAATACATTCTCTACCTATGTACGCGGCAGAGAAAGTATAAATCAGTTACATACTTTGATCTGCTGCAGAAACTGCAATGCATTTCCCCCGGGTTGCCTAACCTCAAGGAAATCTGTATAATGAGATACAAAGCTACTGCATATTTTATCAATTATTTTCGATATCTGCAAGCTCTTCAGACATCCTTGACGACGAGAAGTAAGCTACGAGCAGGAGAGGGGGAGTAGGACGGATAAACTTGTAAACATCCCTGCAGGGACGCGCGACACAAAATTTAACTGCCCCGCTTGGGGAGACATCTGAAGGAACTTCTGACAGTTTTCTCACACCACATCTTGACCTAAACGCTCTTAAAGGGAAGGTTCACTTTTATTCTTTCCTAAGCCCAGTCATTTTCTTTCCTTCACTTTCTTTTTTACCTTTTATTTTCCTTTTTTGGGGGGCTTTTCTTGTTTGAGTTGCCTTCACTTTCTTCTTGTTTATACATCTTTTTGATTTCCTCTTCATTCTTCTTTTGTGGGATCAGGACTATCATTCTAAATGTGCATTAATCCTTTCTTTATTGCATTCTGTTCTTTGAATATAAGGTGACAGAGAACTCGTGCTAAACATCTAAGACGACCAGTAGTGGATTGTGAGTATATATTTTGGGCGTTTACAAAGTTTTAGAGACAGACAGCTCTGAAAATACGAAATAGTATCTGCTGTATTGGAAAAAGGATGGCAAAACATAAATGCTATACATAAGAATTTTTGCAAAATAACCCTTTGGTTACCGAAGTTCACCGAATCGAGTAGCACAAGCAGAATTAGGGAGAGTGGGAGCAAAAGGCAAAGTGGTAGAAAAGGCAATAAAATACTGGTTCAGAATAATGCCACTAGAGGAAAATTATATACTAAAGCAATGCTTGGTTGTACAGGAGAAAATGGGAAGAAAAGAAACTTGAATGCACAAGGTACAGACAACATTGGAAGAAAGAAACAACAAAAGTAAGGATTTATGGAAAGAAATTAGAATAAGAGTGGAGGATATTGAAAATCAAGAAATTATAAGTGATTTCAAGGGGAAAAAAGTAATTAATAGATATTTAAAAACGGAACGGAGAAAAGAAAAATACATGGAAGAGGCCAGTATGAGGTATGCGTGGGCGAGGACAGGTGTAACGAATTTATGTCTAACAGGGAGAAGAAGGGGGAGGAGTGTACAAAATGGAATAGATTGCATGGTAATTGGCATTATATTCTGGAATGCGATGATACGGATAAAGGAAGAGAGGATTTAATACTAGAGAAATGGAAAAATTTGCCAATAGAGCTAAAAGTTAGGTGGGCTTTTAATTTAAGATCAAGTGAATATATGGAAAAAGCAGGTAAACATTTAGAAAAAATAAGATTAAAAGAGTAAGACTAAGGTATAGAAGTAAATAGTGGATACATTATACTTGCCCATTATACATACAGCAAAATTTTAAATATAAGGGCAGAAAAATAATAAGCAACTCCAAGAGGGAGTAACACATTGTATACATTTTATATAAAGGTAGATAATAGTTATGCTTATGAACAGATTGATACAACCGCAGCCGCTCCCAATAATAATAACGATGTTTATGATGAGAATAATAGTAATAATGCATAAGTTGTTTGACGAAAGAAAGGGTTGTTTTTGTGGACCTAATTAAGTACATCGTTTTAGGGCAAGAACAAAGAAATGTGTAAATTAAATTGTAGTTGTGAGTATGGACGGTCTGGAATAATTGGAAGAAGTTTCCGCGCTCGTGCAGGTTACCTACTTCTGTATTAGAGTTGAAACAGGCATTGTCTGCCGCAGTGTGCTACCACCTAGTGGCATTAAAGTAAAATTGTAGTGATAGTATGAAAACATGTGGGAGAAGCTTCGTGCACGATCCTTATGTGTTTGATTGTTAAGGTAATTACGCATGCGCAAAAACTCCTTAAAACGTGCACAAGTAAACGTGCTACCGATCCAGTTGCCACATTTCATCGAGTTTAGAGGAGTACTGAATTAGATTTAAACGCAGTAGATTTTGAATTACCGCATATACGCTACATTTAATAGTATTAAGAGAAAAAATAAATCTGCAAGGTGTTAACAGTTAGGGTGTTCACGTACTCTTATACAGCAGCGCTATTGATAACGACACATAAATGAAAACCTTAGCGCTTACAAAATATGAGCTCTTTGACGAAACAGTTCTCGAAAAAAGTGCCATCTAAGCATACAGCTGCGGCTAGAAAATCTAAAACAATGTAGATATAATCACCACGTCTCTTTTGACATACACAAATTACTTCAGCACATGCCGTAACTTTAAAACGCAAATGGTCATAAAAATAACTATATTTGTACAGAGCCTTCGTTCTGGTGCGTGGTCGTATTACGGGGAATTGTCTGCCCTGCACCGCGTTGTTTCTAACCGATTCTTTTCTTTCCACTTTCTCTTTTCTCAGTGTGCCTAATATGGCTAATTAGTTCACGTGAAGTCTTTGTACAGAGGTTGATACGTTGTGAGACCACGTGTTTCAATGTTACAGTAATGGCAAAACGTCCGCATATTTTAGCGCACGAAGGCTTCATGCATGATTCCTACGTGACAACAAACTCTTGGAGAGAAGTGAGACGGCGGTTTAGATTCCCTGATATCCGTGCGCCTCTCAGAGAAAGGGTTCGTAATCTTGTGAATTGATTTGGGGAAACGGATCTATTCTTGTTAAGAAACGAAAGTGAATCGCTGTGTTCTTAAAGAGAAAAAATTCGTAGTTAAAGCCCAATAGTTCAGGAATTGCAACCTGCGATAGTGTGACTAGAATTAATTTCCGTAACTGGGTGTTGAATAATGTTAATGGTCGCTCTATTGACCCGCGTTTAATTTTTTTACACATGAAACATAGTTTTATTTGCATAAGCATGAAGAATTAGTGTTAATATAATTTTCTTAAAAAGTGCGAGAGATATGTGGCAGCACAATGATATGATTTTCAATATAATCTATGACAAACGTATGTGGCTATTGTAGTTATAATTTGCATGAAAAATATATGTGCTTGAAAATAAGGGGCTATGAATATACGATTACACCGGCAAACAGAGTGTTTCCCGGTGCCAAGAAAATTTCTGATAGGCCGGCCACGTGTCCAAAAGAAGACTTTGTAGTTGTCCGTTTGCGCCGATTATATATGCAGTAGGTAAGTAGTATATCGTGTGTACACTGTAGGTATATAGCCGCTTGCAGTTAAAAGTTTTCAATGCAGACATGGTTGCGGTTGTAAACCATCGCTGCGAGTTCATACCAGTTTGCCGTTTGCTGACTGCTTTCTTTCTTCTATGGAACAAAATAAATCTGATGTGTCACACTCATATGACTTTCTCTACTCTTGCACAAACTATTTTTACAAACGCTTATTCTCCATATGCTTCATGTTAATCGAGATGTTAATCTTATTGCTAATTTTCTTGTAGGTGCAAGGGGAATTGGTAGGCTTTAAGCCATAGTCAAATATTTTAAGAGCTGGTAGCTATGTGCAGTATTCCATTCTCTTTGCATTACCAGGACAAAAAAATGAATAACGAATTTCCATTTGAGAAAAAGTATAAGTATTGGAACATTTAAGGGAATAACAAGCAATATCTCGCAAATGGTTCACTCAAAAAAAAAGTATATGACATAAATTGTGTATTTTAACGCGATCTGCATTTTTTGTGTAGTAAAAGTTTGTGCATCTCTTATGGTTTACCAGTTACGCAAAAGTCGTTCACAATGAAGAATACTTTTGGAGACATTCCCAGAAAATTCGAGATATACATATCATTTGTCAAGAAAATATCTTAAACATATGATATTTTAATAAAAATCGTTAGAGCCATTTTTTAGAATATTAAAACTTTCCAAAAATGCTCCATGTAAAGGGTAATCTGGGGTGGGGAGGATTTCCTTGAAAACCTTCGTGTCGTATCTCTAGAAGATACTGAACCTAAATACCAAGTTTGGTGTTGATCTGACTGTTCGTTACTGAGTTATTTTGTTCACAGACACACACAAGGACATGTTTGCAAAAATGCTTTTTTTTGGATTCAGGGGGTCTCAAAACATTTATTTCCGGGGAAATCTCGGTATCGAACTTTTGGGTGGAATACAATACTTCCCCTACTTACTATACGTAGTAGAGAAAGTAAAATATGTATGACATTCCATGGCCTGTTCTATTAAATTTTAGTGATTGTTTAAAAATCACTAAATGTTATCCATAAAATGTCTTGTACGACAATTATACCAAAATTACTTGAAACTGTGCATTTAGGTATCCAAAAATCTACAAATTATAGTTCTGTTTTTATGGACGCTCATGATTACAAAAATTAGCATTAAGTAATTGAGGATAAAAAATCTATTGTGTTACACTCACATGACTTTCTCTACTCTTGTACAAACTATTTTTAGAAACGCTTATTCTCCATCTACTTCATGTTAATCGAGATAAACATTTGCAGACTCTATCTTATTGCTAAGTTTCTTGTAGATGTAAGGGGAATATATATTTACAAGGGCAATATAGAAAAACAGTAGCCTTTAAGCACATACATATTTCTTAATAGCTGGATGCTAGGTGCAGCACCATTCCCTTTGCCACAGATTAATACTCTTTGCATATCCAAGACAAAAAAATGAATAACGAATTCCCATTTTAGAAAATAAGTATTGAAAAATTTAAGGGAATAACAAGCAATATCTCGAAAATGGTTCATTCAACAAAACAAATGTATATGACATAAATTGTGTATTTTAACGCGATCTACATTTTCTGTGTAGTAAAATTTTGTCTATCTCTTATGGTTTACCAGTTATGCAAAAGTCTTTCACAATGAAGAATAGTTTTGGAGACATTCCCAGAAAATCCAAGATATACATTTTATTTGTCATAAAAATATCTTAAACATATGATATTTTAATCAAAATCGTTAGAGTCATTTTTGAGAAAATCAAAATTTTCGAAACATTTTCTATGTAAAGGGTAATGTGGGATGGGGATTTTCTTGAAAACCTTCGTGTCGCATCTCTGGAAGATACTGAACCTAAATACCAAGTTTGGTGTTTATCCGACTGTTCGTTTCCGAGTTATGCTGTTCACAGTCAGACACACACACACACACACACACACACACACACACACACACACACACACATACACGGACATTTTCCCAAAAATGCTTTTTTTGTATTCAGGGGGTTTCAAAACATATATTTCCGGTGAAATCTTGGTATCGAATTTTTGGGTGGAATACAATACTTCCCCTACTTATTCTACGTAGTAGAGAAAGTAAAAATGTTATCCATAAATTAAAGTGGTATAATTCATAGAAATCAAGTTAATTTGAAGAAAGAAAAAAAACATTAAATTTATTTTGATAACTAAAAGGTAACATGTTACCTATTGTCAGAAGAATGTGACAGGACACTTTGCATGGAAGAGAAAATAACCAATTGAAACGTACAAACTGATACGAGGGCGACACTGACAATTTTTAGAAAATCAAACAAGGATTAGTTTTAAAAAATGTAAATGATTTTATTGGTTTTCAAAATATTCCCCATTAACATCAGTACATTTTTGCATTCATGAAACCAGTCCTTTAGGCAACGATGCCACTCTTCTTTTGCCACTTCAGAATCCAGGTTTTTATAGTGTTCCACGCTTCATCTGATGACGAAAAATGATTCAATGCATTTTATTTTTAATTTTTAGAAATAAAAAGCAATCATAAAGTGCTAGGTCAGGGCTGTATGGTGGAGGTTCTGACTTTCAGGTCATCCAGATACTCGGTTGTTAGATTTGCTGTATGCGACGATGCCTTGTCATGATTCAACATTATTTTTCCTTTTGGGCGCTTTCGCGAAATTTTTAAAAAAAATTGCGGTAAACGACATTTGTATACCAATCGGCAGTAACGGTTCGTCTATCTTCTAATGCTATTTTAGCAATATGGCCCGTTTTAGAAAAAAAATCTAGCAACATCTTCGTACCAGCACTGCGAATTCGTCACTCAGGTTCTGTTCGAAAGTCTCAATGAATCGATTGACAATTTTTTTTTTTCATATTCATCATCAGTAACTATATTCCAAACCAAATTTGAAGTGCCGTCTTGGATTTTTTTCGGAGTTTTTCTGCACTAATCAATCCATTGTTGTTTTTGATCGGGAGTCAGTTTATGTGGAATCTATCGACAAAGTTTTCTCGCGTCTAACTGTTGATGCCAAATTTTGGATTTGATTCATACCAATGTCAAATGTCACCCGAATAAATTCATAAGATGTCCGTAGATCTTCTTCAAGCATTGCTCGAACAACGGCAACATTTTCATCAATAACAGCAGCTCTTGGGCGTCCACGAAATTCATTACTAAAAAACACCGATCTCTTTTGAATTCGCTGTACCAATTATTGTTTGTTGCCTTAGGTGGAGGTTATTCGCCAAATGCATTTCTAAGCCGATCTTTAATTGTTTAGGAGTTAATAACGATTTAAAATAGTGAAAAATCAAAGCCTGGAAATATTCTCTACTGAAGTTCTTTTTTGGGTGAACATAAAATCTTTAAATGATGATAATTAACAAACTACTAGAGAGAAAGTCGAATAAACTGCACGGCAATCAACTCGGAAAACATTAGAAAGTAACTGTCAAATAAATATAAAGAAACTTGAAGTGGTATACTTGTAATATTATTTTATTTATTGAGCCCCACGTTTGGGAGCCAATTTGCGGCGGTGTTACTTGTAATGTTTGTGTATTTGTGTTTACTCCACGTGGTGAAGCCATTTTGTGACGTGATTCTTTGTTAGGTTTATTAGCTCCATCTGGTGTTAGCAATTTGCGGCAGTATTAATGTTTGTTTGAAAGAATACTACTGTTATTTTATTTACTTTTGGTTCACTGTCCTCCGGCTAGCTATTATCCTTTTGGTCGAGCACTTCTCTTTATACAGGTTGTGTAAACGGAAAGGAGTCTTTTATTCAAAGATAACACTGATGAAAGAATTTGTTTTACCCTTTTTATTGTCGAACACATTCACTATCACATTTACACTTTGATCTTGACACTCGCCAAACTGAAACTGTTATAATAACTTATTTACTGATCATTCTTAATTCGCGTACTTCAACTTTTTGTATAATTAACTTTACAACACTTTAGATTTTTCATAACTCTGCTACGCGTAACTTGCGAAATCGATGGCCGATGTGTACTGTACAAATATTTCTGCTGGACTGAAGACGACGTGTAACGTACAAATGTTTTCGACGAACTGACGGACTGAAGGCGACGTGTAGCATACAAATATTTTCGGTGAACTGACGGGCTCTATCTCTAATCTAGCCCTTTTTATACTCCTACACCCCGATATGCCTAAAGATTATAACTGAGCTGCTATTGGCTAATAAAACGCGCCAACATTAGCGTCTATTTTTATATCCAATGAAAATTATGAATACATATGCTCTAGGGAAAATATTCCAGCAAATTCTAAAGAAAAACGCGCCAATATTACGTAACTTCCTCGTCTCTAATAATAATAATAATAATAATAATAATAATAATAATAATAATAATAAACAGCTCACCCCCACGCTGCATTATTGCACGCTATTATTGTCAGTTTCAGTAAGGCAGTATAAACTTACTTCTCAACAATAATTACAATCAACAAACATCTCAAATCAATGTCACATAAAAATGCATATTCATATTATAATCATTCTTTACATTTAAGTAATTTGTGATACAAATTACTGCATCAAACTTCGTTTATTTTTAGAGACATAGCATACTAAAAATTTTCAGTATCGCCCTCGGATCAAGAAAGGTTGAAATTTTGCAGATGCTATTACCAGCTACCTTAATGGCCAAAATGTGATTTATGTGTATTTAAAATATTGTGGCCAAACTCGCTGATACAGTGGCCATAAGCCATCGACGAAGGCTTTGAGCGTGGGAGATTCGAGAAAGCAAATCCGTCTGTTATAATTGGCCAAGCTTTGGAAGAAACAGGCTTTGGCTAGCTACTCTTCGAGAAAGTTCGCCATCTGCACTCTAGAAAATTCTGGAACACTGTATTAATGTGTCTAACCTGCAACAGGGGACTATATAAAGATGTCACAAAACAAATTGTGAGATAGTTACGGGCGATTTGTAACGTATTTCGTGTAATAAATACAATTTATTGCGACTTAACGGGTGTTTTTGTTTGTCTATATATATATGTAACTATATATATGTATAGTAGGTTCTTAATCAGATGGAACACGCAGAAAACTTTTCTTGCGTTTGGGTTACTTTATTGAAATCTTAGTAGCACTTCGATCATCACAATGTCAAATACAGGCATGAAGTCATCTTTGGAAGGGAGTAGGAATTCTGGAGCATAAGGAAATATCCGCAAAATGTTAGATTTGCTGATAAGGCGAGATTTCTCTCTCCAGCTTCATCATGATGTGTGTGTATGTGTCCCTCCAACATTGGCATTCAGAAGTCGCTCTCTCCAACCCTCCTCCCTTCACCCCATCCACCTCCTGCATGAGACATATGGTAATATGACGACTCTCCAACAAGACAAAACCAAAAGTCGATTATTCTTTCACATTTCCCGTGCAATGTTCAAGTAATGGTAGATTCTTGCACTAATGTATGGTCAGAATATTTAACGTTAGTTGGCGTACTGCGGAATTGTTTTTCTTCAGAGAAAAACAAAACATAGTAGAGGCGTTCACTTAAGTTATGATTTTCGGTTAACAGCGAACCCTAAAGATTTAATATGTGATTTGCACAAAAAAGAACACACAAATACATTGTGTTCTAACGGTAGACGGTAATGCGAAAGATGTGCGCACAAGCCTCGGCCTATTCATTATTGTAACAACAATTTATGAGAGAAATATAATTCCAAAATATCCCATAAGAAAACTAAAGTTATGGCATTTAGAGAAAACTTCCACGTGGGTTAAAGTTGATATAATTTAACAAGTCTCATTTTAAATTTTTAGGCTGCGAAAGAGAAAAGTATATACACAACAAACTTAATAAATTTCAAATAATGTGCGGTAAAATTTCTATCTACTTCATTTTAATCGAGATAAACATTTGCATAAATAGCTATGTTACACATTTCGTTAGGGTACAAAGAGAACAGTAATAGTCAAAATGTTTTAGAACTGGACGCTATATGCTGGCCTTAAAATTCCAAGCTTTAACAAACTTTCCATTCAATTGCGAGAAACAAATAAAAATCGACAGGACTTAAAAGAATGACAAAGAACTGAACAACTAGAAGCATTAATAACGGATATCTCGAAAATGCCTGGTGCCACAAAAGATTTATTTGAAATACATTGTGTGTTTTAAAGAGATCTATATTTTTTGTGTGGTATGTTTAGGTCTATCGCCTTAACGTTTACCAGTTATACAAGATTATACAAAATTCCTTCCGAATGAGGAAGACTTTATAGGCTATTCCCAGAAAATTCAAGATATACATTTTATTTGTCATGTGAATATCTTCCATATATGGTATTTTAATAAAAAACGTTAGAGCCATTTCTTGAATTTCTTCGTGTCACGACTTTGGAAGGCACTGAACCTAAATACTAAGTTTGGTGTTTATTTGACTTTTCGTTTTTAAGTTATGCTGTTCACATACACACGGACCTTTTTCTAAAAATGCTTTTATTAAGTTTAGGGGACCTCAAATCTCGACATCGGATTTTTGGATGGAAGCAGTAGAGAAAACAGAAATAAGTGTAAAGACAAGAGAAGAACTATGAGTAGAAATATTTAAATTCTGAAATAAAGGAAATGTAACTAAATGGCGTAAACATGTACGAAGGGTGACAAAGAAAGCAACCTTTGTCAAAATCAACAAAAACTACCAGCCGCAGGTAGATTCAGGAACTAGACGGAGGGACTAGAGGATGGGACGGGCTAGAAGGTTCCATCCATGTAGGTGGTGACTGTGATGGATATTAAACGCAGCTTCTTATTGAGGCTAACGACACAATTGATAAATCTGTGTTGTACCTAGCGCCGTAACACAAGCAGCTCGACAAGGAAAATATATTGTAAAGCAAGAACTTGCTCTGGGAAAACTTTTCGGAGCAAGAGTGACCTATCTCTGCAAGAATCGGTAACAATTTCCAAATTTCTCAACGTATGCTTTATCGCAAGCATTCCTAATGAAAAGTTGCCGTTTTATTGTTTACTATACCACTCTACCAATTCCCTCTACCACGAATTTTAGAGGGAATGTTAAAGTGAATGACATTAGCAGAATAGCAGATGGGGGGGGGGAAACTGGGAAGCACAGAACAATGATTGTAGAACTATAGACAACAAAGATGCCGAGAACATCATATTTAATCTGCCACATTAATAATACTAATTTATGTAACGAATGAATCTTTATAATTATGATACGAGTGAATTTTCACGAGTGTCGTATTAAGATTATCTACGAGTTGGTTACATTTTATGCAATCTTACCATTATAAATTGTAGCAAATAAATCATGAAGTAATTCGGCATCCATAGCTGAACATAAGTGAGGGCGTCTTTATATGTCGTAAATGAGACGTTAGCTTCCCTCCCTGCATTTCATTTATTACAGAAGTGAGCAGGTGTTACAGACTGTGATGTAGCCTATTATCAACACAGCACGTTAAGTAATTATAAATTTACACCTTAATTACTCTGTATTTAATAATGTACAGAAGTTTTTGCATCTTTGTTGTTCAGAGAAAAGACTATCGCAAAATGATTTCATCTCCTCTCTACGAGCCGTTGCAATTTGGAATATTGGTATTACGTCATTGTTATTATTGGCATTTGTGACATAATGAGCAAATTATGCACAATATTGAATGCAGTAACAACCTGTTTATAATGCTAAGGTTGCATAAAGCAGTTATTACGTGGTGTATAATGTATGTAGTACTGAAATTTGAAATATTATTGTACCTAACTATAATATTGTGAAAATTTACGTTATGGTATACTGGCAATAAACTGTCAGGTTAAATGACAAAGTTTCCCATTTTTGAATGTTTAATTAAGTACTAATACCTATACTGTAAACCCCGTTCCACATAATCTTGATCCGCATCTCTTTTAACTGTCACGTGCACTAATCACTTCCTATTGGCTGCTGTCGTAGAATAGGCTGTTGTACGATACAAACTAGTTTCTTATTAACGTGATAATTTATCTTAATATATTCTAAGAGAATTGTCAAATTTGCATTTTCATAACCGTATCAACAAATATGTAAGAGGATCCCTCGGTTTAAACCTGCCTCTCAGGATGGCGAAAGCACGTGCATCTATCATGACTGTTTTTATTGCTTTTGTCGCCTGACCTTCATTTCACAGGGCTTGTTTTTCATACATCGACATTCAAAGGTATACATTAGCCAATCAGGAAAAGGAATGGAAGCGAGGAAGAATACATGTATACGGGGAAGGGTGATAACAAACAGGATTTAGACTCTTGTGAATACTTTTAACTAAAATATTAAAGGACAGGCGACATTTTAACCTCGCGTATGCATTTCATCTCTCTCTCTCTCTCTCTCTCTCTCTCTCCATAATTTTGTGTATAAGGCATCACATTTTACATTTTTGCCATAAAATAAGTTCCTTGTGTCTCGTCCTTGCTCTGCCTTAGTGTAAGTTTGCATGCTTGCTCTTAGACGTTATAGCTACTTAGTAACTAAAGTATGCATTCGCTTATTATTAGCCCGTAAAAGCTTGATATTGCAAAAGGAAACAATGTCATCAATAAGGAGTTCTTATACAGTCGGGCATGGTATGATTGCGCTTGGAAGAGGGCGCAACTGTTTCTGTTGACAATCAAAGTTAGGGATCAGAGGCGAGTGAGGAGCAAGGCGATAGGGGAATGTACAGTCGCACAATAAAAACAGTACTATATCGCTAGTAAACTCGAAACTGCGGATGTTTTGTTTACCTGACGACCTTCCGATGCCCCGCCCACTTGTTCCCCTTCGTACCACACGCACTCATATCGTGGCTGGCTAGTATATCTAAATTTGTCCACAAATAGTAGCATAAATTCAAAATAAATACTTCGAATTTATCATCACTGCATTAAGATACCAGAAAATGCCATCGTTATACTTGTCTGCTAACTGTGAAGCAGTAAGGGAACTTTTACAGTTTGCATAATTTTCTTCAATTAAATACTTTGTGTTATTTTATAAACTGGTCAGCTACATCTTTAATATTTTACACAAATATTTCTTTATTTATATCCATTGAATTTCAAAGAAACACTTTGTATTAAAAATATAAACAAATACGTCCCAGTGTAGTTTGATGATGACGATGTGGAGAGAGAAAATTTTGATTACGAAGGAAAGGGAAGAAGCAAGCGGTGCTGCCATTCATTCTACTGAGCTTATAATATACTTGTTTGGCTATGTAAAGCTAAAGTGAAGTGATGAAAGCTATGATGTAAGTGCTAGGCATAAAGGAAAAGTCTTCATCCGTCTTCTGTAATCTTTTTAAATCATTACCTCCATTTTCCCACATATTTTTACAAAGAGACTACTAAGACAGGTTCCTGTAGGAGTTGGGTTAAATTCAATTAAATATATTGATTGAATATTTTGTTGCGCAAAATGTATATTTTATTCCATTCTGCTGACTTAAGGAATTAATTGAGATTAAAATTATCACTCTGTAAGAATTTTACGGAAAACTCATTTTAAGAACTGGGCTTTCCATAGTATTTGTCGTATGTACACATACTTCCTAAAGTTTTTTGTTTTATTTTCTGTATTTGTTACTGTATTTGCCAATTTCCTAAAATCGAAATCCGTAAAACTTTCACTCGTACAGCAAAGCGTAATAATTTTGCGATGACAGGAAATTTAGAATGCAGTAAATATACAACAATTTCATGTAAAATAAATGAGAATTCCGTTTTGCAAGAATCCTTGTAAACCTGGCAATGCTGCTTTCTGAAAATTAAATTAAACTGAGTTTTATTTATGGACGCTGTGGTCCTTAGCGTTCCATTCTGTATTGGGCTTGAAATACGACTGCTTTCTGTCACAATCGCTGAAATTCTTCTTGATGGAGAATAAACAAGTATTAAAGCAAAAAAAAAATTTTCCTAGATTTCAGGTTCATGTTTTACACTTCATAGCATGAACTGTAAACAAAAACTGTCACAAAGAATGGGAAACTTACAAACCGCAGCCATAGAACGCTAACAAGATAGACAACTTATCTTGTACTTGAGGGAGTCGACTTTAAATTTCATGTCGTCCATTACTGAATATTCGCGCCCATTTAATGCTGATTACGAGGTCACTAGTGAAGTAATTGCATTTTAAATCCGCACGCTATGATTATTGTTTTAGCTCAACGAAAGGAACCATGACAGTGATAAAAGATAGACACATGTATAAGCTCTGGCCTATCATAGCGCTGTATACCAATTAGCGCGGTACATTCTCTGTATAATTCGACCACAATTGTATTGCACTTCACTGGGCTGGCTTCCGCGTGTATTCAAATGCAGGTTTCTTCAAGATCAAGTACAATAATATGTGGTCGACTTATGATCTTAAGCTGCTAAATCCAGTTTTATTTATGGACGCTCTTCAACTGCTGTGGTCCTTAGTGTCCCATTCCATACTGGGCGTGAACGATCGGAAATTTTGCTCAGAGGCCTCTATCAGGCTTGAGGTTCTTTTCCGTGCCGTAAATCTACGACACGGAATCACCGGCTTTACTTCCCTTCCGAAGGATGCCCTGCTAAGGATTTTTACGCCAGAAAAAATCCATCACCCTCCGCCGGTGTTGAACCCGCGACATCGGGAACTAGGTAATCACTACACCACATTTGGCGACGATCTTAAGCTACAGAGAGAGCCAAAAAACTACGAACCGGCTGCGCGGTATTTTTCCTGTCCGCGTCCTCGGCGCTTGTTGCCATCTGCCGCTATCATAGAAAGGCGCGAATGAAACCATACAACATTTTTAAAACTACTTTTAAAGGCTTTACTTACCAACTTTATGAAAGGAGATGCTGAAACTGGCCACCGTCGTCCATACATTTTGGGTACCCCTTTAGAAAACAACTACGAGTCAACAGTTGACGCCCGTGCATACGTGAATACAAATCTGCCCCCGATTTTAGAGAACTAACAGCCAGGGAGCATGATTATGCCTTTTTTGAACAAGATTCTGCAACAGCTTATAGGCCAATATTTCGATGAGAACAATTGAAAGTGTATTTGAGGACAGAATTATTAACAGAGATTTGTGGCCCCCTCATTCCCCAGACCTAACCCCCTGCTATTTTCTATCTCTGGGGCAACTTAAAACAAAGTGTACAAGACAAACCCACACACCCTGGAACAATTAAAACAAAATATCCGCCAGGAAATTGCCATCATTACTCAACGTGAACTACGGCGAGTGATGGATAGTTTCCTAAAGAGGTGCCAAAAATGTATGAACAACGACGGTGGCCAGTTCAGCATCTCCTTTCATAAAGTTGGTAAGTAAATTCTTTAAAAGTCGTTTTAAAAATGTTGTATGGTTTCATCCGCACTTTTCTATGATAGCGGCAGACGGCAACGAGCACCGAGGACGCGGACAGGAAAAAACACTGCGCAGCCGGTTCGTAGTTTTTTGGCTCTCTCTGTATAATACTAAAACCGAATGAACTGGAAAGTATACAGTAAACTCTTTGTTCTTTTATCTTTTGTACTTCAAATTCTGAGACCATCTATTCCGACTGCCGTTATTTCGTTTATGTTACTTACGTGTTATATGCTTTCTAGCAAGTTCTTTTAAATTTGCTCTAAGCTTTTCTAAAATACCCTTTGATACATTCAATTTAAGCAGAAATCCATTTTGTAGTAATCTGTGACGTCGAGGTTTGTTCTAGATTCTTCCCCGCAGCTTTCGAAGCGCACATACTGAAGGTAGTTAACCGAAGAAGGGAAATGAAACAAAAGGGCAGCGTAATTCCAAATAGACATTTAACGCACTTAAGCCACTCGTATTTTAAAGGGAAGTATGCGGCTTGCTGAACTGGGACGATAGGGGATAAAGTTGCCGGTTTCGAACGTTTGGGAATTGTTGAATGATCGCCTTCTCTAAGATTTCTCCCCCGTACTTCAATTGTTCTCCAATTCATCTTCCTTCAACTGTTTTGTTTTCGTAAGCAGAAACGGGGGGACACGAGGCAAGCAGGGTAATGGGATAGTTGTTTATAGCTCACTCCCTTCAAGCTGTCTCAAGGGTTTAAAAGTGACAATGTCCCCAAACGATGGGTGAATCAAACCCAGTTTTGCTTTACAATGCTTGCTCTCTCTGCAGAGTTTTATTAGAGCTGGAAATCCATATCACTGAAAGGAGTCTCGTTTGTCCTACTGTATATCTGAGTAGCTCAATGTATCTATCAATATTTTTCGATGATAGTGGTTTTGATTCACTTCCCGTTCATGCTGCCATGGTGGAAAGTTGAATTTCCTGTATTCATTGCTGGTAACATAACCTACCTACGTGTTTTGCCTATTTTATTGCACGTATATGTATGAACTGTATTAAATCCTATAACTTTTTATATAGGTATTGCAGATTAGGAATATCATCACATTTAATGGTTGAATTTTACCATTTAAACATTACCTGGGTCTTTACTTTCTTTTTATATCTTAATACGAGGGGCGTCCAATAAGTAAGTTTCCCTATTTTATAAAACACGTTACACACAATTGATCATGTTGAACTAATTTGATTTATATTGTACAATCCTTCTTTTACTTTTCTACATAGTCAACATGTTTTTCCAAGCATGTTTGGGGACGTGACACATGTTTTTCTAAGCCAATGTTGTACCAGGTCGGGTCCTGTGCTCGCAACCAGCTGTTCACTGATTTGACTTCATCATCGGTGTTAAAGTGCTTACCTCCATGATGACCTTTGAGTCGGGGAACATGTGAAAATCACTTGGGAAAAGATCTGGTGAATATGGAGGATGCGAGAAAACTTCCTAGTTGAATCTTCTGAGCTCCGCCTGGGTCAAGATTCAACTTGGAAGTTTTCTCGTATCCTCCGTATTCACCGGAGCTTGCTCCAAGTGATTTTCACATGTTCCTCCAACTCAAAGGTAAGCACTTTTAACACCGATGATGAAGTCAAATCAGTGAACAGCTGGTTGCGAGTACAGGACCCGACCTGGTACAACACTGGTTTTGAGAAACTTGTGTCACGTCCCCCAAAATGCTTGGAAAAGCATGTTAACTATGTAGAATAGGAGCAGAAGGATTGTACAATATAAATAAAATTAATTCAACATGATGAATTGTGTATAATGTTTTTTATAAAATAGGGAAGCTTACTTATTGGACGCCCCTCGTATTTATTTAGAGTTTAATTCATGCAGCAACTAAGTATACACTACAAGTTATTGATTTTTTTTAAAGGCAACAGTCAGGCGTAGATATTCAATCGTCAGTTCGTCATCAATGTTAATGACCTTGTTATTGGAACCACCATTTTCTATAATAGTTAATAATTAATTTTATTTTCGCCCGAGTACTATAACTATTATTCACTATCGTCGAAAAATGCTATGCAATACAAGTAGCTCAGTTGATAGGGCAATAGCACGAAAGCTAAAGATCTGTGGTTCAAATCCCGATTATGGCACAGAATTGTTTGTCTGATTCTACCTTTCCATTTTGACCTATACACAGCCTTTATGGAAGAACAATTAACTATGTTTAATCTAAATCAAATTATGGTACACATGGAATTGAAACAACTTACCAGATTAAGCGCTTCTCTGTCGGAATCCATGGAATCGGCCTCCTGAGCCAGGTCGGCGGCCACGTCGCTCGCGATACTCTGCTCGTCATTGCTCACGTCGCCATTTAGCACAGCATCTGCAAACAGAATATCGAGAAATCCCTTATACATCCACTAGGATACTACTACTAGAAGCATTTTAACACCCAAACCACTTATGAAGCAGTCGGTTCAGTATACTTGTGTGTTAAGTGGTCGTTATTTTGATTTGAATGAACTTAGTACTAACATACTGACCGACTTTTTAAAAAGCTGACTTTCATCTCGCTTTCCAGCATACTAATAATAATATCGGTTGTCTGCGCATGACGCCAATACTTTGAAGCGAGTTTATCACCAGTGCCTCATAGCGAAAGGTGAGTGGAAGGGGTAGATAACAGTTTTGAAGTCACCTTAGTGAAATGGACTTGTATCGTACCTTTCTAGTATTTACATTTGGAACGTCTTTCGCTTGGGTCTCGTAAACCCGCAATCTCAACATGTATGATGTTAGGTAATTAAAATAATTGGACAATTTTTGTAGCGTAGAGTGTCTCGGCTTAGCACTCAACCATGCAAATTCTGTGATCGGTGGTCACTTGCATCTCACGTGCAAAGAACGCACAAAATGTCCTATTGAAAAGCAGTTCTGCACCACCGTAGTACACCAATCACCTGTTTACGAAGTCCGAAACCCATGCAGTCCGAGGTTCAATTTCGCAACTCCAATTTGAGACAAGGGGGTCGCTGAACTAATGACGTCGTTCATTTAAACCGACTGGCGGCGGTAAAGGCCGAATAAATCCGAAAACCCGTTAATTTAAGAGAATTTGAGATAAGAAAGCGCAACCCAGGTGGCACCAGTTATTTTTGCTACTATATACGATGGCAGTCTCAAAAGCATCAGACCTAACGTGTAGATATCGGTTGTTTCAAACAAATGACTATGATAGAAAGTACGAACCTTATAAAGCTTAAGTTTGAAGTTTGGCGGTGCTATGTTGTTTGGTAATTGTTTGGCAGACATTAATAGTGAACTCTCTCAGCGAATTTGTAAACATGGATAAAACTGGCCATCGTTATGTGATACAATACTTTCATTTGAAATGTCTTAGTCCAACTAATATTAAAGCTGAGCTAGATTCTACTCTGGGGGAGTCTGCTCCTTCGTTTACAACAGTAAAATATTGGATGGCAGAGTTTAAGCGAGGTCGTACGAGCTGCCAAGACGAACATCGCAGTGGTCGACCAAATGAGGTGAACACGCCAGAAATTGTGAAGAAAATCCACAAAATGGTATTGGATGACCGTCAACTGAAAGTGCACGAGGCATTTCAAAAAGTGTTGTACATCGCATACTGACTGAAAATTTAGACATGAGAAAGCTGTGCGCAAAATGGGTCCCTCGTTTACTCACAATGGAACAAAAGCAGCATCGTGAGGATGTTTCAGTCGAGTGTTTGACGATGTTTAGCTGCAATAAAGCAGTTTTTGCGTCGATTCATAACCACGGATGAAACATTGGTCCATCACTTCACACCTGAGACGAAAGAACAGTCAAAACAGAGGATTGAAAGGGGAGAATTGGCTCCAAAAAAGGCGAAGACAGTTTTTTGGAATGTATATGGAATAATTTTCATTGATTATCTGCAAAAAGGAAAAGTAATAAATGAGTTAAAGTTCGAATTGCTTCCTCATACACCCTATTCGCCAGACTTAGCGCCTTCTGATTATTTTCTGTTTCCAAAGTTCAAGAACTGGCTTGGTGGTAAAATATTTGCCAACAATGAAGAGGTGGGGTTTGCAGTTGATGGCTGTTTTGCAGAACTCGAGGTTCTCACTATAAACAGGACATGGAAGCTATTGAACATCGCTGGGAAAAGTGTATCGAGCTGAAAAGGATTATGTAGAGAAATAAAGATGTTTTCTCCCAAAATTGGGTACTTCTGGAACAGCCCTCGTATATAGTAAAAGTGCAGTCATTTATTTATTTATTTTAAATATTGATGTTCTTCTTATGCTCATAACTTGCAGTTAAAACGATATTTCTGTTTTCATAATGCTTTAAGATTCCTAGTTATCCCCCATGGTTTTGAAATACGGCATCTAAATGCCTGCTAAGAGGGATGCTAGGGGTGATTTGACAGATGATCATTAGAGGAGAGGGGGGACATAAAATAAGTTCATTGTGAACTAAAGTCAACTGCAGTCTAGGTAAATTATGGTGGTCAGTATGTCTATATCCATAAATCATCGAGTGGTAAGGATTCTGTAAGGCCGATGCGGGTCATCAAGGATGCCGTAAACGAAAGCAACTGGCCGAGGCTCCGGTATGGGTTTGATGAATTCTAATTAAATATGTCGCTCTCCTAGAACTTGGATTGCATATTTAATTAAAAAGAGCTTGAACAAAATAACGTGTGCTCTTTTATCATTAGGCCAGGTGGCTGTGAAGATATGTTAGAAGCAAAATAATTTTTGTGGGTTATTTCCTGTTTTTTTCTTTCTTCTTTCCTGTTTCCTTTTTTACTTTCTCTACCACCTTCCTACATATTATTTGTCGAGATTTCACCGGAAATGCAAGTTTTGAGGCCCTTGAATAAAAACAATTTTGGAAATAGTTCCATATGTATACGTCTGTAAACAATATTACTCAAAAACGAAAAGCCCAATGAATACCAAACTTGATATTTAAGTTTAGTACCTTCCAAAGATGCTACAAGAGGATTTTCAAGAAAATTCCCGATCCCAAACTACGAATTACATGGAAAATATTTTGTTCCTTTTTATTTTCTCAAAATGGGGAGGGGGATTTTCTTGAAAATTTGCCAGCCACATCCTTGGAAGTTGCCAAAATCAAATACTAAGAAATTTGGTATTTAACAGACTTTTCGTTTTTGAGTTATGCTACACATAGACCTTTTCCTAAAAATGCTTTTTTTACTCAGATATTTCAAGTGAAACTTGGTATTGAGTTTTATTTGTGGACGCTCTCCAACTACTATGGTTCTTAACGTCCAATTCTATATTGGGCTTGAGAGACCGGAAATTTTACTCAGACACATCTTTATAGGGCTTGAAGTTCTTTTACACGCCGTAAATCTACGACACGGTACCACCGGCTTTATTCCATTCCGAAGGAAGCCACGCTAAGGATTTTTACGCCCGAAAAAAAAATTATTCCTCCGCCGGGTTTGAACCCGCGACCTCGGGAACTAAAGTCGGCCCAAGACCCGCAGGAGGATACACTTCCTCTACTTACTATAAGCAGTAGATAAAGAAATAGAATTTTTATACTTGTGGTTCAAGTTCACGTTATTAATATTATTAATGTTATTTACATTAGTTTTCTCTTTGCATGAGAAAGCGTTACGTCTACGAAGAAAACTGTGATTTATGTCCAGTTTTAAAGCAAACTGTTACAAGTTTCAAAGGACTAGACTACGTATCATGTCGATGCGGCGAATAACCAGTGATAATGGGGGCTTGTATGAGACGGAGGGGATAGGCGATCCCTATTTTTCCTCATTTTTTATGGAGTACCAGTTGATCTTCATGCAAGAGGGTGGGGGTGTCACGCGAGGGAGTATTTCTAGTGCTACTTCTTATGAGGGTTCAAATTAAGGAGCGCTTATGAAAGAATGAAGCGATGCTATCCGATGGAGTTACAGCATATGCCATTATGTGGGTAGCAAGCTCTTAGTTTCAAAACGTTAATGCTTTTATAGTCTGTTAATTTATAAGTCATCTTGGCTCTCATGCTTGTGTGAGAGGTGTTCTTTTATGCTTTTCAGAAACTTCTGGTCTTCCTCGTCAACCTGTAATTTAAAATTAGACACCGTAGTCAGTAATCCTATGGAACTGAATGAACAAACCTTCACAAGCTATTCCCAGAAAATTTAAGGGGACAAGGCAGTCTGAGCACGTGGAAATTATACCTTAAGTGTGTTAAATTACCACTGCTCTTAAAGTTCTCAATGTTTTTTCCTGAAATTTTTATGAATTATTCTATAAATCATGACAATTATTTCAAGTGGCGATTTGCATTGATAGCTTATGCAGTTGAGTCCATAAAAAGTATTTCGTGCAGCAATGAAATAATAAAATGTACTCTTAAAACATGTGAATTAATGTACCTTTTTCTCTCATACTACTTGCAATACAGAATCACACTTCTGCATGCTTGTTCTTAGTATAATCAGCTATCTTCTGAACCTCAACTATTTAGATATGTGTATCAGTTCACTAGAAATTGAAAACAAAGAAATGTTTGCAAAGTTAAAAAAGGAAAAATGTGCAAAATTTGCAATGTTGTTGTTTTCTTAATATCACTAATATACGTTATAAAATTATTACTGTGGTTCAGAAAGTTTAACTTGCGTTGTATACATGTCCTGAAAATTTCAGCTCTCTACCTCTCATACTTTGAGAAAACGGTACATAGTATCCAAAAATGTTGTTTTGGAGAAACTGAATTTAAAGATTGAACATTAAAATGCTGACAACTTTAGTCCATTCCAGGGTCATAATCATCTGCACCTTAATTCCTGGATGTTTCAGCTTTTCTGATTGCCTTCTCTTGGTCCTGGCCTCTTTTGTTAATTGCTGAACTGCTCGCTGGACATGATATAGTCGTCTGTTGTTGAAAGATACAACAATGTTCTAAAAAGGGGCGTTGCATGACAGCTTTAAAGGAACGCAGACTAGCATTTAAATGGTATTAAATGTCTTAAAACCCTCTTAACCCCCAAGCAAAAAATGTGATTTTTGACCATTTTAGAGTACCTTGTCCCCTTAAGATAAACATTTTATTTGTCATGTAAATATCTTTAATATATTGTATTTTAATAAAAATCGCTAGGGCCAATTTTTAGAAAAAATTATAAAACTGTTCAATGTAAAGGATTGTTAGGGTGGGGGATTTTCTTGAAAATCTTCGTGTCACATCTTTGGAAGATACTAAACATAAATACAAAGTTTGGAATTTATCCGACTTTTTGTTTTTGAGCTATGCTGTTCATACACACACACACACACACACACACACACACACACACGGACCTTTTTCTAAAAAATGCTATTTTTTATTTATTCAGCAGTCCTTAAACATGTACAGATTATCCCACAAAGGAGTTTACACTCTTTGAACATTAATGACAGAGAAAGTAGTATTACAAATAACGTGATGGAACTTTTTGTATCTGGATCAATCATGATTAGTACTTGTTACCATTCATTTGTTTTTCTTTGTATCTCGAGACAATTTGTTGAGAGGAGGATAGGCCGATGAAAAAGTGTTGAGTATCCACCAGGATCTCCCGATCTAACGCCGTTAAGACTTCCATCTGTGGGGAACCCTGAAGAACACTATCTACGCCACAAGACCACGTACGTTGGATGCCATGAAAGAGGCGATTATGAATCTATTCCTATGGAAACCATATTACATGTTTGTTGATCTGTTCCACAGTGTTCCATACAATGTATTGCTGCCAATGGAAGACATTTCGAATATCTTCTACATTAAAACATCAGCAATGTTTTGAACACTTTTGTGACTTAAAAGTATCATAGTTTTGTTAATTTTGTTCCGAGTTATTATAGTTCAAAGAAAGTAAACATCTGTATTTCCGGTGAATTCTCGGTATGGAAGTTTTTGAGTAGAATGCAATGCATTTTCAAAAAGCTACGAACCACCTGCGCGGTGTTTTTCTGTCCGCGTCCTCGGCGCTCGTTACCGTCTGCCGCTATCATAAAAAGGCGCGGATGAAACCAGACAACATTTTTAAAACTACTTTTAAAGGCTTTACTTACCAAATTTATGAAAGGAGATGCTGAAACTGGCCACCGTCGTTGTCCATACATTTTTGGCACCTATTTAGGAAACTAATCCATCACTCGCCAACTTTTTTCGAGTCAATAATTGAAGCCCGTACATATGTGAATACAATTCCCCCCCTTTTTTTAGAGAATTAACAGCCAGGGAGCGTGATTTTGCCTTTTTTTCAACAAAACTCTGCAACAGCTTATACAGCCAATATTTCGATGAGAAAAATTAAAAGTGTGTTTGAGGACAGAATTATTAGTACCGATTTGTGGCCCCCTCGGTCCCCCGATCTATCCCCCTGCGATTTCTATCTCTGGGGTACCTTAAAACAAAGTATATAAGACAAACCCACACACCCTGGAAGAACTAAAACAAAATATCCGTCAGGAAATTGCCAGCATTTTTCAACGTGAACTACAGCGAGTGATGGATAGTTTCCTAAAGAGGTGCCAAAAATGTATGGACAACGACGGTGGCCAGTTTTAGCATTTCCTTTCATAAAGTTGTTAAGTAAAGCCTTTAAAAGTAGTTTTAAAAATGTTGTATGGTTTCATCCGCACCTTTTTATGCGGCAGACGGCAACTAGCGGCGAGAACGCGGACAGGAAAAGCACCGCGCAGCCGATTCGTAGTTGTTTGGCTCACTCTGTAGTACGTGGTAGAGAAAGTAAAAATTTGTATACTTCATGATTTTATTTTGCTGTAATAAGTTTAATTTTCTTTGTACAATCCTACGATACGGGGAAGTAAATAAAGTATTGCAAAATTCAAACAATAATAAAGGATATCTCGGAAATGGATGATGCCATAAAAACGTTTATGTGAAATAAATTATGAGTTTGAACGGGATCCACATCTTTTGTTTAGTAACGTTTTGTCTGTCTCTTAACGTTTACCAGTTACACAACATTATATAAAATTCCTTCCGAATGAAGAGGACTTCACAGGCTATTCTAAGACAATTTAAGATACACATTTTATTTGTCTCACAACTATATGAAATACGTGGTATTTTAATCAAAATCTTACTAATTTTCGAGAAACTTCGAAAAACGTTCCATGTAAAGGGTAGTGCAGAATTGGTAGCTAATTGCACTCTAGCTTCTTGTAATGCTAATGATTGCATGTACTATACGTTCATTTGTTTGCTGGAAGCAATATGCGCTGAAATGCAGGATACATCCCTTGACATGCTTCTAAAGGGTGGAAACTGCCACTTGCCGATAACATCAGCATGCTAATAGGATCCTACCCCCCATCCGAATTTTAACTGGCAGTAATTTACGGCGCGTGGCTATGTTAATTATACTGAAGTTCAGGAAGGGGAACATGCCAGGTGGTCCATCACGACCACCCGGCAATTATCTTTCAATTGCTGTCGGTGTACCTGTTGATGTAAACAGTGTCCCCTGTTATTCTTGTGTTTTTCTGCTTTTAGTAGTCATGCCGTTTACCCTACAACCGGCAAATCTCCTGTCCAAAGGTTCTGGCTCCGAATTCCGGTCAATAATCCTACATATTCTCCGACTTTCCTAATCCTCATTGAAAACAAAGGCCTCATTCATAATGAGGCGTTTATGTTAGTGTTTATGAGGCGTTAATGTTATGCTAGTGTTACGCCTTCATTCACAATGAAGACGTAACACTAACATAAACGCAGCCGTAGGCGCAACGCATGAACTTGCCACGAGTTTCTAGATCCGTAATTTGCATGCGGAAATCTTTCGAGCGTGCTAAAAGTTTCAAATTGTATACCATAACCAATAATATCCAGTAAGGAAATCCACCCTGTCTTTATAAAAAAATAACACACAACAAGTGTTCTATCAAGCAAACAACAGAACAGCATCTGACGTCAGTATTTAAAATGGCAAGGCACGCTCAAATAGAAGAGCACCATGTTTGTACAGTAGATGGCGTAAAATGTCGCATCGCGATGGTGTGCTGTTCAGAAGCTGGCAATGCATGGAGAAAGAACTGAAAAATTCTTCCTCTATGCATGTAACGCAAGCACATCTAAATCTCTTGTCTTACGTGACTCTATGTGAATGCTTCCATTAATTAACATGGGTGCAAAGTATTGCGGTTACGCTGCGTGTGCTTTTCGGTGAATGGAGCCTAATGCTATGTAGCTTATAACCATTAATGAATCTCAGTTTCTGCTATTACCTTAAATATTTTTCTTACTGATTTGTCATTTGTTGCTAATCTTTACGATCTCTTTATCTTTCATGTGTCAAAACCCTAAATGCACCTTCATATATACACTTTAAAGGGCTGTTATTACCCTCCCATTTAAGTTATAGGTTATTTCTCTTGTTTCTGAATGATTTATTTATTTACCAATAAAACCCACAGCTCCGATTGCTTTGTTGCTTTAAGTGCGGGTATTCCTCTCTGCATCTCCCTCTTTCACTCTTTCTTCTCTCTTTCTGTGTAATATATACCCCATGTGATGTTTTCCAAATCAGTAGTAAGTTAATTTTTCTCCTAGCGCGTTAATAAGAAGTAAAACGTAAGTAAAAACATCTAATAGTACACGCTACGTAACCGAGCGGGATGACGCCGCGGTAACGTGCGAGGATCGCATTCGGGAGGTTTCGGGTTAGATTCCCGACGACCGTCCACTCTATGGGTTTTTCGTGGTTTCCTCGGGTCGGTAGGCGAATGCTGGGGTGGTTCCTCTTCTACCACGACTTTCCTTTACCCATCATTTCCTTTATCATCTGTTTCAGGGTTGAAGGACCAGGCGACGGTGTTCGGTGTGTTACGGCTTGGCGTGGAGTGCGCTTTGTGAAGGTTACTCCCTGGCGTTGGTCGGACTGCTCACGGATCCGTCTTCGGGTGTTCTCGAAGCAGACTCCCTTTCAGGGTTCCTCCGGGGGTTAGGAGCTTTTGGGTAGACTTGAAATGCTTCGGATGCGTTCAATCTGGAAATGTTATAGACCCGTCCACGCTTGCGCAAGTCGTCTCCCGGATCTGATCGGTATCCCTCCCTCCGCTGGGTCACGTAAGCAGCACAGTGAAATTGTATAATGCGTAAACTACTCTGATTTTTGGTGTAAAACTGTCTCTACAACGAAGCAAATGGTTTAGCATTGACGTTCGTATTTACCACTAGATATTGGGTCTAGGATGGGGTGGGTTAGCAAACTCGCAGCTCTTAAATACTGCCAGCGTTTTCTCTTTCTTATCCCCTCCCCCTCTCACTAAGGTGCTATACTACGTAGCGACTCACTTCATTACTTTACTAGTAAGAAGACTATGACATTTTCTGGGTAGAAATCAGCGCATCCGGTATTCGATGACAGGAGGAGTGGAGGCACATACCCATCTTAACAGGGGCCATAATAAGCACTTTAAGATAGATTTCCATGTGGTATGCAATTTTTACAAGAGTTTTCCAATAAGTAAGTTACTCTATTTTATAATAAACATTACACACAATTGATCATGTTAAATTAAATTTGTTTATATTATACAATCCTTCTTTTACTTTTCTACATAGTCAAATTGTTTTTCCAAGCATGTTTGGGGACGTGGCACAAGTTTTTCCAAGCCAGTGTTATACCAGGTCGGGTCCTGTGCTCGCAACCAGCTGTTCACCGATCATCGGTGTTAAAAAGTGCTTACCTTTGAGTTGGAGGAGCATGTGAAAATCACTTGGCGCAAGCTCCGGTGAATACGGAGGATACGAGAAAACTTCCAAGTTGAATCTTGACCCAGGCGGAGCTCAGAAGATTCAACTGGGAAGTTTTCTCGCATCCTCCATATTCACCAGCTCTTTTCTCAAGTGATTTTCGTATGTTCCCCTGACTCAAAGGTCATCTTGGAGGTAAGCACTTTAACATCGTAACGAAGATGAATCAGAAGTGAACTAGAAGTGGGGTCCTGCGCTCGTAACCAGCTAAACATCTCTAACACCTTTTAAGTATATTTGCATTAACACTTGTTAATTCTTCATAGTCATGCAAATAAAATCATGCTTGCCCGTAAAATAATGAACGTTGTCAATAAAGTGATCATTAACATTATCCAACACCCAATTGCAGAAATTAACTCTACGCACATTATTGTGAACTAGTTATCTTAAGATTTTCGTTTTACACAAAAGTTTAGTGTGATTACAAGTCGAGATTGCGAAATTCGTGATTCCTGTGCAAGCTTTCTAAGAGAAAGTCTATTGTTCTTTTTAGCGATAGCATCGAGTTTTTCCTCTATAAGAACACAGTGACTTACTTTGGTTACTTACCAAGAGTAGATCAATTTTTACTGAATCTATTCACAAGATTACGAACAGTTTCCCTGCGAGGCGTTCGAACAGCAGGGTATCTGTGTATAAATCGCCATATCACTTCTCTACAAGAGTTTGTTGTCATATAAGAACCGTACATGAAGATTCTGTGTGCTAAAGTATATGGACTTTTTGGCATCATAACAGTACTAACACACTAAACATAAAACATATTGTCTTACAACACATCAACCTCTGCACAGCACAGTCTTCGCGTCAAGTGATTAGCCGGCACACGGAGAGGGAACAGAACCGGTTAAAACAGTGTAATGCAGGGCTAGCAATTCCCCGTAATACGGCCACGAAGTCTCTGTAGGAAAAGAGGTTTAATAAGGGAACAAGGTATTTACGTAGCCATGTGCATATAACATTTTGACAAACACTTTGTGCATTTTGTGACTTTTCTCAATTTTATACCCGTATTATAACTTGTTGGTGTCCTTCAAAATAATTTTATTTATAGGGTTTGAATGGACGGATTTAAAACCTAAAATAATTACATCTGTAAGCTTACTTAGTTGAAGAAATATAATTAATAAGAAAGCATCGAGAGACCCACAGACGTGTCCATAAAAGGGGCTACAAAGTAAGGCCGGAAATACACATTTCCCACTCCCTTCATCTTACCCTTGCGGTCTTCACGATGATTACTGATAAATTATTGATCAAATAGTGTGTGCTCGCGCCCGCCCCTTGCTGACCAGCCCTCACCAACAAGCAAGGGAAGAAAGAATGTGTGTAGATCTGTACAGGCTTGCCAAAAACCAGTTCAAGGACAGACTGCGTTATCACTCCTCTCATTCATAATGTCTTTAGCCAGATGCTTTAATTTTATTCTTACGTTTCAGGGTCAAATCTTACAAAGGGAGGCACCGAAACCCTACCTGGAGTATTGCATTTACTTAGCTATTTAACAGGAGACTAAAAATGTCAAGAGATGATGTTTTTAGCCTTTATGCAGCTCTGTTAACTAGAATTTCCGCTTTAATTTGGCATATATCGTTTGGTCGACCACCCTATAATACGCTGATTACATGTGATGTAACTGAACTTTATTACTGAACTACTGAACTGAACTACTATACAAATGTAGCGCGATAGTGAAAAACTATTGGCTATTTTCCACTGAACGCGCTACGCGCGGCTTGAGTTCAGCATACTGTGTGCCCCTCCCACCAGCTGAGAGATAGGCCACCCCACCCTGTTAGCTAAAACGTCATTGAACAGACAGTGGTTTCCGAGTTAATGGGACATACATTTATCATATGCAAGATTGCCAGTATAGGACTTTTAATCTCTCCTAACTTCTGAACCTGTCATATACACACACACTCGAGTATTAAAATAACCCATAGGTGAAATGTTGCCAAAGGTGATCAAAAAGTAGATTTTCAGATTTGTAATGCTTTATTCTCTTTTTACTTTGTAGTTGTATATTCTGCTTTCAGCATTGTGATATTTTAAGTTCACGTACAAGGAGAGATTTTTGTTGCTTAAAATTGTTAGGTATAATAAGAAAAAAAGATATAGAATTTATTTATATTCTTAAATAAGTTCTTATTTTCCTCCAGCTTTAATCGGCGTAGTTTTATGTGCATTTTATTGCAATATTTCATGACTTCGCCTTTAAAATACCGGAATTATTTTTTAAACTAATAATTTTTCTCTGTGCTATACTGTATTTCATGTTATTTATAGCTTTGTCACATTACAAATATATAAAAGGTTGAGGAAAAACTTTATTGTAATCGAAAAATGGTAAAACATTATGAAAATTTCACTATGCTTTAACTCCCAGGATCTTTGAGACGGTGAATGAAATGACGGTGGCTGGTAGCCTTCTACACCTGATATTTTATGGTATTCAAATTTCAGGTTAAAAGAAAACAAACTACCCAAGTACAAAGCCTTCCTTTGGATGCGTGGCCGACCTAAGGGAGTTTTCTTGGCACCGAGAAGCACGCTGTTTGCCGGCGAAGTCGGATATTTATAGCCCTTTAAATGCAGACGCTTAGAATTCTCAACCATATGCGATTTCTATTTATAGGAAACCTTAAATAAAGTTTATCGGAATAAACCATGTACATTGAGAGGAAATGAAAGCAATACAAAAAGAGAAATGGCTGCAATTCAGAGATGGAATTAATGAGTGTTAATAGGACTTTTGTTAAAGATGTGAGAGATGGGTGGGGGACAAGAACTTAATTTCCAACATATTTTATGATGAAGATATAAGGTCATTGTAGGTATAATCTGCACGAAAAATCTATTCTCTTGAATTTAAGGAGGTATGAATATCCGGTTCTGTTATCAAACAGCGAGCCAAGAAAATACCCTTATTTCTGCCAGGCGTCCAAACGAAGGCTCTCCGCTAATCCACGCAAGACGACATTGAGGCAAGCCTGTGCAAAACGGAAGACAAGTGTTTATACTGTTAGTGAATGCAAATTATGTGGTTTGTTTAGCGAAATATAACACGACAGTTGCAGTTTCAACTATTTTATACCGAGAAAATAATGTGTAAATTTATTTTTCTCAACGCTCATCATCTCTCTTCTCCTATAAGTACATGCAGAAGGTATTCAAACAATGTGGAGTATATATTAAACTGCAGAGTAAGTCTAACATAAAATGATTATCGAGCAAGAGCGATTCAACTATCTATTTAGTAGATAGTGTTTTCTTCGCTTAGTGTACTCATTGCTTTTGTTCTTCTTGTTATTTTTCTTTATTTATAATAGCTTTGACTACTAGGTCATAACGCTACTTATATCCATACATACGAGTACAATAATAATACATTGTATAATTTACATTATTAATAAAATAATTGTAATACATTGTTATAAACATATTTTACATTATCGTCATCAACACAGCTAGAACAGTATTAACTATTATACATTTTTATTTGATGTGTTATATTTAAAACTTGTTATACAGTTTCAGGTCTTTCAAGAAAAAATAATGTTTTTGAAATGAGTAAGGTTGTTTAAAGCTTAAAATATATCTTCAGGGATGTTATGTCTTCTTCTCTCCATGGTATAACTTGTGCATTTAGTGATGAGGTGTTCGATGGTGCAGGTCTCGCAGTGAGGAGCATTTTCTTTCTTTAGCGAGTAAGAAGGAATGGGTTAGGCGTGAATGGCCTATTCGTAAACGTGATCTTTTCTTTTTAGAGTCTGCAATGTGCAGGATTTTGTGGAGCCTTTCCTAACTATATGGAGTTTGATTGATGTTTTAATGGTCCAGTCTTGCTTCCATTTGACAGTTGGTCTGCTAATAAAATAACTTTGAGCATCTCTGTAGGGCCCTGGCAATTCTTCCACTGGAGGTAGCAAAGTTGCTTTTTTGACTTCCCTATCTGCTTCCTCATTTCCTGATATTCCACAGTGTGTTGGAGTCCAGAAGAATATAACTTCTTGATTATTTGTAGTAATTTGGTTGTAAAGACTTTGGATATCTTGGATTAATGTTAAGTCAGTAGAGCAGTCTCGGATACTCTGAAGAGTGCTTAGTGAATCAGTTAGAACTGCACTGTGTTTATGCTGTGATGACGTAATGTAAATCAAAGCTTGTTTGACAACATAGAGCTCGGAGGAGAAAACAGAGAACAAGTCTGGAAGCTTGTACTTAAGCTTAGCATCTGGAGTAATTATAACACAGTCATTACCCTGATCAGATTTGGAGCCATCTGTATGTATAAATGTGTGTTTAGCATATGTGTTACGGATTTCCTGGTAAATTTGTTTATATATGAAAAAATCTGTATGTGATTTCATATCCATAGTTTCAACGAAGACACTAAGGCAAAGCAGTGTCTGTAGTCCCCTTTGCGAGAATCATATAGGCAACTTCTCGAGCAGGTTTGTATTTCAGGCGACATACATAGGTGCTTAATAAAGAGTTTTTCTTCCTCAGATTTCTGTTTTCATTCTAAATTGTTCATTACATCCTTACCCTTATTTATTTAATTATGAGGCAATATCATGGCATACTTAAGTGTTTGTTCTACATATACTCTTTTGAAGTTGTGTATATTACTTTCTCTACCACGTATAGTAAGCCAGGGAAGTATTGTATTCCACCCAAAAATTCCATGTCGAGATTTCAACCGAAATGTATGTTTTGAGGCTCCCCGAACCCAAAACAAAAAACGTATTTGTAGAAAAAGGTCTGCATGCGTGTGTCTGCGAACACAGTATAATTCAAAAACGAAAAATCAGTCGAATACCAAACTTGATATTTAAGTACTGTATCTTCCAAAGATACCACACGAAGTTTTAACAAAATCCCCCCATCCGAAACTATCCTTTATATGGAAATTTTTTGGTCCTTTTTTATTTTATCAAAAATGGCTCTAACGATTTTGATTGAAATACCATGGCAAATTTTCTGTGAATAGCCTGTGAAGTTCTCTTCATTGTGAATGACTTATGTATAATTGATAACCCGTAAGACAGACAAAATCTTACTACACGTAAATGTGTGTCTCGTTAAAGCACACTTTATGTCAAATAAAAATCTTCGTGGCATTAACCATTTCTGAAATAATTTTCTTTCTTTGGTTTGAAATTTTAAATGCTCAAACTTTTTCTAGTGGTAAGACACTATTCGTTTTTACTTTCTCTACCATGTAAATAGTAGGTAGAGAAGGTATTGTATTCCACCCAAAAATTCGATACCGTGATTTTACCGGAAATACATGTTTTCTGAAAAAGGTCTACGTGTGTGTATACAGAATAACTCAAAAACGTAAAGTCGGATAAATACCAAACTTGGTATTTCAGCTCCATCTCTTCCAGAGATGCGACACGAAGATTTTAAATAAAATTTCCCCACCTCAAACTGCACTTTACATGGAACATTTTTCGAACTATTTTTTCTAAAAAAATGGCTCTAACGATTTTGATTAAAATGCCTGTATTAAAGATATTTACATAAAAAATAAAATGTATATCTTGAATTTTCTGGGTAACCTGTGAAGTCCTCTTTATTAAGAAGGAATTTTATGTAATCTTGTATAAGTCGTAAACGTTAAGCGATAGACGAAAACTTGCTACACAAAAAATACAGAACTCTTTATAACACATAATTTGCTTCAAATAACTGATACAGTGGCATAAGCCATTTCCAAGATATCTTTTATTAATGGTTCGAATTGTTCAATAATTGGACATTCTTTTCAAGTCCTGTCGATTTTCAGTTGTTTCTCGTGATTGCAAAGAAAGAGTATCGAATTTAAGGCCAACCTATAGCGTCCTGTTCTGAAACTTTTGACTATTGTTCTTCCCTTTGTATCTAATTACGAAATGTGTAATGTAGCTATTTCTGCAAAGATTTATCTCGATTATAATGAAGTAAATAGAAAAATAGAATAGTTTGCACACCCAGTTATAAACGATGGAGGGTAAAGTCATGTGAATGTAACACGCAATTTTTTTTGATTATGCAAAGGATATGGAGTTTCAAAGACATCATATAGCGATCTGGTTTTTAAAAATCTGACTCTTTCTTTAGGATGCTGTATCCTTCTTATACCTAGACTTAAGTGTGTAATGAGAATTTATCTCATTAACAAAATGTAGACAGAAGAATGGTTTGTAGAAGAGTGAGTAGAAAAGTCATGTGAATGCAACAAATCTGCTAATATTTAATTGGTTTCTCGAAGGGCCAAGAAGCACAGATGGTGGCTATAAGCCGTTGTTGCATGCCAGCTTTGATGTATGTAGAATAACCGGAGGCTGATTGAGTATTCATCGACGGCTACCGCTCGCTCGACGCCCTTTCTTGTGGCTGCGGCCGCCGTCCATTTCCAACGGTGATCGTGCCCGAATGGAAAAGAAGGAAAGTGCATTAGATTTATGGGGAGAGTGAGAGAATATTCCGTATGGAAATGCGGTCAAAATCCCCCACTCAAGCAGTAGATCATGTGTGAGAAGAGGTCAGCTTCCCTTCCAAAAGCTACAGCACTGATGCCAGGGGAAAGGAGAAAAAATTCTCAGTCAAGCGTTTTCTCAGCTTGCGTGAGTATCTGGCTTCACATGAGGAAATGAAGGACTGAAGTGAATGACAAATGTAAGGGAAATATAACTCAAAATACACCAGACATGTCTTATTCTAAAGATGAATGTGGAAAAATTACCACTTAGGGCAGGTTTCACAGTTTAAGCCTAAGCCGAAGTTTTAGTAAGCTACGAACGCCTTAAGAAAGGCTTAAGCTTTGGTTTAAGCTTTGCCAGTTTCACAGTAGCACAACCAGGTTCGGCTTTACTGAGCTGAACAATTCCAAGAAACAGTAAGTTGGTAACATAACCATCGAATGAATTTCATCTTTTGTTTATGGCGACACTGTTCCTGAAATAAACATTTTTAAGTTCTTCAGCAATATAAACTTAAAATGACCAAAACATCGTAGTCAAAACTTAAAACTTTACTTCTCAAGAGCTTGTAATAGCGTGCAAGTAATCGGATACATTACTATGGAAAATTAAAATTGAGTTTTATTTATGGACGCTCTTTAACTGCTATGGTCCTTTAGCGTTTCATTCTCTACTGGGCGTAAAATACCTGTAAAAATCTACGACACGTGACCACCGGTTTTACCTCCCTTCCGAAGGAAGCCCTGCTAAGGATTTTTACGCCCATCGCCCTCCGCCGGTTTTGAACCCGCGACCTCGGGAACTAGAGGCTAGTATGGTAACCACTACACCACGGAGGACGTCAGATTATTATGGAGTAAGAAGAACCAAACGTGAGGAAAAATTGCAATACGAAGGGTGGATAAGAATGTGTGAAACAATTTTGATAGCTCTGCTTGGTGTAAGTTTTAATATGCTGGAAAAATCTCCAGCTACAATTAGCATACTTTTACTTGTGTATAATCTTAATGTTAAGGAAAGCATTGCTTCTGACGGGAGGACTCTGTTACTGAAATATAATATTATACCTCATAGGTAGTTTTGACTTCAGTGAGTGCGACAATGTGTACGACAGAAGTATGGAGTATACGCTTTAAGTTAAGGGCATGCCAAATTAAGTTTAGCTTCTTACCAGTCGGTTTTATCATCAATAATTTCTAGTACCATCATTGCCGACAGTTTACTTAATCGAAATCTCTCGTAGAATTCTCGGTCATTGCATACGTGAAAATGGTTTGTAGTCATTCTAAAAATTTTTGGCCGTCTTCGGTGGTGCATATTGCTGCATGCTCTGATGAGGGCCGAAAGATTTTCAGCAGTTTATTAAATTTTGATCACCCCAGCACGCACATGGGGAAGCGTAGCTCAGAAACTGCAAGAGGACCCGGACCTTGGCGTCTACATTCAGAAGAAGGCGTGAGGATTTTTGACAAAATACACAAATATCACATCACACACATTACCTGTAATTTATTGATGAAACACTTGGCGAATCTACATTACACTTAGGGAAACAAAGAATGAGGGGAAATGCCTCGCAGTCGAGGACTGGCCACAGGCGACCTGCTTCTTACATACCCACACACAAAAGTGACGCTAACACATTCAAGTAACGCTAACTATATATTCCCCCTCTCCAATCCTATCTAGGCACACTAGCCAGCCAGGGTCGGTGTCATACCAGACAGGAACTTCAAAACAAAGCTTTTCCTCTCTGGCGTGTTCCGCGCCAAAGGAGAAGGCTCGTTCAGCCAAAAGAAATAATCAAACGAACCCAATAATACTGTCGACAATGTGACACAATATTGCGTCTGGTATGACAATACTTACTAATACGCCGTAATATGGATTGAAATAACACGGCGACTCCTTAGCTTAAACCACAGTTTAAGCCAAATCACGTATAAGCTCAGATTATCGCTTGAACTACGCACTGCAAAACTCCATTGTAGCTTAAACCTCCGCTTAAGCTTAACCTATGAAACTGGGCCTTAAAGAGAGCTTCCCAGCTTTGCAGCTGTTTAGCGAAAATACCTGCCAATCAGGAAACTTAAAAGGAATCGGAATTAATTAAATTCTTCTATAACAAGGAAGCGGTAACATTGTCGGACTGATTAATGTGGGCTGCTGGCTAGCGGGTAAGGTGATATCCGAGACTACGAGGGCAACAACTCGAATCTTCTTAAAATTGTAACAGGATACTTACTGGGAGCTTAGAACATTCTGCAAGGGGCATAAAAGTGTCTTTGGTATTCGGGCACAAATTAAAACACATTATGTGTTACATTCACATGACCTTCTCTATCCTCTATAATTTATTAATGGATATATAAACTATTATTACGAAAGCTTATTTTTCTAACTACTTCATTTTAATCGAGACAAACTTTTGCAGAAGGGGCTACATTACACATTTCGTTATAGATACAAAGAGAACAGCGACAGTCAAATGTTTAAGAACTGGACGATATATGCTGGTCTTAAAATTCTATACTGTTTCCATGCAATCGCGAGAAACAACTGAATGTCCATAGGACTTTAAAAGAATGGTCATTAATAAGTAATATCTCGGAAATTGCTGATGCCACAAAAAAGGTTATTTGGAATAAATTGTGTGATTTTAAGAACTAAATTTTTTGTAAAGTGTGTTTTCGTCTATCGCTTAACGTTTACGAGTTATACAAGATCATACAAAAGTCCTTCCGAATGGAGAGGACTTCACAGGCTTTTCCAGAAAATTCGGGATATACATTTTATTTATCATGCACATATCTTTAATGTATTGGATTTTAATCGAAGTCGTTAAGAGGCATTTTTGAGAAAGTAAAAAATTTCGAAAAATATTCCATATAAAGGGTAGTATGGGGGTGGGAGATTTTCTTGAAAAACTTCGTGTCGCATCTTTGAAAGATGGAGAGCCTAAATACCTAGAACACACACAAGCCTTTTTTCTAAAAATGCTTTTGGGGGATTCATATGTGCCTCAAAACACTGATCCACTGATTAAGATTCAGTGATCTTAATATCACTTTACATAGTGTATATCACCGTGGGAGGTTGCGCCGCTGTAACCTGTGCGATTCGCAATCGGGAGGTCTCGGGTTCGATCCCCGCGACCGCACTCTGACCTATGGGTTTTTCGTGGTTTCCCCGGGACGGCAGATGAATGTTTGGATAGTTCATCTTCTACCGTGACTTTCCTGCCCCTCATTTCCTGTACTCATCATCTTCTTTGTCATTTGTTTCAGGGTTGTAAGATCAGGCGACGGTGTTCGGCGGGTTGCGGTTGGGCGGTGGATGTGCACTCTGTAGGGTTTCCTTCCTGGCGTCGCCATGGAACTGCTAAGTTAGAACCCGCCTCCGGGTACCCCTTCGAGGGACTCCCGGCGGTTAGGGCGTGTGGGTGGACTTGGGCGGCATATGATGCCTTCGATCTGAAAACATTAGGGACCCCGTCCATGCTTGCGCCCCTCGTTATCCTTCGGGTCTCTCCCTTCATCCCTCCCCCCCAGGGGTCACGATAGAAGCGAAAGGGCCGTTTTGGCCTGTTTTGCGGTGCTCAGCCCCGGTTTTGGGGGGCCCCTCCATTCGTCCTACACCTGCTTTATAGTACAATGAAATATATTGAAAGTTTATCTGGATTAACAAGTAGTAACTAGAATAATAGTTTTTAGAAGAGTGTGTAGAGAAAGTTACCTGAATGTAACCCATTCTGAAGCTTTTTTATCTTAGTTTTAGTTCAGCAGCTAACAAATCCAGCTACTCAACGTAGGAACAATCTCTTTATGCCAGTACTGATCTGAATATTGGCAGCAGGCTTCTCAGTATTCAATTCCAGTCTCGCAAGGCTCTCCATCATCCTGCTAGGGGATGCAAAGTCGGTGGGGAAGAGGTGATTGTCCACTGTTTCTTGGTATTCACATCACGATTTGCGCCCCATGACTGAATGACTGACCGTCCCCTTTTCTGCATGAACTTGGTCAGTTCTTGCACCAGTGGAACCTCAAGCGGCGAGTCCGCGGATTTGCTAGCTTCCAGAGGTTTTAAAGGAGTACCAATAAGGATAAATATTAGCAATTTATTTATAAAACTATCACATTATATATTCAAAATTTGCATGGGTTAAATTTCACCATGGCCCGAATTCTGATGACGTCATCTTTTAATTGTTGCATCATAGGCCTGCTAACTATACAGGAATCCTTGTTGTGGATCCGAGATTATGAAAATGCTATGCCATTTTATATTTTTAAGGATTTTTCTATTCGTTATTTGGCCTTTTTCTTGCATTTACACTGAGTGTGGTATAATAATATATTATTCATATGTATATATATATGCATAATATGATATTATTGATATTTTAAGTAAGGATAACTTAAATATGAATTTGAATTTTTTTTATTTATGGACGCTCTTTAACCACTATGGTCCTTAGCGTCCCATTCTATATTGGGCGTGAAACTTCGGAAATGTTGCTCAAAAGTCTCTATCAGGCTTGAAGTTATTTTACGTGCCGTAAATCTACGACGCAGGACCACCGACTTCCCTTCAGAAGGAAGTCATGTTAAGAAATTTTACGCCCGAAAAAATCCATCGCCCTCCGCCGGGTTTGAACCCGCGACCTTGGGAACTAGAAGCTAGCATGGTAAAATTTAAATGTAAGCCGAAGCTTGTGTTAATGTACGAGGCTCACTGTCGGGATGTCCTGGATTCGATTCATAGAGCCGGCCACTCTTATCATGGGTTTTTCGGCAAGGCGAATGATAGTGTGGTTTCTCTTCTATTACGAATTTCTCTAATTTACTATTATTTCTCTTTCCCTTTAATCTTTCAGGTGGCTTAGGGCTGTGCAGTGTCGGTTGGTGTCGGATATATGTTGTTGTTGGCACTGGGGATTAATTGATCTGCATCATTTTCCCTCTGGCTTCCAATATAAAGTCTGTAAGTTATCACTTTTAAGGCCTTTACATTTGGCGAGATGCTGTTTGTTCAGGATGACATCTTCTTCACAGAGAGTGCACTTGGATGTAGGCAGGCGTCGTATCTTGTAGAAGTGTTCTGCTAGGCAGTCGTGGCCAGTTGTCATCCTAAATAAGGCCACTGCATCTTCCTTGGCATCTTTTGTATATCAACTCTATCTTTAATATTCTTATAATCTTTATCATTTAATTTATCTTCTTCATAAGTCTCTGCTGTCTTTTGACATGTTGTTTAATGTTATTTAATTGTTTATTTCTTTCTATTTGTTCTACAGGTTTTATTTGTTGTATTGCACCTTTCTTTGCTAATTGATCCGCATATTTGGTGTCGGATAGATGGAGCAGATGCTTGCTCTTTGGAAAGTTCTTCTGGGCCCTGCCGATGGCAGCCCTCTCTGAGCCATCTCCGGTGGGTCAAGCTCTCCCCAGTTCTGTCAAGTGAAGCCTTTTCTAAGCAGCCCGCCTGTGTCACCGGTTGATCAAGCTTGGAATCTTTGCGACCTCTGCGCCTCTGTCGGCCGGCTTGTCTACAGCCTATAGCTTCCTGCGGTTTCTTCACTTCATCCCCTTCCCCCTGGGAGTGGTAAGCACAAAAGATCCAAGTTGGATCGAGGTACGTGTCCCCTCCATCATCTGGTGTTAGTTATAGTCATTTTTTCCAAGTTTTTCTCAGTTCTCACAATTGGCCGGGGAGTTACCCTAAACTTAGGTCTGGAACGTTTCCTTCTCAAATTTCCTTTCCCAATTATTATTTAATTTCATGCCCACCGCCTGTGGTGCCGTATTAAGTAAAAACGAGTGTTAAACACTACTAAAATAAGAATTTGAAACCTCCGGTGCAAGAATCGAGTTCTCACATAGAAACACATATAAGGAAAATATAAAATGACACAACGATAAAGTAAACAGCAATAGGTACATATGCCTTAGCATGCTTAAAAGATGCAATATGGTATCTAGTATTTCAACAATTAACTTTTGGAGGTCACGAGTCGAGTTCTCCCAGTAGGGGACATTTCAGGGAATTGGTTCTATTAATATCCAAGAGGGACTCTGATTTGAAAAATCGTTTAACTACTAGGAATTCTGTTTTCTTGCAAAGGTTCTGTAATTCAGAACTATATTATTGAAGCTTGCGTGAGTCATATAATGAATGACATCAAACAGGAGGTATTAGCTACATGGCTTCTAGTCATCGTTGTTGATGATATAGCGGATGTGTCTAAGATATCCCAACTTGCAAGTCCAAAACTCAGGAAAGGCTTATAAGAATCGTCAGTGTTAATAAGACAGTATCTAAAATTGTTCTCTATAATGTACAGGAATGTGGTAAATCAGTAGCATAAACATATGATTGAGCAAACATGAACGCAAGTCAGTACGAGGGTAATCCAGAAAGTAGCAACCGTTTCGCTTTAATATATTAAACATTTTTAAAAATGTTGCAAATTGAAGATTTTTCCCCTATAATCAGCTCCGTTGTTTAAGCATTTGTCATGTCTGTTCACTGGCTTTAAAATTCCCGTTTTGTAGGCGGTTGCCTCCAGTCAATTATGTGATTTTCGGACGCAATTTCACCAAACAAAGAACAAGAAATGTTTGAGAAAGAAGTCTGTAATTACACGTCTGCCTTGTACGATTTTCTTCTTGATTCTTCAAATCATTATATTCGTGGTTTCAGCAAGATTCCGCAACTGTTCATACAGCAAAGGAATCCATCGATACAATTATGGAAAGTTTGACGATAAGAGTGATTATTGCTGGTGTACGGCCCTCCAGCTATCTTAGATCTAACAGTCTGTAATTTTTACCTTTGTGGTACCCTGAAGACAAAATATACCAAACAAATCCTCACACGTTGGAGGAATTTAAGGGAAACATACGATGTGAAATACGAAATATGGCAGTGGGCAAACTAAATCGTGTCAATCTAAATGTGTTTACTCGGTACAGTGCTTGTTTACTTGCGGAAAAAAGACATTTCCAGCATTTGCTATGAGTCAGTTCATTTTGTTATGTTTTATGTACAGTTTTACAGGCATACGATTTAAAAAGTGAAGACAAGAGTGCTGGCACGGCATGTCGTGCTACCCAGGCGCAAAAACCCGTGCGAGCGGTCAAGTTTTATACCGAAGACCCTGTGTTTGTCCGGCAACGCCAAACGCATGAAACCTGGAAGCACCCTGGAGTATGAGAAGGAAACGCAAATGAGAGAAAGGAAATCGTGGTAGAAGAGAAACCATCCCAGCATTTCGCCTCCGATCAGGGTAAACCACGAAAAACCCAAGGTCGGAGTGGGCTGTCGACGGGGAGAAACCGCGACCTCCCAAATGTGAGGCAACTTTTTGTATGATTAGCTTATACAGGGTGAGCCAAAAAAACTACGAACCGACTGCGCGGTGTTTTTCCTGTCCGCTTCCTCGGCGCTCGTTGCCGTCTGCCGCTATCATAGAAAGGCGCGGATGAAACCATACAACATTTTTGGCACCTCTTTAGGAAACTATCCATCACTCGCCGTAGTTCACGTTGAGAAATGCTGGCAATTTCCTGGCAGATATTTTGTTTTAATTCTTCCAGGGTGTGTGGGTTTGTCTTGTATACTTTGTTTTAAGTTACCCCAGAGATAGAAATCGCAGGAGATTAGGTCGGGGGACCGAAGGGGCCACAAATCTGTACTAATAATTCTGTCCTCAAATGCACTTTCAATTGTTCTCATCGAAATATTGACCGTATAAGCTGTTGGAGTCTCTTGTTGAAAGAAGGCAAAACCACGCTCCCTGGATGTTAATTCTCTAAAAACAGGGGCCAAAATTGTATTCACGTATATACGGGCTTCAACTGTCGACTCGAAAAAAACTGGCGAGTGATGGATAGTTTCCTAAAGAGGTGCCAAAAATGTATGGACAACGACGGTGGCCAGTTTCAGCATCTCCTTTCATAAAGTTGGCAAGTAAAGCCTTTAAAAGTAGTTTTAAAAATGTTGTATGGTTTCATCCGCGCCTTTCTATGACAGCAGCAGACGGCAACTAGCGCTGAGGACGGGGACAGGAAAAACACCGCGCAGGCGGTTCGTAGATTTTTGGCTTTCTCTGTAGAAGATATATAGAAGTAAACGATACCTTGTAGAGAAAGTTCTGTGATACGGTCAGATTCACCCTAAGTTATCTTAAAAACCTTTCTTTCTTCTAATGCAGATTCTCAGTGACTGTATCTTGAGGCTTTGAGAAACACGCTTTGGTAACAGCGAGCGTTAAAACATTTTTAAAACATAAGCTGCCTCCCGGAATGATATGCATATACCCTAGAGATGCAGAAGCCATTGGCTGCATCTTTTATGTGGGCATGGATCCGGAGATCGCCTCCACGCCAGCCATCTCGTTTTGCCCCAATAAAATATGCAACAGTCGCCATCAATATGCGAAACCGTCTTGTTAACATAAAAATGGACACGGCGAGCGGACTAGAGCTCCACAGCCAATAGGATATCAGCACCGCTGATCCCGCAGCTCTATTATATCCTGATTTACCTACGGTCTCTCCATACAGCAGCATATAAACCGCTGTTTCGGTGTCTCAGGAGGGCTTTGATTCTTTCTTTACAGCGGTCATTATAAGGAGAAGGAAGTAGGGCGTTCTTTATTCCAGCCATGGAAAGAGTAAACCACAATAATGGGATATTTGGGTTTGCTGAATCTGACGTAGCAGGGTTCTTTTAAAACGTTAGTTCAGAATATCGGATTTTATTCTTAAGGTACTCTGAAATTATTTCACAGGAAACTGTTCCTAGGTTCTTACTTTCTATTCTACTTATAGAAAGTAGAGAAAGTGCTGGTATCCACTAAAAATTCGATACCGAGATTGAACTGGAAAGTCACGTTTGGAGGTCCCCTGGATAAAAACTTTTTAAAAAAAGATCTGTGTGTGTGTGATGTGTGAAGGACAAAACTCAACAACAAAAAGCTGTTAAATACCAAACTTGGTGTTTAAATTCCCCACCCCAAACTACCCTTTACAGGGAAATTTTTTCGTGGTTTTTGATTTTCTCAAAAATGGCTCTAAAGACTTCGGTTAAAATAGCATATGTTTGAGATATTTGCATGATAAATACACACATACATCTTGAATTTTCTGGGAATAGTCAATGAAGTCCTCTTCATTTTGAACGAGTTTTACATAATTGGTAAACCGCAATAGATCAAAATCCTACTACACAGAAAAGTACATCTCTTTAAAGAACACAACTTATGTCAAAACTTCAAGGAAGCATTACTCCAAGACAAATAAAAAAAATCTGATGTGTTACACTCACATAACTTTCTCTACTCTTGTACAACCTAATTTTACAAACGCCTATTCTCCATATGCTTCATGTTAATCGAGATATCGAGATGTCAATCTTATTGATAATTTTCTTGTAGATGCAAGGGGAATATGGTAGGTTTTAAGCGATAGTCAAATATTTTAACGCTGGTTGCTATGTGGCGCATTCCATTCTCTTTGCATGTCCAGGACATAAAAAAATGAATAACGAATTTGAGAAAAAGTGTAAGTATTGGAAAATTTAAGGGAATAACAAGCAATGTCTCGCAAACGGTTCACTCAACAAAAGAAATGTATATAACATAAATTGTGTATTTTAACGCGATCTACATTTTTTGTGTAGTAAAATTTTGTCTATCTCTTATGGTTTACCTTATGCAAAAGTCGTTCATAATGAAGAATACTTTTGGAGACATTCCCAGAAAATTCGAGATATACATTTCATTTGTCATGACATTACCCTAAACATATGATATTTTCATCAAAATCGTTAGAGCCATTTTTGAGAAAATTAAAATTTTCGAAAAATGTTCCATGTAAAGGGTAGTCTGGGGTGGGGGGATTTTCTTGAAAACCTTCGTGTCGCATCTCTGGAAGATACTGAAACTAAATACCAAGTTTGGTGCTTATCCGATTGTTCGTTTTTGAGTTATGCTGTTCACAGACACACACACACACACACACACGCGGACATGTTTCCAAAAATGCTTTTTTTGGATTCAGGAGGTCTCAAAACATGTATTTCCGGTGAAATCTCGGTATCGAATTTTTGGGTGGAATGCAATACTTCCCCTACTTACTATACGTAGTAGAGAAAGTAATTAATCTTACCGAATACTACTGATTCTAAATCCAGTATACAAGCTCTGCAAATGAACGTATCCAAGAAATTCACAAATTGTCTACATTTCTGATGAAACAAGGGAAGAAAATGACTAATATGGACATCCTCACATCAGAGTAATTTCAGGTAGTCAACACGTAGACTGCGTCACAATATGATTATGAACAGATAACCTTATCCCATAAAGATGCTGAAAAATACGTATCCAGAGGATTATACAACAGTGAGCACAATCATCTCCTAGCAAACTATATGAAATAAAACAGAACTCCAGAACATTATATTCTCTGCAGAAATTGAGACAGAAAGGACCAGGTTGTCATCACTAGACTATGCATTGGACACACTAAGCTAGTCATTCCCATCTATTGAATAAAACAGACCGTACTAAATGCAACATCTGCAACATCTACTCTCCAAGAAGCCCCTAACAATCCATCACAGTAAAATACTATTAAAGTGCATGCATTTGTATAATTAAATATAGGTAACGCATTCCCTCACTGAAATTCATGAAATTGTATTACACTAATATTAAATTGTTTTTACACTTGTGAACAACATACTTCGCGATTTGACTACCATTATTCATACTTAAGTGACATAAAATTAAAAGATCTGATACTCTTGTACAAGCTATTTTTACAAACGCTTATTCTCCATATGCTTCATGTTAATCGAGATATCGAGATGTTAATCTTATTGCTAATTTTCTTGTAGATGCAAGGGGAATTGGTAGGCTTTAAGCGATAGTCAAATATTTTAAGAGCTGGTTGCTATGTGGAGTATTCCATTTTCTTTGCATTACCAGGACAAAAAAAAAATTGAATAAAGAATTTGAGAAAAAGTATAAGTATTGGAAAATTTAAGGGAATAACAAGCAATATCTTGAAAATGGTTCACTCAACAACAAAAATGTATAAGACTTAAATTGTGTATTTTAACGCGATCTACATGTTTTGTGTAGTAAAAGTTTATCTATCTCTTATGGTTTACCAGTTATTCGTTCACAATGAAGAATACTTTCCCAGAAAATTCGAGATATAGAATTCATTTGCCATAAAAATGTCAAACGTATGGTATTTTATTCAAAATCGTTAGAGCCATTTTTGAGAAAATTAAAATTTTTGAAAAATGTTCCATGTAAAGGGTAATTTGGGGTGGGAGGATTTTCTTGAAAACCTTCATGTCGCATCTCTGGAAGATACTAAACCTAAATACCAAGTTTTGGTGTTTGGTGTTTGTTCGTTTCTGAGTTATGCTGTTCACAGACAGACACACACACACACACACACACACACACACACGTTTCCAAAAATGCTTTATATGCATTCAGTATACCTCAAAACATGTATTTCCTGTGAAATCTCGGTATCAATTTTTTGGGTGGAATTTAATACTTCCCCTACTTACTATACGTAGTAGAGAAAGCAAAAATCGTTTGTGGCTTTAACCATTTCCGAGATATTCTTTGTTATTGGTTTGAATATACAAATACTTATACTTTTTCAAGTGGTAAGTCATTATTTTATTTACTAAGTATAGTAAATAGGGGAAGTATTGCATTCCACCCAAAAATTCGATATCGAGATAAAATACATGCTTTGAGACCCCTGAATGCAAATAAAGCATTTTTGTAAACATGTCCGTCTGTGTGTCTGTGAACACCATAACTCATAAAAGAAAAGCCGGATAAAACAAGACTTGGTGTTTAGGATCAATATCTTCTAAAGATGTGACAGATTTTCAACAAAATCCCTTTACCCTGAACTACCCTTTACATAGAACATTTACATTTTTTATTTTCTAAAAAATGGCTCCAACGCTTTTGATTAAAATACCATATATGAATGCAATACTATGTAATCGAAAAAACAACTGAATGTTGAAAGGACTTTAAGAGAATGACCAAGAAATGAACAATTCGAACCTTTCATAACGGATATCTCAGAAATGGCTTATGCCACAAAAACATATTTGAAATAAATTGTGTGGTTTAACGAGATCTGTTGCATTTTTTGTGTGGTACGTTTTCTTCTGTCTTAACATTTACCAGTTACAATAAGATTATGAAAAAATTTCTTCAAAGTGAAGTGAACTCAACAGGCTATTCCCAGAAAATTCAAGATATACATTTTAGTTTTAATGTAAATATCTTTCATATTTGGTAATTTAATCAAAATCGCTAGAACCATTTTTTTAGAAAGTAAAAAATTTCGAAAAATCTTCCATGTAAAGGATAGTGTGGGGTTGGGGTATACAAATGCTTTGTTTGGATTCAGGGTTCTCGAAACATGTATTTCCGGTGAAATCTCGACATCTAATGTTTGGGTGGAATACAATAATTTCTCTACTTACTATACGTAGTAGAGAAAGTAATATTACATTTGGTACTCTTAAATATTCTTGATTTTTCAGAAGTTAATAGTAATTCTAAAAACTGGAGCATTATTTTAATTATTGAACAATTCGGACCCTTAATAACGGATATCTCGGAAATGGTTGGTGCCGATTTGTGAAAAAGATTAATGGGTAAAGTAAGTAACACTCCTGAATCTTTGATATGTCGAAGTATAAGAAAGGACTGTTATATCGTGGCGCACGCACGTCAGTGTGAGGTCCAAGTGGGGTGTAGCAGAAGTGAAGATGCGAGGATAATGAGAAGATGGGAGGTTCACACTGCAGGATGAGTCAATACCATTCTTGTGTCGGTCTACGCCAAGTAATGAGCCGAGATGCCAGATGCCTGTTACCATGGTAACCAAACTCTCCCATAATGTACACGACAACACTTTCTTTCTTCTACTCTTCCCTTATTTACCACCCTCTTACTTAAGACTACCTATATACTACCTATACCTACTACCTTTTCATTTGGGCTATACGAGGTTGGGCTAAGTATTACGAGTGCTTAAGGTAATCCATCTGTAAAATTTGATAAAAAGTTGTAAGAAATTAAATAAAAATCCATAGTAGAATAATAGATAGATAATTTAGATAATTTATTGCTAAAAGCATTTACACATGTATAGCAACGTAAAATGTTAAATATTACAAAATTCAATATTATAAAATTCCTGGACCTTATAGAGAGGATTTTTCTTCAATAGCATTAAAATCTGTTTCTTGACTTTATCAGGTAAGCTATTGAATAGATTAATTGATACTAGTTCAAAGCTATTTTGTGTTTACTATACCTACATTTAATAAAATAAATATCATTGCCACTTGTTGACGGATAATTATGAATAGTTTCACACAGATTATACTCTTGTAGATTCCTCTTAATGTACAATAGACAATTCAATATATATATATATATATATATATATATATATATATATATATATAAAGGAAGAGTGAGGATTCCAAGTTCAATGAAATGTGGTTTACAATGTGTTTTTGGAGGAACTCGAAATACTATTCTTATTGATCTCCTTTGTAAAATAAAAAGCTTGTTAGCATAGGTTTGGTTACCCCAAAGTAAGACGCCATAATTTAAAATGGAATATATATATATATATATATATATATATATATATATATATATATATATATTACTGTAATACACTGACAGTAATGACTTTCTTATTTATTGTTTGGCTCAGTACACGTAGCATGAACATTCCCCGAGTTGTAGTTTATGTGGGATTTCCATCTTAATTGAGGTTCAAGATAAATGGCTAAGAATTTGGCGTTGAAACATTAGAGTCAGCAGAACTGAGATCCACAGTCCTATCTTGATTAAGTATTAATCTGTTAGAGTCACACCCGTGATTTTCTCTTAAGGTTATATCTTTAAGTTTACTTGGAGAGTATCACTGTTATGACAACATATATTTAATGCTAGATCATCAGCAAATAAAAACGTTTTTAGGCATTCGTCTTGTATAGCTTCAGGAAGATCATTGATGTACACCAGAAAGAAAACAGGTTCCAGTACTGAGCCCTGCGGGACACCATACTTTATCTTTTTAAAACTAGACTTTTTGCCACTAACATAAGTAGTATGGTATCTGTCATTTAGATAAGAGCGTATTAAATTTATACTGATATCATGAAAACCATAGTAGGCTAACTTTTTAAAAAATATTTCGTATGAAATTTTATCAAAGGCCTTAGATAAAAAATACGGCATGGGATGAATAACTACCTCCAGAAGCATCAAAAGTTCGTTTGAAAAAACCTATTACAGCATCAGTTATACTGTGCCCTGTTCTAAAACCAAATTGACGGGGAGAAAGCAAAGTTCTCTTCAAAGTACTGAATTATCTGTTTATTTAATAAGACATCAATAAACCTTAGACTCAACTGGGATGATACTTATACGTCTATAATTAGCATAATCAGTATTCTAAACTTTAAGAAAACATATCGATTTCTCCATTGGCTATTTAAGCTACCAGCTAACTGAAGCTATAAATGGAGAGACCAATGGTAATTAATAGGCACGCTCAACCTTAAACCTTGAGTTTTCATAAACCTATATTCAACATTATTCCATACTCAAAATGCTCTACACGATGGAATTTTTAGTAGATGAAATTCCACACAAAAATTCGATACCGAGATTTCACAGGAAATACATGTTTCGTTCGAGGTCCCTTGAATTAAAAAAGGTCCGTGTGTGTCTGTGAACAACATAACTCAAAAATGAAAAATCGAATAAATACCGCACTTCAACACCCTCTAAAGATACGACAGGAATATTTTCAACAAAGTTCCCCATCCAAATACGCTTTACGTGAAAGATTTTACGCTTTTGTTTATTTTCTAAAGAATTACTAAACATTTTGATTAAAGCACAATATGTACACGACAAATAAATTTTATATCTTGATTTTTCTGGGAATATCCTATGAAGTCCTCTTCGTTCGAAATTAATTTTGTATAATCTTGCATAACTGGTAAAGTTAAGCGATAGACGAAAACGTACTGCATAAAAAAATGTATATTTCTTTAAAACATACAATTTATTACAAATAACTTATTTTGTTGCGAACATAGAAATTATAATAATGGGGACCTTAACGTAAGAATAGGGGGAAGAGATAAGCAGAGAACGTAACTAAAACTCTTAGAGAAAATAATGTGAGTAAAATAAGGAAGAGATAAAGATGAACATAAATCTAATGTAGATCAAAAGGGTGGGGGAAGAGAAGATATATAATATATTCTATTTGAATGCAAAGAAAGAGAGATTAGGAGAAAAGAAAGTTCATGGTATGGAATGAATAGGATATGGATGGTTAAAAGAAAATAATGTAAATACAAATAAATATAAAAATTACTAATTGTATTAACATGTAATAGTAATCCGAGAAGGCATTTAATATGTAATAACATAATGCTCAATAGATTAATACATCATTATTATAACTAAAGGAGGGGAGATGACTATAAAATGGCCAGGGCCAGAAGCAGTCACTCCCAACATGATTGTAATTATTTTGGCACTAAATAAATATTACATTACATTATATTTTGTTGCATAAGCAGTTTTCGAAATATCAGTTATTAATGGTTCGAATTGTTTAATACTTATTGTCATTCTTTTCAGTGTTTTTCGCGATTGCATGAGTACAGAATTTTAAGGCCAGTATATATAGTGTTCAGTTCTTAAACATTTGACTATCGTTGTTCTCCTTGTATCTATAACAAAATGTGTAATGTAGTTATTTCTGCAAAAGTTTATTTGGATTAAAATGTAGTAGATAGAAAAATATGCTTTAGTAAGAATAGTTTGATTACCACTAATAAAGACAGAGGCTAGAGAAAGTCATGTATTGCACCAGATTTTTTTAAACATATATTGTTTTATTTAAGGGCTTTAAAACATGCATTTCAGCTGAAATCTCAGCATCATTTTTTTGGATATAAGGCATACTTCCTCTACCTTCTAGGTAGACAAAGTAAAATCTCTATACTCCACGAGATGAGAGTTGATGCTCCATAAAGCATTATTTACCATTGCAACACTAACTCCGTAAGTTTTCCAAATTATCGTTGCAGCATGCCCTTCATGTTCCCATCAAAAGAAAAAGTGATTAAGAACCATACTTGTGTCTAGTTGCTTTCATTTCTTTTGTCTCTAGTTCTTATTTAATCTTGGGAACATTAAGACGTTATCTCCATTAAGTCAGTTTTTCTTTTTAATTTCCCGTCTTCCATTTAAGTTCTCACAATATGGTTGCCTATAACCTCCATTCTACCTCGTTAATCTTATCTGCTAAAGAAACGCAACGTTTACTCTTTAAATAAGTGCAGTGGAAATGTTTTATCGTCACATACGCAACAGTTAACTTTATTAGATTAGTTGGATCCATTTAAAATGATAAAATGGAATAGAAAACAGCGCAGTAATACACGTGGGAATAAAGACACTAACTTTAAAAGTTCCGTGAAAAAAAAGTCTCTGAGATCAGTTTCAAGCTCGATAGCTACGCCAAAGAAAAATTTAGATTAATGTGAAGCAGTGTCTGTTAAATATTTTGGGCAATACTGCTATATATAATCACAAGGGCGTCCAACCTAGGCCCGCTGATAGCACAGATCCAATGTGAACCTATTTATCACTACAAATTCTTCCTCTTTCGAATGTGAAGAGTTACATAAATGTATTCATAAATCCAATTTGCATTTCAGAATATCAGATTCATATACATGTTGGACCACTTAAGTTGAGACTGTACAATATCTCCAAAACTAAGTGTTGCAGAAAGAAATGTTTTGAATAAAAGTTGCTTGACATTATGGGGGAAAGTAAATGCCATTAGTCGTGTTTTTTTGGAGGACGTTATGGTGGTAATTTTGGGGTCAATTTAATTTTATTTACAATTAGGATCAATTTAAATTGACGCTAAAATGGCCATCACAACGTCCTCCAAATAAATCATGACTACTGGCATTTACGTTACCAATCAAGCAACTTTTATTCAAGATGTTTCTTTCTACAACGCTTAGTTTTGGAGATATTGTACAGTCTCAACTTAAATGGTCCACCCTGCATACTCCCTCACCTTGCAAATGGAAATAATGCAAATCCAAAACCTCTCAAGACTTTGTGCTAAGTGTAGAGAGAATTATGGACCACCCAATTCTCCTAATTTGAACTGTATTTTGGAAAATGTGCCACATTTGAGACCCGTTTCCTGAAATTAGCAATTCTGTGGATTTGGCTTCATATACATTTGTGCGCAAACTTTTGTGCTATGGATGTTATTAAGAATAAATTACGTTCAACTTTTACAGATGCACGTCTTGCAACCTGGGAGGATTGATAATTCTGGTAAAGAATTTTTTTTACAAAACCAAAATAATCTCCTTTGAGCGCAATACATTTGGTCCACGAGATTCCATTTTTTTTTATTCTCCCAGAAAAAAACATTCCCATAGTACACATTCTCAGCACAAATAACCTCCTCTTTGATGAAAACTTAATTCTTCCCAGCGAAGTTTTTAGATTGGGAAACAGAAAAAGATCAGATGGTGCCAAATCTGGAGAATAGGATGTGTGGGGAACTAATTCAAAGCCAATCTCGTGCACTTTTGCCATTACAATGCCGATGTGTGAGCTGGCGCATTATCTTGGTGAAGCAGCCCCTTTTTGTAGGGTACTCTGGTCGCTTCTGCTTCATCTCACTATGTAGACGGTCCAGTCAAGGTGCATAATATCAGACACTGTTTTACCCTTCTCCAAATAGTCAATCATAACGATTCCCTGAGAGTTCCAAAATATCGTAGCCATCATTTTTCCTGCCGACAAAATATTTTCGAATTCTTCGGTACCTTTCATCTCCACCCACTGCTTTGACTGGATGTCTCCCTGGGTGTAGTGATGAATCCAGGTTTCGTCTACAGTTAACGAGCCATAAGTCCTTGGGAAGTCCAAACATGATACTGAAATATCCTTTCTTTAGCGTTTTTGGGCTGGAATCAATAAATGCGGTACCATCGCGCACTCAGGTGTAGAACTTCATGCAGGATATGATGTACCCATTCATATAGATGCCTGCCATCTCAGCAATCTGTCGAAACTAAATGGGACGGTCTTCTATATGAAGCCATGATTTTATCTATTATTTCTTCAAAACAAGCCTCAAATGGGCATTCGGAACGTGCAGCACCTGCACTGACCGTACAGTCACGTTCAGATTTGTTAATCAAATAATAAATTGTATTGAGTACCCAATGATATTTGTTTATTTATTATCCATTACATTTTAGTAATACTACGTGCTAGGGTTAGCTTATTTACATGAATATTTTACCAAAAAAAAAACACACTTTACTTCCAATGTTACTGTAAATAACTAATATAATTTTACACAACCTTTAAATTTTCAAAATTAATTTTGTTAACAAATATAAACTGTTTTTATATATTGTGGCGTATTCATAATTGTTCTACATTGTCATTACCAGACACTTTGTTGTTTACGTCACTCTTGGCTGGTAGCTTTTACTAGCCACGAGTAGTGGGGGGGATATAGCGTCTGTCTCAGGATTCCGTGAGGAACGGACCGCGTGTGTAAGCCGGCCTTTGGATCGGTGGACATCTCCTTCCACCTTCCATTTTTAATAATGTAGGAACCCCAAACGGTTGAGAAATAAATCTAGAAATGTGTGAGTAGATTTGTGTTATGGATTTTGTACAGTGAAAACCCCACGCCTTCCTCTTAACCTCCACACCACGTTTTGGTCCTCCGCAGCCAAGTAAGTATACGTCCCCTCAATATGCTTGCTGGGTATTAGAAATTAATTTAATTTTCATGTGCACTTAGGTCATCTACCCAGCATGTAACAACATATTAATTAAATCTTTTAATTGAGGTGGCCATATTCCATTAACTTTTGTTACCTCTCTCTTTAAGTGTATTCTTTCATTATACAATAAAGTAAATTAATATATTAGGTGCTTTATAGTCTGCTCGTTCTGTTTGCACTTACACATAGGGTCACCAGCTATCATTATCAGTTTAAAATGTTATTTTTGTTTCTATTCTGCTACGTACGTGGGGAAATAGGACTTCGTTGGTTTACCATTTGATCTTAATTGTCATTCTCTTTGCCATTTCTGATACTAAGTTCTTCAGTTGACTGTATATTTCATATTTTGGCATTTTATTGCAGTATACTTCTAGATCATTGTCATTTTGTGCCTCCTTCGCTAGTTGGTCCGCCACTTTATTACCAAAATGCCCCGCATGTGCCTTTTCCAGTTATTTTTACCTGATTTTTTTATGTTCTTACAAACATTGTATTTGTGGCTCTTGGGGTTTTTGAGGGAGCCCGAAGATATTTGACTATTCTTCTTTGATTATTAATATCGAGGTTTCACTGGAAATATTTTGAGGCCCTATGAATAAAAAAATACTTCTTACAGAAAAGTCCTTGTTTTGTATGTGCGACTGTGAACAGCATAACTCAAAAACCAAAATTCGGATAAATACCAAGCTTTGTATTTAGGTTCAGTACCTTCCAAAGATGTGACACGAAGATTTTCAAGGAAATCTCACCTCAAACTATCCTTTACTTGGAACATTTTTCGACTTTTTTATTTTCCGGAAAATGGCTCTAATGATTTTGATAAAAATACCATACATTAAAGATATTTAAATGACATATAAAACATGTATCTTGAATTTTGGCAATAGCCTCTAAGTCCTCTTCACTCGGAAGGAACTTTGTATAATCTTATATAACTGTTACTCAAACGTTAAGGGATAGACGAAAACATACGACACAAAAAATCAGATCACTTTAAAACACACAATTTATTTCAAATAAGTTTTTTGTGTCGCATGGTTGCTTTGCCTCATTCGTCACAAAGTCTCACATCATTTCTACAATAAGTAACATAAAATTGTATATCTTGGTAAAATTCTAATATTTTATTCCTGGAAAATTCCCGATTCTTACATTCTTGAGGCCCCTCGCTCATATCCCTTAATGGCAGCCTTTTTAATAAAAATCTTAGGGATCTATCATAAAGTTAACAAAAACTTAAATTTTGCCGAAGTTTACTTAGAAAATGGTGTCGGCGGACCGGGTTCAATCCCAGGGACCTGCATGTGGGATTTGTGGTGGACGAAGCGGCGTCTGGGCGGGTTTTCTCCGGGATCTCCGGTTTCCCCCGCCATTCATTCCACCAACTGCTCCATCATCACCTTTCCTTTCATCCATTTCACCAACATTTCGCTTCATTTACTTCCTTCATCCCATACCAGGCATCGGGCTGATCACCCATCCTGGATGCTCTGTCTGATCCATGAGTGTCTGCTCCTCGACGGGCTTCTGACCCCAGGCACCCGCCTGTAAGTCCTACATAAGAGGAGGGTAAACAGATAATGAATGAATGAATACTTAGAAAATGAATTGATAACAATGTCTAATAAAATTAAATTTATTGGAATCTGGGTTGATAGTAACCTTGACTGGGTAATCCACATTGATGTGCTATCTTTAAAATTATCCCAAACATGTTTTGCATTATATACCCTTAAAACTTTAGTTAATCTTGACGTACTTAAAATGGCCTACTTTGCATATTTCCATAGTCATTTATCATATGTTATGATGTTTTGGGGAAAGTCCAGTTATAAAAATAGAATGTTTATAATACAAAAAAGGCCAATCAGAATACTGTTAAACCTTTGCAGCAACACAAACTGCAAACCTTACTTCATACTGTTAAATATCTTGACAGTTCCTTCGCTATACATTTTTGAAACTGGTAACAATGTATAAGCAGCAAAATAGTTTTAACATAAATGCTGATATTCACGACTATAATAAAAGAAATAAATCTAAGTTGCACATCACAGGTCATAAAAGAAACCTATATGAAAAAGTTTATATTTTAATGGCATTCAATTGTTTAATAAACTCCCCATATATTTAAAAAAACTTAAAACCCTAACAGTCTTCATAAAATATTTGAAAAAGTTCATAATACAGAGTTGTATTCATTCAGTGGAAGAATATCTAGAAATGACTTAGTTTGTAAGCTTTCATATGGAAATACTGTGTTTACAATTCCAAAATTTAGTTTAGGTACTTACTCGTGTAATAAATTAGGATTTCTGTGTTTGTGCATTACATCTAGTAAGACGTGTTCTTTTTGTACTAATAAATTGTTGACGAAGCCAATATTTCTGTATTGAAATCAAACAGTGAATAAAATTTGAATTTGTACTACTTGCTTGTGAGTCAGTGAAGTACAGTTTGCTTAGAATTCTAACTCTCTAAATTCACCGAAGACTTACGTAACTGTCATTAGCAGTCAAAGAGATTCTGTAGAAAAGTAATGCCTCTTTCCAGATTGAAATTTTGCAAACTTCTCTCTGTTACTCAACAATAAAAGAAACACAAACTTCTGGCATGCTGAAGGTCGACGAACCGTCTCTTACTTCTCAGAATTCTCGCAGATTATTAATGACACCAATTTCAATTAAAACAAGAAAAATTAACTCTTATGAAGACTGTTTCGAAAGCGTCCGAAATTACAGGTCTCTTAAGATACATGAACCATTTAAACCTCGCTTCTTTCAACTAACAAGCTACGAGCCCTCTCTTAATTCGTTAATTAGTTCAATTCCATATTAATTTGTATGGAAGAGGCTCTAAATGGGTTTTACATTAACTTGGGAGTAATAAATTCTGGAGGCTGTCAGACGGAAGTGTGTATGTGGCTGACGAAATTTCCCACAATGCGTTGTGAGTCACTAAAACATCAAATGGACGCTGTGAAGATATGAACACTCACCGCGAGTCGCCGGCGATACTGGATCCTTGTCCATTCTTCCTATTGGGTCAGCGGCTGGAAAAAAACAAAAGAAAGCAATAATAATAGGGCATTACGTCAATTGCTTGTACATTATGGACATCTGTAATTGTAATAATAAGAGTAGTGGCGTAAATAAATTCTAATAAAATTGCGGCTTGTCTGCAGTAGAACCTCGCATCAGTTATCAAGCTGGGCGACCATACCGTTAATAAAGTCTGGAAGACAATGACAGCGCGAGTGGCGTGGTTTCCTTTTAAGGCAGCAACTCGACCATTTCTGGATACGGGTGGTAAAACAAAGTGTACCGTCTTCTATCGGCACAGTGAGTCTTGCAATCGACTCCAACACGGTTCGATCTTGGCTGAATTTTCTGTCATACGCCTTTAAGGGGACAAGGTAGTCTGAACACATAGAAATTACACCTTAAGTGTGTTAAATTCCACTGCTCTTAAAGTTCTCAATGGTTGTCCTGAAATTTTTATGGATTATTCTACAAATCATGGCACTTATTTAAAGTGGTTGTTTGAATTGATAACTTATGTAGTTGAGTCCGTAACAATTATTTTATTCAGCAGAAAAATAATAAAGTTTACTCCTAAAACATGTGAATTCATGTACCTTTTTCTCTGATAGTACTTGTAATAGAGAATCACACTTTTTCATGCTTGTTCTTCGTATAATCTTTTTAAAAAAGCTTGTTTTGGATTTATAAGGCGGGCTGAAAACATGTATATCCGGTGATATCTCGGTACGTAGAAAAGTAAAAATTAGATTTCAACACAATTGTGAGACTATTCAAAGGCTTTAAACCAGAAAATATGAAAGGACAAAAGGATGAATTTTACATTGTGTTGGCCATGACTCTCTTAATATATGGCAGTGAACACTGAGCTCTGAAGCAGCTGAAACACAGAAACCGCGGAAACGTGATTCCTCGGGTGCATATATTTTAGAATGCAATAAATGAGCACTGGCAAACCTTGAAGGGTCTAAATCTTCGTCTAGCGTAGCCAGAAAACAATCACTGTAACATTGGTTTTATTTCTTTCCAGGAAACAGCCTGTTAAACAGTAAATTCCGAGTGATTAAATATTAAGGCAAGTGGAAAATCACAGAGCTCTCCCGTTTCATCCATCAGGACACGCTCTCTGGGCATGACGTGTACGGATAGGTCGATAACAAAAACAAATTAGAAGCGTGTTGCGGTGAGCTTATTTTGGAAACAGAACTGTAAATTACATTATTCAGTTTTGTGGCACATCTTTTAGTTTTTATAGTCTTTGTCCGTGTTAATCAAAACTGTTAAACTATCTACCGTTTCCATAACTGAAGCATGCCATGTAGGCAGGACGGTGTAGAACGCAAGATATCACCGTAAATACATATTGTGAGACCCCCTGAATCCAAACAAAGCATTTTTACTTTCTCTACCGCGCACATAGCAGGAGGAGAAGGTATTGCATTTCACTAAAAATTCCATATAGAGATTTCACCGGTAATACATGTTTTGAGGCCCCCCTGTATTAAAGCATTTTTAGAAAAAGGTCCATGTGTGTTTGTGTGTGTCGGATGAGCACCAAATTGGTATTTAAGTTCGGTACCTTCCAAAGATGCGACCTGAAAATGTTTAAGAAAATCTCCATAGCCCAAACTACCCTTTACATGTAACATTTTTCGAAATTTTTGATTTTCTAAAAAATGGTTAACGATTTTGATTAAAATACCATATATTATTGATATTTACACGAAAAATAAAACGCATATCTTGAATTTTCTGTAAATAACCTTTAAATTCCTCTTCATTCGGAAGGAATTTTGTATAATCTTGTATAAATACTAAACCTTAAGCGATGGACGAAAACGTACTACACAAGAAATGTAGATCTCTTTAAAACACACAATTTATTTTAAATAAATTTTCTTGTGGCATCAGCTATTTCCGAGATATCCGTTATTAATGGTTCAAATTGTTCATTACTAGTCATTCTATAAAGTCCTTTCAACATTCAGTTGTTGCATGGAAACAGTATGGAATTATAAAGCAGCGTATAGCGTGCAGTTCTTAAACATTTGACTATCGCTGTTCTCTTTGTGTCTATAACGAAATGTGTAACGTAGCTATTTCTGCAAATATTTATTTGGATTAAAATGAAGTAGATGGAAAAATAAGCTTTAGTAAGAATAGTTTGTATATCCACCTTTTTGTGGTTTTTTGTGGTCTTTCTTCATGATGATACATGAAATTAAATCATTACTAAAAGGGACATTTGGGGATGAACTGTTCCAGGCCTGAGTTTAAGGACCATCTGTCAGTTATGAGGACTGAGGAAAAGTCTGTATAGAAACCTCAGTCAGACAGAACAATCCTAGTGGCATTTGAACATCGGACCTTCCGCTCACGAGTCCGTACTTTAACGAGCTCGGCTACGCGTGTTAGTGATAGTAGAAATTGCGACAATGTAATTTAAATGTTTCAAAGTCAAATTATAAAAAATAAATATTATTTAATGTAATATATTCATTTTTACCTTCTCTACAACTTACCCATAGTAACTAGAGGAAGTATTGGATCCTACCAAAACTTTTGATACCTATGTTTCACTGCAAATATAGGTTTTGAGGTCCCTGAATCCAAATAAAGCATTTTATGAAAACGGTCCGTGTATTTGTGTGTGTGTCTGTGAACAGGATCACTCAAAATTGAAAAATCGGTTGAATACCAAACGTTATATTTAAGTGCAGCATCTTCAAAGGATGCTACACAAAGATTTTCAAGAAAATTGCTCCACTCCAGCTACCCCTTACAAGGAAAAATTTTCGTTTCACTTTTCTTTTTTTGATTTCCCCAAAATATCTCTAACGATTTTGATTAAAATATCATATTCTTAATATATTTTAAGTACAAATAAAACGTAGAAGCGTGTTTTTAAAGCAACTACCCGTTTAATATTTTGCTGCTGCAGTCCCGATCACTTCCTCCATTCATTAGGAAGCCAGATGCAGCTGTGTGCAATAGTAACTTTGTGTTTTCCTGTTGTTGGAGCGTTTCGAAGTATTCAAAACAATCGAACGACCCCCGACTGTGAAATCAGATCAGTGATTCTATTTTAATTACGAGAAATGTTACGCCATCAAACACTCATCGGCAATTATGCGAGGTTTATGGGGTAACAATGAGCGACAATGCCGGCCACACACAGCCAAACAAACTCACGATCTATCGTACCACTTGGTTAGGAATAATTCAACCACCCTCCCTACAGTCCGGATTTGGCACCCAGCCATTTTCATCTGAAGAAATTCCTTGGTGGAAAACACTTCAACGAAAATGACGTTCTGAAAAAAGAAGTGCAGACTTGGTTTTCATCACAGGCGGCATCATTCTTTGACGATGGCGTACAAAAACTGGATTCCGGTTACAATACCTGAAAAACGTGTGACCATGCGGAGGGGTGTAAGGTAATGAATGATAATAAAGTATTTGGAAAGTAATATTCCGTTAGTTTTTAAAAAAAATTATCGGCACTTTAAAAACACACCTGTATATCTCGAATTTTCTGGGAATAGTCTGTGATGCCCCCCATTAAGAATGGCTTTTGTATAATTGGTAAACCGTAAGATACGGACAAAATCTTACTGCACAAAAAATGTGGATCTCGTTAAAACATACAATTGATGTCAAATACAATTTTTTTCGTGGCGTTAACCATTCTCTAAGATATTCCTTATTATTAGTTTGAATTTTCAAATACTTATACTTCTCTCAAGTGTTAAGTTTTTTTTTCATGTGGTCATGTAAGGAACATGGAATTGCAAATTTATCATATAGCGACACGCTCTTTAAAAATCTGACAAATCGGTTTAGTCTACTGTGTCCTCCTTATAGCCACGACGAAGGTGCAAATGTGTAATGAAACAAACACTGAAAAGAAGAATAAGTTTCTGTAGGAGTAGATTTTAGGTGTGTGAGTAGAGAAAGTCATGTGAATACTGCACATTTAAAATAGGTAAATAACATGCTACGCAGTATGCGTATTATAACTTCATATTACTTTACTAGCATGCTTATTAAATTCGACCTTCGGTTCAATTTCAGGTTCTTCATCTCGTGTTTCACGATGTCATGTAAATATGTATTATCGAATTGACATATGCAGTCGGAAGAAACTCTTTTTAAGGAAATGACGTAATATGGCTTACGATATATTACAAGTCGTTTTGTCATTCTAAAACAAGGACAGCCAGCTGAATTGAATGTGACGTAACAGAGTACGTGTGACGCAAAACTACAGCAGTAGAGCGTTTCCAGGGAGCCGTTACTGAGGGGTGTGGAGGGAAGGCATCATATTTTACAATTACATATCTAGAAAGTAGCACATATATATCCCTTGCCCCGAACTTCGTGCTTCACCTGAGTGATTTCCTCTTTTGTGCCCAGAGCAAGAGAGACCTGTTCTGTGACGTCATACAGTATGCAGTTGACTAACACTGTTATAAGGTGATACTCTAACAATATCATACAGGAATAGAAAATAAATCAAATGCGATAGTTTTATTGGCAAAGACTAATCTTAGAACAATCATTTATAATCATAATAATAATTCGAAGTAAAAAGCAAAGAATTTATTGATTTTGAGGCTCATCACAATGACAAGTCGGGTAAAATTAATGAACACGTGTTTGAGAGAATAAAGGAGAAACGTGTGATAAATACTGATGTAGTTAACTAATCAGGGGTAAATATATTACCAGTGAGGATAAGTGGGCACCATAGAGAAATAATTATTTGCTGCTCTCTGGTATCTAAGAAACGCAATATAAATGTAATTGTAACGTCTAATATCTACAACGTTAGGTGTGTAGACAGAAGACCTCGCATTCAGGCAGATGCGGGTTCGATTCCAGTTGACTGCTCACTATGACTTTGGGATTTTTGAGGTTTTCTTGGTCGGTGGGCAAATGCTAGGGTGTTTTCTCATCTACCACGACTTCCTTTCCAAAATTTTAGTTTTATTCTGCTTCTTTCAAGTGTGCTTCTAGGCTTCGTGGCGTATGGCGGTGCCGGACAGATGCCGCGGATGTCCAAAAGGAAAGGTTACTCCCCATGAACACTACAGGGTTGCTTGGTCGACGGGTCGTTCATCGCCCTCTCTAGCCTGGAACTGTTACGTACTTCGGCGCGTCTCTGTCGGCTGTCTGCCTGCGGCCTGTAGCCTCCTGTGATTCCTTCACTTTATCCCTGGATCTATGTAGGTCTAAGTGTGCGAAGTGTCATCCTCCGTTGTATAGTCTAGCTCTACAAGCAGAAGCCAGAACTGCACTTCTATAACGTATTTTCAGCACAGCATCAAAGAATTTTCTGTGTAGTGCAAAGTTAATCATGCAAGATAAACATCCATTTCACCGGAAATACATGTTTTGAGGCCCCATGAATAAAAAAACATTTTTAGAAAAAGGTCCTTGCGTGTGTATGTGACTATGAACAGCATAACTCAAAAACGAAAAGTCGTATAAACACCAAACTTGGTATTTGGGTTCAGTATCCTCCAAAAATGCAACAAACAAATGTTCAAGAAAAATTCCCCACCCTAAACTACTCTTTACATGGAACTTTTTTCGAAAATTTTTATTTTCTAAAAAATGGCTCCAAAGATTTTGATTAAAATACCATATATTATAGATATTTACATTAAAAATAAAATGTATATCTTGACTTTTCTGGGAGTAGTCTTTGAGGTCTATTTCATTCAGAAGGAATTTTGTATAATCTTGTATAACAGGCAAACGTTGATAGACGAAAACGTACCATACTAAAAGCGTAGCTCTCTTTAAAACACACAATTTATTTCAAATAAAGTTTTTTGTAGCTTAAGTCGTTTCTGAGATATCAGTTATTAGGTTCGAATTGTCCAATACTTGTCATTCTTTGCAAGTCCCATCGATTTTCAGTTGTTCCTTGCGATTGCATGGAAACAGTACGGAATTTTAAGGCCAGTATATGGCGTTCAGTTCTTAAACATTTGACTATCGCTGTTCCCTTTGTATCTATAAATAAAATGTGTAAAGTAGCTACTTCTGCAAAGGTTTATTTGGATTAAAATGTATTATACAGAAAACTAAGTTTTAGTAATAATTATTTGTATTCCCACTAATGAAGATAGAGGATAGAGAAAGTCGTGAATGTGTCACATTAGATTTTTAGAACAAGGTACCTGCATGTGAGCACCTAACTCAAAGTCAGTTAAATATCAAACTTGGTATTTAAATTCAGCGTCTTTCAAGAATGAGACACGCTTTCCAAACTATCCTTTAACTGGAAAGATTTTCGTTATTTTTTATTTTCTCCAAAATGGCTCTAGGTTTTCGTTAAAATACCATATGTTTAAAATATTTGCATGACAAATAAAATGTACATCTTGAATTTTCTGGGAAGAGCTTGTAAAGCCTTGTTCATTCTGAATGACTTTTGTATAACTGGTAAATCATAAGAGAGAGACAAAGTCTTAGAAAATCTAGAAATAAAATTCTTTTGGGTTAACTACTCGTATTTCCGAGTGTTCTTTTATTATTGCTTTGAGTTTTCAAATACTTACGCTTTTATCAAATTCAAGTTGCTATTCGTTTTTTCTCGTGGTCATACAAGGAACATGGTACCAATTTTTAGAAACCTGATTGTTGGTTTAGCACACTGTATCTTTCTTATACCTACGACGAAATGTGTAATGAAAGTTTCTGTCGATTAACAAGATGTAGATAGTTGTAAGTTCAGTTTGTAGAAGAATAAGTAGAGAAATTCATGTGAATACAACGCATCAGATGTTTTATGACTTAATCTTTCTCTTACTTATATCTAAACAATCCTAGCTTTGGAAAGATAGTATTAGACGACTAAAAAAATTCAATGCTATAGTCGGGATTTGAACCACAGATCTCCCGGCCTCCCTCCGGTTGCTCTAACCACAGAGCTACCATAGCAACATGCGGGCACGACATTAAATTCCCCAACTGATTCGTATTTTCCGGTTAAACCACAAGGAGATCTCAAACTGTATTGAGATGACATACCCCAATGGCGACTTACAATGTTGTAAATACTAAGGGGACAAGGTAGTCTGAACACATGGAAATTACACTTTAAGTGTGTTAAATTACCACTGCTCTTAAAGTTCTCAATGGTTTTTCCTGAAATTTCTATGAATTATTCTATAAATCATGGCACTTATTTAAAGTGGTTGTTTGAATTGAATACTTATGTAGTTGAGTCCGTAACAATTATTTAATTCAGCAGAAAATTAATAAAGTTTACTCCTAAAACTTGTGAATTCATGTACCTTTTACTCTGAATACTACTTGCAATACACAATCACACTTTTGCATGCTTATTATTAGTGAATTATTTAGTTATATATAACAGTTCACTAGAAATTGAAAAAAAAAACGTATTTGCAAAATCAAATCAAAATCAAATGTGAAAATTTGCTAAGTCTTTGCTTTCTTAATATCACTAATATACATTACAAAATTATTATTATTGTAGTTCAGAAAGTTTAACTATGTGTTGTATATATGTACTGAAAATTATAGCTCTCCACCTGTTATATTTTCTGAGAGAAAGGTACATAAGTATCCAAAAATGTTTTGAGAAAACTGAATTTAAAGTTTGAACATTAAAATTCTGTCACACTTCAGTACATTCCAGGGTCATAATCATCTGCACCTTCATTCCTGGATTGCTTCAGTTTTTCTGATTTCCTTCTCTTGGTCCTGGCGTCTTTTGTTAATTGCTGAACTGCTCGTTGGGCATGATATACTCGTTCGTTGTTGAAAGATACAAAAATGTTCTACAAAGGGGCGTTGCATGACGGCTTTAAAGGAAAGCAGACTAGCATTTAAATGTCTTAAAAACCTCTTAACCCCCCAAAAGTATATATTTTCTGAAACTGGAAATAATAGATATTTTATTAGTGCCTAAAAATGTGATTTTGACCATTTCAGAGCACTTGTCCCCTTAAGTACCGGGCTTCATTGATTCAACCACTGTTAGATCAATTAATTCCAATCCTAGCTTTCCTGAATATTACACAAATCTAATTAGATCTTACAGAGGTGAAATAAAACCACTGTTGAAGAAGGGGCTCAAAAGCGTCACCCAGTAATCACATATATATTTTAACTAGTCAGCGCCAACGTGGCTCCATTATTTTTAGAACCCTCTTGAAGATCTGCTATGGACAGTAGTGGACTTTCTCCCGGTCTATAATCTACGCTAAAACAAGGAGGGACTTGATGTAAAGCCTGCCAAGAGAGCCAAATCCTATGCAAGTGAAATGTTCTTCTGTCGCAAAGGATCGTAAAAGTTGGTGGCGATAATGCAGCGGTGTATATCTCCCAGAGAGTAGCGATCCCCACGTGTCTTCTGGGACTCGTTCCGGCTGACAGCTGACGAGCGCTCCCTCACTCCTCTTGCGAAGTGACCAGGCAAGCCCGCAACATCCGTATAGTCCCATCGTCGCGCACCATATTTCATGTTTAGAGCTCGGTGCAATATACGCTAAAACACTTAAATTAGGCAGGCAAATAGGCACTATCAGTAATGATAAGCATTGAAGTAGGCACAATCGTTTATTCATTTACCCTTAAAAAGCGCATTTTGACATGCCAGAACAGTATAGAAATATTAATATATTATAATTTAATATACCATATATTAAATTTACTAAATTCCACCATTCTCTTAATGAAGTGTTAACTGTAAACATTATTTTAAGTTTACACTCTTCAGTTACTATATGTTTTTTTATGACAAACCCTATTATCAGATTTTAAGTAATTTCTCTCTTGAATACGAGTGATGTGTTTTCGCTCACATGGGAAGTATGAAACAATAAAGTCGCCGTATTCATGAAACGAGAGAACGAGATAATACTAAAATGATCAATTTCCCAATAGCTTTTTGTATCTGACCATTTAACGTATACTTTATTGCGCTAAATAGCCACTACTATTATAATAATGCAAGTGCGACGTTAGAAAAGGAATGACGGTATTACAAACTTCCTCAGGCATGTTGTCAAGAATGGTTCATTGGCTCAGAGCGCGAAATATTAATTGCAATACTAAGGTTGACAACACATTAATAAATAACTGCGAATAACTAAAATAATTAAATTACGATAGGCGAAAACCTTGATAGGCAAACACACACACACGGATATTTTAAGTGCTTTTTTGAGGGATTCAGGGATTCTCAAAACGGGTATTTCCTTTGAAATCCCGATATCGAATTTTTGGGTGGAATGCAATACTCTTCCTACATAATATAGGTAAAAAGCAGAAAAGTAAAAACATGACAAAGTGTTGAAAAATCCTAACCAATAACAACGCATATTTCGGAAATGGCTGATGCCAGAAAAAATTAAATAAACTGTGTATTTTTAAGAGATTTGCATATTTTGTGTAGTACGTTTTTGTTTAACCTTTATAGTTTACCAGTTATACAAAATATACAAATTTCCTACCGAACAAAGAGAGCTTTATAGGCTATTCCCAGAAAATTCAAGATATACATTTTTTTATATACATATCAACATATGATGTTTTAATCAAAGTCGTCAGAGAAAATAAAAAATTTAGAAAAAATCTTCCATGTAAAGGGTAGTTTAGAATTGAGGGATTTTCTTGAACCTTTTTCCAAAAATGCTTTTTGGATTTAGGGAGTCTCAAAACGTATTTCCAGTGAAATCTCGATATCGAATTTTTGAGTGGAGTAAAATTTAATCAACAAATACATGTCTCATTCTAAACGCATCTTCATTAATCTGCTTTGTTACTAATGTTTTTCTTTTCTTTGTTTCCCTTTTTGTCATCTGCTTTTGTACATATTTACTGAATATTGCATTACTTTTGATTTCTGAAATAAACCGTGTTATATTCAGGCTAAGGATCTGGGACACTTTAGCAACCAATGTATGTGCAACCTTTCAATAGAGTTCCGTAAACACAGTTCTGTTGATATAAACTAAGACGCCAATGCGCTGCCTTATTTGCTACTGTAAACAGTACAGTCTAGTGATGGTGATAATTTAAGTAGGTCATATACAACGGAATGAGAGACACAAGTGTTTTGTACCTCTAGTCACGAAGCGGATTGTACACGGCCTCATAGGTAAACAACACCCCAATGCACCACATCACTTCACTCTACTCGATGCACAGTGAACTTCACTTCACTTTTAAGTTACCCCGGATCCTTATTCCGGCTTATGATGTAGCGGGTATTATTGCATCGTTGCCGACAGTATTGTTGGGGTAATTCTTTCGGTTGGGGTTTTGAAGTGGCGACTCGCCTCCTTCTAGCTGGCGATGCTAGCTAGCGGTGGAGAGTGGGGAAAGCGAGCGTTACTTCTTTGTGTGTTGTGTGGTGAGCGTCACTTTTGGTCGAGTGTTGGGTCTGAAGGGTTTTATGTGAAATCGTGTGAATGTAGCCTCGTGCGTGTAGCATCTCCCTTTCCATTTCTTCCTTTTTATCTTTTGTATGTGATGTAGGGGCACCGTGCTTATACTGAATAAACCACAGGTAATGTGATTAATGTGAAATTCTGTGTATTTTGTTATATCTATCCCACGCCTGCTCTGGAATGCGTAGTTTAAGATTCTGGTCCTCTTGCTACCTCTGCAGCTACGCTTCCCAATGTATATGCTGGGGGTAACTAAAATTTAATATCTAGCTGCAACCCTTTTGGCCTCACCTCAGTAAATAACATTTGAATATTATTGAATTTGATATCATATATCTGCACAAGGCTGCAGGATGAGTATATGTTGCAAGCGTGTTATTTTGCGGAAGCATATATACATAATATACCTGAAAGGTTGGTGAGGTGGGCATTACACCCTGAGGGAGCCATTGGATCGGCCGCTGCGGTAACGAATGGACACTCTTAGTTTCTTAAAGACACGCGCATACATCGAAGGGTATTCGATGGATCGATTGAACTGCATGGTGTCTGTGTTCGGAAACACCACGAATAATCCTTCGAAATTTAAAATGAACTTAATTATCAAATTGAACGCTTTCAAATGTGAAGAACTCCTTGATCTCCAGGAAACTGTACCCAAAATAAGACTTAAAACAATATTCAGTTTCGGAATTTCATAAAATTTATGATCATCCGGACTATATACAGGTTAAAAATGTTGTAAATTTCATTATGTCCAGAAATTTATGTATAATTCTGAATTTTCGTGTTACGGGCCCAGAATCGAATCTCAGTTGAGTAACCTGCTTTGCAGATATTTTGTTCAATTTTTGTTTGTCAGGCAATTTTAGATTCTCGAATTAGCTCATTTCATATTTTCATTAATCGCCCCCATACGACCTCTCCGGTTGAAATTACTCAAACTAAAAAGAAAAGAAAGAAAAAATACTTGAAATAAAAGCGCAGTGTATATAACTAAATTTCACTAATAGATAGGTATATAGAAATAGGATAACTACAATCATTCCGAGTGTTCGCTTCAAAGTGTGTAATGACGTCATGGTTTTGGATCAACTTTTTGATAGTATGTTAGCTCTAAGGGGAAGGACGTAACGTATTACACATGTGGTGGAGAAGTTGCCTTGCAAGCATGGCATCATTCCGACGATACTAATTCGGTGATAAAACGTAGACCAAATAACATGCATCACAATTACCACACGCAAAAGCATATCTGTCTCCCCTCCTACCCTCACAATCTTGACTTTTAAATAAACATATAATAATAATAATATATGTCTTATACCCCCTAGGACTTACAATCGTGCCTGTAGAGGAGCAGACGAACATTGAATCAGAGAATGAAGAACCCGAAACGGGGAATCGTCCATAGCCAGGTATGAGAGACAAGAAGAAGATGATATAAAATGAAGGCGAAATGGATGAAAGGAAAGATGGGGCAATTGGTGGAATGAATGGCGGTGGAAACCGGAAAAAACCCACTCAAACGCCGCTTTGTCCACAACAAATCCCACACCCTCGGAATTGAACCCAGGCCGCCTAGGTTGGAATAATAATAGTAATAATAATAATTATTATTATTTATTTTCTTTGGGTATATTCCGCAGGAGCCAAAGAAAATGAATATAAAATTACAATAAAGTTTTAGGATTAAATATTACAGCTGCAATCTATTCGCGTTCACAAGTAAGATTGTGAAGATACCGCGGGTACAGATAATTAAATTCAAAGTCAAGATTTCCACAAAGAGACAACCGACACATGAGGCCGAGCTCGTGAAAGTACGGGCACGTGAGCAGGATATTTACGGTTCAAATCCCGCCAGAACCGTCCTCCCCGATCGAGGTTTTTTCGAGCTTTCCTCAATCCTCATAACTGGAAAATATCGGAGAGGTATCCTAAACTTGGTTTTCTTCCTAAATTTTCAGGCAGTTTTTTTAACATTTAAAATGATTTCAGTCTAATTATATAATATATAAAATATAATAACAGCCCGCCTTAAAGCAATGTGTGTATGTAACAATATATAAAAATGCATGTAACAGTCATTGTATTAATGTTTATGTTATTATGTACATGTTCAATAATGTTATGTGAATGTATTACGTAATTTAATAATATAGGAGCTGTGGGAATAATAGGTCAAAAGTTGCTAACAATGAGGTAACAATGAGGTAACCTTGAGACAATAATGAATTAGAAAGTTTAATAATACTATTGGTAATTCATGGAAACAATAACGTAATTTTTTAGACAGTTTATAAAATAGCCATCAACAACCAGAAAAAAGCTTAAGTTAAATAAAAGTATACCATTGGAGTAGGAATAGCCAATCAGAAACTGAAATACGGCAAATTGTACAAATTCAGAATTTGGTTGCTTGTAGACAGTGTTTCTAACCGGATGCGAGACGCGTCCTCGAGAAGTTTAATACGTATTCAGTGTGAGACAAAAATAGTTTACGTGTTAAAAAGTGCAAGTAATTAATAAATAATCTCACAGCTCTCTCTATATCAGTGAAGTGTTATTTAAATCGTGTCAAGGATTAATAAAAGGAGTGAAGTAAAAATTATAATCTGTGTAAGCCTACATTCTTCAGCCGCATCATGCTCCGCTAAGAAATTCATGTCTGTACAAATAATTACTGACGCAGCCGAGGCAAACATAAATATATAATATTTAAAGAAACAGTCAAATTACAAAGTTAATATTTTTAAAACTTGGGGGAAGGCTACCAGAAACATTTTTGTTTACCATACGTACGATTGCAACTACTTCAAGTTCGGCTCCCCAACATAAGAACTACAATACAACTCCTACTTCAAATCGGCTTTCCATACGTGAAGCAACAAACTACTTCAATTTCTTTTCTCAATTATCATTTCATATCATCAGTGTCATCCATCGCCTGTGATGCCATGTGTAGTAAGAACAAGCGTTGAGCACTACAACGACAACTAAAAGGAAACAAAACAGAGAGACAGTGGAAGTGCTTCTCGATAGTTAACGATTGCAAAACTGTTTAATAAGATCAAAACTTTCGACTATGGAAAGGGAAACAGGGTTTTAATAGCTGAACATTTCCTAGTAGTATCTGTAACAAAACCTTTAAACATGTGTCGAGAAATATACGTATACATGGTGCAAATATATGACACCGAAGTGCTGAAATATTAGCACTCCTGTTTCTAAACCCAGGTTGCTTTTACGTCTTGCATCTCTTGTTCAGACCGTGTCTTTCTGTTAAAGACCGTGCCTACTTGGACCCTGCAGACTCCATTACAGGTGTGAATAAAATTGATATCCTTAACCAATAACCAGCACTTCTGCCAATTGGTAATTAACTAATTACAGTAACATAAGTTCACAAGCACGCGACTGTGCATGCGCACGCACACTAATCTAACGTATGTTAAATCTAGAAACTACAGGGGGTTTCACTGCATCTCGCTGCAACCCCGTGGTGTATGGTTGCCCCTTCGTTGTAATCGACATGCCAGAGCTACAATTAGAGGGCTGTCTCAAAAGTACCCGACCTAACAAAGAAAACACAAAAATTTTGGGAAAAAGCATGTTTATTTCTCTACATAGTCTACTTTCAGCTCGATATACTTTTCCCAGCGATGTTCAATAGTTTCCATACCCTGTTTATAGTGAGAATTATCGGGTTCTGCAAAAAAGCCATCAACTGCAAACTCCACCTCTTCTTTGTTGGTAAATCTTTTACCACCAAGCAATTTCTTAAACTTTGGAAACAGAAAATATATCAGAGGAGGTAAGTCTGGTGAATAGGGTGCATGAGGAAGCAATTCGAACTTTAACTTATTGATTTTGGCCAAGGCGATAATGGGTATGTGAACTGGTGCATTGTCTTGATGAAACAGAACTTTCTTTTTCGCTAAATGCGGCGTTTTTGCTTGGTTTCATCATTTAAACGCTGCAATAAGTTTGCATAATACTCGCCATTGATTGCTTTTCCTTTTTTAAGATAATCAATGAAAATTATCCCACGCGGATCCCCCCAAAAAACTGACGCCATGACCTTCCTTGCAGATGGAACTGTCTTCGCCTTCTTTGGAGCCGATTCTCCCCTTTCCATCCACTGTTTTGACTGTTCTTTCGTCTCAGGTGTGAAGTGATGGACCCATGTTTCATCCATGGTTATGCATAGACGCAAAAAACTCGGCTTTATTGCAGCGAAACATCGCCTAACACTTGACTGAAACATCCTCACGACGCTGCTTTAGTTCAATTGTGAGTAAACGCGGCACCCATCTTGCGCATGGCTTTCTCATGTCTAAATTTTTCAGTTAGTGTGTATATATATATATAGCAACAACCGCTATATATACGTCAGGTCGGATACTTCTGGGACTGTCCTCGTAGCATAGGTTTCTGTTCTCCCAATCTATTTCAGAAATTTACTACTGAAAAGTTCATGTGCACTAGAGCTGGTAAAATTAGTTTTTTTCAATTTTGTTTTAAATTTGCAGAGGATTTGCACACAGAGCGAACCAAAACATATCTATAATGTTCCCTAAGGAATCACTTACCCTGTCTTATAATAGTAAATTGCGATACAAGTGAAGTAACTGCATCATTAGAGAACGAGGAAGAGTTTAAACATAAGAGAGAAAGTCAATTATTTGTATTTCCGAGATTCTCCAACACACTTAAGGCGTACTATGTTTACTTTCTCTACTGCGTACATAGAAGGTAGAAGAGGTATTGCATTCCACCCAAAAATTCGATACCGGGATTTCACCAGAACGACATATTTTGGGAAACCCTAAATCCCCCAAAAAACAAAAAAAAACAAACAAAAAACAAAAAAGCATGTTTACATTCTTTAGCACGAGAATGTATTACGTTCCACCCGAAAATTTGACGCGGACATTTCACCGGAAATACACGTTTTGGGCCGCCAGAACCCAAGAAAAGCATTTTTAGAAAAAGGTCCGTGTGCGTGTGTCTGTGAACAGCTTAACTGAAACTTACCTTGGGATTTAGATTCAGTAACTTTAAAAGATGCGACACGAAGATTTTCAAGAAAATCCACTACCTCAAACTACCCTTTACATGGAACATGTTTCAAAACTTTGCGTTTTCTGGAAAATGGCTCTAACGATTTTGTTCAAAATGCCATATATTACAGATATTTACACGACACATAAAACATGAACTTGAATTTTCTAGGAATAGCCTGTGAAGACCTTCATTCAGAAGGAATTTTGTATAATCTTCTACAGCTGGTACCTAAACGTTAAGGGATAGACGAAAACGTATATCTCTATAAAACACAGAATTTATTTCAAATAAGTTATATATATATATAATAAAATATCCATTATTAAAGGTTCCAATTGTTCATTTCTTGGTCATTCTCTTAAAGTCCCGTCAACATTCAGTTGTTTCTCGCGATTGAATGGAAACTGGAAGTTTTAGGCCATCATATAGCGCCCAGATCTTAAACATTTGATTATAGCTGTTCTCTTTGTATTTATGATGAAATGTGTAATGAAGCTATTTCTGCAAGTGTTTATTGATTAAAATGTAGTAGATAGAAAAATAAGCTTTAGTAAAAATAGTTTGTATATCCACTAATAAACTATAGAGGATAGATAAAGTCATGCGAATCTAACATATCAGATTTTTTTCGACTATAGTGAACAATAGAAATGGTAATCACCGAAAATAAAATTAATTACTAATATCTGTTGAAAATAGGGGTTCCAATAGCAAGGTCACCTTGGTGGTCTGTATTTAACCTAGAAAACAAGCAGTAACTTTTAGCTGCTACAGAATTAAATCGTAAGTAAATGTTAACAAATAAAAAGGAAGTTAAGACTCAAATAAGGTTAAAATGGTAAACCTTAAAACCATCAAATATGATATTCCATGTCCGCAATAATAAATATATTAAAAGTTGAGATGATTTAATAGTTCATGCAGATACGTGCAGTAAAGTAGAAAAAACACACGGGTAGGTTAGTACCAGCTTTGAACGCAGGTAATTCAACTTTCCACAATGACAGTATGAACGAAAATAGATAAAACAACGTCCACGCAATCCGCAGACATATTTGTTTGTACGTTGATTTCATACTCACAGATAAGTTATGACTGAGCCATTTCGAGTTTTGTTCTGCTGTGCATATTCTACTAGTGACACTAAATCACACGTTCACGTAAAATCCATGTTTTTGCAAAACATCGAGCAGGCCACTGTAGACCCATTGCTAAAACCACGACGCACTGGTCAGAAGCACAAGTCCAGGTAGCCGTTGGAACGCCGAATCACGAAGAGCTGGCCGCTTCCTTCAGAACTCATTGCTCGGGTGTATAAATATACATTAGGTTCTTGGAAACCCAAATCATGTACGGCAAGCGGATGGATTGGCACTAAATTCTTTGTTGTTACACCGGGAGCTTTCGTTGGTCTCTTGCTGGTTTAATAACAAAGGAGTGTCCAGCAGCATTTGTTTGTGCTCTTTGTCAGGTACCCTTTGTCTGGGTACCTGCTCCTGGCTACAAACTGGAGATTCACAAACAAATGCCTTTACTTAATATAATAATGCATACAAAAGCACAAGCCACTTCCACTCTCTCTCTCTCTCTCTCTCTCTCTCTCTTTCTCTCTGTATCGAAATCCTTTTTTCATAATATTTTATTCATCACATAATATTTTAATACAGTGAACTGCATATGTACCGACACAGGTGGCGAGGTCGTATAGATATGGACTCGTGAATTTTTTTTTTCAGATCTTCCTCAGTCCATATAACTGGCAAACGTGGAGGTACCTTGGAACGTTTTCTTACCAATTTTCCTTTCACAATTATCTTTCATTTTATGTATCACCAGTGCCACCGACTGTGGCGCTGTAATTAAGTAAGAGAGGGCGTTAAACACTATTAAAAATGATGTGTTACACTCACACGACTTTCTCTAACTCTTGTACAAACTATTTTTACAAAAGCTTATTCTCCATCTACTTTATGTTAATCGAGATAAAATCGTATTACTAATTTTCTTGTAGATGCAAGGGAAATATCGTAGGCTTTAAGCGTAGTCAAATCTTTTAAGAGCTGGTTGCTATGTGTAGCATTCCATTCTCTTTGCATGTCCAGGATATTAAAAGAAATTGAAAGATATAACAAGGAATATTTCGGAAATGGTTCACTCCACAAAAAATGTATATGGCATAAATTGTGTGGTTTAACGAGATCTACAATTTTTGTGCAGCAGATTTTTTATGCTTTTCCAGTTTATGCAAAATGAAGAGGACTTTTAGAGCCATTCCCAGAAAATTCATGACATACATTTCATTTGCCATGAAAAAATCTTAAACACATGCTATTTTAATCAAAATCATTAGCGCTATTTTTTAGAAAACAAATTTTTTCGAAAAATGTTCGATGTAAAGGGTAGTCTGGGGTGAGGGGATTTTCTTGAAAATCTTTGTGTAGCATCTTCGAAAGATACTGAACTAAATACCAAGTTTGGTGTTTATCCGACTTTTCGTTTTTGAGTTATGCTGTTCACAGACACACACATGGATCTTTTTCTAAAGTTCCTTTTTGGGACTCAGGGGCCTCAAAACATGTATTTCCGGTGAAATCTCGATATCGAATTTTTGAGGGAATGCAATACTTCTGCTACTCACTATGCGTAGTAGAGAAAGTAAAAATCTGCTGTGTTAAGATTCACATGACTTTCTCTACCCTCTATCGCTTATTAGACAGCATACAAATTATTCTTACGAAAGTTTTATTTTCCTCTCTACTTCATTTTAATCCAAATGAACCTGTACAGAACTAGCTACATTCACGTGTCATTATAGATGCAAAGAGAGCTGCGATAGTCAAATGTTTAAGAACTGGACGTTATATGCTAACCTTAAAATTCCATATTGTTTCCACGACATCCAAGAAAAAACTAAAAATCGATTGGACTTTAGAAGAATGGCTAAGTATTGAAAAATTCGAACCATTAATAATGGATATCTCGGAAATGGCTGATGTCACAAAAAAGTATTTGAAATAAACTGTATGTTTTAAAGAGATCCATATTTTTCGTACAGTAAGATTTCGTCTATCACTTAACGTTTACCAGTTATACAAAATTCCTTCCGAATGAAGTGGACTTCACAAGCATTCCCTGAAGATTAAAGATATAACTTTTGTTTTTCATGTAAATATCTTTAACGGATGGTATTTTAATCAAAATTGTTACAGCCATTTTTAGAAAATAAAACAATTCGAAAAGTCTTCTATGTAAAGGGTGTTTTGGGATGGGTGTAATGTAGCTATTTCTGCAAAGATTTATCTCGATTAAAATGAAGTAGACAGAAAAGTAAGCTTTCGTAAGGATAGTTTGTATACTCCCAAATAAACGATAGAGGGTAGAGAAATGCCTGTAAATGTAACACACAATTTTTTCTAATTTTATGCAGATTAGTCGCTTTAGCCCTTCCCCAAATAAAAATCCGTTCAATCACGCATGTAATCTAACCAACCGGACTATATTCGCCTTGCTTCTTGCTCGCTTACTCGGTCTTCCAGCTACTGCGGTAGTTCGAATTAGTAGTGTCCATGATACCGTTCTTCTCTCATATATTGTGTACCACAGATGCAGCATTTTTTGTCGCAACACACATAACATTTCCGACCTTTACAGATATTGTTATTGCTTTCTGAAATATTCAATACACGATGGAGTACAGCAAAGAGACGACCTTTACATCCCCAACCTCTGTCGTGTACACACACATAACAAAAACCGCAAGCTGGGAGTGGGGCAACACGCAACACAAAATGCTAGTTATTAGCCTCTCAGAACTGCAATTTTGGTAGAAGCAGGGCGGCCAACCTCTGTAAATGGTTAAAAAGGCTAATCCCTCTTATGTAAGTACACAGATGATAGATGTCGCGCCGGATCCGTTTTCAATCGGTTTGTATTCATGGCATGAAAGATAATGGAATCCCAAAGCAGGCAAATTATACTACTGTTTAATATTAATACAATAATAACAGTCTTTCGTGAAATGAGAGTTCTGTTATTGAAACAAACTCCTTCCTTTTCATGTGCAGTGACATAAATATTAAAAGTAAGTTGCATGTCCTGAAGCTCGCTAGGATAAAATATGTAACTGGTTTGTTTCCGTTTGCTATTTCCAAGCTTTTGTCCCACCGCCTTCACGTCACCTTACAAAGGTACCATAGTGCACCACGTGTCATGTTAACATTTTAATATTCTACACAGGGTAAAACATGCGAAGGAGTTATGAAAACAACTGCTACTGCAGCAATGGAGATACTCTTGAACCTGACTCCATTGCATATACACTGCCGTTTGTGAAAATTGCATCACCAAGAAGGAAACGCATGAACTCAATGAATTTAATACCACAGGTTAGGTACATGACAAGTAACAAATGATAAACTTTTCAAATCTATACCTGACCTTTGAGCCCTAATATTCAGTATTTGGTGTGGCCTCCATGCCGTGCAATTAGAGCTGCTATACGCCGTGGCATTGAAACAAAAAGGTTCTGAATAAGTTCCTGAGGGATTTCCCTCCACGCAGTTTGTATTCGAGCCCACAAATATGTGACACTGGTTACTGGAGGACCGTGACGCACCAGGTGCCGACCAACCATATCCCAAACATGTTCGATGGGCGATATGTCAGGCGAAAGTTCGGGTCAGGGAAGCAATGGTACCTGTCGCTATTCGAAGAAGGATTGTACATTCCTCGCAATATGTGGTCGGACATTGTCCTGTTGAAATGTGACCTGTGGAGATGCCTGAAACAGGGGGAGTACCTCAGGCTCTACAACCATCGTTAGGTACCGGTTGCTGTTCAAAGTGCCCTCAATTAGTAGGAGGCGAGATAGGTTTTTGTAACCATGGCGCCCCAAACCATCACACCTGGTGTTTGTCCTCTATGACGCTCAACAATGCAGCCCTCCAGGTTGCGCTCACCACGGTACCGCCGGGCACGTATGCGGCCATCACTGTAGGACACGTTGAAACGGGACTCGTCCGAAAAGACTACATTTTGCCACTCAGCACCCCAGTGACGGTGTTCACGTGCGCATTGCAGTCGGAGGAGCTTGTGGGTTCTGGAAAATGGAAGCCGAGGTAACGGCATGTATGCAGCCAGTCCAACGTGCAGCAGACGGCAACGAACCGTTGATGCAGACAAGTTCACACCTGTTGCAGTGCTCCAGTGTCGAGCCAACACTGTGGATGAAGCTGTACGGTCTGTTATGGCCATGCGGACAAGATGACGGTCATCTCGTGCTGTGGTCATGTTCCGTGGTCCAGTACCCGCTCTTTGCTGCGTACGACCTTTATCTATCCACTGCTTCCACACACGCATCACTGTCGTAGCAGCATGTCCTGTACGAGCCGAAATGTTACGGTATGGCAAACAAGCTTCCCGGAGACCGATCATTCTGCCCTGTTAGAACTCAGTCACATGCTGATATGGCTCCCTTTGATGTCGACGAGGCATAGTGGCACTCACTTTGTTTCCACCTTGTTTGACAGCTCTGCACTGACTACACTGGGTGCAACACTGACCTTGTCGGACCACACGAGAGGGCTCTGCTCGACCTACGTGTACCTCATCTCTCTGCAAACCTAATCACTTATTACTTGCACACTCTTCTTCACTTCCACCAAGTTTGGAATTATTCGGTAAATTCTTTTTTGGCGTTGCAATTTTCACAAACGGCAGTGTAGTTGTATTGAAAGAGGCAAGAATGGCACTCTATAGACTCCAACACGCTAAGCAACTGAAAATCTCTGAAATAGACTCAGGTTTGCTAAGAATTAGGAAACAAATAGGAGATGCATCTTTAGAAATGCAGTCATACTATATAATTCCAATTAAACACTATATAAAGAACTTCAAGGTCATCATTAATCCTGAAAGTTGGACAAATAAAACTCTGGAAACTCCTGAGAAAACTTTGATGTGTGTACAGACGGCTCAAGGAATGGCTCAGGAACGGGATCCGGAATAGATGGCGTAAGACTAAAGTGTAAAACGGTTTTTTTTCCCTTGGGTGAATACGCTACGGGTTTTGAAACAGAAATTTATGCTATTATTCAATGCATACAGGAAAACATAATGACAGCTTACACTGGTAAACAGACCCTTATCTTCTCAGATAGCCAGGCTGCACTTAAGGCTCTAAAGTTGTCATAACGTAACGTCAGGACTGGTTTTAAACTGCCTAAACATGCTCACAAGTTTGACAGAACAGAATGAAGATCAACTCATCTGGGTGCCGGGTCATAGTGGCATAGAGGGAAATGAAAAAATAATTAACTTACAAGATAAGGAGCAGCTTCACAATTTATTGGGTCAGAGCTGGCTCTAGGAATATTTCAATGTTTAGAAAGAGAGGCTATTAAGAACTGTTCCAAAGTAGGACATCATAAAACCTGGCTTAAAATTCCAGTAAACAAACATGGTAAGCTATTTATTAGAAAACCATGTAAGAAAACAGCTGAAAGCTTACTTAAATGTATCAGACTTCAGCCGAGAAGATTTATTGCATTTCTTACAGGACATGCTCCTGTGAAAAAGCATCTTAACACGCTGGGAGTGTTTCAGGGCAACTTAGATTGTAGATTGTACAAGAAAGAAACTAAAACAGCACAGCACATTATATGCTCCTGTGAAGCTTTGACTTACAGGAGATATATTGCTTTTGGAAAAAATGTTTTTAGAGCCAGAAGAATTTGAAACCATGTCTATTATGAGACTGTATTCCCTGGTAAAGGGTCCAGGCATAATGGATTGGCTTTAAGACGTTACAGGTAACACAATAGGCCCAAGGCTGAAGTGCGTGCGGAGCAATGATGGAAATCTGTACCGAACAAGACAAGTTAAGAAAACATACGAATGTAGGTAGCATACATTGAACCACTGTTATTTAAAGAACAATAGATAAAAAGGCTGAGATGTCAAGGGGAGTCAATAACCTATCTTGTCAATGTTGATAGATGAATTATCTAGGAAACTATTTAAGACAATTACCTAACTTTTTCAAGGCAAGTTTAGCAATACTTTTACAGTTAATTGATAAAAAAAGCTTATGTGTTACATTCACATGACTTTTCTCTACTCTCTATAGCTAATTAGTGGGTATACAAATTATTCTTAAGAAAGTTTATTTTCATATCTACTCCATTTTAATCGAGATAAACCGTTACAGAAATAGCATTACATATTTCGTTACAGGTACAAAGGTAATAACGGTAGTCAATGTTTTAGAACTGGACGCTATGCGCTGGCCTTAAATTTCCGTACTCTTTCCAGTATCGCGAGAAACAGCTGAAAATCGACAGAATTTAAAAGAATGACAAATTATAGAACAACTCAAGCCATTAATAACGGAATCTCGGAAATGGCTGCTGCCATAAAAAACTTGTTTGGAATAAATTGTGTGTTTTAAAGAGATCTACATTTTTACTTTCTCTACTACGTATAGTAAGTAGAGGAAGTATTGTATTCCACCCAAAATTCGATACCGAGATTTCACCGGTAATACATGTTTTGAGATCCCCTGATTCCAAAAAAAAAATTTGGAAACATGTCTGTGTGTGTCTGTCTGTGAACAGCATAACTCAGAAACGAACAGTCGGATAAACACCAAACTTGGTATTTAGGTTCAGTATCTTCCAGAGATGCGACACGAAGGTTTTCAACAAAATCCCCCTAACCCAGAATACCCTTTACATGGAACATTTTTCGAAAAGTTTAATTTTCTCAAAAATGGCTCCAACGATTTTGATTAAAATATCATATGTTTAAGATATTTTCATGACAAATAAAATGTATATCTTGAGTTTTCTGGGAATGTCTCCAAAAGTATTCTCCATTGTGAACGGCTTTTGCATAACTGGTAAACCATAAGAGATAGACAAAATTTTACTACACAAAAAATGTAGATCGCTTTAAAATACACAATTTGTCATATACATTTTTTGTTGAGTGAACCATTTTCGAGATATTGCTTGTTATTCCCTTAAATTTTTCAATACTTATTTTCTAAAATGGGAATTCGTTATTCATTTTTTTGTCTTGGATATGCAAAGAGTTATAATCTGTGGGAAAGGGAATGGTGCTGCACCTAGCAACCAGCTATTAAGAGATATGTGCTTAAAGGCTACTGTATTTCTATATTGCCCTTGTAAATATATATTCCCCTTACATCTACAAGAAAATTAGCAATAAGATAGAGTCTGCAAATGTTTATCTCGATTAACATGAAGTAGATGGAGAATAAGCGTTTGTAAAAATAGTTTGTACAAGAGTAGAGAAAGTCATGTGAGTGTAACACATCAGATTTTTTTGTATAGTGCGTTTTCGTCTATTCCTTAACGCTTACCAGTTATACAAGATTATAAAAGATTCCTTCCGAATGAAGAGGTCTTCAAAGGCTATTTACAGAAAATTCAAGACATCCATTTTATTTCTCGTGTAAATATATTTAGTAGGTTGTATTTTAATCAAAATCTTTACAGCCATTTCTTTTAGACAGTCAAAAATTTCGCAAAATCTTCCATGTAAAGGATAGTAAAGGGGAGGTGGGATTTTCTTGAAAATCTTCATGTCTCATCTTTAAAACGTACTTAACTTAAACACCAAGTATGGTATTTATTCGACTTTTCGTTTTTGAGTTATGCTGTTCACACACACAGAGGGAGACACATTACACACGGGCCTTTTACTAAAGGTGCTATTTAGATTCGTTTATTCATTTACCACTTAGCCTGTATTTCCGGTGAAATCTCGGTATCAAATTTTTGGGTGGAATACAATACCTTTTCTACCTACTAGGCATATGGTAGAGAGAGTAAAAAATTCACTAATTCATTCACAATGAAGACGACTTCACAGGCTATTCCCAAAAAAGTCAAGATAAACATTTTTATTTGCCATGAAAATATCTTTAACATGTGGCATTTTAATCAAAATCGTTGGAGACAATCTTTTGAAACTAAAAATAACGAAAATTTTCTCATGTAAAGGGTAGTTTGGGTTGAGGAATTTTTATTGAAAATCTTCATGTCGATCTTTGCAGGACGTCGAACTTAAATACCAAGTTTGGCATTTAACCAACTTTACACGGACACACATACGGACGTTTCTAAGAATCAGCTTTTGGATTCAGGGACCTCAAAACGTGTATTTCCATTGAAATCTCTGTATCGAAATTTTTGAAAAAAATGAAATACTTTACCTACTTACTCTATTGATAATAATTAAGACACGAGTATTTTAAGAAGGAGTTTCATAATTTTCATGCGAGCGTCTTAATTACCATTATAGTTAAGTTGCATACGACTTTTTATTCGACCACACAATAATTCAAAACTTTGAGTTTTACAAAAAGATATTACCTTGTTAGTTGTAATTAAATGCTCACAGGCCTTGGCCATCTGCTGCACTACTCGCGTATTTGAATGCATGCAGAAGATGGCAGAACTATTGACTCCATGCCATATTTATTGATTTTTTGTAGGCAACGTAAAACAAGACATATTAGAGCAAAGGAAATGAACTCAAATTATTCGAATATTAAAATTACAATAAATAGAATTTATTTTAAATACACTTATTTCATTGTTTATCTGGGGAATGGACTCCAGTGGATTGCTGCTTTGAAGGTGTTAAAAGTTAGGGAAGAGTTGCGCGCGCAGTTGCTCTTTAACTTACCTCTTACAGAACGGAATAAGGATTTTAGTTTTTGAGTTATCATGATGTAAACAAGATCGTATTAAATTTTTCTACATTATAAAATTGCTGTGTTCACAATGGTGATGTGATACTTGTTTCCCGCGTATCAGCCCACTTCCTCTTTAAAACACCTCATTGGATAACGTAGTAGCTAAAGACAAAAGACCAGTAGAGTGGAGGCTATTTATCCCTCCTGAATACTCTCGTAGACCGAGGGATATACTATAAATATTAATCGACCAAAGTAATTATAGTGAAATTGACAAAAACTTCTAAATAATATCCATGTAGAGGAATTATCCGACGATAGTAATAATTTTAGATCTAATTTCTATATCTACTTAGAAGAGGCGTTTGACAGAAATAGTGTGGCTGTTGTACATTTTAACACTACAGCTAACTCATTTCTCACCCACCCCTCCCTTTTAAAGGTCAGGTTATGAGTCACTGAAACATAATGGATGCCGTTCTAGTACAGTTACGTCACATGCAATCAGTATTATAGTGTATTGAACCAAAAATTATTTTAAGAGACCTGTTTCATCAATCGCATCAATGGTCAAGTCGCCACTGACTAACAATATACTAAGTGGACTCGACGGCGCAACTTTTACCCTGAGAACCATGGTACAATTACTTAACATAAATTAGCAAAAGCGATGGACTCACTGAGCTAATATCCTTTAGGTTGCTACTGCCTTTAACGGTCTGCCATAATTGCTTTTCAAGAGCAGATTTCCTTTGAAACGACGGCAAAAACTTGTGAAGTTGTGAAGGTTACTTCTTGCGTGATGTACGGGCCTAAACTTATAACTCAAGGAACATAAAATTTAATTCGTTTATAAAAAACCCGTGAGGGGCTGAGAGAAGTAAAGAAAAATGAACATCACGGCTAAGCATTTAAAAGTGCATGTCCGAGGCATTCAATTTAAGAAACAGAAATAAATAAGCAACATTTTTAACTTTAACCATACGAACGTTTCGTGAATACGTTACACTAAAGGCATATCACTAATCCTCAGAGAAACTTGAAGTAAATAAGCGTTAATGACGGTAGCAAAATCAGCATCGATATCGTATAGGTATCTTAGCATAATATGATACTTTTTTTTTTACTTTCTCTACCGCATACTTAGTAGGTAGAGAAAGTATTACATTCCAACAAAAAATTACGTACCGAGATTTCACCGGAAATACATGTTTTGAGAAATTTTTAGATAAAGACTGGCGCGCACGTGTATGTGTGTGTGCGCGCGCGTGGCTGTCTGTGAACAGCATAACTCAAAAACGAAAGGTCGGTTAAGTAACAAACAAAGTAAAAGACAAGAGTACATAGACAAATTTATTATCAAATGTGTTTACTTTTCAACATAATCGCCATTAAGGTTGAGACATTTGTCACACCTGTAGACAAGCTTTTCGATCCCCTCTGTACAGTATGTTGCCGCCAGTAATTTAAGATAGGTACGGACGTTGGTTTGAAGGACTTCATCATTCTCGAACTTCCACCCTACCAGCCCTTTATCAGTCCAGGGAAGAGGTGAAAATCACTCGGCGCCAAATCAGGGCTGTACGGCGGGTGATTGTAAACGTCCCATCAAAATTCCTGAAGAATTTGTTGGATGACACGAGCACTGTGAGGTTGGGCATTGTCATGAATCAAGACAACCCCAGACGTCAGCTTGCCTCTGCGTTTGTTCTGTATGGCTCTCCGCAGTCATTATGTCTCGCAATAAACACTACGCAACTCACATTTGGCGGGAGAGTCAATCGTAGCGGTCATGTTCCCGTGCCAAAAACTAGGCTCACAATGGCATGGTGAAGTTGACTGTGGCTGAGGGTAAAGTGGGGGACATACGTAGTCGCCCTCCACGCACAAACAGTTTCCACCGCTCGTGTGGTTGCGTTCCTGCGCGATCGGAGGTTGAAAATAATTAGCCCACCTATATACCCCCACCCCCAACTATCCTTTACATGAAGCATTTTTCGAAATTTTTTATTTTTACTTTCTCTACTACGTATAGTAAGTAGGGGAAGTATTCCATTCCACCCAAAAATTCGATACCGAGATTTCACCGGAAATACATGTTTTGAGACCTACTGAATCCAAAAAAAGCATTTTTGGAAACATGTCCGTGTGTGTGTCTGTGTGTGTGTGTCTGTCTGTGTGTGTGTGTGTGTGTGTCTGTGAACAGCATAACTCATAAACGAACAATCGGATAAGCACCAAACTTGGTATTTAGGTTCAGTATCTTCCAGGGATGCGACACGAAGGTTTTCAAGAAAATCCCCCCACCCCAGACTACCCTTTACATGGAACATTTTTCGAAAATTTTAATTTTCTCAAAAATGGCTCTAACGATTTTGATTAAAATATCATATGTTTAGGATAATGTCATGAGAAATGAAATGTATATCTCGAATTTTCTGGGAATGTCTCCAAAAGTATTCTTCATTGTGAACGACTTTTGCATAACTGGTAAACCATAAGAGATAGACAAAATTTTACTACACAAAAAATGTAGATCGCGTTAAAATACACAATTTATGTCATATACATTTCTTTTGTTGAGTGAACGGTTTTCGAGATATTGCTTGTTATTTTCTTAAATTTTCCAATACTTATACTTTTTCTCAAATTCGTTATTCATTTTTTTTATGTCCTGGATATGCAAAGAGAATGGAATGCGCCACATAGCAACCAGCGTTAAAATATTTGACTATCGCTTAAAAGCTACCATATTCCCCTTGCATCTACATGAATATTACCAATAAGATTGACATCTCGATATCTCGATTAACATGAAGCATATGGAGAATAGGCGTTTGTAAAAATAGTGTGTACAAGAGTAGAGAAAGTCATGTGAGTGTAACACATCAGATTTTTTAAAAAATGGCTTAAAAGATTTTGGTTAAAATACCATATACTAATGATATTTATTACATGACAAATAAAATGTATGTTTTGAATTTTCTATGAATAGCCTGTGAAGTCCATTTCTGTTGGAAGAATTTTTTTATAAATCCTAAACTGGTAAACGTTAAGCAATAGACGAAAACGTATTACACAAAAACTGTAGGTCTCTTTAAAACACACAATTTGTTCCAAATAAGTTTTTTAGTAGCATAAGCCGTTTCTGAGATATCCGTTATTAGTGGTTCGAATTGTTCATTTCTTGGTCTTTCTCTTAAAATCCTGTCAACATTCAGTTGTTTCTCGTGATTGCATGGAAACAGTATGGAGTTTTAAGGTCAGCATATAGCATCCAATTCTTAAACATCTGACTATCGCTGTCTCTTTCTATCTATAACGAAATGTATGCCTTTGTATTTAATGTAAACTGCTTTCTAAAATACTATTACTAATATGAACGTAAATGTTCGATTGTATGCCTTTGTATTTGTTAATATACTTGTTCAGAATGTATTGGTCGTGTTATGACCTCGTAAAGTGACCTTAAATAAATTGTATTAAAAAAAGAAACGAAATGTGCAATGTAGTTATTTCTGCAAAAGTTTATTTGGATTAAATTGTAGCAGATAGAAAAATAAGCTTTAGTAAGAATATTTTGTATACCCACTAATAAGCGATAGAGGGTAGAGAAAGTCATGTGAATGTATCACATCAGATTTTTTAATATTGTTTTATTCACGGGATACGGCGCTGGGCACTTATGATACAGGAAATTCAATGGTATTTGGGAACGAAATATTTCAGGCCCTATGTCTTGGAGAACGGTCTTGGTGGTATTTGAACCACACACCTCGAGTTAACGAATCCATGCCGGGGCTGAGTACCGCAAGTAGGGCAGAATGGCTCTTTTTGCTTCCAACGTGACTCCTAGAAGGGAGGGTTGAGGGTGGGACCCGAAGGGCGACCAGACCCCGGCAATGATATGCGCAAACATGGACCGGTCCCTAACGGTTCCAGATAACCGCATCCGGACGCAGACCAGCCCTGCCCACAAACACCAAGCCCTGGGGGTCCTAAGGCTCAGGATTCCCCAGAAAGAGGTCGTCAGCAGTCCAACCAACGCCATGGAGAAACTTTTCTTAAGCGCATATCCACCGCGCCGTCACAAAACGCCGAACGGTAAGCACTACAAGTTCAAAATAGGCACTATCAGTAGTGATAAGCTTTGAAGTAGGCACAATCATTTATTCATTTACCGCTTAAAAACACATTTTGACATGACAGAATGTATAGAAATATCAAATATCCATAAACCGTATATTAAATTTATACATTCCACCATTCCCTTAATGAAGTATAAACTGTGAAGATTATTTCTTTAAATTTTCACTCTTCAACTACTATGTATTTTTCATGGCAAACCCTATTATCAGTTTTAAAGTAATTTCTCTCTTGCATACGTTTTACAGTTCCACGCTGGTTTGTAATCATTGTTGAGTCTGCTGTACATTGTTGTTAAACAGGCTATTGTTGCGTTTACAATGAAATACGTTTTTTAGGTCAGTTACTGTGTTGCCTTCGTGGGAAGTATAAAGCAATAAAGCCATCGTGTTAATGAACAATGCGATGTGTTAATACTAAAGTAATGGAATTCCAAGTCGTAAACAAATAGTTAACCTTTTACTGTATGCTTTATTGCGCCAAGTAGCCACTATTTTGTTGTTATACGAAACAATGCAACTGCTGACGACAGGAAAGGAATGCCGGTATTACTATCTTCCTCAGGCACGTTGTCAACACTGGCTTATTGGTAGAAAGCGAAATATTAATTGCAATACTAAGGTTGATATTACATTAATAACTGCTACTGACAAAAATAATGAAGTTAAGATTGGCAAAAGCTTTGATAATATAGGGTAGTTAAATTGTATTCGAACCCACTTGACCTTCTGCTCTCAAACAGGCAGCATATCTCGTGTAAATATTCTCGCTCACTCTCCGAAGATCAGCAGCAGAAATTCTTGTGATAAAACGCCTCATTATGATCAGAACATTGGAGTGTGGTGTGCGATAAGTGCTAGAAGAATAGTAGGGCCCATATTCTTTGATGAAACAATAAATGCAGAGCGATATCAGAGGTTAACTCTGAGACCTTTTTGCAATCGCTTGACAGAAGAAGAGAAATCGTAAGGTTGGCTCCAGCTAGATTCTGCAACAGCACATACGGTTGCCGAATCATTACATGCAATAAGAGAGGTGTTGGATGACAGAATAATTAGTGTTGATTTGTGGCCCCCTCGTTCCCCTGACCTAACGAGTTGTGATTTTTATTTATGGGGTTCTTTAAAAGACAAAGTGTATCGTTCCAATCCTCGCACACTTCAGGAACTTAGAGAAAACATTGTGCAAGAAATCACAAGAATCCCTGCTGCTGAGCCTCGGAGAGTGAACGAGAATATTTGCACGAGATATGCTGCCTGTTTGAGAGCAGAAGGTCAACATTTCCAGCATCTATTATAAGGTAAGGATTTTAGTCCATCTCTGCCGGCGTAATTTCCCCGGCCGCTGCCGGTTGTCTCGTGCAGTAGAGAGAGGCCGCGAGTGGGTTCGAATATAATTTAACTACCTTATAGTTCTCATTAAAAAACAACCCGTAATAGCCCTTAAGCTACGACAAAGCATACACTATGAAAATATTCAATTATAGACACTGTAAAATTAGTACATTTTACTCCAGTAAGTATGTAATATTTACATATACGAGGCGTGCTTTTAAAGTTCCGTTTTATCACTGCAACGCCGCAGTCGCGAATTTGAGTAAGCGCGATCACTTCTTCCACTTATTAGGTAGTCAGACGCAGTTGTGATCGAGCGTCACTTTGTGTTTTCCTTTTATTAGAGTGTTTCGAAATGTTCAAAGCAATCGAACGACCCAGCGACTGTGAACTCATATCAGTGATTCGTTCTTTGAATGTTACGCCAGCAAACATTTATCGCCAACTGTGAGAGATTTAGGTATGGGGAAACAACAATGAGCCGCAATGCCCGGCCACACACAGACAAACGTACTCAAGATTTGATAGCATTATTTGGTTGAGAACAATTCGACCACTCTCTTTCATTCCGAATTTGGCACCAAGCAGTTTTCATCTGTTTCATCTGAAAAAAATTCATTGGTGGAGAACATTTCAACGACGATGATGAAACAAGAAGTGCAGACTGGTTTTCATCAGAGGTGGCATCATTCTTTGACGAAGGCGAATAATGTCGGTGATTATGCGGAGAAATAGTGTAAGGCAGCGGTTTCCAAACTTCTTGCACACACGACCCCCTTTTCGATAATGAAATTATTGGCGACCCCTCCATTTACTTCGCTGCTTAATTAATTTGCAAGTTTTCGCTCACACTGCAACAATTTAAGTGCAAGGTTAAAGGATAAATTAATTGAGCTTTCTTCAGACCAATGTTTAAAACTGACTTTCCAGAAGGAAGATGTGTATCAGTTCTGGCTAGTAAGAACAGAGTATCCTTGTGTCTGCCGTACTAAACGTCCTTGTTCCATTCTGTTCCTCATATCTCTATGAAATCGGATTTTCGTCAATGATGAACATCAAGACTAAATCTAGGAATAGATAATGTGTGCAACTAACATACAGCCAGACATTGAACGATTAATTAATAGCAAACAGGCTCATACTTATAGTTTAATGGTTTACTTAAAATTGTACGTGTGCATTTACTGTGAAATTGTAGTATTAATATGCTTCTTAGATACAAAACATGATTCTGTTTAAATGTAATATGTAATAGGTGACTAAATTCCATTTTCCCCATTGTTATAATAATAATAATAATTGACAATAAAAATGATTTATTAATAATTTCAAATATCCACTGCGACCCTCCAAGTAAAATAACGCGGCCCGTTTGAGGGTCGCGATCCACAGTTTGGGAACCGCTGGTGTAAGGTAATGAATAATAAACTATTTGGAAAATAATTTGCGTTATTTTTTAAAAAGTTATAGGTATTTACCCTAAAAACACGCTTCGTAAATCTCAACTGTAGGTCATTTTTCGTAATTACGTATATAATCTTTAACAATTTTAGTAATTTTTAGGTCATCAAAACCCGGGTCCTGATGATAACTCAAATTTGCTATAACTGCCACACAGTGGCCCAGCAAACTCGCCCCCTTGTCCTTGAGTGCATAGCTTAATAGCGAAAGAGTCGCAGCAGGTGCGCTGACAAAGAAGCGTAACGCATCTTTAGATGGCTGTCGCGGAACTGTACATATAAGTAATTCTCCTTGCATCATACGAGACAGAGAGCAAATAATTAAAGCTGCTGTGCAGGGAAACAAAAACAAAAATCCAATATGGCAGCGGTTCTCAAGACAGGCCACTCCTACGTGCACAGCTCTAACACCCTTTCAGCCACGGTAATAATAAAGAAAACGCTTCTGCGAGTTGGTGGGGGAGAATTCGCCCGTTACCATGGTAACCAAACATGATTTCTTCATAATGTTCTCTTCTCAACATTCCTCTCTTTCTCTCTTCCCTCGCGAGAGCATCTCTTTCTCTTCGCTTATATTTTGTTTTTCTTTCCTTCTCAGATGTCTCCAGGAACGCCCTTCATTTCGTTCGGTAGCAAACGATGCAAGCACAACCTATTAACAGCATCAGAGAAGAAGCGAAGCGTGGGAGAACGTTATTAGCCCTAAGCTACAATATAATAAAGGTCTATAAAATTAAAGGAGCCAAAGTGGAGACAGCGTTCTGCTTTTTGTTTTCTTCCTACAAACGGCAACTTTCAGTAATTTTTGGGGAGGAGTGAATGGAGCGAAAATCAACAACGTACAGCATAAAGTGCACCAGCAGATGTTTCCATGCTTTCTAGTGCTACGAGGGCAGTCCCAGAAGTACCCGACCTGACGTATATATAGCGTTTGTTTCAAACAAATGACTATGGTAGAAAGTACCACCTTTATGAAGCTTAAGTTTTGAAGTTTGACGATGCTATGTTGTTTAGTAAATGTTTGGCAGCCATCAAAAGTGAACTCTCTCAGCGAATTTGTAAACATGGATGAAACTGGCCATCGTTATGTGATAAAATACTTTCATTTGAAAGGTCTTAGTCTAACTAATATTAAAGCTGATCCAGATTCTACTCTGAGGGAGTCTGCTCCTTCGTTTACAACAGTAAAATATTGCGTGGCAGGGTTTAAATGAGGCCGTACGAGCTGCCAAGACGAACATCGCAATGATCGACCAAATGAGGTGACCACGCCAGAAATTGTGAAGAAAATCCACAAAATGGTATTGGATGACCGTCGACTGAAAGTGCATGAGCTAGCCGACATCGTAGGCATTTCAAAAAGTGCTATACATCGCACACTAACTGAAAATTTAGACACAGAAAGCTGTGAACAAGGTAGGTGCCGGGTTTACTCACAATGGAACAAAAGTAGCGTCGTGAGGATGTTTCAGTCGAGTGTATGGCGATGTTTCGCTGCAATAAAGCCGTGTTTTTGTGTCGATTCATAACCATGGATGAAACGCTATCGATTTCTTATTGCAGCAACAACTTTAACCTTCGTCTTCATGTCGCTGATGAAAACTCTTATATATATATGAATGCCGTAGCTGTTGTCCAGTTTAATCAGGTATGCAATATGCAATCCTTCACACCTTCCTCAAGAAGGCCAAATTATATTGTTGTTGGTTTAGCCTTTTTTGTGTACCAGAGGTAGTGAAGCTCTTTCGTAGAGGTTTACCATTGTTCATTGGTTAGTTATGAAGTCTCTGAATTGTTTTTCAGGCCAGTGACATAGAGCGCTGATACCGGTCGGGCGGAATCAAAAGTTGGTTACCCGAAGGCGGAAACCTCACGAAGGAAAACACTATGGTGATCTGGAGGAATGGGCCAGTTTTTATGCACAACAGTGTACCTTAGCCAATCAGGGTAAAGCGAAAGGAAGAGGAGCGCGTAAGATTACAAAAAAAATTAAACTGAGTTTTATTTATGGACGCTCTTTATAGCGTCCCATTCTATATTGGGCGTGAAAGACAGGAAATTCTGTTCAGAGGCCTTTTTAACAGCCTTGAGATTCTTTTACGTACCGTAAATCTACGACACGGGACCACTGGCTTTACCTCCCTTCCGAAGGAAGCATGCTAAGAATCTTTACGCCCGAAAAAATCACGCAAGAGTATGTATCAGCGAGGGAAGGTTATAAGAAACGGGGTTTAGTTAAGTATTTTTCCGTGGTTTTTCCTTGTCCCCATCAAAAAATAATTTAGTAACTCTCAGCTAAATGACTCCGAATTCATCTGAGCAACATTCATTCATTTCATTTAGACCTGATTTTGCCGAGTGTTGCCACATATTAAACTTCAAGTTGATTTTATATATTATTCTGAGCTTATTTATTGACTGTAACATTGTTCTCGATTTCACTCCTGATTATATGTTGGAATGCAAGATATTAAGTATAAATTAATATTTTTCTCATTTTTGGAAAAAATGGCACATATCTGCGTGTATTTTGAAGTATACAATGCAAATGATGGAATTAAAAATGCTGAGGAATAGAATAACTACCAAATATACAACTTTATTCTTTATTAGAAATCATTTTTAAAAGTATTTAATGGGAATAATAATGTGGTGGTGCTGGTGATATATTAAAAGAAATGATACCTAATTAGGAAAGGAAACTTGAGAAGGAAACGTTATAGGCCTAAAGTTAGGGTACTTCTGGCATTTGGAGTTATGAGGGCTGAGGGAAACCTCATCAGGGAAGGCCGTCCTGGCGGGATTTTAACCGCGAACCTCTCGTTCACGAGTCCGTTCCTTAACGACCTTGGCTACCCGCGTCTGTACATATATACATACGTATATTATTTTTAGCTATATATACATATATGAAGCAACATACAATACTAGCCACAAACAAACTAATAAAATAGCTCATTAATGTAATAAGATATCTAATTCAAAGCTTCTCAGCATCAACACATTAATAATTTCTTTCTTTAATATATCTGGTTCTAAGTTCTACTTGCTATGTATTTTCTTTGCTAATATTGTAGTATAATAATTAAGAGGATGTTAAAACAGTATATTCATAATGTACACATGATAGAGAACAAGCATATAACATTATAGCATATAAAATATAATATGAGGAGGAAAGACCATTTTTGGCTGTATAGCCAGTAATATAAAATTACGAGAAATGCAGTAGTATCTACGTAAGCATGTAACGAACCTTGAATTCATAATTAAGATGTTGGAAGTCTGTAAACATATATATGTAACAAACTGTTATTGGATAGTAGCACCCATCAAGTACATTGATACATGCCTATAATTCAAATACGTAGAAGAACGTTTGGAAGGAACGCTAACAGAAGCTTGTCAGTGTTCGAGCAGGAAAGTAGTTTTAGACGCTAACACTACGTATTTAAAGTCTATCAGTTATACATATTTTAACATAACAAATGTAATAGTGAATTGTGAATATTGTACGTATGTGGTTTATCTAAAATGCAAGTGAAATAATTAACAGAATACGTGTGTGCAAAATATTTTAACATGCTCCATACCCAACCCTCTCCGACACAAATACAGCAGCCGTGGCATAATTATAAAATTACAACATAGCAACACACACACACACAAGAGTACAGATACACCATCATCAGATTACAGTCTACGAGAACGTCTAGATACGTCACGAGACGACCTACAGGTACATAATACAGCATCCATCATCACCAATGTAGTAGGATTCTACCAGGAAACTGCTGCATGTTTTGATTTGAAGCCCTCTCTAGTAGAACACAGAGATCGAGCGAAGACTTTTCGTGATAATTCTTTTATATCCTTCACTTAAGCTATGATCTATCAGTAGATTAAACGACGTGATAAATAGGCTGTGATAATAAACCCTGCTCGTTTATGAGGTGATAGCTAACTGAACACTCGTTTTAATAAGCTTCTGATGCCAAGTCTTTGCTCAGTTAAGCAGAAATGCATCTGTAGTGCCTTACGGTTACTTACTTCAACGTGATTCAAATTTATACGAGGACATCGATGATTTCACCCATAATTGCACATTTCATACCATAAAGGTCGTTGCAATGAACATGCAGTTCAACAAAGGAAATGAATCGCTTTTATTACACACGCGATTAAGGAATGCTGAGCTATGTGTGACCCGGATTAAAGTTGGTTATACCTTAAATAAACACATTTAGTTCAATAAGTGACATTCATATTTTGCTTCTTTCTACCTTTAGTAACGAGAAAATCCTGACGAGTAGAAAGTTATCAATTTTTACTTTCTCTACTACAGGGAGAGCCAAAAAACTACGAACCGGCTGCGCGGTGTTTTTCTGTCCGCGTTCTCGGCGCTCGTTGCCGTCTGCAGCTATCATAGAAAGGCGCGGATGAAACCACACAACAATTTTAAAACTACTTTTAAAGGCTTTACTTACCAACTTTATGAGAGGAGATGCTGAAACTGGCCACCGTCGTTGTCCATACATTTTTGACACCTCTTTAGGAAACCATCCATCACTCGCCAATTTTTTTCGAGTCAGCAGTTGAAGCCTGTACATATGTGAATAAAATTTTGCCCCCCCCTTTTTTAGAGAATTAACAGCCAGGGAGCGTGATTTTACCTTTTTTCAACAAGATTCCTCAACAGCCTTATACGGCCAATATTTCGAATGAGAACAATTGAAAGTGTGTTTGAGGACAGAACTATTAGTACAGATTTGTGGGCCCCTCGGTCCCCCAACCTAACCCCCTGCGATTTATATCTCTGGGGTAACTTAAATCAAAGTATACAAGACAAACCCACACACCCTGGAAGAATTAAAACAAAATATCCCCAGGAAATTGCCAGCATTTCTCAACGTGAACTACGGCGAACGGTGGATAGTTTCCTAAAGAGGTGCCAAAAATGTATGGACAACGACGGTGGCCAGTTTCAGCATCTCCTTTCATAAAGTTGGTAAGTAAAGCCTTTAAAAGTAGTTTTAAAAATGTATGGTTTCATCCGGGCCTTTTTATGATAGCGGCAGACGGCAACGAGCGCCGAGAACGCGGAGAGAGAAAAACACCGCGCAGCCGGTTCGTAGTTTTTGGCTCACCCTGTACTTATCCACCTATAACAAGTTGAGAAACTGCATTCCACCCAAAAATTCGATACCTGCCGAGATAAAAAACAAAGAACATGTATGTCTGTTAGTGTACAGGAGTTATGAAAACATCTACTACACCAGCAATGGAGACACTCTTGAACCTGACTACACTAATGAAGGAGGCAAGAATGGCACTCTATAGACTCCAACACGCTAAGGAACTGAGAATCCCTGAGATATACTCAGGTTTGCTAAGAATTAGGAAATAAATAGGAGATGCATCTTTAGAAATGCAGTCATACCATATAATTCCAATTAAACACTATAAAGAACTTCAGGGTCACCTGAAGGTTGGACCAATAAAACTCTGGAAACTCCTGAGAAAACGTTGATTTGGTTTACAGATGGCTCAAAGCATGGCTCAGGAACAGGATCCGGAGTCTATGACATAGGACCAGTTTGCAAAAGTTTTTTTTCCCTTGGCTGAATATGCTACTGTTTTTGAAACAGAAATTTATGCTATTATTCTATGCATACATGAAACTATAAGGAGATTTTTCACTGGTAAACAGATCCTTATCAAGCACTTAAGGTTCTAAGTAGTCATAAGGTAACATCAGAACTGGTTTTAAACCGCATAAACATGCTCACAAGTTTGGCAGAACAGAATGAAGTTCAATTCATCTGAGTGCCGGGTCATAGTGGCATACAGGGAAATGAAAAAGCTGATAGCAGCTTCACAATTTATTGGACCAGAGCCGGCTCTAAACATCTCCAAGTTTAGTAAGAGAGGCTATTAAGAACTGATCCAAAGTAGAACATCATGAAACCTGGCTTGAAACTCCAGGAAACAAACATGGTAAACTACTTATTAGAAAACCATGTAAGAAAAGAACTGTAAGCTTACTGAAATGCAACACAATTCATCTGAGAACAACTATTACATTTCTCATAGCACATGCTCCTGTGAAAAAGCATCTTAACACGATGGGAATGTTTCAGAGTAACTTATTTTGCAAATTGTGCAAGAAAGAAACTGAAACAGCGAATCACATTGTATGTTCCTGCGAGGCCTTGACTTACAAGAGATATATTGCTTTTGGGAAAATGTTTTTAGAGCCAGAAGAATTTGAAGCCATATCTGTTACGACACTGTATTCCTTGGTAAAGGGTACAGGCATAATGAATTGGCTTTAAAAAGATACAGATAGCACAATAAGCCCAAGGCTGAAGTGCATCCGGAACAATCACGGAAATCTCTATCAAACAAGAGAAGACAAGGGTTGACCATCGTTCTCTCTTGGACAACTCCTGCGATGATCGAGTCTTCGTCCCAAGAAATGTTAGGTTGTGGTTGGCTAGCCACCCTCAGGATTTGTGTCTGTTGGAATCGTTAGGGACCCCATCCTCGTTCGTATATGGCACCCTCCATTCTCCCCTTCATCCCTTTCTCCCAAGGGTCACGTTGGAAGCAAAAAGACCGCACTATGGCCTACGTGCGATGCTGTGCTCCAGTTACCAGAGGCCTTCTGTTTGACTACTGACAATGGAATGTTATAAAAATCTGACGTGTTACATTCACTTAACTTTCTTTACCTTCTGTAGTTTATTATGGATATGCAAATTATTCTTACAAAGGTTTATTTTTCTTTCTGCTTCATTTTAATCGAAATAAGCCTTTGCAGAAAGTGCTGCATTACGCATTTCGTTGTATATACAAAGGGAACAGCGACAGTCAAATGTTTAAGAACTGGACGCTATATGCTGGCCTTAAAATTCCATACTCTTTCCATGCAATCGGGAGAAACAAATGAAAATCACGGGATATAAAAAGAATGACAAATTATGAACAAATGGAACCATCAATAGCGGATATCTCGGAAATGGCTAATACCACAAAAGGTTATTTGAAATAAATTGTGTGTTTTAAAGAGATCTACATTTTTCGTGTAATAGGTTTTCGTCTATCGCTTAACGTTTGCCAGTTATACAAAATTCCTTCCGAATGAAGATGTCTTTACAGGCTATTCTCAGAAAATTTTATATATATGTATATATATATATATAGTTACATTTTGGGGTGAGGTCCAAAAGGTTCCCAGCAAATTATTAAATTTTAATCACCCCAACACGCACATGGAGGAAATGTAGCTCAGAAACGGCGAGAGGACCAGGACCTTGGTGTCTACATTCAGCTGAAGAGTGAGGTTTTTTTAACAAAATACACAGATTTCACATCACAGACATTACCTGCGATTTATTGATAGAACTCTTTGTAGCCCTACATTACACACAGGGAATAAAGGATTGAGGGGAGATGCCACGTTGTCGAGGACTGCCCACACGCAATCTAGTCCTTACTCAAAAAGTGAAGCTAATACACAAAGAAGTAACGCTATCTATCTATTTTCCCCCCTCTATCCAACCCTGGCTAGGCACGCTGGCGGCATACCAGACAGAGATTCCAACAGAGCCTACTCTCTCTAGCGTGGTCGGCGCCAAAGGAGAAGGCTCGTTCAGCCGAAAGAAATAATAAATCACCCCAATAATACTATCGAAAATGCGACGCAATAATGTGTCTGGTATTACAATACCTACCAATACGCCACAATATGTATTGTATGTATAATTTGTCAGGTGAATGTATTTAATATCAGGTATTTTAAACAAAATCGTTAGTCATTTTTATAAAATATTACAAAAAAGTTCCATGTAAAGCGTAATTTGATATGAGGGATTTTCTTAAAAATCTTCCGGTGCTTCTTTGAAAGATATTGAACCTAAATACCAAATTTGGTATTTATTGGACTTTTCGTTTTTTGAGTTATGCTGTTCATAGACACACATACCTATACGCACATGGGCCTTTTTCTAAAAACCCCTTTTTTATTCAAGGGGTATGAAACCATGTACTTCCGATGAAATCTCGGAAACGAATTTTAGGGTGGAATGCAATATCTTCTCTACCTATTAAGTACCTGTTAGACAAAATAAAAATGTCATTCCACCGAGTGTTATAATGTTCAATTTCTAGTAGGTATGATTGGCCTGTGTTAAAAGCTCTACGTTTAATGCCAGCTAACAAAAGTTTTTAGCGTTAAGAAGAGATATGCAAGGTCACATTTTCAATTCGTGCAGCTACAGGATTTAACGGAGATGTTTAACGACACAATTACTGTTTGCGAGGTGCGAAAGAACTCTGCGTCACCACGTGCGATTTGTTTCGCTTTTCTATAACAAGAGTGCCGCACAGCTAAAGATGTTTCGCTTTAACGCCCGACGGTAAAGTATGTTGACACCCGTCTGCAACGTTCTTCTCGCTTTTTGTTCAGATTGTTTATAAGTGCAATGTATTCGGTTCCTTTGTTGAGCCTTTTATTGCTCCGGAGTTAGCATTAAACATCCACAAGGTACTTTTGCATAATCACTTAAATTGCAAATGATTTTTTTATGGATGGCGGAAAATCAGGAGAACGAAGCGCGTAAAAACATTTGCGGAGTTCTTTACTGGAATTTCAATTGTTTATAAGTAGACTATATCACAAACAAATGTACACCGTCGTGCATAAAATGTGGCCCATTCCCCTAGATCGTCATAGTATTCTCCCTCTCTAAGGTTTTCATCATGAGTAATCAACTTTTGACTATACCCATCCGGTACAGTTCCCTATGTGACTGGCCTAAAAACAATTCAGGGACATACAAACTAACCAAAGAACGATGTGTATAAACTATGTGGAATGAAGGAGTGATTTGGTTATCGCCTCTATGAAACAGTTTCGCTGCGATTGCTACACAAGTAAAAGTTAAACCAATTACAAATAATTTGGTCTTCTGGAGGAAGGAGTGAATAATATGCATGTGTGGCTAAACTGAACGATAGCTACATTTACATATATAATTAACAATTAATCATTTCATTCATCCTTCATCCCGCTTGGTCTATTTTAGGATTGGAAGTGTCGGTGATGGTGTTTCGGTGCAGCGTGGCAGGGAAAAAGAATGCTCTCTTTGAACTTTCTCCGGCCTTCGGCTGGTTGATGCGGTATAAGGACCTCCAAGATGACTTTTAAGTCAGGGAACACGTGAAAATCACTTGGGGAAAAGCTATGGTGAATATGGAGGATGCGAGAAAACTTCCCAGTTGAATATTCTGAGCTCCGCCTGGGTCAAGATTCAACTTGGAAGTTTTCCCGTATCCGTCGTATTCACCAGAGGTTGCCCCATGTGATTTTCACATGTTCCTCCGACTCAAAGGTAAGCATTTTTAACACCGTTGATGAAGTGAAATCAGTGAACAGCTGGTTGCGAGCACTGGTCCCGACCTGGTACAACATTGGCTTGGAAAAACTTGTGTCACGTCCCCAAAAATGCTTGGAAAAACATGTTTACTATATAGAAAAAAATCTGATGTGTTACACTCACATGAATTTATCAACTCTTGTACAAACTATTTATACAAACGCTTATTCTCCATCTACTTCATGTTAATCGAGATAAACATTTGCAGAGTCTATCTTATTGCTAATTTTCTTGTAGATGTAAGGGGAATATATATTTACAAGGGCAATATAGAAATACAGTAGCCTTTAAGCATCGACATATCTCTCAATAGCTGGTTGCTGGGTGCAGCACCCTTCTGTGTGCCACAGATTAATACTCTTTGCATATCCAAGACAGTAATATCTCGAAAATGGTTCACTCAGCAAAAAAAAAATTTATGACATAAATTGTGTATTTTAACGCGTTCTACATTTTTTGTGTAGTAAAATTTTGTCTATCTCTTATGGTTTACCAGTTATGCCAAAGTCGATCACAATGAAGAATACTTTTGGAGACATTCCCAGGAAATTCAAGATATACATTTTATTTGTCATAAAAATATCCTAAACATATGATATTTTAATCAAAATCGTTAGAGCCATTTTTGAGAAAATTAAAATTTTCGAAAAATCTTCCATGTAAAGAGTAATCTGTGGTGGGGGGATTTTCTTGAAAACCTTCGTGTCGCATCCTTGGAAGATACTGAACCTAAATACCAAGTTTGGTGTTTATCCGACTGTTCGTTTCTGAGTTATACTGTTCACAGACAGACATGTTTCCAAAAATGCTTTTTTTGGATTCAGGGGTTCTCAAAACATGTATTTCCGGTGAAACCTCGGTATCGAATTTTTGGGTGGAATACAATACTTCCCCTACTTACTATACGTAGTAGAGAAAGTAATAACAGAAGGATTGTACAATAGATATAAATAAAATTAATTCAACTTGATCAAATGTGTGTAATCCTTTTTATAAAATAGGGAAACTTACTTATTGGACGATCCTCGTACTTTTTTATATGCTCTAACACCGTTATGATCACCACTTTGCTGTCTGCATTAGAGTGCAACAGTTTTATTTTTCTGGGAATGTTTTATTTTGATCGTGGGTCATTAGTTCTCACTTACATAATGGTCTGCATTAAGTGTCCGTTATCATGCTGTTTATTAAGTGATAAATTCTTGGATTTTCCGAACACTACGTTATGGTTAGATGCTTGTCACATCAGGTTTGCTAGACCTTTTACTTATCTCAGTAATTAACCTACTTTGTGCCGCCTATAAAACCACGTATCTGTAACTCCTAATGGCTGGCATCGCTTTTACGTTGCATTTCAAGGAGTTACACTGCAAGTCTAGTTATAATAAAAACCTGGTTACTCAAAATTTAACAAACCTGTCACCCTGTACTGACAAAATTGGTGAAAACATTTTGTTTAGAATATAATTTAAAATGATAGTAACCTAAAAAAATCTGATGTGCTGCACTCACATAATTTTCTCTACTCACCCTTCTACAAACCCTTCTACCACATACAGAAACGACAGGAAGAAATCAACATGACTTCCCTGGATAAACCGCATTTGTTACCGTCTCTAGGGTACTTCGTGACGTCATGAGTTCATTTTATTCGGTGATGGTGTCACCTTGTAGGTGTTATCACGCCTTGTGCTGTGTATCGCACCAATAAGCATACCTATCTAGTTCTGTCAACTCATTTGAAAATTACGAATATGCGTAGGCAAGGAATGGTGACCGATTTTGTCGATCTTTCGCGAGATTAATTGCGAATGTACAGCAAACGACTATTTGAAAATACTCTCGAATATGTTAGCTCTTGAGTTGTTAGCATTTTAGACATCAAACATAAATTATAGGTCCTCATATAAATTATTTACATGTTTTTAAGCAGGTAAGCTATAGCCTCTTCCTCCTTCAATGCAGTAAGGGTGAAGGAGGCGCTAGATATCTTAAGTCACGCTCTTACAAACGATCAGAAATCGGATGTAGGTTACTTCTTGTTGGATGCATACATAGTAGGTAGAGAGTGTATTGCATTCCACCAAAAAGTCAGATGTCAGATTTTACCGAAAATACATGTTTTGAAGGCCCCTGAATAAAAAAACACGCATTTTAAGAAAAAGGTCCATGGGTGTGTGTCTTTGAACAGCATAACTCAAAACCTAAAAGTCGGATAAACACCAAACTAGGTATTTAAGTTTAGCACCTTCTAAAGCTTTTCAAGAAAATCCCTCCACCTCAAACTACCCTTTATGTGAAAGATTTTTCGAAATTTTTCATTTTCTAATAAACGGCTCTAAAAATCTTTAAAGCACACAATTTATTTCAAATATCTTTTTTTGCGGCATCACCTACTTTCGAAATATCTGTTATTAATGGTTCGAATTGTATCGTACAACACTTTTATTGTTTCTTTAAGTCCTGTCAATTTTCAGTTCTCACGATGTCATGGAATTAGTATGGAATTTTAAGGCCAGCGTATAGCGTCCAGTTCTTTATCGCTGTTCCCTTTGTATCTATAATGAAATGTGTAATATAGCTATTTCTGCAAAGGTTTATTTGGATTAAAATGAAGTATAGATAGAAAAATAAGCTTTAGTAAGAATAGTTTGTATACCTACTAATAAGCGATAGGGGGCAGAGAAAGTCACTTGAATAAAACACATCCGATTTTTACTTTCTCTACTACGTAGAGTAAGTAAGGGAAGTATTGCATTCCACCCAAAAACTCGATACCGTGATTTCACCGGAAATACACGTTTTGAGACCCCCTGAATCCAAAAAAGGCATTTTTGGAAACATGTCCGTGTGTGTGTCTGTCTGTGAACAGCATAACTCAGAAACGAACAGTTGGATAAACACCAAACTTGGTATTTAGGTTCAGTATCTTCCAGAGATGCGACACGAAGGTTTTCAAGAAAATCCCCCCACTCCAGATTACTCTTTACATGGAACATTTTTAAAAAATTTTAATTTTCTCAAAAATGGCTTTAACGATTTTGATTAAAATATCATACGTTTAAGATATTTTCATGACAAATGAAATGTATATCTCGAATTTTCTGGGAATGTCTCCAAAAGTATTCTTCATTGTGAACGACTTTTGCATAACTGGTAAACCATAAGAGATAGACAAAATGTTACTACACCAAAAATGTAGATCGCGTTAAAATACACAATTTATGTCATATACATTTTTGTTGGTGAGTGAACCATTTTCGAGATATTGTTTGTTATTCCCTTAAATTTTCCAATACTTATACTTTTTCTCAAATGGGAATTCGTTATTCATTTGTTTTTATGTCCTGGACATGCAAAGAGAATGGAATGCGCCACATAGCAACCAGCGCTTAAAATATTTGACTATCGCTTAAAGCCTAACAATTCCCCTTGCATCTACAAGAAAATTAGCAATAAGATTAACATCACGATATCTCGATTAATATGAAGCATATGGAGAATAAGCGTTTGTAAAAATAGTTTGTACAAGAGTAGAGAAAGTCATGCGAGTGTAACACATCATATTTTTTTTATGTTGCTGTCACAGGTTATATATCCCCTTTTAGTAAAGGCTAATAATAATAATAATAATAATAATAATAATAATAATAATAATAATAATAATAATAATAATAATAATAATAATAAATAATAATAATAATAAAATTTTCTTTACTTCCATTTTTATGCAACTACATTTTAAGCTGAAGGCTTTTTTAAAGGATCTTCTATTCATATTATGAAGTTAGTGGTACGGTATGCCTGCAAGGTCCGCTTGACCCGAGTTTAAATTGCGTAAACACAAACTAACATGGAAGGAAAGCACAAATAGTTCCATGTGTTATATTACCTCAAGTCTTCAGTTTTGATTTGTTTCTGCTGGATTCATAGATTTTGATTACCGGAGTAAGTAAATGTAATGGCTGAGATTGAGTCACCAAGCCAGGCTATTACAGAAACGTGATGTAGTGCTCAGTGCTTCATTCACAACTCATTTAACGCAGCATGTTACATGAGTAGGGACCTCTATTCCTTCCCCATTGTTTTGCATGTTTTCCTTTAGACACAAGAGTCTATAGAATGCTGCATTGATGCACGCATAGGAAACGAGCCAAGGTCTATCAAGAACTATAGCCCAGCACTCAGTTGTCAATAGCTTGAATCTCCTGCGTAATGTTGTACTTCAGATCGTCCAATGTCTGGGGATGTGTGGCATAAACCCTGTCTTTTAAGTAACCCCATAGAAAGAAGTCCGGCGATGTCAAATCCGGAGATCTCGGTGGCCACAGGTTCTCGGAAATTATCTGGTCGTCAAAGAAACTTGCAATTAGTGCCATGGATTAATTTGATGTATGGCACGTAGCGCCGTCCTGCTGAAAAATATCCTTGACTCAGCTCTACATCGTCTAGTTGCTCAGCAATCTCCATGAAAGTCCGTCGGTACTCTGCAGTGTTAACATTGTTTAAAAAAACAATTGGTCCCACTATTCTCTGTGCGGATATTGCGCTCCAAACTCCGATTTTAACCGAGTGCATAGGTGCATAGCCGGATAAATGGAACCATACTTCATCTGTGAACCATGTGATGGACAATATGGCAGGATTTTGCACAATGAACGCCTAAAATCAACGGCAATAATTCAGTCGTCTATCCTTATCTGGTTCGTGTAACTCTGGACAATCGTAATCCGATACGGCTTTAGGCCTGCACTTTCCGCAGCTCTCTAACACATTGAGCAACTGTACCCTGTCTCCTGGGACAAACGCCTTAATGATTTTCTTGGGTATCTGATCCAGTTTTGCTCTTACGTCAACAACCGTGGGAAGCCTAGATGAACGAGTTTTGCATTCTTCACTCACCAGAGATCCAGTTGTTTCCAATTTGTTTACCAGTCCCAATAATGTGTTTCTTTGGAGAGGATTCCGAATACCAAATTCTCTCTGGTATGCACTTTGAGTAGCTGTAATTGAATTCGTAATCCAGTATTGCTTTACAAGGAAGAGTCGTTCATTTAATATGTACTCCATTTTCACGTTGACTACAACAAAATCTCGAAAACACTTGCCGACAATAAAACTTAACAATTACGAATATAACATGAACATCTGCACATCTAGTGACAGGCAATCGAAACTCCGGAACATTCTGCTTAATTTGGTGCTAAAATTGGGGCATTGAATGAATTTCGAACAGAATAATTAAAGAAAGAAATGTGTCAGTTCTTCATAAATCACGCTGTATTAGTTACTTGCCCGATACTTCACGTATATGATGCAAGTAAGGGCTTAACCCATTTTAGCCCTTAGTCTTCAATTAAAGCTCCAACGGAGCACACAAATAATCTATCAATAATTACCCTTGCGAAAGATATTAGATTTTCTTGCCCAGTCCCGTTTTTCCTCTCGTTTCCAGTTTCCCCCCTTGCCTGTTTCTTTGTTCCTGACTTCTATATATAGCTCTCGTAATTAATTTGGTTTATCCAGCCAACATCACGGGTCGGAAAACAAGGAGAGGGGTTGGGGGGTCTATTTCTCTTTTATTGTCGCTTAATGATTGCCCAGCACCTGCAAGCGACAGCAGGAAATATCAGGAGTAAAGAAAACCTGGACCGAGACAAATCAATTTTCTTCGCTAATCGCTTTGTCACAATCCGCTATTGTGATTCTTCCGAAACACGCACTTTTTGGTGTGAGGAGATATTTTCAAGTATTATTTCTCTAATGGCTACACTCTTTGGATTAGATACGGTTATATCCAATTATTCGTCGATGTCTGTTAGCTGTTTTATTGCACTGGAAACTGCGTTTTAATCAAAGGCTAATAATATTTTAATCTAAAGGATTTAAACTGCAAGACCCTGTCTGTTTGATGTCCGATTGTTTTTAAACACACTTATGTACAAGGGATGTTCCAGAAGTACCCTACCCAACAAAGAAAATACAAAATTTTGGGGGAAAAATCTTTATTTCTCTACATAGTCTCCTTTCAGCTCGATACACGTTACCCAGCGATGTTCAATAGCTTCGATACCCTGTTTATACGAGAACCACCGAGTTCTGCAAAATAGACATCAACTGCAAACTCCACATCTTCATTGTTGGCAACTCTTTTACTACCAAGTCGTTTCTTCAACTTTGGAAACAGAAAATAATCAGAGGGGACTAAGTCTGGCGAATAGGGTGCATGAGGAAGCAATTCGAACTTTTAACTCATTGATTTTGGTCATGGCGATAATGGATGTGTGAACTGGTGCATTGTCTTGATGAAACAGTACTTTCCTTTTCGCTAAATGCGGCCGTTTTTGCTTGATTTCATCATTCAAATGCTGCAATAAGTTTGCATAATACTCGACATTGATTGTTTTTCCTGTTTGAAGATAATCAATGAAAATTAATCCACACATATTCCTAAAAAAGACGGCATTACTCTCTCACCTTCTTTGGAGCCGATTCTCCCCTTCTAATCCACTGTTTTGACTGTTCCTTCGTTTCAGGTGTGAATTGATGGACCCATGTTTCATCCATGGTTATGAATTGACGCAAAAATCCGGCTTTATTGCAGCGAAACATCGCCAAACACTCGACTGAAACATCCTCACGACGCTGCTTTTGTTCCATTGTGAGTAAACGCGGCACCCATCTTGCTCACAGCTTTCTCATGTCTAAATTTTCAGTTAGTATGCGATGTATAGCACTTTTTTTGAAATGCCTGCGTGTCTGCTGGCTCGCGCATTTTCAGTTCAATACCATTTTGTGGATTTTATTCCCAATTTCTGGGATGATCACCTCATTTGGTCGACCACTGTGATGTTCGTTTTGGCAGCTCGTACGGCCTCGCTTAAACTCTGCCACTCAAAATTTTACTGTTGTAAACGAAGGAGCAGACTCCCCCAGAGTAGAATCTAGCTCAACTTTAATATTAGTTGGACTAAGACCTTTTTAAACGAAAGTATTGTATCACATAACGATGGCCAGTTTTATCCATGTTTACAAATTCGCTGAGAGAGTTCACTATTAATGGCTGTCAAACAATTACTAAGCAACGTAGCATCGTCAAACTTCAAACCTAAGCATTATAAGGTTGGTTCTTTCTACCATAGTCATTTGTTTGAAACAACCGCTATGTATACGTCAGTGGATACTTCTGGGACTGCCGTCGTAGATTCTAGTGATGGGACGATACCATTATTTGCCGATACTCGATACTGTTACTGATTTTTGAGCATCGATACTCAGTACCCGATACTCACTTTATACAAAACTGTAAAGGCGATAGCTTGTTCACTAAATCATGTTATTATTAGTAGATTTTTGTATGAAAACGCATGTAACCAATTATGTATTGTATCTTGTACTAATTGGATATGGTTTCTGTTTGACACTCTTCAATTGGCAGCGATGTTTTTAACTTGATATGCCACAGGTTATATATCTCTTATTGTTAGTCAAGGATAATAATGATTTCTTTGCTTCTCTTTTTATATAACTATATTTTGTGCTGAAAACCTTCTTTTAAAGAATTTTTTATCCCAGAAAAATAAATACTAGCAATTCTTCATTATTCTGCAAGCTTGAAAGTATAAACTAATACATATTTTATGCGAAATTCAAACAACTAAAAATAACAAATATTTCCATGCGCTTTATTTTTACTTTCTGCACTACGTAGAGTAAGTAGGGGAAGTATTGTATTCCACCCAAAAATTCGATACCGAGATTTCACCGGAAATACATGTTTTGAGACCCCTGAATAAAAAGAAAACATTTTTGGAAACATGTCCGTGTGTGTGTCTGTGTGCTTGTGAACAGCATAACTCAGAAACGAACAGTCGGATAAACACCAAACTTGGTATTTAGGTTCAGTATCTTCCAGAGATGCGACACGAAGGTTTTCAAGAAAATACCCCCACCCCAGATTACCCTTTACATGGAACATTTTTCGAAAATTTCAATTTTCTCAAAAATGGCTCTAACGATTTTGATTAAAGTATCGTATGTTTAAGATATTTTCATGACAAATGAAATGTATATCTCGAATTTTCTGGGAATGTCTCCAAAAGTATTCTTCATTGTGAACGACTTTTGCATAACTGGTAAACCATAAGAGATAGACAAAATTTTACTACACAAAAATATAGATCGCGTTAAAATACACAATTTATGTCATATACATTTTTTTTGTTGGGTGAACCAGATATTGCTTGTTATTCTCTTAAATTTTCCAATACACTTTTTCTCAAATTCGTTATTCATTTTTTTTTGTCCTGGTAATGCACAGAGAATGAAATACTCCACATAGCAACCAGCTCTTAAAATATTTGACTATCGCTTAAAGCCTACCAATTCCCCTTGCATCTACAAGAAAATTAGCAATAAGATTAACATCTCGATATTTCGATTAACATGAAGCATATGGAGAATAAGCGTTTGTACAAATAGTTTGTACAAGAGTAGAGAAAGTCACGTGAGTGTAACACATCAGATTTTTTATATAGCTGCTTTATACCCCGCCTTTAACTACTCGAGAGTTCCCAGTATAAACAGGGTATCGAAGCTATTGAACATCGCTGGAAAAGTGTATCGCGCTGAAAGGAGACTGTGTAGAGAAATAAAGATGTTTTTTCCCAAAATTTGTGTTTTCTTTGTTATTACTGTGAGCTCAAAACTTCTCGACCGCGGATTTTAGTACTGAAGTCGATTTATCGTTCCACTAGTGACTTTATCTAATGCGTCCTTGCATGCATTTGGGGGTTATCAAGAGCAAGAAATGAAGAAAACAGGGAAAAATATTCCTTTGGGGGGGACGTTGACTCTCTCAATCCTCCCCCTCGCTACGCCTCTGACGTTTTGTCATCATTTGTCTTATAGGTAGATATTATATACATTTCTTCCACGAGATGGCAGAGTTGTGTAAACTCCATTTACTTCCCATACAAGCGCATTGTTTCTTTTATACAAGAGAAGTATCTCTATATGACTGTTCTATTCATACGCCAGGTATTTGATATTGCAATGCCTCGGATATATATGTAGGCATCTAGCAATCACGTCGTAGGATGTGATTTTATAGGATAAAATTCAAGTCCTTACTGAACCTAATAATATCAGTATGCAGTGATAATAGGCTAAGTCATCCATCTCGATTATTGGCGCTAAACTGAAAACAAATCTGCCCTTTATCTTTATTAGTGGGTACACAAACTATTCTTATTTAAGTTTATTTTTCTATCTACTTTATTTTATCTTTGCAGAAATAGCTACATTATACATTTTGTTATAGAAACAAAGGGAATAGCGATGGTCAAATGTTTAAGAGCTGGACGCTATTCGCTAGCCCATACTCTTTCCACATCGCGAGAAAGAACTGAAAATCAACACGACTTTAAAAGAATGGCTAAATGTTGAAGAATTCGAATCATTAATAACGGATATCTCGGAAATGGCTTATGCTATTAAAATTTTATCTTACATAAATTGTGTGTTTTAAGGGGACAATGTAGTCTGAACTCGTGGAAATTACACCTTAATTGTGTTAAATTACCACTGCTCTTAAAGTTCGCAATGGTTTTTCCTAAAATTTTTATGAATTATTCTATAATTCATGAAAATTATTTCAAGTGGGTGTTTGCATTGATAGCTTATGCAGTGGAGTCCGTAAACATTATTTCATTCAGCAGAAATATAATACAATTTACTCTTAAAACATGTGAATTCATGTACCTTTTTCTCTAATACTACTTGCAATAGAGAATCACACTTTTGCATGCTTATTCTTAGTATAATCGGCTATCTTCTGAACCTCAATTATTTAGTTGTGTACAACATTTCACTAGAAATTGATAAAAATTGTTTGCAAAGTCAAAAAAGTAAAAATGTGGAAAATTTGCAAAGTTGTTGCTTTCTTAATACCACTAATATGCAATATAAAATTATGATTGTGGTTCAGAAAGTTTAACTATGTGTTGAAATTTTCAGTTCTCACCCTTTCATGCTTGCTAAGAAAAAGGTACATAAGTAGGTGTACAAAAATGTTTTGGGAAAACGTAACTTAAAGTTTGAACATTAAAATTCTGACACACTTCAATAGATTCCAGGGTCATAATCATCTGCACCTTAATTCCTGGATTGCTTCAGCTTTTCTGTTGCCTTCTCCTGATTCTGGCCTCTTTTGTTAATTGCTGAACTGCTTGCTGGGCACGATACAATCGTTCGTTGTTGAAAGATACAAAAATGTTCTAAAAAGGGGCGTTGAATGACTGCTTTAAAGGAATGCAGACTAGCATTTAAATGAAATTTAAATGTCTCAAAAACCTTTTAACCCCATAAAGTATATACTTTCTAAAACTGGAAATAATAGAGATTCTATTAGTGCATAAAACAAAAAATGTAATTTTTGACCATTTCAGAGTACCTTGTGCCCTTAAAGATATTTACAATTTTTGTGTATTGCGTTTTTCTCTATCGCTTAACGTTTACCAGTTATACAAGATTATTTAAGCTTTCTTCCAAATGAAGAGGACTTCACAGTCTATTCCAAACATTCACGTAAACACCTTTAATATACAGCATTTAATCAAAATAGTTAAGAGCTATTTTTTAGAAAATCAAAAATTTTGAAAAATATTCCATGTAAAGGGTAGTTTGGAGTGGGGAATTTTCTTAAAAATTTCCATGTCGCATCTTTGGAAGGTATTGAACCTAAATACCAAGTTTGGTATTTATCTGACTTTTAGTGTTTGAACTATGCTGTTCATAGACAAAAACATAGACCTTTTTCCTAAAAATGCATTTTTTTAGATTTAGGGGCCTCAAAACATGCATTTTCGGTGAAATTTCTGTGTTAAATGTTTGGGTGCAATGCAATATCTTCTCTACCTATGTTCGTGGTAGAGAACACAACTAATATTATTTAATATATTCCATAGGTAGGTAGTTACTCGCGACTTAGTCGCTCGCGATATTTTCGAAATAACATAACCTTGCGTTAGATTACTTACGGTAAAATAAATTAAAACGTAGTCGTAGTTATATTCTGCATACAGTAAAACAATAATAGGGTTTACCCAGTAGATTTGTGTCTATAAACATAAAAGGAAGAAAGTTTAGCTAGCGAAAAAGATATAAGCGTTGGGTAGAAAGCTATGATACAAATGAGTGCACCGCCGGGAGATGCTGCAACCTGCGTTGACAGTTAGAGGCGGGGCCTGTGCGCAGTCGCTCCCGCCAGCAACCATGCGCTATCCAACCCGCTCAGTTCGTGAGGCCCCCGCCTACCGCTAAGCCTTTCTACATCATGCAAAGTAGATCCCACTCAATCTAACTTATCATGTCGTCCTCAACATTACATGCGAATATCGCCATGTCGAGATTGTTAGAGTGTACGCCTCCGACACGGAGCACGAGCGTCGCTCGTGAGCAACTTATATCAACTATCCCGTATTTCTTATTTGAATTTTTAGTAGTGGAACATACAGGCTTTTAAGGGGACAAGGTAGTCTGAAGTGCGTTAAATTACCACTGCTCTTAAAGTTCTCAATGGTTTATCCTGAAATTTTTATGAATTACTCTATAAATCATAACAATTATTTCAAGTGCTGGTTTGCATTGATAACTTATGTAGTTGAGTCCGTAATAAAATTTACTCTTAAAACATGTGAATTCATGTACCTTTTTCTCCGATACTACTTGTAACAGAGAATCACACTTTTTCATGCGTGTTTTTAGTATAATCAACTATCTTCTGAACCTCAATTATTTGGTTAAGTATATCAGTTCACAAGAAACTGAAAAAAAATTAATTGCTAAGTCAAAAAAGTAAAACTGTGGAAAATTTGCAATATTGTTGCTTTCTTAATATCGCTAATATACATTATAAAATTATGACTGTGGTTTAGAAAGTGTAACTATGTGTTGTGTACATGTACTGAAATGTTCTACCTTTCATACCTTCTGAGAAAAAGGTACATAAGTATCCAAAAATGTTGTTTGGAGAAAACTGAATTTAAAGTTTGAACATTATAAAATTCTGACACACTTCAGTACATTCCAGGGTCATAATCATCTGCACCTTCATTCTTGGATGCTTCAGCTTTTCTGATTGCCTTCTCTTGATCCTGGCCTCTTTTGTTAATTGCTGAACTGCTTGCTGAACGTTTGTTGTTAAAAGCTACAAAAATGTTCTAGAAAGGGGCGTTGCATGACAGCTTTAAAGGAATGCAGACTAGCATTTAAATGGCATTTAAATGTCTTAAAAACCTCTTAACCTTCTGAAACTGGAAATAATAGAGATTTTATTAGTGCCTAAAACAAAAAATGTTATTTTTTTTAACCATTTCAGAGTACCTTGTCCCTCTAAGTGTATTTGTCAGATGTTGTACCTCAGGAAGGAAATTTATGAGAAAAATCTGTTGTTTGATCTTCTCTACAGTATATTGTTTATTAGTGTGTATACAAATTATTCTTACGAAAGCTTATTTTCCTATCTACTTCGTTTTAATCGAGATAAAACTTTCGGTAAATGAATGCATTACACTTTGCGTTAAAGATACAAAGGGGCAGCGACAATCAAATGTTTTAGAACTGGACGCTATATGCTGGCCTTGAAATTATCTCCCTTCCCATGACATCGCGAAAAACAACTGAAAATCAGCAGGATTTTAAACTCAACAATTCGAACCATTAATAACAGATATCTCAGGAATGGCTTATGCCACAAAAAAGGTTATTTGAAATAAACTGTGTGTTTTAAACAGATCTAACTTTTTTGTATAGTACATTTCCGTCTATCGCTTAACGTTAACCAGTTATAGATACAAGATTATATACAATTCCTTCCGAATGAAGAGGGCTTCACGGGCTATTCCCAGTAAATTCAACATATGCATTTTAATTTATCATGTAAATCTTTAATATGTGGTATTTTAATCGAAATTATTAAGAACCATTTCTGAGAAAATAAAAAAATTTGAAAAATGTTCGATGTAACGGGTAATTTGGGGTGGGGGGATTTTCTTGAAAACCTTCATGTCGCACCTTTGAAAGGTACCGAACCTAAGTGGAATGCAATACCTTTTCTACCTACTATGTACGTGGTAGAGAAAGAAAAGAAAATGTGTGTAGGTATAATTTTTTTAAGATAGTTGGATCTGCACCAAGATCAAATACAGAAACAAAAGAACTTTTTATCGAAAATAATAAGTAAACTGATACACGTAACGGAAACACTGTAGATCTCATAAAAGCAGACCTTCGGGTATTGTAAATTGTAATTATTCACGGAAAAAGTATTTTAATTTTGTAAAAACACATGAAGACATACAAAAGTTTGCGCGTTCTGTTGATAAGTAAGTGCAATCAGTGAGGTAGAACATCTACTGATGTTAGAATGGCAAAATATAATGTAATTTATTTATAGTAATAAATGTTTGGTAAAAGATATCTGTTCACAGAATGCGTTGGAGCACTTACCTATCCCTTATTTACCTTTCTGAAAGTTGGCAAACCTAGAGCTTTCCGATTATTAACATATCCCTTTCATGAGGAATTTCAGAGTGATTAGAAAGTCTGATAAAAATATAATTGCATTTAGACTTTAGTGACTATATACATCATGGGCTAGGTACTCAATATTGACTAATCCAATTCATTGCCCGTGTTAGTTTGAACCAATCACACAAACTACGATAAGGGTGAGGGGGGCAACTTGGCACACATTTAATTTTTTTTTAATTTTAATAAAATAACATTTCATCTAACCCTGATATGGTATACTGTTCTATAAATTTCCTTACCAGTATATATTAATAATTACATTATTTTGTGGTCACTTAAAGTTAACTTTTTCAATTTTTCAAACAATTGCGTAGTGAGTCAACTTACACCATCTAGGAGGCAGGTTGGCACAGGATGTGGGGTAAGTTGCCTGCATGTTATTTAAATGGAAAATGTACGTTTTAAACAATTTATTACAAACAAATATAATGATCAAGTTATTAAGAACGCTTTAGATAATTACAGATTCATCATAGTAAAAACATCTAAGGAAGGGTAACGTTTTGGAGAACACATCAACAGGTCCTTGAAATAAGATATAACTTCCTAAGTTAATTAAACACTTAAATAGCAATAATACAACAAAACACTGCACACAAATTAATCGGAAATGTCCAAAAAAAACAATTTAAACACACAAACTGCTTATTGCTATCATTTTGCCAATCTGCCCCCTTTTTGTTATGCCAACTTGCCCCTGGTCTACTTGTTTTAACGGAAGCTCGATATAGCGATCAAGAATAAGGAATTAAAAATGCTTAAAATACCAATGAATAAATACATTTAAAAGCACTTACAAAACAAAATAGTTAGAAGCTATTTAAGTAAATATTTACTAATCTCGCGGTAAAAACAACTTCATGGCTTTCTTCCATCACAAATTCTCACAAAGATTTGTCGCTTCCTTGGGACGTGTATTTGGATTCAAGGAATAGTATGTCTGCAACATACTGACTTAGGGCTGAAATAAGAGCCATGTGTCAACCTACCCCCTTCTCCCCTTATCTAACACGGGGTTGTATTATTCCGAAAAAATCGCGAGCAACTGCAAATCGCGAGTGTCTAAGGAATACCAGAACCTCGTGTTAGATTTGGTTTGGCTATTCCAGCGAATACAAGCGCAGAAGCTAAAAAAAATCTAAAAACTAACTATATTAAATAACTTTAGTTGTATATTTAGGCAATGCAAGGCCTTCTGAAGTTTACCGGATTATTATAAATAGCATATCTTTAATGTTAAATGCCTTTGGAACTATAAAAAATGAAATCCTATTTTTAATACTTGTATTATTCATTAGAACAAAGAAATTGCAGCTTCATTGAACAAAATTTAATGTGGAACACAATTATTCAAATTTAAAGTTGATGTAATTTCTTTCTTGTTGCAAACAACAGGTGGTGTTGTTAGAGATGGAAATGAAAGCTCTTTATGTACATTCTCTTGTAGGCTCTGATTTCCACAATTTGTTGATTAATTTCTAATGATGCTGTTCATTAATTTGTTACTGTATCGATAGTTAAGCCAAAGAACTTATGTGCGAGATATGTTTTATTGCGAATGTTAATATTGAAACCGGCAACTGAATTTGTGTTCGCAACACTGACTGGAAGCTTTATTTTATCAGCAGGAAAAGTCACTGAAATCTTGTAGAGGAAGACTTTCATCAACTCTTGCTGCTAGAACACATATGTTCTCGTTAATATGTGTTAAACTAGTTTCTAAAATGCCATTAGATATTTTGTGATCCTCAAACACCAAAAGCGTGGTATAATTCAACGTGCCTCTTGTGTTAGAAAACATAATGTGCTCATTGTATCCGATCTCGTAGAGTATCTCACTAAGCCCAAAGTGGAGTGCAGGAGGGCTGGGCTTGTCTTGTTTCCTTGACAACCATTCTCTGTTCTCAGAGTTTTCCTTTAACGAGCCCAGCTGCCGTTATCATCAAGTTGCTCATAATGACTTCATCCCTGTCGTAGCATGACGTCCCTTCAGGTTTCTGGAGAGGCGTAGCTTGGGGAATGGGAAATTCGTGACATTTCCTACCGAATTATCGTCAGCGCAAGATCTCAAATTCCCTGGGGGAGTAATTCTTACTTACACAAGATCCAACGGTTTTAATATTAATGCCTATGAGTCCATCATTCGTAGCCCAATAGTGACTTATAATATGGTATAGAGGAGAGGTAGACAAGTTTGCACAAATTTTAAGTTTTATTTCTCTATATGTATTATTGCAACTTTCAGCTAATCCTAACATTGTACTGTTCTATAAATTTCTTTAACGGTATCTATGAATAATTCGTTATTATTTTACGGCCACTTAAAGTTAAATTTTTTAACTTTTCAAAAAAAAAAAAGAAAAAAAAAGAATACTTCGTAAGTCAACTTACCTCACTTAAGATGCAGGCTGCCACAGGATGTGTGGTAAGTTGTCTCATGTTATTTAAACGTAAAATGTGCGCTTTAAAGACCTAATTTACTAAAACAAATCGATATCGTGAACAAGTTATTAGAAATACAATACATAATTAACACATTTACAGAGAGAGCCAAAAAGCTACGAACCGGCTGCGCAGTGTTTTTCCTCTCCGCGTTCTCGGGCTCGTTGCCGTCTGTCGCTATCATAGAAAGGCGCGGCTGAGGCCATACACCATTTTTAAAACTACTTTTAAAGGATTTACTTAACAACTTTATGAAAGCAGATGCTGAAACTGGCCACCGTCGTTGTCCATACATTTTTGACACCTCTTTAGGAAACTATCCATCACTCACCGTAGTTCACGATAAGAAATGCTGGGAATTTCCTGGCGGATATTTTGTTTTAATTCTTCCAGGGTGTGTGGGTTTGTCTTGTACACTTTGTTTTAAGTTACCCCAGAGATAGAAATCGCTGGGTCGGGGGACCGAGGGTCCACAAATCTCTACTAATAATTCTGTTCTCAAACACACTTTCATGAAGCTGATAAGTAAAGCCTTTAAAAGCAGTTTTAAAAATGTATGGTTTCATCTGCGCCTTTCTATGATAGCGGCAGATGACAACGAGCGTCGAGGACGCGGACAGGAGTAACACCGCGCAGCCGGTTCGTAGTATTTTGGCTCTCCCTGTAGTATAAACCCATAAGATAGGATAAAGTTTTTGAAACATATGAGAAGGTCCTTAAATAAAACGAAACACTGACACTACACAAGTTAATCGAAATTCCGAAAAACAATTTCGGTTGCTCTAGCCAACTGAGTTACCATGACACAACATTAAATTCCCCATTATTTGCATTTTTCCCGGTAAACCAAAAGGAGATATCCAAGTACTTACGTCACTGTAAGTTGCCATTGGTTTTATATCATCTCAAAGCGAATTTGAGTACTCCTTGTGGTTTATCGGGAAAAAATGCGAATCAGCTGGGGAATTTAATGTCGCGCCGGCATGTTGTCATGGTAGCTCAGTTGATTAGAGCAGCCGAACAGAAACCGGAAGATCTGTGGTTCAAAATCCTGCTATGGCATTGAATTTTTCAGTCTGATTCTACCTTTCCAATCCAAAATTTGTGACTGCGTTGCGTGCATAGAGGAAGGGTTCTACATTTCTTACGGCATGCATTACCGCTTCTGAACAACACACGCTCGCGATGTGAGATCTTACGCCATCTGCTGTACAATCATGGTGCTCTTCTATTTGGTCATGCCACTCATTTTAAATGCTGATCAGATGCTGATCTGTTGTTTGCTTGGTACAACACTTCTATGTCTTGCTTATTTATAACGACTGGATGAATTTTCATGTTGGCTATTATTAGTTATGTTATTCAGTTTCAAACTTGAGATACGCTCGGAAGATATCTGTATGCAATTTACGACTCTAGAGAAATCCGTACCAAGTTAAGTGTACGACTGCATTGTGAATGGTCTTACTTCACGTCTGTCATGCTGCGTTATGTTAGGGTTACGTCTTCATTGTGAATGTGGTGTAAGACAAGCAGTCACGAAGATGTGTGGTTAACATTTGCACTCTATCATTACTGTTTGCACGAAGAATTCCCATCTCTCCTTACTTTCCAAAAATGGCTTCGGCGACAACCGCGGATATGTAACGTATTAAATTTGCAGTTGGATTTCACGTTGTAAAAAAAACTCTAAACAATAAAAAAAAAAATAAAAAAATGTTACGTATACTCGTATGTGGCCAAACTTTACAAGTGGTCTGTGTTTTGGTCGTTCCTTCATGTATAACCTGGTTCAGGCATTAAGGGATTAAGATTTCAGCTATAAACAAAAAATGTTAAGTGTATAACAGATAAAATAAACCTGATAAATATTTATATTTAAAAAAAAGGTGAAACTCAGTTGATATCGCATATCCAGGAAGGAAATTGCGCTGGAATTACCTAACCTCATTCCACAATTTAAAAAAAAATGGCGGACCAACTAGCCAAGGATGCAGCAAATAATAATGATCTAGAAGAATGTTATAACAAAATGCCGAAATGTAAAGTACAAAAAAAAAGAAAACTAAAAAAAAAGCTGGATTCTTCCAATTGTAGAAAAAGCAAATTTAATTTTTCTCTGTTTAAAAAAAAGGTTGGTTAGTTATTATTCGTTACACAAAATGAAGTAACAATAAAATAAAAAAGTAAGTACAAATCTTAAATTAGGATGCATACTTAAATTCTACTTCAGATCTGTTTTAGCCGTTTAAAATGCTGCATGTCTTGTACTAAAAATCTGATGTGTTACATTCACATGACTTTCTCTACTCTACAAACTACTTTTACAGACCTTAGTCTCTACTTCATGTTAATCGAGATAAGTCTTTGCAGAAAGGCCTCAGAAAGGGAATCTTATTGCTTATTTTCTGTTAGATGCAAGGGGAATATTGAAATACAGTAGGGCAGTCTTTAAGCGATAGCCAAATCTTTTAAGAGCTGGTTGCTATGTGAAGTATTCCATTCTCTTTGCATGACCAGGACATGAAAAAACGAATAACGAATTTCCATTTGAGAAAAAGTGTAAGTATTGGAAAATTCAAACAAATAACAAGGAATATCTCGGAAATGGTTCATTCCACAAAAAAATGTATGACATAAAGTGATATGTGATATAAGTGTATAAACATGAGGCGAGAAAATCATGTAGGTGTATGTGCGAGAGGAATGAGGTGTGAAAATCCTGTGAATGTACATGAAACCGTTGTCATAAGAAGAGTGGATAGTGTGTTATAAAGAGCTCTACATTTTCTATGTAGAAAGATTTTGTCTATCTCTTACGGTTTAACCGTTATGCAAAAGCCATTTAGAATGAAGAGGACTTTTGCGGACACACCCTGCAGATTCAAGATATACATTTTATTTGTCATGAAAATATCTTAAATATATGACGGTATTTTAATCAAAATCGTTAGTCATTTTTGGGAAAATCAATTTTTTTTTAAAACTGTTCCATCTAAAGGGTGTATGGGGTGGGGTGATTTTTCTGAAAATCTTCGTGGCATTTTTGAAAGATAGTAAATCTGAATGCCAAGTTTGGTATTTATCCGACTTTTCCTTTGTATTTCCGGTGAAATCTGGATATCGAATTTTTGGATGAAATGCAATACTTTCTCTACTTAGTTCTCTACGTAGTAGAGAAAATAAAAATCCTATGTGTAGCAATCACAGAACTTTCTCTGCGCGTTATCCTTTCATGTACAAGCATATTTATCGTCTATTGGACATTAATTGCAATAGATATCAGCAGGTGATACACAGTTGTATGCAAAAGATAGGAAGACAGTCAAATCAGTTTATAATTATACTAGTCATCATTTTATAAGAAATAAAAGAAAGCGAACTATACGAATATACTGTCAAAATCTGCAGAACCTTAAATAAGCAACAAAATATATTTCGGAAAGAGTAATCTCACAATGTTTACATATACATATAGGTCATCGTCATCTCATCGTTTTCACTTTAAGGTTTGAGCATGCTGCCCAATATGTCTTCACAATGCTCAGGTCCACCTTTTCCTTGGTCTTCCCATATTTCGTTTACCTTTGGGGTTATAATTTTAGTTGGTATTCTTTCATTATACATTCTTTTAAAACGTGTTCTCTAGTTTTCTTTATATTCATCCAAATTATCTGTTACATTTCTAAATATGTAGCTCTTCTCTAATAGCATCGTTACGTATATATTATTTCTAATATTTCTAATATATAATTTCTTTAACTTTCTTAAAAATCTATTTTCAGCTGCTTGTATTTTGTTTTTATCCTTCTCTTTAATAATCTAGGATTCACTTGCATAAGCTATGACTGGAGTGCCATTACCTTATGGAACCTAGTGTGTATTTTAACAACTTCTACATTTTTCTTGCGATAAGCTCTTTTTTTTGTCTGTCCATTATTGTTTCCGAGTTATAAGTAATCCATTTTACGGACTGAGTTTTATTAGTCATGCCAAATCCTTAGATTATTTGTTAATAAAACGAAAAGTGAGAGAATTTTTCTATCCGAGCGTTTGTGCTGAGTAAAGTCCCATTAACAATGAAAAAAAATCTGATGTGTTACACTCACATGACTTTCTCTACTCTTGTACAAAGTATTTTTAAAACGCTTATTCCCCATCTTGTTCATGTTAATCGAGATAAACATTTGCAAACTCTATCTTATTGCTAATTTTCTTGTAGATGTAGGGGAAAATATATTTACAAGGGCAATATAGAAAAACAGTAGCCTTTAAGCACATACATATCTCTTAATAGCTGGTTGCTAGGTGCAGCACCATTCCCTTTGCCACAGATTATAACTCTTTGCATATCCAAGACAAAAAAATCTGATGTGTTACACTCACATGACTTTCTCTACTCTTGTACAATCTAGTTTTACAAACGCCTATTCTCCATATGCTTCATGTTAATCGAGATGTCAATCTTATTGGTAATTTTCTTGTAGATGCGAGGGGAATATGGTAGTTTTTAAGCGATAGTCAAATATTTTAACGCTGGTTGCTATGCGGCGCATTCCATTCTCTTTGCATGTCTAGGACATAAAAAAATGAATAATGAATTTGAGAAAAAGTATAAGTATTGGAACATTTAAGGAAATAACAAGCAATATCTCGAAACCGGTTCAACAAAAGAAATATATATGACATAAGTTGTGTATTTCAACGCGATCTACATTTTTTGTGTAGTAAAATTTTGTCTATCTCTTATGGTTTACCAGTTATGCAAAAGTCGTTCACAATGAAGAATACTTTTGGAGACATTCCCAGAAAATTCGAGATATACATTTCATTTCTCATGACTTTATCTTAAACATATGATATTTTAATCAAAATCGTTAGAGCCATTTTTGAGAAAATTAAAATTTTCGAAAAATGTTCCATGTAAAGGGTAGTCTGGGGTGGGGGGATTTTCTTGAAAACCTTCGTGTCGCATCTCTGGAAGATACTGAACCTAAATACCAAGTTTGGTGTTTATCTGACTGTTCGTTTTTGAGTTACGCTGTTCACAGACACACAGACACACAGACACACACACACACACACAGACACACACACAGACACACACACGGACATGTTTCCAAAAATGCTTTTTTTGGGTTCAGGAGGTCTCAAAACATGTATTTCCAGTGAAATCTCGGTATCGAATTTTTGGGTGGAATGCAATACTTCCCCTACTTACTATACGTAGTAGAGAAAGTAAAAATGAATAACGAATTCCCATTTGAGAAACTTATTGAAAAATTTTAGGGAATAACAAGCAATATCTCGAAAATGGTTCACTCAACAAAAAATATGTATATGGCATAAATTGTGTATTTTAACGCGATCTACATTTTTTGTGTAGTAAAAGTTTGTCTATCTCTTATGGTTTACGAGTTATGCAAAAGCCGTTCACAATAAAGAATACTTTTGGAGACATTCCCAGGAAATTCAAGATATACATTTTATTTGTCATATAAATATCTTAAACATATGATATTTTAATCAAAATCGTTAGAGCCATTTTTGAGAAAATTAAAATTTTCGAAAAATCTTCCATGTAAAGGGTACTCTGGGGTGGGGGGATTTTCTTGGAAACCTTCGTGTCGCATCCTTGGAAGATACTGAACCCAAATACCAAGTTTGGTGTTTATCCGACTGTTCGTATCTGAGTTATGCTGTTCACAGACACACACACAGACACACAGACAGACACACAGACACACACACGGACATGTTTCCGAAAATGCTTTTTTTGGATTCAGGGAGTCTCAAAACATGTATTTCCGGTGAAATCTCGGTATCGAATTTTTGGGTGGAATACAATACTTCCCCTGCTTACTATACGTAGTAGAGAAAGTAATAAGCGCAGACACGCATAAACACAAGACTGTGCACCCATGTTATTTAATGGAAGCATTCACTTAGAGTCGTAACAAAAGAGATTGCAAACTCCAAACTTTATGCTTGTGTTGCGTACATAGAGGAACGATTCTGTATTTATTTCTCCATGCATTACCAGCTTCTGAACAATACACGATCGCGATACGAAATTTTACCCCATCTACTGTATAATCATGGTGCTCTTCCATTTGGGCGTACCACAGCATTTTAAATGCTAACGCCAGATGCTGACCTGTTGTTTGCTTGGTACAACACTTTTTGTCTTATTTATTTATAAAGACTAGATGAATTTTCATTTTGGATGTTACTGGTTATGTTATTTAATTTGAAACTTGCGGAACATTTCTGCATCCAATTTATGGATCTAGAAAAGCGCATCAAGTTCTTGGTAACGCATACATCTGCGTTCCCTCATGCCTGTCCCTATGCTGCATTATGTCAGCGCTACGTCTTCATTGGGACCTTGTTCTTTGCATCGTTAAATCATGCCTGACTAAAGTATGAAATTTGATATCTATGGGAATTTTCGATTCTGAGTTAGCGGTTCATACATAACATTCACCATAAGTGGGTTTAACGCCCGTTCTTACTACACACGGCACCACAGGCGGTGACACCGGCGATACATGAAATTATGGTTAGGAAAGAAACGTTCCAGGCCTAAGTTTAGAGTACATCCCCGGTATTTGCCACTTACGAGGACTGAAGAAAACCTGGGGAAAAGGTCTCAGTTTGGGAGGACGGTACTAGCGGGGTTTGAGTCACGAGTCTGAGCCTTAACGAACTCGGGTACCCGTGTTCACCTAGATGTGAGCTCTTTATGGGCGTACAAAAGTATAGTTTTTAATTAGAGGACCTCAAATCGTGTTTCCAGTGAGATTCTGATATGGAATTCTTGGAGAGAAAATATTATTTCCTCTCCGTTAGTTAAGGGCACTAGGAAGTCGAGATACTTTTATTTATATCATTGGCTTATTGACCAATTTGGTCTTTTAAATTTGGCAATTTAAACATGATGGTGCATAACCATGCCAATTATATTGTTTCTTTTTTCTCAATTTCCCATAACTATTTTCTTTGTTGTTCAATTGACTTTTCTCAAAAAGTATTAGAGGTATGTACATAAAATTTTACTGGATATTTCTCGTAACTATATTTTTATGCTAAACCAACTGTTTTAAGATTTTAAGATAAATTTGAGAATAAAAAGCTATTTATGAAAACACTCTGGTGTTTTTATCTTACATAAATTTAATTATTTTTATTCTGGATAGTTTAAAGATATTAGAAAAATGTTTTATTCGTAGTATAAAATTATCTTTTATGTGATTTAAAAGAAAAAAATGGTGTTCATAGAAAGAAAATCATAGCAGGAAAGTGCACTTGAAATATCAGTTGCAACATGTTGAGCTATGAAGCAGTGTGTCGCTTATATAATCACTTTTGCACAAATTTAAGCGAGCATTAATATATAATTTTTGCCTTCTCTACTACGTATACCAAGTAGGGAAAGTATTGCATTACATCCAAGAATTCGCTGACCAGATTTCACCGGAAATATGTCTTTTGAGGCCCCTTGAACCCCCCCAAACGCATTTTTTAGCAAAAGGATCTAAGTGTGTGTGTGTGTGTATGTCTGTGAACAGTATAACTCATAAATGAGAAGTCGAATAAACATTAAACTTGGCATTTAAGTTCAATATCTTCCAAAGACACGACACGAAGATTTTCAAGAAAATCTCCCTACTCCTAACTACCCTTTATATGGAACATTTTTCTATATCTTTGATTTTCTAAAATATGGCTATAACGATTTTGTTTAAAATACCACATATAAAACATATTTACATCACAAATAAAAGTATATCTTTATTTTTCCGGGAATAACCTGTGAAGTCCTCTTCATTCGGAAGGAATTTTGTATAATCTTGTATAACTGGTAAATGTTAAGCGATAGACGAAAGTGCCTACACAAAAAAGTGTGTCTTTTTAAAACACATTATTTATTTCAAGTAACTGTTTTGTGGCATCAGCCATTTCGAGATATCCACTGTTAAAGGTTCGAGTTCTTCAATACTTAGCCATTCTGCTAAAGTCCTATCGATTTTCAGCTGTTTCTGGCGATGTCATGGAAAAAGTACGGAATACAGCGTCCAATTCTAAACATTTGACTATCGCTATTCCCTTTTGTATCTTTAATGAAATGTGTAATGCAGCTATTTCTGGAGAGATTTATCTCGATTAAAATGAAGTAGATACGGAAATAAACTTTAGTAAGAATTATTTGTATACCTACTAATAAAAATAGAGGGTAGAGAAAGCCACGTGAATGAAACACATTAGATTTCTATAATCATTATTTTCAGAAGCACTTGAAGTACAACCAAATCAAATTTTGTTACCATTATTCAGTGTCGTGTGTTACCTTCCTAATGACATCCCAAAGAGCAAAAGGGTGACATAAGTTAAGTATAATATAGTTTTGTACTTAGCCAGGTAAGAGCGTGACGTACACAAAAGACTGGTGTTGCATGAATGGCAACATAACCCTTTACACGTGGCCGTCACGAGCTCGATCCCTGAGCTACAAAAAATAATAAGGGAAGAAGTTATAGGCCGTGGCAACATGTCTGTTTTTTAAACGGAAGGGGTAACATCATGGGGGAATTTAACCCCTTGACACGTGGCTGGCACGAGCGCTATACCTGCGGCAGGTTTGGGTGACAGGTGGCACCCGACCGGCTAATCCCGTTACTCCCGTCGTAAATATCCTATCGGAGTAGGTATATTGAGTATACTTGACAAGCAATGAAGCCATACCCTCGCAAGGTCATGTCACTGTAATAATCTTGTACCTCTTTAAGTCAATGATTATTCTCACATCAGGATCTGCTTTGAAGATGCCGGATTCGTATGCGAAATGTGTGTGGGTTTTTTTTTTCACCGGAAATACATGTTTTGAGACTACCTGAGTAAAACAGCACTTTTAGAAAAAGGTCCGTGAGTGTGTGTAACATAACTCAAAAATCTGATGTGTACCACTCACATGACTTTCTCTACTCTTGTACACACTATTTATACAAACGTTTATTCTCCATCTACTTCATGTTAATCGAGATAAACATTTGCAGACTCTATCTTATTGCTAAGTTTCTTGTAGATGTAAGGGGAATGTATATTTACAAGGGCAATTTGGAATTACAGTAGCCTTTAAGCACACACATATCTCTTAATACCTGGTTGCTAGGTGCAGCACCATTCCCTTTCCCACAGATTAATACTCTTTGCATATCCAAGACAAAAAAATGAATAACGAATTCCCATTTGAGAAAATAAGTATTGCAAAATTTAAGGGAATAACAAGTAATATCTCGAAAATGGTTCACTCAACAAAAAAATGTATATGATATAAATTGTGTATTTTAAGCGATCTACATTTTTTGTGTAGTAAAATTTTGCCTATCTCTTATGGTTTACCAGTTATGCAAAAGTCGTTCACAATGGAGAATACTTTTGGAGACATTCCCAGGAAATTCAAGATATACATTTTATTTGTCATAAAAATATGTTAAACATATGATATTTTAATCAAAATCGTTAGAGCCATTTTTGAGAAAATTAAAATTTTCGAAAGACTTCCATGTAAAGGGTACTCTGGGGTGGGGGGATTTTCTTGAAAACCTTCGTGTCGCATCCTTGGAAGATATGAACCTAAATACCAAGATTGGTGTTTATCCGACTGTTCGTTTCTGAGTTATGCTGTTCACAGACAGACAGACAGACACACACAGACAGACACACACACGGACATGTTTCCAAAAATGCTTTTTTTTTGGATTCAGGGGGTCTCAAAACGTGTATTTCCGGTGAAATCTCGGTATCGAATTTTTGGGTGGAATACAATACTTCCCCTACTTACTATACGTAGTAGAGAAAGTAAAAACGAAAACACGGATAAACACCAAACTTGGTATTTCAGTTCAGTGGCTTCCAAAGATGCGACCCAAAGATTTTCAACAAAATCCCCGCACCCCAAACTACCCTTTACATAGAATATTTTTCGAAATTTGTAATTTTATGAAATATGGCTGCAACGACTTTGATTAAAATACCATATATTAAAGACATCTACGTGACAAATAAAACGTATATGTTGGCCAGGAAACACTAAATCGCCTCTGTCACGCCCAGTCCCCATTCCTTTTTTGGTTGTAGCACTCCATTTAATGCTTGTCTAATTCTTCCCTTTTCTTTCGCTCCTGAGCCTGAAACCGACAGACTTCATAGGTTAATGTTTGAGTGTCTGAATTTTGAACATCAGACCAATACGAGACGGACTCATACAGGGACTGGTGTAAACAGCCATAGCATGCTTTCCAGTCACCTAGCGAGCTGGTGCTGCGATAACATGCGAGACTCGCATTCGGGAGGTTCCGGGTTCGATCCCCGTCGACCGCCCAATCTGATCCATGGGTTTTCGTGGTTTCTCCGGGTCGGCAGGCGAATTCTGGGGTGGTTCATCTTCTACTGCGATTTCCTACCCCTCATTTCATGTACTTGTCATCTTCCTTGTCATCTGTTTCAGCGTTGTAGAGTCAGACGGCGGTGTTCGGCGAGTTGCGGCTGGGCGGTGGATGGGCGCTGTATGGTTTCTTCCATGGCGTAATTGCGGAACTGTTCAGTTAGGATCCGCTTACGGGTGCTCTTTGTGGCGCCCCCTCGTAGGACTATGGGAGTTAGAGTCTTTTAGGTGGGCCCGGACCGCGGCGGATGCGTGTGATCTGGAAACGTTAGGGACCCCGTCCAGATGTGGTTGTCCTTCTGGTCTCTCCCCTCGCCCCTCCCTCCCAGGGTCACGGTAGAAGCAAAAAGGACCGTTGTGGTCTACTTTCGGTGCTCTACCATGGTTTCGGAGGTCCCCCTCTGTTCGTCCGTACGTTTATGCCTTCTGGCACTCAGGTGGTGTTTCCATACTCCTTCCCTTTCGCCGCTCACCTAGGCCTGACTTTTGTTCATAGGTTAATGCGTGTGTGTGTTTAACTTGAACCTAAACCAATAAGAGATATGCTCATTCAAGGCTGATATGGAACTCAGAAGTTTCTGCCAACATAAAATAAAGAAATACACTATAGGAAACCTAAAGCATTGCCACATGGGGACGAGAAGTTCTGATACATAGAAGGGTAGCAAAGAAGCAAAGGAGGGAGGTTAACTATAATTTTAAGACACACATGTACAATAAAGTGCACTCTTAGAGCTCCCTTATAAGCTCAAGTGTTTAAACGTTTCCATTAGATCGACAGGCACTACAAGAGCAATGAAACTGTTTTTAAATTCTGATGTAGGAAGCGCTCCCCGGTTTTCCTGGCGTCTCCCTAGGGAACCCAAGTTCTGACCACTAATCAATTTGATCCTGTATACCAGGGCAGCTATGTAAATACTAGGCCCCCTCCACTTGACGTGGACAAAGCGGAAAATAGGTAAATGCTCTTTGCTGTGTAAAGTTATCAAGACTTGTATCGAGATGCACTTACATACATTAACAAATTTGTAGTGGTGTGTAAACTTTTAAAAGAAATAGAAACTGAAGATATTTATTTCATAATATTGAACTTTTTCCTTCTAATTTGAAGACAGAGTGGAAAATTAAATGTTATATTTCAGCAGTTATGTACCACTTTAAAGGTTCACCAACACACCACTGGAAAATCTAATACTTATTGGAATATTTTATGAAAACATTTCACAATGATACAGATATAAAATTGGATTATGTTATTATAGGTAATCGCAGGAGAGTCTACGAATTTATCTGATGAAACTCTCGTAAACTCGAATGGGATTTATTACGACTATTCCACGAATAAAATGTAATTACTTCCTTACTTGTGTTGTACAAAATCAAATTATCATTGTATCAGCTGTCAGATCACCACACACAAATAAATGATCACTCAAATGTGTTACGGAATAATAACCAATGCTACTAACAGTGGGAAGTTAACGCAAAATTAAGACAAGCTAAAACCAGAGCATAATAAAGGCAAATTTTTATCGAGAACACAATTTATTTGGAAATCAAAACTGCATTGATTACAGCACAAATTTCAAAGTTGGAATATGCTAGTTTTTGTATTGAAAACTGAAATGTTGAGGTAGCATGATTTCGCAATTTCTCCATAATTGATGAATATGCTGTTGATTGCTGTATGTAGCCTATTAATCGCTGCATACTAATACCTACTATTACGATTCAGTAAGGTGCATAACAATGGATGGTCATTTTAAATCATCGCGTAAAGAGGATATTTACGATAGAAATTTAATCCAATCCTCAAAGCATGTCCCGGAAAACAAGACAGACTTTCAAATACAAGAATGCCTCAATTAAAGCAACAGCTTGCAAGCGCTAAGGAGTGTGCTCCATTTCCTTGCAAGTGATTCCTATGTAAACAATCGAGATGTAGAAGTATCGATAAGAACACTACGGTAGCGATTTCGATTAAAATACCATACTTTAAAATATTTACCCCATAGTACAATTATAACTTGAATTTTCTGCGAATAGCCTGTGAAATCCTGTTCATTGGGAATGAATTTTATACAACTAGTAAACCATAAGAGATATTCGGAAACTTACCAAACAAAAAAGTGTAGATCTCTTTCAAATACACAATTTATTTCAAGTACGTTTTTTGTGGTATAAGTCAATTACGAGAAATTCCTTTATATTCGCTTGAATCGTTCATTACCTTTGGTATTACTTTCTCTACTACGTATAGTGAGTAGGGGAAGTATTGCATTCCACCCAAAAAATCGATATCGAGATTTCACCGGAAATACATGTTTTGAGACACTCTGAATCCAAAAAAAGCATTTTTGGAAACATGTCCGTGTGTGTCTGTGAACAGCATAACTCAGAAACGAACAATCGGATAAACACCAAACATGGTATTTAGGTTCAGTATCTTCCAGAGATGCGACACTAAGTTTTTCAAGAAAATCCCCCCACCCCAGATTACTCTTTACACGGAACATTTTTCGAAAATTTTAATTTTCTCAAAAATGGCTCTAACGATTTTGATTAAAATATCATATGTTTAAGATATTTTCATGACAAATGAAATGTATATCTCTAAATTTCTGGGAATGTCTCCAAAAGTATTCTTCATTGTGAACGACTTTTGCATAACTGGTAAACCATAACAGATAGACAAAATTTTACTACACAAAAAATGTAGATCGCGTTAAAATACACAATTTATGTCATATACATTTTTTTTGTTGAGTGAACCATTTTCGAGATATTGTTTGTTGTTCTAGACGTTCTCGGGCTTCAAGCCAGGTGAAGTGATGTGGAGACATCGACGTTTCGGGAGCGTACATCTCTCTCATCTTCAGGATGCTGAATGATTGGATCGGTATTTTGGGTCATGACAACGAGTATATAAATGGGCCCAAAATACCGATCCAATCATTCAGCATCCTGAAGATGGGAGAGATGTACGCTCCCGAAACGTCGATGTCTCCACATCACTTCACCTGGCTTGAAGCCCGAGAACCTGTAGAGCATATTCGTCGCCAGGAAATCTTCAACTCTTATTACATATTGTTTGTTGTTCCCTTAAATTTTCCAATACTTATACTTTTTCTCAAATTCGTTATTCATTTTTTTATGTCCTGTACATACATACCAAGCAGGTCTTAAAAGATTTGACTATCGCTTAAAAGCTACCATATTCCCCTTGCGCCTACAAGAAAATTAGCAATAAGATTGACATCTCGATATCTCGATTAACATGAAGCATATGGAGAATAAGCGTTTGTAAAAATAGTTTGTACAAGAGTAGGAAAAGTCATGTGAGTGTAACACATCAGACTTTTTTTGAAGGGCTGTATTTCTCGTGATGTCATGGACAGAGGTTGGAATTTTAATGCCAGCATATAGCGAGCCCCTTTTTTAAAGATTTTACTATCCCTTCAGCTTCCCGTATTTTCTTTGTACGAAAGTGTAATGAAACTATTTCTGCAAATAGTAGAGATCTACATGAAACAGATAGAAAAATAAGCTTTTGCAAGAATGGTTTGTAGAACCTAGACAAAATAATTGATACTGGGTGGAGAAAGTCAAATGAATTTAACATATAAATTTTTTTTAAAATCTTTCTCTGTAGCTCTACACGTAAAAGTTGTTAATTTAACTTTAAAAGTGGGTTTTTTCTTTGATTAATATACAAAGATCAAAATGTATTTTTTGTTTTTTCTTTTATACACTGTTAAGCATTTGTATTAGCTATATGTACATAATTCTTGATAATGTGCTCCCCATATAAGTTTTTGCACATAAACTATCCTGTGATTGCAAAAGGATAATAATAATAATAATAATAATAATAATAATAATAATAATAATAAAAAAAAAAAAATAAAACTGTGACATGACAGACCAGGAATGCTCAAGTTCTAGCAACTCGACGCCGCCTCACAGCCACATGCACACGGCAGATTTTGACGATCGTCTAAAGCCCGTTGTACACGATCAAACCTTTATTTCAATTCAAGAGCTTACAAGAAAAATTGTGAAATATTGTTCAATATGTCAGAATATTGGAAAAGGCTTGGCAAGACCTGTCAAGACTTGACAATGTCAAGAATGGTGTTTACAAGTTTCTCTTCGCGAAACTGAAACCCTTTAGAACACATTGATATTTATTGCGCGCGAAGCAATTTACTATTTGCGTCATAGTATAACAATTCGCAAAGAAATATTGTTCTTTACTAATATTATGTAGCACTTTCACGTATTGTATCCAATGAAATCACATTACGAGTGTGGAATAGAATGGAAGTAATGCCAACTGGTAGGTTAATCACAGTATATAACAGTGCATTAATGTATACTTAGTTCGCAAAACTGCCTGGCAATTATTTCTTCAAAATCGCCTTCATCTACTCCATCTTGTGTTAATCCATGGAGCCCTCGACGTATAGACATGACCAGCTTATGTATAACCTAATCAGTTCGCATACAACATACCGGGTAGCCATTTTTATTTATTTTTCGCTTTCATATGTTGCAGATTTCGTGACGCACTGTGAATCTCGCATTTCATTGGCCAAAGCCTTCAAATCATTGTGAAATCTTTGACCGTTTAGAGCATGTCCTTATTTGATTTCAAGACTTTCAAAGACCTTAAAAGTATTGGAAGCGATTTGACAAGAAAAGTTGTGAAGTTGTGACAACTCTTGAAAAGTCTTGTAAAGTATTGAATTTGACAAAAATTTGATCGTGTACAAGCGGCTTAACAGTTGCGGGGAGGTGGTTTGGTCAGCACCACACGTCCCCCTGGAATGTTGATTTGCGTGACCCACAGAACTATACCAATAGTAGCTCCCATATTCCTCACAACACAAGAGTGCCTTTGTATTAGTTGACAAATCCATCAAAATTTCGTGTCAGAATGCTGCATCACACTTTAAAAGAGCGATCCACAGCCTTGGAAGCATCAATGGACCCAGAATTCAAACAGTAAGCTGCAAGCTACTAGACAGGAAAACACCAGTCCCTTCCCATATGCTGCCTTGAACCGCCAAGACCAAACAATTGCTGCTAGATTACGAATTGGACAACAAAACTCACTCATCTCTACCTCTTCACCAAAGAACCACCTCCTGAATGTTGTTTCTGTACTACAAGACTCACTGTTGAACATCTACTATGCAAATGCCAACAATATGACAGCTGTCGCAGAACAGAAAAGATTTTCTCCTACCTCCACAATGCAATAGACACTCAAGTGGTCTATCTAAAACTAAAGAAATTCCTGCAGAATATCGGTCTTTTTAACAAAATATAAAATGTTTCAATAGAGTATTTAATCATTTATCGTTCATACTTTGAGAGTAGTATTGTTGTTGTTTCGTTATTTGCAACACGTATGGAAGCCGATTTGATGTAGAAGTTTCTTTACGTTATTTCCACCACGCTTTGGGCGTCAATTTGAGAATGTTTGTTGTTTCGCGTATGGAAAAGCCGATTTGAAATAGTTTGTATTGAAGGAGTTGTATCGTATTTCAACTGTTGGGGAGCCGAACTTGAAGTAGTTGCAACAGCACGTATAGTAAACAGTTTCCGGTAGCCTTCGCCCCAAATGTATTTTTAGGTGGCCTTTGCCCCAAGTTTAAAAAATATATTTACTTTGTAATTTGACTGTTTCTTTAAGTATTAAATATTTATGTTTGCCTCGGCTGCGTCAGTATTTGTTAGAGACATGGGAGTCTTGGCAGGGCGTGGTGCGACAAGAATGTAGGCTTACACAGATTTTAAGTTTTTAATTCACTCCTTTTTATTAATCCTTGACACAAATTAAATAGCACTTCACTGTTATCGAGAGCTGTGAGATTCTTTTTATTTAATACTTGCACTTTTTAATACGTAAAATTATTTTTTTTTGCCTCACACGAATACGTAATTAATTTCTCGAGGACACATCTTGCATCTGATTACTATCACTGTCTGCAGGCAACTGAACTGATTTCAACCGCCCAAACTTTGTAGATTTCTGTATTTCAAGTCTCTGATTGGCTAATCCTAGTCCAATAGAATACCTTCATTTAACTAAAGTTTTTCTGATTGTTGATTGGCTATTTTTAAACTGTCTCAAAATTTACATTATTGCTGCTCTAATAATGACTAGTAGCATTTAAACTTCCTTACTCATTATTGCCTCAAGGTTACCTCATTATTAGCAACTTTTAACTTATTTTTCTTACAGCTCTTACATTATTAAATTACGTAATACATTCACATAACATTATTGAACATGTTTACAATAATATAAGCATATGCAATGACTGTTATATACATTTTACAAATTATTACATACACATATTGCTTCAAGGTGGGCTGTTATTGAATTTACTAATTATATAATTTGACTAAAATCATTTAAGTGTTAAAAATACTGCCTCAACTTTAATACCAATCTTAATATTAATATTCATTTGACCATGTTAAAATTAACGCTGTAATTCTATTATATATTTTAGGTTCTCTTTGTGAACATGTAATGTTTATCTTAATTATGAATTAATGTAATTAATTGATGAGTTGCATATAACCATGCAGTTAGCGCGACTTTAAATAAATTAAAAAAATTACACAGTGGCCCTGGTCCTATACATGTACGTTTAAATCCACATTTCATATAGTTGAGCTCGAGCCTAGGCACATTCCATAGCCGAGAACCGAAACACCGCACTTCTACTCACTGCGCTGTGGCGCAGGAGAAAAAAAAACATTAAAAAAAAAGTCGGTTAATTTTAAATGACTGTAACTGAAATCGACATTTTTCAAAGTTTGATAGGCATATCCGAGCTAAAATACATGCAAATTATTCTATACCTAAAGAAATTTAACCAATCAATGCACTTTAATAAACATCACTTACGTAATCTGGTATTCGTGCCCATCTTGGTGAAAGAAACTCTCTTCCGTTTGGAGGTAAAGTCTTTCTTTCTTTCTTTCTTTCTTTCTTTCTTTCTTTCTTTCTTTCTTTCTTTCTTTCTTTCTTTCTTTCTTTCTTTCTTTCTTTCTTTCTTTCTTTCTTTCTTTCTTTCTTCACTGCAATTTTTAGGGAGGAATCACACAGGTATTGACTTCAGTTTTGCTAAAAGTTTCACTACTGCGTTACGCAAACCGTATGCTTTTGTCTTCCTATAATTACCACAAATGTCACTAGTATACGTCTACTACAACTGAAAATCTATGTCGAAATTACTCTTAAATTAAACATTAAAATTTCTTGATAACCGATTTATCCAGGCCAGTGCAATTTATTTAACTTAGAAATACTTTAGGACAGGGGTTCTCAACCTATGGTATGCGTACCAGCAATGGTACGTAAATCTTCGCACTGAAACAAAAGTGTGAATAAAAATTAGTTAAATTTGTAAAGTTAATAGCTTTTACTGATTACCAGTCTGAGTACTGGAGTAGGTGCCAGTATCAGGGATATATATTTGTTAATATATTCATTCGCCATATTTGTTGTCCCCCGTGATGTAGTGGTTATCGTACTAGCCTCTAATTCCCGAGGTCGCGGGTTCAAACCCCGCGGAGGGCGATGGATTTTTTTGGGCTTAAAATATCCTTAGCATGGCTTCCTTTGGAAGGGAAGTAAAAAGCCGGCGGTCCCGTGTCGTAGATTTACGGCACGTAAAAGAACATCAAGCCTGATAAAGAGCAAAATTTCTGGTCTTTCACGCCCAATATAGAATGGGACGCTAAGGACCATAGTAGTTAAAGAGCGTCCATAAATAAAACTCACTTTTAATTCGCCATATTTAACCTCAAAAATTAATTTTAAAACATTTCGCAGAACAATCCATTGAATAGGAATAGAATAAACAGATTTTTCTTCAGTAAATATCCAATTCTTAATACTATATACAGGAACTATTAAATAAATCGCTGGTAATGTTATAAATATAGAACACTTGTACTAGCATTTCCCTTGTAAAATTTGCTTACTGGTGCGTGGTACTGGTAAAGTCTGAGAACTCCTGCTGATGTCATTTGAACAATACACGATAAAACAATAATAAAACATTAATGCATGCTCTGTTAGACGTATTTTTGTACTGCGATGTTTATACAAACTAAATCTAAGTAATATAAAATTGTTTTTGAAAATTATGTTTAAAGCACGTGCATAAATATCTAGAAAAATTACGCATAATAGTGATTTGAACACGGAAGGTAAATATTTCGAAATAAAATGCATAAAAGAATGTCAAGTAATAGAAAGAAAACATTATTTTAAGACAAAATTGAGCACTTGAAAAACTGTCAACTTAAATGTAAACAGAAGAAAACCGCAATCATTACTGCTTACATAAACAGTATTTCTCAAGTTAAAGATAAGCACTGTGTATGTATATTTTAGCGTCGTATTAATTCTATTGCTTCCTTTTAGAATCTAATTCGTAAGTAATTTACTTCAATTGTTACGACTTTATGCAGTATCGATTGTCCAGAAGGCATCTTCACATGATAACCACACTCGCAGGTTTACGCTCATCGCACTGTTGTGGATCACCTCGGAACTTTTACTGCTGCGTGTCGATAACCGAACGTAGTAATAGCACTAGGATGAAGGCCCACGTGAGTCGTCATGTCGCCCGCGACGCAGGCTGCACCGGTCAGCCGGGAGTCAGGCGTGTAACTGGCCAACAGTCCGACCGACACCGTCCGATCGCCTCACACCTCATCTTCATATCGCTGCTACACCTCTGTCTGAAAACATGTTCCCCCGTCGCACAGCACACACTCAAAAGTTGCTGCTGGTTACGAAGCAGCAACTTACTGGGTTATATGAGTAAAGGTGAGTAATTACTCCAATTCTGGAGCAACTACTCGTGTTAGTATCAATAAAATATGACATTCATTGCTTAGTTTTGAGAGCAATTTGTCCAACTGGAGCATTAAACCCTGTTTTATTGCCTTACTGACAGGTATTCTTCCCCCCTTTCCCCAGATTGGCTAAAGTACACCTTTGAATGGCGATGTATGACAAACAAACAGTGCTTATGATAGATGCACGTGCAGTTGCGGCTGCTGCATAAGGGCACAAGAGCATGTGAACACCCTAACTTTTGAAACCTTGCGGATTTATTGCTTATTAATTTCTCTACCACGTATTAGTAGACATGTTTTGAGGTCCCTGAATCCCAAAAAAAGAATTTTTAAAAGAATGCCTGTGTGTGTGTGTGTGTGTGAACAGCATAACTCAAAAAGGAAAAGTCGAATAAACACCAAACTTGGTAAGTTCAACATCTTCCAAGGAAGCGACACGAAATTTTCAAGAAAATTTCCCACCCCTAACTACCATTTACATGATTTGATTAAAATACCATATATTAATTATATTTATATGACAAATAAAATGTATATTTTTAATTTTCTGGGAATAGTCTGTGAAGTTCTCTTCATTCAGAAGGAATTTTGTATAATCTTGCATAACTAGTAGTAAACGTTAAGCGATGGACGAAAACATTCTGCACAAAAAATGTACATCCCTTTAAAACACTCAATTTATTTCAAATACTTTTTTGTGGCATAAGCCATTTCTGAGATATCGTTATTAAAGGTTCGAATTGTTCATTACTTGGTCATTTTCTAGAAGTCCTGTCAACATTCGGTAGTTTCGCGAGATTGCATGGAAACAGTATGGAATTTTAAGGCCGGCATATAGCGTCCAGTTCTTAAACATTTGACAATCGTTGTTCCCTTTGTATCTATAACTAAATGCGTAATGTAGCTATTTCTACAAAGGTTTGTTTGGATTAAAATGTAGTAGATAGAAAAATAAGCTTTAATAAGAATAGTTTGTATACCCAAACTAAGCAGTATAGGGTAGAGAAAGTAATGTGAATGTATCACTTCAGAATTTGTTTCCTTAGAATGCTATTAAATGTATCTATATGCGGTGATTTAAAATCTACTGCGTTTAAATCTACAGCCCTACTCCTCTAAATTCAATGAAACATGGCAACAGGGACGGTAGCGCACCTCACTTGTACATGGGAGCTTCTACGCATGCACAAGTTATGACGTAATTATCTTATGGGTCAAATACATATGGGTCGTGCACACTTGAAGGCGTGCAATAGCGTCCACAGCTTCTCCCGCTCTGCTCCATACTATCACTACAATATTACATCAATGGCACTAGGTGGTCGCAGAAGTAGGTAACATGCACAAGCACACTTCTCCCGCTTTCTTCATATCATTCATACTCTTAATTACAATTTACATTATACTTTGTTCTTGCCCTAAAACGCTGTAATTAATATTCTACACAGCAACAAATATCCACAAAAACAATCGTCAAGTAAGACTGCAGTTGTATCCATTTGTTCATAATCGTAAGAGTTACAGCAGATGGTATTTCACATTTTCAGGGCTATCCGGATGAACAGGTTTTGAACACCCAAACTTTTTACTCAGGAGCCGCTACTGTGCACTGCTTTCGTCATACTGATAGGCAGGTTTAAACCGAAGGATCCTCCTACATGTTTGTTGATATGAATTTACATGCGTTCCAGATGCATTGTGCAGTAGACAAATTGTAAAACTCTTAGCACAATAAATACAAATACAAATACTGTGCACTTGTGTTGTCTAGAGATAGGTACCAGTTTTATAATGGAGTTCATTCATTTGAAGGGGGATAGAAATGCGCTTATAATTTAAATGATGTGCAAGGATGCTAGGAACATTGGACAGTTTTTGTGTAAAGTCAAAAATAAATGGCTTTGGACAGTGAATAGAGAAAAGTAACAGGTAGTGTATCTTACTATGAATGGAAAACTATGGTGAATGTGTGATGGTAAAGTAATCAATAAGTGAAAAGTGAAAAACAAGTGGAAATGGGACATGAAAATCTGTAACAAGATAATTTATTGACGAGAAATTGTAAAATGTAAATAAACTGTAGTGATTGTCTACAGAATGAGTGGCCAGGGTCAAAGTTCAGTAGAGAAATTGTAAATCTCTTAGCACAGTAAATAAATAAATAAAAAATAAAGCCATGCTACAACTCTGTTACGCAATATTTTTTATTCAAATGTTATAAAAATGTAAATTTGACGATAGTCTTCGAATATATTAAGATAATTCATGTTAATCGTACTGCACAACAACCTATTCCAGGACAGCAGTCAATGAAGTCAGTGAGAAGTCAAAGAAAGTCTTTAGGTATAACGTAATGAGAAGATTCTTGGGAAGCGACCTGAAACGTACGAGGAATTAAGTTAGGCGCCAAAATATTTATTTATATTTAATAATAAACCTAATGAACTGATAAGTGGTAACGCTATCGAGAAGAATAAGGTTAAAATGCTTGTTACGACCAACTTGGCTTGCACTTCCGGCTTGGTAAACACTTTCAGAGTCCACGTGATTAAAAAAAATCTGTGTGTTACACTCACATGACTTTCTCTACTCTTGTACAAACTATTTTTACAAACGCTTATTCTCCATATGCTTCATGTTAATCGACATATCGAGATGTTAATGTTATTGTTAATTTTCTTGTAGATGAAAGGGGAATTGGTAGGTTTTAAGCGATAGTCAAATATTTTAAGAGATGGTTGCTGTGTGGAGTGTTCCATTCTCTTTGTATTACCAGGACAATAAAAAATGAATAACGAATTTGAGAAAAAGTATAAGTATTGGAAAATTTAAGGAAATAACAAGCAATATCTCGAAAACGGTTCACTCAACAAAAGAAATGTATATGACATAAGTTGTGTATTTTAACGCGATCTACATTTTTTGTGTAGTAAAATTTTGTCTATCTCTTATGGTTTACCAGTTATGCAAAAGTCGTTCACAATGAAGAATACGTTAGGAGACATTCCCAGAAAATTCGAGATATACATTTCATTTCTCATGACATTATCTTAAACATATGATATTTTCATCAAAATCGTTAAGAGCCATTTTTGAGAAAATTACAATTTTCGAAAAATGTTCCATGTAAAGGGTAGTCTGGGGTGGGGGGATTTTCTTGAAAATCTCCGTGTCGCATCTCTGAAAGATACTGAACGTAAATACCAAGTTTGGTGTTTATCCGACTGTTAGTTTTTGAGTTATGCTGTTCACAGACACACACACACACACACAGACACACACACACACACACGGACACACACACGGACATGTTTCCAAAAATGCTTTTTTTGGATTCAGGAGGTCTCAAAACATGTATTTCCGGTGAAATCTCGGTATCGAATTTTTGGGTGGAATGCAATACTTCCCCTACGAACTATACGTAGTAGAGAAAGTAATAATGAATAACGAATTCCCATTTGAGAAAAAGTATAAGTATTGGCAAATTTAAGGGAATACCGAGCAATATCTCGAAAATCGTTCACTCAACAAAAAATATGGCATAAATTGTGTATTTTAACGCGATCTACATTTTTTGTGTAGTAAAATGTTTGCTATCTCTTATGGTTTACCAGTTATGCAAAAGTTGTTCACAATAAAGAATACTTTTGAAGACATTCAAAGAAAATTCGAGATATACATTTCATTTATCATGAAAATATCTTAAACATAAGATATTTTAATCAAAATCGTTAGAGCCATTTTTGAGAAAATTAAAATTTTCGAAAAATATTCCATGTAAATGGTAATCTGGGGTGGGGGATTTTCTTGAAAACCTTCGTGTCGCATCTCTGGAAGATACTGAACCTAAATACCAAGTTTGGCGTTTATCCGACTGTTTGTTTCTGAGTTATGCTGTTCACAGACACACACACACACGGACATGTTTCCAAAAAAAATTTTTTTTGGATTCAGGGGGCCTCAAAACATGTATTTCCGGTGAAATCTCGGTATCGAATTTTTGGGTGGAATACAATACTTACCATACTTACTGTACGTAGTAGAGAAAGTAAAAAACCGGCTGGTCATCATCAACACAAACAAAGAGATAGTATAGAAGGCAATTCTAAGGCCATCTGCCTGGCATAAGCGAAATATATTCAAAGAGATAAATGTGAGTGTGAATAAGGAACGCGGATATGTTTTGCTTACCACCAAGAGTAACGGATGAGATAAAGGAAACGCAGGAGGCTATAGGCCCGCTGACAGAGACGCGCATAGGTCCGTAACACACCGGCGGGATTGCTCAGAGGTGGGCCGAGAACTTTTTATAACGAGCAAGCATCTAAGCTTCCTTGAAACATGAAAGGAGAAGCGAAATGATAGGAAATGAAGGAAAGAAAATTAGGGCAGAAGAAAACCCACTGCAGCATTCGCTAGTCAACCAGAGAAGACCACGAAAAACCCTTGTCAGAGTGCCCGACCCTAGTAATCGAACCCAAGACCTCCCGATTACGAGACCCAAACGTTACCGCGAAGCCATCCCGTTCGATTTCAAAGATATATACCGTTAGGAACAATGAATAACAAAAGAAGATCCATCAGGCTATGTGACAATATGACATTCATCTATAAGGGCGTGGTACGGGTTTGTGCCTTCGTTTGAAAAATTAAAATTGTTAAGGAAACGCGAAGCTGGAACAGACAATACTGTTTAAGACGACTTGTAGCCGCTCAAGTGCTTTTGATGAAGATCGTGATGAGTAGCAGATATGTTCAGTAAGTATTATTATTATCCTCTACAAGATAAGGCTTGGAGAGGCAGAAAAAAGCCATATTTACCTAGAGAGCATAATCATAATAGCTTCACGTTGAAGCTTGGAGAGATTACATACGACGAGAAAATTGCTACTAACCTCTTCGCCCGTATAATATGATTTATTATCAGACCATAACTTGCTTCAGCTATTTTGGAAGTTAGTAGTTTTCAAACTTTAAAACAAACACAATTTTTGTAATTTATGTTAGCCTTAATCTTTGGCTCTGAAGATACTGTCTTATGTATATAGCACGAGAGATATGTTTATTAAGATCGGTTTTAAATTAAACTAGAAACTAGTGAATGTTTTTGGGTAATTTGTTTTGTCGTATTTTGCATTCTTTAAGTTACTTTACAGTTAGTTATCCTTAAAACTTACATAATCATTGCAACTAGGTATAATTTTTAATTGAGCCTCTTCAGAAAAGTCCACATTTGACCATTTAAGGGCACTGGGAGGTCGAGATGCTTCAAAAATTAAAATTTTTATTGTCTATGCGATAAAAAGGTTGTATTCTTCTCACTTTTCCGTAACTTGCTATTTTCATACTTCAGGTGCACTTTTTTTACTAAAATAATAAATATATTGTGGTGTGTATGTGTGTGTATTGTCACACCAGGCACATTATTGCGTCGTTGATGACAGTATTGTTGGGGTGATTCTTTCGGCTTCGGGTTTGAAGTTCGTATGGCGTGCCGACTCGCCACCTTCTGGCTGGCGACCCTAGCCAGAGGTAGAGAGAGTGAGGGATGTGAGCGTTACTTCTTTCTGTATTGAGCGTCACTTTTGGTCGAGTGTTGGGTCTGAAAGGCTGTGTGTGAAATTGTGTGAATGTAGCCTCGTGTGTGTAGCATCTCCCTTCAATTTCTTCCTTTTTATCTGTTGGGTGTGATGTGGGGACACCGTGTTTAGACTGAATAAACCACAGGTAATGTGATTAATGAGAAATTCTGTGTATTTTGTTATAACTATCCCACGCCTACTCTGTAATGCGTAGATTAAGATTCTGGTCCTCTTGCTACCTCTGCAGCTATGCCTCCCAATGTATATGCTGGGGGTAACTAACACTTAATATCTAGCTGCAAACCTTTTGGCCTCACCCCAGTATATAACATTTAGTAATCCAAATTTTTACTGCATATTTCCGGCAACTATCTCTTTATGGTAAACTAAGCTTTTTTAGATTTTTAAATAAATGGGAAAATAAAAAAATGTTTATGAAAAAAATATTGGCCTTTTTATGTTACATAACTGAATTATTTTTTTATTCTCGATAGGTTAAAGATATTGGAAAAAATATTTGGTTCACAGGATAAAATTATATTTTATGTGATTTAGGTGAAAATGGTGATCATAGAAACAAAATAATGAGAGGAAAGTGCAACTGAAATAGTAATATAGTTGCAACATTTTGAGCTAAGAAACAGTGTGTCACTTATATCACTTTTGCACAACTTTAAGAGAGCGTTAACTTATTATTTTTATAATCAGTATTTCTAGAAACACTTAAGGTATAATCAACCCAAATTTGGTTACCATAGATTCAGTAGTTAGTGTGTAACCAGAATTTAAAGTAGTATCATATGTAGGCTTCCTAATGACATCCCACATCCCATTGTCCTTAAATACCTAAATTAAGTTAAATTAAGTTTTTATTTATGGACGCCCTAACTACTGTGGTTCTTAGTGTCCTATTCCATATTAGACGTGAAAGACCGGTAATTTTGCTCAGAGGCCTCTTTATCAGGCTTGAGGTTCTTTTACGTGCAGCAAATCTACGACACGGGACCACCGGCTTTACTTCCCTTCCGAAGGAAGCCATGCTAAAGGATTTTTACGCCCGAAAAAATCCATCGTCCTCCGACGGGTTTTAACCCGCGACCCGGGAACTAGAGGCTAGACACGGAGGACGACATTCTCCTCAAATAACTTTAACCTTTTCATGTAGTATTGTTTTGTATCGATGAAATTTTCACTTATTTTTCGATATCCGTCTTACGTCATCTCATAGTGAACTTTGAATGTAGGTAAACTTTATGAAAAAAGCACCTATACGCCTGTTTAATGGATCGCAAGCTGATCTCTTTAATTAGAGTATCTCACGCTCCGTGGTGACGTGAGAGGCTCCCATTCTGGAGGGCCCGAGTTCGATTCTCGTTTGCCTGGCCAATCCGTCCTTGTTTTTTTCCGGTTTTCCCTCGTTGGTAGGCGAATGCTAGGGTGCATTATATAATTCCGCGAATTTCCCTCTTATTTAATTTCCTTATCATGTTTCAGCGTCAAAGGATCAGGCGAATGGACGGCGAGCGAGGCGAGTTTGCTTTGTGGAACTGCCTGTTTTGGTATTCGGTGTATGACGGTTTCAGTGTCCGTTGGGAGAGGTAGGCCTATTGTATCCAACGGGAAATTGTGTTGTAAAGTCAACAATTAAGAAGTATGGAACACAAAGACCTCTACCTAATCAAAGATTATTTGCTGTAAACTTAACAACAGCAAGATAACTGCCAACGTAACATCTGCAATTAACACCATATCTTTAACGGTCATATCTTTAACAAGCGCGTATTTTAGGAGCAGCTGCTGGTATTGATGTTAACTGAACAAACACAACGTCACCAAAAGTAAATAAAGGGCACTATAATGGGGGATATATGCCACACTTGGCTTTAGGTGAATTCCAATAGCTTGCGTTCCCTGTAATTTCTGGAGGTGTTAGGGACCCCGCCCCTGTCCGAACCTGTCGCCCCGGATCTGGCCACCCTCTGTGTGCTTCGCTTCATCCCTTCCTCCTGGAGGTTGCCAGAATTACAACAGGTTACCAAAAGTACTGAAATCCTCCTCTGCCTTCTGATTATTATAATCATCTCACACTGTGGATAAGGTTTTGGGTGATTGTATATAAGATGTGTAGAAGCTGACAAAAATTATCTATAGATAGTTGGTAGACTTCTTTTTAATTTCCAAAACGGGCCTTAATTTATTCATGCTTCTGGTACTTTTTAAAAGCCTACCAGTAAGCAACAAAATTGTGTACTACGCTAAAATATTTGGAAAGAATTTCACACATTCCAGAAAACCCTTCTGAGATTTTTGCTTAATGGACACTGAATAACGAAGAGACTTGGTTGCCAACGTCAATCGATACTACAATGGGTTTAAGTATGCGCATCTATTTCTTCAGAAAATACAGAAGGCATATGAGAAATTAAGATACGAGGGGTGTCCAATAAGTAAGTTTCCCTATTTTATAAACAAACATTACAAACAATTTATCATACTGAATTAATTTCATTTATATTGTACAATCCTTCTGTTAGTTTTCTACATAGTTGACATGTTTTTCCAAGCATTTTTGGGGACGTGACACACGTTTTTCCAAGCCAGTGTTGTACCAGGTCGGGTCCTGTGCTCACAACCAGCTGTTCACTGATTTGACTTCATCATTGGTGTTAAAAGTGCTTACCTTTGAGTTGAAAGAACATGTAAAAATCACTTGGAGCAAGCTCCGATGAATACAGAGGATACGAGAAAACTTCCAAGTTGAATCTTGACCCAGGTGGAGCTCAGAAGATTCAACTGGGAAGTTTTCTCGCATCCTCCATATTCACCAGAACTTTTTCCAAGTGATTTTCACATGTTCCTTCAACTCAAAGGTAAGCACTTTTAACACCGATGATGAAGTCAAATCAGTGAACAGCTGGTTGCGAGCACAGGACCCAACCTGGTACAGCACTGACTTGGAAAACCTTGTGTCACGTCCCCAAAAATGCTTGGAAAAACATGTTGACTACGTAGAAAAGTAACAGGATTGTACAATATAAATAAAATTAATTCAACATGATCAATTGTGTGTAATGCTTGTTTATAAAATAGGGAAACTTACTTATTGGACGACCCTCGTATATTGTAGCATTAATGTTCAAATTACAAAGTGACATTTTCTATATAATCTGTAAAATTGACTTTCTACAGGTTATGCGCGTTAATCCCACAAGGCCAATTAAATTTTAGATTATTCATTTATTATTCTTCCCTTCTTAGACAGCAAAGAAATTTATTTGCCTGAATTATATCCCAAATGTTCACCAAATACCTTTATCGAGATGAGTAACAATAGACATCCCTTTTACGTTTTTTTTTCTTTTATCCCCATTTGAACTCCACCCCTAGCAATAGATAAACAAAGAGTAAATGCCCTCAAAATGGCCACTTCCATCCTCCTCAAGTTTCCAGCCCATCCCTTTCATAGCCCCTCCACAATCCGATACGTTATTGATTTCGAGAAAGTGACCGATAGATGGCAGAAAGTGACCAACGGTCAAACGAAAGTTAAAGGCGAAAGGGAACGCCCCGTGGCAAAATCCCAAACTACGAAGACTTTGTGCCACTGCATTCATACAATAATAATCAGTAGTGTGTACAGTGATTTTTAAATTTTATTTTCTAACATTCTGGCATTTTAAAGTGCTTTTGTAAGCAAGCCAGCTATTTTAGTTTACGAAATATAAATGCAGAAGAAGTAATTTTTGAAATAATTATAAACTTCCAGAATCTATGTATACAGCACAAGCATTTAAATAAGTATACAAGCTGTAAATAAAAAGGGATAGTTTTACATAAATGAAGATCGGTGGAAATATTAAAAGCATATATTTGGTAAATAAGTAAAAAGTAAAATTGGGAAATTATGTATCCAAGGAATTTTACACCACTAAGGGACTGTTAAAAGGATGCGGTCCATCGGAACTCTTTAAAATATATATAGATGCTTGTTTACTCCAATATAGAAAAGAAATCAAAACCTTGTAGGTAACTTTCTATTCTAATTTTTTTGTAATATGCCTGAATATTAGTTACCTAATTGTGAGCAGCTTCGAAGTACGATTATGGAATTTTTATCAAGACTACTCAATTTATATATCGCATATTTAGTATTGACCAATAACGTTTAACAATGCCTCGCATATCGACCAACCCAACATGCTTGCATGGATGCTATTTTATCAGATAAAATTCAGCTTGTTACTGAACCGTAATAGTATCAGAATCCAGTGATTAATAAGCTACGTCAGCACATTCAAATAGTGTCAATTTCCAAATAAATTATGTCCTTGAAAAAAGGCGTGTCTTTTTTGTGTTCTGATTTTAGCTTATTTTGAGGTTAACTATATTCTCGTTTCCACTGTTGACAGTACTTTTTAGTATTTCATAACACATTCGATTGTTTATTTATCTAGTATGACGTGATCTGACAGCTGACACACACACACACTACCCTTTATCAAAAATACTTTTTTGGAGGGGGGCTCAGGCTTCAAATATGACGTCTCTGTATTGCGGTCAAATGTCTGTCCCCGTGACCGCATGCACTAACATACTTAGCTTTGTTGATCTGTGGTACTGGGTATTGTGGTATGGGGTTTGTGTTTCTATAAATGTGCGTAAGATGCGGCGCGCGCCTGTGTTATGAAAAACAGGGAAAAGAAAAACAAAAAAAGAAAGAAAAGAAATTTAATCCTGAGATGGGAATATATGGTTGGAAAAGCTTATAAAAATTCTTTCTAGGTAAAGTGTGGAGAAAGTATAAATAGGAATTTAAGAACTCCAAATAAAATGGTGCAAAATTAGTACTCTTACCTAAGTTCAGCACATGTCTAAAATACAAGCAAAGGGTTTGTCAACGATTAAAATGTATCTAATTTATTATATTTAATTTTATATTTTATTATTAAATTTGGAAAGCCTATCTTATAAAGTAATGGAGTGAATCTGTTTCCAAAATGGTTTGGCCTTAAAATATACATTTCATAATATTTGGGGATTTTTTCATCATGATTTCATATTTTGCAATGTTTTTCTTCAAACATTGCCTGTCTTTAGTTATCACGAGGAGAGCTAGTTAGGGCAGTAGGGAAAAAGATGACTTTTAACCCCTATATCAGACATTATTACCAGAGGCGTGATTTTACAGTAGCGATAACTTCCTCCATTCATTAGTAAGCTAGACGCAGCTGTGAGCGATCGTCACTTTGTGTTTTCCTGTTGTTAGAGCGTTTCGAAATGTTCAAAACAATCGAACGGTCTGCCGACTGTGAAGTCAGATCAGTGATTCGTGTTTTGAATGCGAGAAATGTTACGCCAGCAAACATTCATCGCCAATTGAGTGAGGTTTATGGGGAAACAATAATGAGTGACAATGCCCGGCCACACAGAGCCACATAAACTCAAGATGTGATCATATCATTTGGTTGGGAACAATTCGATCAGCCTCCCTATTAGGCTCTCATCACATGCGGCATCATTCTTTGACGAAGGCTTACAAAAACTGGTTTTCCTGTTACGACAAGTGCCTAATAACGGTGACTATTTGGGGAAGTAGGTATGGATGATAACAAAGTATTTGGAAAATAACGTCTGTTATTTTTTTAAAAAATATCGGTACTTTAAGAGCACGCCTGGTAACCTAAGCTGGGAGAGAACGCGTGTTAACAGATACAGCCCTAGAGTCCGTCTTTAAGGGACAAGGTGACGTGTGGATCGAAGCAGTTTGTTCAGCAGATGGACACATTTAAACTCTTAGAGACAAACGTGGGGAAGAACCGGTCTCTAAAGGATCTTCTCTACTGCAGCTTAACTTTAATTGGTCTTAAAGGAGAGGGCGTTCCTCAAAGGAACCTCCGTCGAAGCTTCAAAACAATTACACGAGCCAATCAGATACATATGAATCATCAGCAAGTTAATCAGTTTGTATAATTTGGAAACGTAGTGTTTTCTGTTGCTTAAAGTCGTCATGCTTGAAGCTGTGGCAATTTTAGGGAACAGTTACCAACTGTAACAGAAATTGATTATTTTATTACTTCTCTTCTACTTGCTGTAGTAACTAACTTAGTATTTAAGTTCAACATATTCCAAGAATGCGACACGAAGATTTTCAGAAAAATCTCCCCACACAAACTTACTTTTGATTTTCTTAAAAATGGCTACAACGATTTTGACTAAAACAGCATAAAGGGTAAATATTTACACGAAAAGTAAGATGTATATCTTGAATTCTTTGGGAATAATCTGTGAAGTCCTTTTCATTCGGAAGAAATTTTGTATAATTTAGTTTAAATACACAATGGATTTCAGGTAACTCTTTTTTGTAGCATCCGCCATTTCCGAGTTATCAATAATTATGGCTTTGAAAGTTTCAATATTTTTTTGTCATTTTTAAAAGTGCTGTCTCTATTCAATTGCTCCCCGCGATATCATGCAAAGAGTATAGAAAGACTCAGTTAGCAACAAAGTAAGAGACATGCATGAAGAGGGGTTAAATATTGGTCCGGGCGGAATAATAACTGGTGGGGAGTAATGAAGTAGGCGGACCATAAGTAATAAGAGGCGTGTAATTTATGTCAAACACTTACTCTGACTCTGGTACCCGCACTGGCGCTTACATTCGTTCGTGCACACAGTTGTGCATACATTAGTAACGCAGTCCAGCATATAGCGACTAGCTTTTAAATCTCTGAATATCGATTCCATTTCCCCTATCCTCCTTCAACCTCCAACTTAATATCTAATGAACCTACATTATCTGCAAAGGTTTATCTCAATTACCATGAAGTATATATACTTTTATATATATATATGTAAAATCTGATGTGGTACATTCACATGACTTTCCTTACTATCTATCGCTTATTAATGAGTATACAAATTATTCTAACGAAAGTTCAGTTTATTTTGTAATCGAGATAAACCTTTCCAGAAATACCTGCATTACATATTTCGTTATAAACACAAAAGGGATAGCGATAGTCAAATGTATAAGAACTGGACGCTACATGCTGGCCTTAAAATTCGACGCTCTTTCCATACAGCCGCGAGAAACAACTAAATGTCGACAGGACTTAAAAGAATGAAGTATTGAACAAATCGACCCATTAATGACATACCTCGGAAATGACTAATGCCACATAAAAGGTTATTTGAAATAAATTCTGTTTTAAAGAGATCTACGTTTTCGTTTCTATCGCTTGTTTACCAGCTATGCAAGATTATACAAAATTCCTTCCGAATGAAGAGAACTTCACAGGCTATTCCCAGAAAATTAAGGATATACATTTTTCCATGTAAATATCTTAAATATATGGCGTTTTCATCAAAATTATTAGAGCCATTTTTGAGAAAATCGAAAAATATTCCATGTAAATGTAGTTGGATGGTGGAATCTTGACATCGAATTTTGGGTGGAATACAATACTTACTGTAAGTACTTGGTAGAGAAAGTAAAAATAGCTTATTGTAATTTTATTAAACTTTCAAGTTATTCTGTAAAACATATTGGATCTTTTCCCAAGAATATTGTGTCTTGGGCCTTAAAAGTGCATTATTAGTGAAATCACAACTAGTAACAAATTTCCGGATGGAATGGAGGTACTCCTCTACACTATGTAAGCAGTGAGATGGTGTAAACTGAGATATATAGACACAGTACTATTCGGTTGCACTTAGCACTTCTATAAAGTGTTTCAGGGCTTAAACTCTGGAGAGATCTTAGACAGTCTATATCAGCTTGGACCCAATGGAATACAAGGCATCATTTCTTCATAGCTCCCCTCGGCTAGACCCTAACTAACGCCACGATCGAATCTTCAACCATTTTAAAAGTTCAATTACACTCAACAATAGGCGGTATTGAAGGGCGGGACCACAATTGCAAATCAAAGCAAGAGGGGTTTACGATGACAAATCGATGTCTCATATACCTGTGATTTATCACGTTGCAGTGCTACGGAGGGTATCTTTCCCTTACCGAGGCATGAGTTGCTTTTTGACACTCGAGTCAAAGAGGTTTCCAATATCCGGAACAAAAGACTATAATACGAACAAAAACGAAATATCTACCACCCCTTTAGTACCGCAGTTTTAAGAAGGAAAACCAAAAAAAAAAAAAAAATACAGGATGTGTTTACACTTACCTAACTTTCTCTACCCACTATCCTTTATTCTTATAGAGCATCTACCAAATATTCTAAGTTTATTCTTCTATCTACTTTAAATTAATTGAGACCAACGTTGTATAAATAGTTTAATTACACATTTCGTTATAGATACAAAGGAAATAGCGATAGTAAAATGTTTGAAAGCTGGTAGCACCCTTGAAAATCCATGGGTAGACATCGCGAAAAACAATTAAATGGCGACAGCACTTTAAAAAATGACAAAACATTAAAATATTCAAGCCAATATTAACTCATATCCGGAAAAAATGTCTAATGTCATAAAAGGTTATTTGAAATAAATTGAGTTTACAAAAGTAGATGAAGTTCCTTCCCAATGAAGGGGACTTCATTGAAAATTCAAGATATATATTCTATTTGTCTAGAGAATATCTAAAGTATATGATATTCTAACAAAATAATTAGAACCATTTTTGAGAAAATAAAAATATTGAATTTTTTTGCTGTAAAGGGTAACTTGGGGTGGGGAGATATATTTGAAACTCTTCGTGCCACATCTTTGGAAGAGACCGAACTTTCCATTTTTGACTTATGTTGTCCACAAACAGACATCATATGAACGCACACTTTTTCTAAAACTGCATTTTTTGCGATTCAGGAGGCTTCAAAACATGTATAGCCAGTAAAGTCTCTGTAATGAACTTTTAGGTAGACTGCAATAGGTCCTGTACTCACTAGGTACATGGTAAAGAAAGAAAAAATCTGATGTGTTACACTCACATGACTTTCTCTACTCTTGTACAATCTATTTTTACAAACGCTTAATCTCCATATGCTTCATGTTAATCGAGATATCGAGATGTCAATCTTATTGGTAATTTTCTTGTAGATGCAAGGGAAATATGGTAGCTTTTAAGCGATAGTCAAATATTTTAACGCTGGTTGCTATGTGGCGCATTCCATTCTCTTTGCATGTCCAGGATATAAAAAATCTGATGTGTTACACTCACATGACTTTCTCTACTCTTGTACAATCTAATTTTACAAACGCATATTCTCCATATGCTTCATGTTAATCGAGATATCGAGATGTCAATCTTATTGGTAATTTTCTTGTAGATGCAAGGGAAATATGGTAGCTTTTAAGCGATAGTCAAATATTTTAACGCTGGTTGCTATGTGGCGCATTCCATTCTCTTTGCATGTCCAGGACATAAAAAAAATGAATAACGAATTTGAGAAAAAGTATAAGTATTGGAAAATTTAAGGAAATAACAAGCAATATCTCGAAAACGGTTCACTCAACAAAAGAAATGTATATGACATAAGTTGTGTATTTTAACGCGATCTACATTTTTTGTGTAGTAAAATTTTGTCTATCTCTTATGGTTTACCAGTTATGCAAAAGTCGTTCACAATGAAGAATACTTTTGGAGACATTCCCAGAAAATTCGAGATATACATTTCATTTTTCATGGCATTATCTTAAACATATGATATTTTAAACAAAATCGTTAGAGCCATTTTTGAGAAAATTAAAATTTTCGAAAAATGTTCCATGTAAAGGGTAGTCTGGGGTGGGGGGATTTTCTTGAAAACCTTCGTGTCGCATCTCTGGAAGATACTGAACCTAAATACCAAGTTTGGTGTTTATCCGACTGTTCGTTTTTGAGTTATGCTGTTCACACACAGACACACACACACACAGACACACAGACACACACACGGACATGTTTCCAAAAATGCTTTTTTTGGATTCAGGAGGTCTCAAAACATGTATTTCCGGTGAAATCTCGGTATCGAATTTTTGGGTGGAATGCAATACTTCCCCTACTTACTATACGTAGTAGAGAAAGTAAAAATGAATAACGAATTTGAGAAAAAGTATAAGTATTGGAAAATTTAAGGAAATAACAAGCAATATCTCGAAAACGGTTCACTCAACAAAAGAAATGTATATGACATAAGTTGTGTATTTTAACGAGATCAACATTTTTTGTGTAGTAAAATTTTGTCTATCTCTTATGCTTTACCAGTTATGCAAAAGTCGTTCACAATGAAGAATGCTTTTGGAGACATTCCCAGAAAATTCGAGATATACATTTCATTTCTCATGACATTATCTTAAACATATGTTATTTTAATCAAAATCGTTAGAGCCATTTTTGAGAAAATTAAAATTTTCGAAAAATGTTCCATGTAAAGGGTAGTCTGGGTGGGGGGATTTTCTTGAAAACCTTCGTGTCGCATCTCTGGAAGATACCGAACCTAAATACCAAGTTTGGTGTTTATCCGACTGTTCGTTTTTGAGTTATGCTGTTCACAGACACACACACAGACACACACACGGACATGTTTCCAAAAAAGCTTTTTTTGGATTCAGTGGGTCTCAAAACATGTATTTCCAGTGAAATCTCGGTATCGAATTTTTGGGTGGAATGCAATACTTCCCCTACTTACTATACGTAGTAGAGAAAGTAAAAATGCATTTATGTTTAAAGAAATAACTATGGACATACACACATTTGATTCTATTTTATGCATTTAGGGATTTTTTACTTTCTCTACTACGTATAGTAAGTAGGGGAAGTATTGTATTCCACCCAAAAATTCGATACCGAGATTTCACCAGAAATATATGGTTTGAGACTCCCTGAATCCAAAAAAAAGCATTTTTGGAAACATATCCGTGTGTGTGTCTGTCTGTCTGTGTGTGTACAGCATAACTCAGAAACGAACAGTCGGATAAACACCAAACTTGGTATTTAGCTTCAGTATCTTCCAGAGATGCGACACGAAGGTTTTCAAGAAAATACCCTCACCCCAGACTACCCTTTACATGGAACATTTTTCGAAAATTTTAATTTTCTCAAAAATGGCTCTAACGATTTTGATTAAAACATCATATGTTTAAGATATTTTCATGATAAATGAAATGTATATCCCGAATTTTCTGTGAATGTCTCCTAAAGTATTCTTCATTGTGAACGACTTTTGCATAACTGGTAAACCATAAGAGATAGACAAAATTTTACTACACAAAAAATGTAGATCGCGTTAAAATACACAATTTATATCATATACATTTTTTTTCTTGAGAGAACCATTTTCGGGATATTGCTTGTTATTTCCTTAAATTTTTCAATACTTATTTTCTCAAATGGGAATTCGCTATTAATTTTTTGTCTTGGATATGAAAAGAGTATTAATCTGTGACAAAGAGAATGGTGCTACGCCTAGCAACCAGCTATTAAGAGATATGTCTATGCTTAAAGGCTACTGTATTTCTATATTGCCCTTGCAAATACAAAACAAGGGGAACATAGTAGGCCTTAAACGATAGTTATATTTTTAGAAATGGTCGCTATGTTTAAAATGTAATTCTCTTTGCATGTCAAAGGATCGTTTCTGCAAATGTTTATCTCGATTAATATGAAATAGGTGAAGAATAAGAGTTTGTAAAAATAGTTTGTACAAGAGTAGAGAAAGTCATATGAATGTAGCACATCAGATTTTTTTTATCCTTTATTAAACTGTGCGTTTCTTAGAAAGAATTTATTCTCATGTTTTGCAAATTTCTCTGCATCCTCCTGGTCATTTTCATCTCCATCCTTTATCTGCTGTTTTTAAGATAACTTCATTGGTTTTGTCTGTCCATTTTATGAGCCCTAGCATCTCTTTCTCCAAGTTTTCATAGCTTCATAGCAATGTTGAAGTTTTCGCACTATACATCACCATACTCCGTATAAAGCACTTCACCAATAACCTCCTTTGTTCCCTCTTCAAGTGTACGCAGATAATGTTTCTTTTTCAATAAAATATTCTTTTTTTCTATTAGTTTCTTTCTTATTTGGTCATTTCGGCTAACGAATTCCAAATAATTTCGGCAACTGCTGTTGAGCTGTGTTGTTTACTAACTATACTTCTATTAGTCACCATATGTGGCGTGTCGGTTGTTTTCGGTGTCTGGGTCCGGTCGTCCACTTGGCTCGAGGAGTTCGATTCAGTCAGTGTGAATGGACACATCTTTTATTTGGCGAGTTTCTTGTATGGCTTAGTAAGTGGAATACTTGCTCTCTAACTGCACTTTGGGTTTGTCCGTTGCCATTTTTTCCATAAGTCGGTGTTTCAGCATTAAAATGTAGTTATTTTACGGGGCCTTAGGCGTGATTTATATTTACTAACTTTGTATCATTGTTTTTGTTCCAGTCTAGTCATTTGATTTTTATAGGTAGTGTGCGAGTTCCCTTAGCCGTTTTATGCAATATTTAATAGTTTTAATTCCTGTGATTTTATTAACCTACATCCAAATTGTTAATTTATTCGCAGTTTATCTAAATTGTTGATTTGTCCAGCTTTTGCCTAAGTTGTAAGTTTGCTCAGAGTTTATGTAATGGTTAATGTGTGTTTTTTTATATTTAGTAAGGGATTTACTTAGCGGATTCACAGGAATTCTTTCTTAGTGGTTTAATGGCCAGGCGTGAGGTGAAGAGCTGTAGTGATTGAGCTAAATGGGGCAAATCCGTTATGTATGCATGTTTGTTGAGATAATTTACCTTATCTCTCCCTCTGAAATAATTATGTGATGTGTGTGAACAAATGTAATAATAAATAATGGTTTTTGAAAACTTATAAGTATGGAAATGTTGTGTGTTGATGTTGGATATGATGAATGATGCCCTGTGGTAAACATTTGTTAATTAAACCCATTATACCCGAATTTGACTGTTGTGAACAAATGTTTGGGGGAGGGGGCAGTCCTCTTATCTTGTATTGGTCTTGCAATCACCTAATATCCTAGGTTTGAACACTTCCTAGTTGAGTTATCTCCAGTTTAATAATGTGAATAAGACACACGATTAAGAGTGTAATCCTCTGTTTAAATTCTGACCACAGCTCAGGTCTAATACTTTTATTGACGGTAAATGAATTCAATTGAAACATTATCAAAATAAAGTTTGGATTTAAAGCGTGATCCAAACAAGATTCAAACCGCTGTCCGTGGTTTGAGAGTCAAGGATGTTACCCCAACGTCAGTGCAGTCTATTCACATTCAAGCTTTGTGAATGAAATAAGATATAAAGCCCTAGACTGTTGGATTAAAAAAAAAAGAAGATAGCACAGAGAAGAATTTAATGTAATCAAATACAAGCTAGACATTATAATACTATCAACTTCATAATAGATCTCGTACACTCAGGGCGAAATGGGAGGTGTCGCAACGGGCATTAAGCTCAAACAGTGCAGCTAATGATAACGGCGATGATTATGAAATAAGGTGATACAATCGTCATAGCTTCTGCCCAAGAGCAGGTTTTTTACTGCAAACCAGCTGTAGCCTCTCCACTTTTCTCTTAATCTTCGCACATGAATCAAGAGTTACATAACGTAAACAACTGTATCCTTATTCCTTGCAGTTTTTTATCTCATCTCTCTCTTTTTACATTCTGAACTAAAAATAAACCTTAAATGTACTGCAGCAAGAAATGTCATGATGCTATAGATTGTCCTATATTCGTAACTAAGAAGGAAAACTCATTTCTAGAAATAATGATACCTAACTCATTCTTGAAACAAATGACATAAATAAAAGAACACATAGCTTGTTTTTCTTTCTTTTTCTACCATGTATCTAGTAAGCAGAAGAGCTTTTGCATTCCACCCAAAAATTCGATATCGAGATTTCACTGGAAATACATGTTTTGAGGCTCTCTGAATAAAAAAACCGTTTAGTAATAGATCTAAAGTTCGGTTAAATACCAAACTTGATATTTAAATTCAGCGCCTTTCAAGGATGCGACACAAAGATTTTCAAGAAAATCTCCTTACCTCAAACCACTCCTTGCATGGAAAAGTTTTCGTTATTTTTTATTATCTCAAAAAAGACTGACTTAACTAAAAAAAAGCATATATTTAAGATATTTGCATGACGAATGAAACGTTTATCTCGAATTTTTTGGGAACAGTCTGTCAAGCGCTCTTCATTCTGAAGATAGACAATTTTTTTTTAAGTTTTTTAGGTCATCTCGACGATGAATGAATGAATTCTCAAATGACTCCGGGATCCATGGAGCTTAAAGTTACCGAACATTCGTCTTTTCAGAATAAGGGAAAACCTTGGAAAGAAACCTTACCCGGGTAATTTACCCTAACCGATATTCGATCTCGGGACCTCTTGAATGTCAAGTACAAACGCTATCCCCACACCACAGAAGCGGGTCGACAAATTCTTATTACACAAAAAAGTACTGCTCCTTAAAGCAGATGATATATGACAAATATAGTTTGTTTTTTTAACTTTACTTTGGAAGTTTATATTCGCTTTAACATATTAGTTATATCGCGACTTTACAACTTTTTATAAAATAAACATTTAACAACAAAACAATGAGGTTACTTAACATACTGGCAGTTTTGAACCATTATAATGAACTAGTATAAAATTGTGACACTATGGCTAATCAAATTGATTGAACGTTATATACTTTTATATACATTTATGCTTTTAAAAAAATCAACTATCTTAGGGTATATCGAATAGTTGAGTGCTGTTTGTAAATCTTTAGGTTTCTGGTAGTGTTGTCTCCATTGATCGTATTGTGGACATTGCAAGATTATGTGTTTCGTCGTTAACAGTATGCTACACTGGTGGCAGATGGGTGGTTGGTCCTTTGAAAGAAGATAACTGTGCGTGATCTTGGTATGGCCTATTCTCAGTCTGGATATTAAAACCTGATCTTGTCTGGAAAGAGAATTACTGGAAACATGTTTCGAAAAACTCGATGTTATATCACGGAGTTTGCTTCTCGTGGAGCCATCCTGTTTTCCACTGTTGGTAGAGCTTCTTTTTAATGGTTGAAATAACATCACAGGCTGGTGTAGTTATAGTTGGGTCACTTACTGGATGTTTAGTGGCTTCTTTTGCTGCCTGATAGGCCAATTCGTTGCCTTGTATTCCAATGTGGGATGGAATCCATACTAGACACACTTGCTTATTGGCTCTATGAAGTAGTGGCCGAATTTCTTGTATAAGAATATGGGCTGATGTCAGATTGTTTATTGCAAGTAGTGTACTTTTAGAATCTAATATATAATAAATAGCTTTGAGCATCGAGTACTCAAAATATAAATCACAGCTTGTTTAATTGCAAACGGTTCAGTTGAGAAGATGGTACAAAAAATCAGGAAGTCTGAATAACATAGTGTGGTCTGGATAAACAACAGCATAAGCATTTTTATCATTACGCTTCGATCCATCTGTGTAGATTGCTTATGTTTTCCATATCTGTCATGTAATCCATTAAATAGTTGACGATAAACTGAGGAATGCGTTCTTTGGAGATGATGTTCAGTTCTACATTTATATTAGGTGAAGCAATTTTAACCATTTCCGATATATTCTTGGTTATTGGTTTGAATTTTTAAATATGTTAATCGCTATTATTATCCCTCGCTCCCGATTGGTTATGCAAAGAGATCATAACATCCAAGACATCACACAGCGACCGTTCTCCTTTCTTAAAAGAGTTGACTATCACTTAAGCTTACTGTGTTCCCTTATTCCCCATGCATCTACAAGGAATACGTAAACCATTTCTGTAAATGTTTGTCTCGATTAGCATTACGTGGATAGAAGAATAAGCTTTCGTAAGAATATTTTGTTGACAAATGGGTAGAGAAAGGCATGTGAGTATAACGAATCATATTTTTGTGAAGTATTAATAGGATAAGGTAGTCCGAACACATGGAAATTTCACCTTAAGTATGTTAAATTACCACTGCTCTTAAAGTTCGCAATGGTTTTTCCTAAAATTTTTATGAATTATTCTATAAATCATGACAATTATTTCTAGTGATTGTTTGCATTGATAGCGTGGGTTATTGATTCCTAAAAATGATTTCATTCAGCAGAAACATAATAAAAATTACTCTTAAAACATGCGAATATGTACCTTTTTCTCTGATACTACTTGCAATACAGAATCACTCTTTTGCAAGCTTGTTCTTAGTATAATCGGCTATCTTCTGAACCTCAATTATTTAGTTATGTATATCAGTTCACTAGACATTGAAAGAAAAAGTTATTTGCAAAGTCAAAAAAGTAAAAATGTGGAAAATTTGCAATGTTGTTGCTTTCTTAATATCACTGATATACATTATAAAATTATGATTGTGTTTCAGAAAGTTTAACTATGTGTTGCATACATGTACTGAAAATTTCAGCTCTGTACCTCTCATACTTTCTGAGAAAAAGGTACATAAGTATCCAAACATGTTGTTTTGAGAAAACTGAATTAAATGTTTGAACATAAAAAGTCTGACACACTTCAGTACATTCCAGGGTCATAATCATCTGCATCTTCATTCCTGGATTGCTTCAGCTTTTCTGATTGTCTTCTCTTGGTCCTGGCCTCTTTTGTTAATTGCTGGGCACGATATAATCGTTCGTTGTTGAAAGATACAAAAATGTTCTAAAAAGGGGGCTACATGACAGCTTTAAAGGAATGCAGACTAGCATTTAAATAGTATATAAATGTCTTAAAACCTCTTAACTCCCAAAAAGTACATATGTTCTGAAACTGGAAATAATAGAGATTTTATTACTGTCAAAAACAAAAAATGTGATTCTTGACCATTTCAGGGTACCCTGTCCCCTTAAGTATCTGGGAAGCAACTTTCATAACAAATTGAAAATTTTCATATAAATTATTGCTGTCACTAGGAATGTGTACACATTTTTAACGAAATAACTTCAAAATAACAGAAATTGGTAAACTTAGTTCCTAGGTCCTTAAACATTAGAGTTTGGGGGAGTTACTACACCAGTTCTACCTACTTCTCTAGTATTGTGAGTTTGTATCTGATTGAAACCTTCGCTGACAGCTCCAATCATTACCAGGTAACCAACACGTAAACGAAAACAAATCACACCCATAGCTGCACAAACTTTTGCTTTAAAAGAAGATGAGTATTGCTACCAAACATGGCGGCATTCCTCCAACTTCCCCTCTCTTCTCTTTCCTACTTCCCCTTTAATGAATCGATAGAAATAATTACGTCTAGAAAATTTCCGCCTTGGAGGAGGACCAAAAGGGAAGAAAAAAGAGAGAAACGAAAAAAAAAGTCTTATCTTCCTCATCGCGCGTCCAAACAAAAGAAGATTTAATGTTCGATTTTGGTTTTCCTTCTTTTTTTCTCTCCCTTCGTCCTTCTTTCTCCTTACTTTTCTTCTGTGCCTTATTTTATCTCAGAAGGAATTATTATCGTTTGTGCTTGGTTCCTTTTTGGCGAGAAAAGCTTCGTTATGAGAAAAGGAAGGGATGGGGGAAGCAATTTACAGCTATGCTGTTGTCATCGTAAACTCTTAATCGTAATAATGAACGGGAGGGAGAAGCAAGGCAGAAAGAGATTCTGAGTGGAGCAGAACAAATTACTGGAGCTGATTCGGAAATGTTACTCTCTTTTTTAATTTTTTTTCCCTCTCCGCAAGATTGTAAAATATACTAAACCCTCGTGCAGTTGGCGTCCTTGGGAAGGCTACTGGAAAATGACATTGAACCGTTAAGAAACGAAGGGGTGGGGAGGTAAAAGCGATATAATCGACAACAAAAAAGTCGTGTACAAAGCTGACATACACACGCTGCATGTGAATGTTTCAACAAGGCCAAACAAACTAAATCCGTCTAAGGAAATAAAACTTGCGTAATAACGAGGGCAAAACAAAGAATAAAATTAAAAAATCTGACGTGTTACATTCACATAGCTAACTCTAACCTCTTTCGCTTATTAGTGGGTACATAAATTATTTTTACGAAATGTTATTTTTTTACCTACTTTATTTTACTTTCCCGGAAATAGCTACATTACACATTTCGTTACAAAAGGGAATAGCGATAGTCAAATGTTATAGAACTGGAGGCTATATGCTGGCCTTAAAATGCCATACTGTTTCAATGGAATCGTGAGAAACAATGAAAATCGACAGGACTTGAAAAAAAAAATAGCTAAGTATTAAACAATTCGAGCCATTAATAACGGATATCTCGGGAATATCTGATGCCACAAAACTGTTATTTGAAATAAATTGTATGTTTTAAAGAGAACTACATTTTTTGTGTAGTACATTTTCGTTTATCGCTTAAGTTTACCAGTTATATAAGATTATACAAAACTCCCTCTGAATGAAGGGGACTCCACAGGTTATTCCCAGAAAATTCAAGATATAAATTTTATGTAAATATCTTTAATATATGGTATTTTAATAAAAAACGTTAATACCATTTTTTAGAAAATCAAAATTTTGAAAAATGCTCCATGTAAAGGGTAGCTTGGATTGGGGGGGATATTTTTGAAACTCTTCGTGTCGCATCTCTGGAAGGTAGTGAACCTAAATACCAAATTTGGTACTTATCCAACTTTTGTTTTGGAGTTATCTGTTTACAGGGGGCCTCAAAACATGTATTTCCGGTGAAATCTCGGTATCGATTTTTGGGTAATATGCAACACCTTCTCTATCTATTAGGTATGTGGTAAAGAAAGTAAAAAGGAAATCACTATGTGATAACTTTAGAGTTCTAAACAGGAACACTTGAAACAACGAATAGTGACTTAGCACTTAAAGAATGTACAAGTATTGGAAAATTCAAAAGAAACAAAAAATATTTCGAAAACGGTTAACGCCACGAAAACTTTTATTTGATATAAATTGTAAATTTTAACGAGATCTACATTTGTTTGCGTATTAAGATTCTAGTCTATCTCTAGTCTATCAGTTACATGAAATTCACTCAATAAAGACTTCACATGCTATTCCCAGAAATTTCAAGATATACACTTTGTTTGTCATATAAATATCTTAAACATATTATGGTATCTTAATCAAAATCATTAAGAGCCATTTCTGACAAATTCGAAAATATCCAAAGTTTTTCCATCTAATTTCCTTAACATTTTTCGTGTCGTATCTCTGTAAGATAACAAACTTAAATGCCAAGTTTGGTTTTTAACCGACTTTTCGTTTTAGAGCTATGCGCGCGCGCACACGCACAAACGTTTTTCTAAAAACACTGTTTTTATTACATTTTTAATTTATTCAACAAGCCTCTAAGCGTGCATTTCTCGGTATCAAATTTTTGTGGGGATGCAATACCTATTTTCTCTATTTACTATAGATAAGCAGTAGAGAAGGTAAAAATACATACCACGGAAGGGGACCCCAAAACCGGGGCAAAGCACTGCACTTAGCCCAATGTGGCCCTTTCTGCTTTGAACGTAACACTTGGGAGGGAGGGAGGGAGGGGGAGGAGGAGGAGAGAAAGAGGCACGAAGAGTGACCAGATCCGGGAGATATGAGCAAGCATAGATGGGGTCCTTAACGTTTCCACATAGAAAGGACCCGACTCCGCTCAAGGCCCCCCCCCAAGTCCCGAACATCCGGGAGCAGTAGAGATATTAAGAATAATGGTTTGTATGTGTAGCTCTACATGACCCAGTAGTTTAACTTCGATTCTTCAATATTATTTAGGGTCGTCCTCCGTGGTGTAATAGTTACCATGCTAGCCTCTAGTTCCCGAGGTCGTGGGTTCAAATCCGGCGGAGGGTGATGGATTTTTTCGGGCGTAAAAATTCTTAGCATGGCTTCCTTCAGAAGGTAAAGCCGGTGCTCCTGTGTCGTAGATTTACGGCACGTAAAAGAACCTCAAGCCTGATAAAGAGGTCTCTGAGCAAAATTACCGGTCTTCACGCCCAATGGATCGCAGCAGTTAAAGAGCATCCGTAAATAAAACTCTATTTTATTTAATTTAATTGTTCAATATTTGGGCATGTGACTCAAATTTTTAATTTTTAACTAATGATTTCCTTTAGAACGAGCGAGGTGGTGCCGCATTAACGTGTGCGACTCGCATTTGGGAGGTCCCGGTTCAACTCCCCCCCGGGGCCGACCAACCTGATTGAAGGTTTTTTCGCTGTTCTCCTAGATCGCTAGCGAATACTGGATTGGATAATTTGATAGGCGAATTTTCCTATCATTCCTTTCATCACTATATACCAGGCTTTGGGCTGGTCACCCATTCTGGATATAAAATGATCCAGAGTTTGCTTGCTTCTCGACAGGCTACTGACCTAATGCATGTTTCTCGGATGTGTATTCTGAGGTTATAATTGGCGCAGATGGAGTTCTAAAACCCCTACATGCATACACGTAACATGTTTACTATGCGCTAGTTGTATAGCACCCAGTGTATATCAGTTCGATTATGGAGAAGAAACAGATGAACTCAGCTCAAGGATGGCAAAAGATAGAATCCTGGTTACGCTGGATGTTGCGGGTACTTCGCTAGAATTTCTTGGCCACTTCATTCCGTTTGCTGAACGCAGTGTCTGTGATGACCTCTGAAAACCCAGTTCGTGCATGAAAGTTTCGCGTGTGTGGCTTTTCATGTCATCTCATCCATCCGCCTCATTTCCACGAAAACCTTCCACCATCCATAAGTTGCTGGCTTTCACGCGGATTTTTATATTGCTCTTGATTGCTCATTTTCCTTCCTTCTTCTCCTCTGGTGCCTATTTCGTCCAACGTTTCGTTTCTTACTCATTTTATATTATTCTTTTTCTTCTTCTTTATTCACTTCTGTATAGTCGACATCTTCATTACTTTGTAATTAACCTCTGCTATTACTGCCTGTGTTTTCTTGATTTTATTTAGTTATTTTGGCGGTACTGTATTGCATTTTATTCTTCTTAGGTGTTTGTGCGTGCGTCATTACATGGTCTTTCTTTTTACTTTCTCTACCATGTACTGGTGTGCATAAAATGCAGCCCATAATGGAACGGAGCTGTTTATGTTGGTACTGAAAAAATCTGATGTGTTACACTCACATGACTTTCTCTACTCTTGTACAAACTATTTTTACAAACGCTTTTCTCCATATGCTTCATGTTAATCGCTGGTTGCTATGTGGCGCATTCCATTCTCTTTGCATGTCCAGGACATAAAAAAAATGAATAACGAATTTGAGAAAAAGTGTAAGTATTGGAAAATATAAGGGAATAACAAGCAATATCTCGAAAATGTTTCACTCAACAACAACAAAAAATGTATATGGCATAAATTGTGTATTTTAACGCGATTTTGTGTAGTAAAATTTTGTCTATCTCTTATGGTTTACCAGTTATACAAAAGTCGTTCACAATGAAGAATACTTTTGGAGACATTCCCAGAAAATTCAAGATATACATTTTATTTGTCATGAAAATATCTTAAACATATGATATTTTAATCAAAATTGTTAGCCATTTTTGAGAAAATTAAAATTCTCGAAAAATGTTCAATGTAAAGGGTAATCTGGGGCGGGGGATTTTCTTAAAAACCTTCGTGTCGCATCTCTGGAAGATACTGAACCTAAATACCAAGTTTGGTGTTTACCCGACTGTTCGTTTCCGAGTTATGCTGTTCACAGACACACACACACACACACACGCACACACACACAGACACACGCACGAACATGTTATCAAAATGCTTTTTTTGGATTCAGGGGGTCTCAAAACATGTATTTCCGGTGAAATCTCGGTATCAAATTTTTGGTGGAATACAATACTTCCCCTACTTACTATATGTAGTAGAGAAAGTAAAAATCTAGCCACACCCTATATCAGCGTGACCACCTATGTTTTTCAAACTTCCGAAGGACTTTGCATGTCCAGTACACAAGTATTGGAAAATTTAAGGGAATAACAAGCAATATCTCGAAAATGGTTCACTCTACAATTAAATATATATGACATAAATTGTGTATTTTAACGCGATCTATAGTTTTTGTGTAGCAATATTTTGTCTATCTCTTATGGTTTACCAGTTATGTAAAACTCATTTACAATGAAGAATACTTTTGGATTAATTCCCAGAAAACTCGAGATATACATTTCATAAACATATGATATTTTTAATCGAAATCGTTAGAGCCATTTTTGAGAAAATTAAAATTTTGAAAAATGTTCCATGTAAAGGGTAATCTGGGGTGGGGGGATTTTCTTGAAAACCTTCGTGTCGCATCTCTGGAAGATACTGAACCTAAGTACCAAGTTTGGTGTTTGTCCGGCTGTTCGTTTCTGAGTTATGCTGTTCACAGACACACACACGGACATGTTTCCAAAAATGCTTTTTTTGGAATCAGGGGGTCTCAAAACATATATTTCCGGTGAAATCTCGGTATCGAATTTTTGGGTGGAATACAATACTTCCCCTACTTACTATACGTAGTAGAGAAAGTAAAAATAGTAAAAGCGATAGCTTGCACACTGAATTATGTTCTTATTAGCAGTTTTCTATGTACGTAACCAAATTTGTATTTTATGCTAACTCCGAAATTGTTCCTTTTAACATTCTCCAATTGGCAGCAGTTGTGTTTATTTTCATAATGCCACAGATTACATATCCTTTATTGTTAGATAAGGCTAATAATAATAATAATAATAATAGTAATAATTTCTTTGCTTCCCTTTTATGTACTTTATGCTGAAAACTTTCTTTTAAAGGATTTCCTATCCACATTATGAACATAGTTCTATGGTATACCTATAAGCTATGCTCGTGACCCGAGTTTCACTTACGTAAACACAAATGAACAGATGGAAGGAAAGAACAAATATTTCCATGCTTTGTATTATCTCACGTCTTAAGTTCTGATTTGTTTCTGATGGATTAACAGATTTTGGTCACCGGACTAGGTAAATGTAATGGCTGAGATTGAGTCACCAAGCCAGGCTATTGCAGAAACGTGATTTAGTGCGTCAGCTAAATTAGCTTATTCACAACTCAGTTAACGCTGCACGTTACAGAAATACCTCTGTTCCTTCCCCATTGTTTTGCATGTTTTCACTTAGACACACGAGTCTATGGAATGCTGCACAGTAAACGCAGTCAAGGTCTATCAAAATTATAGTCCACCAACTCTTTGGGGACATGTGCGAGGCAATAACGAAGTCTGGACTCTTTTCATTCCTTATCTAGCATAAATAAACAATAACTTTGAATAATGCAAACGTTAAAATTATCGAAGATTTATCAAAGTGTTAGACATACTTCGATATCACTGAGTATCGAGGTATCGAGTCCCCATCCCTAAAAATTAGCTACACTATCTCAATGTTAAAATCAATTACGTGGTTGTCCGATAGTAATCCAAAGGAAAATGGATTTCATCCTATTACAGCTTTTCTTCTCCCAGGGTTTCATTTTGTGGGCCTTTGTTGAAAAATTCACGTTCGTGATCAACTTTTAAATGAGCTCCGTCTTTCTATCGTATCAAAATAATTTAGCGGTACCTATTCGGCCAACATGAATAGAGCGAACGTATGAAAACCTCCCTCCTTTATGTGTTTTATACAAACACACATACATGGGTTTCCTTTGCTTTGTGAAGGTCGGCAGGGAAAATAACATAGGTGTGTTTATACAGTATATCAATAAGGGTAGCTTGACCACTCCTTACTCCCTTTGACTCCTCAGGGACTTGCGAGGGTACAAAAAATTGCGTGTAGGAGGGGTTGAAGATTGAAATAAGGGCTGAGGGATGATAAAGAAAAGGTGGTCAGGGAAAAGCAAGGGAAATGGCTCTGATGGGGTGCAAAGGGCCATCCAACAATGTGTGGAATACGATGATGGGGTTCGTACTGGAGATATGGCTCCTGGCGAAGTCCTTTGTCTTCTGCAAGTCCTGCATCTCCAGACCGTGATCAGCTTCCTGATTCTGGTGTCCCGGGCTACACAACAAGTCTATATAGAACGTATTTTCACATCTTTCTTCTCCTGCTTTCAGTAATCGGCCTTTTAGCGATCTCATCCTTGTCTTAAGAAAACCACCTTACTTCCTTAAAGATGCGTTTAGAACTGAAGTATACATGTACAGAGAGAGCCAAAAAACTGCGAACCGTCTACGCGGTGTTTCTCCTGTCCGCGTCCTCCGCGCTCGTTGCCGTCTGCCGCTATCATAAAAAGGTGCGTATGAAACCATACAACATTTTTAAAACTACTTTTAAAGGCTTTACTTAACAACTTTATGAAAGGAGATGCTGAAAATGGCCACCGTCGTTATCCATACATTTTTGGCACCTCTTTAGGAAACTATTCATCACTCGTCGTAGTTCATGTTGAGAAATCCTGGCAATTTCCTAGCGGATATTTTGTTTTTATTCTTCCAGGGTGTGTGGGTTTGTCTTGTATACTTTGTTTTAAGTTACCCCAGAGATAGAAATAGCAGGCGGTTAGATCGGGGGACCGAGGGCCACAAATCTCTACTAATAATTCTGTTCTCAAACACAGTTTCATAAAGTTGGTAAGTAAAGCCTTTAAAAGTAGTTTTAAAAATGTTGTATGGTTTCATCCGCGTCTTTCTATGATAGCGGCAGACGGCAACAAGCGCCGAGAACGCGGACAGAAAAACACCTCGCAGCCGGTCCGTAGTCTTTTGGCTCTCCCTGTATTATACGTTCCATGATACCTACAAACCTGTTAACCTTGTAGGTAGAAAGGGTATTGTATTCCACCCAAAAGTATGATATCAAAATTTCACCAAAAATACATGTTTTTAGGCTCCTAAATCCAAACAAAGTTTAGAAAAAGGTGTGTATGTGTTTGTGAACAGCATAACTCAGAAATGAAAATCCCAATACATGCCAAACCTGACATTTAAGTTCAGCATATTCCAAGGATTCAATACGAAGATTTTTTATAAAAATCCAACACCCTATAACTATCCTTTATATGGGGAAAAAATCATTATTTTTTATTTTCTCAAAAGTGCTTCTAAAGATTTTTATTAAAATATCATATGTTTAAGGTACTTGCACAGCAAATAAAATGCCTATCTTGTATTTTCTAGGAATAGCTCGTGAAGTCGTCTTTATTCTGAAGGACTTTTGTACAACTGGTAAAGCTAAAAAAAGTTGAACATAATCCTACTACACAAAAAATGCAGATCCCTTTAAAGTACACATCTGTAGAAAATATTTATTTTTTGCCGCCTTAATCATTTCCGAGATATTCTTTGTTATTGATATATGCCTGTTTGAGTGTGAACAGCATAACTCAAAAATAAAAAGTTGGTTAAACACAACATTTGGTGCTTAAGTTCGGCATGATTCAAGGAAGCGATATTAAGCTTTTCAAGAAAATCCTCATCCCAAGCTACGTTTTACATGGAAATAATGTCGTTAGTTTTGATTTTCTCAAGAAATGGCTAACGATTTTGTTTAAAATACTTGAGATATTTGCATGGCAAGTTTACAATCTGTTAAGTCCTCTTTGTTCTATATGACTTTTGTATAATTGGTAAACCAAGAAATAGACAACATCTTACCACACAAGAAATGTAAACCTCGTTAAAGCACACAACTTATGTCAAATAAAAATTGTTGTGGCGTTCAGTATTTCCCATATATTCTTTGTTATTGTTTAAATTTAAAAATACAAGAAGCATGGAAAAGCCTTCACACAGCAATTCGCTTTTCGCTATATTCTACTTATACGTACAAGAAACATATAAATGTGCAATGAACGTTTATCTCGATTAAAAAGAAACATAGACACTATAATAAGATTTCGTAAGAATAGTTTGTGGAAGAATGAGTAGATGAAGTCATATGAATGCAACACATCAAATTGTTTTATTTTGTTTCATTTATTTGAATTGATCAAAGCGTTTCTACTTTCCCTACCACGTACACAGTATGTAGAGAGAAGGCATTGCATTCAATCCAAAAATTCGATACCAATATTTCACCGGAAATATTTGTTTTGAGTAAAGAAAAGCATTTTTAAAGGATGCCCTTGTGGGTGTGGGTGTATATGTGTGTCCACGCGCGCGCGTGCATGCGTGCGTCTGAACAGCATAGCTCAAAAACGAAATATCGGATAAATACCAAAATTGGTGTTTAGGTTCAGTACCTTCCACAGATACGGTACAAGGGTTTTCAAGATCATCCCCCACCCGTTTACATGGGATATTTTTCGAAATTTTTAATTTTCTAAAAAATGGCTCTAAAGATTTTGATTAAAATACCACACATTAAAGATATTTACATAAGAAATAAAATGTTTGTTTTTAAATTTTTGGGAACAGCCAGTGAAGTCCTCTTCATTCGGCGTTAAGTGATAGATGAAAGCGTACTACACAAACATTGTACATCTTTTTAAAACACTTCAAATATCCTTTTTGTGACATAAGCTATTTCTTTGATATCAGTTACTAAAGGTTTGAATTATTCAATACTTTGTCGACATTCAACTGTTTCTCGTGATGTCATGGAAGGAATATAGAATTTTAAGGCTAGCATGTTGCGTCCAGTTCTAAAACATTTGACTATAACTGCATTTTTAAAAGAAATGAAAGCAATGAATGTGTTTAATAAGTTACTATGCCATATTGGAATTACAAATCCAAGAGATTGACAATGATTCACATACATACACAAATCATTATGAGTGCATTGTGTGATAATTATTACTTAATATTGTTAGAAAATACCACATGTAAAATAATATTTGCAAAAAGCACTTATATATTGCGAAAAATCAATTAAAATTGCATTAATTATAAAGGAGAAAGAAAAATACTGCATTCGCAACGTTTTAAACATTGTATGACATAAAAAGGTAAACAAAAGAGAAAATCTAATTGAAATATGTTAAAAACGAATTTTAATTGTTGACATGCTATTTATATTAATGTTATTTATTTAACTTCTAAAATTTGTAGATAATTTTAATGTATTTCGTGATGCTTAGCAGCTAAGCGAACAAGTAAACAACATTAAACTTTATATGACTTAAGAAAATTTTTCACAAAGAAGAAGATGCACTGAGCAGCGCTGAGTTCATTTTCTAGGAAAATTATATTACATTGTATGCAAGAGATGATCAATAATTAAATACTGAACTAATATAAAGAGTCAAAAAGCAAAATTATTGTAAGTAAAACTGAATGATAAAGGTAACTGTTCTACATTTTATTTCACATTGCCAGTGAGAAAATAAATCACTTTTTAGTGAAAACTATTATTTCTATTCTTATTCAAATGTCTTACGTTAAAACAGGTAAAGAACCTCTGGATAAGAGTAGATTGCAATTAATTGAACTATATGTATTTTAAATTACTTAAAACACACCGTACAAACCAAGTAAATTGAAATAAAGTTTTAACATAATTCTAAAGCGCAACACACGCTGTAGAACTCCAACAATAACTTAGTGGAGTAAATTTTTCGCCAAGAATCACTCCTGTCAAACCAGGTAGACACTATATTACCATTGATTTTATCAGCGCAGTAAATTCAAATCGGGCAATTACAAGTTACAGCATCCGAGACTACCAGATCATCAGAGAACTATAAGATCAACTATCGCTGTTCCCCTTGTATCTACAATGAAACGTGTAATGCAGCTATTTCCGGAAATGTTTATTTCGATTAAAATGAAGTAGGTAGGAAAATAAGCTTTCGTTAGAATAATTTGTATACCAACTAATAAGCTATAGAGGGCAGAGAAAGTCCATGAATGTAAAATATCAGATGTTTTTAAACTTTTAAAATATTAGTGTTGTATAAATCGTCTCCTTCACGTCCCATCTTTCGAGTTCACGACCTATAAGCCCAAAATAGGAGGGACTTTGACATGGAAATAAAACACTTTAGATAGCAAACAGTTCCTGATCCCTCTCTTCGTCGAGGAGCAGTCTTCAAATGGCTCCAAACGCATTTCACAGTCGACTGATAAAACGAGATCTCTCTCTGTCTCTTGTTTGCATACTTTTAAAGTTCTTTCTCTCCTTTCCAGGGAATATATTCCTTTCTGGAACAAACTCCACAAACCCACTCGCTCAAATGCTCTACTTGTAGACCTGTATGTTTCCCCAAAGAAGATGTGGACGATGCATTATTCATTTTAAGCCGTAGTCAACTAGGTTAGGCCGAGACGTTCATTTTTAGGTACGTTCGCTACTGTGCAACACCTATCGCCGTCAACAAGTCTGTCTAATGCTCGTTTGCACGTACAGTTTTGAAGTTTAATATACAACAGTTTGGGAAAAGTATATTATGCAACAAGATTATAATGGTGTAATTAAGACGCTAGTATGTTTATAAAAAGCGATAGTGAGCTTTTGGTTGAATACACTATAATTTCAAAACTTTGAGTTTTTATAAAAAGATCTGACCTTGTTAATTGTGTGTGAATAAATGCTGATCGGATGGCAGGATCTTAACGTGTATACGAGTACTGCAACAAATGGCAGTACTATTGAGTCCAGGCCGTATTTATTGATTTTTTGCGGGTAACTTATAATGAACAGTATTGAAGCGAAGGGAGTGAACTCGTTTATTAGAATATTAAAATTATAACGAACAGAATTTATTTTATTTCATGTTAAATATCATATTTCATTGTTTATCTGGGGAATGTATTCCAGTGGACTGCTGCTTGGAGGGAGTTAAAATGTAGATACGGACTGCGCGCCTCGCCGAGTAAGATCATAATGAGTCGAAGTATAATGAATGCCATTATAGTTCAGTGTATTAACGTATTATAGTGTGGTCAACCAAAAATATCTAAAGTGTTGCATTCTCATGACTTTCTTTACTCACTATTCCACAAACCATTCTTCTGACTACTTGTTAATCGAGATAAACTTTTATTACACATTTATACATTTCGTTGTAGGTATAAGAATACATCTGTCATGGCTTTGAAATCCCATGTTCCTTGCTTGACCGCGAGAAAAAGTTTAAGTATTTAAAAATTCCAACTAATAACAAAGAATTTCCCGAAAATGCTTAACCTCACAAAAATATTTAATTGACATAAAATGTGTGCTTTAACAAGATCTACATTTGTTGCATAGTAAGGTTTTTGTATATCTCTTACGGCTTAATAGTTATACAAAAGCATTCAGAATGAAGGGGACTTCAGTTATTCCCAGAAAATTCAACATATACATTTTATTTATCATGCAAAAGTCTTAAACATATGGTATTTTAATCAAAATCATTACACCAATTTTTGAGAAAATCAAACATAACGAAAATTCTTCCATGTAAAGGGTAGTTTGGGGGTGGGGAATTTTCTTGAAAAATGCGTGTCGCATCTTTGGAATTTACTGAACTTAAATACCAAATTTGTTACCAACTTTGACATTTAAGATAATTTTCGTTTTTTGAGTTATGCTGTCCACAAACACACGAACCTTTTTCTTAATTTTTTTTATTTAGGGAGTCTCAAAAAGTGTATTTCCGGTGAAATATCGCTATGAAATTTTTGAGTGGAATGCAATACTCCCTCCTATTTCTAGAAGAGGAAGTAAAAGAAGCATAAATGTGCCAAATTTGGTTGAAATCTACATATAATGAATGATCTAGATTTAGTTTATGTATTTAAGGGTATCTTAAAAATTTAGATCATAAGAGAATCCTGCAAGTAGATACACAACAGAAATTCTATATGTAAGAGTTACAGGATGATCTGTATACACATTTTGAATTTTGTTGAAGTTGATGGTCTAGTTTATACACAAAGCCTCCTATGCTCTAGCTAGAACCTTTTCACAAAATGGGTGCACCTGTTCCCGAGTCGCCGTCCACTTTGTTCGAATAGGCAACCCAAATGACAACAGGTATGGTAAAATATCTCTAGATACTGTTTTATCATTACGTTACGTAGCACTACTTGCTTCTGTTTCAGTTATCTTATTTAAAAGCGTGCTGGTATTGCTAGCATTGTCATCGCGTACGAGACAATTGTATTTGGTGTACTAAATTTAGCTTTAATTGTTACATCGATCTGCTTGGTTTGCTCGGCATTAACAAAACAACCCGAAAGACTCTGCATGCTTATTTGCATGATGACCTAACTCAAGGTAAGAAGCCAAAGACATCTGCCACCCGTGGAACGACTTACATCGGTCTTTTATTCAACCTGAAAATATATGATTTTATTAATGTTATCATTGCATCTATAGATGCATAAGATATTATTTATTACTAAAACTTACTTGGAATAGATCATCAGTTTAAAGGACGAACCTTACATCAATCACAACCAGTATAAGCTGATGTAACTTATCAAGCTTTCATTCTTCCTGATATCTCAACAAGGTTAACCATTAATTTAATACTCGCTCCGGCTATTAATATAAGTTACTTACACTTCAATCTTATACACACAATTCTTTCGTTCCTTGCTGAATAAATAAAAACTAGTAGGAAAACTGTTTCTGCAGAAAAAATAGAGCTTCAGCTTTCTGAGCTACTTCAATAATTCTTAAGGAATATTTTCTATTTTGGTTGAATTATCATTCTCATCGTTCATTTTATTAATAAAGAAACAAGCAAAACAAGCCTACCACTACCGAGTGGGATGGCTCAGGCGGTAATGTTTGGGAGTTCCCGGGTTCAAATCCCCTGGGCCGACCAATCTGACGAGTTTTTTCGTGGTTTACCTCAGTCGCCAAAGTAAATACCGGATTTATATTTAATACCACGACTCAAAGTTCCACCTTAAGTCTAAAAAGATAGTAAAATTACAAATAAAGGGTAATAGCGAATACTCTGGCATGAAAGCAGGTAGACTGAACGGCAGTGTAGAAGCAGAGGTACAGTTGCTATACACATGCCTCTGTAGACACCTGTCGAAGGTGCCATCTGCTCGTCACAGGGGCAGAGTTGGTTGACCGCCACACACCCAGCAACGAGATATCTCCTAACAGATCCATCGTAATATGACCAAGTGACGTAAAATAAATAGAAAAAAAAGTATCACTATCGCTATGCAACCGTAACGCCATTCTTTAGCTAATCCCCCCAAAAATGAAATAAAATATAACCTGCTATTAATTTACAATGCTAGGATTGCATAAACTTTATATGTAACTCGATTGTGCCAATCTGAAAATGACCTCATGCGCTAAATATCCATTCGTATCATAATCTGAAGGATTATGCATGTATTTGTTGTACAGATAGCTTTATTCTCTTCAAACATCCTGTTTATTCCCTAAGAATATTTAACGAAGCTTTACCTAACAGTATAGACGTTCATGTCTAACTCTTCTAAGACAATTCCACAGTCTAGTAATAACTCAATAACTATGTTAACAGGCTTTATTAGTACCTAAGTGAAGGCTATTAATGACAGAAATCTTTTTACCTAGCGAATTGTCTCTGTGGTAAAGTTGAGGCTTAAATTAACAAGGAATTAAAATTATTCTTCTTCTTTCCACATGGATTGGGCTGGCTACACCGTTCCGGTCTCTTTATCTGTTCTCTCCAACGCTTCTTTGGCCTTCCAACCTATCGGTATCGATTAGGCTTAAAGTTTAAAACTTGTTTAGAAATTCGTCTGTTAATTATTCGTAAAATATTATGTACCCATTTTTGCCTATAGTCTTGTATTAGTTTGCTTTAAGATTCCATGATTTGCTTCCATACAGTGTTACTGGTAGAGCCATCACTGAATAAAGTCTAAATTTTGTATCCTTTCTAGTTTTATTTTTAAATATCCTATGTATTGTTTCGCGGATTGCTTGGAATTTATATATTTTTGTATCTGTATCTCCATCTTCTTCATGCCTCACGTCACAGCCTGGACATTTGAAGTGTTTTGTTTATTCTATTGGAGTGTCATCTATCACAATTTTGTTCCTTTCTGGTGTCTACCTTTGAACACGATTGTTTTTGTTTTAGTTTTAGAAATTATTATATTATTCCTTTTACAAATGATGTTAAGTTAATGCACAGACATATGTAGAGCATTCTCATGGTCAAAATAAAGACTATGGTTCGCAAATGCCAAATGATTAAAGGGATAAAAGTTAAAACCCATATTTCGACCAACATGACAAGGGTTTTTTTTAGCCATTTTAGCAACTAATAACGTATAAAAATGTCGCAATATGACCCAAAAAGTTAAAACGACAATAAATAAGTGCACATGCTGTAATATTTCTGCAGGAATCATCGCATCAGTATAATTTTCGTGAGTTAGTGACGTCACGGTGTTATCACAAGAGACCAGGCGCCATGCGCCCAGGGAGTGAAGCGCGGTTGACTTGCCAGGCGAGGTGTGAAAAGGATTCGCAGGGGGACGAAGAGAAGCAAGCCAAGCACAAAACCTCATCTTCCCCTACAACATCAACAACAACCCTATAAACTGAACATATGAGCGACAAGAAAGGAGAAGCATTGATGGAAATGGCTACAGCAAGTGGACCAGGACGTAAATCTCTTCCACCCGGAACTCAGTTCCGGAAAATCCTTCGGATCAGCGTTGATGTGGGCTTCCATCGCGTTAATAACAACGAAAAACCTTCTTTACGATCAGCAGAGTAATAAAATACAGAATAGAAGCGAATAAGAATGGGCTATATTTTAATGTGTAAATAGTTCGATATTTCTAGGACCTAAACACAGGCTTTGGTTTTCCTTTCAGGTATTTAATTACAATCTAAAGCTCAACGTGACACAGAATTAACATTTCCCAAAACTACATTACTAACAGAACCTGTTATTCTTAAATAACAAAATCACTTCCAATTATTCTTAGAACCATTATGTATAATAGTAATTCATGCAACAAATGGATAAGTTTGATTATTGCACGGGTGCCACATTAACATTAACCACGAGGTGGATACAGCTTTTTATGCAATCTTATAGATTAAAGGAAATATAAATCATGGAATAATTCGGCCTGCATTGGTGACATAAGTGGGAGGTCTTAATATATTCGTAAATGAGACGTTAGCTTCTCTCCCGGCATTTCATTTATTACCTGGTGTGTTGAACGGATAAACAAGACAGGCATGCACTCCCTTCCTGCGAGAGAAGTGAACAGGTGTTACGGACTGTGATGTAACCTAATATCAGCAAGCATGATAAGAAATTATAAATTCAGATCTTAATTATTCTATATTTAATACATGTATTCTGTATTTAATACACACAAAAATAACATTTTCTAAAACGTCTTTATTTATTCAGGAGGCCTCAAAACGTTTATTTCCTATGAAACTTCTATGTGTATTTTTTGGTGGAGGTTAAGTACACAATGCTTTATCTATCAGGTAGGTGGTAGGGAAACTAAAAATCAACAACTTGCAGCTTATACTTAACTGTTGCATGAATTAAATAGTAAGAAAATGTTAACAAATAAAAAGGAAGTAGAGAACCACTAAATGGTAAAATGCAACTATCAAGTACTGGGTCCTCAGTATAAAACCTGACACTCACGACAAGCTTTTTGTCCTTCAGTTACGACGTAGTCATTATCGTCAATAGTCTACTTTCATTTGCGAAAGATGGGAAGGCAGTTATCTTTAGAACAACGTATATGTAAATGTTATTTAAATACGAATCGGCTCGTCGTGTTCGTGAAGAATTCATCCTGAAGCTTCCAGCACAACTGCCTTCTTCCAGAACTTAATTCACGATCTTGTGAATAAATTTGAGACTACTGGTTCAGTGCAAAATAAGAAACACATGTGAAGACGTACAACGTTAACATAAGAAACATTAGACGAAATTGGCGAAAATCTTGAACGTTCGGCACGAGAATCACTATCGAAATTAGCACAAGTTGGGGTTTCAGTGACTTCTACACATTCAGCATTTGCTATGAGGCAAGTTTCTTCTTCTTCTTCCTCCACAAGGTATATCGACCTGTTCGTCCTCAAACATATCGCTCCATCTTGTTGTTATTTTACCTACTTGGCGATGTTCGCTAGGTTTATAATTTAATAAAATGATTGGTATTCGTTCCTCTCCCATCCTTAATATCTGTTAGTACCATTGATTTTTATTTAGGTTATATATTTAACAATTTTCGGATTTCATTTATCTAGAAGCGCATAACCAGCTACTGTTCTTAGCAATTTCATTTCTGCTTCTATTGTTTTCCTATCTATCCTGTTCATAGTCTAGTTTTCACTACCAATGTTCCTATTGGCACTGTCATTACTTTATAAAATTTCATTTGTGTTGTTTTTGCCGTCTTGTTCTTTAATTTATCCTTATTGTTACATTGATTTGTCATAATTTAGTTTTATATCAGGTCTTCGTGTTTACTGTTCGATAAATTGAAACCTAGATAGTCAAAGCTAGAGACTTGTTCTATTATTTCTTCATTAATAACCATCTCAGACCTTACATGAATTTTCCTTTTAAAAGCCATTGCTTTTGTCTTCACTGTTGAAATCTTTAAATTGTATGTATACATATCTTTCAGGTTATTAAAACTTCTCTATAATTCAACTTCCGTTTCCTCAAAAATAATTTGATCGTCAGCAAGTGACACATAACAAATATATATTAAATAATGCTGGCGATAAAGGGCATCCCTGTTCGATTCCTTGGTTTATTTCTTCTGCTTTGTTTCTAATTTTAACGCCACTGTCAATCTTAATTATTGTATTTTTATTTAGACTCTGAATTATCTTTCAGATGACAAGGATATGCTTTCTCTTGCATTATAGTCTATAGTTTGTTTGGAAAAACCTATCAAAAGCTTTTTCATAATCTAAAAATAGTATAAAAGTTGCCAAATTTAAATTCCTTTCTCTTCTGTATTAATTGTACCACTGTAAATATACAGTTGGGACATGATCCCCCCCCTCGTAAGAGTTAATTTTGTTATATTTTTATGTGCAGGTTTACAGGAATACAGGCTTAAGAAGCGAAGACAGAGTGCTGGCACGATCAGGGTATGCCATGCTACCCAGACGCAAGATTATATTCCATGTGTGTAATGATAAAATATAAAAACTTAAAAGAGGATTTAATATAGTCCATGCACATAAGTGCAATAAAATAGATCAAACATACAGGTAGGCTAGTATATCAGCACTGAATGCAGGAAATATAACTTTCCATCGTGACAGTATGAATGGAAAATGGGCCAGAAAACACTATCGTCGAAGAGCTATATTACGTTATGTCTTCACTCAGAAACCTTACAAACGGAGACGCAATTAAAGTTTTCATATCTTGGACAGAAACTGCAGCACAGAGGCAATTTCACAGTAACAAATGTGTCGGTGTTAAAATTCCAGTAGTTACTACATATGGCGAGCTGTATTTTATCGCGATATTTCCCTCTAGATATCATACTCGCATCAATCGATACTGGACGAGTATTGCCATCACTGCAAGGTGGTGCCCAGTCTGCTTTATGGATATTGAATATGTTGACATCTGGCGTCGACGTCGTGTTTTACACGATGATTGTCCACCCTTGGTCCAGCAAGTTATTGCTTTATAGCAGCCAGCTCTCAAAGTTTAGTGCCCTGCAGAATTTTTCATAGATTGTACCTTTATCTTGTTCTCACCGTTGGTTACTAATAGATCTCGGCATTTGCCTATTTTTGCTTTCTCTACTACGTATAGTAAGTAGGGGAAGTATTGCATTCCACCCAAAAATTCGATACCGAGATTTCACCGGAAATACACGTTTTGAGACCTCCTGAATCCAAAAAAAGCATTTTTGGAAACATGTCCGTGTGTGTCTGTGTGTGTGTGTGTGTCTGTGAACAGCATAACCAAAAACAAACAATCGGATAAGCACCAAACTTGGCATTTAGGTTCAGTATCTTCCAGAGATGCGACACGAAGGTTTTCAAGAAAATCCCCCCACCCCAGACTACCCTTTACATGGAAGATTTTTCGAAAATTTTAATTTTCTCAAAAATGGCTCTAACGATTTTGATGAAAATATCATATGTTTAGGGTAATGTCATGAGAACTGAAATGTATATCTCGAATTTTCTGGGAATGTCTCCAAAAGTATTCTTCATTGTGAACGACTTTTGCATAACTGGTAAACCATAAGAGATAGACAAAATTTTACTACACAAA